>JAUPFV010000005.1:167664952-168911781 GCA_036936605.1 Limnanthes douglasii subsp. nivea | reverse complement strand
ACTTAACACATCAAAGACTCCTAATATCAACTGTAAAATATTAAGAAAGTTAAGTCCAAAACATTAAGAAAATTAATTTTGAAATAATACAAAATTTAACTGCGAAGTATAAAAAAATTAAAATACAATTAGTAAAAAAGTTAAGTACGAATATTAAACGTTGATTGCAAAATATTAAAATTGTCTAGTTACAAAATTGTTTAACTGTAAATTACATTTATAAAGATTATGACGACCTTTTTTCTTTTTCTGCTTCCTTCGACTCGTGCATGACCATATACTTTGCATTCTCCTTGTGTTAGCGTCACCTTTAGTTGACACCTACTTCCATTCCAGATGTCATTCTTTTTGGTATTTATATTCTCTATATCTCTAATATACACCTACATTCATCATAAAACTCGTGAAATTTAATTTAATTGAGCTTCGTTAAGGTGTTGCGAAACCAATAATAAAAAATGTTGTGTAAAATATGATGTTCTGTATTTATGATATAGTTGATAAAATATAATTTAAACACATGATCTCTTCTAATGTTAGTGTTTCCGTGAATTGTGATTGCATATTAAGTGAATAATATAGTTATTCTTTATTTGGAATCAACTAGAATTTATTTTTCTTACATTTTAGTATACTAACCACAAGTATTGGTACACAACCAACTCTCTTTTCCGGGTGATCGTTCAATAATCATGACATGTATTCATTAGCTTCTCTATGCCTGCATCCGTGAAATCATAATTGTTAATATTTATAGGTCTTTCACGTAATAAAGTATGAAAGCACCAACATTTTCTCCAAATGTAGCAAAAAGAAGCGCTTGGCATACCTATATAATTAGTAGTACAACTACATTTTTATAGTTTGTTTTTCTTATTTGGAGAGTGCTACATCAATTGCATCATATGATAAATAATAGTAATTAAACGTTAGTTTAAATATATTTGTGTGCATTTTAAGCTTTGTTACTTACGAAACCCATATTTAAACACATGAAACTATTTATACAAAAAATATAGAAAATGTTTTCCTACACAACCTATGCAGCACATAAATTTTTTTCGAATATTAATTGTGAGACTAAAATATTGTAAATGCGGAAATAGACAAACATAATGTTTTTATTTTACATAATTTCACAATATAAGCCTACAAAACCTAGAATTCTTACCATAATTTTATTCTTTGTTATATGAAGAGCACTCTTCTTCTGTTTGTTCTTTGCACCGTAGTTTGGAAATATTTTGGAACAATTCCAGATTCTTCTATATTCGATATTTTTATGTGAACTTGATCTTTTTAGTTTCATCCAATTTTACGTCTAGAATAACCAATACATCATTAAATGTAAGTGTAACATATGCTCCACCAAAGTTTAAATATGATTATTTTAGATCATAATATTTTATTATGTTAGTTATTAGTTTCTCCCAATGTGGTAGTTCATAGAAACATCACGAGACCTACATTATTTGCACATTCAAGCAAAATAAAAAAAAGTGTATTTTTGGAGTCCTTATCTACTCTATTCTTATCCATGTTGCATTCATTGATATCATTAAACATAAGCGTACTGAACCACTAGCTATTTTATATATTTAAAATAGAGACTGAAATACATTTAATACAAGGACTATTTAATTTTTAATAACTGAAATTTATGGACATAAGTTACATAGGATAAATTATTGAGAAACTAAGTTCAAAATTGTGTGGCAAATCATAAATAAAATACCAAAAACACCAAAACACAAAGGTAAACGCAAACAAAACCTAGGTAATGCATGTTTTCATATGTAGTGGTAGTTAAAAGTTAACCCATTTGATAAACCGATTGAAAATACAAAATCAAACAAACATTACTTATTGTTTAAAAAAACTAAGTTCTTAAATTGCTTCTATGATGAACCTGTTGTAATCAACGAAACTAAAAGAATAAATGTTTTGGTGGAAAAAATGGTGGATTCTGAGGAGTGTGTGAAAGATAACATATAAGGATAGAGACAATAGGGAAACTAGAATGATGCAAACCAATATGTATTTAAAATAAAAGGGGTATTTTTGGAAGTCAATATGTTGTTCTAACGTGTCTAACTATTTCTGTCATTTGTTATGAAATAACATTCTTAATGCATTACGTAGGATGCATGCAAAACTATAATATGGATGTATTATGACGGTATCATACGAATTCTACTAGTTGAGAATTAACTTATAAACTGTAAAGACAACAAATTAACACCTCAAGTTCGAAACTACTTGTGAACTAAAAAATATTAAAAGACTACCTATTTTGAAAACATTAAAAACACCTAATTTAGCTAGAATTCAAAGGGTTTGGATAATTACACATAAAGTATTTAAAGAGTTTGGATGCACGTTCGATATGACATTAACAATTTTTGTTAAGGTTATTGATTGTTCGAGTGGACAGAGTCGTTGCCAATACACTCTGTTTATTTTAATCAGTCAAGAGGTATCTAGATAGGAGATATAAAAAAGTACTTCAAACCCATATTAGGGTCCAGAAGTGTACAAATTTGGTGGACAATCATGAGATAACAATTCACCATCTGATTTACCATGTGGTTCACTTTCCGATGAATATGAGAATGAATGTGATGGAAAATTTAATTCTGAAGATGCATCTCCTGATGAATCTTTGAAGGACGAGTTCGCAGTGGCAGAAGATTTCAGTTATGAAGGTTGGTGCGGATCAAACCCTGATTGGCCATTATGTTTTGATTATCTGTGTGATATTTTTATTGTTCATAGGTTCTATTGGTTATATTTGAACAATATATATTTTTTTGTAAAAATGTTTTTTGTTGTTCGTGTTGTCGTTATAATGTATTTATATGGAAAATAGAATCAATTATAACTTGTAAAACGAACAAATTATTTTTTAATTCCCTAGGCGTCTTTTAGGCATTTTTTCAATTGTACTAACGTTTTTGTCTATATTTTCTCTTTATATCAAATTATAAATACCCTTTCTACTGTCTCCATTTTTTAGAAGCCACTCTTTTGGATTAGATGGTATATATATAAAAGTCTTTTAACATTTTAAACAACCCTCAATAAATTGTATTGATGTCAAATTCTGAAGAAAAAAAAAATGTATTTTAAAAATTGATACGGTGGAAAAAGGTTTTGAATTTAGTTGTTTTATTTGTATTTTAAGAATTGATGGGTAGGAAAAAGAACGATTTGTATTTAAATAAATAATGGGTTTTAAGGTTACCTAAATTTAGTGTGCTTGCAAAACATGTAAATTTATTCATTTAATCCGAAATTGATTATGTGTATTACAATTGTTTTTGCAAGTACGAACCTATGATTTAGTAAAGTATGTTTCACATATAATATCTCTCTTTTGTTACGCATTATATATATTGAAAGTTTTGCATATAAGTTATATAAGGTTTCACATTAAATAGTTTAATTTTCCAATGAATGATCGACCGAAATATATTATACTTTGATTTAAGAGAAATGTATAGAAAATATAAACTAAAAAATAGAAGTTTGAAAGTGACCTTGCAAAACTTATGATTTAATAAGCATAAATTTAGTTGCAAAACAATCACAGAAACTTATAATTATGTCTCTCTTGAGTCAAGTTTCGTTGAATGATAAAACAAAGTTTTATCAATTATTAGTGCTCACGCAACATAAGTAAAATGGTTTCCCTATATCAAAGTAAATATATCTTACTTTTGTTAAATCTTCGAGTTGTGGTGGAAATTGATCTTTTTTGGAGGTAAAAGTTGTTGGAGCATCATAGTCCTTGTGTACACAGATAATGGCAAACCGATGATTCATCTTGATTATATTTATATACTATATGCTAAATATAGTTGGTAAATGTCATCCAGGACACATTCCGTAATATAAAACCGTTGATGGTTGAAAGATAAATAAAAGTTTCAAGAAATATATATTGGTTAAGCGATATAAAAATGCACGTGAAAAAATGATCTTCGATCACATATGAACATCAGATATCTTTTAGTTGTCCAATCGGAGGGGTGTTCCTTTCAGTGGTAGATACGTATGTTTCTCTTTAATGATAATACATCCAAAGTTTTGTGCAAACAAACCAACTGATAAATATCTAAATTTGTAATATCCGTCAGATTGAACGCATGCCACCTTAACAATATAAAGATATATGTGCGGTGGTATAAAATTTGCGAATAATATTTTTGGAATTTAGAAGTCGATAGTCTATGTGCAGATAATATTCAATATCCCTTATTTAGATGTTTAGGATTCTAGAAATTTAGATATATCTCAGTGTTATTCTGTCGTATGTGGATTTTATTGACCTTAGTTCCAGCGGTGCTGTTAACTATTGCAACCCATATAGCCAAATCAAGAGTGTTAGCACTATGCACATGGCATTCAACTCACTCTAGTTCGACGTGTTCAAAATAAGAAAGATATTTTTATGTAGGATTTTCCACAAGAACATGCCTCTACCCCATCCCCAACTGAGTGTATGACCTCTTGTTTAAACAACCTCATAGGGCAAGTACAAAATACTAACTCAAATAATTCAATATCTGTGTAAATATTTTTAATCAATAGCAAATTTAACTAGTAGGGAACACGTCTCGCTTCACATTTACATATGTGTAGTTAAAAGCAACATCTTCTTATACCGTAAACTCAATTCGAGGATTGATGGATCATTATTACCGATGGTCTTCTATAAAATAAAAACAAACTCACCAAATGTTTTGTTGAAGTTGTGCAAGTTCATCGGTGCATGGAAATTTTTTGTTATGTTTGACTTAAACAACCGTATATCGATGGTTCATTTCAATTTTTTTCCTCCTTATATTTTTTATCTGCAACGGTCTTACTGAAACCTCTCCACGTAACCCATGAAATGTTTTTGATAATCATGTGCATCATGACACATGTTTCTTTCTCAAGATTGTTTTATAGTTGAATGTTGAATCATAAGAAAATCGTCAATATTTTTCCAAAATAGTTATGGATTCAACAAGCTTGAACGAACGAATTTATCAGGCTAGCATGCACGTCTTCCATCTTGAGTTATCATAGTTTGTGCAAGTAAAACATATGCAGGTTTCACAACTACATTAATAATAACTATACATTTCAAGTCACGCATATTATACCATATTACACATTAACTACTTATTATATTTCTCAATATAAGCACTTTGATACATTTTGAAACAATACTTTTATCATAGAAACAATTGACAACATTTATATGTTGTGTTTCACAACCATATAAAATTTGTTTCGTGATTAAACATTTATAAACAACTCTAACGTTACTTGTTACTCGCTGTGTTGCTAAAATATATGATATTTATATATATATATATATATATATATATATATATGCATGATAAAACTTCTCTATAAGGTGTTATCCAATGTTCTATTAGGTAGACGACTATTTTGCTCGCTTCTTTGAACGATATTCACATTTTTATTATGTTATTTTTCAAGTCGAAAATGGTGTTAGACCAAACCATAACATTTTAAAGGATTCCACAAAATTTTAAAATTCTTATTATCTTTAAATAATTTATTTTGTGTTGGCAAGTATGTTCTTGTTGATATGTTGTTCGCATAACATGCTAGTATAACATAAGACAACTCACATTCGTTCGTTTTTACAATCATTTTTAAACATCCCAAAGGCCTTACGTAGCTATTTTCCTTCTCCTTAGTCATGAATGAGAATCTGGCGCAAAATATCATATTGGTGGAAGTAATCTGTAGTATTTATAGTAAAAACATTTTGTATCCAATAGTCTTATATGTATTATCCATGACAAATACTGGGTGAAACGTCTGAAATAAATCTATGGTAATCGGATGTATAAAAACCACGTTTGTTATGACATATGTTCTTTCGTTTGTGGTCCCATACCAATGAATGTGATCTTGTATTTGTAATCTAGACAACAAACATTGCATTTACAAATAACTACCTTTTCAACCATCTAATTATTTCTGTAAACATATGATACGTACATTAAAGGCATTTTCTAGATTGTTAATCTTTAGGTCATCCAGAATATTGCGAGAGCGTGTTCTCAAGGACAACAGATGATCTACAGATCTTTTATCGTGACTTTTAAACCTCCATAAAGACGCATGTCCTTGAAGTTATTTGGGTGAGTGATGGTTCTATATGCTGGAACCACGTTTAAAGACCATATATTACAGAGTCTGATGACTAGGTTAACTACTAATCTAGAAATAAAATTCATTTTTTACTATTGGTTGATTTCCATTTCCAAATTGGTCCGCCAAGAGGTCATCAATATTGAAACTATATGTTAAATAAGTGAAATGTCTATAAGCCAAACTCGTTATCTGAAAGGATAATATGGCCACGCAATAAGCCTAAAACACTTGTACAACATGTCAAACAGAAAGTGAGTTTAAACCTAGAATAAAATTTTAAAGAACAAACAATATTGTAATAGAGAGTGTAAAAGTAGAAGAATGTTTTTATTATTAAAAAATGGTAAAGTATAATATATTATATGAAAATAATAGTGATAAAGATATGATATAAGGAATATTATTTTAAAATGATAAAGAATAAACTAAAAAAGATATAAATAATGCCAAGTTAAATTGTTAACATAAGATAAATTGATAAATTAAGAGAATATGTAAGTAAGTAAATATAAAAAAACTGAAAATAGATAGTAGAGTATCAGTCGCACACTATCCAATAAAAATCAGCGGTGCATAAAAATAAATGATTTAAGGGCCATATATGAGAAAAAAAAGAGTTTCTGATTTTTTTAGAGAAGTTATATTTTCTTGTCCGTAGAGTTAATCTCATATTGGTTGGTAATTTTATTGCCAATTGTAGATTCAATATTTGTTTCTTTTTCTTGTTCATTGTCAATTTTGGTTACAATAACCTTTGCGGAGGTTAGTTTTTGTTCATTATTGGGAGATAGATTTTCATCATTATCCTAATCCTCATCTTATACGAATTCGTCTCTAGAAAATATGAGTAATTAATTCTCAAAGAATAGTTATACATGAGGTCCTAAATTCAAGTCGTGGTTTACGTTCTAGATACCGAGGTTACGATTCTTACATAACATGTTGAGAATACTTTCAACAATTTATAAAGCTTCACTTAAATAGCTTTTGTGGGCTCATTAATTGCAACTTGCTTCTCTGTGGAAAAATTATTAATTTTTTTCTCGAATGTCTTCTTTATGTCTTTAATGGTAATAGAACTTTGAAGTTTAGAAAAACAAGTTTCTTTCTTTAATTCATTAAACTCCCATTAAAGTAAATTAAACCCTTCTCCAAATGAGAAGGGTGGAATAGGTTGAGAAAGGAGGTGCTTGGTATCTGAGGAAGAAATATTTTTTTCAACAAGAATTACACCATTGTAATAACTCTAAAAGTAAATAAATATCTGGTTATAGAATAGTTTTATATAATTTTTTTAAAGTACAAATAGAAAGATACCTTAAGATTTATTTTAGTTTTCAGTTTCAAGATTTTGACAGTCGTTTCATGAGAGGTATACAAAATATTTAGGCCAAAGACAAGTACTTATTGGGTATAAGTATTGGATCTAACAAATTTGGCAAACTAACAGAATCCTTGGTGGAAGGATCACTTATAATGAGACCAATATTTTGTTTAATAATATCAATATATATTTTTTTCTGCCAACTTGATGATGCACTTTCTTTTAGGTTGAATATTGATGCCTAATATCTCAGTTTCGATAATGATGGTTAGTAGGAGGAACACCAACGTTTGTATCTTCACTTACATTTATGATTAGAGGAGAAATTGAGAAGGTTATATACTGCTTATGGGCCATTTCTTTTTCTGGAAAAAATAAAAGTTCATATTATAATTTAATCTTCAATATTGGCATTGGAAAAACTTTGTTCAAGATATTGAAGAGAATAATAGTAAAACATTTAGTTAAAAGTGTTGGTAAAATGAAAAATCGAAGTAACAAGATGGGAGCATCAACAAAGTATACACTGACAAGGTCTTGGAGGGCCGTTGGCCCTCCTTACCAAAATATGAGTTATATAGTTTACTTTGGGATAGTAGCTATTTTATGGAAATTGTTAATTTAAAAATCTAATAGTTATTATTAAGAAAAATAATTATTTAAAAATATAAAATAGTAACCATTTTTAAGGAAAATTTAAAGTCAAATATTTGATAATTACTATTTTAAGAAATTTTTAAGCTAGAATAATTTTAAATTACAAGTTGTTGATTTTTAGAAAATTAGAACTATGATTAATCTGAATTTTTAGAAAATTAGAACTACTAATAAAACTCTGTTAATTCTGAATTTTTATTTTTTTTTATTAATTTTGTTTTTCCAATAAGTTGTTTCGATTTTATTTTCATTTAATATTTCTTCTAAAATTCAAATTTTCTTTATCTTTGTCTTCTTCTACTGTTCTACATTACTAATTTGATTTAAGATACGATTTAGAAGACATTATTTATAACAATATATTTTAATTAAATAAATTAAAGAAGATGAAGAAAAGAAAAATGAAGATTTTAAGTAAATAAATTAAATAAGATGGAGAAAATGAAGAAGGTGGATATTTTTAATTAAATAAATTTAAAAAAATTGGAGATAAAGAAAAAGATAAAGAGAGATGGTAATCAGATAAATTAAACAAAATGGAGAAAAATAAAAACACGAATGTCGATAACCTAAATTTGAAGTTAAATATATAATTAAATATTGAAAACTATTGAAATATGTGTGTATTTTCACTTATTTTTTTATTTTTTTTAGTTAGTAAATTTGTATTTATGATTTGTAATATATGATTTGTTTTTATAAAATAACTAATTTTAGTTTTTAATATGTTTTATATATATGTTTGTTAATATATATTAAAATATTCTTTTAATTTTTTTCAATAAAATAAGTTATTTATATTTGAAATTATGTTCGATACTAATTTGATTTGATTTTTATATTTTTATGTATAATAAATTTGATTCTTTCTATATATTTTTAAAAATATATTTTATATTTTTTTATTATATTTCCATTTATTTTCAAAAATACCATTTATATACCAAATTTTTATTTTATTTTCATGTATCTCTTAAATATTAAATTTGATTTTCTTATATTTTAGTTTTTAGATATCTTTTAAAAATAATCTATTAAGATATATTGTTAAATATTATTTTTATATGTAAGAAAAATATGTTAATATATATTAAAAATAGATTTAAGTAGTTGTATACAATTAGAGAGACAATTTATATATATATATATATTGGAACATAAAGAAAACATTTTACGACGAAGGAATCTTGTAGCCAATTGAATGAATTTTATAAAATTTTGTTTACCCCCTTGTTTTGATTCATGGTTCCGCCACTGCTGATAGATTACCAACACTAAATTATACTCAACTAAAGATATAAAGAACTTAGAGATATATCAGAATATTTGAGAAAGATGTATATATTACTAAAATACACATGACAATTAAGGGGTAAAATATGAATCTTGTGTAATAGTTGACCGACACGTGTTATATGAAACACGTCTCATCCATTCCTATAACTTTAGAATAAATTAACTACAAATTGGAGATTGAATCATTGTAAAATGAAAAATATATTGATTACTAATACTACTATTGATCATTTTTAGTCTTATCTCTTTGGCAATATCTTAAGGAAGAAAACTACCTCGTTAATTTTTGTAATATATTCTATGGGAACGTTTCCTCCAAATGAATTTTTATTTTTTCAAATGGTATTGAATAGATCAAGTGTGGATAAAGAATCACTATAGGGAAATTTTTATGGAGCTCTAACAGTAAATTCTCAGATGTTGCTTCGCCACATTGTGGGAATAACAATATGCAAGGGATTATAACGATTATACATGCAACATCGGTAACAAGGATTCCTTTTTAAGAATAAAACATTGTTCAAATAAAATGGAAAGTCCATTAGCAACAACAATACCACAACAATGTATATCAACAAATATTAGAAATACTCAACATTCACAGAAAAAACTTGAGGATAATTGGTCAAATTATGTGTTTCATGCTTTAGAGTTGCAATTGAATGAGTTAAGATCGTAAATTTTAAGTCAAATTTATTGCAAAATAAACAAGATGAATAAAGTTAAAATCAATTTAAGTTAATAATTAAAACTTTTCTACTTATTATTGACAAAGTTAATTTGAGAGATAATGTGAATCCGGTTGAAAGAGGGGATAATGATGAGTTAGTTCATAAACAAGAATTTTTTTTAAGAAGAAGAATATGGTGATAAAATTACTAAATCAGATGACGAAACATCACAAAAAAAAGAATAAGAATAATTAAAAGAAGAATATATTAGAAGAAAAATTGAAGAATGTTATAAGACCTAAATAACAATGTATACTTTAGTTGAATTTCCACTCACGCGAAGGATTTTGGAAGGAAAATTACCAAAAAAGGTTGACCCTTACATAATGGAAAAATACGATGGTACAACAAATCTAAAATTTCATCAAGAGCAACTTCAGAATATTGTGTTGTGATTTAATCCAAATGATTATGACAAAACAACACACCAGTTGATAGTTTCAGAAAATTGATGCTAAAAAGATTTATGGAGGTTGCAAGATATTGTACGAATAGATCACGGTTTTCTATTATAATAATTCAAACCGATATCATACTTAATTGAATGCACCAATATCAATTTTTTATGACAAAACACGAGACCATTTTAATTACCCAAATCCCAGATTTATGTTAACTTCGACTAATAAAAGGAGTCAACGATATTATGTGCTTATCATAATGATCATGGACATTCAACGGGTGATTGCTTTCAATTAAAAGATAAACTCGAAGTTTGGTTGATAATGGAAAGTTGGTGGAATTCATTACATAAAAAGAAGAAGAAAAGGTAAAATATTAAAAATGAAGAAGTTTGTTCGCATTGAATGGTAATATGAAGGGTGGTGGTTGTTTTTATCAAAAAATATAGTCTTGTCGTCGGATGTGTTATAATATGGAATATTATGTAAGAAAATTTCAAAATCCATCATTGCTGATAAAATTCTATAATTAAATAAAGTAAATCACTACATAAGAATGATATTTATAAGCTTGGATTACGTTTGATTTTGAAGGTTTGCTTGTTAAATTTTACTTGTAAGATATTTTTGTTGACGATGATTACTAACGAAGAGGTGGATATTATAATTCTTGTTAAACATTTTGTTAATATTAATTTTATGGTTATAATTGAGAGATATTATAGTATAGATTGATGACTTCTGAAAGATTCGAGGGGAAAATAAGTTGATTATTCTAAGGGCCACACAAAACTTTAGAGAGATTTAAGACAAGAATTTTATAGAGATAAACTACCAAAAGTATTAATAAAGTATTAATTGTTCATCATTTCTAAAACAAATTTCATCATTTTCTTATAGTAATGGTGATGGACCTTTGGGCCTACATTATTAGCCTATTTCTAGAGAATCCATCCCATCAACTTACTAAATTAAGATATATTTAGACCTTATTACATAAACACCCTAAATGTCATACATGTTTTTGGGTTTATAGTACACATTAAATAAGGGACAACTATTTTACTGATTTGACTTACTAGTCAAATAAATCCTACCCTTATCAATAGCTCCCTTTGTTCTTGCAAAGAAATCTGAGGCAGGACTAGTTTTGATATTAGTTTGGTTTTACCTGTACTTATATCACTTACTATAGTTGTCCCTGTGGTAAAAAATAGTATGGGTTCAGATAAATTTTACCTTCGATTATTTCTGCTATCGAGGTTGACAGTCCTGCGAACTACCTATATCACACGCGTAATGATGAAGAATTGAAGAATGGTTAAAAACCCGTTTCCACTCCCTAATGCAAGTTTCTATTGGGCTTTCAAAGCCCCTTCTATAAATTCATTATTGTTCTCTCATTTTCTAACTATTCTACATATATATTGAGAGCAGACCTTATTTTTCTTCGCCAACATAGACTCCAATTTCCATGAGATCGCTGTCACATAAGCTTTATTAAAAAAATCCTTTCATTCTCTCTCTTCATCAATGTAAACAGTCATTGTCATGTACCTACCCTTGGAATTATCAAGACTACTCGTTCAAGTTAACTTCTTTATTTATCAACTTCTCTTTTCTATATGTTTCGACTTAACAATGCTTTTTCTGAGTGCTTTTTGATAGCTGAGAAATCCGAGCAGAGGAAAGAATAAACCTAACTAGATGGTCCAACACTTTCTTCGACCATTTATAATCACCCCACTTCAAGAAAGATCACTTCCCCTACCATTACAACTCCCACCCAAGAAAATAAACGGCTTTCCTCATATATTCTGATGAGAAAATATGATACTCGCGAATGGTATCCTGCTAAAAACCCATCGATTCCTTCAGAAAAAGAATATGGTTTTTTTACTTCAGAGGAAAAGAACCCAAGAGGCCTAGGGTTTTTCCTCTCAATCATGGTATACCTCCAAAACAATTGGTGGGTCTGGAGAAAAGGTTCTCAAAAGATAGAAGGGAGTTTTCAAAATTCAAGCTATACCCTAGAGAAAGTTACCATGAATCTAATGCATTTAGTTGATGAAAGTTATCCGGACGTTGAAGTTGTGCCAGAGAGTGAGAGGAAACTAGAAACAATATCATCGGAAACTCTAATACCTCTGGTCATTGGAAGATTAGTTTGAGATGGTGGTGAAAAAAAAAATCAATTGAAGTCAAACTGCATTCAGAGTTATATGAAGTACTTAACAAGAATCTTTGCGATATCAGTAGTCGATACCTTATAGCTCTCTATAAAGTCGAGTAGAATTACTATTCTGAGACCAATGAATTAGAGCTAAAAACGATATGGGAAATTCCGGATTTGGGTCATATTCGTTTACCTGAGGCTGAAGAGACATAATATTTTACAAAGAGTCGCAAAATCATGGCTTACATGACGTCTTGAATTGAGGACTTCAGTTTTCTTTTAGAACCTCTCATTATTTGGTACTTCAAAATAGTGGACCTCTACCCTGAGACTGTTATTGGCTTAGTTTGATTCGGGTCTGATTTTTTTTGGGATTAGACTTTTTTTTTATTGGATGGACCGGACCAGATGGCTAAAAAATTTGGACCAAAATTGGTTCAATAACATTTCGGTCTGGTCCAGACTCCGGTCACGTTGGGCCAAGTCAGACCGATTTTTAGCTCTTAAAAAAATATTTAAAAAACAGTTAAAAAACAAAAAACAATCCAATTGGTATTATATCAATAAAAAAATAATATGTAATTCTTTATAAAGTAAAAAACATAAATATTGACTGAATATAAGCATCATACACGTTATCTAACTATACAAAATACATTCAGCAAATAGAAGGTTGCAAGTTGTTTTTAAACCAGTTGGAAAGATGGGTCCAAGATAATCTCATTCTTAATACAAAAGTACAAATATAGAGGTTCATCAAGAAATTGTAAAATATAGTTAACTATAATAAGACCAACAAGGATCCTTCCCTTCACTTGAAGACTGAACTAATCCATGATCTTCTGTAATCCTGACAGCGACCTCTCCATGACAACCATATGCTCATTATCATTAATACCATCCATGTAAGTATCAAAATATCTACGACCTAAAGAGTACTTAATCTTATACTTTTTCAAGTTTTGGGCATCTCTCCAAACGTAAAATCCACTAGCACTTCATCATCTTCCTCAAGTGCAAAAAATAAATACTTTAGTTGATATAATGGTGAAACTAAAGAAATATGGATGGAAAAAATCTACCATTTGAGAAAGTCATCCTAAGGAAGAGAAATCTAAATTATATAGTTAACAGCATTCAACTAAAGTAAAAACCAGAATTTGAAATAATTTAACAGATGTTTCTTATGAAAATGATTCATATAATGAGGAAGTTGGTCATATATTTTTAATATCTTTAAAAGCAAGCAGAACTGAATATTTAAGCACTTAATGTTTTGAAGCTGAAACTAATCACAGAAGCTTTGAACCTGACCTAATGCAAACAGATGCATTTCAAATGTGATAAATTATAAGCAATGTAAAAACATGAAAGTTAAGTTTCTTGATGCAATTGAAATAATTTGAGATAATATGCTTACAGTTCTAAAGCTAGAATTTTTAATACTAGTTAAATGTATAAACAATTTCTTAATGTGTCAATATTATAAGAATGATACATGAAACTTAGGTGGTCAGTGTGATGCATTGAAGAAACCAGAAACAAATCATAGAAGTCTTAAACCTGACCTAGTGCATAATAAATACATTTCAAATGTGATAAATCATATTCAGTATAGAAAAAAAGGTTGAGTTTCTTGATACAATTCAAATAAATTGAGAAAACAACAAAAATAATCTCAAAACTGGGTCGAGCTAAAATTTTAGCAATCACGACTAGAGAAAAATTGAATTAAATAGATTTAATAAAATACCTACAATTCTTTTTTATGTCCATTTTTAATACCATGGAACTCTTTTACCCAATCACCGCAACACATTAGCATCTCCACGGTCATAGGTTTTAATGCGGCTCGTTAGGGATCAATCCTACGCTTTCCACTACTAAAAGTTATTTCTGAAGCCACTATTTAACAAGTATGTATAATATATCCTTAATCATGATGTTGAAGATCAAATATTTTGGCTTATTATCCAATCACCACTGTAAAACATCAAACTTACTTCATTCTTCAGAAACTCTGAAATATTTCTCATCCATATAGTAATCAAGATCTATGTTAGAACTATTGTATTTTTCCGTGGAATCAAGTTATGAAAAATAAGATCTCTTAGATGTTTAGGTAGAGGATAACTTTCTTCCTTCTAGATCTTGAACTGTAAAAATAAAGTATAATTAAGAATTAGGTTTGATAATTTCTTATGAGAAATAATCACTTAGGTGTTTAGGTAGATATAATATAATTACGTCTTAGAAACCAACATATTGAGACTAGTTATTATAAACGCATCAGAGATCAAGTGAATCAATTTGCACAATATATGTTACTAAATTAACATATGTACAAATTAAAATGATGAAGAAAAAAGAGAGCTGGGGTCGGAGGAGCGAGATAAGGTTGTTAATATTGTTAAGAGAGAGTAGGTTGTACCTCATGTATAGATCCCTTCAGGAAGTCACAATCTTAAATATCGAGTGAGTAATCAATTCACATACCCGTTCGAAGAAGGTTTGTATACTTCCATGAATGAAAGACCTCAGGGCAGTATGTATAAGATATGGTATAATTGGAGGTCTTCTTCTCTATGCATATAAATCCTATCCCGACATATGCCAAAACATTTTGACATCTCATAGTTAGAGAAATTCGATGGGACACTAGATCTAGATTTCCATATTGAGAAATTTAAGAATTTTATGATTAAATATGATGATTATGATAAACTATTGTGTAGGATTTTTTCCTAAACATTTAATAGTGCCACTTTAAAATGATATAATCGTTTGTCTCAGGGTCGCATTAAGAATTTCGACATGTTTTGGAGTATTTTCTTCCAATACTTTGTATGAAGCAAAAATTCAAAGCAAACAGTGATATAATAATTTATTGTAAGCAGAAAGTCGAGGAAAGTTTGAAAGATTACACTAATTGATTTATTAAAACCAAGACCGATATGGAAGGTTGCGAAGATCAGGTGACTTTAGCAGCTTTTCGAATGAGACTACTCCCCAAAATTTTGAAAGATAATGTGGCAGAAAAACAAGCTATGATGTTTAGAGAATTGTTAGATCAAGTTGAGAAGAGAATTTTGGTAAAGGAAACGCAAACATCGGAAATGGCGTTTATGGCACAGATTGAACAAAATCAGTTCCAACAATCTCTGATGTTAGCATATAATCCACCACCGCAGATTCTTTTGACTTATAATATGACTACAACTATCCGACCAAGAGCTCTAACCCAATTACCTCCAAACTCGAGGGTGATTTATCAGGTGGAAAATATGAAAAAAAAGTGTTAGACCAATGTCAAACAAGTGGGTCCGACCAGCTCATTCTGCGGAATGAACATAGTGTGTAACGACAATTTATGATAGAGCTCAAAATCACATATAATTCTGTAAACCTACTCTAATACAGAATCCAAGGGAAAACATAAGTAACAAATATTGCAAGTACCATGAAGATATTGGGCATGATACGAAAGATTATATGACGTTGGAAAAAAATACAAGTGTTGATTGAAAATGGGAAGCTAACAAAATTTGTTAAGAATAAACCTCTTACCGCTCCAAAGAAAGAAAATACTTTGATGATTTCGGAGCCTATTGATTCTTTTGATGTTTCCTCAAAGTACTTAGATCCAAAACCGGGCACGAATTAGATCATGATGGTGGAGGAACTGGTTTTGAGTGGAAAAGTTAGTAAATTATGCGCTTTCTATGAATCACTAACAAGTTTTGGAGGTGATATTATTTCAGGAACATTAAATTATTCTCTGAAAAGATATCTCGTGAGTTTTGCCATATTTGTATAGTAGTCCATCTCCATTAATTTGTTTTGAAGATGAGGATATGAGGGAAGTGGTTGGCCCATATGAGGATGTCGTGGTGATTGTCGCTAGAATTGTTGAGGATAAGATACTAAGAATTTCGATAGATACTTGTAGTTCTGCTAATATAATGTTTATGTCAACTTATAAAAAAATAAGATATCCCCTAGATGATTATTCGGTCAGATTGGACTATTGTATATTTTAATGAGGTGACTGCCGAAATGGTCGGTAAATTCAAAGGAAAGGCTGAGTTAGATCACGGATCATTTAGAGAAGAGAAAATAGTATTGTTCATTGTGGTAGATGCGCCAACATCGGATAATGCAATTTTTAGAAGGTCTTGGATATCTCGAATGCATATAGTGCCATCAATTGTTCACCAATGCTTGAAATATGTTGTAGGAAACAATGTAGGAACGATTATGAGCAATCATAAAATGGAAAAATAATGTTATCGAATGAATTTAGATCCAAAACAGATCAAGGGGGCGCGTTGAAGAAGGCATAACAGTTAGTAGGGTCTTCCTTGGGGTCTGATCTCGTTGATGATCTGATGGAGACCCCCAGGTTTCTGATTATTGATGAAATGTTTGAGAATCACGTCTTTTAGAATTGAAAGAGTTTAAATCTTAGTACAAAGTTATCTGCAGAGCTAAGGGGGAGGTTAATTCGGCTTTTATCAACACAGCTACATATGTTTGCCTTGTGTACCAAAGATATAACACGGTTACCTGCGGAAATCATCTGTCACAAGCTAGCTATTCGAAGTAGTGTGCGCCCAATCATCCAAAAAATAATATATTTTCCTCAAGAAACTCCAAGGCTATCATGGACGAGCTAGATCGGTTATCCAAGGTTGGGCACATATGAGAATCGTAATACCGTTTATGGACCGCCAATCTAGTTCTAGTAAAAAAATAAAAATGATAAATGGCAAATGTTTGTAGATTTTACTGACTTAAATAGAGCATGTCCAAAAATTTATTTACCGGTTCCTCAGATAGATCAATTAGAGGATTCTACCTCTAGAAAAAAATTACTTTTGCTTATGGATGCGTACACTGACTATAATCAAATAAAAAAAGATCCAAAGGACCAAAAGAGTACTTTGTTCATCACTGGAAGATGCCTACATTGTTATAAGGTTATGCCTTTTGGGTTGAAAAATGTTGGGGAAACTTACAATCGTTTAGTAAACAAATGTTTTGAGGTACAGATCGGACGGAATGTCAAAGTATATATCGATGACATGTTAATAAAAAAATAGGCAAGGACCATTTTGCAGATTTAAAGGAAACCTTTGCCAACCTGAAGAAGATTAACTTGAAATTAAATTTGGAGAGGTGTAAATTCAGGGTACGATTTGGAAAATTTATTGGGTTCATAGTCAGTGAACGTATGATAGAAGCCGACCCTGTACAACTAAACGCTTTGAATACTATGGCACCCCCTCAAATGATCAAAGAAGTACAAATCTTGACAAGGAGGCCGACATCCTTGAGCAATTTCATATCTCGGTCATCAGATAAATGTGCTCCGTTTTTCCAAGTGTTAAGACAAGAATTTTGATTTAATTTGACCTAAGAATGTTCCAAAGTGTTTGAATGAATTAAAGAATATTCGTCATCCCCAGAAATCTTGACAAAGCCTAGTCTGGGGAGGAAATTGTACATCTACATAGCGGTATCAGATCATGATGTGAGCGTCGTTTTAATTCGAGAAGTAAATAATTTTCCATGACTAGTGTACTACGTGAGTAAAAGTATTTTGGATGCGGAAAATGGTATTTTAAATTAGAAAAGTTAGCCCTCGCTTTTGTTACTGCTGCTCAAAAGATAAAACCTTATTTTAAGGCTCATTTTATCATTGTACGAATATATTTTCCGTTGAAGAGTATGATACAATGGTCTGGTGTGTCGGGGAAGAATAACTAAATGGTTTCTACAATTGGGAGATTTTAACATCGATTTTGAATCCCGAACTACTATCAAAGTTCAAGCCTTAGCAAATTTTTTAGTCGAGTTTCACTATGATCGGTCACAGATGGACATAGATAAAGAAAGTTCTCAGGAAGAATGAAAAATCTGAACAGATGAAGGTTCAAGTGCATCCGGATATGGGGCGGGGGTGTAATTGGTTTCTCCAGATGGTATTGCAATGTATCAAGGTATTTGTTTTGGGTTTCAAGCATCGACTAATGAGGCAGAGTATGAAGCTGTTTTGGTACGTTTAAGACTTGCTCACATCTGTGGGGCTAAAAACGTTAGGTTAGTGATTGACTCACAATTTCTCATAAATCAAACGTCTGGGAAATCTGAGGCTATAAAATATTATTTAGTGAATTATTTGAGATCATAAATTCCTTAGCGGTTATCTTCGAAAGTGTCAAATATTAACATCTTCATACGGTAAGTAATAATGTGGTTGATTCTCTAGCTATTGCTTCGTATTCCGTGGAGCATCCTTGGATTCTCACACAATAAATTCCTTTGATAACAAAGGGGCCGAGCGGGTGGAAGGATTAGTCAAAGCTTTTCAAATTTCTATAATTACCAAAAAATATTGGAGGTACAACATCAAGGAATTTTGGTAAATGATATTTTTCTTGTTGATAAAGTAATGACAAAGAAAATTAGATTCATGGTTACATATTTCTTGGAGATATCTTATATAAAATATCTTTAACATGCCTTTGCTTTGATGCCTTGGAAAAAATGATTCACAAATGATACTATCTGAATTACACGATGAAGAAGGATTTGCGTATTGTGGGTACAAAACTTTGATATGAAGAGTTCTTTTGGAAATATATTGCTGGCCCACAATTGCTTCCGATGCTAAAGAACTGGTTGAGAGATGCGATACTTTCTAAATATTTGTTAGCACAGTCCATCCACAAAGAGTACCTCTTCAATCAATATCTAAATCCTTAGATTTTGACCAATGCGAAATTGATCTGGTCTGGCCTATACCGATGGCATCTGGAGGACGACAAACGATAATAGTCGTGGTGATATATTTTTCTAAGTGGGGGAAGTTTAGCCATTGACAAGGACAAAATCTAAAGATGTGATCAAGTTTATTATCTCCAATATTTGTTGTCGCTTCGGTATTACAAGGAGAATAACGATGAACAATGGGGTACAGTTTGACAATAAAAACATGAGGGATTTTCGTTCTTCTAGAGGAATCCAACAATATTTCTTGGCACCTTTCCATCCGCAAGAAAAAATCCAAGTCGATGTGACTAATCGGACAATTTTTTATGGGCTTAGAAAGAATTTGGAAGGCAATACTGGAAAATGGTCGAATTATTTACAAGAAATTTTATGGACATATTGAACCACTCATCGAACAACAACTCATGAATCTACATTTTTTATTAGTCTATGGGATGGAATTGATTGTACCATCCGAAGTGTTTTTCCCCTCGTATCAAATCAGTGAGTATTTCAAAGAGGCTAACAATAAGGGGAAACGTGTAGAATTAGACTTAATTGAAGAAAAACGAAGGAGAGGACAATTGATTTTTTTGCACTACCAAACTTTGATGAAAAGCAGGTACACTTCTAAAGTTAGATGACGTGAGTTCAAAATAGGGGACAAGATTTTGAGGAAAGTATTTTTCCACACAAAACAAAAATAGATGGCAAGATAGGACCCATTTGCGAGGACATGTACATGGTAACAGAGAAGTTAAAGTCATGAACATATCGACTTAGAGATAAAGAAGGAAGAGATCTTCTCCACTCGTAGAAATTGAGCATCTTAAGTTATATTTGGAATGAATGTAAAAGTATATGTATATTTTTAAATTTGTGTAAAGATCTGTGGCATGCTTTTTCCTACCTTGGTGGCGCATGAATGTTTTAACGAGGTTCTTTTATAGCCAATTTATATATAATATTAATTTGTCATTTAAAAAAATTCTTACAATTTTTTATCTCTAAAACCGGAAGGGTCTTCCAACGAATATTGGTCAACGATTTTTTATCTCTTGGAGAGGGAGGGTCTTCCAACAAATGTTAGTCAACAAAATTTTATCTCTTGGACTGGAAGAGTCTTCGAATGAATATTGGTCAACAATTTTTTATCCCTTAGACCGGAAAGGTCTTCTAACGAATGTTGGTCAATAATATTTTATCTATTTGACCGGAAGGGTCTACCAATGATTGTTGGTCAACAATTATTTGGTTATCAATTAAGAGGGTCCTCCAATAAAAGTTGGTTGATAACAATTTTTATATAAAAGTTTAGTAAAGAAGAGTTATCCAAAGATGAATGTTTATATTAAAATAAAACCTTCCAAGTAAAAAGTGCCTCAACATGATATCAAGACTTTACAAAAAGTGCACAAGGCACAACTAGTTAAAAAAGACAAGAAAAATCATACAAAACCAAACCAAACCAAGTATATGTTTATCCCTAAGGGGTACTTTTAGAGTCATCGTCTGATGAGCGTGACGAATATGTATTCGATTGTTCGGAGTTATTAGGTGATTCTTCACCCTCCAAGGAAATGCCCTCCGGACGATGCTTGTCCATAACAAGTTCTCAAAGACTTCCTAATGTTAAATCTGTGAAGTGTTCATGAAAATCCAACACGATAACAGACTTAATTTTTGTATCCTGATCATTGAACTTTGACGCAGTCAGCAGTATATTTCTCGAGGCATGCATCTTTATATTTTTCAGCTGGGTCTCTATGACCTTGCTTATCAGCAATAAGTTTCTCTATATTTTTAACATCTTGCTTGAAGTACTCTTTGGCTTTACCATAACCCTCAGTAAGACCATCGATAAGCATATTCCTATCAGTGTCCTTAGAAATAAAGTGTTCCCGCTCGTTGCCAAACATTACCTGCTCCAATTTTAACCAATCTTCATTTGCCTCAAGCTGTCTTAAGTGTCCAGCAGCAACTTCCTTATAGTGGGCAAGCTCATCCTCCAATTGTTTCATAGCGGACCTTTTCTGGATAGCCTTGTATTTGTAATAATTATTTTGTTTAGCTTTTCTTTTTTAGAAGTGTCATAGGGTGAAACAACTTATTGAGTTCGAGGGTTACGAAATTATTTTCGTAGATACCAAAATCCACCAAGGGAGAACTAGCTTCGAAGTTCCTAGAAACTTGTTTTTCATTACCTTGACCCCTCTGGCCATCATTTGCTTCATTTTCTTGAGGAGTAGTCTCTTTGATTGAAGCTTGATGAGAATCTGAGTCTATGAAAAAGACCTTCTCACGAGAAGGCAAGTTAGGATCAACTGTCTCATCAACCTTAGGGAAAATATTTTATGTTGCCTCTTAACCACCCTTTTCAATAAATTTAGTTTTTATTTTGTCTTTCGATGGGTGTTTTTTCTATGGACTCTTAGAGCCACATTTCCCAGTGTGATTAACCTATTCGATCTCAACCTCATCAATGTTTTCTTCCTCAGCCTCAGCTCTATCGTAAATATAGTATTCTTCAACCACATAGGTTTTAAGGTCCTGAAGACTTGGAGCCCTAGCTCTTACAGGAAGTTAGAAGAGAACATCTATGACTTCCAATCGTTTAAATATGTTGTCTTGTGTGAGAGAAACCATGACCTATTCCAAAGATATAATTTTCGTTAACTAAACCTTCTAAATATGGCTTTTGACCAGATTAGACAGAATGAAGCATCAATGGAATTCGTTGGACCATGAGGTGCTGGCCCAATTACTTAGTTTAGCAAAAAATCGCATAGCCTCCTCTAGATTCCCCTCGAATGGTTTAGAGACCCCCTTCAATAACCTTGAAGTCATCAACCAATATCAAGTAGTAAAAATGTAGTATTGATCCCTTCCAAAGACCAATCATGACAAGAAAATCTTTCATCGAAATAGGGGTTTGGCTTAGTCTTGAAGCCATAATCACTGACAGGAGTGTAAACCATATGTTTGGTGTTTCTTGTGTAGGTCAGAGGTTCAAATTTTTGAAGTACTCCACTACCAATGGATCTAGTAGGAATCCAAGACCCCAATTGATGATCTCAGGATAGATCACCAACTCATTTGCTCCACAATCTAGTGAAGTCTCCCCCTCTTTTCGAATTCGAAGAGTGATGTTGTTTGTCATTCTCCATTTTTTCTTTAAAACATCAGCATGAGATTCGTTATATTAAATATATGACACATGTTTTAGCGCTATGATGTATCCGGAGATGAGTGATTTCAATTTTACACTGATGGAGGCACCAACGTCCTCTAGAATCTCAATATGAGCTTTATTTTACTTTCTTCTTCTCTCTGTTGACCCTGGTTTCGAGGCTTCAGCTTCTATGTCAGATGAAACATCACTTTCTTTGGCCTTGATATTTGATTGTGTTGCTTCTGAATCAACATCTTCTTCAGATACTTCATCTATTAATCGAGGAGGATTAGAGTTTGAGGCTGGTTCAACTTCTTGAATATATGAGGGAGTTTGTTGAGACTCTCTGATGGTCTAATCAATCTCCCTTGGGAGGAGAAGAAGATGGCATATGATTATTGGTATTTTTTTGAGAAGAGAGGTCAGCCTCGAAGTCCCCCATAGCTATGAAATTTTTCTTTTTAGTAGAAACATTTCAAGGAAGATGAGCACCTGGTTTAATTCGAAGAGTTACCCTGCGTGACATTCGAGGAGGACTAGAATTGGTACGTGACATACCTTCTTCTATAATTTTTGAGTAGATAAGGTTGAAGTTACCTTGCGTAAAATTCAAGGAGGAACAGACAAAGATGCTGGAGAAGGATTTCGAGGTGTTGGTTGTTGTTATTCTAGAGTTGATAAGCTTGAAAGTGCATGGAAATTTGATTTGGATCGAAATTACCGTAACATATGGTTTCAGTGGAGCATCAAGAGTGTTTCTTATCAATCCTACAACTCTCTACTCTTCAGCTCTTTCACTAATTCAAAAAATAATTGTAAGCACCGAAAACTGGTTTTTTGGTATCTAGGGAAATTAGTTTTCTGGGTTTTTTGTGTTTTTGAACTTTTTTAGAGAGAATGATGAAAGAGAAGTTGAAGAGGTGAAGACCAACCGGTTGTATGTAGAGGGGGTAATGTGACGTTTGTTAACTGTCAGACCTTGTGGCGGGTCTAGTGTCTAGTGCCTAGTGAGTCATCGCACGCGTACCACAACACACCAGACATTTATGACCGTTATGAAAAGACCATCTCATGTTTCTACATACAATTGTTCGAAGCGCTAACAAAGGCTTCAGCTAATTCCAAAGTGAATGTACACACAAATTTATTCAAGGATGATTAATATGAAGTTAAATAATTTTGAAGTGATTTACGTTCGAAGCAGATTGAACTTGGCAAATGGTATTTTTTGCTTATTATGATTTTCGAAGTGATAACAAGTTCTTATTTATTTTCTTTAATAAGAAACAGGGGGCTACTAATAAGGATATACAATATTAAGGGCTTAAATATAATGAATTAAAGTCTTATATGATCAATTGTAAAGTTGTAAGATAAGTTCTAGATTGTTTGTAAATATGGGGACTAAAATGAAATTAACCCATTTATGTAACAAATTCTGATGGCTAAGGCTGTTAATGCAAGGGACGATACTTTCATAAGTTGAGATTACTTTGTCACTTTTACTTTCTCTTTCTAACTCTCAATAACTAAATTCACACATATCACAATGTATATGTTAAGAAAAAAGATGTCGTGATTGTAACTCTGAAGTAGCTTTATAAATATAGGTAATTAGGTATTATTCTTTTTATTATTCGTGAGTCACGACCATACATATATTCCATGAAGTCTATTTGAACATCAATCCAAAGTTTGAAAAAAAAATGTGTCTCAAAGTTTCATGTTATTTCATATTCTTAGACATATTAGGAACATGAGATTTCAATTGTACAAATATGATACTAAGAATAGAGATTTCAAATATTTTCACATACTCTATTTTTGAAGTGCAAACAAAAGTTAGCAAAAAAATACCACGTCAGTATTTTTAAAGCGTAAAAATAAGGCTATAGTCAAAAGACTATATGTACAATGTTTACCAAACTCACTTTACTTTCCAAGTGAAAACTCTAAGGAAAAGACTACGCGTCAAGGACTAAATTTAAAAAAAATTCCAATTCAAGAAACCCTCACCGGAAGTTTTGAAGTCAAAAGACTAGATGAAAGAAATCTTCATCATCAAAGGACGAATCAGTAATTTAAACCATGAGAGCAAAGTTTTTTTAAAGCATTTCGTTGTGTTGGCTGACAGATTTCTTCAATCTCCGAGAGGGAAAGAAATATATTTTTTAGTTTTATTGTTTTATTTTTTATAAAGTCATTTTTATTAGAGTTATCAAGACTAGATGAAAGAAATCCTCATCATCGAAGGACGAATCAGTAATTTAAACCATGAGAGCAAAGTTTTTTTAAAGCATTCCGTTGTGTTGGCTGACAGCTTTCTTCAATGTCTGAGAGAGAAAGAAATATATTTTTTAGTTTTATTGTTTTATTTTTTATAAAATCATTTTTATTAAAGTTATCATTTCTAGTTTTATTGATCTCTAAGCCGATCATAACCACTATTAAAGATGGCAGTCATGACTAGTGGAAAAAATTGAATCATTGGACTGAAGGTGAATTTATATCCTTCGATTGTATACAGTTGCATTTGTGCAGAACAATATCAGACTAATTGATGGAAAAAAGATAACATATTCATCTTAATAAAATTGTTTCGACTCCACGCCAAAACGTACTTAGTCCTAACTCATACAGATGAAACCTTGTCCTCCCTTCTTAAAAAACGATGATGAAAGTCACGTTTAATGGGACCGTTATTAATGTTGTAACGTTATAATCGATTTACAACATTGTTTCCAATAATCTATAAGAAAATATTCTCGGACATGATAATATGACTCGTTCTATACATGTAAAGATCGAATATGTTCATCAGGGTAACAAATGTTCACGACCCATGATTTAGAAGAAGAATTCATAAATTTGAAATAATTTTCAACGTTTCTTACGTCACGATGTTTCAAGAATAATCCATTGATATGTTATTAAAAGATTTTATTGACAAAATTTTCAATCAGTTTAAGTGTTTATTAGAAAACAGGACCAACAGTAAAAAAACTACCAAAAAAAACTACCCAAATAAACACTATCAAAATATAAATATTGTGTGTTAAAAGGGAAAATTATTTATAAAAAGTATAAATATTGTGTATTAAAAGGTAAAATTATTTTATCCCACCAAAAACTATGATTTTATAAATAAATAAATGTAAACTTTCTGGACAATTTTAATGTTGATTAAAGGACCAAAGACTCATGTTCTCTTTAATAAATAATAGGTGTATGTATCGCCGACGAACCAAATACGCCACGTACATAAACTGGCACCGTTCTAGGATTCTAATGAGTGCAACC
The DNA here is from genome assembly GCA_036936605.1 of Limnanthes douglasii subsp. nivea. NCBI lineage: Eukaryota > Viridiplantae > Streptophyta > Magnoliopsida > Brassicales > Limnanthaceae > Limnanthes > Limnanthes douglasii. The sequence continues at coordinate 168,885,767 of JAUPFV010000005.1, read as the reverse complement.
AAAGTTTAGTGTATACAATTATACAACTAACAAATTCATAAATCAACTTTTATTGAGTTCAAAGTACTTTATTCTTTGCTATTACGCTACTCCTCCTTAGTCCTTAGTCCTTAGTCCTTAGTCCAATATGCCAACATCCAATAACAAATAATTAGCCATTAAACTAGGTGGCCCATTTCCATATGAAACAGATAAGATCACCTCATATTTGTAATCAAAATATATTTGTTTATTTTATAAACGCATTATAAAATGAAATACACATATGACGAGTGTGATCAATATTAAATAAACCGTATCTATGAGTCATCAAATATATAAGAAAAATATAATTTTTATCATTTTATTAGAATAAGAAAAAATATTCACCCTATTTTATATGTTATTGTTATCTTATTAGTTGTGATTTAGATATTCTACAGTTTTCAATATATTTCCAAATTGGTTTCAATTACAAAGACGTCGAATATCTATTTGTTTAAGATTTATCGAATGACTAATGAAAATCTAGTTATTTTTAGTTATTTTTATATAGATGATTATAATTTACAAACCTAAGTTACAAAAGCCAATTAACATATATCGTTTTGTGATCTGAGACCACAACCGAGTAAATTGAATTTATCAATTGATTTTTTAAATTATTAATTCATATTTGAGATTTGAGTCCAATATTTCACAATGCTCAAATTCAACCTCGTTACCACAGTTATAAATCCATAACATCGGGACACTTATAAGAAGTGTGTCCTGATGTGCTCTCATCGGAACTCTCTCTTTAACATAAAAGAATTTTATGTCTATATGTTCGGATTTAGACGGTCTCATGTTATTGTTAGAGTAATGCACCTTGAAATTGTTGTCGTAATACAACTTCATGTGACCTTTGATCCCTTGTATAATACGCAACATAATGACAAAATTCTGCAACCACAATGCTTGGTTGGATGCCTTAAAGCACGTAAAAAATTATGGTGGCATAGTGGACGATAAAATAAGTGTTTGCTTTACATTTTTCCAGGATATTGCATTCCAGTCAATAAGACTATATTGTTTTAAGGGTTTTCTAGTGTGTTTATGCATCCACCAAAATCTAAGTCGGAATACCCAATGGTCCCCAACCATTCCAACTTTCTATATGTCAACATCTGTCATTTGTTCTTTGTAGATATCGGAGTACCATTTTAACTGCCTTCCAGTGATCCACATCTGGGTTACTTACATACCTCTGCAACATATTTAGCACAAAATAAATTTCTGATGTAATACAAACTTGAGTATACATTAAACTCCCAAAAACCAAAGCATAACAGATAATTTTCATTTTTTCATTCTAAAGTTTTGTCTTCACACACTAACCCAAACTTAGTATGTCACCCTTTGTTATAGGGTTACTCGGAGGTTTTCCATTTGTGAATTCATAACGTTATAAGACACTTTCTATATATGTTTTTTGTGATAACCAAAGAATACCACAGAAGCGATCTTGATGTATTAGGATTCCTAACATAAAATTGATATCACCGAAATTCTTCATATCAATTTTTTTTTATATATAAGTCTTTTTGTCGTGTATAATAATTCTTTATTGCTCGCGGAAAGTAGTATGTCATCGATATATCATGCCAAAAAACATGAAATTAATCTCACTGAACTTATGATACACACAATCCTCAACTAATTTTATTTTTAAGTCAAACGAGGCTATCACCTTAAGGAATTTCTGGTACCACAAATGAAAATTATGTTTGAGCCCATAAATGGATTTCTTAAGCCTTCAAACCATATTCTTTAACTTACCCACTAAAAAGTGTTACGGTTGCACCATACATATCGTTTCCTCAATATTACCATTGAGAAACCTGATCTTTACATCTATTTGGTGAAGCTCAAGATCAAAGTGTGCAACTAATGTCATGATTGCTCCAACGGAATCCTTCATTAGTATCAGAGAAAATGTTTCTTTAAAACCAATTCCTTAATGCTGAGAATAATCTTTCGCTACAAGGCGTGCTTTATGTCGTTCCATATTATCCATGGAATTACGTTTGGTTTTGTAAACCCACTTAAAACAATTTATCTTTCTCCATTCAAGTAATGTGAAAACTTCTCATATCGCATTGTCTTGCATTAATTTATACTCCTATTTGATAGCGTCAATCCATTTCCGAGATTCAGAGTTTTCCATTATCTTTTTGTAGGATGAGGGGGCATCTACAATTCCAATATATGACTCATCATGTTCCTAGAGATATACTATAAGATCTAAATGTATAACATTATGTTTTTCTCTCATCCACTTCTGATATTTAAATATTTCCATAATCGTTTTGTAGGATGATGGGTTATCTACAGTTCCAACGTATGACTCATCATATTTTGAAAATATACTATAAAATCTAAATGTATATTTTTTTCTCGTATGGACTTTATTAAAGGCCCTATTACATCTTGTTACTATTCTTGAGGAGATAATGTTTGATCTTCATGAAAAATATGATTTTAATTTTCTTATGGAAGATTACCTTGAAGTTTCTCTTGTTCTAACTATACCATATTTGTATAATGGTTAAAACTTTTAAGTGTAACATAAATGTTTTTATACTATAATCTTGTTTTAACGCGACTGAAATGATTGGATCCAAATTCCAATCTTCTACCACCTGAGTAGCTCTATTAAAACCTTTATTAATCTTTACAAATTCTTCATCGGTGAATAAGCAACTAACTATTTGTTTGTCATGTTTCTTTTCATAAGGTTTGTAAGCCCTTGCCTCAGTTGGACACCAATATATATACATATTCTTTGAAATGTGCCTTCACCCATTCCAAAGTACTTATGGGGTCCTAACAGTTTCTTGAGTGGGTACTCTATGAAGTATGTATATAAGCAGCACATTCCATGGCTTCCCTCAAAGAAATAATGGTAGAGATAAATTATTTATCATACTTCTAACCATATTCTTTAATGTACAGTTCTGTCTCTCAGATACAATATTCAAGCAGGGGAAACCCGAAATTATATGCTAAGGAACAATGCCACATTCCTCTAGGTATTTTGCCAATGGCCCCTGAAGTTGTTCACCTGATCTGGCATATCTACCATAGTATTCAACGCCACAATCAGATCTAACTCTCTTAATTCTTTTACCAAGTTGTTTTTCAATTTTAGTCCTAAAACCTTTGAATTTATCCAGGACCTCAGACTTTTCATAAATGAGGTAAAATTATCTTAAACAAGAGAAGTCATCGATGTATGATAGGAAGTATCGATTCATATTCAATACTTCTTTTGAAAATCGTCCACATATATCAGTGTGTATCAATTTTAAGACTACAGTCGCTCGATATGCCTTTACTCTTTTGGGGTTGGTTTGTTTCCCTTTTATGCACTCGATACGTGTACCGAAATCAGAGTAATCTAAGGGATCCAATAAATCTTGAGGTACAAGTTTGTTCATCCTAACTTTAGATATATGACCTAACCCATTGTGTCACGATTTAAAATAATTTTTGGAGTTAATAATCGCTTTTTATAAAAGTTGTGCATTCATGGTAATTTTGTGTTTATTAACAGTATTTAATAAATACAAATTATGTTCTTTTATCGAACTTTCATCACCAACGATTATAATATTAAAAGAAAGAGTAAATTTGTTGTTTCCCATAAGACAAGAATATTCATACAAGTTTAAAACTTGAAAGGAAATTAAGTTTTTTTCCAAAAATAGGAACAAACATTATATTCTCTAAAAATAATACATGTCCAGAAGAAAGTTGTAAATTCAAATCACAAATTGCCAACACATGGCACGAGCTCGTGTTTGCTATGAAAATGGATCTTTCATCCTCACTTAATATCCTACTTCTTATTGTACTCAACACTTTAAACATTACCCATTAAAACATTTTCTCTTCTTGTGCATTATGTGCAATCAACTCATTAATTGCCCACTTTTCCCATATGCAATTATACGTGGACTAGAAGTACTTCAACTATTTCGGTAATAGCTGAAAAGTGAACACTGCCATATACTTTGCAGTTAAGTTTACTCATATTGCCTTTAACTTTTAGGTAGTCGTAGACATTTCCAGAATGTGCTTACCGATTTTTATTTTCCATTTTACTTTTTGTTAGAGAGATCATGTATTAGACGATGCATCTCTACCTTGTTATTCGTAGAAAATTCTTTCTAGACTTTCGTGAGAAACTCCATAGTTATGGTAGCATTTGTTAAGATATCCCACCAAAATGAAACTAGTATTCCTTATAACATTATGGCCATGCATAACCTATTAGAATTTTTCCACTTCTCATGATTTTTTATTTCTTCATGTGTACTTTCCTAACTAAGAGCGGAGAGTTTGGGATTCATCATTACATAGTTATATTTAGAACAAAAAAATACAGTAGCATATCTTCTTTTCATATAGTAAAATTCTCGTCATCCAGCACGTGGGTTTATTCCTCAACCGATTGTAACCTAAGTAAACTAAGAAAAACACAAATAACACAACACATTTAGATTCGTGACATATACCAACCAACATACATGAACATAGTATATACATGTAAAATATAAATATTATAATAATTGATATCGAAATAAAAATCAAATTAGCATGTATTTATGAGCTTGAGAAAAATATCATGATCATTATTTTATTTTCTCTAAGTATCAGTGAAACCCTTTTGGAGCTTTGAATTAATTTAATTAAATTAAAATAACCCTAATTTAATTTTCTTAAGTATCAGTAAAACCTTTTAGAGGACCGATTTCACCTAATTAAAATTAAAGAATTGAAAGGATTCATTTAATTTTCCTAAGTGTCGGTAAAACCCTATGGAGGAATGATTTCACATACTTAGAATTAAATTATCAAATAAATTTTCTCCAGTTCATGTTTAATAGAACCCAAATGTTAATCTTACAGAGGACCGATTAAATTAATCCCAAGATTCACCTAGCATAATTTAAAACATTAGTCAAGCATATCTATTTGAACATTCGAGAACATCAACAATTTATTTCACAAACACATACAAAAAACAACATGCCCAAACACTTTTTAATGTGAAACAAATCTTCTTGTTTTTTGTTCCTTATGAATAGTGTGTCGATAAAATGATGGTCAATAAATAGTATTTTCAAAAACTACTATTCATCTATCGAGAAACATCATCCATAGCACTACTCACCTTTTGAAAAACACTATTCACATTTCAAAAATCAGTGTTCACCTTTAGAAAAAAATCCAGCCTTCTGATGATGTTAGCACGCAATCTATCCAGCCATAAGCATGTTGTGATTTACCTTACAAGCCGTAATATTCATCCCCAGAGTCAGCAATTTGCTGACCATGATGAACCTCGTTAGAGAACCTTTGATTGATAATAACACCAGAGGTTAAGCCGTCGATGAGTTGCTGCCTCGATATGTTTAAATTAATTTGTTAAATTATGAATTGGTTGATGCTAAATTCGAGAGAAACTTTTCAGCCATCAATCAAACCGTAAATTAATTGGAAAAAAATCAAATTATATCATACAATCAATTTATTTAATCAATTAAACCTATAAACATGTTTTTCTATAGAAAAACAATGTAAACATATTTTCCATACAAATCCCAAATCCATGTCTTAACCAAGTCAATTAAACATCTAATCTCAATGACATGGATTATTTACAATAAAAAATACATTACTCGATAATAGATACACAATCCTTTATCAAGCATATCATAAGAGGGTTTCATGGTTCTGATTCCAATTGATGAACACTGAATCAATCGCATAAATCAGTTCATCAAATATGCAGAAAAATAATAAAGCCTCTTATGATTTTCTACAGAAAGTGCACTTATTGATTTGCCTGCTATTACTATCCATTAATCTAGTCTTTGGTATTTTATAATAATTTAATAGACTTGAAGACCCAATCTAGAGATACATCCAAAGGATTGTTATCGCTTCTAATAAAAAAGACGAGAACTATCTATTTGTCTAGGTTTGGTTAGAAATACTAAAACCATAATCATTCTTATATGGGTGAATACAATTTTAAACTCTAAATTGTAAGCGCCCATTAACATATACCGTCTTATGATCGGGGACCACAACCGAGTAAATTAAATTTATCAATTTACTCCCTGAATAATTAGTTCAAGCTTAAATGTTGAGATTTGAGTCCAATCCTTCACGATCCCCACTTCAACCCGGTTACCACACTTATAAGTCCATAACACCATTTTCACCTATAGATCCAACACACAATTAATTATATAATATAATTAATATAAATATTTTTATTACTAGACTACTTTATGGAAATGACTAAATATATATTTAGCATACATGATCTATAAATATTCAAATAGGGTGAGAATATTATTCTTCTTTGAAAAGATAACCAAATTTATCACGACAACTAACAAGTCGGTTTGTATGTTGATTGACGATGACAGATCTCTAATCTCCATTATAATGGTATATTGAAAAAGAAATAAAAATATAATATATAATACTCATTTGTCATTATTGTAACTTGAAAGCTAAAACAGCCATTATATATTCTAACGGGTTGAAGTTTACCTTTATACCTCCATACGTACATATAAAATGTTATTAAATCACTATGCAATTATCACAAAATGGCTTAAACACAGAATATATGCGAATGAAAGACTGAAATGAACACAGAATTTAACGTGGTTCGACAATTGTCTACGTCCACGGGCGTTGCTAGAGAAAAGAGTTTCACTATAATATAAAAGGTTACAGATTTATGATTGTGGTTTGTGTAGTCCTAGTAGTCTATTTATATGGAATAAATAGACTTACTAGATAGTGGACCTAATGGGCTCATATACACTAATAAAAAAACCATCTATTGTATTATAGCTTACTGTCAATGACACAAAACTGTACCGCCGAACACGGTACACTATCAAGGCATTATTCGACTCATTCACAACAAATCTCCCCCTTGAGGTGAATATCATTTCTTCACTATCAACAAAGAAACTTCTCTTCTTCTAACTCACCAAATTCCCCTAAGTCATTCACTCTATACTGCGAACGCCAATCTAGTTTAGACAGTCCCTAAACTTTCGAACTAATACTGCATTGGTCGTTATATCTACTGGATTATCGTATTTAGACACTTTCTTCACATCAACATTTCCCTTTGATATTATATCACGAATAAAATGATACCTGGAATCTATATGCTTTGTACGCTCATGGTACATCTGGTTCCCTGTAAAGTGTATGGCGTTTTGACTGTCACAAAAAACTTTTGTAGTAGTCCTATCCAAGCCCAAATCTGCCACCAAACCTTGCCACCATATTGCCTCTTTAACTGTTTCTGTTACCGCCATGTACTCTGCCTCTATTGTAGACAAAGCTATAGTATCTTGCAACTATACTTTCCAACTGATTGCACTCCTAGCTAGAGTAAATACATATCCTGTCGGAGATCTTCTATTATCCATATCACCTACAAAATCAGAATCAACAAAATCAACCAATGATCCTACAACATCATTCATCAATTCACCAATATCGGTCTTGTAAAAAATTAAGCCAACGTTCACAACATTCTTAAGATACCGAAGTATTTATTTCACTTCCTATCAGTGTTCTTTCCCAGTTTATCCCATGTACCTGCTAACTACACTAATTTCATGTGAAATATCAGGCTTAGACGTTTGTTCCAACTCAGCATCGTAATTGGTCGCTCCTATTTCAAACAACTTGAAATGAGTAGCAAACGGAATGCTAACTACTTTAGCATCAAACATGTTGAATCGATGTAACACTTTCTCAATATAGATTTGTTGAGATAAGTGTAATGATCCTACACTTCTGTTCCTGATAATCTCAATACCAAGAATTTTCTTTACTTTACCCAAATCCTTCATCTCAAACTCAACACTAACCTGCTTCTTTATCTGCACAATGTGTGACATACTACAAGAACCAATAAGCATATATCCACATACAACAACAAGTAAACATAAAAATCATCTGACATCTTTTGATGATACACACAGCTATTATACGGACTCTTCGTTAACCCTTTTGACACCATGAACGAATCAAAATGTTTGTACCATTGCTTTGGTGACTATTTCAAACCATACAGTGAATTTTTCAGCAGACAAACTTTGTCCTCCATATTAGGTTCGATAAATCCCTATGGTTGTCTCATGTAGATTTTATCCTCTAATTCACCATGTAGAAATGCAGTCTTCACATCCAACTGCTCAAGCTTTAAATCTTGTAAAACTACTATCGCTAACAAAACGCGAAACAAACTATGCTTCACCACTGGAGGAAACACTTCATTGAAGTCGATTCCTTCCCTTTGAGTAAAACCCTTAGCGACCAATCTTGTCTTGAATCGGGATGCCTCAACCCCTGGATTACCTTCATTTTTCTTGAACACCCATTTACTGCCTGATATCTTTTGTCCTTTAGGCAAGTCAACAAGCTTCCATGTTTGATTCTTATGAAGAGGTTCAATCTTTTCCCCCATATCACCAATCCATCGATCTGCCTCTGAACTCGCTATAGCTTCTATGTAGCCACTAGGTTCCTGCATCTCAACTTCTTCTGCAACTGACAAAGAAAGTTCAACTAGATTCACATACCTTTTTGGAAGTCTAATATATCTTCTTTATTTGCCCAATGTTATGCTATAAGGTTGTTGTTCTGGTTCAGGCGCATTATCCTCACTATCATCTGATGCTGACGTTTCACCTCTTGATTTTGGATCCACCTCAGAACCACTTGAGTTATTGGAACTTCTAATTCTACTTCAAGCTCCACCTGTTTACTCATAACCGATCCTGATTCGACCATTTCTCCTACTTCCTTCTGACTTTCTATCAAAGTAAACTCATTAAAAGTAACGCCCATACTAATGAGAAAACCTAGAGATTTTGGAGAGGTACACCGTAACCTATATTCCTTCACTCGAGTAGTATATCCTAGAAATATGCACCTCTTTGCCCTCAGCTCAAGCTTACCATGTCTCACATGAGCATACGCAGGACAACCGAACACCCTCAAATATTCATAATCAACCGACGATCCATACCAAATCTCAAAAGGAGTTTTACAATCAATAATCGTTGATGGTGACCGATTTACCAACTAACACGCTGTATTGATAGCTTCAGCCCAAAAATCCTTTCCCACACCGGAATGCGAGAGAATACTTCGTGCCTTGTCACAAAATATTTGTTCATTCTTTCGACGACTCCATTTTGGTGTGGTGTTCTAGAACAAGTTCGATGGCGAACTATTCTCTCAGCTTCACAGAACTCGTTGAACTCACGATTGCAATATTCTAACCCATTACTTGTCCTAAGACGTTTGTTTTTTCTTCTGGTTTGCTTCTCAATCATCCTCTTTCATTTGAAAAAGGTTGAATATGCCTAATCTTTCATTTTCAGAAAGTAAACCCACACCGTCCTTGAATAATCATCAATCAAACTCATGTAGTATCCGGCTCCGCTCTTGGATGAAATTTTGTTTGGACTCCAAATATTTGAGTGAATGTAGTCCAATGTCCTTTTAGTATTTCTTACAGCCGCTTTTCTGAATTTGACTCTAGTTTGTTTACCAAACACAGTGCTCAGAAAACCCCAATGATTCTGCTTTATACCCTTTCAACAAATCTCTCTTTCCCAAAACAGCTAATCCTCTGTCACTCATGTGACCAAGACACCAATGTCACAACTTATTTTGATCCTAACTACTTTGTCTATTACTACCTTATGATGCTACTGAAGCATCACCCATAACAACACTCCCCTGGAGAATGTAAAGACACATCTGCAAATTGCCTTTCATGCATACCATTGGGCTTTTTGTCACTTTGATTACACTGTCTTTTGCACGGTACTTGTAACCCCGAGAGTCTAGAGTCCCAAGAGAAATCAAGTTTCTCTTTAACCCAGGAACATGCCAGCACGTCAAGATTATAACAACCCCGTCACACATTCTGATTTCGACGTTACCAATACCACCAATAGTCAACGAATGATTGTTCCCTAAATAGAAAGTTCCCTGTATTGGCTTGTACGTATCAAACTTACTGCTTGAACTGACACATGTGATATGTAGCGCCAGTATCGAGTACCCGAGATTTTTTCCCGAAGTCTGAACTCATTGACAATACATCCCCTCTACCACTATTTTCACTATCGTCGGAATTGTTCACACCTTCAGCGATGTTTGCTGCATTTTCCTTTTGATTTCCCTTCTTACCATTCAGTTTCGAATAATCTCTCCTATAATGACCCTGCTCACCGCATTCATAACAGTTTGAGTTATTTACCTTTGACTTGGACCTCCAGTTCTTCCTTCTTAAAGAACTCGCTTTGCTTCTAGATATTTCCCTAGTCATAAGACCTTTCCTTTCAGCCTGATTGTCTGGCTGCAACTATCTCATCTTCTTTGATTTTAGTGCCCCTTTGACATCCTCTAGCGATAACTTATCCTTACCATGCATAATGATATCTACAAAGTTTTCATAGGGAGATGGTAACGATCTCAATACACATAAAGTTTGATCCTCATCCTCAATATTGATATCTATGTTCTCCAACTCCATTATAATTTATTTAAAATTATCTAAGTGCTCAGTTATGGACATTCCTTCTTTTAAGTATAATCGGTTTACTACTGATTTCTCTGAGTAAAGATCTCCTAGCTTCTTCCATGCGCAGACAACAGTTATCTCACCACTAATCTCGCGAAGCACATTGTCTTTCACAATCATTAAAATCCAACACAAAGCCCTTTCTTGAAGATCTTGTTTCTCCTCTTCTTTCATCTCTTATGGTAACTTATTCTCCACAGCCTTCCACAACCCTTGCAGTACCCTAATTGCAAAAGCCCTAGTTTCACCACGTGGCTCTGATACCAATTTTGTTATTAAATCACTACACAATTATCACAAAACGGCTCAAGCACAGAACATATGTGAATGACAGACTGAAATGAACACATAATCTAACGTGGTTCGACAATTGTCTACGTCCATGGACGCCGCAAGAGAAAAAGTTTCGTTATGATAGAAAATATTACAGATTTCAGATTGTGTTTTGTGTAGTCCTAGTAGTCTATTTATAGGGAATAAATAGACTTACTAGACAGTGGACCTAATAGGCTCATATACACTAATAAGAAAACCATCCATTGTATTACAACTTACTTTCAATGACACAAAACTGTACGACCGAACATGGTACACTATCAAGGCATTATTCGACTCATTCGTAACATAAAACTATACAAATAAAACTATATTACTTATTAAAAATAGTTTGAGATAGTGTGTTGAAATTTTTTATATTTTTAATGTCAATCTCATCTCACTATATTGAAAATTTACTCAAAATTTAGGTTATTTTTATGCCAATAAATAAATTTATAATTTACACTTGATATTAAACTTAGAGAAAAAAAATTAATGTATTGTATTTCAATTGGAATATATATCAAACTCGAGAAAACAATATATAAATTGTGTTTCAACTAGTCTACAATAATATTATCTGAAATCTTATGTATATGGTCGTATATATTAAGAGGAATATCTCATTTGTTATTAGTAAGTTGAGTATACATTGAATGAATTACTTATTAACATGTGTGGAATTATGAAAACGAGTACAATTATATCTTTTATTTTTAAGATATAAGATTTTAAAAGTAAATATTATTCTCAAATAAAATTGATTATAAAGAATTAAAGTTCGGTTAATATCATTATACTGAAATTGTATTTCAAAAGTTTAATCATCTTAAGTTTAAAGAAGTAAATGTAAATTTGATCCTAGTATAAAATTTGGAAAAATAATAAATGAAGTGTGGCTCAGTTAGAATGCGCTAGTGCTATATGAATATTCAAGTATGTAATTAATGTGTCGTGGTATATATTTTGCTTGTGGGTAGTAATTTGAGTAATTTTATTAGCTATTTAAGTAGGAAAATTGAAGGATTTTTAAGTATTTAAAAAGATAAAAACATATTATAATGTTTGAGGATGATATAATATTCTTAGTTAATATAAGACGTTTGAGGGTTATTCATACAAGCTAAGAAAAGTGATGATTGTTGCTTTTATTTATAGAAAAAGTAAAATGAAATTAATTTAATTCGTCAACAAATAATAAAATAGATAATTGTTTAATTATTTATTGGCCAAAAATAAAATAGATGTAATTAATGTATATTGAAATTCACAAATGACACTTATTATGAAACATTGTTTTTTGTGAGACTTACATAATAGGTCTCATATGTGTTTATATTTATCGGGTCATACCACAAAAGATCCATTTTACAAATAGATCCATTTCATTTGAAAAAAGACTAAATTACCATAAAATAAAACAATTGCAATCCTAAATATTAAAGGGATAAGGTATATGACCTAATTTTGAAATCACCTTGTCAAACTTATAATGGGTAAAATTATATAAAATTTAAATTCGTACTAGGAAACAAATAAAATCATATTTTGGTAGATATAGATAAAACCTATTTAATGTTGAACTTCTTGGTAAATCGTAAATGTTTTGTATGCTTATTATTATAAAAAAAATTTCTAGAACTAAAACGTCTTACATTATAAAACAAAATGAATAATATTTATGTACGTTCGTTCCAAATAGACATGACAATGCAAACTCAATAGAAAGACACTAGCTCCACCTTTTCTTTGTAGCATTACATAGACATCATGATAGATACATGCACTTAAAGATTCTTACAAAATTTTAAAAAGAGAAATATTGAAACCAAAGATTAGAAAACATAAAAAAAACAAAAAACGATTCCTTTGTTTGCTTATAAAACATAACTTAGTGTTGTTCTTGCGTTGAGAAAGTGGAGCATGCCACCCCAAATGTGACCTGCCTAGAAATATCAAATTATTCTATGAAACAAGAAGAAGAAAAGTTAACAATAATTAGAGTGATTAAACTAAGCAAGATTTGGAAAAAAGTAGGGGTTTATATTAAAGTATGAATTCTAAAAGTATAAGGAAGTGGAAGATGAAAGGTTTGATTAAGATAAAGATAAACCTAATTAAATAAGGTAACGTGAAGAATCTGAAGTGGAGGAAAAAATCAACATAGATAGAGATTGTGTCTACTGTACTCGGGTTCAGGCTGTAGAATTTATTTCTGTGGATTATTTAAAGTGATTCAGTGTCAGAGGGATAAGTTAACATAAGAAGCGTAGTATGATGAAACTCCTGATTATAACTACGAATATAATCATACTGAAACATCTTCCGGAAATGAAAAAACATATCCATCTAATCTGGTTAAAAAAACACAGTTAAGTCGTATCATGAAAAAGCTAAGATAAAGTAACTGGAGTTTAACTTGAAGTTGCTTCAACTAGATGGTTTGTTTTAATAATTTCTCAAGAGGCAGCCAATCTTTTTAAAAATATAGTTTTTATATAGGCTAAAATACTGGGAAAAAATAATAAAATTGACGAAAGACAAAGTTTGCTTAATTTTAATTAGTTTAAAGCAATAAAAAATAAATTTAAAAAATAAGTAATACATAATAGTTGAATGAAATTTAGACAGTGGGACCAAAAATTACGTTGTCGCAATTATCTCAACAACAAGATTTATAATTTGAGATTAAAGCTCTTTCTCATGATTTTTGTTGCCACAACAACCCTATAACTTAAAGTCTCTCTCATGGTAAAAACAAAATAACATATTGGTTGTTGCAGCAAACATTGTGTTGTCGCGATAAGATGGGCAACGATTTAAACCAACGGTCATTAACCAACTATTAATTTGGACATCTTTTACACCAAATTTTCGAATAATGTTAATCACTAGAACACACCTCTTTTATCTCTATACCTTCTATTTTAAAATTTAATACCCCACAAACAAAAGACTAAAAAGACCTTTCGACAATAAATAATTCTCACCAAGTTGGCGACCATAATAGGAAGCGACGATGCCTGAATAGAAAATTCAAAACCAGTAAATAGAAAGGATAGTTCAGATATCATTAAGGCATGGGTCTCAGCATGCAGGATGTTTCACCTCCAGGAGTTGATGCTCCACTTCCAAGAGTTGAAGGTGTGACTCAAGACAACATCCCTCATCACAACCTAGATGAAAGACAGTTCATACAAGATGAAAGACAGTTCATACAAGATGAACGTTATCAGCTGAGAGTTAAAATTAGAGCTTTAAAGGCTCAGAAGCAAGCTGAAAATGAGTAAAAGAAAAATCATTTGCGTCCGGACTCCACCCTACAGATGAGCCTAGTGAAAATGAGCAATCTACAAAGACTCATGTCAGCTTTAAGAAAATGCATCGGTCTAAATGAGTTGTGAGTACAACATCAGAGTCTTCTGATAGTTCATCAAATGACTTAGACCTTGAAGAATCACTTTCATCCAGTACCGATGAGGGCCTCCTAAAAAAAGAATTAAGGCTAACCAAGAAACTGTTTAGAAAAAGGGACATAAATGGCAGAATGAAAAAGCACAAGTATCAGGGAAAAGTAAAGGGTTCGACTGATCATCATATTAATCATCTGTTGCTTAATCCGTTTGCTATTCAATCCGAACTAGGTATTTTTGCTACTCCCGTTGAAGATACTGTATTTAGTCGTAGCCACAATTGGAGACAATAAATATTGTCATAAAAATACTCTCCGGACATCTTCCCAAACGATTTGATAGCTCCAAGATGGAAAATTACGATGGAAGTAAAGATATAGACAACCATCTCGAGAAATTAAAAAAATTATGATGAACTTTGATGACGATGACAAGCCGTTATGTCGGGCCTTCTCATAAACTCATAAGGGAAGTGCCCTCAAATGGTATAATAGTCTCCCACGTGGGTCTATAAAGAATTTTGACATATTCTGGGTAGCGTTCTAGAGGCAATTTGTTGGAAGCAATGAGCTTAAAGGAAATGGTGATACTAATATTCATTGTTCCCAGGAGCCTAACGAATATATGAAAGAATATATTAGTAGGTTTTTTAACACGGAGAATGTGCTAGCTGATTGTTTTGAACATGTGAAAATTTCCTATTTAAGACAAGGTTTGAATCCGGAAAATTTAACTCATTCAGGTGCCTGGAAGAAAGCAATGAATTTTGGAGGATTGTTAAATCAAGTTGGAAAACAGATCATAGTTGAAGAAACTAAGAAGTTTAGAATACCTCGTCAGAACAAATTTGTTGTTGCAACATCAATTCCACAAGCATCAACTCAATCCCAACCTATTATCAATTACAAGTCAAAAGAATCCGGACATGGATCAAATCGACCTAGACAAAACCATTCTAGTCAAAACCAACAAGTTAGAAGTAAAAGAGGCCCTTAAGTTAAGCATGAATGGTTTGTTGACCTAGGAGAAAGTGTAACAATAATATATGACAAAACTAAGAACGATGTATATTTTAGAAGGCCATCCCCACTACAGTCCCCTAGAGAGACTCGAATTACTCATTTATGTAAATATCATAATGATGTGGGTCATGACATCCATGATTGTATAGCACTAAAGCAAAAAGTGTAAAATCTCACAAAGAGAGGAAAATTAGGTGTCTTTGTTAAAAGACAAGGGGGCAGTAGATCGGATAACACTCAATACAATACTAATGCACCCCGAACGACTTCATCAACCCTTCAAGGGACATCCAGTCAGGAGGATACCATGATGATTATTGAATGATTTGATGTGGATATTGAATATCTTGATCTTGATCCAGATCGGAATCATGTGGGGTAATAGTGGAAACGTTTGCCACAGTTTCTGATATGGTAATTTTTTTTTGAATCATTAACTATATTTGGGGGAGACATTATAACAACACCCTCAAGTTGTTTAAGAAAAAAGGTGTGTCAGCACTTTGACTACTCAGTTGGAAGAAAAAATGTTCATACATCTTTACCAAACTCCTGCTCATTTCATAGTCTTTTATGAAGACGACTTAAGAGACATAGTGGGTCCACATGAAGATGTTGTGATAATATGAGCATCAATTGGGGGAAACGGCATACGAAAAATCCTAATTGACACTGGTACTTCGACAAATGTGTATCTAACTACTTATAGACAGATGAATAATCCTTTGGTTATCCAGTAATCGAACAAAACTATTGTAGGGTTTAGTGGGAGTTCGGCCGATGTCATCGGTGAATTTGAAGAGTAAAAACTATTGGGAAAAAGACCATTTAAAAAAATGGTAAAAGTATTATTTATTGTGGTAGATTGCCCAACATCTTACAACGTTATATTTGGAAGATCTTAGCTCTCTAGGATGCATATTGTGGCCTTTACTTTCCATCAATGTTTAAACTATGTTGTGGGAGGACAAGTGGGTGTTGTTCGAAGTAGCCAAAAATTTTCTAGGGAATGCTATGTAACAGCCCTTGCCTATTGAAGGCAATTAAGGTTAACAAGGAATAATAGCTACCGAAGCCTTCCACCAATCAGAATGAAATAGATGATCCAAGGAAGGCTCCTAGTGTTGTAATACCTATTAAAGAAGTTGAAATCCATTTCTTGGTCGAAGGAAAAAGTGCTAGGATTTAAACTAATGTAGTATCGAGTTTGAAACAAAAGTTATTATCCTTCTCATATGACAATCTACATGTGTTTACATGGTGCAATGATGATATAACTGGAGTACCAACCGAGGTGATCTGCCACAAGTTATTAATCTGATCTAATACTAGACTAGTAGTACAGAAAATGAGGACCTTTTCTGAAGAAGAATCTGATGTGATAGTGCAAGAGGTTGATCGGTTAACCAAAATGGGGAGTATCAAAGAATCTCAATACCCTTTGTGGACAGCTAATCCTATTTTAGTCAAGAAAAAGAATAGAAAATGGTGCATGTGTATTGACTTCACCGATCTTAATAGGGCATGTCCTAAAGATCATTTTCCACTGCCTCGAATAGATCAGTTAGTGGATTCTACACCAGGGAACAATTTATTGTCCTTCATGGATGAATTGTCAAAGTATAATCAGATACATGTGTATCCGAACGATCAGGATCCTACTACATTTATTACTGATAGAGGCTTCATTGATATAAGGTGATGCTATTTGGGTTGAAGAATGCTAAAGCTGCTTATCACCGATTTGTAAATAAAACATTTGTTAACCAAATTGGCAGAAATATGGAAGTATATATACATGACATGATGGTGAAGAGATAAAAAGTAAAATAAGGGTATATTATAAGCAAGACTTTGTTGGAAGTAGATAAAAAGTATTTGAGATTATAAAAACTAGCCATAGCATTGGTGATAGCAGCCAGGAAAATAAGGGCATATTTTCACGCACATTCAATCAGAGTTCGAACATCTTTTCCTTTAAAAAATATTCTACAAAAAGGTGACATATAAAGAAGAATGACTAAGTGGTCAGTCGAGCTTAGAGACTATGACACTGATTTTGCACCTCGAACTGCAATCAAGGCTCAAGCTATAGCTCATTTCCTGGTAGAATTTCATACTAAATGGCCATATGAAGAAGCTCAAGAAAACGAGTGTAAGAAAGAGTGGGTAATCCGAACAAATGATGGGTCTAATACGATGGGATATGGAGCTGGAATTTGTCTAACCTCCCATTATAGTGATGCTATGTACCAAACTATATGGTTTGGTTTCAGGTCATCCAATAATGAATCTGAATATAAAGCAGCTATAACTGGTTTAAGATTAGCTCAACTATGTAGAGCAAAGAGGATCCGGTTAGTAAGTGATTCGAAGCTACTTATTCATTAGGCTCAAGGGAAATCTGAAGCTAAATAGATCAGTTGATAAAGTATCTGCAAGTCCTAAAAGAAGTAGCCACAAGTTTTAAAAGCGTCTGGTATGAGCATTTCCCTAGATTGGAGAATATTATGGCAGATTCTTTAGCTACCATAGCCTACTCTGAAGCGTATCAATGCATTCTTATGCAAGAATGTCCATTCATAGGCTCAGTTCAAGGAAAATAAGGTGAAGCTGAAGAAAATATGAACATATCTGGCATACAATCCAAATATTGGAGGTATGAAATACAAAAATTTATTATTGATGGAGTTCTACCTTTGGATAAAGTTATGGCTAAAAAAGTGAAGTACAAAGCTCGTGGTTTCCTGGTATTGAGAGGAATTCTTTATCAAAAATATTTTACCAGACCGCTCTTACGTTGCCTAAGGTTTAAGAGTCCCAAAATGTTTTATCTGAATTACAGGATGGAGAGGGGTCAACACATAGTGGTTATAAAGCTTCAACCAGGACATTTTCTTAGCTGGTTACTATTGGCATACTATAATGTTATATGCCTAAGATATGGTTAGAATATGTGATCCTTGCTTGAAATATGGGAATAAAATCCATGTGCCAGCAGTTCCTATGGATTCAATATCTGAACCCATACCTTTTGATAGGTGGGGTTTGGATTTAATTGGACCTCTTCCCATGGCCTACGGAGCTTATCGAAGGATAATCGTGGAAATATACTATGTCTCTAAATGGATCGAAGCTGCCCCACTAGTTAAAACCACTTCTAAGGTAGTTATAAAGTTTATCCTATATAATATATGTTGCTGATTCGGAATTCCCCAGCGTATTACTACAGATAATGGGCCACAGTTTGAGAAAAAAGACATGGAAACATTTTGTACTTCTAGAGGAATTAAACATTGCTTTTCTTCTCATTTTCAAATGGGTAGGTTGAAGTTGCTAATCAAAAAAATTTAACAGGGTTAAAAAAGAATCTCGAATGAGCTGCAGGGAAATAGTTTAGCTATTTGCAAGAAGTATTGTGGGCTCACCGAACTACTCCTCATAAAGCTACTCAAAAGTCTCATTTTGCTCTTGTTTAAAGGATGGATGCAATCATACCTATAGAAGCTACTTTGCCCTTATTCCAGATACAAAACTATTCTGAACAAGCAAATCATATGGTGGTAAGGAATCAGTTGGATCTGATTCAAAAAAGATGAGTAAAGGCACATTTGAGAACATCACACTACCATGGTTTGATGAGAAGTAGGTTTGCATCTAAAGTAAAAAAGAAGAGATTTCCAAATAGGGGAAAAAGTGTTGAGGAAAGTCTTTTTACATACCAAGGAGAAATGTTTAGGAAATGGGCTCCAAACTGGGAAGGCTCATACATGGTATGTGAATGAATCAAACAAAAAACATACAGGATTCAAGATAAAGAAGGAAACATGTTGAAACACCCATGAAACATTGAGAATCTCAGGTTGTACTTAGAATAAAATCTTCTTATAAATATTTACTTTTCCGTACTTCAAATGTAAATATTTGGGGGCATATTATTTCCAACCCTGGTGGCGTGGGAAGGTTTTATGAGGTGTCCGGTTTTGAATGCATATTATCTTATGCCTTTTTAACGAATCGTAGTGGATATGAAGAGATCGAATGAATTAGACACCTATTAAATACCTTCGGCCTTCAAATAAAATATATTTGAAGTGATCGGATGAATTGAACACCTATTAAATAACTTCGGCCTTCAAATCAAATATCGTTGAAGTAATCGGATAAATTAAATACTTATTAAACACCTTTGGTTTTCAAGTAAAATATATTTGAAGTGGTCAGATGGATTAAACACTTATTAAATACGTCGGAAAAATTAAATACCCATTAAATATCATTAGCCTTGACATGAAATACCGTTGAATGGCTCAGACATATTAAAGATTGGTTAATCTTTACATTTTTTAGACTACCAGATTGGGTCAATCTATTTGTACCACTTTTAAATATCACAGTTTAATAAAATTGTAAAATTAAAACACAAGAGAGAGAAATGCATATGAAGGAAAATACAACTTTAAAAACAGATTGAATCATCAGAAGATATCTGATCCATAATTACACTTAATGCCTTGGTAATCCAAGGACTTTAGTTTCAAACACAAAACTAAAAGTACAACAACCTTAGGGCTCGTTTCCTTCGTTTTTTGACTTACCTTCATCTTTCTCTTGTTCTTTCCCTTCATCTTCAACTTGGTTGGGGCTTTTGGCATCAGCACTTGAACTTTCATCAGGTACCTCATCGGAATCAGACTCACTTGGCGAAGAAACTCCATGTTTATCACCATATGGCAGCGTATGGAAAGGTATATTATCATATGGTACGAACTTCCACAGAGCTCTAAGATTATTTTTTTGGAAAGGTCTCGTAGAATAACAAGACCATATACACTTTAATACCCGCATCCCTCTTTTTCATAGAATCCACCACACCGGCAACATACTTCTCCACTGCTGCAACTATATCTTGAGTTTGGTTCTTCGTTAAAGAAGTAATTTATTCTTCCTTCTCTTTAAGAAGTTACTCTAACTTCCCTTTCTCTTCGGATAGTATGCTAATAGTTCCCGTATCATTGACTTGTTGATACTTCAAAGCCTTAATCTCTTTAGAATTAGTTATTTTTATTTTGGAATTTTGGGTCTGGATGTCTCCTTGGGGAATCTTGGACTATTCTAAATCAGTGCTTAGCTTATTATTATTTTTGCCTAAATATTCCACTTTCTGTTGTTCGGTTGAAAGAGAATTATTTAAGTCTTGGTTGGCAATGCCAATAGAAGTAATGTCTTTAGCCTAAGCCCTATCTTGTCTTTACAGGTCAACTATTGGCTTGATTTAGCCTTTGACTACATGGCCCAATGTATCATGCTCACTTGATACTTCAAAAGATTCACCATCATAAAAATCATTGCATTGACTATGATGGTTAGCTGTAGAAAGGTTTGATCAAAGTCATCCTTATCAAACTCGTTGAAACATATGTTACCTAGGTTATCCAGATTAATGTCACCTTCAATAGTAGGCTGATCGGTTGTAGGAAACGCTAGAGAAAGAGGAACAGCTTGAACCTCTTCTTGTGAATGAATATCAGTTGGAAGAGTAGGCGGAGCAGTTGTAGGTTGGAGTATTATATGTGACCCTATGGTGCCCTTCTTCTTTTTCCCAACCCTTTGGTCACTACCTTCTTTACGTCTCTTGTGATATTTTTTCTTAATTTGAGGTGGATGTTCTGACCCTTTGGTTTCACCCACTGTTACCACAACTGCCTTTAACAAAGCAGCATTGATCCCTTCAAGATTACCCGAACGAATCACATGGGGAATCTGATGCGATGGGTTAACTTCCTCATTATTCTTCTGCTTCTTTTTATCTTTTCCAAATGGTTAGGCGATTTAATTCGGGCCGACAAGTATATTTTACCATCCTTTACCTCTGATGAAATAGGAGTAGTAAATTGCTCCCAAGTAAGCTCTATATTTCCACTTATGTGCCATAAGTGAGCCTTTACCATATTTTCAGCAGTGAAACAGTCGTTGAGGGAAAAACCTCATCTCTCTAAGGACCATTGGTTTAATTTGGTGAAGGTGATCCGTCCAGCCTCTGTGTGCTCTGAATTTTTTTTTCGAAAATACTATAAAATAGACGCAATAGTCAGTTCAGTATAACAAAATAGAATTTAAATACTAGTAAAAAAATATGAACTGGAGTAACATGAGCTCTTCCAGTATCTGGTCAATTGGCTTGGATTTTCTTTGGAGGTTGTTTTTTTTCCATTCTCCTGAGACCCACTTATGTAGAGAAACTGGATCCTCCATGGTTTCTCTGCCTCTAATAGATCGTTAACCACTTTATAGTCGTTCCCCATATTGTAATGATAGAAAAATGATGTGGTGATTTCTGCACAAGCAAGTGACAGCAGCAAAATGCTCCATACACATTGGAATTTTTGACAATCTCGAAGCAATAATGATGGCTAACAGAGTATACTAGGCATTCGGACTCAGTTGGCTTGGGCAAAGCTTCATCAGGTGAAAATACCTTACAATTTCTGGATCTAAGGGGAAACGAAGACCCCAGTTCAACACCTGAGTGTATACCATCATCTCCCCGACTTTACAGTCTATCAGAGTTTCTAGAGGGATGGGAATCTTCACCTTAATAGACTCCGGAAAGCCCCATTTTTTCCTAATCCTATCCAGTTCAACAGTATGCATATACACATAAAAGATTTTATAAAAGGCAGTAAGTGCTTCACACTAACCTTGCAGAAGTTGGGGTCTACTTTCCCCTCTAGGAACTTTAGAAGTGCTTTGGTGTTAGGCATCCCCACCTTTCTTCTGGTAGTCCAAACTGTTGTGATATCTCCAGTGTTTCTGGACATCTCTAGTGGTGTATCTTCCCCACAGTCTTCCATATTTTCCTCCATTATACTTGGTCGTTGATCAGCCAATTTAGAACTTTTAGCTTCTTTCTCAATTTGAGTAGCATCATTAAGGGGAAGTGACGGATTCAAATTTGAAGAAATTTGGGCTCCTGAGCTAATATGTATTTAGGATGGAGGGGTACTTTTGGCCTTGGAAAGACGAGTGATTATTCGGGGTGTAATATTTTTAGTATGTGATCCTTTAGCGATGTATGGTGGGGGTTTCTTGATACTTGAAACTAATATTTCCTCAGAGGAAGACAATATAAGTATTTCAACTGAAGGTTCACAGTCTAGTGTAGATAAAGTTAGGGCAAAATGAGTTTTTCTAATTACCGATATTATGGAGGAAGATGAGCTCTTATTCGGTTACGGTACTGTTTGGCTAATTACTCCACCAGAAGAAGCAAGGAGTCCGGCATCGGTTCTTGCTTTATTTCATTCTCTTTCCAATTCATATAGATTCAACCAGTCTCCTTTGATCAGAGCAATTCTAGTTGTGAAAATATAAAATTTCTCAAACTGTGAACAAATCAAAGATTAAAGCTTTAGCTCTCTAGAAATTAAAATTTGAAGTTTTCTCACTCTAGAAATTGAAACAGTAAAACAGTTGTATATATATAGGTGAAAAAACACTTGAGTACTTTACCTAGGGGAGATGAATCATCAAAACAATAATTAGGGACTAGTGACCTAGACTAATTACTTTTTCAAAATATAGGTGCAAGTACTTAGAGATACAAAGGGCTGAAAGGTCGAACCAGAAACTGATACGTGTAATCAAAATATATTCATTAAAACTCTGACTTTTAAAATCTTTCTCACTAAAAATAAAAAAAACCCTTCGGATTCGATACAAGTCTCTTTTTTAGAGTTGGTTATTCCAAAACATTCTGATTCGGGTCTTCTCTTTAATAGTTAGCTCTTGCAAAATATTTTTGAAAGAACTAAATAGGCTATAGGTAGGGTTAGATATTTTTGGAAGCCATTGTAACAAAATCTGAAGGGTTAATTCGGATATATTCTACACCAAACATTCGATGAGCATTAGACCTAAGTGGATTATGACTCAACTGTGTGTTAAAACATTTTTGGTTTTGGGCTTTGGAAACTTTGAAATGGATCTGAGTCCAAGGTTCGAACCAAACGGCCCATGGGTCACAAAACAATAGTATAAATACCACAACCGACCATATTTAATAGGTATGACATTTTCGAATAATCTTAATCACTCGCACACACCTTTTTTATCTCTCTACCTTCTATTTTAAAAGTTGATACCCCATTAAACAAAAGATCCAAAAGACCTTTCGACCAAAAATAATCCACACCAAACATTATCACAATAAAATGAGAAAGTGTATTTTTGGAAAATTGTGTTTTTGTAAAAGAATACCTTATCAGCCATAGCTTTTAGTAAGTGTTTTATGAATTTTCTAAATAGTTTTCTCGATTACGAGATCAAAATACACAAGCCATTGTTCTTCCAAAATATCTTAAGAAATAATCTTCCTTATTTATCGATCACCCTTAATTGGAGTTTGATTTCTATTTGTTTTTATCGAACTCTCAAAGATTCGTTATATCCCGAAAGAACTTTCATAAAAAGATCAAATATAAAAAGAGTGATCAAAATAATTAATTTTGAAAAATGTATCTAATACGTATTTAAATATCTTTATCTTTCTAGTTACTTTGATAAGAATTTTATTTAAATTTATGTAGGTTATTGTTTCCAATACTCTGTTTTCCAACAATAAAAAAAAATAGTATCAATAATAGCGAAAACAAGCATGACTACTACCAAGGTCTTGAACCAAGAAGTTCGACTGGATCAGTGTTATGGAGCAAACCATGTAAGGTGGAAGGATAAAGTGATGTTCTCGATATGGAAGTTCAGTTATGGAGCATGCTCAAAACCTAGGTACAACTAAATCTCTTATATCTAAATGTGATATTTGTTAGCTTTTTGTATATTGTCATGTGTACAAATTTGGTAAACGTATTTAACAAAATAAGTTATCTTTATTCGGAAACCATACTTGATGGTAAACTATGTATCTTTGAAATTTCAATGAGTATAACAAAAAAAAATATGTTTGCTCTCATAAAGATTATTTATGATGGCATGTTAGACTTGTTCATATTGGTCATAACACTATGAATATAATTCTTAAAACCAAACTTATAAAATGTGATATAGGTTCGTGTAAAAAATGTGAATTGTGTTTAAAATATAAATGATTAAAATTCCTTATAAATATGTAAAAATATGTATGAAGTTATTAGGCTGAATACACACAGATATATGTGAATTAAACGATATTTTGCCCATGATTTTAAGAGATACTTTATAACTTTAAAAAAGACTATTCTAGATTTACTTACGTTTATTTGCTTAAACATGAATACGAAATACGTTAAGATATTCAAAGAAAAATATGAAAACCAAGTAGACACTAAGATTAAAATATTGTCGAGTGTTAGTGGTGGAGAATATTTTTCAGAAGAAGTTTCTAGTCTTTCTTAAGAACGTGGGATAAGTTATTACTGTTTGACAATTTATACACCCCAAGTGGATTGGTTGAACGTAAAACTATAATTTTGATTGATATGACCAATTTTATGTTAATTAATTATAAGTTGCATATTAATTTATAGGGTGAAATTCTTTAAACTACATATCATATCATTGATTGTATTTTAGTTAAGAATCATATTTCAGTTAAGAAACCTAAAGTCTCTTAATATGAGTTATGAAAGGTAGAAAACCAAATATGTAATGAAACTTGTTTTGAAGTGGTTCAAACAAACTAGGTTTTGGTTCATGACCTTAGTGGTTGTCACTTTTACTTTAATCAATGTTAATTCTTTTTATCATTAGAAAAATATTAGAGCATAAAAGAAATTATAGATTAACAATTCAGATATCCCTATTGCTCAAATATATTGATAAATTTCTTTTGAGATATAACAATCTTTTTTACTTTCGGTACAAAAAACTATATATCATAAATCAGATTGAAACAAAATATATATATAATAAAAACAATTAGCAAAAGATATTTGGAAATGATAAGAAGTTATGTGTGTTCATCTCTTAACCTAATAACTTTTTTATAGATTTAAAAAAAATCCATCATAAAAATTACACCATATAAAAAATGTCTCTTTCTGTAAAAACAGAACTCCCTTAAAAGCTTACTTGACTTGTTAACAAATAAAAGCTAATTGCGGTGGAACAACGATTAATGAATGTAATTCAATAATTTTGAGCTTTGCCACCATCTAAAAATATGGTTGTTACTGTGCAACTTTCTAAAATCGTTCTAGTACATTGGTTCATCAATGTAGTTGGGGTGACTTTAGTTTTTACTGCAAAAACTACAGTAATACATATTTTGTCACAAACAAAACCTATAATTTTATATTTTAAATATTTTTTCAAATTATCATGGCTTACCTAAACATTTTTTATATTTTTGTTTTCACGGTCATATCTATTTTCATTTACTTTATCATTTAAATCACGATTGAAACATTTTTACGTCTATATAGATTTTGATAAAAAAAAATTGTTAATTTTTTTTGGCGGATACTTTTAACCCGATTGGTTTATTAAAATTGCAAAATGACAAATTTATTGTTATTATATTTTACTTCAATGAAATAAAAATTATCCAAAACTAATATTATACTATATCATATATTCTACGGTTTTACGGAACAATACTACATCGTAAGATCCATGATATACTAGTAGGTTAAAATTCCAAATTTGAAGACACGAAATCAAGTGATGATGATTACTTGAAGAGCGGAAATGTACTACTAGTCGTACCATCACTAAAGATATTATATTATGATTTGTTACAATTTTGTTGATATTTTATATAATGACAGCGACGATGCGAAGTAGGACCTACGTCACATGCATCCACCAATGGATGGCTGAGTATTCAAAGTGGGACCTGTATAAAACTTTGCGGGGACCAATCCTCGCATTTTGGCAATATCTGGAATCTTGACGAATTTTTGTAATCACTACTTTATTTATTTGTTTACTTAAAGTCCTAAAACCAATGAAGCAAAAAAGCAAACTTATGAAGTATCCATCTTTTCTATGGCTAATTTTGTCATACCAAAATCAGGATCCAGGGTGGTAGATCTTTGATTAATTTAGTTATTTATTTCTTTACATGTAAAGATATAATATAAAAAGAGGGAATTATTATTTTTTATCATAAACTTGTAGAAATGTTTTTGAAGACAGTTTTAGAAAACTAGATGGGACCATACCTTACCTGAATTTTTATTTTCTAATATTAAATTGTTGGATTAAACCACTTCCTCTCCAGATATATATTATCAAAATGGGTATTAATATTTGATTTATTTATTTTATAAACTAAGGATTATTATTATTATTATTATTATTATTATTATTATTATTATTATTATTATTATTATTATTATTATTATTATTATTATTATTATTATTATTATTATTATTATTACTACTAATGAGTCGAATAGTGTCTTGACAGTGTATTCTGTACGGCAATACAGTTTTGTGTTGTGATAGTAATATTGTCCAATTACTTGAGTTAGTCTTGTGGTAGGAGTCCATTAGGCCCATAGTCTAGTAAGTCTATTAATTCCCTATAAATAGATTACTAGGGCGACGCAAAACACAATCTGAAATCTGTAACCTTTTCTATCATAGTGAAACTCTTTCTCTGGCGGCGCCCGTGGACGTAGACAATTGTCGAACCACGTTAATCCAGTGTTTCATTTAAATCTTTCATTCGCATATATTATGTGCTTGAGCCATTTTGTGATAATTGCATAGTATTTTATAACAAAGTTGGTATCAGAGCCACGTCGTGAAATTAGGGCTTTTGCAATTAGGGTTTCACAATGGCGTCTACAGCAACAAAATACATGATAGAAAAATTTGATGGGGGATCCAGCTTTGCGTTGTGGAACATTAAACTGAAATCTTCATTAGTACTGCAAGGGTTGTGGAAGGCTGTGGAGAATAAGTTACCAGAAGAGATAAAAGAAGAGGAGAAACAAGATCTTCAAGAAAGGGATTTGTGCTGGATTTTAATAAGTGTGAAAGACAATGTGCTTCGCGAGATTAGTGGTGAGAAGACTGCTGCCTGCGCATGGAAAAAGCTATGAGATCTTTACTCATAGAAATCAGTAGTAAACCGATTATACTTGAAGAAACATTTTTATGATTTCAGATTGAAAGAAGGTATGTCCATAACAGAGCACCTAGATAATTTTAAATCAATTATAATGGACTCGGAGAACATAGATATCAATATTGAGGATGAGGATCAAGCTTTGTTTGTATTGAGATCGTTACCAGGTCCCTATGAAAACTTCGTAGATACCATTATGTATGGTAAGGATAAGTTATCGCTAGCAGATGTCAAAGGGGCACTAAAATCAAAAGAGATGAGACAATTGCAGCCAGACAGTCAAGCTGAAGGGGAAGGTCTTATGACTAGGGGAAGATCTAAAAGCAAAGCGAGTTCTTTAAGAAGGAAGAACTAGAGGTCCAAGTCAAGGGTGAAGCACTCAAACTGTTATGAATGCGGTGAGCAGGGTCATTATAGGAGAGATTGTCCGAAACTGAATGGTAAGAAGGGAAATCAAAAGGAAAATGCAGCAAACATTGTTGAAGGTGTGAACGATTCCGACAATAGTGAAAACAGTGGTAAAGGAGATGTATTGTCCGTGAGTTCAGACTTTGGGTAAAACTCTTGGGTACTTAATATTGGCGCTACATATCACATGTGTCAGTTCAAGCAGTGGTTTGATACGTACAAGCCAATGCAGGAAACTGTCTATTTAGGAAACAATCATACGTTGACTGTTGGTGGTATTGGTAACGTCAGAATCAGAATGTTTGATGGGGTTGTTAGAATCTTGACGTGCTGGCATGTTCCTGGGTTAAAAAGAAACCTGATTTCTCTTGGGACTCTAGACTCTCGGGGTTACAAGTACCATGCAGAAAATGGTGTAATCAAAGTGACAAAAGGCTCAATTGTATGCATGAAAGGCAGTTTGCAGAAGGGTCTTTACATTGTCCAGGGGAGTGTTGTTAGGGGCGATGCTGCAGTAGCATCATCTGGGAGTAATAGCCAAAGTAGGCAGGATCAAAATAAGTTGTGGCATTGGCGTCTTGGTCACATGAGTGACAGAGGATTAGCTGTTTTGGGAAAGAGAGATTTGTTGAAAGGGTATAAAGCATAATCATTGGGATTTTGTGAGCACTGTGTGTTTGGTAAAAAAAACTAGAGTCAAATTCAGCAAATCAGCTGTAAGAAAGACTAAATGGACAGTGGACTACATTCACTCAGATCTTAGGGGTCCAAACAGAATTCTATCCAATAGCGGAGCCAGATACTATATGAGTTTGATTGATTATTATTCAAGGATGGTGTGGGTTTACTTTCTGAAAACGAAAGATGAAGCATATTGAACCTTTGTCAAATGGAAGACGATGATTGAGAAGCAAACAAGAAGAAAAATCAAACATCTTAGGACAGATAATGGGTTAGAATATTGCAGTCGTGAGTTCAACGATTTTTGCGAAGCGGAGGGAATAATGCGCCATCCCACTTGTTCTAGAACACCACAACAGAATGGAGTCGCAGAAAGAATGAACAGAACGCTTTGTGACAAGGCACGAAGTATGCTCTCACATTCCGGTGTGGGAAAGGATTTTTGGGCTGAAGTTATCAATACAACGTGTTACTTGGTGAATCGGTCTCCATCAACGACTATTGATTGTAAAACTCTTTTTGAGATCTGGTCTGGATCGTCGGCTGATTATGAACATTTGAGGGTGTTCGGTTGTCCTGCGTATGCTCATGTGAGAGATGATAAGCTTGAGCCGAGGGCAAAGAGATGCATATTTCGAGGATATGCTACTGGAGTGAAGGGATATAGGTTATGGTGTACCTCTCCAAAGTATCCAGGTTTTCTCATTAGTAGGGACATTACTTTTAATGAGTTTGCTACTATAGACAGTCAGAAAGAAGTAGGAGAAATGGTCGAATCAGAATCGGTTGTGAGTAAACAGGTGGAGCTTGAAGTAGAATCAGTTCCTAGCAGGTCCAATAATTCAAGTGGTTCTGAGATGGATCCAGAATCAGGAGGTTAAGCGTCAGCATTGGATGATAGTGACGATGATGCGCCTGAACCAGAACAACAACCTTATAGCATAGCATTGGGCAGAGAAAGAAGAGATATTAGACTTCCAAAAAGGTATGTGACTCTAGTTGCAAATGCTCTGTCAGTTGCAGAAGAAGTTGAGATGCAGGAACCTAGTAGATACAGAGAAGCTATAACGAGTTCAGAGGCAGATCGATGGATTGGTGCTATGAGGGAAGTGATTGAATCTCTTCAAAAGAATACTGTGAACGTTGGCTTAACTTTTAACAAAACCGATATTGGTGAATCACTGAATGATGTTGCAGGATCATTGGTTGGTTTTGTTGATTCTGATTTTGCAGGTAATATGGATAAAAGAAGATCTTTGACAGGATATGTATTTACTCTAGCTGGGAGTGCGATCAGTTGGAAAGCACAGTTGCAAGCTACTGTAACTTTGTCTACAACAGAGGCAGAGTACATGGCGGTAACAGAAGTAGTTAAAGAGGCAATATGGTTGCAAGGTTTTGTGGCAGATTTGGGCTTGGATAGGACTACTACAAAAGTGTTTTGTGACAGTTAAAGCGTCATACACCTTACAGGGAACCAAATGTTCCATGAGCGTACAAAGCACATAGATGTCAGGTATCATTTTATTCGTGATATAATATCAAAGGGAATTGTTGATGTGAAGAAAGTGTCT
Source organism: Limnanthes douglasii subsp. nivea (assembly GCA_036936605.1). Lineage (NCBI taxonomy): Eukaryota > Viridiplantae > Streptophyta > Magnoliopsida > Brassicales > Limnanthaceae > Limnanthes > Limnanthes douglasii. The sequence continues at coordinate 168,855,600 of JAUPFV010000005.1, read as the reverse complement.
ACACACGATAATCCAATAGATATAATGACCAAGGCAGTATCAGTTCGAAAGTTTAGAGAGTTCCTAAACTGGATCGGTGTTCGCACTATCGAGTGAATGCCTTAAGGGCATTTGGTGAGTCAGAAGAAGAGAAGCTTCTTTGTTGATAGTGAATAAAAGATATTCGCCTCAATGGGAAGATTTGCTGTGAATGAGTCGAATAGTGCCTTGACAGTGTACTATGTCCGGCTGTACAGTTTTGTGTTGTGATATTGTCTAATCACTTGAGTTAGTCTTGTGGTATGAGCCCATCAGGCCCATAGTCTAGTAAGTCTATTAATTCACTATAAATAGATTACTAGGGCGACACAAAACACAATCTGAAATCTGTAACCTTTTCTATCACAGTGAAACTCTTTCTCTGGCGGCGCCCGTGGACGTAGACAATTGTCGAACCACGTTAAATCATGTGTTTCATTTAAATCTTTCATTTGCATATATTCTGTGCTTGAGCCATTTTGTGATAATTGCACAGTATTTTATAACAAAATTACGTGTTGGGAATATGCGTGTCCGGTCTGTATATTCTGCCTCTGTATATAAGTAAGAACACAACCGATCTCAACACTAGTATGATATTGTCCGCTTTGGCACCCGAAGGCCCTCACGGTTTTGCATTTGGTCCACTACCAAAAGGCCTCATACTAGTTGAGGTATGTTCTTACTTATATACCATTGACCCTTCCTATGTTGAACCGATGTGGGATGTGGGACTTTGGTCGCCACTCTAACAATTCCTCCTCTCGAACAAAGTACTACTTAGCCTCCTCTCAATTGACTTTCATCCGCTCACTCTAATCAGAGATTGCTCCATCTGAGCAATAGAGCTTTTTACAGTGGATCTATCTACTCACTTGACCATCCTGTGCTTGTTCTTTAGCTCCACTATCCACTCCAATCAAGTACCACCGCTTGATAGGTCATGGACGCTCTAGCTCCACTATCCACTCCAATCAAGTACCACCGCTTGATGAGTCATGGACGCTCTAGCTCCACTATCCACTCCAATCAAGTACTACCGCTTGATGAGTCATGGATGCTCCGAACTAGGATGTATAGAGTAGATCATTCACACCTTGAGCATGACTACTGGTTCATCATGTTCGACCTCCGAGAATATCACCACCATCGTGTTCCGTCTAGGCCTGACGCTCTGATACCACGTGTTGGGAATATGGGGGCCCGGTCCGCATATTCTGCCTCTGTATATAAGTAAGAAAATAACCAATCTCAACACTAGTATGATATTGTCAGCTTTGGCACCCGAAGGCCCTCACGGCTTTGCATTTGGTCCACTACCAAAAGGCCTCATACTAGTTGAGGTATGTTCTTACTTATATACCATTGATCCTTCCCATGTTTAACCGATGTGGGATGTGACACACTTTGGTCTCCACCATAAAAAATTATTATTATTGTTGTTGTTGTTGTTGACGTCAATATTTGCAATATTGATTACTTTAATTAATTCATTGGATTTGTAAGAACATGAAAGAATACTCTGAATTTACACACAATAAGACATTCTAATTTATGATTTTTTTTTTAAATCTTTCACTTGGATTATTTGTATGTACATAATTGTATTCATTTGAATTGTGCACGATATAACGCTGTTGTTTACGCATAATATCTAATTATCTATTCATTTTTAAGAATAGTCAACAATAGACCAAAGAGGTTTTACCATGACTTATGAATATGTAATAGTTATGCAATAAATGCATTGCTAAGCACCATATTAATGATCCATCATTTCTCATGCAGTGCAACATGAAAGTGTAACTCAACCATGTAACCAACACGTGACAACTTTTCAACTAGGCATACTTTACTGAATTTGAGAGCGTTTAATTAAAGTAAAACTAAAAAATGAATTATTGTATTTGGAAATGTATACATATGCTCTGAAGTAATAATACAATCATAAATATTAAAAACTGATTTGAAATCAATTTTGAATTGAAATCAAAATAACACTCCCACTGAATATGAATATCCTACAGACTAAAAACATTGACATAATTGTTGTGTTCATGAAAGACTCTAAGAGTTAAAGTATTAATAGATAGAGATGGAAAGAGAAAGATAAATCTGTTTACTTTACTATAATCTCAACTGAATTAAAGTAGTTTGTTTTATTTGCTTTATCTTTATTTCTTTGATCATAAATTTTAATGTATTTTATTTACTGAATGTTATTAAGTGTGCTACAATTTTATTCTCATAATATATGCAGATCTTAATCACATTGTACAATTTAACATCCAGTTGACCTATAAAGTCATGTACGTAAATGATCTTCTTAATTTTATGATAGTCTATATTATCATGTGAAGTTAGATACTTAATACTGGATCACCTATTTCACATGTACAATGGTCCATCCGTGGAACACTTAAGTATTTATTTAGGATTTCTATAATGAATTTTATGCCTTATCCTATAATAACCATGAACATACATTTGTACCTCGTAAATTCATAAATTAACCATGAACATACATTCGTACCTTTTAAAATTCTAAATTATTCTTAGGATGTTGACCAAAAAGAATTGTATCAAAGAAAATCAAGTAAATAAAGGTTTGTCGTTTGAATGCCATAATGTTTTAACATGCAATTAATGTATGTCTTTTGCGATAAATCCACATAATTATCAAGAGTAATATTGATTATTATTGTCTTCATAATACATAAAATGTCTCACTTGGAAAATTTAGACTTAATATAATTCCAAGGAATTTATTGACAGTGTGCAACTTGAATTCACTCCCACTATATTAATGAAATTCATAATACTCTACTAAGTTAATCATATAACTAAAAAGATATTACAGTTTTAATAGATTATGATATAACTAACGAGACACTTAAAGTTAACATCATAAATGAATTTCTAATTAATACATACTATTGACTTTATTATATTCGAATATGATTGTTACAAATTTGTTAATTTTCCTGTGAAACGATTAACTTTTATAACTTATCGTTCTAAATTAATAGAGTTATTGAGTTGTAACATATAGATCTTTTTATCACAATTCCACAATTAAAAAAGACTTGATCTTAATATTAATTTAATAAATCTTAATTTATGAAGTGTGCAAGACGTGCAACGGTTATCTTAAAACCGTCTACTGAAAAAACTGAAATAAACGTTCTCTTAAAAGGTCAATATTTTCTCATTGAATGAAACTTGTGTGGTCTAAGACCTTCTAAATATCTTAACTGAACTATCTTACATCAATGTTTATATTTATTACAATAGTCCATAATTAAACATTGAAAATCTGAATGTGATCTTATGGGAGCTTAAACTGAATTCTTCATTTGCATCATATGTTTCTAATGTTTTATGGAACTCTTTCTAGTGTACAAAAGCTAAATATTGGAATATTTTATTTTACAATAAAATATCTTAATGTTCCTGTAAAACTCCTAAATCAATTAAGGGTCAAATGTTGGAACCTCATGAAATATTTATGGCGTCACAAGAGACGAAACTCGATTCTTTTTTTTTGCACTATAAAGCGTCTAAATGTTCTTGCAAAACTCTTTATGATATTATATAATATTTAAGTAATTGTTTTCTCAAAACTATTATAGTAACTTAAGTTTGTACAGTTTTTGAAGATATTGAGTTTGTATTTCATAGAGGGGTTTACCGTGAGATCATACCCCTGATGGTTTCTTATAGTCGCAAGGTGAGAGAGACATAAGATTCCTCACTCTCTTGAGAGTAAAAAGGAGAATAATTATGAGATTCTCACTATTCAAGACGTTGAAGATAATAATCACCAAAAAGACGATCATGCGCAATCGGGATTGGAAAGGGTTAAGGATGGGGGTCGGTGTCCCTGTGAAGATGATGAGAAAACTGACGAGGATGTGTTTTCTCCACTAAAAAGAAATCATGTTATACTTAATGTTATATACCAATATCACAACGTAAGCTGACATTGGTGGATACCGATGAGGATGCTTATGGGGGTCTAATGGATAAGAAATGTAAGGTGACATCATTGTCGAAGGTAGTAAAACAAACGGGTAAGACGCCTGAGGTGATCGTGATATAGGAGTTGAGAGACGGTGATGGAACAAATAAAGTGGATGAAGATGATGATATATCAATAAAGAAGAAAACACTACTCGAGGGGTTAACTCAACATATGGAAGACTTTGTGAAAGGTACAGGTTTTGGTTTACCATATGTGAACATCATGAGGCCTGAACTCATGCCAAAGAAATTTCGGGATGACGACACTTCCCGAAGTTCTCTCGTGGGCCTGATGATGCCTCATCCATCGCTATTTATGCTTGAACAATTGAAGCGCTTCCCAGAATTTTTATTTTATGATAAATTTCTATGAGCGAGATTCTATAGCGACATTTAGAGCTAGCCATTGAGGTGAGCCATAATAATTTCATATTAATTACTTCGTTGTAAGCTCCAAGTGTGAAATAATGATGCTTCATTTGTGTATGTAGACTCATCATAACTTTGTGGTGGTGGCTTATCGACGCATGTCGTTAGTTGATTATCAAGCACTGGAGGAGTGGAAGCCATAACCCCCATTTTTTGGCTCAGTTCGAGGCATGAACACAGAGCTAGCCATGTTTAAGAAGTCGTATGGGTCAGTGACGACTCGTTATGAGAAAGCTTTATGCGAGAATGACAAACTACGATGCGAGCTGTCATCGATTGTCGATGAAAGTAACACGTGTCGGAAAAAAAAACCCTGGAACTAGTTAATGAAAGTGCCTTATTGTCTCCACAAAAAAAAACAATCTGATGAAAAAGAAAAATGGGCTAATGTCTCAAAGTGTCGTTTTGCTAACGTAAAATATAGCTTAGGCTCAAAAGGGTATAAAACAAATCCGAGAAGATAGCTGAGCTAACTATGGAGAATGTCAATCTGAAATTCGTTATTGGGGAGGCTAAAGCAGAGAAGGATCAACAGAGGTTGGAGTTTCTGAAGAAAGGTGAGCAGGATTCAGAAGACTGGGAGAGCCAATTCTTGGAGGTGGTGATGAGAATGATGGAGAAGAACCAGCGGGAAACTGGTTTGGAATTACTGAAGCTGAATCCTGGGATGGTATTAGGGTTGTTTAAGAAATTTGATCCATTGGGTGAGAAGCTAAAATTGGAGGGTATCATCGGCAGCTGCGGATCATGCTATTAAGAAACTGAAGGCAGGTGTCCCCAAGTTTAATGCACTAGGGGAAAATACAGTATTGACCAAGGTGTTTGTTGATGCTACAGTTACAAGTGGTATAATGGAAGCATGAACCACTTCTCTCTTGCCCGATGCATAATATATGTATGTTATAAAGTTGAGCAGCTAAACCTTTTGATTGCCACTTGACGTATAGTGGTGACACTGTTTGAAATGTATGAAACACTATTTTTGCTAATCTTTTGTTAATAAATATGCTTAGTAACGATCGAAGTAAAAAAATGGTGATAAGTTATATGAGTGGAGATCAATGTGTTTGTTAAATATTTGGTAACTTAACATGTCCTTACATAATCGAGCTCAATATGGCCCATCGCGTAGCCTTGGAAGGCCATATCCTTCGGCTCGTTCACAGAATACCTTGAATCAAGATTTTTTGTAGCTGTTATAGGCTTGGTGTATTACTAATTGTCTAGTTAATGCTGGTACACGATATTGGGCTCAGTGTGGCCCATTATGTAGCCTCAATGGGCATAGCCAATTATCTCGTTCGTATTATTAGACTCAATTAGTCTGGGCTAAGTATGTCCCCTTGAGTAGCCCGTATGCATAATCTATGACCCATTCGCACTTTGTACAAAAGGATAGAGGTATGAATCAAACACATTAATTGGCAAAAGCAATAAAACTTCATTGAAGTAAATGTATTTTGATGTCTTGTTAAAAAACCCATTTGCGCCATCATAAGGGAAAAAGAGGGCATCGCCAAATTATATGGTTTGGTGATATAGCTTTAATGACTTATATTCCAAAGATGTTTGAAGGCCTGACTGTTTGTATCAGCGGGGCGGTAGGCACCGTGGTGTCCCTCAGAGATGATTGTGTAGGGAGCCTCCAAATTGGTCCCTATCTTTCGAGCAGCTTTATCACATGAGCCTTGAAAACATTTATTCATAACAAGGTCACCGACTTGGAGAGTTTGTGGTCTCAGTCGTGAATTAAAACGCCATTTCATCATATTTTTATAATGCTCTATTCGCACCCGTTCTTGATTATGGCGATCCTCGATAAGATCGATGCTGACATCATAGTCAATTTCATCGGGGACCTCAGAGTAGTTAGCAACTCTATGGCTTGGGATGATGACTTCTTCCTTTATATTGAAGATTACCGCAAAGGGATTTTCACGAGTTGTTGTGCGTGGAGTGGTGGGGTAAGCCCACAGTACCTCAGATAGTTTCTCGGGCCACTTCCCTTTGGCACCCTCTAACTTATTTTTAATGCCATCTAACATTGTCTGATTGGTCACCTTGAATTACCTTTTTTCTTGCAGTTAGTATGGAGTGGATAAATGTTGGTGGGTTCCAACGCTTGCAGAATATTGTGACGATGGAATTTTGGAATCGTGGGCCATTGTCTATCATCTGTACACGTGGAATACCAAACCGGGCGAGGATCTTGTGATGTATGAAGTCACAGATCTCCTGGGCTGGGGTACGGGAGAGGGTTTTGGCTTTGATCAATTTGGTAATGTAGTCTGCAACCACTACTAAGAACTGACGCTTCCCGGTAGCCATTGGTAGCGACCCGACTAAATCAATACCTTATTTATCAAAAGGTCATAGTATTGTATTAGAACTCATCGGCTCGCTTGGTAGGTGGACAGTGTTACCAAATTCTTGGTAGGGATGACATTGTTAGACTATACATTTTGCATCGGTTTCCAGCTCAGGACAGGAATATCCTGCCAGGAAATATCATCAAATGAGGTTACGGTGGCCTCAATGTGCTCCTGCATCTCCCGAATGTAAGTCATGTAGAACTTTGGTAGCTTCTTTATGACATAAACATCATAACAACGATCATGTTGTATTTTGTAGTAGATAATGTTACCTAGTATGCTATACTTGATGGCGCGCAGTTGCAGCGCCCTAGCTGTTGCTTTATCTCTATGGAGGGTATCGTCACAAAGGTACAATAAGTAAGGTGGTCGCCAGTCGATCGTGGTCTCGATTGTATAACCGATTTATTTGGGCATGGGTATTTCCATAATTTGGTGGTTTTGTATTATCACCACTGAATGCTCTCGTAAAGTCGTTACTTTATCCAAGGCATCGATTGAAGAGTTATCAAGGCGGAGGACCTGATCGTATGAGACCGTCTTAAGTTTAGACTCATTTTCTTTTAAAGCAGTAAGGTAAATGCGAAACCCTTATTTTTTGGTGTCGTAAGTGCCCTTAGCTTGGTTGATGGCCAACTGTGAGTCAAATTGGATTCTGAGTACATGAGCTCCACATATATGAGCTAGCTTAATACCTTCGATTATTGCCTTATATACTTCCATATGATTTGTCACCGAGAAGGTAAAATGGATAGCTTATCAAATTTATTCCCTTATAGGTAGCTTTATCACTATACCAGCATTGTCACCTGAAGTAATCGATGCTCTATCGGTTTCAAGAACCCATTCCAGGTTGGAGTTACCGAGCAAGGGTTCGGTCGGGCTAGAATTACTGCAGGATATGGAGAATTCTGTGGTATAGTCAGCGATGGTTTGTCCCTTTATCACGGTATGTGGCTCAAATTTGATATTGTACTTGTCTACCTCGATTGACCATTTGTGTAGGCGGTTGGAGATATCGGGCTTCTGTAATACATTCATTAGGGAAAAGGAGGTTCGTGCGGTTATATTGTGGCCTTAAAAGTTGGGGCGTATCTTGGGAGCAACAACCACAATTCCTAATGCTAGTTTTTCCAGATTAAGATAAAGAGTATTTGCGTCTACCAGAGTTTTATTCGTGTAATATATTGGTCGTTGGATATCGTATGGTTCCGAACCAGCACAACACTGATTGAAAAATAAGAAACCGATAGAAATATAAAAATAAAGGTTCACCTACCATAGGAGCAGAGGATTTCTGGCAACGTGAGATAATTTTTGAGTGCTAAAAAACGCGTTAAAACCTCATTTCATGCGAACTTTTAACACCCGAAAGTACCTCAAACAAAGGATGGATATTATCTTATGCCCTCGAAATGAAGCGGGATAGCACTGCGAGGCACCCTGTTAGGCATTGTTCCTCTTTGATGTTTTGTGGGGGCTCCATCTGGATCAGTGCACTTAGCTGAACAGGTTTCGCTTCATCCCTATTTTAGTGACGGTATAACCGAGAAATGTACAACTAGGACCCTTGAATGAGCATTTTATTGGATTGAGCTTGAGATTAAACTTACACATGATGGTAAAAATATTATTCAGTACTTTCAAATATCGCGCGGTTGTATTTATTTTGATGATCATATCGTTGATATACGCTTCCATGTGGTGCCCCAATTGATCTTTGAAGATGTGGTTGATGAGGTGTTGTTATGTAGACCCTCCATTTTTCAACCTGAAAGGCATAACGGTATAACAGTATAGACCATGCTCAGTCTAGAATGTTGTATGTTCTTCATTCTTTGGGTGAAAATAAATCTGGTTATACTATGATTATGCATTCGTAAATAGTAAATACTCGTAACCTGATGTTTAGTCCACTAACTGATCAATACGGGGTAACAGGAAGGTATCATTAGGGCATGTTTGATTTAGGTCGGTGAAATTGACGCACGTGTACCATTTCCCTCCTTTCTTTTTTATATACGCAAGGTTTTCCACACAAACCAGATACTAGGCGCGGTGTATGTGCTCGAGCCTGAATGACGTATCTAATTCATTGTTGATGGTTTCTTATTTTTCTATTGAGAATTATCGATATTTTTGTGTAACGGGTCTAATATATTTATCTATTTCTAGCACGTGTAAAAATGATTCAGGGGTCTACCCTTAACACTTATTCAATTTTATCTGTAATAAACTTATCAAAGAACTTATAAAAACCAAATCTAAATTGTTACATATTAGAAGGTTGCGTCCCGCGACCACAAACTTGGCATTTGTGTTTCCCAAACGTCATCTGATCATTTATTTTCCCTAGGATCATCCATTGGGTCGGGCAACAGGGTGTTGTTGTTTGATTGATATCGTTCCTCATTGCTGGTTAGTTGCTATCACAAAGGTTTGGTGGGGTCAATAGCTATTACATAACAAGTTCTGGCAGTCTGTTGGCTCCCCCTTCTGATACCGACCGAGTTTCATAATGGATACTTTATGTATTACTTGAAAGTGCAAGGAGTAGCCTTCATCTGATGCATCCATGGTCTTCCAATAATGGTGTATTAATAACTTGGGACGTCAAAAGTTATAAACAATTTCTTAACTTCCTTCTTAGTAGCCCCGTAGCCAACTTTAACCATGAGCTCGACCACGCCAACACATTTGGATAATTTTCTCTTATACCTTACCAAATTTCACCGAGTAGATCTATATGTCGGGACCTCTAACATTCGATCACAACTATGTTGGTTGAGTTTCCCTCATCGACCAACAACCTGGTTGACAGTCAAAGCATCCTCATGGGGTGTAACAATCTATCACAAGTCATCTTTGTTAAAAGTGAGGTCGACTACTGGGTCTTGGTGATTTTGGCAGGAAAAATCATGGATTGCGTGCACCTCATGGCCACCTGTAGCCCTCTTCATGAATTTATGGTCGTCACTTGTTAAGGTACCCCCCTGAAGTCATTAACAATCATTATTGCTTTCATTTGTCAACCATTTTGTCTTCCCAACGTGCCTTAATATATTTTGGGCGAGTCTTCTTTTTGTTTTCGTTCTAGCGATGATGCTCTTGCTGCTTAAAAAATTGGATAAGCTCGCCACTTTCTATTAGTATTTGGATCTCCTCCTTTAACTGCCAGTACTCATCTAATTGAATGGTCGTGGTTATTGTGTTAAGAACAAAAATTCTTGCTCGAACGCTTGTGGCTAGGAGCGCTCATAGTACGAGGGGGGAGATATCGCATCATTCCCTTGGTACTTTTATAAATGACCAAAATAGTCTCGGTTAATGGATTAAAACGCCACGTTAGATTCTCATAGGGTTCTATTTGGTGTTTACTTGCACCACGTGCCCTATCGCGGTGAGGCCCTTCTTCGAGTCTTATTTTGTCGTATGATCCCCTTTTTTAGTCTTGTACGAATCTATCCGGGGTGTCCTTTTTCGTGGGAACGTAGACCCAAATGAACTTATCTGCTCGAACTAAGAGGTATCTCATCTTCTTAACTGGAGAACGAACTAAGTCAGCGTATATCTTCCCGTTCCAATCGAGGCATCTCTTAAGTGAAGTGATGGCCATAGACTCTTATAGATCTAGAAAAGTGTTCATGGCATGGACAAAACGCTTGACATAGTCTTTTAACGTCTCGCCTCTTCTTTGATAAACGTCCATAATGGAGCCACTCTCACGTTGATACTCTTTATTGCCAACAAATATGTCTCTGTAAGCGCCCAGAGGCCTGAAAAATCGTGTATAAAACCTTTAGGTAAACCACTAAACCAATCTATTTCTTACCGTTGACGGTCATCTTGATTGAAGGTCATCATCATATTCTTGAACTGATGCCACCGTAGGCTTCCATGCAGAATAGATCGAAATTATAATGATTTCATCCTCGAGGATCTTCTCCACGAATGAGGATTTATTAAGCATGTAGGCGGCCATTTTAGGGAGGATTTGATCGTACTACTGGATTTCATTTTGCTTTTCCCTTTTATGCGTAGCTTGTCTGCCCTTAAGGCGTGGTTCCCGATATTTGGAATATTTATTGCCGCTATTTCGACCTCCCTTTCACCAGTCTCCTCGCGCTTGAAAGATCTGTCTCCTCGTTGTGCTCGATTGGCCTTTACTCCTGACCGATACTTGCCCGGGTTGCTTTTTTATACCTTAGTTGTTAATTTATGAATGACATCACTTATCTCTGTCAAGGTCGCTTTGGTCGCCTGGTCATTGGCTTCATGTTCATGAGCGGCCCTTTGTTATTCTTGTTGCATATTTTTTATCTGTTATTCCAACCAATGAACTATGGAAGCAGCCTCGGGCTATTGGCCTCTACAACGGGCTCCACGTGCTCTATTATACCGACCACCACCAACAAATCAACTTTGGGGTCGACTGCAACTGCGTGTTGACAACTCTCAACATGTGCTTCAATGATATTCACATTCTAGTTTTCCTAAGAGTCTGCTTGTCTATTTGATCTTGTACTGGCGTTGGTTTGCTACACCAACTTTTCTCTATAAGGATTCCTCTAGGATTTTGTTACTACTATTGGTTCACATCTTGTGTGTGTTACAATATTTTTAAGATTTTCCCATAGAAAACTCTCATAAATATATGCCAAGTAGTAAACTATTTATCCAAGAAAAAAAATAAAGATTTTACACACTCACAATCCTATTTATATAATTCATTGTGTGATTTATCTCTCTCACTAATTACATGATTCTCCTCATTAAGATTGCAGACCTATATTATCGGATTATGCCAGTCTTCCCATATGATCTCTGCTCGGTTGCACCTTGTGAGCTGGCCTTGGCGTCTTAATGGTTGGACCTCAGTTTAGTCATTTGTGACGATACGTATACGTTGCTCGTGGATCATCTCGGTATGGTGCTGGAACCCCTCGGTAGGGCCTCGGTTTGGTCGTTAGTGGCGATATGTGTTCGTTGCTTATAGGCCATCTAAGCATGGTGCATCAACCCTTCAGTTTGGCCTTGTTTAAGTCTTTATACCAATGTCTTCATGTGCCTGCATCGTTCGGTTTTTTACTATACAAACACATCTTGCCCAGTACCATCTACTCTAACAATGGTAAACTTATAGTTAAAATAGGTTAGTTTCTAATTTAAAATAAATTGTATTTAAATAAAATTTCTAGATATAATTATGGTATTTTTTGTAATAATCGTTGGCGTTGTTAGAAAACTGATTTTAAACAACATTAAAATGTAGTTACATAAGGACTCAGAATTTTGAAAATTCAATTTCATATATGGTAGTGAAGATCGATGAGTATTATTTCTAATGTAAAAAAACACTATATCAAATGAAAATTGATAGAATTTATTGTAATATTTGTAAGTTGAAGAAAACCGATTTTACTTTAACGTATTTTAGTTTAATTTAGTATTTAATTTAGTATTGGTTGATAATAGTAAAGATCTGGGATTCTAGTTTGTAATGAATAAAGTATCATATTAAAATAAAAATTCTAGACAAAAGTTATTGTATTTCTCGTAACAGACTTCAAAGCTGTCAAAAACTTAATTTATGTCAATCGAGTTTATATTAAATTGAGATATAAGTTTATAGTAATTTAGAATTTTTAGTATTTAATTTCATATATGTTACAAAGATTTCTGATTGTTGTTTACAATGCAAAAAATATTATTTCTCGTAATAGTCGTTGAAGCTGTCAAAAACCAATTTTGTAGCATCATATTTTAGATCAGATTGAAATATTATTCTGCATTGATGTAGAATGTTTAAAATTTAATTCCATATATTAATTCAAACATAAAAAATATGTAGTATCTATTGCAAAAAAATATCATATTAAAAAATTGTACAAAGTTATAACATTTGTCATAATAGTTATTACAATTGTAAAAAACTGATTTTACATTACTAATGTATATATAGATTGAAATGTAATTCTTTATTGATGGAGAATGTTTAAAATGTAATTCTATATTTATGTTTAATTCTATAAAAAAAGTTATGACATTTCTCGTAACTGTCGTTCAAGGTGTAAAAAAACCAATTTTGCGTCAACATATTTGCATCAAAGTGAAATATAATTTTGCACTCATTAAGAATGTTTAAAATTTAATTCCATAAATTGTTGTGAGTATTTATATCTCTATATTCTAATTCAAAACAAAAATATTATATTAATATTGATTAGGATGTGATTAATTAGAGCCAAAATAATTAGGTTGGAAGGGTTAAAATGTCAATAAATAATATATAAGGAAGGTTTTAAGTATGATAGAAAACGAAAAGACTAAAAGTACAATTGGTAATAAATATGTTTTAGCTTAGTACAATAATGGAGTAAAGTTTCCAGTAAGTTAAATGTATGCCTATTACATGGAACTTGACACCACTATAAATAAGTTAGTACAATAATTTGAGAGTGTTATGTTCTAGCATATCCCCCGAGTTTAGAATTCTATTTCTGACTATTTTGGCAACAATTGTATATTCTAAAGAATATCCATAGAATTTGACACACGAAAGTCCATCTATTACAATGAAGTTTTAACAATGTCACTATTTCAAAGAGGTTTTCTTACGTTCAAGAGAAAATGAGCAAGATTGATGACTTCCTTTGAAATAATTTTTAGTTTAAGGAACACTACTAGTTGACAAGAAGTTAGCTCAAAGGTTAAGGTTTAAAGGGCACAAATTTACAGTTCTTGTGGACATCTTATAAAAACAAATTAAGCCAACCATTGTTACGTTGTTTAGGTAGGAATGATCCAAAATGATTTTGTCTGAGTTACACGATGAGGAGAGTTACGCTCGTTGTAGATACAAAAATTTGACAATGAGAGTGCTGTTGGAATGATATTACTGGGCCATAATAATGTTTGACGCTAAAAATTGGGTCCAAAGTTGTGATACTTTTCAAAAAAAATCTAACATAATACATGTGCCAGCGGTGCCATTTGGATTTCATTTCCGAGGCACTCTCATCTAATAGATGGGGGATAGATTTGATAGGTTTCCTGGTAATGGATTTTGTGAGATGGTCAGATCATTATTATTATCATTGATTATTTTTCGAAGTGGGTAGAAAATGAGCCTTTGTCTGGTACATGAGCAAATGATGTTTTCGGGTTCATTTTATCTAATATTTGTTGTAGGTTTGGAGTTTCATAGATTATTTGATAACGGGCCATAATTTAACAACAAAGATATGAACATTTTTTGCTCTTTAATAGGCATTAATTAGTGTTTCTCAACACCATTCACCCTCTGGGAAAATGGATAAGTAGAGGTTACTAATAGAACTATCTTAGATGGTTTGAAAAAATAATAGAAGGAGCAACTGGAAAATGGCCTAGTTATCTTCAAGAAGTATTATGGGATTATAGAACAACTCCTCGAACAACAACTCATTAATCATTTTTTCCCTAGTATATGGGATGGTTGCAGTGAGCCCAGTGAAATCTACTTTTCCATCCTTTAGGATATTGAATTATTCCAAGGAAGGTAACGATGAATGAAGAAGGGCGAGACTGGACTTAATTGAGGAAAATAGGACTAAAGCACATATGAATTCACTCCATTATCGGACCTCTATGCGAAACAGATATGTATGTAAATTCTGATACGAAGAATTCATAGTAGGTAATACGATCATCGGGAAAGGTTTCTTGCATATAAAACAAAACAGGCTTGGTAAATTGGGTCTGAATTAGGAAGACCCGTATTTAGTAGTTGAGAAAATAAATCCTAGAACATATGGTTTGCAAGATTGTGAAGGAAGACCATTACAGCATGCGTGGAACATATAAAATTTGTGTATGTATTGTGAGTAATATTGTGAGTGCTTATTTGAAAATTATCTTGCTTATCAGTCTACAAACCTGTGGTATACTTTATCCTGTCATAGTGATTCATGATGGTTTTAATAAGGTGCATTCATAGTCGGCATGGTGAAGATAATTCTTTTTTCTATATATTAATTGTATGGAAATTTTAAGATATGTTGAGTGATAATATGAATTTGGTTACTAAAATATTTACATACTTTGAAAAATATTTAATAGTAATTTACACACAAAGCAAAACACTTTAAAAATCAAATTAGGATTGATCACACTTATTATGATAAATCCGAGGGTAGATAATTTTAACTTCGAAACTAAAGTAATAATTCATAGTAATTTATGAAGTGACTATTATTCGAGGTGACTATCTTTCGAAGTGATACTTTACGAAGTGATTATTATTTGAGGTGACTATTTTTCGAAGTGATACTTTACGAGATGACTATTTTTTGAAGTGATACTTTAACAAGTGACTATTATTCGAGGTGATAATTTTTGAAGTCATACTTTACAAAACGACTATTATTTGAGGTGATTATTTTTCAAAGTAATACTTTACAAGGTGACTATTTTTTTAGGTGACTATTTACAAAGTGCCAGTGTTTTGAAGTAGTAATTTATGGAGTTTCATTTGATAATATAATTAGTAAAAGAATTAAAGTTAAAAGAAAAATAATATAGTGTTTAAATATATGATTCTAAATATGGCATCTGATGGCCAATACACAAAAAGTGAGAAAAACAACAAACTAAGAATACACGCAATAAAATAAGGTAAAATTGGTCTTTTGTCTTGAATCATCTTCATCATCCTTCGAATAAATTGCTTTACTTGTTCTTTGAAGAGTTTGAATCCTATGAATCTTTATTATTCGAAAAAATTGTACCATCACTTTTGGAGTCTCTTTATTCCAAACCATCGAATGCAATCGAGACTGTGTTGTTCATATCTCCGGGCGTTGGTATTCAGGAACCATATACCAATAATCTTTTAAATTAAGATTTAGAAACTTCTTATGCATATCAAGAATTAAAGATATTTTTGCTTCTTTTTTCATAACTCTACAATGTCTTGAGACAATCAATGGCACATTTGCTAACATTAACGGTGATAGCAGAGCCTTTATCCCTCAAAACTTGGATTTCCAAATGCTTCCAAATCTATGACGGTCTTATTTTTTCCTTCTTTTCTTTCTTGATAAAAATTTTGAGTGCTTCGTAGTTTGCGTGTTCGTCTTGAATTTCATTTTTGTGTTTTGGAGACACTTCTTGTCTTACCCATATTAACCACATTATGAAATTCATCTTTATCTTCTTGAAAGGCATGAAACTGACCAACGTGATTTCTTTTAGCAATTTTGGCCCATAATTTGTTGGCAGTGGCTTATTTTGGAAGCTGGATAACATATTTAGCTACCATTTCATATTGTTCTCGGACAACTATGGCCTCATCAGCAAATTTCTTAGCATTATTTCCGAGATGTTTGATGTTTCTTTAATGAGTCACCACATGCCGGACCATATTATGAAGTGTAAGTGATAATTCTTGGAAATGATACAACGAGAACGATGGTTCTTCAAATTCAGATGGCTCAAGATTATTCACCGACCGAGTGGACTAGTGAGATATTTTCTTGTATATGGTCTCGGTTTTTATTGACATTTTCAACTGGGTTTCATGTTGATCAAATGGTCTTGATTTTTTTCATCTTCTCCAACCAAGTTTGGTGTGAAGTAGGGGGATGATATGTTAACAATTTGATCGTATACATGTTCTTTGGGGTTCTTTGTAGTAACAATTTTGTTTTTCTTTGAAGCTAATGTCTTTTTCATCTTTGAAGCTTCAAGAGTAGTAGTTTCAGTGTCAAGAGTGATTTGTTCATCGATTTTTATTTTATTTCTATTCTTCGGACTAGGCTTTGATTTCTTTTCATTACCTTTGAATGGTCATCTCCCGGATTTCTTCTTCACTTTTTGGTTATGACCTATATTTATAGCAGGAATAATAACCCAAACATTTAAGACAGCCAACCTTTATACAACATCCAAGGCGCCAGGGGGTTTCATCAATTTCCAGAGATATCTTCCATATATTTCTTTAAACAAGATTTACCGGGTCAAAGCATTGGTGAAATTCATTTGACCATTTGTTTTCGGTCCATTCACTTAATTTTAAGAAAGTCTCCTCGACAACATTAGTGTGTTTTTGGAAACGTACTGTGATTTTTATAAAAAGTAAATTGACTTATATATAAACTATTAACAGAATAATTTTACGAGAAAGTAAAACTTACTTGTGCTCTTCCACTGCAAGGAGAGCCTTTGAAGATTATCAGTATAGATTTCTTCCTATTTCCCAATACTCACTTATAAAATAGGATTTATGCTTACATTTATTATCAGTTCGAGGAGGTTATCGACTAATTTCAAAGCATTTTCCAGAATAATATAGTAGAATGGTATGCAATGATTTTTTAACACACAAGTTTTGGCTATGAACTGCTCATCAAAAGTTTAATTTTCGAAAGCCTTGAGGCTATGGTGTAGAATTAAAATGTAAAAGACAGGTTGGAGCTAGTCTGGCTCAGACATAAATCAATAATTTTGAAACATTAAACAATGAAAGGGTCTAATGAAAATAAAAGATTATATTTTAGTATCTTGAAAGAGATATAATTAACATGAACCACATATTAAAAGAGTTTCTCTGATAGCGGAAAGGAAAACTGAGATGGAGTCAAGGATTCCCCATTGTCTCTGAAGTGTAGGCGCATCAGATTCTGCAAAATACTCATATTTCACTTTGCTCAGTGTAATAATGTATTTTGGGTGTACTTTTTTGAAATTCTGAATGAGTGTGACAGCCAATTCGGTTGGGAAAGTAACAACTTTATTTGTTTTCTATTCTTTATCTTCCTTTTATTTTTTGTAGCTTTATCTTGAGAGTTGGGTGTAGAGGTATCTTTGGTGATTTGTATGTCTAAATTATAGCAGTTGCTAATTCATGACTGTTAACCTCCTTAGCAGATTCATCTTGCAATTGGGTAGGGGCCTGCAGTGCACTCTTCTTTCCTTTCTTCGAAGGCACCATCTGTGATTTTTTATTTATCACAGTTTCTCCTTTGGGGGGAGGATTAGTCGTCACCTCTTTTGGTTTTACTCTTTCAGTATGGTTTTTTTGGGCTTGATGAGTGATAATTTTTCTTTGAGACATTTTGTTCCTCAAAATCACCCATAGCATGATAGTGAGACTTTAGAAATAGTTTTTGAGAGCAAGGTTTGGGGCTTAGGGAATGAAATTGTAGATAGAAGGTTTGAGGTCAGTATTTTGGGATAGTTTTTCAGAGGAGGTCAATGACCATAGGTTAAAGTCTAGGAAATTTGTATAGGCTTATCATACACTATTCATGCAGCTTCTCTTTCCGCATATTTTTTAGCAATGGTAAGCCAGTCTCATGCGTTCTTTATCCCAAACATAAACAAAGGAAAATCATCAGATTAAAGTAAAGTATGTTCGGATAATTACGAAGGGATAATGTAGTTGTTGCAGTGGGTTCTGATGAAGGGTGGTTGAAAGTTGAGTTTAATAGTGAGAATAATGGGAGGATACTTTCTATTTCTATCTCTAAATTTTGGTAAGTAAGAATTTATAAGGCATTTAGAAGAATTTATATCAATTGGATAATGATACTTTGAGAGAGGAGTTGAAAAACCTACCTATTTACCCATACATGTCAACATATTCAACTCAACGGCTATATGATAAGACCGTTGTGGTTTGACAGGTGTCGAAATGTGTCAGAGAAAATACAGTATCGTCCGCGTAATTGATAAGATTAAGGTATTAATTCGATGTGTATTTGATATGAGTTAGTTTGAAGAATACGTTGGGTTTAGTTTGAAGAATACGTTGAGTTAGTGCTCCTTCACAATTTTTTGCAAGGACTAAGGGGGGCTACTGATAATGATGTAATTAATTCGAGTAAAAATAATTATTTTGGAATTGTTAAAAGATCAGTAAATAATGTATAAGAAAGATTTTAATTATGATAGAAGCCTAAAAGAATAAAAGTACAATGTGTACTAAATATGTTTTACCGTAGTACAAATATAGGGTGACGTAACGAGTAAATTAAGTGTATGTCTTTACGTGGAACTTGACACCTCTATAGATAAGTGAATTTTTTCTTGAAAATGGAATCAATCATTACTTTTTTACATTAGTACTTGTCACTTTCTCTTTATAAGATACTCTTGACATTTTCTCTCTCTAACTATTGACTCCTCTATAAATTCTTTTAGACCACATACCAACTATTCACTTTCAATTATATCAGAAAAGATGAAAAAATAATTACTAAAAATTAGACAACGTTATGACATTTCTCTTAACATTTGTTGAAGTTGTCAAAAATCGACTTTGCATTAATAAATTTTATAATAAATTAAAATGTAATTTTGTACTGATTGCGAATGTTTAAAATCTAATTCCATATATGATTGTGAAGCTCTATTAGTGTAGTTTTTAATAAAAATATATCTTATTAAATTAATATTAATAAATTAGACAAAGTTATGAAATTTCTCTTGTTACGATGTATTACATCAACAATTTTTAGATAAAATTAAAATGCAACTTTACTCCGATTGAGAATGTTTGAAATTTAATTTCATATATGGTTGTGAATATCTACATGTCTAGTTTTTAATACAAAAAATAATATATTAAAATATATAAAAAAGAAAGTTATGATATTGCTCATAGCAATTGTTGATAAAAACCGACTTTGCATCCGTAGTTGTTCGATTAAATTGAAATGTGATTATGCACTAAATAGATTTATAAAATATAATAAAATATTATTTTAATCATATATATATATATATATATATATTATATGATATGGTAAATACCCTCTAATTTTTTAGTACGTCAAAAACTTATTATTCTCTTTTATCTCTAAATATTAGTGGTTTTAGAAAGAGAGAGAAATTTCAATTTAAATGTCATTTTTTATTACCAATACATACTTAAGTAAATAATGATTTTAAATATTTCAGATTTTATTGTGTCAAACAATTGTATGTTCCATTCGTTAAAAAAAATCATGATTGTATATTTTTTCTATTTTTTATAAAAAGAACATCAATTATGACTCTTTTAATACTAGTGCAAATGACTAAAACCACTCTTATTTTGATTGGGATGAGTATAAAAAGTTTATTGTTTGTTTAAAAATTATTATTTTAATTATGTTATGCTTTTATTTAATAATTTTACTCCCTCGATTCCAAAATACACATCGTTTAGGAAATAATTTTTGTCTCACAATACATATCGTTCTCGCATACTAATGTAAAATTTAATATTGTTTATTATGTTCTACCAATTTACACCCTGTGTCCCAAAATACATGTGCTTTTAAGATTATGCACGGATATTAAGAAAGGTAATAATTACACCTCTTTTTCATAATAAGTAGAAAAAAGAAAGAGTCTAATTGGTAGATGGTTATAAATAATATTGAATTTACATTGGAAAACGAGAACTGCATGTATTGTGAGACAAAAAATATTTCCTAAAACGTCATATATTTTGGGACGGAAGGAAGGAGTATTACTAATATAACATGATATTAAATTGTAGAGTATTGATGTTTTGTTGTTTGAAGATAATCATTCGTTATTATTTAATAAATATTTATAATTATTTTGTTTAGATTATATTTAAATAATCAATTTTGTTAAAACAAAAATTAAAAACATAATAAAAATGTGGCGGTCCGAGTTGGTTCCGAATTTAGATGGTTTTTAAAGGGATCAGATTAGATCCATGTTGGTTCAGTTTAGATGATTTTAAAATGGCGATGTGATGTATCTTTGTTAGATCTAATTATCCATGAACAATAAATCTTTCTTTGTGCTTATATTATATTACGAAGAATAAGATGCATAAATAACTTACTAGCCCGATTGAATGTATAACTTCTTTTTATGTTCTTCGTGTTTTTTATCATACTCGTTTATGTTTGCTAAATCTACTAATAAATTGAGTCAATTCAATCTTGTCATGCGTGATGAATCGATCTACAAGCCTCTGGTTGTATTCTTGACTGATTTGGAAGTGAAACTTATAGAAGAGAGAAGACAAGAGAAACTAGTATTTTATATGGTCAATTCAACTAACAAAGCGATAAAAATATTTTTATAATAGGCGAAGGAATCCTATCATACGTTTTATTTATATAGATAATGTGATTATATTTAATCTTTAATTTAATTGCATTATGCCCCTTTATTCCCCTTTGTCGGGGATGCAATTTTAACTCGATAGCTTCACTTATATATCCATAATAGGTTTTCATCTATTAGTCAATTTCTTAATTATATAAATAACCTCATTACTTATTAATTTGAATGTCTTATGATAATGACTAAATACGTGATTAGTATATCAACACATAAATTTACAAAAACATGTCACTTTGATCATCATATGATACTCAATGATGTCTGTACTTAATTGATATCCTGATTCTATTGTAAATAGGTAAACTGATTACTCACATACATGGACGATAAATGATAAAAGACTAAAGACCTCTTCATCATAATATGAGCAACTAGACACGAAAATAGTCGTGTTATCTCCATTGATCAATTACATGGATCAATTATGGTGTATTGAAAAATAATAATATAAAATGTAATCGGACATAACTATTCTTAACATGATCCTACTTAAATGAATATCTACTTTATGGATTAGAGAAGTTAATGAAGTTTAACTAATCCATATATCTAATTAACCAAAGTGTATACAATTAAATTGCAAATATAGATCGGTTAAAAAAACACCCATAGAAATCAAAGATCCTATAAATAAAAAACACCCATCATAAAAATGTGTTCTCCAAAACTCGTAGGTAATACTAGTTTAGTAAGATGACGTGTTTTTATAGAGTATGTTATGATGTACTATATACTTGAGCATACATCAGACTCTATTTTCCCTAAGCATACAAAACGTTTTGCATTTCCTCAATTTCAAAGTTTGTCTTTGGGTATTGACTTACACTTAACTTGTCTTTTTTCAATAGAGTTATTCAATGACGTACTAAAATTATGAATTTACTTCCACTAAACCTTTGATACACATAGTGCTCAATCGAATTCATCTCAAAATCAAATGATACTATTATCTCAAAGATATTGCGGTACTAATGTCGAGAAGTGTATTTAAGCCCACACATTGATTTTTTAAGCTTGTATTCCATATATTTTAGATCACTTATTGCAAAGTTCTCATGTTATAGCATATATAATATTTTCCTTAATGTCACTTTTTAAGAAAACTAGTCGTAACATCCCTTTGATAAACCTCTAGTTTAAAGTGTGATACTAGTTTTGTCACTTTTCTAATTGGGTCCTACGTGAAACTTGAGAGAATGTCTATTTAAAGTCAATTTATATATGTTAAGTATATCCTATTATCACAAGTCGCACTTTCTGTCTCTCTATATAACTCTTAAAATCTAGTTTGGTTTTGTAACCTTACTTTGGATATATTTATTAAGGAAGTGGTAAAAGCTCCTGAATTGCATTATCTTGCATTAATTTTACTCTTTCTTTATAGCATTATCTCACAATAATTTTACTCTTTATGTGTAGCGTTAATCCACAAGTGAGAATCAAAACTCTTCCTGGAGTTATGGAAACACGATGAATCGTTTACCTTTACCCACATGAATTTGTATGTTACTAAAGATACACTATATGATCTAAAGTTGTAGTGTTCTCTTATTTCATGGATAATTTTAAGGGTACTATTTCTTAACTTTTCACTTCCTTGAGGAGGTAGTATTTGAAATTCTTTGAATAATTTCATTTTATTTCATATGTGGAAGATATTCTTCATCTTTAGTGACTTAATTAACATGATCATCTTATACTTGAGCATTAATACATCAAAAACTTTCTTTTGGGCTGATATATTGACTTTATGACCACATCATATTTGATCATCAATCCACTATCAACCTTTATTTGGGCCAATATACTAGCTTGACGATTTACTTATTTTTATAAATTCTTCATTAAAATGAAAATTTATTCTTAAATTTTTCTCCTAAACTCAATATCCTTAAAGAATCGTAATGTTTTTGTCTCAAAACATACTTATATTAGAAGAATTGTAAATATAAAAGCCTTTTGAATGGTTAAAATATCCAATAAAATATTAGCTAACCGTCTTATTATCCAATTTCTTTAGATTCGGCTGATGAGCCTTTGCTTCAGATAGACATCCCTAAACATGCAATTACAATTCTTAGGAAATACATGTCATCTATGAATGATATGAAGTGTCGTTATTCGTTTCACGATTCCTTAGGAAATAATTCACATATGTTGGTATGGATCGTAACTAAGACTTTTTTTGCTCTATGTGCCCTTAGTCTTTTCATTTTACTTTATTTCCCTTTAATACATTTGATACAAGTATTGAAGTCTAAATAATTAATCAGGCTTAATAAACCTTTTAGCGATAAGCTTATTCATTTTTTCTTTTCCGATATTACTTATGTATTTGTGTTAAAGATTACCTAATTTTCAATATTTCGATTTAGTTTGTAAGATATCTATATGTTCATTAAGTTTTTTCTAATGTTTAATAGTATTTTATAAATACAAATTATTATTAATCGTTGAATATTTAGTGTTTATCACATTATCATGTAAAGAAATAGTCAATTGACTATTCGCAAACATCTTTTAAGACGTCTGTTATATGAAAAAAAATCAAATTCATATTGATATCTTTCAAACTTCAATATAATTCACTAGAAAGTAACAAGTGAAAATCACAAATGGTATACAGTAAACACAAATTTCCTTTACTTGATGAGTGGATCTTTCACCATTATTGAGTCATCGGCTCTTTATCATATGCTTACAAGAATTACAAACATGGGTGGTCGTAACCGTACCATCCCAACATGTATTTCTTTTTGCCATTAAAATTCATAATGGATAGTTACATTAGTAATATTCTAATCTTCACCTTATGAAACATTGGTATAACGTTTTTCAACTTTTTTTAGAGACATAATTGCATAGATTACCTAAATTGGGATATCCCATCGAATTCGACATGTATTCACTATTTAAAGATCGTCAAAATTAACCTATGTGACATTTCTCATGCTTCAAAATCTTTCTTATCCTTATAAGAACTATCTTGTGGTGAGGGATGCATGCTTCATAGTCCTTAATGCATGCCATGTCAGAATAATTCCTTCATTCATTGGTAATAATTAATATATAAAAATTACGGATCTATATTATTATGAGCTATAAGTATTTAAAACAACTTTACATATGACAAAACAGCACATACACAATTCACTAACATTCAACACTTAAACTTAAACATGCTTAAATGTGAATACGTGTAAAACATAATATACAATGATAATAAGGCACATTTGGGTAAGCATACTTACATATATTTATGATTTTCAAAAATGAATATTAATCTAATTTTGATTGGTCATGTATCGGTAAAATATTTCTTTACGATGATTATTCTTACTTCAATTTAAAAATTAGTGATTAATTTTTTGGGGATATTCTCTCATTTATGATTAATCATACCAAGTATTGAACTTAGTTTGAGTCGTTAATAAATGCAATAAACTTAATCCATGAACTATTCAAAACCTATGATCCTCAATCCACCAACTAACCTTCCTTTGGGCCAATTAATTGATTTTATGATTCACCTGCTGTAATCAGCACTACCTAAGTCATGCATATCTACACAAACATTTAAATACATATCTCAGTTAACAAAATAGACATACAAACAAGCATGCCCAAAGATAGATCAATAGTTATAGGTCACAAAATGAATAAAGACCTAAACCTAATAGCCATCATGGGTCAGTTACTATAACCAAGAACTTATTCATTGCAGCAGCACATGCTCACCGCGGCGAACTGAAACTGATCGAGGCAAGACATAAAAGTTCTTTTCTATCACCGTAGAGGTGATCGTGACGACGGTCTCCTTACCTTTTATCGTGATCACATCATAGGTGATAATGATGAAGGGGTATTTAAAATAACTTTACATATGACAATACAGCACATACACACTTCACTAACATTCAACACTTCAACTTAAACGTGCTTAAATATGAATACATGTAAAATATAATATACAATGATAATAAGGCACATTTGGATAAACATACTTACATATATTTATGATTTTCAAAAATGAATATTTATATAAATTTGATTGGTCATGTGTCGGTGAAATCTTAATAAGGCACATTGGGATGATTCTTCTTACTTCAATTTAAAAATCAGTGATTAATATTTTGGTGATATTCTCTCATTTATTATTAATTATTTAAGTATTGACCTTCCTTTGGGTCGTTAATACTTGCAATAAACTTAATCCATGAACTAGTCAAAATCTATGATCCTCAATCCGCCAACTAACCTTTCTTTGGGACGATTAATTGATTTCATGATTCACCTACGGTAATCTATACTACTTTAGTCATGCATATTCATAAAAATATTTAAATACATATCTCAGTCCAACAAAATAGACATACAAACAAGCATGCTCAAAGATATATCAACAGGAACAGGTCACAAAATGAATAAAAACCTAAACCTAACAGCCCTCACAGGTCTTTTGTTACAATGAAGAACTTATTCATTGCAGCAGCACATGTACAACTTAATGTACATAGATAATTGTATATCAAACCATGCAAATTTATGCGTTTTCTAATTATTATTTCTCATCACAATGAGTATAGCTAGGTTTTTAGGATAATGATGGTTGAAGAAATTGAAAAGTTTAGGAGTTTAAAAATCAAAACAATTCAGATACGCGTATTTTGAAAATACATATAGAGGACTAATGCATGAAAAGAAAATGCATGATTCTCATAAGGATTAAACGAGAAGACATGAAAAAAGCATGACCAAAGAGTCATAGACTGAACTCATATAACTTATTCTATTGATCCTAACAAGATTAGTTCCACATAATGTCACGAAGGAGATTATTATAGCGGTATCAAATATGTATGACTTTGTACGTAAACAAACAAATATATTTGATGAAATTTATTTAATACAAATATGACACAATGTATGTCTGTTTATGAACATTTAATTTAATTTAAATAATGTTCTAAAGCACATGAGGCAGGTCTGAGTCGATTTTTTACCTAATACGTATTATATGGGGGAGACGGATATGAGTCAGTAATTAATCAGAATTTAGACGGTTTTAATGCGGTTTGTAGGTTTTCGCCCAAGTGATCTTATCTACTTTTTTGGAAGAGTAATTTTAATATTATTAAAAATAAATTTGGTTGCAGTCAAGATTTATTTTGATGGCGAGGTTAGAGATTTATTTCATAAGCTTTGGTACCAAATAATTGGGAGTCTATGTAAATGATTGTTAGTAATTTTATTGGATAAAAAGAAAATACAAGTATAATGAACCTAGATGAATAGTAAACATAATGTTTTTCTGAGCTATATTACATGACCTAATTTTAGTTAAAGAAGTTTGTTGCAAACATTATGGAAAATCTTCAGGTTCTGCACTATAGGTTGATAATCGTAGTAGGAATAATTACAATAACTATAATAATTACTGAAATAAAATTATAAGTATGGGGTTAGACAATATTAAAATCAAGTAATTGCTGGAACTATGAAAGAACTTGTCATTTTAAGGTTAATTACAAACCACCAAAGAATATATATATATACTTAAAACAATTCAGCAAATACAATTAGTGATGATATCCTTGACGTTATAATCCTTGTTGTCTATATTGAGGTTGATGAATGTGTATTAATTACATTTGCTTATTTTTATACTACATGGCACTATGAAACTTTTTAGAGGTTTATTACATGTATTTTTAAGAAGTGTATTTAGGAGATGCTAAATTATTTAATATTATTGGTAGAGACGTTGATAGTAATCTTGCAAGTGGTTCGATATGTAAATTATGAAAAATGAGATATGCCTATGAACTAAATAATAATTTGTATTCAGTGAAACAACTTGATGATGATGATAAAATAAGAGTGAGCTTCTTAGGTTGTACGTGGAAGATTGTGAAAAGTTCAATAGACATCTCTACTGAAAACCTAATCGTTGTTTCTAGTAACAACCTTGGCCTCAAAAATGATATTTGATTAAATCTGGAAACAAATTCCCTTCCAAATTTAAATGTACTCATGGTGTCTAAAGTTTCATTTGAGAAAAGTACTTTGTAAAGCCTACAAAGTGTTCTTCACTGGTAGTCTGATATTAATAACTCTAGAATCCCTACTGAGGGCAATTCGAATAAAGAACCAAAACTTGTTAAAGACATCAAGAGGACTATAATGCATTCTAAACTTTAAAGGGTTTGCCAAAACTCGTTCTCCTAAGGTCACAAAACTTGTTTCTTGAGCTCACGTAAACCATGAAATAACTTGTATTGCTTAAAAAAACGTTTTCACATATTATGGTAACACTTGTATTCCCCTAAAAGATTCCTCAACTTAAGAGCTCTTTCAAAGATTTTGTCTTGGCTAATATGAATGGTCAAAGCAAAGTTACCGTATTTGAAAATGAGGATATGGTTATGATTTTCTCATATCTCTTCTACTAGCTTCAAAATACCAAGAAATTTAACACATACGATTTTTACTTTCTTTTTTAATTGCCAATCATACTTTAGTAAAACATAAAAATATTCGCTTTCATCTCTTTCAATAGATTTCTCATCACATAGAAAATTTATTGAATATAGATTAATTTTATAAGACAATAAAATATCAATTTATTTTTGCTCGCACTATTATTATTTAACTAATATATTTTTATCATAAAACACAAGAAATTATCGTATGCAGTCTTGATTTTGTTGTTACAATGTCATCATATTCTTTTGTGAGGTTACCGGTGGATGTCTTTGATAAGTCAGAGAGTTTGTTAGACTTTAAAGTATCTAAATCATTGAGTTTCATGCGATTCTCGACTCCAACGACCATTTTTACTATCATTATCGAGAGTGAAAAAAAAAGTATGAGTGAATTTTCAAAAAATCATAGCAATTGAAAAAAATGTTTACTTTAACTGAAGACGCAAAAAATAGGCAAATGGTAAAATGATATTTTAGAGAAAAAATTAAAACAACTAAGATGAAAACAAAATGAAAATTAAGATGAAAAATATTTAATAGAAAATATAGGTTTTAATATTTCTAGGTAGCATCAAAAAAAGAAACAATATCTTGTTAGAAACACTTAAAAGCTAAAATAGATTTTTGAAATTCAAAGGCCAATTATCCATATTTTGACTTCACTAAATTGTACCATGTGACAACACTAGCAAAGTCCCACACATGAAATCTCACACGGGGGATTAAGTTTCCACAGTTGAACAAGTGTGAGACTCTATTTGATACAAATATAAAATAAAGTATAACTTTTCCAAAAGTAGATAGTTGGGTTACCGATCCTTCTTCAAAATTGAATTCTTTTTATATAATTTTACAATTTGGATTTACTCCGAATAAACCATGAAATTTGAAAGTAAGTTCAAATTGTTTTTTAAAACGTTGACATATTTTTTATAGGTTGATATTATTATGTGATCATTAATGTAAACAATGTTAAGTAATTTATATATATAATAATATAGTTTTATTTAATCAAATATCAAATTAATGTGGTACAATTTATTCAGTAATAAATTTCATCTCCTTTCATATATTTTCATTTATCGTTGGTTGTCCATAATGAATTCACAAATAATTTAGTAGTTTATGAAATGATAAAAATGGAAATAGTTATATTGTAATAGATTAGACCATTTATGTTTTTTTGTATCTCTTTTACTAAATAATAATTGTGAGATATTTTTTATTATAGTTCAATATACTAGTATATTTTTTTTGAAGAACACAACATAATTTTATTTTGTTTATATATGTTTGCAATTTATGTTTCAATTATTTATATCATCTTATGTTACCGCAATATGTCGATATTAGTGGTTGGTGCAATACATACACCTAATATTGACGAAGTTCCTTGACAGTAGGTTCAAAATTTCAAATTGGACATATATAATATACTCAAAGATGTATCTTATATATCCAATAATTTATTTTATTCTTATTACGCTATCTTTTTACTATCTTAAAATGTTTATGATAGATATTCCATACCTTTATGTTTATATATATATATATATATATATATATATATATATATATATATATATATTGTGTTTCTTTTGCTTCTAGTCTGTATCTTTTGCATAGAATAGTAAAAATGCCTTTTTAATTTTCTAATATAATTTTTATGTCTAATTTTACATTTCGAAAATGTAATTTTTATTGAACTATAATATGGTTGTGGATTCTAAATTTCTAATATATATATATATATATATAATACTTCATCTTACAAAGAAACTAATCTAAACAAATGTTTGTGGATTATCTGAATCGTATTTGATTGATGGTGTTAAAATTTTGGTTGTACCCTTACAGCTCTTCTATGGGTTCCCAAGAAATCACGATATGGATTCTTGTTGAATGAATTACCAGTATCCCGGTCTCTTGATGGGATGAAAAAATCAATCGAATATCTTGACGTGAAGTTAGAAATTCTAAATTAATTAAAAGGATAATGTATTCTTTATTCTGTGTGATGACTATAGTTATGAGACATTTGGTGAATATAATTAATAACTGAAGATCATATCTATGATATTTAATTTTATATTGAACAATTGAGCTTAATAATATCAATATTTGATGATTTCGTGTCATCTAAGGATCATAATAGTTATTGGACTCCAATAGTCCAATACTTAAAGTGTTGGATAATAGAACTCCCACGCATAATGTATATTAATCCAAATGGTCTCTACATTGTATTTTATATGATATTATTATACTTAGGTCTAATTTTTAATTATTTATTAGTGATTATATTTTATCACTTTGAACCATACTTTACAATCGCTCATGTATAGTAAATACAAATAGATCATACATTCAATTTAAGATAACCTTACAATCTCTTACTTGGATAATCACAAATACGGAATGTATTCTCTGAATTGAACATTAAGGGATGATACTGGATTAACACGAAAACTAATAAGCTTATTATTTTAAATCCCAATTAGCACATGACTGAGAAAGTATATCCATATATTCGTGATTTTTCCTACATCAATCACATTATTAATGATTGAAGATTGTATAAAACAAATTTTAACTTCTTAGGGTATGTAGCATGTGAGTTATATAATAATGTAACCACTTAACATATCTATTCCCAATTGATCCACCTTAGCTAGATTGATATCCCTCATTTGTAAAAATGTACAAGAGAATATATATATATTGCTTGATTGAATTGTATACTAAACATAATATAATCTAAAAAACTAAACTTAACTGAAGACTTAATTACAAACAAACTCTCATTGGATCTAAATATCCTCTAGACTAAGAACATCTACATTGATGTTGTGCTCATGAAATATTAGGTATAAACAACCTTAGTAAGGATACATGAAAAGAGAATACAAAATTTTATATTTTCATATACTGTTAACTGAACAATTTATTAGTAATGAAGTTTGTCCATATTTGTGTAATTAGAAAAAACATGTCTTTTCTTTATTTGTATATGACCGAGTGTGCTGTATATTTTATTCTCATATATGTGTATATCTAAATCATAAAAATTAATTCAATATAAACTTAACCCAAATAATCATGACACTTAAAGGATCTTTTTAATTTCATGACGTCTTGTATGTCGAGATATAATGTTTTCTTCTTAATTAACATTGAACTCATGTCTAGCTGCACAATGATCCATCCCCCAAGTAATTTAGTATGTACTTAATACTTTTCTCATGAATGTTATACCATATCTTGAACAAATCCGAGCATGCATCAAAAGTTTCAATTGTCGAAATATATAAAACATTTTGTATCTTTGAATTGACAAATCGGTCTTAAAATATTTACTAAGATAATGTATCTCATCTAATCTCAATGAAATATATAAGATTTCCATTTTTCACACCATAATATTTGTAGCATTCTCTTAATGTGTGTATATTGTGATAAACTTATAGAACATAAGAAATACTCTTGATGAATTTTGGTTCGTAACACATACGATGTTATTATCATAAAATTCACATCGAACTGCTTCAACAAAATTTCACGGTGGCATGCAACATATTATATTCTATGGAAAGGACTATGTCACCGACATACACCACTAAATCATAATATACTCTCATTGAAGTTGTGTAGTACATAATACTCTACTAATTTCATCTCGAGACTAAATGAGACTATAACTTTGAGAAATCACGATATCATTGATGAGATACTTTCTTTATAATAAATGAATATATAAATATTACAAAACATTTATCTAAACTAAACTTTATATTTCATTTAATGACGCTTAAGATTGAATATCGAAATATGTATTGTAATAGTTTTTAAAAACAATCATTTGTTTGACTGAAATGAAGGTTCGCTTAAATGTCAATCTTTTCATATTACGTGAAACCTATTTGTTGCAAGACATTCTGCATATATTTTAATATTACCTTTTGAGTTATGAATGGTTAAAAAAATTACAACCAACTAATTCATTTTCTTTAGATAACACATAAGATATTAAACTGAATTATCTTACGTTAATTACAATTTTATTACAATAATGCACAAATGAGAGTTGAGATTTTATGTGATGTTATGAAAGCTTAATTTGTTTTTACATCACAAGAATTTTAATGTTTGTGTAGAACTCTTTATGACGTTTCCAAAGCTGAAACTAAATTCTTATGTTCATATTATAAAATCGTAATATTTCCGTAGAGCTCTTTTAAATTATTCTATTGTACCATCAATAATATTAATGTTCTCGTAGAACTTTTTATGAAGTTATGGAAGCCGAACCATATTTTTCTATTATATCTTTAATAATCTAAAAATTATTGTAAAATCTCTCTGATGTTACATAAGCTCAAATTAAATTCTTATGTACATCATAAAGAATCTATATATTATTTTAGAACACTTTATTAAAAATAATTTACATTAACTAAATACACGTTATTATATATTTTTTATATTTGTAAAGCTTTATAGGGGACTATTCTAACTTTTTGAGTTATTTTGGTTATAAATCAACTATATGTACTTATTATTTTCAGATTTAAACATTAATCTCTAAAAGAAATAATCCTCCCATTATTAAAACATAATCAACAATTAAAGATCAAATTATTATCCATTGAATATGAACGAATCATTTCTGATTATTCCCTCAAAATCAAAGTTATTCACTCATTACTTCCCCAAAAACTTAATATCCTTAAAATAATTATATTTTATCAAATAGAAATCTCATTCTAGGATGGTAAACTAAATTATTATAGAATAGAATGAATACTAAAAATAAAATATTTATTAATATATCAAACTTTAGATTCACTTTGCTAAGGCAATACGGTTATTGCTATATCTACAAATATTTCAAACAGAGTTTTTGTTATGTTTAAGGTTAATGTATCATTTCTTAATAACTTCTTTTAAATGTATTGTGATAAGAAATAACAGTTGCACACTTTAATAATATAGATCATGACATTGTTTGATGAACCATCATACTTCCATTAGTGGTAACCATCATGGTTTAATATGAAATATTTAGTTCTTTTACCTAAGCGGTACCATACTTCGGACTTATAAGCTTTAACTTGTCAATATCTTCTAGCTATAAGGAAATATGGGCATAAACGATTCAAAAATATTTATTAATGATATGTATTATCCCTGTCATCTATACATGAAATCGTTTACAAATAATGTTTTTCTTATTTGTTTTAATACTTATATTGCTCTGTATGGATCTAATTCTCTTTACTTGATCTGTTTACCCTTGATGTATCCAATATTTATAAAAAATACTCAGAATAATCAAGAGATTTATGAGCATTAATGTAAGTACCTTGTCAACCTCATTTTGAAATATATAACCTGAATGTTTATGGAAAATTTGTACTTATTTGTCCTAAAATTTCAATTTATTTTATAGTATGATATATAAATATGTATAATATCATCGTTGAAGACAAATATATATATATACTACATACAACTTATGCCAATCCTATATGCATTAATCATTGTTGTCTGTATAAATGGGTTACGATTATTTGATTGTTAGTAATTTAGTGTATCATCTGGAAAAATAGAAACTACGATGGTTGCAACTGTATCAATCAACCAAATGTCTCTATGAACAAAAAAATTAATTGAAATAAAAGGCGTACCAAAGATTTGAAAGCAATTTTGTTGGATGAGTAAAGTCTTGAACCTCTCATTGTTATCTTTAATTTATCACATATGTTTACAAAGAAATTTATCCTTTGTGTCAGATTTTACTTAACCTTCTTAACATTTAAAACTTATTGCAACCAAATTACTCGTACCAATTTGTCTTTTTTTCAAATTTACAATGAAAGCTTATTTATTAGTTTTTGGTAAATATTTTTTCCTATTATTGTTCAACTTTAACAATGACAATAAATAAAAATCGTATCTTAAGTGAAATGAGAGTAGAATATTTGAGATGTATAGTTAATAATGATGTACTCACAAAAGGTCACTTAAAAACTAAACTCTGAAACTTGACCCTGTAATAATTTGCAATTGATTTTCTAATCAATTTCACCATTATTGTTATATATAACGAAACTCGGTGTTAACACTCTAAGCTCCATAATTTTTTAGATTTAACAAACTTAAATAGATCATGATAAGCTAAAGCACTAAAAATTGAATCTTAAAAGCAAAATTTATAAGTATCTTAATTTCACTTTAGAAAATTTGTTATATGCTTAAATAATATCTTATAGACCATCATCAGAGTTGTGAAAGTTGACATTATATGCCTTACTATAGTCCTCTTATCCTCCGCTTAAATTTCAGAGTAAGGAAAAGGATTATACAATTTCATATTTTGATAGATATCCTGATATTTTTAATGAATAAGCATACCATATATTCATCCTACTTGAATAATCTTATTATGATTTAGAATTTGGTTACTTAAAAAGTTTATTGGAACCTAATTTTAATGCCAATAAATAGTTACATAGTATTAAACACGCATCATTTAATCTAAATTATCTCATAAAATAACATAAAAGACTAGTTTCTTTAGTTTTAAGTTCGCACATGCATTAATATGAACTCACTCATTGTAATCCTTTGGCCCAACGTGTTATGCATTACTTCTAGAGAATAAATCTATAAGGAAAATTGTATTGGTACACAACTACCTATGAAAATAGCCAAACCTTGTGTTGGGTCGATTTGACTATTTTGTGGTATACTTAACCGAAACTACTCAACATTTCAGTTCACTTGTGTATGAATGCACCAACGACGTCTTGTAGTGGTTTACTCACCTTTAAAAATATGTGTGCATAATCTTATTTTTGTCAGCTTATGCAAATAATTATGGTTTTTGGTGTGAAAGCCCAAACTTTTTTGTGTGACTTACCAATAGAGATTACCTTGGCAATATATATAGGTCAACAATACAGTTCCAGAAAATGAACATATGGAATATCCATGTATAATTCATGATGAACAATGTTATACCACATAAAAAAGAACTTATATAAATGGTCGCAACATGAACATTTATAACAATCATCATGATCTAAAATATTTGTAAGATTACTTAGATATATAAAATGAGAAGAATGTCATTCAAACTTAAAAGCTGAAACAAAAAATATTTGGATATGCAGGACCTCATCACATATATCCTAAGGTCCAAGTGCTCAATGGTTGTAGGTCATCACTCATGTGTCTCTAAGACCAAATATTCTTTCACTACTAGCATACATCTTAAAACACATAGAGTTTGTACAACATAATTGTACATTCTTTAATCACCAAAACACATATATAGATTTTTACATTTATCTTAACCATTAAATTTTATATATATAAATATATAACCTCATTTTAATAATAAAATATGAATCTCTAACCGCAATATCAAATATTTTATAACAAAAAATAAAAAATGTAAGAAAAATATATTTAAGGGTCATTGGTGGCGACATGACGAACAATTGGGCTGGATACAGCAAGAAACTTTGTGTTGCGGTGAGCAATAGGGCTCGTCACGGCCCTCATACATTCTAGAATTTTTAACAATAGCTAAGTACATGCTTTCTACAACTACCAAATCATCTATTTTTGTAACCGAAGGAAACTCATATGGTCGTTGCAGGACTACTAAAGTGCACTCGATATATTGTCGCAACGTGTAAATTATTGGGACAACCCAATATGATCGTGAATAAAAAAATCAAAATTAGAGGTTTATCGAATCTTGAAAATTATATTTGAAAAACTTTAGTCATGCTTAAGTTAATCTTCACATTAAATATATACATGTAAGTAAGCCTAAATCTCAAAATTCTATTTATTTAAACCATGCGATTATAAAATTTTAGGATGAAATCATATTTTGGAACAACTATTTTAGTGCTTTAAAATACATAAAGTGGCTTTGATTCAAATTTCTTAATTCTAAAACAATCAGGGGTTCATTTCCCAGTCTCGTTCATACATAAAATACTTAATGATTTAGAAAACTAATATAAACAAAAATACTTACGGATTATCTGAATTCATCTTTGATATGCGGTGCTATGCTTATGGTACCACGTTAATAGTTCTTATGAGGGTTCATGAGTAGCTACCTCGAGATTTTTTAAAAGAAGTAGAAGTATTCATGTCTTGTTAGGATAAAAAAGAGTGGAGTATTTTGATATGGAATTAGAAACTCTAAAGCAATGAGAAACAATAACTATGTTCTTTTCTCTTTTTGGCAGTTATAACTATGAAACGCTTAGTGAATAAGGTTCATGACTAAATATCATATATATGGTTTCAAATTTGACATCATTCTATTATAATTAATTATATTATTATCTAATAACCATATATATTACATTGACTATAATCGTTATTCAATGCATAAACCTAATCATTTAAATGACTGATAATAAAACTTTATCCTAATATACATATTAATCCACATGGTAACTAGATAATATATACATCATACTTTTATAATAATAAATAGAAATTTAATAATAAACTATTTATTAATACTACAATTTTATCCATTGTACTATATTTTAGAGTTAAGTACAAAAAGATATCTAAAAATAAACTTATTTCTTACTTACTACCCCGGTTATCATATATTACTATGTAAGATTGATCTAACTTTGCTTATTAATACCTATTATGCATATTTTTTTAATATCCCAATTACCCTTACATACTATACAAGGTTAATTATTATTTACCAAATTATGTATTTTCATTAAACGCAAATTAGATTTGTCATTTTTTCTTACTCGTGATTCTTCTTCTTATTCTAGCCTTTTCTCGCTCATCTATAAATCTATTCGATATATTGATTGAAACTGAAATTTAATTCAGACCCGGGTTTGGATTTAAGTGGAGAGCAAGAGCTTTGGATTTAATTTTTCTAAATATAAATTTAGATGAAATTTTGTTCTAGTTAAACTAAAATTAGATGCTTTTATCATTCTTGAGTGCTTTATTTGTGCTAAAAAGGTATTCTAGTAACGGTGAAAATTTCTAAGTAATGAACGACAAAAAAATATCCAATTGTAATAAAAAGGATATTTCTCATGAGAAAAATAAATTGGAATTTAAATAAAAATGTGAAACCAATTGAAAATACTAGACGGTAGATGCTAGATGAAGATTAAAGAAAAAAATATTAGATGTTGAATGCTAGATGTAAGAAAAGGGTTGAATGTAAATACTAGATGCTAGATATGAGATCTGGATAAAATGAAAATGTCATGTGTTAGATCCTAGAAGCGAGACAAGGGTAAAATGAAAATGTTATATATTAGATGCGAGACCAAAGTAAAATTTAAATGTTAGATGATAGATGCGAGACCATGATAAAATAAAAAATGCTAGATGTTATATGCAATACTAGGGTTAACTTGACTCGTGTAAAATAATTCAAAACATATCATTCATGGATCTACTTTTATTCGTCAAAAGAAAAAAACTCAAATGATATTTTCAAAAAAAATCGAATTACGATTTAAAAGATAAGGAGTTTTAAAATTATAAATACAAAGATGGTTAACATGTTTGATATTTTTGTTTTAAAAGATGTTTTTGGTAAATAAAAATAGGCCAAGTAATTATCAGTTATATTTTTTGAATTATAATAAAAAAAATTAAAATTTTAATAGCTTTTAAATAGGTACCTTAAATAAAATGGTAATTTAAAATAGGGTAACCTACCAATAATAAACCAACATCAAAATTATTTAGCAATAACCATCTAAGGTTTGATAAAGTATGGATAACCACGTGATTTTGAATTTAAAGTACTGATAATCATCTTGACTTTTTAGAATATCAATTATAACCTTGTTGTGTTACTATGATTTTGATATGTTCTTCAAATTCTTTTTTCTTTTTCGGATTTTAGTTTTTTTGTGTGTTTGATCAAACTCTGTTGTAATTTAAGATCCTTTTTTTATTCTTCCTTTGAGTAATTTCCTATGCAATTGGAGATTGTTTCTTTTTTCCTTTGTTCTTTTACATTTATCGGTCGTTTATCGATTCACTGGTGATATTCTCATTTTTTGTTATTTTTGTTTGTGTCAAATTATCGTGTTGCTTTTTATGATTATATGATTGTTTTAGTTATGTTGATTCTTTGATTTTATATATTCACGTAAGGTTTTTTACAATTATCTAAAAATAATTGTTTCGAGAAAATAGATTTTTGGATTTTTAGCTTTTGCGGGTCTGGTTACGTATTAACGTTTATTTAAGTTGCATACTTGCGTCCATTTGAGTTTCAAAATTAGTTAGAGTTGTTGTGTTGCACAATTACGTTCAATTTGGCTGCAAAATTGGTTAGTGTGTTTCGTTGCAAAATTACCTACATTTTTATTTGTGTACTTCTGTATTGCGTAATTTTGTGTGATTTTGTTGTATAATAACTATTTCTTATTTTTTGTTGCAGAAATATGTGAAAGTTTGGTGCTTAAATAGTCTGAACTTAATATTTTTCTCTCATTTTGTTTATTTGTATGTTCGATATGTCTTCATTGGTTATATTTTTTAAAAATAATCAAATTTATATTTGTCTACTTACTACTATTAATAATTATGAAAGTCTAACAAATTTCGTAATAAGCAAGTGAGATTGGCTGGTCATAGGTCATTTTAGCTTCAATTAATCATTTGATGAGTATGAGAACTGTTTTTTATGTTGTAAAAATGATTTTATATCGTTGCTTGAATTGGTTAGCCGTAGTAAAGGTTAATATATTGTTATCAAGATTGGTGAAACTATTGAAACTAGAATTTGAAGTTTTGGTGGTAATGATTTATAAATAGTATCATTACATAATATTGATTCGATAATTGAATATAATATATTAATTGGAAAACATAGTTCGAGATTTTTTTTTTCATATAAGAAAAAACAGCTTGATACTAGAAGTTGGGTTGATGGTATTCATTGTGTAGGAAATGTATACGAAGGTGATGTTATATATCTACATCTTGATAACTCTCGATTTTCTATCGAACATGAATTTACTTATATATCTACATCTTGATAACTCTCGATTTTCTATTGTTCAACGAATAGAGCGAAGGATGTCCATGGAGGTGTTATGCTTCAACTGGTCAGTTGAACGGATATATGGTTATAAAAAATATGTTGGTGATCATAAGTGTTATCATGGTTTCTCAACTGAAAATAAAAATTATTTGACATCTGATTTAATATCAAACAAGATAAGTGATAGAAGAAGCGATATTATTCCAAACAAATTCAATCTATTGTTAAATCCGATTATGGTTTAGATATTTCCTATTGCATGTCATGGATTGCTTTGAAGAAATCTAGATGGAATTTTATGGACATAGTTCTACTTCTTTTAGCTTGATAAAAGGTTATTTTAAGGTCTTAAAAAGTTTGGACACCACAAGTGATTTTCTATTAGAGTATGATGAAGATAGCCGTTTTTTTTTTAAATGGTGTTTTATAGCTTACAATGCTTATTTTCAAAGTTTTCACTCTTGTCGTCCATTTTCTTTACACATGGCATATTTTTGTGCGGTACACATTGAGAAGTTTTACTTTCTACAATAACTAAAAATGGGGGTAAAAATCACCAATAGTCTTTCATGTTTTGCATTTGTATTAATCGAGTCCATTTCGTTCACTTTTGTCTCACAATAGTTCCCATCTTTTATTTATTTGCATGTGTAGTCCCCCGCGCGTTCAACTGGTATGTAAGTTGAAAGTATGTAAGTTTTTTTGATTGCGTAATTATGTGTTAACCTGTTGTGTGATTATTCATTAATTGGTTGCGTAATTAACTTTTGTTGCGGAACTACAACTCATATAATTGGTTGTTAAACTACTTTATTCAATTGATACTTATTATCCTTGTATCTTATGTTGGTCTTTGTCTGGTAGTATATGTTGTTGTTAGTGTTGAACGGTGATGATTGGCAATGGTTTCTGGGGATATTAAAGCCTCACTTATTTGGTCGTTAAATAATTTTTATATATGATCGTGATCTATGTATATTTAATATTATCTTAACTATTTTCCATGATTGCTATCATTCGTACTCTCTTTATCATCTTATTGGGAATCTAAAACATGCATTGAGACGCTCGCCAAAACATTTAAGGAAGAAGATGGTCAAGATTTTTAAATAGTTCCATATGCAGTCAATGAGAGGTTATTTGATTTACATTTACATGAATTTCTTAAAAAATATGGTGAGAAATCGTTTGCCTTAATGGAAAACCTTCATTTTCAAAGTATGTCTGCAATTTAGGTAAACGTTATGGTTATTGGCTTTTAGTTCAGACGAGTCTTTTAATAATCAAATTAAATAATTTTTTAGGCTATCTATTTTTAAATTATTGGACAAAATTAGGATTATGCTTATGACCTCAGATGTCAAAGTGTTGTTTTGATTGTTTATGTTATAATATCGAGCTTTCTCTTGGTATTGAGAAGAAGATTAAAAGAAATGTTGAAGAATATCATACGAGATTGTTCGGTCGTTTTCTAAAATATTGTGTGAATTTCAATCAGGATCAGTTATGGCGGTTGATCTTTCGAACTAAAAATGTACTTGTGGTAGCCAAATTAATTGTTTCCGCTGTTCATATTCTTATGATGTTATTTTCACTATTCTATGGAATCCTTCGCCATATGTGGAGTGTTGCTATAGTACAAGTCCTTATAAAGAAACTTACTCTCGGGGCATACCAGTTAAATATACTTT
The DNA here is from genome assembly GCA_036936605.1 of Limnanthes douglasii subsp. nivea. Taxonomy (NCBI): domain Eukaryota; kingdom Viridiplantae; phylum Streptophyta; class Magnoliopsida; order Brassicales; family Limnanthaceae; genus Limnanthes; species Limnanthes douglasii. The sequence goes on along the minus strand of JAUPFV010000005.1, from coordinate 168,815,366 downwards.
TGGTGAAGCTTTTTGTTCAAATCAATCTCATGTTGTGCTTCCACCTAGCTTGAAAAGGAAAACTGGAAGACCTAAGAAGAAACATATTATATCCGAAGGTAAAGAGTTGTTTCATAAAGTAAAGTGCAGACATTTTCAAAAACATGGTCATAATTAAAAACATGTGAAGAAAATATATATAAAAAATGAATTTTTGTTTTTTAATGGAACATGTTTTTTTTCATTTCTCTTTTTTTTTTCTTAACAATTTGGAATTTGATATATTTAGCTATGAAAGTAACTATTGTTTGTTGGGTGTGTAATTACGTTATAATGGGTTGCAGAATTACGTTATAACTGATTTTATAATAACATTTTGATTGCGTAAATAAACATCTATCATATAAAAAATATAAGTGTAATTAAAGTGTAAAATTATATTTTAATTGGTTGCGTAATTACGTTATAAACGTTTCAATTTTGAAATAACAATATATAAGTAAACGATAAAAATTAATACCTCAAACAAAAAAAGTGTAGTTTAGAGACATACAACTTTTACTAAGAAACATAGTTTTATTTTAACAGACGAGAATCCACTAATTTCTTATTGTATGTTCATGATTAAGAAGTAAACCAAACGTTTTACGCTCTTTTGTTTGATGCAAGATCTTCTTCTATTTGATGTAAGATCTTCTTACATATGGTTGTGCAAATAGATTGATTTTCCTTTTTCAGGTTTTCAAAATGGTCTTTAATAATTTCATTTGATTTTTGTAGTTCTTTAATTTTTTCGTTGTTTTTTGTTTCTAATTCTTCAATTTATTTAGTGATGTCTTCATTTAGATCCATATATTCTGACTAGAAAACAAATAAAGCTTTGTCAAGTTGTGGTTGAGTAATTAGGTACAATTGTGTTAGAAATACACTTTTAGATGCGTTAAAGCATAGTTACTAAATTGTATGTTAACTTGTTGTATAATAATGAGTAAAATGATTTCAAAACTATTTTTTTTATTGCGTAAAACGACTGAAGTTACATGATGATATTAATTCTTCAAATTGTTGACTTCTTCTGGTAGATTCTTTATTTATTTTGTGAACTAAACTGTGTCTGGAATTCTTGATGTGAGGAATACTGTTTTTTTACATTACAAAGTTAAAATACGTGTAGATTAGTGTTGAAACTAACTGTAGTTTGGAAGCATAAATAGGTTAAATTTGATTGCGTAAAATTTGTTTTAGGTTTGAAAAAAAAGTCTGGAAACTAATTGTAAGTTGGATGCGTAAATAGGAGCAATTTAGTTGCGTAAAGATTTTTAGGTTTGAGAAATAAAAATAAAAGTAGGTGTGAAAATTAATTGTTAGTTGGGTGCAAAAATATATTGAAATTTGTTACGTAAAAGTTTTTTTAGGTTTGAAAAAAAATGGGTCTAAAAACTTATTGGTTAGGTGCGTAAATACTTTAAATTTGGTTGTGTAATAATAAATTAGGTTTAAAAAAAGTGAGACTCAAAACTGACTGTTAGTTGGTTGCGTAAATACGTTGAATTTGATCACAAAAAAATAAAAAAAAAATTCATTCAAACCTGTAAATAGATACACAACTAGTTCCTAAGTTATTAATTGTATTTTTTATTGCGTAAAAATACATACATATCATCACAACCAAATATGAATAGTTCTTAGGTGATGCATGTTATTATGAACACAACAATTAAAAATTAGAAACAAAATAAAATAACTACTATATGTCGAAATGCTTGAAAATTCACTAAAACTTATTACAAAGTCTATAATTTTAAAAATTTAAAAACATATTTAAACAAAAATTCGCAAATGTAAAGTAAAAAATAAAAATAGTTTAAGTTTTCTTAAATACAAAATATATATTATTGAAATTTTTTACATTACAAATAATGTTTTATAAGTAGAAATATATATATATAATTATTAATACTTTTAAATCCAACCACATAGTTATTGGGAAGAAAATAAGCATTTTTGTTCTCCAAGAAAGCTACAAAAAAAGCTTTCATCTAATCATTTTTTCTAATCTAATTCATCTTCTTCATGCGTCTTTCCTTCAATGCATAGATTTGATCTCATTAAAGTGGTTACCTACAGCAATTCTGCAATCCTTTTTGAATATTTTTGTGATCTTCAACCTTCAAACTACCTCCAAGATTCCCTACAAGTAAAAACAATGTCTCCATAAATAATACAAACGTAACAATGGCACCCATAAATCAACAGCAAACTCTATCCTTTGGTCACACTCTAAAGGAAAACAAGTATCAAAACGATTTCAAACTTATTAGCGTGGATCAGATCCTGGACCACATATCTATTCAATTCTTGCAAAATGATAAAGATAAGTTATCTTTTGATACTAAATGCACATTAATAGGTCAATTTTCCCAAGGTATTCCCAAAAAGAATGTTCTTAACCAGTTCTTAAATTCTCTGAAACTTACTGGAAATTATAGTATTGTTGTTTGAGACTTTAGGCATATATCATTGGAGTTTGACTTATAGGTAAATCTTTGCAAAATTTGGATAAGAAACTTTTGGACACTTGGGGATAAATCAATGTGATTGCTAAAGTGAACTGTTGATTTCGATCCAAAGTAGGAAAGCCCAGTTAAACCAGTCTAGATTAGAATTTAAAAAATACCAGAGTATCTCTACAATGATAAGATAATCTAGTTTATATCATCTACTATAGGAAATCTTCCTTAATCATATTCCCATACAAAAATATAACCTACTATAATGCACGTTATACCTGGATTGAGATAGATGTCTCCAGTAAACTTCAACACAATATATGGGTAGGTTTTGGTGACAATCAAGAATGTTGGCTAAGCATTAGTTACAAATATATACTTAAATAGTGCCATCAATGTTTTCATCTTGGTCACAACTCTGATTCTTGCAAGTAGAACAATGAAAATGCTTAGCAAAATGAAGATATGAACAAGTTTACTGATGAATACAATTCTAATGACTTTCATGGAAAAAAATATCTCCAAAATTAATGAAAACAATCACTATAAAGTCCAATCTATAATGATTATTCTTGATCAAAATGCCGAATTAAGAATGATCAACAAACAAAACAAATAGAATAATTCAAATGAATAGATACTTACTTTGAGCAGTTCTTGTATCAAGACTAAATCCCCTGACACTTCTACCATTCATATAAGTCCTCAATTTCATGACTCTAAATCTTACGATGATGAGTACATCATAGAATCTATACAAAATGAAAGCTTACCATCCTCTCCAATCCTGAAAAGAAAAGAATTTGACAAAGGTTTTCAAGATGTTCTCAATAGACAAATTAAAGATGCTAAAAGGAAAAGAAAACCCGACAATCTTATTATTAAATCCTTGAAATTTTCAGGAACTAATAACTCTAACACTTATGTACCTAAAGATGATCAAAATGCTTAGGTGAAATATCTAAGTAATTAGAAATACACCTTCTATTAGAAGGATTAAATCCATCATTTTCAAAGAAAAGCTCAAGATGGTTATCATTCAAGAGCCTCTCATCAATTCAAGTAACCATGAAAACATTGCCTTAAAAATTGATTTAAAAAATGTTATTGCTAATTCTACTAACAAGATTTGGTTTTCCTGGAATAAAATTATTAATATCTTACTTTATCATCCCCAATATTTACATATTGATACATCTTATGATGGCTTAGATAAAAATTCTTACTAACAGTTGTCTATGATAAATGTCAAAGACTCTAAGTAATGTCTCTAACCCCACTAAGGAATTGATGATCTTAGGTGATTTCAATGTTGTTACATCAATTGAGGAGCAGATTGAATGCTCAACAGTTTACCACAACAACTCTAATAACTTTAATGATGTTATAAGAGACTTTCAATTTGAAGATGGTGGTTATGCTGCCTCTAAATTTACTTGGTCAAACAACTTCAAATGGAAGCGTTTGGACAGAGCTCCCTCTAGAACATATTCTGACCATGCTCCTTTATGTGTTGTTATAGCTAAAGACAACCCTAACTATAAAAGAAGCTTTAAATTCTTAAATATGTGAACTATGGATAATGAATTCTTAAATTTTACATAAAACAACTTGAAGGAAAGTATTGAAGGCTATCCTCTCTAAATGTTTTGGCACAAACTCAGAAGATCAAAGGAAGTCCTTAAGGTATGGAATAAATCTCGTTGTGGTAATATATTTGATAAAGTGTAGGTAATTGAAAAGGTTGTCAAGAAAGCATAGATGAACCACCATGAAGTTAGCATCCTAGCCACCAAAATGGAGCTTGCTAAAGTTATTTCCCTCTACATTTAAGCTTTACGGGTCCTATTAGTAACAAAAATGTTATTCAAATTGGCTGAAGGATGGGGACAGAAACACAAACACTTATCATGCCTATGTATACAAGAAAAGAAGAAGGAACACTATAAACAGTATTAAAGTAGGAGAGGACTGATTTTTTACAACAAATTAATTGGACAAACTGCTGAAAACTACTTCAAATAGATCATGACCAATCATCATTACTTAAATGAGGAAGATAAAAACAAATGAATGCATGACAGTGTTCAGCAACATTTCTAAAGTGGTTACTCATAAAGATAATGAGTTACTTTTATTGTCTTCCTCTGAAGATGAGATATACATCATCATCAACAATCTCAATCCTTCAAGTGCAGCTAGTATGGATGGCTTTAACATCTGTTTTTCAAGACTTGCTGGAAAATCATCAAGAATGATCTATGACTTGCAAAATATTCCTTCATGCATGGTCATAATATCCATCAAGGAATAATGGCCATAGGTTTGTGTCTAATTCCCGAAACCATCAACCTTATAAATTGGAAAGATTTCAGACCCATTGGCTTGTGCACATTTCTTAACAGAATTATGTCTGGTGTAGTTTATTTATGGTTGAGGGTAATCTGGTAAACTGTTTAAAACGTGTTTTGGTATTTTTGTGGTGTTTTGTGTTTAGTGTGTAGAGTAAAGAGATAATTAAGTTGTCTACTAATATTAAATTCTGATCACCCTCATTAATGAAAATAGTTGGGGTATTTATACTTAATTATTGACCCATGGGCTTATTGGGTCGGGTTGTGAAACTGAGTCGAGTTTAAGGACTCATTAGTCATATAGTTTTAAGTTGATTAGCAACTAGCTTAGTCAAAAGTTAGTACATTTGTCCTGTTCGGATATTTGGTGTAGTAGTTTAGTCCGAATTGCCCTTCAGATTTAATTTTGGCACAGTGAATGAAAACTCCGAACTCATCAGTAGCCCCTTTAAGGTCTTGCAAAAAATCTTTGGAAGAGTTAAAAATCAAAAAATCAATACCAACTTATCCCGATATAGTTGTATCGTTCGAACTGCAACTGACTTTTCATCTCAGAATTCTAAGAGTTTCTCTTGAATCGTGGGACACATGTCAAGATCTAGTTCTACCTCATAGCCGTTTTCCTCCTAGATTATCGCACCCACTAGGCTTAGAAAGTTACCTAGGTTTTAATTTTCACACGTTTGCAGCCTTTAATCATTGCAAAAAATTGATCCATCTCCTCCTAGATAACTGCTCTTTTTACTATTATATATAAACTTTTCTACTGTTTCACTATCTTCTACTGTTTCACTGTCTTCTACAATCACAAATATTCTTAGAGAGAGAGAGATCAGTTTACCTTCAAAATTGTTCTTGAGACATATACGTTCACAGCCGAGGGACAAACGCATTGCTGTTGGGATTCCTGCTTCTCCAAGCGACAAAAGTAATCAGCCAAACCAGAATACTGATCAAGGGTCATCTTCTTCAAAAAAAAACCTAGAGTTAAGAAACTTCCATTTATAACAGATCTTTCCCCTCTCCCATCTGGTTCCACAGTCCAAGAATCCCAAAACCCTTTACCCAAGGAGAAAGCCATTTCCAGTGTCAGGAAACCCTCCCCTTTCATTGTAATGGGATCGGACAAAGGAAAATCACCAGACAAGTTAACTCCTCGCAGGGTTACGCATCAATCCAAAACCAAATCCACACCTACATTTCCCAAACCCTCTAGGTCTGAGGTAGCAAAGGTTGTACCACAAACTAAAACATTCGGGAAGCAACCTCCACCAGATACTAGAATATCAGAAGCGCCATCTACACAGCCTTCTGAGCAGCTGTTTATAAAACTAACCGAATAGCCACCCTCGAAGGCATCAGAACAACCTCCTTCAAAACCATCTGAACATCTTTCCACAATGATGGAAGAAAATATGGAAGATAACATAGAAGAAGCCCCTTTGGAGGCTGAGGTTTCCGGTCAAACAAGGGATACAACTTCAGACCGGAAAGGCAAAACTAAGGTGGGCATTATGGCAAGCTTATGTAAGAACCATCAGATCCCCTTTTACCATTACAACATGGGGAATGACTACAAGGTGGTGGATGATCTCTTGGAGTCCGAAAAGCCCTGGAGGACGCAGTTCCTCTTCATTAGTGAGACTTGGGAGAATGGCAGGAAGAGAAAGGCTGACACAAACCCAAACCTTCTAACCAGTCGCTAGAAGAGCACTAGTGAGTTTCTTTTACCTTTTTCTTTTATCTTTTAAGTTATAAGTTTTTCATTTTGACAACTGTTGTTTCTTCCTAGTTCGTCCGAATGAGTTCTTGGGATATCTAGAGGCAAGGCAGAATACTTGTGCCAAGCTAAATTTTTGGCTTCAGAGAACTAGGGGAATGCCTTCCACAGTTGCTTCAAGTCAGATAATTTTGTAAGGTCTCACTTGTCGAACACCACAGGTAGAAGAGATCTTTCATGGGAAGAGTTAACCACCCCTCCCCCTGCTGATATGATCCTGAAGAGGACAGAAGCCAAGGATGCTTAGTTGTATCTGCCTTCTAGGGCCAAATCCCCTAGTAAAATGAAGAATAAAAAGAGGAAGGACACAACAGACCTAGCCCAAACAACTACAGAGGGGACCGGTTCGAAGAACCAGGGAGGCATCAATGTGGCTCTACTAAAAGAAGTGGAGGTAAGTGTAAAGGAAGCTGGAGGGTCAAATAACCCACCAAGGCCTCCTAAGAAAGATAAGAAACGCAAGGCAAACAACAATGATAAGGCTGCCAAGAAAAAAAAGGTCACTCTAGGAGCAGAGATAATCCTTCGCCCAGCAGAAGTCCTCCCCCCAGCTCCTACCGACCCCACCTAACAGGAGAAAGTTCTAACTGATCTCCAGTCCGGATAGGTTACTGGTGATGGTAATTATGAGGTGGACCTTAAAGCCTTTCAAGACATTAGTATCTATTTTAATGATCTGGAGAAAGATGACTTTGCAGGTCCTTACCGCCCTTCCAGTTCTTCCAATATGGTAACTTATAATGGGAAGTCCTACTCTATATCCGGGGAACAATACACCTTGAGCTATGCCCTTCTAGGCTATATCCGACCAGTACTCGATTTGGAGAGGCAAGTAAAAACTCAAACAGACACTATTAATTCTCTAACCACTGACAAGCAAAACTTGTCAGATAATCTTCTTAGTGCTCAACAAAGCATGGAGATGCCAAAGAAAGAAAAACAAGAGTTAGCGGCCAACATTGAGCTTCAAACCAAATACTCCAACCTGAAGACCTCTTCTTCACAAAACCTCATAGCCTTGAAGGAGTAATTGAAAACTAAGGATGGTACTATCCAAACTTTATCCAATGAGAAGACCAAGTTGGAGAGTACTGTTCAAGCGAAGATTAAAGAGAAGGAGGCCCTGGAACGTCAACAAAAACAAGTTATCGTCGCAGGTATAAAGAAGTATGCCAATGAGATAGTGGATTCCATATAGAAGAGGGATGATGGGATCAAATCCGATATGGTTCTGCTATTTCATGAGACCTTTCCTAAGAGGACCTTTGTTCCCTTATGGAAATATGTAGATTATGAGGACATCCCATTCCACACTCTAGCATACGGCGACAACCGTAAATACTCTAGTGGAATAGATTCTACAACTGATGATGATGAAGGAACGGGTGAGAGTTCAAGTGTTGAATTCAAAAGTTCCAAAAACTATTGTGGTGAAGAAAAATCCGAAGGGAACAAACCCTAAGGTTTTATTATGTAATTTTTGCTTTTTGAAATACTAAAGTCCTTGTATGGCCAAGACAGTTTTTGTACTATTGATCGGTTTGAGTCCGATAAGGTTTAATTATTCAATTTCCATTTTTTTAATACTTTGTTTAAATATTTCATGGCTAATGTTTAAGTAGCCCTTAAAATTTCAAAAGTGTTGAATAGAGAGTATCCAATATCCGATCAACTCAAGAAAACTTGAGAGACGGGTGTTGAATAAGAAATTTATATTCGAATTGAATTGAAACAAAATCACACCAGACTTTTGAAGAATGCATCATATATTATTGAATAATACGGACACCTCATTAAAACCTCCCCGCGCCACCATGGTAGGAAAGAGTATGCCCCCTAATATTTACATTGGTATTTAGCAAGTAAATATTTACAAAAAAACTTTATTCTAAATATAACCTGAGATGCTCAACATTCCATGGATGCTTTAGAGCTCTCCTTTATTTATCTCGGAGCCTATACGTTCCGGTTTAACCTTTTCACATACCACATAAGGCCTTCCCAGTTCGGAGCCAACTTACCGAACTACTTCTCCTTGGTAAGTAAAAAGACTTTTCTTGAAACTTTATCCTCTGTTTGAAAATATCTTCTTCTAACTTTGGAAGCAAATATGCTCCTCATCAAGCCTTGGTAGTGTGTTGTTCTCAAATGCGCTTTAACCCTGTTCACTTCTATTAAGTCCAACTGATTCCTAACTGCTACGTCATTACTGTTCAGAATAGTTTTGGACTCCGTGTGATGGTAAAGTAGCCTCCATGGGAGTAATTACATTTATCCCATATACCAAAGCAAAAAGAGACTCTTGTGTGGCAGCCCGAGGAGTAGTTCGGTGGGCCCACGATACTTCTTGTAAATAACTTGGCCATTTTCCTACTACTCCCTCCAAATTCTTCTTTAATCTGGTCAAGATAGTTCTATTTGAAACCTCAACTTGGTCATTTTCTTGAGGGTGGAAAGAAGAAGAAAAACAATGTTGAATCCCTCTAGAGGTAGAGAAGGCTTCCATGTCTTTGTTATCAAACTGTGGTCCATTGTATGTAGTAATCTTCTGAGGAACCCCAAACCTACAACATATGTTGGATATGATAAATTTAATAACAGATTTCGAAGTGGTTCCAGCCATAGGAACTGCCTCTATCCATTTAGATAAATAGTCAATGGTGACTATAATATTTCTACACCCACCGGATGCCATAGGAAGAGGCCCAACTAAATCCATCCCCCACCTGGCAAAGGGTACTGGTTTAGAATAGACTTCATAGGTACTGCTGGTACATGAATTTCATTCCCATATTTTTTTACATGGATCACATTTTTTCATCATTTTTGTAGCATCTGCCATTATGGTTAGCAAGTAGTATTCAGCTAACAAAACTCTTCAAATTAGCACCCTATAGTCATAGTGTGCTGAGCCTTCCCCATCGTGTAATTCGAATAATACAACCTGGGATTCTTCAAACCTTAAACAGCGTAGGAGAGGCCTACTGAAAGACTTTTTATAAATAACCTCTCTTATTATTAAGAAACCACAAGCCTTAAGGAAATATCCCATCGTAAATATATTGGAAGAGAGTGTATCTCCAATCTATAGGTTGAATAACAACTATGCTCAATTTATAGGTTGAATAACAACTATGCTCATATTCTCTTCATCCTCTTTCTTCTGATCTATCTGTATAGATGGACATTCTTGTACAAGAATCCAGGGGTAAGATTCAGAATAGGCTATAGTTGCCAAGGAGTCTGCCAAAGTATTTTCCGATCTGGGAATATGCTCATAGCAAATACCTTTAAAGTTGGTTGCCACTTCTTTTAACATAAGCAAATACTTGACCAGTTGTTTTGGCTTCAGACTAGCCTTGAGCATAGTGGATGAGTAATTGAGAGTCGCTCATTAACCGGACTCTCTTAGCCCCACATAAAAGAGCTAGCTTAAGACCACCTATGGCTGCTTCATACTCAGACTCATTGTTGGAGGCCTTGAATCCAAAGCATATATCTTGATACATTTTATCACCTTATGGGGAGGTTAAACAAATTCCAGCTCTACAGCCTATAATGTTTGATCCACCATCAGTTCGAACCACCCATTTCTTTTTTAAACCATTTCCTAACTCTTGTCCGGAAGATCTGTCAGCATGAAACTTTACCAAGAAGTCAGTTACTAGTTGGGCTTTAATTATTGTTTTGAAAAGTCAATATCGTAATCACCCAATTCCACTTACCACTTGGTCATTCTACTTGATATGTCATATTTTTGAAGAACATTCTTCAAAGGTAAAGACGTTCAGACAACAATAAAATGAGCTTGGAAGTAGGGTCTCGTTTTTCTTGCTTCAATTACCAAAGCCAATGCCAATTTTGCCAACCTCAAGTATCTTTTTTCAGGTTCTAGTAAACTCTTACTGATGTAGTACACCGGACGAGGATAATTGTACATTTCCCTTACTATGACAACACTTATAGCACATTCTGATACAGCTAGATACACATAAAGCTTTTCTCCCCGAACAGGTTTGAAAATAGTTATGGGTGAAGACAAATGTTTCTTTATTTCAATAAAATCCCGGTCGCATTGTGGGGACCAATTGAAGTCTTTAGCATTTCTCAATAATTGGAAGAACGGAGCGCACTTGTCCGATGACCTTGAAATAAATTTGTTCAATGCAGCCAACCTTCCTGTGAGCCTTTGAACTTCTTTAACATTTCGAGGAGGGTCCATTGCTAATAAGGCATTAAGCTGATCCGGATCAGGCTGGATTCCTTTCTCATTTATTATGATACTAAATTTGCTAATGATCTTGGTTTTCTAAACTACCTCAATTTTAAAAGGAAACATTTTTACTTACAATGGACTACTCCAAATCAATGTAGACTCAAACTGGATTCAAATGGCTCATGTTTTCGTAATAGTTACTCTAGTGGTGGTGTAATCATTCGCAATCGCTCTGGAGACATTGTAACGGGAGCCGGTAACTTATATGGTAAGTTTACTCCATTAATGGCTGAAACCAGAGCCTTGCTCGATGGTCTCATTATGTGCAACAAAAAAGGTTGGTCAAATGTTGATATTGAATTGGTATCATTGTTTTAGTTAATCTTTTGGCTAAAGGTAATTATCCATGGTTCATAGCTCCTATTTTGAAGTGTTGTAGAGACCTTACCACTCATTCCATAGTTATTGCTCACATTTCAAGAGTCCAAAACCAAGCAGTTGACTCGCTTGCGAAATCGACTCTGACATGTAAGATGAAACTTGACTTCTCTCATAATCAAGTTCCTGCCTATTTTAATGTTACGACTTTACTATAAAGTCTATGCATTTGTTACATATCAAGTATTTTTTAATTTTAAGCTCTGCATCTATAGGTTCTAGACTATCTACTAACTTGTTTAGCAGAAATTGAATGACTAATATCTTTAGATTGTAGAGATTCGGGTGTTATTAGTAATCTAATCAGACCATCCAAAATCAAAGGAGTTTTCTTTCTAACGTGACTTTGCTCCTATATTGATGATATGCTCATACTGACATGGCTTCTTCTTCCTCAAAGCTTCCTCATATCATAAATATTTCATCATACAGTTTGTAGTCTTTCTATATAGTTTGTTGAACTCCAATTGATTCCAATCTCTCCTACTCATATGGCCAAAGCTTCATTTTCTTATGCTCATCCACTGGTTTTTTTCAAGAGCTCATACTCTTTTTTGAATCGTTGATGAAAATTGATTTTGAATAAGGATTTAAATTTTTAAAACATGAAATAAGATTTGATACACATTTCATGTTTTTCTAGTCGAAATCCGTTTTAGCACCAATTATTCTTATTTGCCACATATACGATCGCCAAAATTGTAACGTGTTATTTCAATTCAAAATAATAATAATAATAACCACCTAGTTAGCGGTAATTTTTTTTATAATACGCAAGTGAAGATACAACTATTATTAGTGGACACGTTGCATTTAATTTACTTTTGGTACGGCATAAAGATTACATGATTATCACTCAGTAGCAGTGGCACTAGCAATTTCTTTATGCCTCGGGCAGTATGTCCCGCCGGAAAAATGTTCCGAGTAGTTTTACGAAGTACTCCGCGGGACATTTTATTTTTGAAAAACGAGACACTATACATGAAAATAGTGTTTACTTAATTATGTTGAATCACAAACTAATTGATTATAACAGACAAAATAAAAAACAAAAGAATATATAATATTTGTATATAAACATTTTACCAGTTACAAAGTCTAATTAACATAAGTTGATTTTACACCGGCCGATTTAAAAAAACTTATTATAAATATTAAACTATTTTGGATATTCGATATGACGTAACATAATAAGAAGTAACATGAGGTAGTTAAGTTATTGCGGTATTATAATAACCGCTAATGTGATTGTAATTTTATCATGTTCATTCTATAATGGTAAAAATAACGCCATTAGAATAATAAAATATGGTAGGATTTTTGTCACTTTCAATCCCGGTAATATGTTTATGTGATAAGTTTTATTTTTTTCTATTTGTCCAAAATTTATAATAATTTTAATTTAACTTTATTATAACGTCGTGGATTCCTCGTAACCGAATTTTTAATTTTTACACGAAAATTCAATTATTTTTTAACTTTTTATATTATTTTGGTAACACATATATAGGAGAAATATTGTTCTTGTGTGATAAACAAATTGTTATAGACTTTATAGTTTGATTATATAGGTTATATATTACGTTTAAAAGTAGTATAAGGTTATTATAGTTTTATTACTATGCTTTGATTATTATCGTGGTTTGATATAAGTACTACACTCGTGATAAAATTGGTATAGTTTGATTATAGTACAACTTTTTATAGTTTGTTTATGTTATAAATGGTAAAAAAAATGTGATAAGTTGTTACATTGTGAAATTGAAGGATAAAAAATTAATTTTGTTCATTTAAGTTTTTCACAATTTTGTACTCTTGCATGTGAGGAGTTTTACAAATGTTCTCAAATTGAACTACCCTCACGTCCCGCATCAGCTTCATCCATAAGATATTCTTTAATATCTCAAAATTGATCGAAGATGTCCCTTTGATTCTCTTTAGTTTCATATTTGTGGTCTTGAATCATATGTTCCACCGCAGTCCAGTCCTTGACTGCAACAAGTATTTCAAGTGCAATTTTAGTCAATCTTGATCGTTAGTTGTGTAATGCAACCTCACTTGACTAAACGTGCATTCATTTGCCACTATAGACAGGTATTGAAAAAATCATCATGGCTGACTTACAAAGAATATGATATTGGTCTTCTTCTGAATTCTACCATATTAAGATATCAAGAGGAATTTTTTTATTATACAGATCTAACTTGAATATTTTAAATATTTGGCCACTTTATTATGAGCGTGATAAGCTTTTTTGTCACCCCTTTATTTAGCATTGTAATTTCCACAAAGTTAGTAGGGTTACGATTTGTGTATTTTCCCCTATTACTATTACTACCCGCTATATTTAAAAATTTAGCATTTCTGTTTTACCCATATTTTCAACTTAGGTATTTTCCCATATACTTAGGTATTATTCAATTTCTTGAGTATATTCTAGATAGTTATAGATTACATTACCAAGTTTTATAATTTTATAACAACGCTCAATTAAAAAAGATAAAACCCATTATATTTTTAAAAAGATTAAAAATACATCCAATAACATAAACGTATGGGATATGATGAAAATACTTTTTAAATTTTACTTATATATCCAGAATCATTTTGCAACATACACTTGATCTCTATATGTATCTATATGCATAACAAGATTAATAATATCATAAAGGGCCAAATGATTGTTATGAGCATGTTGAGTAGAAAACAATTTAGTTGCATCATTAAATGACTTTAAGAAATGCAACATTTAAACACAATAATTCCAATGTTGATCATCACGAGGATCAGTAGGCGTATATCTATTATAGATCTCAGCAATCTCATGTTTATATGTATAAGCATGTGCAAGAAGATAATATGTAAATTTTTATCTACTTTCGACATATAAAACTAATTTTTTATTTCTTTCCACAAGCCTTAACAAAAAAATCCAATTTTTTTCTTCTAGGACCCGAAGTCGAGCATAGTGGGACCCTTTCCTCCCTCATTTTAATATGATTGATGTAATCATTAGATATATAAATTATTCTATCTTTTATAATCAATTGAATTATATGACATAAACATCTAGTGTGAAATAATTAAAGAAGATCGGATTTGCAATCATTTATAACAAATTCAATAGTTAAACCGTTTGCATATGCATTATTGAACGAAATTGACATAATCTAATTTTTAATTTTAAAATTATTCATACACTCTAAAAGACTATCTCCAATTACAACAACATTGTGCTTTCCAATAAAATAAAATTATATAATTCTTCTTTGGAGTATCCATTCAAAATCTATCTATTGTAGCATACATAACATCAAAATCACGAAATGTTGTTGTATCATTAGTCAAAGAACATTTACGTGGAAAAGTTGATATTATATAATGAATGATTTGTTTTTCTATTAAATTTGTAAAAGATCATGTTCTCATACATGTATGCGGGATGCGTGTGGCTCTTGGGTTGACTCATTCACATATCCAAGCAACGTATCTCCAATTATCGCCAAAACTAAATGGTTGTGAAGTATCATCATGGTTTCTTCCCTATATGTATTTTGATTAAAAATAAATCCAATGCCGGTTTGAGAATATATGGTTATATTCCCTTCTTCAAAAAAAATAGAAAGATCATAAAGATTGTGCTTAGTCGATAAGTGTCTCGTCACACCTCTTGTGTCGCTATTTATTTTTCCACCCTTGTAGTTATATAATTTTTCACAAACTTTGCACATAGTTGTATTATCTTCAATATTCAAAGTAAAGTAGTCTCATTCCCAAGATATTTTCTTCCCAGACTTCGAACCACTGCTAGTATTAGCGGTGATACCACTAGCATAAGAATAATGTATTTTAAAGATTGGGGTTTCTAGACCAGTATCTACCGGATCATGCATATTATGATTATAATCAAAATAAATTAAGCATGGATCAATCCTATGTTTAATTTGGATATTTGATCACTTTGGTGCCATTTAAAGTTTTTTAAGTATAAAAAACTAGTAAATAAAATAAATATCAAACAATAGCACAAATAAAAAATTAAAGGATTTACCAGGCACTTAAATCAACAATGATCTCCTACCGTCAAAACGACTTGATTGAGTAGATCGATTATGAATTTTGATCGAATGTAAAAAAGCAATTATATAAGAAGATATTGGTATGAGAGATTATATCAATGATTGTAGTAATTGGGCTTGAGAGCTTCAGGAGAACAAATATTGTTAAAGAGATGATTTGATAGATGAGTTGAGATATGAATGAGAAATATATGAGTCTATTCTCTATTTGTAGAGAAGAAACTCTATTTTTTTTAAATCCATTTACCAACGGTTTTTAAAATAGTTTATCTAAATGGATATTAGTTTTGTTCCAAAATTTAAAAAAAAAATAGTTTGTAAAACGGATATTCATTTTGCAAATGGCTATAACTTAAAATTTCATATAAATAAGATGTTTCTTCTTCATATTTATAACATAATCATTCTACTACTACTAATCTTAAAATTATACTTCAAATTTTATTTTATCAATTCATATTTCTAATAGATCCTGGAATAATTAGAAAAACAACCAAAAAGATGCCCTTAAAGGATCCACCTCGGTGAGAAAAAGAGTCGATAGAGAGTCAAGATTCCTGAGGGAGTCATCAGATGTATTTGAGAGTATTGAAGAAGGTGTTGAAGGCGATGTTCACGCTCATAATGAATTTGTGCCTATCAGAGTCACTATTAACTCGGGTAGTCTTTTTAGACAATCGTGACCTTGATGATATCATAGGTATAAAAAAATTAGCTGATCATCTTAGTAACATAATGGGTTGGTTTTACTTGGTCAAATTTAGTTGCAACTAGCATATAGAATTAGTACAACATTTTTATTCAACTGCAAATATAATTTTGGATGATAGTACTAATTTGGGAATAAGGTGCATACTTAATAACACGACTTATAGCTTTTTTAAGACTAGTATATCAGAATAATTTGTGTTGCCAAAATATGAGCTTTATGGAAATACTTTAAGTTCATTGGGTTATCCTCGTAATAATTGGCATGTTGATTGGCCTATAACTTTGAATATAGCAGCCATAACTGAGTAATGTAGAAATCAGCCAATGGTTCACGGTAAAATTAAAATAGGTCTAATCAAATTCAAAAATTAGTTTTGTTAATAGTTAATACATGTTTCGTTTCTAATAATAATAATTATTCACACTTATTGAATCTTCAAGAATTTGTAATTGTTGTTCCATTATTGAAACACAAAATAAATCTACATAGTTTGATCATTAGACATGTGGATTCGAGATGTGGTAGCAAACAATTATCTTATCGGATGATAATAACTCAAATCCTTAAGAATAATGAGGTAGATATTATCGGGTGGATTAAGCGTCCTATTTGGTGGGGTTTCAGTATATGAAAAGCATTTTTAAGAAACCAATAGATATATTCTTGAAATGAACAACTCTAGTCGAAATGTCTAATCTTTTTATTTTTCCAGAATAAATTGGAAGAAGTCTAGTAGTTGAATGGGTGTACCACACCACCTAATTCGCCTACGGATTGGGTGAGGCCAATCGTGCACACTACAATGCAAGAGTCGAGTTAGTCGACCACTTCCAATATCGAAAGTTATTCTCATCAACATGAAGGGATATTTTACTACTGATAATATATGAAATTGAAGCATTCTCAAAATCAGAGCCATTCGAATAGAGTCGATACTCAGCGTGGTGAATTACGCACCGCCCAATTACATCACGACGAGCATATAAGACAAATGATGCACAAGTTGGCATTGGATTTCGATTGTTGGAGAAATGGATGTTGATGTTCATCCTCCTTCGTATCCTTTAGCACTATCATTTTATGACGGTCAAGATCCTCAACTGAGATGACTTAGTTTTAAAAAAAAAATTGATTGTCTCAAAGAAAATTATGTTTTCTCTATTTTATTTTATTAAATATCGTGATTACTTTATCCAACTAATCTATTGTTGGTTTCTTTATATGAATATTAAATATGTATATTTTTTTTGTTAATTAAATATTTTTTTACATTTTTTTGTTATTTACTGTTGTACAAGTGTATACATATAGATGATTCCGACCATTTTAAATTGTTGTATAAGTATATAACATTCTAACAACTTTAAATATATCTTGTAAGATCTAATAAACTATTAACTGAAAGATCTAACAAACTATTTAAAATATTTGATAGTTAGAAAATCTAAAGATCTAAAAAATCAAATAACTTTAAAGATATAGTCGAAAGATTCCAACAACTTCAACAACAATAAAATTATATAAAAATATAATTGAAAAATATAATAAATAGTATAAGTATATATTTAAATAAAATTATAAAAAATATAAAATAAATTTTATTTCATTCAAAATTTTATTTTATTTCAAAAAAATAACAATTTTATTGTTAATGAAGTTACAAGCTTGCAACTTAAGTTTGATTACAATTGATTACATAATATAGGTTAATCATTTGACCAAATGAGTACCATAATCGGTACTTTGCAATTAAATCTTAATACAATTTCATGGATGTATCTCCATTTGGTTTACAAATTTGAGTATCTATTGACGAAGAAATACTGCTTTATTCTTGAGCTTGATGTCCATAGTCCATTTGTGTATTTTGTTTTATTTATTTCCTTTGTGTGGCCATGTTCCTACAAAATATATGCAAAAATGACCAGGAAGATCTCTGCCTAAAGGTTAGCTTGAGTGTATTCCTTGGTCAAATTTGAAGCCTCAAGTAACCAATATTAATACTTTCAAGTAATAGTATATCACTTAAGGAAGAAGGTTTTTGATTTGAAATAAAATGATAGTTTGATTCCTGAATGATAGGATATTTGGAAACCTAATTGGCTGCATAATTTTATTTCCTAAATATTGTCTAACAACCATGTGAGAAGAAATAAAATTCCTACGATAATTGATTATTGATACTAAGTACCACGGAGCTTTATTTCCAAAAACAATTGTGTAGTAACTTATTGATTCTTGATATGAAATTTTCAAGTAATTGGGTGTTTTCATATAATATATTGGAATTGCAAGAATGACTGATTTGATAAGAATCAACCTTCCACCAAGGACAAAGTCTTATTGTCCTAATGTGTTATTTTGGTTCTTATTTTGGCAACAAGATCATCAAAATAACATATACTGTTACTGGAATGAACTGTGATGCCAAGTTATTTGAATGGAAAGTAACTGTATTTGAAGCCAAAGATGTTTTTAAGAGAAGTGATTTTGTCTCTACTCATTTGAGTTGGAGAAATGAAAATTAATTTATGTTTGTTGACTTGTTGACTAGAGACAGTTTGGTAGAGGTTAAGAAAATCACAGATTTTCTTGACATTGTTGATGGATCGATTTGTGAATATAATTACATCGTCTACAAAGCTAGACATGGAATGTTAATTAAACCTCTTGAGTTGTATCTCATGGAGATGTAGTGTTGAGATAATTTTTAATTATTCTTAATAAAAATTATTTTGCAATGATAAACAGGTTGGGTGATATAGGATCACCCTGCCTGGCACCAGTAATCAAATGAATTTTAATTGATAATTATAGAGAAACACATATTTTCTATTCCTATTTTTATTAGATTAATGAATAGGTTACTAAATCTGAAGGCATGTATGATATTATATGAAGTTGAAATCTATCATATCAAAAGCTTTTGTTATGTCTAGATTTATAATGATATTGCCTCTCTTGGTTTTTTTTCAGTCATGCGTCAATTCTTGTGTTATTAGGATATTTTCATGAATATTTTTGCTTCAACAAAGCCACCTTATTCCTTTGAAATAATTTTAGGGAGAACTTTGTAAATTCTGTTATTTATTAGCATGGACAGTATTCTGTTGAATACTGTGCAGAGGTTGATAGGCTTAAAGTCCTGCCAGGTC
Organism: Limnanthes douglasii subsp. nivea; assembly: GCA_036936605.1. Taxonomy (NCBI): domain Eukaryota; kingdom Viridiplantae; phylum Streptophyta; class Magnoliopsida; order Brassicales; family Limnanthaceae; genus Limnanthes; species Limnanthes douglasii. Next base: position 168,796,143 of record JAUPFV010000005.1, on the reverse strand, counting down.
TTTGGGGAGTTGGATTTAGGAATGAAGCAAATTGTAGTTGAAAAAATACCTTTGGGAGTTATTGTATTGTTGAAATAAGAAATTATTTCTTTACATAAATCATGTTTAATGATTTACAAATAAGTTTGAAAGAATTTGGAGTTGAATCATACACACTATTAGGGTTTAGGGTCTTAATAGCATTGTGGATCTCATCAATAGAAAGATTTGACATTAAATATTGATTATCTTTATTAACTTTGGAATAATTTTATGAATATTATTTAAGTTTGATTTGTTTGGTTGAGAGTTTAAAAAAATTGAAATGGTTAACTGCAGATTCACCAATTTGATTTTGATCTTCATTCCGTGTGTTATTTTATTGTTATTATATTTACTCTATTTATTTTCCTTCTCTTTTTAACTAAACTATGGAAGCATTGTGTTTTTGTCACCATCTTTGGGCCAAAAAGTGTTATTGTTTTGCTGCCAGTAGATTTTTCTCTGGCAGGTAAATTGAGATGTATGGCTCTTGTTTTTAGAGGTTTATTTTGTTTGTTATACTGTTAGAGTCCTCTACATCTTTTCAACAATTTTGACATCCTTTTCATCTCTGTCAAAGATATTTCCAAAAACCTATTTGTTCCAAATTTTAAGTTTATTTTTAATCTTCTTAATTTTGACAATAAAATATGCATGGGATTTCCATACATGGGTTCTTGCCAACTTTTTCAACTGTATTTGAGAATTCTTTGTTGATGATCCACATATTTTAAATTTGAAATGAGTTTTGGGTTTGTTTGTGTTTGATGTCATTGTTATACATAAGGGTGAATTATCTGAGCCATGTTTGGCCAAATGTTTCACCATTTTGATGTTAAAGAAATCCCTTCAGGAAACATTGTGTAATGCCCTTTCAAAACACTTTCACTTATTATTTCTTGACTGTGTATAATTTGATCCTAAGTATCTAGGATCCTCTAAATTACAGCCCATTATCGTGTTGTTGAATTCATCAATTCCTCTCAAATGGAGGATGGAGCATGCAAGTTGTTTAATGGATTTTGAGATCGTGTTAAATTCTCCTAGCATAAGTCAATGATGATTGGTATCAGAAATATATCTTAAATGATCCAACAGAACAAGTATCTAGGATTTAGTACATTTTGCATATACAATGGTGACAATAACTTCTTTGTTTGAAGAAGGGTGGATCACCATTGTATTAAGAAATTGTTCATTGTTGTTAAGAGTCTGAACTTGGAACTCTTCTATCTTAAATAGCTAAATTTTTATTATTTTATTTGCAAAATTTGATTCGTGCCCAAGTTTTTTAGTTATTTTGTCAATATTTTAAGTAAAGATCATTGTCTCTTGAAGAGCAATGAAATCTATGTTTTTTTATTTAACTATTGATTTGATTACTTTGACAGTTCCTTTACTACCAGTTTCTTTTGTATTCCAATTGAAAATAGTTATAGTCATTTAGAAGTTGAATTTGACGATCTTGTATTTGAAGTTTATTGTTTTGCTGATTAAGTTTCCTTTAAGGCTTTCTATATTTGGTTTGTTGGTCTTTATTTGCTTGTTTGTTTATCTTTTTTTTCGTAGAAATCCTTTTCATTTCTAGTGAATCGGGAAAGTTGCCAGTTTGCCTGATTTTGGGTGTTTCCGTTTCCGTTTCCGTTTCTATTTCTGAGTTTTCTAAATCTTTGAAAATTGAGAAATAGTTTCCTAAGTTAATTGATTGAATGACTTCCATATCTGAAACTGTAAGGGGTTTACAATTTTGATCTAAGAGAAGTTTCTTACCATTTTTTAGTTGATTTTGTGTATTATTGTTTAAAGTGACACCTTTTAGCTGATTTTGTGTATTATTGTTTAAAGTGACATCTACTTGCCTTATTTTGATCTGATTTGGGATTTAGTTTGGAATGAAGTAGTTTTTTAATGTTGAAAATTTTCATTTTCATCATTGTTGATTGAGACTTGTTTTTCATAGATGTTTTAGGCTTGTTTTTCATTGATGTTAAGGGTTTATTGTTTTCATTTGTCTGTATTTTATTTGGATCGACAATAACAGATTTTAATTTTTGAACTCGCACTTCCTTTGATGGATTTGTGGGTTCAATTGAGTTGTTGATTAGTTCAAAGGAGATGTGATTCTCTGAACCATAATTATTTTTGTCTTTACTGTCTTTTTTACAGTGACTTTCACTTACATGATTATGCAGGCATATCACCATAGGTGATATCTTGCAATAAGTCAGTTTTCCCCAAAACTAATCCAAAAAAAATGGGGGAAAAGGTTGGATACATCAACAATGAACCAAGCTTTACATAAGTTAGAGCTTTATCTTTTTTGTAGGGGACTCATACTACCAAATACAATCTAATTTTCTTGGCAATAATAAACTGTTGAAGTTTTGGAAGAGAAATTCAGACTGGAGTTTGAAGAGACTCCAATCTAGGGTTGAAATCATGTGACTACTTAAGGAATCCAAAGGTGAATTGTCCTACAGTTCTAACATTTATTTTCCAGAAACTTTTAATGTCTTCGATAAGGTCAAATTCTATGAATAAGTGTCTATAGTATCATATTGTAACACTAAAAGGCTCTTGAGAATCTAAATGCTTCCAAATGTGCTTTAAATTCATCTAATTTTGGTTTCTCGAAAGAGAATTTTGCAAGTAGGGTTATTTTGGAAGATGAGACTAGGAGTTTATTATATGTTTCTTTGAATGTAACAACTTTGTAATCCTTTTTGTCATCGTGAATGACCTTTGAGTGCTTGAATTCCTTCCTTGTGTGTCCTAACACCTAAGTGTACGATCTTGTTGTGGTAAAATTGTTTCCAGTATTTTTTTTCTTTATGTGTTGATGATCCATTCTAAAATATAAGGTCGTTGACCAAGATCGAAATTTCTCCTTGCTTGACGTTCTTCTTTTGCGTTTCCATTAATGGAGGAAATTTTTGGTAGTTCGACATCTTTTCTTTGTGTTTTGCAATTGAGCTTGTTTTATTTCACCGGTTTTTTTTATCTTGAAGCGTGACTTGATGATTTTGTCCTGTTGATGGTGAAGATGAGAGTTAAAGTTGCTGATGAGATGAAACCATCGACTAAAGCTATCGAACCTCACCAACTGCAACTAGCGCTAGTGTTAGAATTTTGATTTAAAATTTTAAAAAAACATCTTCTTAAAAAAAAGATAGATACCAATAAAAATCAATTCGTAATTTATTTCTTCCATTAAGCGAACATATACAACTTAATTTTAATAAATATTACTCTATCTGTCCCATTATATTAGACGTTTTAGCCTTATACACATTAATTAAAGAAGGTCATCTTTGACTTTGAAATTATAAAAAGTGTTCCTAATTTCCATTTATATCCTTTATAATTAATAGGTATGGAAGACAAAACTAAAATAAATTAATTATAAGAAAAAAAATATAAATGGTATATAGCTATTATTACCATCTTGAAATTTGAGAACGTCAATTAAATTGGGACAAATATATTTGTCTAGAAGACCAAATTTGTTTAGGAAAATGTTAAAAAAACCGGAAGTCACCTCTAACTCCATCTGAATGGTCTGGATCCAATTTTATATTTTTGGCATGGAGATGGAGATATGATTTGTAAATTGTAACCATCTAAATGGTACGTAAGATCCCATCATGAATTTCAGTCGAGAGTCCCACCACCGTACACGTGTACACTAAAACACAAGTGATTGGACAGAGTACGTAAAGCACAATCACCACGAATATAGCTTTGGTCAGATTCTCCGTCTCAACCCCATGTGCATCTCTGCCATTCATATCAACCAAATACACATACTACTACTATTTTTCTTTTACTACCTACGAGTATTAAATAAAGTTTTCCGATAATAATTGTATATAAAACAATATTCTTTCATCTGATTGTATATTAAACATAATTTGGAGTCATGATTTATATTTGAATAGTTATCGAATTAATTTATTTTCCAAAACAATTTTCCAAAAATGTTTTGGAAAATATATGATATTTCGTAACACTATATCAGATAATGTAGATATATTAACGGTATTATTACATAATAAATGGTAACGCTATTTTTCTCCATCGGATTTTTTAATTTTTTTATAAAAAAATACCAAATTAACCATTTATTTAGTTTTACGTCAAAATCCATTAAGTCCCGCAACTCTATTAAATTCTACCATCATCCCTACCATTTATACCAAAAACTCATTCACTCCCGTTATTCTATTAATTTCTACCACCATATCAACCAATCTCATTTCGAAATTTTCGATTTATGCAACTTTTATCGGAAAACAGCTAATTATGAAGTAGTATCTCGGAATCATATGTTTTTGCACAGAATAACTGATTCCGAGATACTGTCTCGTAATCCGCTGTTATGTGTAAAAACACCTGATTCCGAGATATTGCCTCGTAATTAGTTGTTTTCCGCTAAAATCTATCCAAATTTGGATTTTCGAAATGAATTTTTTTTAACACAGATTTTTAAAGTACATCAATCTAAAACTAAAAACCAAGATTAAATTACCTTGTTGGTTGGTTGAATGATGTTCTTAGTGTTAAGTCTTTTGTTTGGATGTTTTCCTCTTCCATGAATAATTTTGTTTTTTTTAGGATTTATTTTAGAAACTAAATGATATATGCTGGATTTAATTTCGGTTAAGGATATGTTGATACAAAAGTTACATGATAATTTTTCATCAAATAAATTTAAACGTAAAATAAAAGCAACGTATTAAAAAGAAATGATAAATATTTTTTAATTTTAATTATAAAATAAAATAAAAATATGTGATAAAAAAATAGCTTCGTCCAACTTGTATAAATACTTTGACAAATTTTGAGCGTGGAACTAATATTTACTTTTAGTTTTATGTTCCCCATTTATATCAAATACGTGAAATGTCATGTTCTGGCAGGTTATGCTTTAGAAAGGTTGCCCATTAATTTTGGCATGTCCAGGTTAAGCTGTGTTCCATCAAAGCAGTCCACACAAAAGCTAAATGAACATGCTAGCGTCATTTATATCCACTGTCTTTATACATCTACAAAGTTAAGTATTCTCTCCATCCCATTATCATTATCGGTTTATTTTTAATAGTTTGTATAAATATTTAAAAAATTAATAATTATTTTTTTATGAAAAAAAAATTCAAATGGTAAAATATATTAAAATAATGTCAAATTTTGTATTAACATATTAAAATAACATTCGAAATAGAATAAAATATTTTTTAAATAATATATAAAATGGGATGAAAAAATATATTTTTAAGTTGGATCAATCCTTTTGAAAATGTTTGGACGCTGACATGAGTGTATAATCATTACGACCGTCAAAATTATTTTAAAAAAAGTAAAAGACGGATTTTTTATAACCACATACAAATAATTCGTCTTGATTAGCTTCATACATTAATATATATATATATATATATATATATATATATATATATATATATATATATATATATATCGTCGAAGTCGGTCTCCTCTCGGATAGCACGACCAATTACATTTGTCAAACATTCGATTTTTTTTTTACCAAGCATATTACTGAGTCATCTTTTTCATTATCGGCAAAGAAACAACCCCCATATTATATCATATCATTTAATGTTTGTCTTGGGATAATACCGACCGACGGTCCTATAATATCTGTCATAACGCATTATTTGAGAAGCTTCCATCAGATATGGTCTGAATCTTCTTATCGTCACGGTTTTTATACGAAATACACGTTTGCCTTATCACAATTAGCGCCTAAAATATTTTTGATAAAATTTTCTCATAATTTAATCAATACATAATGGACAAATACGATACGATTTGAATTTGGAACATCATATTGAGCAATTCTACAACGAAATACTCCATTTTAACAAGGACAAATGTCTCATGTGATGTGTGTTCTTGATGATCTTCAGGGTAATATTTTGACTTGTATTAACCAGTTGTCCCTATGATCCATACATTCCTTTGAGGGTTTGTGGACTTAGTTTTGAGATCAATTCATCGGCAACTAGGTTATTAAAAGGGATAACAATTATATAATATACCAAAAAAAGTCGAATAAAATCTCGCATGCCCACACTCGTCGATTTGTAAAGACAAAAACGTTTTTTAAATGTTGTCACGAGGTTTCCACTTTAGCCACCTAGTGTTAGGGTTTCATCTTTGACTACCTATCAAAACAATTGATGGGGAAAAAACCACGTGTTTGAAGATTTATCAACGCAAGTAGAATCTCATATTAAAGTGGTCGAGATGGTCCATGTCTGAATTGGTCCGAATAGGTGGAAATCATAACTAATCTATAGTGTATTGCATTGTTATGCAGCTCCAAACACGAAAATTAACATATTCTCAATATCGGAAACTAGCACTAATTCATATGCATTTTCATCAAGGTCGATGCACTGCAGATTAATGGTTCACTACATGCGAACCGACCGTCAATAGGACTTAATAAAATATTTTATACATCTCTAACCTATAATGTAATTGTGGTTCATAAAAATATCTTGATTTTTTTAAATTTTGCAAACCATAATTTATGATAAAGCCTCAAGCGCGGCTTAATCCAAATAAGAGGTATAAGTATTATAATGGCATTGAGCATCCCACCAAGGAGTGTTGCATCTTGTAGAAAGAAAATTCATACCATTATTCATGGGATAAACTATTGGAATTTTTACGCACGTACACCTTACCACAGCGGAAAGCGGTGTGGCTGTGCCGCAATACATATTTAGGTCGAGAACTTTAATTGGTTACAACCTTTGTCGTTTATAAACAAGAGTATACATTATTGTTTCTCTATTTTTGACGAAAATATATATGTAGATCCTAATGGTAAAAAATACTTATGCAAATTTTGAAAGGATTTTATTTTTTTTATTTGATTATTTCTTCGCGTGAGAAACATGTCATAGACCTAGAAAGTCAGCTCAAGAGCCAGACTTAGACGCACTTAAACGGATAGATTTTACCGAGTATTACCTTCAATGAAGATGATATAAATGGAGTTTTTTATTCACATAAGGATTTTGTTTATATAATCATTTAAATCGTGAGGTTGAGATGCAGCATCTTGGTCGACACATGTATTTCCGCTAACATTCTTTTTAAAGCAAACTATCACTTAATAAACAATATCCATCCACTAAGTAAAATAAAGTAGATTTCAAAGAGTTTCGTAGATTAGATAGACTACTATATGTTTATGATGTTAGACGTACCCTCATCTTAGAATAATATCTTTGAGTGTTCATTGTTAAACTTAAAGCATATCTTAGATTTTAGCATTCACCAATGCGTCTACTATATTGTGAGTAGCTGTATTGAGATTGTTTCAGTAGTCAACATGTTGTCTAAAAGTGCTACTTGGCTTATCATATCATTAAAAAAATATTAACTGTGGTCTCGTACGGTCCCTTAGATTGGATGATCCACGACGATCTCTTCACCTTGTGACGTAAAATAAGGATTTTGATAAAGTTAAACGGTATCCTGACCAGAAATTGAGAGTTTGTATGAACCTTATAAATACTTTACGTTTTGATTCGTTTAAATATTTATCTGAAAATTTTGATATTGTTGCATGTAAGACAAATTTTTATATGTCGTGCCTAAAAAGTTTATTTAGCATCGTTAATCCATCGAATTGCGTTTCTATCCTATAAAATGATATTTACTTATTTTCTCTCAAGACAAGACGAAAGCATTCGTAGCATATGTAGATATCTTAAGTAATATATGACACATATGTGAATCTTTTTACCTCGTATTTACTTCAAGTAATACATAGCATAAATAAATGAGAATAACTTGAATCCTCAACAAATTTAGTCAAGCTAAAAGACTTGTTTAAAAATAAACAAGCAACAAAACATATATTTACTTACATCAAACATATACTGAAATAATAATATATATAATAATATATATATATATATATATATATTATCAAAATGAAACCTCTCTAAAAAGGAATGGTTCGACTCTTACAAGTTGTCCAAGCTAAAAAAATTATATAAAATTAGATAAGTGAAATTTACTTAAATTACTTTCAAGCACAACATAAAGTAAACTGATCAGTCATAACATCCAACAAAATCTTTGGCTATATTTAACGTATGATTCATAAACAAAAATTTCCTCTAAAAAAGGAATTTAGTAATTTGGGTAATTGCAAAAAATAAATAAAGAAATATCATGCTCTTTTGAAAAAAAAACTATTATGTTTAAGCTTATTGGGGTGGAAGAATCCATTCTTCCTCATGAGCGCATCTGCATGGAGGAAACGTTTCTTCTTCTTAGGCTAGTTGGGGAGGCATAGCCCATTCTATTCCATCTGGAACTTTGGTAGGGGCCTCGTTAATGCAACCTCTTCTTCCTCATCGTAAGACTTGTATGGTGGAACCTCTTCTACACCATTAACATTATTTGGAATTGAAATTCTTACTTATTCATCATCTTTTAAAGAATGAACTTTAACGACCACTCCATCTTTATTTATCGCGAGATGATGAGACACTTAAATTTCTTTGCCCACGTGTAAGATATAAAATTATTACTGTGGGTTATTACTCAGGTGATAACAGCTTCTAGAAGTAATTCAAATCTACGTCTAGTATGATCTTACAAATGATCAAAATAAAATTTATTTCTAATTATTTACCACATATCAAGCTTCTCCGGAGCTTAAATCTTAGGTTTTCTTTAGATATGTTTTATGTTGAGGTTGCTCATATTTCAGTACATTTTAGAAACATCCAATGAGTTGTGATATTTTATTCTTGCATCTTCAGAGATGGAGAGATGTGTCATCAATTTTGTTATTTTTCTTTGAAAACCAGCAAACTGGGATTTGACCCCTTCGATTTTAGAAATTATTTTCTTTTAGTAAACTAATCGGGACTCTGCATCCTCTTTTACCTTTCTCGTAGATGACAACTTCTTAGTCAAACAAGCTTTCTACTGAAGAGTAAAACATTCTTCCACATGGGCTTCTCTTATTCCAGTTTTCCTATGATCCTCCATAAGCTAAGCCATGAGAGTTTAATATTTTTTCATAGTATCCTACCATACCAATTTTCAATTAAATCGTACCGATGTTTATCATTTTTTTTTTGTATGATGGGTAATTTTAAATTATCATACCATTTTTTGGTAAATCATTCGTATTCAATATAAATCATGCGGTAATTTTATACTTTTCATGAATTTTAAATAAAATATGTAACTTAAAGTTATTAACTTTAAAAATATCATTTTAAATATAATTTTAATATAATAATATTATCGATATGTTGGTTTTATAATTAAGTATAACGAAAATGTCTCATGAATATTATGTTGTTTATTTTTAAAAGTAAAACTAATTTTTAATGTAAAAAGATTATATTAAAAAATTCTAGACGAAGTTATGGTATTTTTAGACAAATTGAAATATACTTATGCACTCACTGAGAATGCTTAAAATTTAATTTCATATATGATAGTAAAAATAATGAAATAGAGATTGTCCAGAGAGATTCTAGTATCTCGCATGCAAACGAGTAACGAAAGTGATGAAATTAAGGCGATACCTTAGGATAGGAAAGACGCCAACTGATCATGAAATTGTCCTAGAAATGAAAGTCGTTCGCTAGTGTACCTCACCCAAGGTTTACACCGCTTCTCTATAGAAATCAATACTGAAATGCATTCCCCTACCAATTTAAAAAGAAAGAGGGCCTTGGGGAGCATGTCACCCTCAACCCACAAACTCTCATTCTCCTTAGTCCCATTATTGGAGACTTATGATATAAAAATAAGAATACTATATAAAGTTATGATATTTCTTGTAACAATTGTTGAAGTTACATACCCCCAATTTTGTATTAATATATTTTTAATTAATTTAAAATTTAATTATGTATTAATAGATAATATTTAAATTTAAGTTTTAACTTAATATACTATAATGAAGATATAATATTATATTTTCTAATGTAAAAAATATCTTATTAAAATAAAATTTCTAGATAAAGTTATCGTATTTCTCGTAATATTCGTTGGAGCTAATAAAACCTTTTGCATCGATATATTTTAGATCAAATTGAAAAATATTTATGTATTGATTCAGAATGTTTAAATTATATATATATAAACCCGTCAAAACCTAATTTTGTGTTTTTTGATCAAATTGAAATGTAGTCTTGTATTGATTAAGGATATCTAAAATTTTAGATAACGGTATGATATTCTTCGTAATAGTCGTTGAGTCTGTCAAACCCCGATTTTACATCAACAATGTTTTGATAAAGTTGAAATGTAATTTTATCTCGATTGAGAATGAAAATGTTTATATTTTGATTTCATATATGTTTGCGGTGATCTATAAATATAATTTATAATATATAAGATTATCATTATCAAATAAAAAAATTTATGATATTTCTCTTAGCGGTTGTTGGAGCTGTCAAAAACCAATTTTGCATCAATTTGTTTTAAATATAATTAAAATATAATTTTATAATAATTAAATTCTAGAACTAAATTAACATATTTATTATAATCATATATGTTTTATATATTTGACATATTCTCATTTTCTAACTAGTTCCAACAAAACTATTTTTAAAAATAAGTTGTTTGTTTTAAATTTATATTTTATTTTTTAGTTGTCCGTTTATTTTTATTTTACGGTAATAAACCGAAACGAACCAAATATTTTGGTATTCTAAAAACGATATACTGGAATTTTGGTAGTACAACTTTACTTAATTTTTTTAATACTAGATAATTGGTAATGATAATGATTTAAAGGTTTCGTAGGACAATCGTACCGAAACCATCTCTACTGAACCTTTATAGCAAGCAGTGACAAAAGATAAATTATCTCTAGTATCTCATGTTTTTTTACTCTTTCCAATATATCGATGATGTTGAAGATAGTTTACAAAAACAAAATTTGACTTATACTAAGGGTGTTGCTCAAAAGATAAATTCAGACGTAGAACAAATTAGATACACTTAATTTAATTCCTAACTTGATATGACAAGCTACCAGATCAATAACACGTCTCTCCAATACTATAGCTCACATCTGAACAATCTCCATTATATCAAAGATAACCTTTCCTATATTCGAATGGATCGGTGGATTAGTATACTCATAGGGTAAATTGTAATATAATACTTGGGTCTTAGTAGGCACAACATTTAGCAAAAGAAGATGAGGATAATTTTAAATGATATTTTCTTTTTATGATCACAACAAAAGTTGTGTCATGAGAATCATCTTTCTTATTACTGATAGCATGAGTAATAGAAAGATAAATTATTTTTTCGAGGACTACGACAGAAGACCCAACATAAGCATTTTGTCTCATCGCGAGTACCATTGGGGAATCAATATAAAATTCAACATGTATCAAACTACCACTGCGATATTACCCATTTGGTTCTTTTTAGCATAACCGCTACCAAATTTCATCTATTTTTTAATTTTTTAAAGTAGTTCATACCTTCGGAAACATCAACGTCCACTTAAAGCTGAAAAATTACTAGCATACTCTGCATATGTTTTCTCTTTCTCTTGGACCTTCATTATGGCCTCGATGTTTGTGATTGTGTTGTTCAATTTATTTTTTACCATAATCGAACCTGCCTTATTGCAATATGATCTTCTTTAATATGTTAAGGAGATCATATGCCTTCTTCTTTTTTAGAGAAACATTTTTCTTCCTCGGTCGATCAGGCCCATCATTATATTGTCCATATGAACAATAAATTGAACGACCCATCCTCCATAGACCAACACCCTATAGAGGCAAATCTCACAGGGTAAACAAATTGATGTATGATTTTTTCAACACTTCTCAATAACCTTGCCCAAGTGTTGGAACCTTTGTTGATGACTCAAGGTGATCACTAAAATACCATAGTGCTCTGTTAAATAAACAAAAAAATACCCTTTAATTCTATGGCACGAGGATACAATAGAAGTTAAACTGAGAAAACTTAGTCTTAAAAGTCCAATATCTAGTCTTAAAACTTGATTGTCTTCCAATCCTCTCTCACAAAATAAAAACTTAATTTCAATATTTTTTTCAAAGTTTTAAAGATCTATCACCATCTTAATTGAGATGGGAAGCAAAAAGTAAGAGTATAGACTCATCCTAGGCAAACTTATATGAGTTGTATCCATGAATTGTAGTTTGTAGTTTTCATCCATAATCAATATTATCAACAAACTTCATCCGTTCAACGCTAATCAGTTGTGAAATATTCTAGGAAATTGGAAGAGATCAAGTAAAGCATGGTGCAAGGAAATCAAGCATATGTCTGAAAAATAATATGAAAAAGACTGGCTTAGAGTCAAAATAATTTTTATGAGTTTCTTCTTTAATGGGTAGCACATTCACCATTTACTCGGGAATGTTCCACTGCACTCGCAAATGATGAAGATGATATTGCTTTTAAGGAGCATACCTTTCACAATTTTATCCATTAGAAGGTCGAACAAATCCATTTTTTTCAAAACCAAAATTGACTTCTAAAATATATAACCCTGTTGTAGCAGTAGATCCCTCGACAATAAAGATTTAAGGGTTACAAAAACATTAGGTATAATGCCACCCAAACAGAAACATATATATGAGGGAGATTCTAAGAAGATAAAAAAGGCAAATAGCTTATGAAGGTTGGATAACAGAGATACATAGAAATTTCGCGTTAATGACTAGTGGATGCACCTTATGGTCCATCCCAATTTGAGAAGCCACTACAATAAAGGGCCTAAGACCTAATCTTTTGCAGTCCAATCCCTCAGAATCCGATCGAACAGCCTGATAACGAGTCATTACTAAAGAGTGGAAAAATAAAACAAACTAGCAAAGGGGGGCCGACAGGAGAGTAAAAAGCTTATCGAATTACCAAGCAAGGGAAAATTATTAAATAAAACTTTGATGAGTATTTATAATATGAACATATTTCCTCACAGTCGTCCAAGCACATAATATATATTGGTTAACACAATTATCGATCGTAAAAAGCAAGAAGCCCAAGTGGTTTCTGTATGCAGTAGATATGTTTCTCAACATATTAACCTTATATTACACATGCAACATTTCTTCATACTCTTCTTAACCTTATTTTAAACATGCAACATTTTTTATTCTCTGTGCGTAATCATTACATGCATGACTTATCTAATACCCCAAATATTCTTACTTCACATTAAAAATCTTTACATACATCAAACTTCACACATAGGTTCGATATAAAACCAATATATTGGTACGTTTTAGTTTTATTTACTCATTAATAGTACTTTTTATGTTTTCACTTCGTAATACTAAGATGACTATCCACCTCAGTAACATCACTAACAATATTTTTTCATTACGGAAAATGCACTAGTTAAAATAGCAACTGACTATTTAATCTTTGTAAAAAAAATTCCCAATGAAGTTTTTATTGAGTATGAGTAGGGATGTTATCGAACCAAGCTCTTCCGAGTCATGTATGTTTCGTTTAAAGTAACTAAAACCGACAAGATGCAAAAAATGGTAAAAAAAGATAAAGCTTGAATATTTGCTCAAATTGAAGCTTACAAGATCGACCACATAGACCATAAAATCTAAAAAGTCAAAGGATCAGCTACCCACCAATGTCAAATCTCGTAATCTCAACTCTTCGTTTTAAACAATCTAAAATTTAAAGGTTTAATAGTAGAACCAAACTCAAAATCATGGACTTTAGACTCCACGAAGATAATATGTACATAAGCTAGTAAACATGGAGTAAAAAACTTGATCTCAAAAGTATCAGTTAGTTCTATTGAGACTGTCAAACATATACTCAAACTTTTCTCTCACTCGGTGCACAATGACAAGGTGGCCTATTGATAAAGGAAAAATATATAAATTAGTCGAACATTAGTAAATAAAATAAAATATTAATTTGTGATATATGACGATATCGTTCAAATATGAAAATAAATTAGATAATATATATTTTCTTCAAAACACTGATGAAATAATAAGGAAAAGATAAATTATTCATAACATTTAGGTTAAGAATAAAACATTAATATGAATCGTATTCCATGATTCAATCATCATATAACAAAATAATATAAATAATAACTCCAACCATTACATATTTATAAACTTTTACTATTTTACTTAAGAATAACTACTTCATTTATTGTTTATTCACCTAAAACATTAATCATATCTAAGTTTTTTAATTCTGCCCTAACATTTATATCAAATCCAATAGTAACTTATCACTACCAACTTATATTTTAATTATGTTTAAAAATAAACTAAATTAGTTATAAAAATTTAAAATCTTAATTTCATGTAAAAATATGTTTGCATTGAATTTTTTATTAACTATGTCTATTATTCCTATAGTTGAGTTATAATATCATATGATTTGGATTATATATGGATATAATTTAATTTCAAATAATAGATATGATCATAAAAAAGTTACAATTTTTTTTTATCATATATATGATAGTAACTAAAATTATAAATAATAAAAGTAACCATGATTAAATTGTTTCTATTATTTTAAATATATACTTTATTTATCTAACAAAAAAATATCAAATACAATTTTATTTTTTATTAAAATATTTGATACTCTTGAATATTTATAAAACACATTTTCAAAATTGTATACATTAATATGTTTTCGGTTATTTAATAGATTATAATAGATTTATATTCTTTATTTTTAAAATAATAATATTATGAGTGTAAATAAGGATTTATAGGGAATAAATAAGGATTTATATCGTTTATGAATAGTATATCATTATTCTCATATTTATTTTGTATTTTTAAATAAGTTTATGGTTCAAAAGCTCTAACAAAACCAAAAAAAATTATTTTTATATTTTCATATTTTTTATTTCATTTTATTTCTTTTTTTTCGCAATTAATCATCAAATTTTTTCCAAAATCTAAGTCAATCGATCTCTAATATTTTTTCATAAGTTATTTTTTTTGTTTTTTTCTCAATCTTAATCTCAGTTTCTTTTTATCAATTTATTAGAATCTTGATGTTAAATCATGTTAAAATTTGTAAAAGTAGTCAGATTTTGTTTACGGTCGATTTTATGATGTATTATCTAGTTAAGCTATCTTATAGCTATGATAAGAAAATTTTATTGCTTATGTTGCGGTTTTATTCGTGAAATAATAGACCTATCCATTATCCAAAGGTTAAGTAGAAGAACTCATTAATCCAGAAATAAGTTCCTCTAATTTTTAACCCAAAAGAAAATATTTTTAAGTTTGTTTAATGTTTCCACTTTGTAATTTATGTTTTATTGAAACTTGAAGATGTGTAGGTTACCTAACATATAAAGAATTTCATTTCAATGAAACAAATAATTCTAACGTAGAAAATGAGTTTTATATATTATTAAAAATAAAAGCTTATATATTCTTTATATTATCTATATATGATATGATAGTTTATACTTTCTTAGAATGTGTTTGATACCTCCTAAACAATATTACAACATAAATTAAATGACTCAAGTTATTTGTAATGAAAGCATAAAAGTTCATATATTTGGATTTAATTAAACAATCTTTTAATGTTTCAATGTTTTATAATTAAGGTAAGCTTTAGTTTTTGCTTAGTTAGAGCTTTAAAGTTATATCTCATTAAACTAATTATTATGAGCATTTCTTTGATAATATTTTTTTAATGATGCCAAATAAAAAAAAGTTTTGAATGTCCGTAAGTGAGAAAAGATGGTCTAAAATGAGAATGTAGGTGTTTTATAAAGTGTAGTTTGTGAAATAAATGGAAATATTCTTAAAAGGTGGTGTTCAAAATTGATTAGATTTTTTATGTATCATTTTGATTCAAAATGAATTATATTTCAGTGACTCGATTTTGACAGTTCTTTATTTATGTAAACTCTATTCATGTCAATTATTTACTTAAAATGGTAATTTAGTAGGGTTTTCGGTGACGGTCTTGATAATGAAATTCATGATTGGGTTGACTAATGATAGGCTTCTAAACTAAAATGCAAAATATTAACGTGGTAGAAATGAGGCTCAAATGATAACCAAATACATGGAAAGGTAACTATATATCCATTCTTGAGTTGAGAGATAATATATCCTTAACTGAAAAAAGAAATGAAGTCGTTGGGAAAGTGACTAAAAAATAATTCTAAGGACTCCATTTATATGATGTCTTATTTTTTAGATTTGTGTTATAAAGTCTTCCGGTCAAAGAAGATCTTTAATAAAAATATCATTAATGAATTGTTCTTTATTTCATAATATATCTTTTTATAGGTTTCTGTTTCGGTTTTCCAAAAGTATTTGTTTTCTTATATTTTATGGTATTGTTTTTATTATTGAAATTCTAGAATCTTTGAAGTGTTCTTTTTTTTTGGTTTTTAAAAACATTAAATTGATAATAAATAAAATTTATAGAGGTCTCACAGGGCATTACCCGAAAATCAAAAGAAAACACTACCATAATACAATAAGACTCCATAGATTTAAAGACTGACCAAGAAATACAGTAAGATCCAATAGATCTAAAAACAACCCAAGAAATACAATAAGATTCATGGATCTAAAGACAACCCACAAAATACAGTATGATTCACTGTTTGGAAAATAATACAGAGTGTATAAGGGAAGAATCATTAATGGGTAATGGTTATACCCAATATTATTCTTATGATAAAAAGTTAGATAGCCAGGGGTTGCTGTTTATGACCCCAAGAACACCCAAAGCACGCGAACAGCTACTTAGCTTACGAAACCCAAATATCCGGTCGACATGAAATATAAAAGGATGGAACCACGTATTCAACCGAGAAAGGGAAAATTTTTTTGCATCAAAAGGTAAAAAAGCAACCAGAAGAAACCCAAGGGAGAACCTTTACCAGAAAAACAACATCCACCCAAATTATCTTTGGACCCAATAGATGGAAGGACAGGCCGACCACTGCTAGCTTAAAATCCGAACAATCACCCACCGCGCAAGCTGCTCAAGAGACATAGAATACGCTTGCCGAACCAGAGGCCTGAAATTGTCAGGAACCTCGATTGCATTCGTCGACCAAATGACACAAAACCGACCATAAACAGAAGGTAGGTCACCTCCATAAAGAACCACATCTACAAACGGGCTTTAACAGTGGATGAACAAAAGAAAAAAAGGTCGAGAAGAAGTGGATTGATAGTGAATGTAGAATCGGCTATAGAATAGCAAAGATCTGGAAAGAAGTAGGATGATTTATTTTCAAAATCATAATCGAAGGAAAGAGACGGCGGCCTTTCTAGGGTTTTCTTAGAAAACCCTAGAGAGAGCTGATTTCTTTGAAGTGTTCTTCTTGTAAACTTTTTATTATTTCCTCATAAACGGTATGATTGTGGTGTTATAATAATTATTCCTATTGACTCTTAAAGGTTTCTATTGATTTGAGATATAAAAGAATACCAATGCTTTGCTTAATTAAGTCTACATCTCTATATATTCTTAGGTTTATGTGGTCGATGCAGTTTGTTTTGGTTTGATGTCTGCAGGTGGATGTTGCTAAGTAACATAAGCTTAAACTTGGCATGTCTCAAATTGACAAAAAATTGATGTTATAATTTTTCGAACCTTTATACAGATATTTGAATTCCTAATAAATTATCTAAACTACACGTGAATTAGGAAAGCACATGGAATACACGTAGATAAATTTTTATTTAAATTAATATAGTTATTTTTCATGTGTTTTGGTTTATTAGACTCTGACATAGTTTTTATTGTAGTTCATTATGTGTTTTGGTTGTTTATTATTACACATGAACATATGTTGTATTAGTGCAATGTGAGTTAAATTGTGCAGATACTGATAGCATAAGAGATTGTAACTACAAAATTTTAGTATTGATTTTCAAAAAATTAATTTTTTCATTCTCTTAGATCTTGTGAGGTTCGTTAGCATACCTGAGATTCTCGAGAGATTTGTGAAGCTAGAGAATGATATATTGTATATTGAGGATTTTATTAAGTCTAATAAAACTTCTATTGTTGTCGAAACAGAAGATTCAACTAAATTTTTTAAGTTCAATCTTTATGTATTCTATGTACTATCATTTTGATTCGGATCTTAGCAATATGTCGTCGTTTATCCCATCACGAATTCATAAAACCAAACCGAGTAATATATTTATATTAGACCAATCCAGGTTGTAAATAAATTTACGAATAGTTGATACATTGACTTAATTTAGGATAATTGAAAATGAATCAGTTGATCTTCAAGATTCACATAAGTTATGGGTCAAATTAGTGACCATTATCACATACCTTGATGTTTTGTAACACTACATGTCATATTATTAACATCAAGACTTCTATAGCCAAATGATGAACCTCATTGCATATGATGCATTACTATAATAAAATTCAAAATTAGTTTTCCTTACTTGCTATATTTACATTAAAAAATCGTACATGCTTTAATTTAGCTGAAATTCCTTTTACAATAGATCGATTATCAAGCTAGTTTTTGATGAGCTGGGTAGCCTTCAAAATGTGTTCTAAAAAAAATACTAGATTATGTTTGTGCATCAGCTTGCGAATTTTCAACCGAATTTTCATTAAAATTCGTTTTGATAATGTCAAAAATAATTTTGTTATTATACATATGTTTAAGGACGTTGTCTTCACCACTTCGAATGTTGCGATAAATAATTTAAAAAATTATAGTTAAACTAGGTTCGTAAATAATCTCTTTTATTTGGCTTTTATATAATTATTTATTATTTCTTTGATAATTTTATATATACCTTAATTTATAATATTTCAGGTTACGGATAATTTTCATCTACTATCGTCTAAATCGAATCGGATCAAATCAACGCATATATGATATATCCATAAATAAATCTGAAACAAATTGATTAAGATCTTAATCGTTCGTTTAGTTAAATTAAGTATTTATAACATGGTATAAATAATTATTATTTTTAACCTTTAGTGGGTAAGGTGCAACTTTAACGCTCAAAAACAAAAAGCTGCGGTTTCAAACAGACACGTATATTTAGAGATCCAATCATACGGCTCTACTTTCTAGGAATGTCACTTTAATCATCTTGTCACCCGACTAGATAAACCTTTTTCTTTTGTTAATCTTTTCAATGAAAGGCATACATTAACTTTTGAATATAATTAAACATGGAGTTGTATATTCTTTCGAATTGATATTTCATGTCATTTAAGGCTTTTCTCTTAAAATAACAAAATATGATTAATGATTTTTAAATCAATTAAAAAAATAAATTGTATCAATAGATGTCCGAAAATATTCGTTAAAGTTTTATTTAAAAAATTAATTTTGATAGTTTTCAAATCTTCTACCACTTGTATTGAGATTAAATATTTTAATCTAATCAAAACAATTTAAAAATAAACTATATTAATATTTTATTATCGAATACTTTTACACACATGCAGGCAACATTTATATAAAAAAATATTTACTAAACCTGTTATATCAAAATATAAAATAATTATTAATCACATTTAATTAATAATTATATATATTTATGATAAACTATGAAAATATATATAATTATTATTGTGTTCATTTGTTATTTGTGTAAATACAATTTTTTAAGGGAATAGAAAATAAAAAAGATAAAAATAAAAATAATTAATTATATTTTTATATATATATATAAGAATTGTCTATCATTAGAATTTTCTTACACGTTTGACATTATATTTGTAACTTACAACATATTACATGTAATTAAATATAAATATATTTAATCTGTATAATCGAATATTATGTATGGATTAGACCATTATCACGAGTTTTCCTAGTTTTTGAGTTGGAGCGTAATAAACCTTAAATATTATATGATGGTTGATAATAATATATGGATGGTGTAATCGTCTAGTTCTTCTTTGTTTTCATTTTTTTTATTGAGGTGTCGTTGATCATGCCGAAGTAATAATGCCAACTATGTCGGCTAAACTCTGAAAATTCTTAAGGCTAGGTTGTATTGATTTTTTTAGCCGAATTGTTATTAGAGACGTCTCTAGCTTGGTTTGTACTTAATTTTATTGTCTCGTTAAAAACCTTTGCCAACCAAAACCTTCCTTGAAGATAAAAAAAGTTGATTTTTCATTAGGAAAAGAATACATCTAACAGTTAGTAGAGTCTTAGGATGTTACCTGTCTCTTTGGCATTATCTCATTCATTGTTGAAAATGGATGAGTTCCCCCTAGTCTTTGCTGAAGGATAAAGTAAGGACTATATGTAGTTGTACTTGATAGGGTGGGATATCATTTGAGGCTATGAATGGAAAGTGGTTCGGATTTGTCTTAAGGGGCATTTCAGACTCATAATGAAAATCATGCTGAGTAAGCTAGGTGCCTAGTGACTAAACGGTGTGCCAGCTTTATATGTTCTTGGGCTTAGGGGATCACGAGACTAAATCATACGCATGACCCGACCCGGTTGGCTCGTAGATCCAAAGTTATCATATAAATAGTCCAAAGAACAACATTTAATGGGTTGTAACATTCTCTTTCTACTTATTAATAGCTAACACCTCTATTATCTCTCTACCCCTATTCAAAATTAAATAAAATATCTAAATACTTACCTTAAATATCATCATACCAAATGTTATCATCACAAATACTTATTTTGTGTAAGTATGCTACGTTGTAGTTATCGCGAACCTTGTTTTGGCAAATGTTTGTGTTTACTATATATATATATATATATATATATATATATTAGTTTTCTCTTGAAATTGGAGGCTTAGTGTGACCCATTGCATGGCCCTAAGGTTATTCCAATCAATATTTTTGCACGTGTGACCGATTTGGTCTATTGCGCGACCTTTGAAGGTTTGGTATTTTACTAGTTTTCTTATAATAGCGGTGCCACGTATTGAGCTCAATGTGGCTCGTTACAAAAAATATTATTTATATGTAAATAAGATATTTATTCAATGAGTGAAGATACGATCTTTCATCTTCTCTCATAAACAATTGATGCTAGTATTTCAATTCGTCTCTACCTCTCATATCTATTCGAGATTTCAATCTTCCTAGCCAAACTTTACCACATCAATTTATTCTCTTTGTGGGAAACGATTAATCCCTTAAAATTCTATTTCTCAAAACCAAAATCAAATAATAGAAAAACCACCAAAAATAAAATAAATAGATAAACTTAGAAAATTCGTTTATTTACCAACATCGACCGATGACAAATTCACGTTAAAATTAAAATCCAATGAGATAATCTTACCCTCATAGTCGTCGGCAAACATCTATGGATTCGACGAGTTTCCACCCATTAAAGGGGAAGTGTAATCGAATATTATTTATCTATTTTTATTCACAATTTAATGAAAATCCTAATTTTACACATGGACTTCAATTGAAGAGGAAATCTATCAGATTGATCCAGAGGGTAAATATAAAAACTAAGGATTCGAACTCCATGAGGCGTTATACTCTAATTTAATGGTGAATTTTTTGCAGTGGCGTAGTTAGATTCCAAATCTAGACTTCCATTTATGTTGAGATGTTGGTCGATCAACCTCCCACTATAATCACTCCAACCACTCTGATCGTGCACGTCTCAAAAATCTATAAGTTTTTGAAAGATCCAATAGAGGATCAAGTTAATAATTTTAGTGTTTTGTAGAGCATGTTGACCTCGTTTGAGATATGAGATTTGATGTTGTAAAATAAAACCTGAAGAGGAAAAAGAAGAGAATGAAGAATATGCCACATATTTCATACTCAAAGAACACTATTAGAGCATCACAAATAAGTGTAAGTTTCCCTTTCGAACCAAGCCGATATACCAAAAAAAAATTCAGATCAAAGATCTTCCAATATGACCGAGAACCATCAAATTCGTCATCACAACAAATAGGAGAATCATAATATTCAAATAAAAATAAAAAGATGAGCATGACCGAGAATGTCAACAAAACCCACGAGCAAGTGCATTGCTTAGGCCGAACGACCCACAAGCTCTACAATAAGGGATCCACCGGTCTAGATCCCAGATCTAACGTCCAAAGGATATAGATGGAGAAGATTTGTAAGAGGCACGTACTAATTTAATTTTTTTAAAGAATATGATGTCCATTCAGACTTCGCGAGTCATATCGGTGGTTAATCGTTTGAAGGGTAGTAATAAAGAAGACGATGATTCAACAAAGCTTCACGATAAAGAATGACTATAAAACCACTACACATATGCGTAAATTCTCATCATCATGAACTAGTATCGAGACAAATAAAGTTGTATTTGGTCGATGATTCAACGATCATAGTGGAAGATATCAGCGTAAGAATATTTCACCGCACTAGAGACACACCTTACTACTATAAATTCCTCGAGAACTAACATACCATTAGTCATATTGGATTTCATAATAAAAATGAATCTTTTCAAGACCCTAAGTATACCATATCCTCCCATATAGGTAAAGCATTCATCATCTAACATCGTACTAAAAATAAGGTTATGTTTAACTTTTGACATATCATATGTTGTTAATCACTCACTCAAGTCACGTTGACAACTATGGCCGAAATGTTCCAATCCCTTTAACATTTTAGGATTCATCCCAAGGACCCTTATACCATCAAACATCTGCAGATCTTCAAACCAATACTTATTGGAATTCATGTGGAATGACGCACACGAATCTAACATTAATATATCATTCTATCTATAAGAATAAGAAGTCATTAACCCATCAACATACTCACAATCATCAAACATCATTGCAATATCTCTAGTTTTGGTTTTGTGATCGTTGTTTATCTTTCATTTCTCCAAGAAGTTCCGACTAATATGGTCTTTCTTCTTGTGTATCAAAATATTACTTTTGAACCCGTACCAGCCCTATTGGACTTTGATTAAGATTTTTATTTTCTCTCACTTGAATCTCTCTTCCCTAACCTACCCTTCCACACTCAGTCTATATATTTCCGAGTCACCCTTTATAATATTCTTCTTTTGAAAATATTTTGATTTCAAAACTATCTTGACTTTGAAAATCGTAAGGGAGTCTTTCACACGGAGCATAGTGTACACAAAGTGTTCATACTCATTTGGAACATAATTTAGAATGATAATTGATTGGTCCTCCTCATCCACCTTCACACCAGCCACATTCACGTCGAGTATGATTCTGTTGTAATCATCTAAATGCCTTCAGATCTTTGTGCTACTTTGTATAAACAAATTGTAAAGTTGTTTATTCATATGTAATCTTTTTCTACTAATTTCTTCACGTAAATTTCCTCCAGCCAATTTTTTATCTTTAACGTCGGAGGCTTTTTAGATGCCTCTCGCATCACTGTATATCCCAAGCTCAATATGAGAGCACTATGAGCTTTAGAAAATACCACAATATTAACATGTGTAGATTTATTATCGATAACAGTAACCAATCTATTTTTTTGTAAGTAAGCCTTAAATTTAATTATCCAAAGGTTAAAATCATTAGTTTCATCAAATATCTATAAGCTAAGCTTCATGAAACACATCTTTTGTTGCTTTTCAGTTTACATTAGATATCTACTTCTCCAGCATTTAGTTTTGTGGTACTTAGCGCACAACTTGTTAGGAAACCACTATTCGACTGAGGCATAAACCAATGTATGATTAACAAACACTAAGAGAAAATAATGTACTCATGTTCAAGAGAGTAACTTATAAAAGAAAACGTAATATAATTAAGCACAATACATCTTTAACGTGGTTCAGATTATGAAGGAATCCTACATCTACGGGCGACACACATTAATTTTTATAAATAGGTAGCTTAAAGCATGACTCCCGAACATAAAAGACTCAATCACTATTTGGAACAAAAGATGACGTGATTCACAAAATCCCATCTTTAGTGTTTATCTTTTACCTCACTTATATCTTAAAAGACTTATAGTTATTTCTCTTTCTTATGAAATATGTTGTTTGTGTAATTGTATCACACATTGTATAACAATATCTTGTCCTATTTATAGGCTTATGGAAAACCCTAATTCTTCATGAGACACTCCAAATTAAAACTCATTAACTAATGGCTGAAACAACTTATAACCCATTAATATAAGAAACCTCATAAAGAAACCAAAATAATATAAATACTCAACTAATAAGAAATCTAATTAATATAAGAATATTAAAACAGGAGACCCAATCAATATAGAAGAACTATCAAAATAAAAACCTGCGTTTTGGTCCAGCTCATAACACTTAGGTTCAACTCGTTTCAGACCAACATGCTTCAATTCATCACATATTTCCTCTGACACAATAGTTAACAGACTTGATAGCGTGTCTAGCTCCCAAGATCCAGCAAATGTATTTTCTACTAAAATACAACTTAAGCTTCACCGAATGAGTTTTAATAGTTTTTTTCGAATACATAACCCACACCTAATGCGTCTAATGTGATAAATACTAGCCCCTAAGGGGGTAGCTGAGTTGGTTGAGTAAGACATGCTTGTGATCAAAGGTCATGAGTTCGAATCCCTCTACATACGCTTTCTTGGCTGAGTCTGTCACCTTGTGTGATTTACCTGCTGGCATTTATTAGCCTGACTAAAGGTTTATCCTGTGAGCTACTCAACGAGTAGCGGCTTCGGATTCCCCCGAAAAAAAAATGTGATAAATATTTTTTTAGTTATCTTAACATTATTTTTAGTTTTGAAAGGATATAATAAAAATATTTCAAATAAAAATAACAAAAAATTGGATAAAAAAAAGTTGTAACTGAAAAATCACCGTATACAAACTTCAGAAATAAATAAATTTAAGTTATATAATACTAACGTCCACCGAAAACTTTAGAAGAGTTGTGGAATAAAAAAGGTAGTTTAATGGAATAGTTTTATTTTAGTTTTTACTTCTTTCACTGTATAGTTAATTTGACGGTAAGTTATTTACTAGAGTTATCTTGAAAAACAAAAGATGAAGTCAAATTAACTGTTTTATTTATCCAATTATGAGATAATCATTTCCCGCACGGTAAGTGGAAAACCATGTGCGGTAGTCACAATGGCCCCCACTTCTCTATCTCTTCTTCACGTCATATCTCTTTCTCTCTCTTCCCTCATCGTCTTCTCCAAACACTTCTTTTCTTCCCACAGATCACCATAGCCATTTCCTTTAATTCTTATTATTAAAAAAAGAACAGATCTCGGATTTACATTTCAACTTTTCTCTCACTAAATTCAAAACCTACACAGCGTAAGAATTCCCACCGTTCCATTGATCAGGACAGTACCACTGGAGTGTCGGAGCTTGTTCGTCGGAGAAGAAATTACAGGCCTCTTCGCTGCTGAAGAAATTATGCTCCTCAAGTTTCACGAACTGAGTATTGTAGTTCTTAACCGGAAACTGGAACATCGATACGTTTGAACCGCCGTTGTTGTTTTCTTCGTTGAGGACCGCACTCGAGTCGCTATCTGACGATCCGTCTTTAAAATTCTCGTTAGGGAAAAACTCGACGCCGTTGAAATTCTCGTAATTGAGCTCGTTTGGAGCTGAAACATCTTCGGTCGGAGTAGCGACTGCGGTGGTTGTAGTAAGCGGAGGAAGAAGAGGTTCCTTTTCCGTTTCCGTTTCAGTTTCAGTTTCCACTAGGGTTAGGGTTTTGTTTTCACTCTCTTTTGTTGAGAGGTTACTCTCTGAATTCTCTTCTTCGTTCAATTTCCCTTTTAGCTCTCTAATCTGATCAATTACCAAAATACATAATAAATTAATAAATAAATAACTGTTATATATTTATAATTTATAGTAATTAATTTATAGTAGTACCTGATTAAGAAGAGCTTCGTTATCACGTTGCAGTGATTCATAGTTAAGCTTAAGCGAGTCATAATCAGCTTTAAGAACGCCGTAATCTCTCTCCAGTTGCTTTGTCTTCCACCGTGCACGGCGGTTCTGAAACCAAACCGCTACTTGTCTAGGCTGCAACCCTAACTCTTGAGCTAACTTCACTTTCCTCTCCGGTTCAAGCTTGTTCTCGAGTTCGAAGTTTTTTTCCAAAGCTTTGACTTGGTCAACGCCTAAACGTCTCTTCTTCTCCGTCACGTGGCCGGAATAATCTTCGTCGTCTAACATCGACTGGAATCCATAAACATGGTCCTTCATGTTCCTAGAAGGACTCTCTTCGTCTGAAATAACAATAAAGAATTATAAAACCAGTACGGTACTATAGATTACTAGTACACAGACTAGTATTAGTATGGATTGAGTTTGAAGTTCAAACCTGTTGTTGTGTTTGGACACATAGATATCATTGCACCAAGTGAATCTGAACTGTTAAATCTCTTCATTTTATTATTGTGAAAATTAAAAAACTAAAAAACAGAGATTTTTAGTACACAGCGATCTTGTTCTTCTTCTGTATAAGAACAACAGCACATGAAGTTTTCTCTCTCATCATCTCCATTTCTGTTTTGCTTCTTAAAAACCTTTTCTATCTCTAAACCCATCCAAAAAAACCAAACACGGTTTCAGAAACACAAAAAAAGTAATGAGAATTTGAAGTAGTATTTTCTTTTTGGTCTGTTTCACATTATCACCCAATCAAAACAAGAGAACATATCAGAGTTTAGAATTTTATGAATTTAGAGGGAGAGAGAGAGAGAGAGAGATAGAGGATAGGATAGGAGAGAGAGAATGGTGAATCGGTTTTCACTTTCAGACCGAGATGGGGTTTTCTCTTAACTCTCTTTAAATAAATCAAAGATGGGTTTGGTGTGTGGTTAAAATTTAACTGTGGTTAGGTCCACTTGTGGTTATCAAATGAAATGAATCCAAATGTAACGCGAATGCGAGTTTTATAAGTATTAAATTGGAAATGTTATTGTCCTACTACTCTATGATACCATACCATCGTCAATTGTTTATTATCTTTATTTATTTATTTTTCTCAAAGTTAGATTTAATTATTTTTATACTGCTCTTGAAACCACGTCATAAAAATCAGAAAAGTAAATAAAGTTTAAAAGAATTTAGGCTTAAAGTTTACGGACGGTAGACAAATTTTTGTGTATAACTTAACCGATACATAAGGAAATGATGGACGATATCTTGACATTTCTAACTGTCTTATGCTTTTTATTAAAGGACAACTATTTTATAGGTATGGATAAAATAGTTACTCAAACCCTTATCAGATTACTCAAATACTTTGGTTTGTTTGTTTTTTTAAAATGAAGGATTTAAATTGGAATGAAAGGAAAGTACAAGCCTTTTTAGGCAAAATTATAAATTTTTGAAAATAAGACGGCTAAACTCCAACTATCATCTTCTTCTCCAAACTTCACAATCAGGAACCCTAATTCGAAACCCTAATCCATTAATCTCAAATACCCGAAATTGAGCCTCTCCAAAAGAACGATGGCCTTCAATTTTGAAGGAGCATCCATTCCATTAAACTCCATATTCGATTGTAACCTCAATACTTCCTTAGCAATCCAATCCGCCCCCAGATTTTGCTCACGATAAACATGCCTAATAACCATTTCTGATTTGATGAGTCTCCTGCAACACCTTAACAAAGGCTCCAGGTACCACGTCGAATTTCCATATAGAATCAAATTCACCAGAACCAGAGAATCAAGCTCCACATCCACCATATTCAGACCCATTTGGTTACACAATCTCAAACCGTCGAAGAGAGCTCTACACTCGGCTATCAATGGCGAGCCCTTCCCATACACTCTACCAATGCCCAAGAAAATATTGCCACTACTATCACGAATCAGAGCACCACCTCCTGATTCACCATTAAAGGTACATGCACCATCGATATTTATCTTGTATCTTCCTTGCTTTGGGTTCTTCCATTTCAGAAAAAGAGGCTTGTTCCAGTGCCTAATCTGGTTTACACAGCCAATGTCAGTAGCCTCCTTATCAAATCTACCCCAATGTTTCCTATTCAGTACTTTAGCATGATCTAGACTAGATAAAATAAGGAGAATGTAATTGATTATAGTAATAGAACTAGTGTTTTCGTTGTTGAGCTTTTTTTTATTACGACCTGACCAGATCGACCATGCTATTATTGCAGGAAGAATCGTGAAGATGTCACACTTCTTTTTAGCAGCCCAGTACCAGCGCATGATGATGTGAGGAACAGACATATAAGGTTGGATCTGAACTCTGAAGATGACACTGAAATGCTTCCAAACAGACCAAGCTTGCTGACACTGCACCATAACATGGTTAGTAGTCTCAATATTATTACAGTGAACACACTTAGAAGCCAGGTTAAATCCTTTAGCTTGCATAACTTCGTCAGTAGGTAACCAATTGTGAAGGACTCTCCACAACAAAAAGAGCATTTTCTAGGAGTTACAGCATTCCAAGTCTTAGCATATAGCCTAGTAACATTACCTTTGGCTCAGATGTGATTCAAAGTGTCCATGACATTAAACTTTCCATCCTTTGAAAGAGACCAAAGCATGACATCTTTATTATTAGAAAGACTAACCTCCTTTATTTTGTCAATATCCGTAGTTGTAACTTTAGTGCTGAGTCTGTCTATATCCCAAGAATCCCCCAACCAGAAATCCTTCACAAGATCATTAGCATTGTCCCACAGGATTCTTCTATCACTGTCATTAATAACCTTTATAAACAGCCTATCAGAGCACCATCTATCATACCAAAAACTCATGTTTCCATACCCAGGCAGCCAGAAAAGAAAATCATCTGTCATCTTTCTAGCATTAAGAATACGAGTCCACACTTTAGATTTTCTGTGAGGAGCTATAGCTAAAGTTGGATGAATATTATCTCTACAATATATAGACAGCATGAATCTAGCCCATAGAGAGTGTTGCATCCTGAAATCAAACCAGAGCTTCATTGAATAAACCTGCTGCACATCATTTAACTTCTTAAGATTAAGGCCTCCTTCATTAAAAGGCTTACATATCCTATCCCATCTAGCCCAACTAATAGCTCTCTTATAATCTTTGCTCCCCCACAGGAACTTATTGAATAAAATCTCCAGCCTATGGACAATACCAACAGGAAAAGACGTGTGCTGAAGAAAGTAATTGGGAAAGGCAATAAGGACAGACTGGATCAACAGCATACGCCCATCAAACGAAATGTGCAGCTTGTCCTATTCCATAATTTTGCTCCTGACTTTGTATATTAAACTTTAAAAGTTAGCAATTCTAGAGTTGTTAGCAATTGTTGTACCAAGATAATTGAAGGGCAAATAAGAATGTTTGATATTCTATATATCTTCAATAATAGTTATTTGTTGAGAAGACATCTTGTTTGAAACTATGAGCTTAGACTTGGCTGTATTGATTTCCTGACCCGAAACACCCTCATAGTGATCCAAGACAGACTTAATAGCCTCCATTGCATTAACATTACCATTAGTAAAAACCATAAAGTCATCAGCAAAAGCTAAACAAGCTATATTATGATTACTTCTAGTTTTGTATCTAAACATGGGATTACCATTAGAGACCAGATTGATGCTCCTTATCAGATACTCCTAAGCTAAAATAAAAAGACTCGGGGAAAGGGGATCCCCTTGTCTTAAGCCCTGAGAATTAGAAAAATAGCCAGTCATCTCACCATTAACCAATATTGAAGATGAAACATTGCTAATGCAGTTACTAATAAGATCAGTAACATTATTATTAAAACCAAACATCTTGAGGATATTGAAAAGAAACTTATGACTAAGCTTATCAAAAGCTTTAGTCATATCAGTCTTAATGATGACATTGCCATCTTTCCTGTTGCTGTTAATGTCAAAACATAACTCCTGAGCAAGAAGAATAGAGTCCTGGATAGATCTTCCTTTAACAAACCCACCTTACACCTCAGAAACTAACTTAGGCAGAATTTTTAATAGCCTGTTGTTTACTATCTTCCCCAGAATCCTTGAAAACACAGTGGTCAGACTGATATGACGAAAATCTTTCCACCTGTTAGGATTGTCCAGCTTAGGTATTAAGCAAATCATTGTACCTTTCACACCTTTAGGCAGAACATACCCTTCGAAGAAGCCTTTAACAACATTACAAAGATCACTACCCACAATATCCCAACACTTCTTATAAAACTCTCCATTGAAGCCATCAGGGCCTGCAGCAGACTCAGAATTCAAATGATTAACTACCCCATAAATCTCATCATCCCCAGGAATACTAGATATGCAACTATTATCCTCCTCAGTAATCAAAGAAGAAATAACACCCATTAGATCCTGATCATTCACAACACTTCTAACAGGAGAGAAAATACTTCTGTTTGTTTGTGATATTATATACTATTTTTAGTGAAAGAATAAGTTTTTTTTAAAGAAAGATGGTATTTGTTTTATTTATAATTTTAAAAATAGAGTAGAAAGTTCGACTGCATTTGTATTTACGAAACCGAATTAAACAAATAGTCTATTTGGAATGTTGCGGAAAAAAAATTAAAATGGTTAAATAAATTAAATTAATACTGTTAAAAATTTAACATTGGTAATTAGCCATACTAATTAAAAGTATATTGCGTTTATTCAAGAAGTTGCTAAAAAAAATTGTTATCCTTTCATCACGTGTCATCATGATAAATCTTTATTGCTGCTACAATTTAAAGGTTGATTAATGATCATATTATACAACACTCTTAAAGTTTACATATACAACTTCTACGACCGAAGCACACACGACAACTTCTTAAACTTGACTAAGTGAATTTACAAGAAGCAAGCACACCACAACTGTTTAAACTTGACTACTTGGTGAATTTATAAGAAACTAAGCTTGATTATTTTCATCATCATTAAGAAACCATTCTCCTGCAAAATCATGGTATACTTAATATCTTTACCTAATATAGTTAATATCTTTACTATTGATTCTTATTTTTTCTCGAAAATGGAATTTGACTTTGCAATATACTCGGCCACGAGCTCCGAAAAAAATGAAGACTTGTCTTCTAGCAATCTTTTCGGAAAATCAAACTTCTCAATAAGCCATGTGCACGACCATAACAAACTTCAAGACTTTTGTATCTGAAATAAACAATTAGGCCACAAATCTATAACAAATCAACTGAGTGATTTTAAAAAACAACTATGAGAAAAATACATTTAAGAAAAAATAAAAAAGACTTTTTTTTCAAAAAAATCTCAAGTGTTTAAGAAGAGAAGAAAACAGTCTTTTTTATATTTCCTTTATCACCTCCATCAAATTGAGAGCATGCTTCTTTTCGTTCTTTAGAGCTTAATCAGATTAGTAAATGAAATGATATTTTCTTCCTCATTCGAAGCCCCAAAATACCGGTTCTTGGGTGACTCTCTGCATCATCATATGTTAATACAGAATATTCAGACACATTTCAAAATTCTAATAAAGTAAAGTAATCAATATGTACAATATTGGACTTACGGTTAATAATAACAATAATAAATAAATATAAAGTCTCGTGAAAGTATATATAAAGTATGGATACTAGTTAAGCTAATGTGTATCATGAGAGAGAAACCATTAGTCTGACGATTTTATATTAGCCTTTAATAATCCAATAAATGTTATGGTGTCCTACAATGACTAGTACATTGGACTATATCAAATTGTGAAACCTAGAGGTTTATTAACTAAAGATAAATAAGATTAAAAAAAATTGATTAAAAAGGACAACTTAGAGACCACTAGGTAATTTAGTGAATTATATTCAATACATATAAATAGGATCCAATTAACCATAAACGGAATATCATTAACATTTGTGTTTTTTTACTGCTCAACTTTATACCTTTTTTCCCTTTATTCTCTCATAATCTCTATAAGTTTTCCATTGTCACTTCATCAAGACCTATACTCTTTATCTTTCAGGAGTAGACTTGTTAGTGCCTATCCTGTTTGTGGAAAGACCCATCACATGCAAACCATCATAATCTCTTTTTCCGATCAAGCTTCCGATGTAAACTCCATTAATCGTTGGACAAGAAGATTCAAAACGATTACTACGGTTTATTCTTTTTATGTATGTCTAGAATAAGATGATAAACTTATTATAATGTCAAGGGTTTGGAACCCTTGAGATTTATAATATTCCATGTTTGGAGATATATATACCTTTGATCGAGTCTTCTAAAATCACGATCTAACGATTTACTAAATTTGGGAGAAAACCTCTATTTTTTATTTTCTGATTTCGAAAATTAAAGCATGTTAGATGATAAATAAAATATTATAATATTTTAGAATTGCATGGTGCAATCGAGAGCACACAATTTTCTACATGGGATGTATATTTAGGTTGCAGGTTCAATTTCAAAATAGTAAGGATACAAATCTAATTGAAACCAAATTAAGGCTTTGTGAGTTTTCGTATTTTCAAGGTATGTCAATCATCCCGATAAAACACCTTCAGATGGAAAGTTCTCGAGGGAAAATTATACTTCATTACGATGAAAGGTCAACAAAGGTTAACTTTACCGCGATCACCCCTAATGTTATCACGACAAACCCTGACCAATAGTTAATTTTTTATTGCCTTATATGTGGTTAGTTACATTGAAATATTTTTTTACAACATTAAACCAATTCAAACATTATATATCTTCGATATTGGATGCATGCTTATGTATAACATGTTAGAACAAGCAAGTATCTTTGATATTATAGTATGCTTATATATATATATATAACAAGAAAATATCTTTGATATTATATTTTTCATCTATATTCGTTTGTATAACATGTTTAGCATAAACATGTTTAAGATAATTGTTTCAGTTCTTATGCCATGTTTGTGTATAATGATATATGTTTACAAGTTTACGGTCATGCAACCCCACCTATGTACACATTGAAAAATACTTAGTGATTATGAATGTGTGCCCTTCAGGATGGAATGTGATTACCCATTACTGTTTGCACTTGGATTTTAGGATGTACGGGGTGATGTCTGACATGCCCATGGATTATTTGTTTTAGGTTATGAAGTTTTATTTTCCTCCTCTACTTTAAATATCTAAACACTTTACAAAATATTTCATGGAGAGTGTAAGAAGAGTCATGAAGGAAAGGGTTGAGGAGCCTCATAACTAAAAGAACAGTTGTTGTGCTTGTAAATTTCCCCCAACAGAAGATTACCTCACATATTTCATGATGGTGATCATATATTGCATGATGTAGCTGTTGTACTCACACACATCATACTCATACTTAAATGATTTTTTCAGTGTTGAATGGTTCATTTAGTTTACCATGAATCAATCAAGTACAACCTCAATAAAAGGATTGTATAATTTAAGAAAATAACATAAAACCAACTTTGTCTACCATAAAATACTGACTTCATAGGTAAAGTATAGTGCACTGGTACCAATCATGTCCACTAATGATTATAACAAGTAAAGTTTATATGAATTCCCAATCACAACTCTCATCATGATAAAATTTAATATATGTGTTTATCTATGTTTATATTTAATTTTTTTTAGTAGTTTAGATTTTTCTTCTTTAATCGTTCAATAAATGACTCTCAACTAAGAAACTCACTTCAGGTCTCCGTTATGTCAAGGGGTAAATTTAAGGTGTGAAAATGGACATTCGACTCATATTGAGAGTTAATGACATAGATCATTGACTTAAACACGACCAAACACATGATCCTACAGATAAGAGCACTCACGAGGAAATGATATGCTTTGAACGGTAGGAACATTTTGATATTCTTAGTCCATATATTTTACAAAGTGCAGCTCTAAAAACATTCTTAAGTTCTTAGACCGCCGACATGAAGCTAGCCAATGACATGTTTCTCCGTTTAGAAAATAGTTTCGTTAACTTTTTAGGGGTTTAAATCAAAAGCCTGATTGGATTGGAAACCTCTCTACCATGAAATAAAGAGACAACAGTAAAGTTTGTGAGCACATATTTGAGATGGACAATATTAATGGAAAATTTAATGAATTAAAAGTTTGTCATATATTATATATCTTTTATATCTTTATTTGATATTCATTATCCTAGATAAAACCTATGATTTATTAAGTAGAATGAGACATGACCATTTATTAAGTTCAGTGCATGAGGGAGAAAAACATGTTCATAGGAATATAAAGACGAATTTGGTTAGTATCGACAAAAGAGTTCTTTAGAATAAAAAGAAGAACTCATTTATTATAACAACATAAAGTTGACTTTCAATATATAAAAACGAAAAAGGACACCCCAAAATGTCAAATAAAAATGCAAGGTTATAACATCTTTCCATTGTAAAGTTACACATCATTGAAATATATTGTCCCACGTTTAAGGTCTAGATGATAAACAAATGTAAGCTCTTTATGTATAAATTCATAGGCTAATTTAATTTCAGTATCAAAGGACACATGATGGGTTAATACAACACCTACAATTCATGTGTGTATTTCTTTACAGGATCCAACCAAAACACATCTCAATCAACGAGAGATGCATATTTTCATTACAGATGACGTAGCTTGCCAAGTTGAATGAAAGAAAGAAAACATACAAGATTGTTGCTGAATATCTTATGTCCCTTTGACCACACCGAGTTAGATAAATATGTGGGGTGTATCAAAATTAAACAGATCAGACATATAAAGTTTAAGGTCTCTCGTACTAAAGATGTATTGAAGTTAATCTGTGAATATATTTGTGATCCATTCTCTACAACATCGTGGAATGACCAAAGATACTTCATATATTTTATAGATGGCTTTTCATAATATGATCACTTATAGACGATGTTGAGTTATAATATGGAAAACAAATTAAAATCGTTAAATCCGCTCGTGGTGGTGAATACTATGGAAGGTATGATGATTTGGAGAATGAAATTTATGGTATATTCTCTTTCTACATTCAAAAATGTGGTATTCTTCCTTAATAGATATTGTTAGGAGTATGATTGCTCATCCATAACTACAATATTCACTATAGAGGAAATATTTTAAGTGTGCATCATACATCATTTACAAGGTACCCACATCAGCAACAACTAAACCAATATATGAATTGTTCAAAAGGCGTAAGCCTAGCTTTAAAGACTTTCATATATGGATACGTCCAGTAGAACGAATCCTCACAAGCATAATGAACAAAAGTTGGAGTCCAAAGAAGCTAGTTGTAATTCCACAAAGTACTCAAACCACTATAGAGCTTACAAATCTTACTCTCTCATTAAGCATACGATATATGAGATGGGAATATTAATATTTTTTGAGGATGCCGATTTTAAGAAGGATGATTCTTGGAAAACAATATTTGTTTTAGGAAAATTTGAAACCAATTTATCGGTGTATGACATTAATGATATGATTATAGTTAGTTTACCGTTCATCAACATTATGACAGGGAGTATAGTTCCTCTTACTGATGTTGTATTTCTACCTAAAGTAAAAATATTGTTGTTGTTCATGATGAACAAATTCAGAAACCTCGAGAAAAGAACAAAATAATGAGCTAATACTGCATAAATTCACTGAAGAGAGAAAGCGTACTATATCTTAGGATTATGTATCATTCCTTAATGAACGTAAAAGTACTTCAAACATTCAGGTTGATGAATCACTCACCTTTCAAGATTTTATGCATAATTCCGACTCTAAACTATGGATTGAAGAAATTAATGAATAATACAAATCAATACAATATAATTCAGTTTGAGATATTTTAACCTTACATAAAGAGAAGAAAGTACTCGGTTGCAAATGGTTGCCTAAAACCAAACATGATGTTTCAAATAAAATGAAAAGATACAAAGCTCATCTTGTAGTAAAAAAGTAAAATCAAACATAAAGCATTGGCTGCTCCGAGACATTTTCTCTTGTATCATTAAAAACTCATTTAGTACAATCATGACTATTTTCGCTCATATTAACTTTGAACTTCATTAGATGTATGTTAAGATAACGTTATTTAATGGAAACATTGATTAACCAATTTACATGAAGCAACTTGAAAAATTTATGTGTTGATACCCAAAGTTGATAATGTGAAAACTAAAGAAATCTATCTATTGACTCAAATATTTGTCTCGCCAATGATATCACACGTTTCTAGACACTGTCACCTTATTCAGTTTTCATAAAAACTCAGTAGAAAATGATAGTGAGAGTAAAGTGATATATTTAGTGATATATGTCCCATAAATTTGATATGCACGACCTTTATGAAACCTCATATATGTTAGAGATGAGTATAGTAAGAAACTGACATAAGGTAATCATGGGTCTATCACAAGATGTACATTAAAATATGCAACGTTATTATGGTATGAACAATAACAAAACCATGAAAACCCTTATAATAAAGTGTGACAAGTTTTCTGGAATATGAGCTCTTCGCTCCCTATTGAGTAAGGGGTTGTACTCTTACTATTCTTCTATTCGAGAAGATGGGATCAAGTAAGGGTACGAAGGAGTTCGAAAGCAAGTGAAAGACGGGTTTGATAAAAATGAGTTTGGGAATGCTTAGTTAAAATTATTTTTGTGGGTTTTTTATTCACATTTACTTTTAAGTGAAAATTTTTGAATTATATTTTACTGGTCTATTCAACCATATACTATTTTTTTAGATTATAGTTTAAATAATTATTCAAACTATAGTTTATGGGGTCGTGTTTGATAAATTTATTTCAAAATTATATAATTCTTTTGAAACGATATTCAGTTTAGATTGTGTTCAAACTAATTTGCATTCCTTTAAGATTTTGAAAATTTAGGAGTCTATTTTTATTATGTAATTGTTATTTTTTTTTAAAAAATTTAAAATAACTTTTTCCAAACCACTCGTTATAAGTAAACTTTGAGATTCAATGAAATTGTTTTCGTTTAAAAAAATGTTTGTTATTAGGGTTTATATATATATATATATAAATGTATTTTTTTTTTTATAAATCGTTATATATTTTTTATTAATGGTTTCCACACACAGAATTATTTTTATTCTCATACTCTAGAAGACATCTCTTTTATTATATAATCCTAAGAAGAAAATATAATAAGATAACATAATAAAAGAAGTTATGAGGGTTTAGCACAAGTCTACCATATTTAATTTTACAAAAACAATCTTCGAAGAATAGTATAATTTATATATTTTCTTCACCGGGCTGATCTTTTCATTTACTTTTGGCCTTTAATCCGGATTATGAGATCAATTAAATATATTCCCATATGTTTGTTACTACCATTTTTTATGTTGATTTCTATTTGTGTTCGCATATTAGATAATCGAAATTTGGCACGATACAAACATTTCTTATAAATATTTAATTGTAAAACCAGCAATAGTAGATTGCCTCCTGGACCTGGTTATCAATCAATCATTTCATTTTATGTTTAGCAAATGAAAATACGTGAGTTGGCTTGGATATGAATGGCTCGGCTTATTGTAGAAGCTGATAAAGATTTGTTTGGTGTCAGCGTATCAGGACTCTGACTTTGCCTTCGTCGGTGCGACTTCTCACCGATAAACTACAAATTCTCTTGAATTTTCAGCTCTAACATACTGGCTGTAATAAATTCGAAAACTATAGATAGATGCCCGATCAACTATTTTATTTTTATTAAAAGAGCCTGCATAAAAGTATGTGATTCGATAAAGATTCATATTTTATTTTAAAATACTTGTTCGGCCATGTAACGTGAAATTGAAACTTGAAAACAAAATTAATCTTTCTTTTTTTCATGTTTGGTTTTTAGTTATAGTTTTTAATATTATATAATATAATGTTTATTATAATATTCTGTTCTAATTTTTTATATTAGAATATAAAATATCATGAAATATTTTTAAATTATCATATAAATTTAAAAGAATTTATAATAAAATAACATATATAATTCAATCAGTTGTCTAATAAAACTGAAATAATTGATCTTTTAACTTTTTTTCGCCAAACGCAAAAAATAAATAAATAGAAACTCAAGAAGATGGAGTAAACAAGAAGATAAAGTAAATAATGAACGTAAATTAGATTCTGTTTCGAAAAACAAATAAATGAACCAACAATAAGGAATGCAACATTTGGTGTTCCAGACAAATATCAATTCATTCAATCGTATTAGAAAGGAAAATTGACAAAGTTTGGATATACAAATATCAGCTGCAACAATGGAAAACAAGAAGGCAAGTCATATGCTCAACAAAGGCAAGTTTGAAGCAACCTTCAGATTTCTAAAGACAGTAATTCTTAAACCGATATGTATTCAAGTGAAAAGTGATCATACGTCTATCCAAATTACTTCAAAGGATAATGAATTGCTGATAACTTCATCAAATACTACACTTGTGGGCAAATTTAATAAAGGTACACTTCAACTCATATATATTCAAAAATTCCTTCAAATGTTTAAATTTACAAGTGAGGTTAATATCTCTATTTGGGATAAATGACATATCTTGTTAGAATGTTTTACCTAAGAAGATTTGTGTATGATTTGGAAGAGAAATTTATGAGTTTTTGGTAAATATTTCATGAGATTACTCAAATGGAAACCTTATTTCAACACAGAGATTGAATGTCTTATTACATCTACTTGTATTTCTTCTTTAAATATAACATTTATATGAAGGCATTATAAGGACTTTGAACTCATCAATTGGAAAGGTTTTTAATATCCAGATTCTTGAAAAGAACAGGAATAAACAAAATTGTTGTAGAGCTTGGATCGAGGTTGATGTGTCAAGAAAGCTTATCAATAAAACATGGATTGGTTTCAGGGAAAATGATAGATGTTGGGTGGATATTTCATATGGTGTAGTTCCCCTTTACTATCCCATATTTTTCATTTAGGACATAATGAATCTACATGTAAAAAATGTGTTGCAAAATCTAATCCAGGTAATTCTCTTATGGTTGATGATAATATATAAAAAGGAGGAATAACAATAATTACTTTACAATGTGCAAAATGATAATTTATTAATTTATGGGAGAGTTTTGGTGTAAAATGTAAACATAAAGGATTAGATGTGTAATTTATGAGAAATATGTTTGTGCTAAGTAGTAAAGTAGGCTGAGCTATCCATATAACAAACAAAATCTGTTACATGTAACCACGTCACCTGTAAATAGTATACTTTTCTTGAGAATATTGATTGGACACTTTTTCAATTTTGACTACTTTCTCTCTCTAAGATTCTTGAGCAACTTTCTCTCTCTAAAAACTATTTTAATAAAAGTATAACTCTTTAAAAACCTTTCTTTATCCACCATAAATACTTAGACTTATCATTGACGATCATAATGATAGTCTTTTTGGTACATAGATTTGAAATCTAAAAGCATAGAAGCAAGTGATCGGATAACAAATGCATTATGGATCATGAAGCACAAATTGATCCAACGGTATTCGTGGAAATAGAGGTGGTAGATTCAGGCATTAGAAGAGAAGAGAAACGAGATGAAATATAAGTAAATGATCAATGCGATCCATCTAATGTTGATGATTAGATGAATCAATTATTAGAAAGAATAGCTTATTCAAATGACCAACTTGATAAGAGGGAACAACTTGTTAAAGATGGTAGGGTATGATCCAAAGTGCATCAAGTAGATGAGAAGAGTGACTAAGAGATCTATTTAACGAGTCTCATAATTTTCATCGGGCAAAGGAAGATCTTCGAGAAGTACAATGTCAATCAGAATTACATTATGAATTACATATCGAGCAATTTAAAAATTACATAATGAATTTTGAGGATGATGACAACCTAGTATGCATGCCATTTTCACAAACTTTAAAGGGCACAACCTTGAAGTGGTATAATAAATTTCTGAGGGGGTCAATAACCAATTTTAAGAAATTTTATACCGTTTTCCGAAGGAAATTTGTGGGGAGCAAGGAAATGTAAGCTCATGGGGATACAATAATCCAATGCAAGCAAACAATTGGAATTGTTTTGAAAGATTATACTAGACGCTTTAAAAAAAAATTAAGTTAGACGATTGTGATGGTCAGGTAGCATGATCTGCTTTTAAACAAAGATTTCTTCATTAAGATTTTAAAAATGAAACTACGAGAATAAGGGAAGTAATTTTTTGGGATTTAATGTCTCAAGTAGAAGAGAAGATTAAAGTGAATGAATCAACAAGGGTTCATATAGGGCCCAATTTATTCAGAGGTACTCAAGATAATGAAATGTTCACCCTTGTTAGGGAGATCAGGGTAACACTTCACATTTCAAAGGACCCTTTTGACCGAGAGTGTCTACTAATTTGCCTCATCGTCCAGGACTGTAACATGTGCTGGCCTCTAATTATCAACCATCTTGTGCTAGGTCGAACCAGTGGATAAGCCAGATTATTGTGCAAATTTAACTAAAAAATATGGAAACAATTTTTGAGAGAGCTAATAACCATGTTTATTTTCAAAAGCCTTCACCAATAAATAAACCAAAGGAGAAGCAAAGTAATAAATTCTGTAAATACCACAACGACATTGGACATGATACTAGAGACTACATAGCTCTAAAAAAGAAATTTAGATTTAAAAAAATTGAAAGCTAACAACTTTTGTTAAATGACAAGAAAGTGACTGACGTATTTTGAATGACCACCCACCAGTGCAGCAGTTTGTGAATTCGTCTTCGAAGCAAGAAAATACGTTGCTGATAGCTAGTCCTAGTGGAGTTATCGATGTGTCTTTGGAATATCTAGATTCTGACCCAGATTGGAGGATGATATTGGTGGTGAATGAACCAATGATATAAGGAACAATTCATATTTTATGTGAGTATTTTCAGTCTCGGACAATTTTAGAAGAATACTATGGCCAGAAATACTAATATTTGAGGAGAAAAGGCATGTGGTAAGTTTGACTACTCAGTTAAAAAGATGAATTTTCACTCATATTTATGGAAAAAATGTTACAACATTTGTTTTGTTTGATGAGGATGATCTAAGGGGAATAGCTGGTTCTCATGAAGATGCACTAGTGATTGGGGCTGAAATAACAAGTACTGAAATCTCAATGATACTCACTGACACTACTAGTTTGGCTAATGTGTTGCTTTTATCAACATATGAGAATATGCATAATCCACATGTAATTCTCCGATCTGAGTGTACCATAGTGGGATTTATTGGAGTAACGACACAAGTAATTGGAAAGTTTGAATGTGAGGTTTTTCTAGGTCCTGGACCGTTTAAGAAAAAAGTTCAAGTGTTTTTTATGGTAGTAGATTGTCCGACAAGTTATAATACTACTTTTTAGAGATCATGTCTGTCGAGGATGCATGTTGTTGCTTTTACAGTTCATCGGTGCCTGAAATATGTAAATGGGGATCAAGTAAGGGTGGTTCAGAGTAGCCAGCAAGTGGTTAGAGAGTGTTATGTAACAAATTTGCATACCAAGAAAAATGAAACTATCAACAAAATGGCAGAATAAAAATTAAGAGGGCCTTCTTCAGAAGTAGACAAGGTGGATGATTTGATGGAGACCCCAGGCTTATTAGTTACCAATGAGAATGTTGAGATTTATATTTTTTATAATGGAAAAAGTTTACAAATAAGAACCTTGTTATCACATTCACTATGCTACCAACTGTTAAGATACTTGTCTAAGAATTAGGAAGTTTTTTCTTGGAAAATTGAAGATGTTGTGGGGGTTCATTCCGAGGTGATTTTTCATAGTATGGAAGTTAACCTAAAAGTTAGACCTATCATTAAAAAATAGAGGATTTGTTTGGCAGAAAAATCTGAAGCAATAGTGCCAGAAATAAATCTGTTATATATAGTGGGACATATACATGAAACATATTATCCATTTTGGATTGCAAAACCTATACTTGTAAAGAAAAAGAATGTAAAATTAAGAATGTGTGTTGATTTTACTGACCTCAATCGAGCATGTCTGAAGCATCCATTTCATGTCCTAAAGATAAACCATCTTGTTCATTCATCATCTGGTAATAAGCTTCTTTCTTTCATTGACGCTTTCTCTGGGTATAATTGAATCCAAATGAATCGAAAGATAAAAAGTACTACATTTATTACTGATAGAGGATCACATTGTTATCGAGTTATGCCTTTTGGCCTCAAGAATGCAGCAGCTACATATCAAAGACTAGTGAATAAATCATTTGCCTCAAATTGGTGGAATATGGAAGTATACATAGATGAAATGTTGTTCAAAAGCTTTAAAAATGAAAAATACCTACGTGACTTAGAAGAAATTTTATCAAATTTAAGGGCTATTCGTCTAAAATTGAACCTAGAATAATGTACTTTTGGAGTTAAATTGAGAAAGTTCTTGGGATACATAATAAGTGAAAAATAGATAAAAGCTGATCTAGAGAAACTAAAATCATTGATAACAATGACTCCACCTTGGTCAATTAAAGAAGAGCAAATTTTGACTGAAAGGCTAATATCTCTAAACAGATTTATATCAAGATCTTCGAATAAATTTGCTCCATTTTTCCAAGTAGTGACGCAATCAAATGAATTTTTATAGATACCTGAAGATGATGAAGCAATTTTACAGATTAAATTATCCACCCCAGAAATATTATCTAAGCCATTTGTAATAGAACAATTACTTTTGTAGATCGTCGTCTCAGACCATGTTGTAAGCACCGTCTTGGTAATTAAGGTAGATGGATATCCACGACAGGTATATTATGTAAGTAGAAGTTTGCTTGCTTCCGAAAAAGGTATTTGAAGCTAGAGAAATTGGCTATGGCTCTGGTCATAGTTGCTAGAAAAATGAGTCCTTACTTCCAATCCCATTATATTATTCTAAGAACGTTATTTTCATTGAAAAATATACTACAAAGACCGGATGTTTATGGATGGATGAAAAATGTTCCGTCAATTAGGGAACTGTTACATTAATTTTATTCCTCGAACAACTATCAAGGCTCAAGTTTTAGCATATGTTTACCGTGTCTGCCATTTAGACCTTAATTGAGGAGGCAAAGAATGGTGTAAGTACATTACCAAAAACAGATGAATGGATGATTATAAGTTATGAAGGCTCTATTATTTTGGGATCAGGAGCGAGAGTTCAATTAATAACTCAACCCGTTGAAGCTATGTATCAAGTCATTCAGTTTGGATTCAGTGCGTCAAATAACGAGGCATAATATGAGGCAACGTTAGCTAGATTAAGGCTTGCGAATATTTGTGAAGCTAAGAAAATTTTCTTGCAGACTAATTCACAGCTTGTAGCAAATCATATGTTGAGAATATCTGAGACTAAGAAGGAACAACTGTCATGCATTTGCGAGAGTTAATGTGGTTGGTGGTTTTGTTTGACAAAATGACGATTGAACATATTAACCGAGAAAAAAACACCGTAAAAGACTCTTTGGCGACCATTGCTTATCTTGAGGAGTATCCTTGTGTTTTATTACAGGAGAGCCCATCATTAATGCTGAAATTTGAATAGTGCCAATACTCCGAAGAGATATATATGGCTTCTGAAGAAGAGCAAAAATATTTTAGGTTTGGTCTGAGAGAATTTTTACTTAGAGGCACGTTACCACTTGATAGAAGGTTAGTTGGGCAATTTAGATTTAGAGTGCATGAGTACGCAGTTCTTACAGGAGTTTTCTACAAGAAATATTTGAGTCGATTATTACTGCGATATTTTGGAAAAAAAATAACTTGAAGTAATTTTATCTGAATTACACGATGGAGAAGGCTCAGCTCATTGTTTCTAAATCTTTCACGATTCTTATTAGCGGGATATTGGTGGCCTACCATAATAAGTGATACCAAGAATTTGGTACGAAGTTGTGACACTTGTCAAAGGTTTGCAAATTCCATCCACAACATTTAGGCTCAATTTCAAGAGCACTTCATTTTGATAAATGAGGTTTTGATTTAGTGGGTCCACTGTCGATGGCTTCAGGAGGACAAAAAATAATTATAGTTATGGTGAAAACAGACAGAAGCTGAACCTCTGTCATAAACAAGAGCTAAAGATGTAATCGCGTTCATTTTATCTAATATTTGTTGTAGATTTAGGGTTCCTCGGATAATTACTACAGATAATGGACCACATTTTAAAAACAGATATATGATATCTTTTTGTGCTTTGAGGGGAATCACATAGTTCTTTTTAACACCTTTTTACTCACAAAAATGGTCAAGTAGAGGTTACTACTAGAACTATCTTGGATGGTCTCAAGAAAAACTTGGAAGGTGCAACTGGAAAATGATATACTTATCTTCAAGAGTTACTATGGGTTTATAGAACAAGACCTCGAACTGTAGCTCAAAAGTATCTTTTTGCTCTGGTATATGGAATGGACGCGGTGAGACCAAT
The DNA here is from genome assembly GCA_036936605.1 of Limnanthes douglasii subsp. nivea. NCBI lineage: Eukaryota > Viridiplantae > Streptophyta > Magnoliopsida > Brassicales > Limnanthaceae > Limnanthes > Limnanthes douglasii. The sequence continues at coordinate 168,751,783 of JAUPFV010000005.1, read as the reverse complement.
AGAATCTACGCTTCCATCTTATAGGGTCCTCAATTATTTCGATGACGATATATGAAAAGAGGGTGAAAGCACATTTGAATTCGCTTCATTATCAAATTTTAATGCGAAGTCGTTAAAAGTCAAAGGTGGGATGTATGAATTTTAAATTATGAGATAAAAAATTAGGAATAACCACATTTAGTGCTCGAAAATATCAAACCATGGACATATCGCCTCAAAGATAAAGATGAAAGAATTTTACAGCACCCTTAGAATGTTGAATATTTACGATTGTATTATGAGTAATTTTTTGAACACTTATGAACATGTTATCTTACTACGTTTATATTTGACTTGTGGCATATTCTTTCCTCTCGTGGTGGCTCAGAAAGGTTTAACGAGGTGTCTATATAGCTAGAGTTGTAAATATAATAGTTCTTTTACCAAAAAATTACGAGCGTAGTATTTTGTGTTAGGAAAAATAAATTCATCGATATAAATGAGAACTTTTTCAGCTTTAAACTTATTTTTTGTAAATTAAAAAAAATGACCACCCTTGGGATAATTTATAATCATACATTTGTATGAGTACCAAATGTGTGTGGTAATATAATTCGAAGTGCCAATGTGTGTGGTAATATAAATCGAAATGCCAATGTGTCTGGTAATATAATTCTAAGTGCCAATGTGAAACGCTTGAAATTGGTCAAAAAGATTATTTTTGCAACTTTAGCCCATCTTTTGTTGTTTGCAACCTCTTTTTTTACACCAGTTGACTTGTTTTGTGATTATTTCGAGCGGACTCCAAGCAACTACAACGTATTCATTTAGTTTTTTGGCAGTGCTTTCAAGGCTCGCACAAATTTGAAGCAAGTTGACTACCTCTTCGGATGGTTTGGTGAACGAGTATTGAGGAAAGACTTTATCCATCACAGATGCGTCGAGAGGGGCCACTCTCGGAGATGGTGTTAGATGAGTTTTACGTAGTGTTTGTTGTGTTTGGAGCAATGCTAGTTGATTCTCTCACGAATGGTCTTCCACATTTTCTGATGGAGTCTCACCAGTGTTATTTTTAGTATCAACAAATCTTGATAAAAAAAAGTCTCCCAAACTGAAAAATAATGAATGGCAATCGTTAAGATATAAAATATTTCTCAAGAAGGGTATATATCTAAAGAGAGATGAATGTCATTCAAAATTTAAGTCTGAAATACTACAATCATTGGATATGCATGACATCACCCTGTACATCTCAAGGTCTAAGTAATCAATTATTACATCTCATTAGTCCTCCATTCCAAAGGGCATACATTCACAACATCACTAACCTGATTCCTAAAATACGTATAGTCAATGAAACATAATTGTACACCCTGTTAATATCCAAAATAATATATATGTATATATATACATATCATATCTAAACATGCAAAAATATATGTGCATAACTAAGTAAACTGATATACTAACCTTTTAAAGCCTAAATGGTTTATTGCAGGTCTAAAGTAGGTCGGAACAAAAAAAACACATTACAAAACACATCTCAAACGATCTGACTGGTATGGTGGCGAGCAACATGGTCAGACATCGTCGCTGCAAAGACCACGTATATCATCACAATATTGTGGAAGTCCACTTATTGTATTGTTACAGGTTAAAAATCACTACATCGTTGAGCCAGTTCACCGTGACAAGTCAGCAAATTTCATGATTGAAAAATATTCTCTTTTAATTTTAAATTATTAATTTTTTAGTTCATAGATTTGTTTTGAAATAATTTAAGCACACTTCAACATTCAACTCAATCATTCTTATTAAACTCAAACTTTATTTTTTATTTTTTTAATTTAAACATAAATCTTGAATCGTAAAATCAAATACCAAAAGTGATTTTTTCCTAATTGTCTTAATAAATATTGAAATTAGATTAAGTTAGAGGACTAAAAGGTAAAAAAAAGACTCATAACCAAACAGGTTGGCTCGAACACCAAGTGCAAGTATTGGTAGTCAAAACTTTAACACCTAAATAGAAGAATAAAATATAACTTGATGATTATAAAATCTAGACACAGAAATATGAATATAAAATACTTGTAGTCATCATTTTGCATTTAAATATGATAGTGATATGATAATGAGATATGAATTCTTTATATGAATCAAGATGAGTTATACTCGCTAACTAGCATCTAAGAACCCATAATGAGTTAAACATATATTATAGCGATAAGTGTTTAAAAAAAAAGCCGATGGAGGAAAACTAACGTATTATTTTTCTCCCCTCCTATTTATACTCTATCGATATTATAATATACTTCAATCTGTATTATTGTATTATAGGCTCTCCATCTATATCATATTAATCCAATTGGTATATACACTATTATACTCGTTGTACTCTTATTATTATCCAACATTCTAATTGAATTTAATATTTATTATGTATTAATAATTAACATATAAGTACAACAACTTGCATAAATAGATAAAATATTCTAATTTAGGATATTGTTATATGATTTTGTATATTTATTATTTAATATTCAATGATATAAATACTATTATAATTTTTTATAAATAAAATAATATATAAAACATAAATTTATCACTATAATGAATTTATATATTTATATTTGAAATCAATGATAAAAATATGATAGGTCGTACTAGTCATAAGATGATTTAAACTACATTCAAAAACTATTTTTATACCGTATTTTATATATTTTATTTGTAGTATTTTTAATATTTTGCTTATAGAAGCTAGACTGTAGATAAAGTATCTTCCAAAACGATAAGTTCTTTTATAAATAAATTAAATTCTCCCATTTTATTCTAAAAACACCCTTACTATAAAAACCAAGTTCTTCTACCGATATATTAACTTCTTCCATTTTCAAATTATTATATTCTTCCTCTTACATCTTCAAGAGCATCATCATTTTAAAAAATAAAAAAATAAAAAAAACCTTAATAATCATCTTTTCATCTACTTCAACTTTTAAAACAACCTACACTTACTATTAAGAACAAAATTTATATTAATAAGTAAAGGAAAATAGTAAGTCTTTTTTATATTTATGATTTAATCCTTTTTTAGTTTTGAATTTATTTTTGAGTTGAATCTATATTTAACTCATTTATGATGTTTAAATTATTTTTGTGTTAGATGTTTTTTTTAAAAATTTGTAAGGTTTTTCTCGAATAACAATTACTAAAAATCGCAAGTGTTCTTGAGCACCGCTGGTACAACCGTTGTTTACAGCCAATGTTATTGTATATATGGCACCGGTGATGTTATAGAAGTGTTTGTTCATGATATTTTGCACCGCTAGTATGATATGTATGGCACTGGCGGTGCCAAACGTATGTTTTTGGCATCGCCAGTGACACCGAGGTAATAATGGCCTGGCGAGATGATATTATACGATTTTTAATGGCTTCCACTAAATAATATCTTATTTATATTGCATTAAATAGAGTGGTAGGTCGAAGAAACGATTGATATCTATGAATGATTCCTACGAAAAGGAAACAAAGATGATCAAAACATCATATTGCATAACACATCGAAGAAACTGACAACAGTTCTCCTACAAATGATGTTAGTGAGCTTGTGCATACTGAGCACACCGAGAGGTCTTTACAGGTATAGAAGTTTCAAGTCGTAAGAAAACAAAAAATACCAAATATTTAATAAAATTATTATTTAATCTTATAGTATTGTAAATAAAATATGAATATTGGTTGAGTTAAATTGTACCTAAAATGATGGTGTTTTAATCTAATAATTAAATTTTGGACTTAAAGCCTAATACATATTATGGTCCCTATTGGGAGAGTCCATCATAAACAATAAATGAATTATTATAACTAGAGAATTAATTTTAAACAAAATAAGTAAAGTAAACAGAATTAATAAGTAGTAAAAAATATTTTTATTCTTTTTGATACGACACAAATATTTTAAACAAACTAGCCAAAGACCTTAGGACGTAAAATTCTAAAAGTGTCAAATATATCTGGTTGCACCACTAGGCTTGAGCAAAGTAGACTTAACCAAACAGTCGATTCTAAATATACCTACCCGTATAATATTACACGAAAAAAGGGACTTGGTCGTTTAGCCAAGCTCCAGCGCGCTTGGTCGCGCAATGCCGAGCAATCAAGAACGCCACGTCAGGTCGCACACCTTGGCACGATGAGACCTGACGAAACCTGGCCAAATGACCATGATACAAGTATAATTATGGATGCGTAATTATGTGTTACGAAGTTACAACTTTTGATTGTACGTAGTTGCGTAAAAGGTTTGCGAAAGTACAAACCAAAAAATTATAGATCAAACTTACAAACAAACAGGAACTAACAACAAAAACACACAAAAACAAAAAAGTAATTTTCAAACATTGGAAGAAAAAATTTCTTCCTCAAATTCTTCTTCCTCTTCATCATTCTCCTCTTCTTGTTCGTCCTCTTCAGAAGACTCTTCTTCTAGTTCACTAGGTCTCTTTTTTCCATAAAATGACACAAATTGTCATTTGGGCTCTATTCATCTCTATAATATTCAAAATATTATGAAGAAAAATCTTAATTAGCAAAATAGGTAGTCTCATAATCTGAAGAAGACGGTGGGTATTCTTCGATGTTTTTTATTTTCCAGGGAGAGTTTCGTTCTTGGGACCTATCAAGTGATAATTAATTATCATAATTGTTTAAGTTAGACTCATAATCAGAGGGTACAACAATGAAATGAGTCATTTTTAAATTACAAAGTTTTTTTGGAGCATTTTTTGTATGAAATCCTATTAAAAGTGTAAACTTTGATTTATAGAAAAACCGTTTGGAACCATGCAATATGTTATTAAATTTTGCTTCTCTTTTTGGTGAACTAACCCATTCTCGGCAGCCGTTTAAATTTATTGCCACGATATTGATGATTTATCTACATCTACTTTTGTCAAATAAAACAATTAATTACTCAATAAAAAATTGCTAACAAGTTTAAATATTGATATGATAATATAAATAGGAAGATGATAATTTATATCTATTTTTAACAGTTTTGAATTAGATATCTTTTTAATATTTGAAAGTAAACAATTGTTACTTGACTGAAAAATTATGTTATAATGAGTTGCGGAAATATAGAGCTGCCGTGAAAAAATACTACTGTAATTAGGTTGTATAATTACGTTATGATAGGTTGCGTAATACATTTTAATTAGGTGCGAATCGAAAATTTAGGTTGCACAAATAGACATATGTTAATGAGAAAATAAAATTGTAACTGAGGGTGTGAAATTATGTTATAACTGGTTGTGAATTTACATTATAATTAGTACATAAACGATATAAGAAAATTAATACTTCAAAATAAATTAGTGTAGTTTAGAGACATATAATTTTTATAAAAAAACATAGTTAAGAAATAAACTAAACGTTTTATGCTCTTATTTTTTATACAATTAGTGTAGTTTAGAGACATATATTTTACACATGATGTGCTGTTGAATGTTTTTATTATTAAAATAGATTGATTTTTCTTTATTAGTTTTAACATGATTTTTAAGACTAGCAATATGATCTTTAAGACTAACATTAATATGTTCATTGTTTTTTTTTTCCAGTTTTTTTCAATTCGTTTAAAGACGTTTTTGTCCATTTCTATATCTTCTGACCGTAATATAAAAAGAAATAAAGTTTTGTCAAAATATGGTTGTGTAATTACATGCAACCATGTTGTGAAAATATATCTTTGATGAATTAAACTTGGTTACATAATTGTGAGTAACTTGGTAGCGAATTTTTTTGTTGTGAACCATGAATGAAGTTATATGTTGTAATGTATTTTTAAAATATTTTAATTATTCCTCAATATTTTTTATTTCTTCTACGATCTAAGATGTATTTGGAATTCCTAATGTGGAGAATATTAGTTCTTTTGACATTTTTTATATCGAAACTACAAAGTTCGAATACATGTATATTAATTGAAACTAACTGTTTTTTGGTTGGATAGATACATATAAGTTAGTTGTGAAAAAAGAAAACAGTTCATCCACGACCGTTAAACATGTATACAAGTAGTTCCTAGGTAACTAATTGTATTTGTTGTTATGTAAGAAAATATACAAATTGTCAAAGCTAAACACAAATGATTTTTTTGTCACGTGTATAATTCTGAACACATAAATCGAAAAATCAAAGACAAAAATAAATAATTTCATCATGCAAATCTGATTTAGCAGTTGCTTTTTTTTTTTAAATTTTCAAAATTCTTAAAAATTTGATGTAAAAATATGTAATTGGAAAGATTTTTTTTTTTTAAATGTTCCGAACTAGAAAAACAATTTCTTTGGTAATTCTGTTTTTTCCACCTTAAAAGTATTGTTAGAGTTTTTTATTTTTTATTTATTTTTATTTTTATGATGATTCGTTATTAATAAACTTAAAAGACGAGATATTTATCGGTAAATTGATTTTAAATGGATTACACGTAGTAACTTACACTTACATATATAATACGAACTATACTTCGGGTTTCACGAGTGTGTTATCGGCCCTCAAAAGTGGACCCAGAAACCTAATATGGGCCGTAATTTGTACAGTGACCCTACAGTCACTTAGATAATGCTTTTTCATTGATGTTTCCAAAAACTCGAAAGGAAAATGCAAAACATGTTTCTTCAAGAGTTCAAAACTCGCACGCATTATTTGGCTTTTAGAATTACGGAGCTTCATTTTAATATTTCCCTTTTTTATAAAAGGTATTATCTGGACTTCCTACTGGTCCAGATTTCAAAAAGGCAATCGAAATCAACAAAACCCATAAAAAGTTGGTTCTACAAAACACTCGATTAATACGTATATAATATATGAGTTATATTTTAATTATATACTTAAAAACTATAATTTATTTAATCCTTTGCTCGCCGAACTGAAGCTGATGCACTAAAGAGCAAAAATAATTGAAAATTGTTTAAATTAATCTAAACGCTACCAGCTAAAAAAATATTATTCAATCAGGTCCATCATTTTGTGCGAAAGGAGAAGGTATAAATTCAAAACGTTTAGTTATATGTTATTGTCGCAATTAAGACATTCGAAGACAAGTGGTATTGTAGCTGTGCGCGTGTAATCTACTACGTTAATCACACAAAAGAAAGATCCCACACCTCTCTCTCTATGTATAAATATATGTCATAACTTCATCTTTTGATAATAAAACGTTAAATATATAATATAGCATTCATATAGATAGTTAAACATATATATATATATATATATATATATATATATATATATATATATATATATATATATATATATATATATATATATATATATATATATATATATATTTCGGTGAAGGACGACATAAAATAATAATACAAAAAATATAATTGGATTGAACCACAATATTAAAAATAATGCTAACGTGATAGCTGTAACCAAATAAATCGGATCATAAAACAACTAGTTATTTGGTAATCATAAATATATGATTACTCATATATCCTTCAACCATGCGAATACGAATCTATAATATTCATTAGTTAACCAGTTCTATTATGAAACGAGGGCTAATTATTAAGTACAACAAAAAAATAAATTAGAACCGGAGTACAAAATTACATCGGCCAGATAACCTTAACATTAAAGAATCTGAATTTTAGATCAGAAAACATACAATGTAAAATCGCAAAGCAAGAGATTTTTGAGTTCTTTTCCGCCCTTACGTGGTATATAACCGTGCCCAAACATGAACGCCAAAGATGACGAATGCTAAAGGGAGGCCAACTTGGAGCCACCCTAATCCAATATGACCAATTATCATCATTTAAAGTGAATCTGAGCTTGGTACTGGATGCAATCAACATACTATGAGTGAAAACACAATCATAGAGGATACAACTGTTGAATTCAACATATGAATGACACAACACATAATCAGAAATGGAGTTTAATCCCCAACTTATAAGCTTGTCCCGACTAAACAACTTTTCTTAGATGGAAAATCAAAGAATAAAAGAATCACGATGAATATTATGCTTATGTCAAACTAACTCCGCTAGCCGAACATAAAATGTGGGTGTACGAATTGCATTGAAGCTTATTTTATTATGAGTTTTACATTCTGATTCTTGGCGATCCAATAATGCACATTGTCATAAATGATGCTTGGAGATGGGAGTGAGATGATGAGGTGGGTTATCTCTTGGAATTTGTGAAGGTTTCTAGCACTTGCATACCTTATTTGGCCTGATTAGTTCTGGTGTCCATCCAAAATGATGTCGGGAACCTTGAGATTTTTGTTTAGCCTTGAGTCACGAATAATACTGTGCCCATAGTGGGTTACCAGATAGGTAAGGAGCATCCAAGGGTCGTACGAGAAGACGGTAGTATCCTCATTACAAATTATCACCCCATATAATGTGCTAGCTAGAGGCCTAAGACTTAAAATTTTACTCAAAGTCCATGAGGGAGGGAAACCAAGATTTAAAGGCCAAACATTTTTATTTATAATATTCTCAGAAGTAATCCAGCCACACCAGATTAAATTGTCAATACTACTAAATATGAACCATGAATGTTTCAGCACATCTGCTTGATTCTAGGCTTTTAGATCTGGAATCACAAGGTTGTCTTCCAACGTGAACACGGTAACATTTGACCATGCCATATTTTCCTCTAATGCTTTCATCTCATGGCCATATCAAATGAAGCGTCACAAGGATCAAATACATCTATAGGTACCCTAAAAGGCAAGATGGAAACTAAAAACCAGAATAACCAACCGGAAAAAAGGACAAGCTTTAAAATTTGGAGTATATCACCGTAATAATGGTGTTTGGAGGTCCTCAAGCCAATAAAAGTAGTAATATTTTACTAGGAAGGAACCAAAATTGTACCCTCAGATATTGCTCAGTTCTTGTCTAAGAATGAAATTTACCAAAAAAAGAACATGTGACTAAAAAAAGCTTTTATAAAAAAAAATCTATAAATTTTATTAATATTTTACCAACTTTAAGAATATCAACACATTCAAAGTCATCTTTTTACATTTTGTTTTTGTAGAAAACTGATTTCTTTATAATGGTATTGTTTAATAAAGATATGTTTTTTATTTTTGTTTTAAATTTTTCAGTATCAAAATTGTTTGGACCGTTTGACTTTATTTTTTTAATATAATTTACTCTATATTTTTTAGAGTGCAATATTTGATTGGTTAGACCGTTTAGGCCATATATTTCTTTAGTTTACAATTAGGCGTTGTATCATGTATGTATTTTTTGTTTCTCGACTACTATACCACAAGTAGTTTTTAGTATATTTTGAGTCTACTCCAGATTATTGTGCCGATTTATAGTTTATGTTAATACAAAAATATGAGGAGCCATAGATCCTTACAACATCGAAGGAAAGATCCTTCTGTAATACAGATGAATAATAATAAAAATAAAAGACACGACTTTGCATCTTCACTTATTGGTTTATTTCTGTTAGACGTATACTAAAAGTAACTTGAGAATATAGCTTTGCCAAATACTACATGTGGTCATATATGGAAAAATGAAAACATGTACAACATGAACTATTTTGAATCTCTCGCGCATAAGATGAGACGAGACTTAGGTGCAAAGACGTTGGATAAAACCAAAAGACAAGTTATGTCGGAGGTAATAAGTATGCTATTGTTGAATATAAAGGTATAAACTGATCATATAGAGAGTCAAAGATACAACTCATTATTTCTAAAGGACTTCTGAAGATATCTAAAAGCTTTTGGAGGAAGGTAAGTTACTAAAAGTCTGAACTGATGTTGAATTTCAACCTTTCATAGTAGGCGTACCACATGTAATAATAGTATAAGAAGGCATCAATAATCCTCTATCGTACGAATGTCATCGCCAACCTTTTTTGTGTGTTAGTCTGCATGACCGAATGAAGAAGTGGGTTGTCATGCTCTATTGTGAGCTGTAAAGTATTTTTCACATTATTGATCCTATATAAAAAATGAGAGTTGGGTATGGATTTATTGCTGGTCATTTGTGTGAGAGAAACACTTGTAATATTTGAGGAATAAAGCTAGAAATTTTCAGCATTGTGAGGTAGAAGTTAAATAGTTGGAGGCGTTCTGAGATCCATAGTTCTTTTGTAAGATGAGAGGGATTTTTTAACAAATATGAGTGACTGAGTGTTTAGTACTTGAGAGAGTCTTCTTGTAATCTTATATATTCTTATATATATATATATAAAATATATTTATGTTGCTCGTAAAGGTAGGATTTCTTCATAATTCGAACACGTTAAATCTGTCTTGTGTTTGTGCTTAGGTTTATATTCTTGTTCTTTTATTTTTTTTTTGTTTAAACAATTTCTTATTGAAATATTTTTGGGATTCTCCAAAAATTTCAATTGGATAAAATCAGAGATATTCTATTGAACATAGAGGATGAAAAATGATATGATTTTCTTTTTCAACAGAACCCATTTTTAATCAATTCGACCAACCAAAAAACACTTTGGAAGTTAGGGCAGTTAAGGTCTCAAAATTGGTTTTGTAATAAAACGGCTGAAATTTAAAATTTGAATAAAACGTTCAAATTTTCAATTTCAAAATTCTGTTGACTTGCAACAATAGTCGATTTAACCAAAATAAAAATTTTCCAAACTGAACTATCAGCTCGACCCCAGCCAGGGACTCTGCCCCTTGATTCCGGGAGGGCCTACGCCCCTTGACCCCGTTAATCATGATCTAATCTAACAAGCGTGCACTCCACACTCTACGACTTGTTTGATAATGTATCATGATTAAATTGGTCGACTAGTCGATCCAATTACACTAAAATAAATAACAATCTTCCCCCATTTTTAGTGTAATTCATGATCTACTAAACACAATCCTATCAAATATCAAATTTATACATAAATGAAATATCGTAACGATTGAATTTCACATTAGTATATTACACATTCCAAATATTCGAATATCAATGTATCACTAAGGATTGAACCTTTACTATTCACAATGAATACATGAAGATAATATACACATAAATTTACATTCTCACTTGTTCTTACTTGACACTATATTTTACTAGCCTTGTGTCCTTATCCTTCTTAAGCATATCAAAGCCACGTCCTAGCTTCTTGAAGCGGCTAAACTTCATGCTCAAATAGGTAGTTCTTTTCATCTTGCACCTACATATGCAATTTTTCAAAATATCTATTAAGAAGATAATCTTCAACCTTCACAACTTGCAGGTCTGAACACATACCTCAGGATGATATATAAATGTGTTCCAATCTCTTGATATTAAGATTTCCATATTGAATTCAACACCTAATGTTATATTAGATGGGAATTGGGTATCTCAACATGAGAGATTTCAGATGGACTTTAATCTTATCCCAATAGCCGATTTGTGCACAATATCTCTATTTAACCCTTTGGTTAAATGATCGGCTAAGTTATATTGAGTTCTCACAAACTCTACTGAAATAACATCATGCGTGATACGCTCATGAATCATACTGTGTCTAACACCTAAGTGTCTAGACCTGCCTATGTAAACTTGTCTATAAACATTGGCCAAGGCAGCCTCACTATCACATCTGATAGATATAGGTGATATCGGTTTGGGCCACAACAGAATTTCGTACATTAAATTTCTTAGCCACTCAGCTTTTTTACTCGCTGCTGCTAATGCCACAAACTCTGATTCCATTGGTGAATCAGTAATACAATTTTGTTTCTTAGATGCCCAAGAGATATCACCTCCCTCAAGTAGAAATACCCATCCACTTGTGGAATAATGATCTTCCATATTGGAAATGTAACTCGCGTCTGAATATCCTTCAAGTACATAAGGAAATCTAGTATAAGTTAAACCATAATTCATGGTTCCTTTCAAATACTTAAATACTCGATTTAAAGCTTGCCAATGATGTGAACTAGCATTGCTAGTATACCTACTAAGTTTTCCAACAACAAAAGCAATATCCGACCTAGTGCTAGTCATGGCATACATAAGACATCCGATGGCCCTCGAGTATTCAAGTTGAAATACAGCAGCACCTTTATTAGGTAGAAGCTTTAGACTAGGATCTATAGGAGAGCTTATCGGAGAATAATCTTTAAAATTAAATTTATTCAATATTTTCTCAATATAGTGAGATTGAGAAATCAAAATAATATTGTTCTTCTGATTGATTCTTATACCAAGAATCATTTTAGCTTCCCCCAAATCCTTCATCTCAAAATTAGATGATAAAAATTTCTTTATTTCATTAACCTGATTTTGGTCAATACCAAAATCAACATATTATCCACATATAAACAAATCATAACTCCTTTACCAGAATTATCAAATTTGCTATATACACACTTGTCTGCTTGGTTAAGAATAAATCCATTATACAATATCACATTATCAAATTTTTTATGCCAATCTTTTGGTGCTTGTTTTCACAACCAGGCATGACAAACCCTTCGAGTTGTTTCATATAAATATCCTCATCCAAATCACCATTCAAGAATGCAGTTTTAACATCAATTTGATGAATTACAAGATTTTATACAGATGCAAATGCAATCAAGAATCTAATTGTGGAAATCCTAGCAACCAGAGCATAAGTATCAAAGAAGTCAATTCCTTCTCTTTGTTTAAATCCCTGGATAACCAATCTAGCTTTATACCTTTCAATAGTACCATCTACTTTCATTTTTCGTTTAAATATCCATTTATTTCCCAATGATTTGCACCCAGGAGGTAAATCAGCCAACTCCCATGTATTATTATGCATGATAGACTCTATTTCATCCTGGATAGCTTCTTTCCAGAATGCAGCATCCCTTGATGCCATAGCATCACTAAAAGTCCTTGGATCATCTTCAATAACAAAACAATATTGATATTGATAGTCAATCTTATATCGTGACCCTTCAACTAAATATAGTTGAAAATCAGATCCGTACGACTTAGCTTTTCTGGCTCTAGTACTTCTCCTTGGCTCAGAAGGTTCAGGTACACAACTAGTACCACTTGATATATATTTAATTTGACTTGAGTTCCTATTCAAAGAGTTTTGAATCAAATCTGTAGGTCTAGGTATAGAAGTAAATCTCTCTTCATCTAATATTGCATCTCTTGACTCGATAACCGTATTCACCGAGACATAGTAATTGGATTCTAACACATAGAACCTATATGCAACAGAGTGCTCAGCATATCCAATAAAGATACAATCTATACCTCTTTCACCCAAATTTTTCCTTTTGGGTTCAGTGAGCCTTACAATTGTTCTACAACCCCAAACTCTCAAATAATTCAATGTTGGAGGCTTTATATACCAAAGCTTGTACGGGGTCATCTTATTCCTTTTAGTAGGAATACAATTCAATAAATAACAAGCTGTTAACATAGCCTCACCCCAGAATCCTTCACTCAAACCCGAAAAGGACAACATGGAATTGACCATTTCTTTCAGAGTCATATTCTTCCTTTCAGTTATACCATTTTGTTGTGGTGTATAAGGAGCCGTGGTTTGATGAATTATACCCGTAAACTGAAAATATATAGGATCATAATATTCACCTCCTCTATCCGTAAGTAGATTTTTAATCAAATTATTCTTATGTAGCCCAACTTCTTCCTTATAGATTTTAAACTTATCAAGAGCTTCATTTTTAGCATGCAACAAATAAATGTAGCAAAATCTAGATGCATCATCAATAAAAGTAACTACATACTTTTTATTTCCTAACGAAGGTGTAGCATGGAAATCACATAAATCATTATGTACTAGTTCCAATATTTTGGAAACTCGGTTAACATTATTGAAAGGTTTTCTAGTTATCTTAGTTAACATGCAAGTTTTACATTTTTCATTATTTGCATCAACATGAGGAATAAGGCTAATTTTGACATGTCTTTTATTTTTCCATAATGAACATGTCCTAATCTAGCATGCCATAATTCTGTTTTATTCATATTTCTACACACACTAGTAGAGTCATACAAACAGAATCATTTCTGAACGAAATATTAATATTTAACATAAACATACGATTACATAAATATCCGAATCCCATAAATACACCATGTTTTGACAATACATATTTTCCACTTTCGTACACTTGTTTGAAACCACAATTATTTAAAATAACATCAGACAAAAGATTCTTTCGAATCCTAGGAACATACAATACATTGTTCAATAATATGTACTTTCCAAAAGTAAATAGTAATTTAACATTTCCTAGTCCTTTAATTGGTTCGGTAGCAACATTTCCCATCTTAAGTGAAGATCCATCTTCAATCGGTTGAAAATTACTAAACTATCGAAGATCTTTACATACATGACTTGTTGCTCCTGAATCAACCCACCAAGCAACATCATCATCCTGCACATAAAATGTTTCATATATTAGAGATATATAATTCTGACCAGAATTAGAATTCTGAAATTAAATCTGACCTTGTTGCTTTTCAGGATCCTTAGATCCACTTGAACCAGCATTGTTTCCACTTGAACCATTATTATTTTTGCCTTTTCCAACTCGACAATCCCTCCTAAAGTGACCGGGTTTGCCACATTTCCAGCATGCCATTTTAGGCTTTTTGTTGGTAAAATTATTGTTTTTGTTGTTTCCTTTAAACTTTCGTTTATTCCCCTTACCTGTATTTCCATTCTTAAAGAATCCGCTGCTTTCAGCCATATTTACAGATGAGTTTCCCACTTGGTTTTTACCCTTGGGATTACTTATTTCATCTTGAGCCCTTAGAGACTCTTCAATCTTAAAATGACTACCAAGTTCGACTAGAGTCATTTCTTCCTTGTTGTGTTTCAGTGTGTGTTTAAAATCCTTCAATGAAGGAGGCAATTTGTCAATAACAGAAGAAACCGAAATACATTCGTCCATTTCATATTGTGTTGAACGAATTGACCCAAAATTCTTAGTAGTTCATTATATTGTTCCATTACAGGTCTAGAGTCAACCATTTTGTAATTTGTAAAATTACTAACCAGGAACTTCCCACTAGAAGCATCTTCTGCCATGTATTTTGATTCCATAGAATCCCATAACTCTTTTGCAAATCGACATTTTGGTATACATCAAACAAAGAATCAGACACACCATTTAATATGTGGCCACTTGCTCCCACTTGCTGCACCTCCTTGTTTGTTCCAACGTTTCATTCTCAGTGATCTCTGGCCAGGGGGTACTCAGGACATACACAACCTTAAGGGTAGTCAACATAAAATGCATCTTTTTCTACCATCGTCTGAAATCATGTCCTTCGAACTTGTCCAACTTAGCGAATTTAATTGTCATCTCCTTCGCGGACTCTCCTCCGTTCGTCATCTCTATCTTCATCAACAAGACCAGAATATTTCAATAAAATGTACAAAATAGTCTTTCGATTCCGGATAATCTCTGAAGTGTTGTAAACAATTTCTTATTGAAATATTTTTAGAGTTCTCCAAAAAATTCAATTGGATAAAATCAGAGATATTCTATTGAACAGAGGGGATGAAAATGATATGATTTCTTTTTTCAACATAACCCATTTTTAATCAATTCGACAAAGGGCAGCTAAGGTCTCAAAACTGGTTTTGTAATAAAACGGCTGAAATTTAAAATTTGAATAAAATGTTCAAATTTTCAATTTCAAAATTCTGTTGACTTGCAACAATAGTCGATTTAACCAAAATAAAAATTTTCCAAGCTGAACTGTCAGCTCGACCCCAGCCAGGGGCTCTGCCCATTGATCCCGCAAGGGGCTACGCCCCTTGACCCCGTTAATCATGATCTAATCTAACAAGCGTGCACTCCGCACTCTACGACTTGTTTGATAATGTATCATGATTAAATTGGTCGACTAGTCAATCCAATTACACTAAAATAAATAACACTATTGTCGAATACAAAGGTTATAAACTGATCACATAGAGAGCCAAAGATACAACTCATTATTTCTAAAGGACTTCTGAAGATATCTAAAAGCTTTTGGAGGAAGGTGAGTTACTAAAACTCTGAACTGATGTTGAATTTCAACCTTTCATAGTAGGCCTACCACATGTAATAATAGTACAAGAAGGCATTAATAATCCTCTGTCGTACGAATGTCATCGCCAACCTTTTTTTGTGTTAGTCTGCATGACCGAATGAAGAAGTGGGTTGTCATGCTCTATTGTGAGTTGCAAAGTATTTTTCACATTATTGATCCTATATAAAAACTGAGAGTTGGGTATGTATTTATTGCTGGTCATTTGTGTGAGAGAAACACTTGTGATATTTGAGGAATAAAGCTAGAAAATTTCAGCATTGTGAGGTAGAAGTTAAATAGTTGGAGGCGTTCTGAGATCCATAGTTCTTTTGTAAGATGAGAGGGCTTTTTAAAAAAAATATGAGTGACTGAGTGTTTAGTACTTGAGAGAGTCTTCTTGTAACCTTATATATATAATTTATTTATGTTGCTCGTAAATGTAGGATTTCTTTACAATTCGAACACGTTAAATCTGTCTTGTGTTTGTGCTTAGGTTTATATTCTTGTTCTTTTATTTTTCTTTGTTTTGGGTTTCAAAACTAAGCTTTGAGTACGAGCGTAAGCTATGTAGCTATTCTATTTTTTTTGCAGTTCTAATACTATCATAAAACAGGCTTCAGCTAGATTGGTTGAGCTTTGACTAACGATGTCCGAACTTTGATTATTTCTAGGATATGGTATTATTGATTATTCTAAAGCTAAGGGTTCTATTGTAAGAATATTTTCCTAGCAAGTATTATGGTGAGCTTCAATAATAGGGAACAACACTTTGTGTAAAGTAAAAAAAAGAAAGGATGGAGATCATTTCAGATTTTGAAGGTTGAGAGAAGGCTCTCATCGAGAAATAAAGAAAGGACACCAAGATGAGTTCGATGATGATCAACCTAGAAAAATTCAATGACGATAATGATTTGAACCTCTAGTGCATTAACGTTTGGGCTTTCCAAGTGCAGAATAGGTTGGTTGCTGTAATTGATGATAAATCTACAGATAAAGTTGATACTGAAGTATTATTCAAAGCACATAGTTCCCTCACATTGAGCTTGAAAGATGAAATGCTTCAAGATGTATATAAAAAGCCTAAAACATTGAAGATATATAATCAACTTTGAAGCCGTTTACATGCAAAGTCTCTAGAAAATAGATTATATCTCTTGAAACAACTGTACACGCTATCAATGGATGGTAGCAAAACGATACAAAAAACACAAAGATAATTTTAATAAAATCATTTTTGTCTTGAATATAAGTGTTGTCAAGGTGGAGGATGAGGAACATGCTACAATCCTCTTAAGTTCTCTACCGAAGATGTATGAGCACTTTGTGAACACCATGCTCAACAAAATTGAGTCTTTTATCATGGCCAAAGTGAAGAGTTCCTTGAACTCAAAATATCTTCAAAGGAAGATAATTATAAAGGACAACTCTAAAGGTTTTAGAATAAGTGTGATGTGTCGTCCATGAATGAGAGGTCCAAGAAAAACGAGAGGAAACTCTCAATCGAAATCTATGGGATTTGGTACATGTTCTAGAGTGAGATACTCGATGTGCATAAAAAAATTACCATATTAGTATAAATTTCCCAGAGAGAAGAAAAATAAACAATTAGTCGAAGGTCGAAGTTGGAAATGCTGCAATGGTTCTAAATGACTATGAGTGGGATGATGGTTTAATGGTTTCTTTTTCTTGCAGGTACAATGACTAGTGGGTGTTGAATTCAGGAATATCATTTCATATTAATTTCAAAAAATATTAGTTTGAAATGGTGAGATTGTTTTAAGGTGTAAATGTCATCATTGGGAATGATGAATCCTGTGATGTCAAAGGAGTTTGAAATGTTCAGCTCAAGTTGTATACCCGACTTGACATAGTGATTAACAATGTGAGGTACAATCTCAAAGTTATCTGTCACCTTCTTTCTATTGGAATGTTAGATAAGGAAAATTTTACTTATATGCGTGAAGACGATATAATTAGGGCAATGCTCACTTGTTGTTACGAAATCCTATATGCCTATCGATGTGTTAGTTACTGAAGGATCTTTAGTGGTAAGATGTGTGTATAGTATGGAGAAGGATTTAACCAAGTTGTGGCATCCGAGGCTTGGACATGTGAGTAAGAAACGCCTTATTAAGCTGAGAAATCAAGGGTTGTTGGATGGTGACACAATTAAGAAGTTAAGCTATTGTGAAAGTTATGTCATGGGTAAGAGCAAGACGATAAATTTTATGCCTATTAATCATACAACGAGTATTATGCTTGAGTATGTTGATTCAGACCTCTAGGGTCTGACACGAGAACCTATTATAGGTTGTGAAAGGTAACTTATGTCCTTTATTAATGACTCTTCCAGAAAAGTATGGGTTATACTTTTTAAGACTAAATAAACATTTGATGCTTTTATAAACTTGAAGAATTCGGTGGAGAATGAGACCGGTTGATCCACAAGAAGCTTCGAGCTGATAATGGTTTAAAATATGTGAACAATGAGTTCACTAACTATTGTTTAAAGCTTGACATTTCTAAACACCAAACCATGAGCGGGCTTCCCAACAGAATGGGTTTGGTGAAATAATGAATTGAACCTTGCTTGAAAGGGTTAAATGTATGCTTTAAACAATTTAAACGGGTTGAAGGTTTTGTGGAGAAATCGTATGGCTGTGTATATCATTAACATAAGTACATCTATGGAACATAAGTTTTTTTTCCTTAAGATACATGAACTGGAAAGAAACCTCATCTAGAATACTTGAGAGTATTTGTGTGTGAGCATACACACATATGAAGAAAGACAAGCTTCAGTCAAGATCATTAAAATGTTTGTTCATCAGATAATGAGTAAACTAATATAGGTTATAGTGCCTTGAACCTGGGAAACTCAAGGGTATGATTAATAGAGACTTGGTTTTTAATAAGGAGGACATGCCATTAAAAAAGAGGATAAAGACAAAACATAATACTGTTGAGAAGAGATGTGAAGTTGGTGATGAGTGCAATCTAGAGAGTGAAGCCAAAAAACCTTCTTCCGAATATGAGTTAGGACCTGGTAAAAATTTGGCCCATAAGGAGGAAGTGATACCACTGCATGACTCCGAAGATGGTTGAGGTTCTGGTGTTCTAGGGCCTTTGGTTGGTCAGACTAGAGAGCGATATGGACTTGAAAGCAAATAATTGGTTAGAGATATAACACGAAGACCAAGGAAACCCCCACACAGGAAGAATTATGATGATGTTATTTCTTAAGTTTTTCTTGATTGGAATGTGGAGATATGTTCTTGAACCCAAAATAAAAGTTGTTCACTAAATACTTCCCCGCAAACGAAATATCCTTAAACAATAACTATATTTTCATACACATACAATGCACATTAACTATCAAGGGCGTAATATTTGTATCTCTTTTCTCAATAATATATTAATTTAATTATAGTTGAAAATCTTATCAGTATATGTTTTAAATTATATGTAAGAAATTTAACATTTTAGTTTTCAAATGTCTTCAACTTTAAACTGATTAAATCAACAATGATAACACATTGAAGAACATATATATATATATTGTTAATTTAAGTGGTTTTGGTAGGATTCATTCACTATAAACACTACAATTGATTATTATCCGCTTATACCGTCTGAAATAACTTATTCTTACTTGATCAAAAAAATCCATTTCATTAATATATATGCAAAGTTTCAAAGTTTCAATAGATTTTATTTTTGGTCTATCCTCAAAACTATCCCTAGTTATGTACCCTAGTTATGTAGAGGAGTGGTTTGTCATTGGTGATTTCACTTCGATCACCTCAAGTGATGATCAAAGGGGATGATTTACCTACTGTTATAATAGTGCCAATGATTTTAATGATACTATTAACGAATGTATTTTGGAGGATGCAAGGTACTCTGGCACTAGATTCACATGGTCCAATAAATCTAAGTGGATAGGCTTGGATCGTGCTTTGTTTAACAATGCTTTGGCTGATTATTTCACTAACACAATTGTCAAACATCTAGCAAGGACTTGCTCTGATCATATATCTCTATGTATTTCTATTTCAATAGACACATATCAGGCTAAAGCTAGTTTCAAATTCTTAAATATGCGGACATTAGATTCTGTTAACCATAGCGGAAATTAATTAGAATCTAAATATGCAGGGATACCCTCTCTATAATTTCCGGAATAAGCTTAAAAGGATTAAAGGGGCTTTAAAGATCTGAAACAAAGAGAAGTTTGGTAACATTTTTGACACTGTGGTTAAAGCTGAATAAAATATAAAAGTTATGGAAAACAACATGCTTGAGAACCATACTACTGATAACATCAATAAATCCTCTAAAGCTAATGCCATGCTGCTCCAAGCTCTTGCTAAAGAGGAGTCTTTCTGGCATAAAAAACCTATTCAATCTGGATTAAGGATGGAGATGGAAACACAAAAAATTATCATAACTATGTCAAAAAGAAAAGGAGAAATAACAGAATCAATAACTATGCTGAGTCCTATTTCAATGACATCTTATCTACTAACCCGTATCCTGATCTTAAGATTAAATCTAATCTTTTGAACAACTATATGTTTAATTCTATTCCTAAACTGATTAGTGATGAAGATAATAATTATCTAATGAATTTCCCTAAAGAAGATATGATATTAAATAGTATCAAGAGTATGAATCCTGCTAGTTCAACAAGTATTGGTGGATTTAATACTAAATTTTACATTACCTATTGGCAAATTATAAAGAAGGACCTTTGTGCAGCTATCATCTCATTCGTTAAAGGCCAAAAGCTTTCGTAAGGCATCATGGCTACTAGTTTGTGTCTTGTTCTAAAGTCATGTAATCCTACACAATGGAGGGATTATAGGCCAATTAGTCTTTGCTCTATGTTTTAAAAAATTATATCTAAAATAAATAATAGTAGGCTTGAAAAAATCCTCCTTAATATCATCTCTGAAACTCAAGGTGCCTATGTTACTGATAGATCCATTCATGATAACATATTGATAGCTAAAGAGTTAATATTTGACCTTAACAAGAAAGTTAAGGATGAGAACATTCTGATCAAGGTTGATATGGCCAAAGCCTTTGACAGAATGTCCCATAGTTTTCTCAACAAAGTCCTATTGAACTTTGGTTTTCATCATAGCTAACTAGCTATATTGATAGAATCATAAGAAACGTTTATTTTTTAATTCTAATAAATGGTAGGGTTATGGGTTACTTTAAAACTAAAAGGGGTTTAAGACATAATTAATAGAAACATAAGACATTCTAATAAATATCTCCTAGTCTTTTCATAATTGCTGAAGAAGTGCTAATAATAGGCTTAGGTGACCTATTTGAGACTAACAAAACTATGAGATACAAATCTATAAGTTTTATCCTAATTCATTACCTAGATTTTGCTGATGATCTTCTAATATTTACTAATGGCTTAAGTTCTTCCATATCTTAACTTAGTAATTTTATACAGGATTGTCAAGAGGCATATGGTCAACTAACTAATAAACAGAAGACCAAAATTATTACATCAAACAACTTCCCATCTTCAATAGTCTCTTCTCTTTTTACTATTACTGGCTTTAACAATGACCACCTTCCTACTTCTTACTTAGGCACCAATCTGAACAACAATAAAAAAAATCTATGAATTATGACTCTCGCTAAATAATATCAGAAATATAATTTATGGTTGGGAAGGAAAAAACCTATTATATGTGGGAGACTTACGCTAATCAACTCTGTCTTGATGGCCTTACCTATCTCCTGGCTTCAAAACTTCTTTTTTTTCTAAAAGAGTTATTGACAGAATTGAGAAGATCTTCAATAAATTCTTGTGGGGTTCTAAGCAAGATCTACTAATATAAATTGGTTAAATTGGGCTAAGGTTTGCAAAACTTTCAATGCAGGGGGTTTGAATATTCGCGGCCTTAAAGATATCCATGATTTTTTCTCATGTAAGATGTGGATCAGATTTAGGAAAAATAAAAACATTTAGGCCAAATATGTTCACATTATGTATTATAAAAAGGTCACTCTTTGAAAGCAAACTACAACACTAAGATTTGCTCTCATATGTGGAAAATGTTATCTGAGATAAAAAAAATACAGTTGAGCCTAAGGTTAAATGGAAGATGGGCAGTGGAGATATTGACTTATGACTTGATAATTGGTTTAGAAACTCACATGTTATCAAGCTGGATGAATACACAGACAACAAATCGTACATGCATTACAAAGTTTAAAACTAATTGGTTCAAAACAGTTGGACTAAGCCTCGTCTGAGCAGTTACATTTCTTCTAATGACATAGTCCTTATTGATAAGATATATGTAAGATAAAATGTTGACGATTATCTATTCTGGTTAGCTTCTAAACATGGGTCCTATAACACTAAGGAAACTTGGAATTTCATCAAAACTCACATAAAAAATGTAGTCTATTTGAGATATATTACCCTTGTCTCCAAATGCAAGTTTTGCTGCATTTTGGAAATTACTAAACACCTTTTTATTGAATGTAGTTTTTTGTGGAAAATTTGGTGTTTCTTTTCTAATCTTGCAGGTTTGATTTCTAGTTGTTATATTAGATTGAATTTAAGAGTTTAGTTGGGTAGTTGTCAGACTTTAATGTTCTCATGACAGTAGTGAGAAGACTCACGTAGCTTACCATATTTATCTTTCAAAGTAGCTCGTTGTTCTGATTTCCTAATAATTTTCTCGAGCACTTTCTGACCATTGTACCTCTTTGACTTGAATCATTCAAGCTCTATTCTTATAATCATATTTTCCCTGAAAGTTATCATCTTATGCTTGTTATCAATCGCCAAGACCTTGAATTCCTCCTTCAAATCTTAGATTAAAGCTGGCTTGTAATCTAATCAATTGGGTTTCAGTATTCATCCTAATTTGCAGCGAAGCTTCTTGGAGTTCATTTTTAATGTTGAACAATTTCCAAGGTCTGAGATCACCCTGTATAAATTTCATTCTTCTACCTTTGCAGATAGATTACATGGGTTAGATTTTTAAAGAGTCCTTTCATTTTCTTATCCTAGTTGTTGTTTGGGTCATATTGTTTTTGTCTAAAGCTTTGGTGCCTGAATTTCTGTTGAAATCTCTTGGCGCCTTTGTCTATTTTAATCCTTTTTTAGGACTCTTTACCTCACCAATAATTTTTTTAATTATAAAAAACTTAGTTAAGACAGATTTTAATAGTATATGAGATTTATTTTTAGCAATGATTAACCTTTTTTATATATGAAAGAACACAACATTTGTCATTTCCAAATTTAAAATTAATAAAAAATAAACGAATATAAAATTATTCACATATAATAAGATTTAACCTATTTAAATTTGTGAATAAGTTTTATATTTCCGACAACAAGCTACTGATTTTATAAGACAAACGATTACGAAAAACCTTTCCAGTACAAATAACACAACACATGAGTTTGTTCCAACTTTTTAGATAATTTTCGTATTATTGAACTTAATTTTATTAAAAAACCGTGAAACTTATTCAATTTTTTTGACATGTAAATTATCTACCCCTAACTTGCAGCATGTAAGTCCTTGCGCTTAGGCTTCAACAACTAAATCCATGTACGTAAGTTACATAAGATAATGTTCATGTACTTAGTTTCTAACAAATAAGTTCTATGAGGTAATGTTCCTATAGTTAGGTTCCGACAGTTCCTTATCGACAGAAGTCTGGGAACAACTCATATCGTCAAGTCCAACAAACGTCTCTGCAATTAAATCTTGACTGAACTTATGCCTCATTCATTTTTAGCATACAATTAACAATTCTCCTCATAGGTTTGAAGCGACTTCAGTATCAATTCCCAATGTTCCAACTACTCTTTGACATAAATATTAGTCCACTTGCTTCACAGATTTTCACAAGTCTCAGTAACATATGAACTTTGAAACCTGTAGTACCTTCAATATCCATTTCCCAATGTTCTAAGAGTTTTTCTCACTTGCAACCTTTGCAATATTCAGTTTCTCTATCTCCACCACATCTCGGATAAAGTAAATCTTAATGGATATATGCTTAGTTCTCTTATAGAATTTGGATTCCTCATAAAGTGAAGAGCAATTATATTTTCATAGAACAAATTAACTTCTTGCTTTATACCAATTATCTCACTTCACAATCCTTTACTCATATAACTTCATTAATTGGTTCACTAACAACTATATAACCAATTTCAATAGATGACAGGGCAACAAACTTTTAAATACAAATTTCTAATTAAGTACTCCATCAAACATAATAAAGATATAACCCAAAGTTGACTTCCTTGTGTTAAGGAGACTTGCATAATAAAAGTCAACATACCTCCTCAACATCTCATCAACTATGTACTTATGATTATAACACAAGACAATGTTAGGTGAACCTTTTAAGTACCTAATGATCCGTTTAAGAGCATGCTAGTGAGGTTTCCTATAGATCAGTCAAATTTGCTTAAAATATTAATTAAATAAATAACATCATGTATCACACATATCATTGCGTACATTATGCTTATAATGATATTAAAATAATGTATCCCTTGTATAAACTTCTTATCTTTTAGTTTGGTAGGTTTGTGAGTAGCACTGAGTTTTAAGTGGACACCAATGGAAGTCTCAACGATTCAGATCTCTTACATGCCAAAATTCTTGAGAACCTTTTGTATGTATTCTTGTTAGGATATGAATTATTAACCTCTCAATATGTTCCTCTTCATATTAATCCCAAGTGTCCTCATAGATTTTCCTATATCATTCATTTCAAACTCTCCATTCATCTAGGTCTTTATAATTTTGATCTTCTTCTTGTCATTTCCATCTATTAGTATGTCATCCATGTACATTAGCATCATGATATGCCTCTCAATTTTTATTTCCCCATTAATATATATATATATATATATATATATATATATATATATATATATATATAATTATAACACTTTCTCAAATAAATAATTGACTTCATGGAAGATTCAAACAGCTCATTCCACTGCCTTGATGACTGTATTACCATGTATAGAGGATTTTCCAACAAACACTATGTACTTTATTTCATTCTTTAAAACCTCAAAGGTGACTCATGTAGATAATTTCCAATAAACAACTTCAGGTCTTCAGACCAATGTTTATTGAAATTTATATTTATAATTATCCAACTTCATAATTGAAGCTTATGAGTATAATATCCAGTTTTCACTGTACCTTCAATTTGAAACCATTAAAACATTAATATATTTATAATCATGCAAGACCACTGAAACATATCAAGCTTCAAACTTCGGATGACTATCTTCATTTTTACTCTCAGGGTAGTTCTTGCTGATATGACATTTTTTCTTATAAAAGCAATATCTCACCCTTGAACAACTCGCAAATATGCTGGATTTTGATAAAGGGTTTCCTCTTATCTTATTTTAATCTCTATTTTTCTAGAACTTTCCCTCACACTTAGTCGTAAGCCATATGAGTCACTCTTCAAACTGGTATTTCTTTGTATTTCTTTTGAGTTCATACGACTATTTATTTAAGACATTTTAAGCGATTGTTTGCAATAGAGAATGTTGTCCATAAAGTGCTCATACACTTTTGGCAAATAACTCAAGATGATTATTTCTTGATCCTCAACTTATATATTGGCTCCAACTTCATTCAAGTAAAGAATGATTCTATTAAAATAATCTAAGTGTCTTCAGATTTCCTTGCTACCATCCATTGATAGCGTATTCAACTGTTTCTTGAGATATAATCTGTTGGGCTGACATTTCCTAATGTAAATGGTTTCTAGCCTATTTTATATTATTAAATCCGTAAGCCTTTCAGACACCTCTTAAAGTAACTCTTACATAAAAATCAAGATCAGAGCAGTATGAGCCTTAGACAACACTTTAACATCAATCTCATATGCAACTCTCTCATCAATGACATTATACAATCCCTTATGTACTACAAACTCTATGATCTTAATTCTCCACAACTAAAATCATTTTCTCTGGTGAATTTATCAAGATCTAACTTCATAGACCTATTTTTTATTATTGTGTTTGATTTTTAGTGAGATATAAATCTATATACTTAAGATCTATACGATATTCGTCATTCGACCTTATGTTTACCACCAATATTAAGTGATATTATGAAATTCTCTATGCTTACCATACCACTTGTTAAGCAAACTGATGAAAATTTCAATATAAAGCCTTTGGTAGTTGGTCGAGATTTAGGTTTAGTCAGTGATATGTTTTGGTAGTAGGCCTAAACTTAGTATCAATGGTGATTAACTCCTTTCAAGCGTGGTAGGAAAGAAAATAAATTCAAATCTTTAGCTACTTAATCAAAGTTAACAAGAAGAACAAAAATATAAAATAATCACACAACCTAAGATTTAACGTGGTTTAGATTGTAAAGAAATACTACATCCACGAGCAATAAACTATTGATTTTATATAAAAGAAATGTTCTAAAGTAACACAACTACTCAAGTATACTATGTTTTAAAGTTTTCTAAACTTACAAAGGGAACTCTTAGCTCTCAATATTTTCCTCAGTTTTCATCTCATAACAATCTCTCTAAATTTATTTCTCTCTAGACCTTAACAATATACTCTCCATGCAAGACCACTTGAGCATAAAGCTTCATATTTCCTTTGGTATTTATAGAACCAATGATGAGTGAAATAAGTACTCCAAGCTCACAATAATAGCGGATATGTTGTTCTCACAAATAGTTGAGAGGTAGTGGAACCAACTGTCCTGACGTCTGTACTGGCATGTACAATCTGAAAAGTAATGACACCAACGTCCGTATCTGCATCCTAGTACTATTTCTGATCAATTCTCGAAGTAAGCTCAAATAAATCATGTTTTGACCAAAGACTAAAGATGTCTTATATTTTTACATTTTTTATAATATTTAACTAAGTTTTTTTTTAAAAACATAAAAGTATCTCCCAAAACTTTGGCACGTAAAGTTGATGCTCTTAAATTCTAGAACCTAAGTCCTTGAACTTAGGTTCTAACAACTTAGTTCATACATCTATGTTCAAGTAGGTAATGTTCTTGCAACTAAGTCCTTACACATAAGTTCCAGTAGCTAATGTTCATGCACTTAGTGATGAGGATATTATATCTCTGTATTAATTATAGTAAATGTCGTGAGCACATACAAATATATAATAAGTAGACAAAATATGAAGTTAGAAGGGCATGCTAACACATTTTGATATGTAATAAATAAATAATTGTGAGACGAGGGTTAAGACCTTGTCAAATTTTCTTTTGTATAAATAGATATAAAACTCTCACTAGATAGTGGACTCTAAATAAATCTTTTTCTTTTTCATTTTCTCTTGTACAAAATATATCTCTTGGTATTTGAGTATGATTTTTTCAATATCAAATGGGCGCCGTTTGTGGGAACGTTTAGTTTCTCATATTTATAGAAACCAAAAAAAAATTACTTTGAAAAAAAAAGACATTAAAGTCCTCATCCGATTGAGTAGATCAGGCGCACAAATGCATGGATTGTGAATCAAAGAAGTTTTAGTTATGGGGTAGAAATTAAATTCAGCGGAATAACAAGATGTATTCTTATCCTTGAGTCATGTAGTTGCAAAACCCCACGGCTAAATACCGTTTTGGACAAATGGAAACGAGTTTTATTTGGGGTAGAAATTAGACGTTGCGACCACTCAAATTGAACGCGTCGAGAAGCCCAACAACTTTCGAAAACATCACGAGGGCCAAGCATGGTGATGAAGTTCAGGCCCAAAAATCCACCATTTAGACCCTCTTTTTGTTGTTTTTATTGATTTTATGCATTTCTTATTTTTGTTAGATTTGATTAAAATACCTTTTCCTATTTTTTTTAGATTTAATTAAAATATTTAACCAACTCGAATCACTTTGAAATTGAGCTAAGATTTATTTTATTTGGTGAAGAACCATCTGTAATTTTAGTGTAGAGTTTTGAACACTTTTATAGAAGGCTCTCAAACCCTATTGTGTTGTCGTCATACATTTTGAATCAAATTTGAATTTTTTCTCTAAGTCTTTTATATATCCGCTGTTTCATTTTATTCTGTTTCACCTTTCTTGATTTATTACCGTCTGACGACTCTGTTTCGACAATAACGATATCATTGAGGTTTACTATAAAATAGATTTTTTTTATCTTACTACACTCACACGCCCAAATTTACACCAACACATGTTTTTCTGGCATATTTCATTCTATAAATATATACACGTATTTGATTTTACTCTGTAATTTTGCTTTTAAAATATTTATAATAAATTATATATTAATTTTTTAAGTAGTTATTTTTGTATTTTAATCCAAACAAAACAAAACACGGCTTTTCTTTCATCAAAATTAGAGTATATATATATATATATATATGGAAAATGCTAACCGGTGCCCTCGGGCACCGGTTAAGGAAGCGAGAAGTTACTCCTTCCGGAAATATTTTATATCATATAAAATAAAAATAAATTAATTCAAATATTAAATGATAGAATCTTTCCGAAAGAAGTAACTTTTTTCTTCCTTAACCAGTGCCCAAGGGCACCGGTTAGCAGGACCCTATATATATATATATATAACTCCAGTTGGTCCAGTATTATTCGGCTGCTACAAATCATGTTCCACCTTCTTAAATCTAATTAACTCACCGGTTTGCATCTAAAAAACACATTTTTGGACGTGATGTAACAACAAATCGAATAAGATAAATGAAGAATGTTTTTCGGTAGTCAAACAAATATAGATTGTGAATACATGTGATATAACGTGACAAAAATATGGATAAAGTGTGTCGACATGAGTAAAATAAGAGTGTAATTGTACGGTTGTACAAAAAAAATACGTGATAGGTAAGACAATTATGATACGGAGAAAACGACAAACTAATGCACAATTTTATGAGATGCATGTACATGAATGATGATTATCATTGATAGTGACGATAGTTTCATACTATTGTTTTGTGCTTGATTATAGTAAACTACATAGGAATATGGTGTTGGCGGAAAATATAAAACAACACTCACTAAAAACAAACAAACAACTTTCATATAGATTGAAAACGAAGAAATATTACAAGTCACTCTTACAACTCACACTAGAAGAGAACATATTTTTCTTTCACTCAAGACAACATTCTTGTCTCTCTTTTATCTCACTTTAATTTTTCTCTCTAATTTACTTCTTAGTGTGTTTGGTGATGCTCTAGATGGTGGGAGAGCTCCACTATTTATAGAACCATATTGGAGACAAAGATCAACCATCCAAGATCTTATGGATACTTAAATACTCAACCTCAAGACTACACTCAAGGTAAAAGTGTTTCTTACACTCAACATAAAAGAGTAACTTGCACTCAACCTAAGGATGATCTTACAAACAACCTCCACTATTAAATAAATATTAATTTAATTATTTTTAGAAGATGATTTCTAGATGGGCCTTATTGAGTGGGTTGGACCCTTTAATCGGGTCAAGCTTATCATCAAACACTCCCTCTTAAACTTGATCCCGTGACCCCTAGTAGTTTCCTTAATCGTTTGAAGTCTTCACTTTTCAGTGGCTTGGTGAAATATCGGCAGCTTGATCTTGTGTCTTTACATATTCAACTTGCACATCCTTTCTTGAAATTCACTCCCTTATGTAGTTGTAGCGGATATCGATATGCTTGCTTCGATCGTGGAATACTGGATTCATGGCTAAAGCAATGGTTGACTTATTGTCGACATATACCTTAGTTGGCTCATTTCGTGTTAGGTCTATCTCATTCAATATATTTCTAAGCCAAATTGCATGACTAACACATGTAGTAGTAGCAACATATTCTGCCTCACAAGTGGACAACGTGACAATCGGTTGTTTCTTTGACATCCAAGTGAAAGCAGTATTTCCTATAAAAAAAATACAAATCTAGTAGTACTCCTTTGATTGTCTATGTCTCCACCCCAATTACTATCGATATACCCAACAAGTTTGTAATAGTTAGAAATGGAATAGAGTAATCCAAATTTCAATTGTACCTTTCAGATAACGAAGGATTCTCTTTGCAACCTTGAAATGAGTTGTTGTTGGAGATTCCATGTAGCGGCTAACCAATCCAACTGCATTAAGAATATCCGGTCTCGTGCAAGTTAGATAGCGTAGAGTTCCTACCAAACTTTTGAATAATGTTGGATCTACACTTTCGCCTTCTTCATGCTTGGACATTTTGACTTCAAACTCCATGGGTGTGCTTATCGGGCTACAATTCTCCATCTTAAACTTCTTCAGGATATCTTTAGCATATCTTTCTTGTGAGATGAAAATTCCATTTTTTTGTTGCTTAACTTCAATGCCAAGGTAGTACACCATGAGACCCAAGTCTGTCATCTCGAATTACTTCATCATTACTTCTTTGAATTTATTGAACATACTTGGGCTGCTTCCGATGAAGATTAAATCGTCCACGTAGAGACACACAATTAAAATATCTCCATCTTTGATCCTTGGTATATAGAGTGTGCCCTTAGGGACATTTGTTGAATGCATTCTCTCAGAAATATTTGTCGATTCTATTGTTCCATGTCCTTGGTGCTTGTTTTAGCTCGTAAAGAGCCTTCTTTAGCTTAAACACCTTATCTTCGTGACCTTTGACCTCATAGCCTAATAGTTGTTGAATGTACACTTCTTCTTCAAAAACGCCATTTCAAAATGCTGACTTTACATTAATTTGTTGTATCTTCCACTTTTTTTGAGTTGCCAAAGAAATTATTAGTCTAATAGTTTCTAATCTGGCAACTGGGGCGAATACCTTATCATAGTCAATTCCCTCCTTTTGACTACAGCCTTTTGCAACAAGCATCACTTTGTGTTTTTCAATCTCCTTCTTAGTATTTCTCCTTGTTTTGTATAACCATCGGACGCCTATTGTCTTCCACCATTTGGGAAGTGAGGTGAGTTCCCATGTGTCATTTTTCTCGATGTTTCTAATTTCTTCATCCATCGTGTCTCTCCATTATTTCTCTTGTGCAGCTTTTTGAAATGTCACTCGCTCACAATCAGCAAAGAGACAAAATAATATAAGGTTCTCCATTGGTTCGGTTACCTCATAGAGATCACTAAGGCTTCTTGTACGTTTCACAACTCTCTCATTTTGACTACCATTTGACGATGATAAAGGTGGTGAATCTCTATTTATAGTTGATATGGGAGAAACATGTGGGGTTGCAACCTCTTCTGATTGCTCATTTGGTGTCTGATCATCTTCTTCAATTTGGGGGGAAAATGTGAACTTATTTGTATGAGACCTAAAATCTCATTCGCCTTCTTCATCAACTATTACGTCTCGGCTAACCACAACCTTCTTATTGTTTGGGTTTTACAACTTGTAGTCTTTGGAACTTGAATCGAAACCGATGAAGATAATTTTTTTGCTTTTATCATCGAGTTTGGTTCGTTGTTCGTCTGGTACATGGACATGAGCTACGCTTCCAAATACTCTTAGGTGAGAAATTTCGGGTTTTCTTCCACTCCACGCTTCTTGCAGTGTCTTTCCCCAAACACTTTTTGTTGGAGATCGGTTGGTCAAATAAACAGCACATGCCACTGCTTCCGCCCAAAAATCTTTAGACGGTTTCTTACTGTTGAGCATGTTTCGCACCATATCAAGGATTGTTCAATTTTTCCATTCTGCCGCACACTGTTGTGTACACATCATGAATGATGCATTTGTCGCTGTATTCATTTTTAGGAGAACCTGCATGCCATAATAATCAGTTAATTCATGTCTTCGGATCTCAACGGAGTTTACTCTCTTGCTCGATAACAACCGGCTTGTGTTTTGAGTTGTGATTGCATGTCTCTGATTCGGTATCCGCTCCCTCAAATAGAGGTAAGACATAGACCCATTCTAGCCATGGCCACCACGGAGCAAGCTGGTGGAACTGCCTGACTACTCCCTAGGAACTGACTGGCTGGAAGCTCCGCAAGAGTTGAGCTTTGCATTCTTGTGCATAACGAACTTGTTCTGCTCACTTCTTCTTCAAGCCTCAAAGCTGGAATTCTGGAGATCCAATATTCTAGAGTGAATGCCGCAGCATGAAATGTCAAGACAGGAAGCACCAATCGAAGATCCTGTGCTGACAAAATCTGACTCCGGCTTATGGCAAAAGGGCTACCAATGCACATCGAAGTGCATAATATACCAACAAACGGCATTACTGGTTGAAAAAAAATTCACAACTGGCTTTGCGTATGTATTAAGCACAAGACCAAGACTCACGGGGAACAAGAACAACCCGTAATATGGACTTTGACATGGCAACTCATCAACTGAAACAACAGATCCGATAAGAAGAAGACCACTCAAAAGGGTGTAAACGGATGCAATGGTGGTAGAGCTAGTTAAGAGAACACTCTAGGCCACATATCCGTTACTAAAAAAACTAGCATAGCTAGACAATATTGTTGGGATTAATCTTAAATTATTTCTTTTATTATTTGTTTTGTTTTGTTTTGTGTTTTTAATAAAGTATTTGCTGTAGTTGTTCGGTTGTTCTGGTCGTGGGTTTTCAGAGAGTTTGTAGGAGTTGATTAAGTCATGGGGTAGTGGAGTTTGTTTAGGTGTAGTTGGTTCCTACTTTGTAGGCATTTTCAGAACGTTACAGTCTTATATATTGTACTTTCTATTTTAGTTGATTAAGATAAAAGAGAGACAAGCTTTTGAGTTCTCAATACAGTCCATTGTGTGCGTGAAATATAGCTGTTCAACATTGTTTCTGTGATAACAAACTACATTTAGTATCAGAGCAGCAAGGTTCGGTATTATCAGCAAGAGATTCACGTCGAAAGCAATGGATAATGGGAAAAGCAAAGGTGGATCGATGGGCTTAAGCTATCCAATGTTAACCAAGACGAATTATACAGTTTGGTCAATGAAAATGCAGGTTCTAATGCAGGCTAATGGAGTTTGGGAGGCTGTGGAACCAACAGACCCAGAAACAGTTGCGAAAGAGAAGGCGGACAAGGTGGCTATGGCAATGATCTACCAGAGTATCCCCGAGGATATACTGTTGACTCTCTCTGGAAAGAAGAAGGCAAGAGAGGCCTGGGAGGCGATACAGACTATGTGTCAAGGCGTAGTTAGAGCTAAAGCTGCGAAAATCCAAACTCTAAAGGCGGAGTTCGAAGCTATGACCATGAAGGATTCAAAAGTTATTGATGATTTCAGTCTGAAGCTTGTTGGATTGGCGACAAATATTCGAGTCCTTGGTGAGGAAGTGACGGAAGCCTATGTGGTTAAGAAACTGCTGCGTGCAGTACCACCGAAGTTCATGCAGATAACATCAACCATAGAGCAATTTGGTGATTTGGAGAACATGACGGTGGAGGAGGCGATTAGTTCGCTAAAGGCACATGAGGAGAGATTGAAAAGAAACACAGAAGTCACGGGAGGACAAGTACTGCTAACAGAAGAAGAATGGCGTAAGAAAGAAAGTGGTGAAAGCAAGTTGTTATTTTCTAGGGAAGAATGGCAGAGAAGGAGGAATAGAGGCAACACTGAAGGTAGCTCAAATGTGGGAGGCCGTAATAGATGGGATAAGAGTAAAGTGAGGTGTTACAATTGTCACACCTATGGTCACATCGCAGTCGAGTGTAAGAAACCAAGGCGTGAAAGGGAGGTGAGGCAAGAGGCCTTAATGGCACAGATAGAGGAAGACGAACCAGCCCTATTATTAGCAAAACATAACAAAGAATGCGAAGAAGTGATGCTAAACGAAGAAAGAGTGACACCAAAGGTGATGACTGAAGACATAGAAAACAAATCAACCTCAAATGTGTGGTACCTAGATAATGGGGCTAGCAATCACATGACAGGCGATAGAAGAAAATTCGTGGAGTTGAATGAAGGAATCACATGATCAGTAAAATTTGGTGATGGTTCAACCGTGAAAATTCAAGGGAAGGGGACGATTACTTTCAAGTGCAAAAATTGGGAAGAACGTACGTTAAATGAGGTATTCTACATTCCTTCCCTGTGTAGTAATATTATAAGTTTGGGTCAACTCTCTGAGGAAGGAAATGAAGTTGTCTTGAAAGGTAATTATCTCTGGGTGTATGAAGAGAAGGGAAATGTACTAGTGAAAGTAAAGCGTTCTGAGAATAGGCTGTATAAATTGTTGGCTGAAACTGTGAGTCCAAGCTGTTTGATGTCAAAATTGGAAGAAGTGTCAAATCTCTGGCACATTCGTTTAGGGCACGTAAATTACTTGTCGATGTCCTTGATGTACAAAAACAATATGGTGTCTGGCCTACCTAACACAAGTCAGACGAGAGATGTATGCAAAGGCTGTTTGGTCTCAAAACAAGTAAGAAAGACATTTCCTCAGAGAGCGACATATAGATCAACAAAGGTCCTACAGCTGGTACATGGTGATTTATGCGGTCCAATTGAGCCACCTACACTTGGAGGAAACAAATATTTTTTCTTGTTGGTGGACGATTTTAGTCGAGTTATGTGGGTGTATATGCTCAAAAGTAAGAATGAAGCTTTTAGTGTGTTCAAGAAATTCCGAGCTCAGGTAGAAGATGGTGCAGAAAAGAAGATCAAAGTTTTCAGAACTGATCGTGGAGGTGAGTTCGTCTCAAATGATTTTAAGACTTACTGTGAGGACAATGGAATCGAAAGGCACTTCACGGTTCCGTACACTCCTCAGCAAAACGGAGTCGTAGAAAGGAGGAATAGAACTGTTGTTGAAATGGCTCGTTGTTTTCTGAAGGAAATGAGTTTTCCAGCAACATTGTGGGGAGAGGCTGTTCGTCACTCGGTATATGTTCTGAATCGACTTCCAACACGTGCCTTGTCGAACCAGACTCCATACGAAGCATGGACTGAAACAAAGCCAAACTTGAGCCACATTCGTGTTTTTGGCTGTCTAACACACATGAAAATTTCTGAAGGTCACACGAAGAAATTAGACGACAGAAGTATGGCAGTAATTAATCTTGGACAAGAGCCTAGTCCTAAAGCATATAGGTTATACGACCCTGTGAGTAATCGTATATATATAAGTCGAGATGTGGTGTTTGAAGAGACAAAGAACTGGTGTTTCAAACAGTCTGAAGAAAGTGATGCTCGCAACGAAGATGTCTTTGTGGTCCCAGACATGTTTGAAAACGTAGACAGTGGAGAGGCAGAACATCTGAATGACAGTGATACTTGGGAGGGTGATTATGAGACGCCAACACGATCTCATGTCAGTAGCACAGATGAAGCGGAGAGTTCCTCGAGATCACCAGGAACGACTGTTAGTTCACACAGATATGATGATAGTGGTAAGCCTTTGCGGTTCAGATCACTTCAGGAAGTGTATG
Organism: Limnanthes douglasii subsp. nivea; assembly: GCA_036936605.1. Lineage (NCBI taxonomy): Eukaryota > Viridiplantae > Streptophyta > Magnoliopsida > Brassicales > Limnanthaceae > Limnanthes > Limnanthes douglasii. The sequence goes on along the minus strand of JAUPFV010000005.1, from coordinate 168,716,342 downwards.
ATAACACTAAGGAGATAGAGTTGGAGCAAGAACTTCTATTTGTAGGAACTGAGGAGCCACAGAAGTTTGAACAAGCTGTAGGAGATAAGAATTGGAGATTGGCTATGCAAGGTGAGATGGACTCCATCGAGAAGAATGGGATATGGAAATTAACCGAGTTACCAGCAGGGAAAAAGGTTATTGATTTGAAATGGGTATACACGATAAAGAAGAATACAGATGGAGAAGTTATAAAGCATAAGGCTCGTTTGGTTGCGAAGGGTTACGTACAAGAACATGGTATCAACTATGAAGAGGTATTTGCACCGGTTACTAGGCTCGAAACAGTTCGTCTGTTGCTTGCTCTAGCAGCTAAAAATAGTTGGCAAGTACATCACTTAGATGTTAAGACTGCGTTTCTCAACGGAGATATTAGTGAAGAAGTTTATGTATCACAGCCAAAGGGATTCATCAAGAGTGGACATGAAGAAAAGGTTTATAAATTGTTTAAAGCGCTGTACGGTTTGAAACAGGCACCACGTGCCTGGTATGCCAAGTTAAATAGCTGTCTGGAGAAATTGGGGTTCAAACGTTGTCCATCTGAACAAGCCGTGTACACTCGAAGTAGCGCAGACGAGGTATTGATAATTGCAGTTTATGTCGACGATATTCTGGTAACAGGTACAAAGATGTCGAGTATAGAGCTGTTTAAGAAGCAGATGAGTCAAGTGTTTGAAATGAGTGACTTGGGGCATTTGGCTTATTATTTGGGAATAGAGGTTAAGCAAAGAAATGGAGTTATTGAACTGAAGCAAAGTGGGTATGCAAAGAAGTTGCTTGAGCAAGCAGAATTGTCAGATTGCAATGCAACCAAGTACCTCATGGATCCAAGTGAGCAGCTGACCAGGGATATAGGTGGAAAAGAGGTTGACAGTACAAAATATCGAAGTTTGGTGGGAGGTTTGCGATATTTGGTCCATACTAGACCTGCTATTGCTTTCTCAGTAGGCATGGTGAGCAGATATATGGAGCACCCAACTGTTTTACATTTAAATGCAGTGAAGAGAATTCTGAGGTATGTAAAGGGGAAACTTGGGCTTGGGCTTGTGTACTCGAGGATGAGTGGAAATAATGTCTTGACAGGCTTCTCAGACAGTGACATGGGTGGTGATATTGATGACAGAAGGAGCACAGGTGGGATGGCGTTTTATTTAAATGAAAGCTTGGTGACATGGGTGTCTCAGAAACAAAGGTGTGTAGCGTTATCTTCATGTGAGGCTGAGTTTATGGCTGCTACTGCAGCTGCTTGTCAAAGTATTTGGTTACGCAATGTGATGCAGCAAGTGACTAGGGAAAGCATTGGTCCAGTGATCTTGTATATTGATAATAAGTCAGCTATTGATCTTGCAAAGAACCCTGTTTTCCATGGTCGTAGTAAGCATATTGATGTACGCTTTCACTTTATTAGAGAGTGCATTGAACGTGGCGAAGTCGTGGTGAAGCATGTGTCGAGCGATTACCAGCGAGCAGACATCCTAACCAAAGCTCTAACAACAGTCAAGTTTGAGCGTATGAGACAGCTTCTGGGGGTTAAGGAATTGACTGATAAAATTTAAGATTAAGGGAGAGAATGTTGGGATTAATCTTAAATTATTTCTTAAATTATTTGTTTTGTTTTGTTTCGTGTTTTTAATAAAGTATTTGCTGTAGTTGTTCGGTTGTTCTGGTCGTGGGTTTTCAGAGAGTTTGTAGGAGTTGATTAAGTCATGGGGTAGTGGAGTTTGTTTAGGTGTAGTTGGTTCCTACTTTGTAGGCATTTTCAGAACGTTACAGTCTTATATATTGTACTTTCTATTTTAGTTGATTAAGATAAAAGAGAGACAAGCTTTTGAGTTCTCAATACAGTCCATTGTGTGTGTGAAATATAGCTGTTCAACATTGTTTCTGTGATAACAAACTACAAACTGAGCCCCAGCAACACAAGTTGTGAGGACAAAACCAGCGTAGAACAACGGAGACATTCCAAACAAGCTATCCGATGAACTCGAGGAAGAGGAAATAGCAGTATCTCGAGTCGCCCCTGGAGATTCAGCAGTTCGAGAGCTAGCCACATGATCGCGATGAAGGTGAAGATGACCAGGTGATACAACCAAAGATAAAATGAAAACGCAGTATCCGGCATCGTCCTCGTCAGACGTTGGAAAGGCCCGACTCATGGCAGTGATGTACATTCTCTCCAATGGGGAGAATCATCTATATTACGATTTCAAATGGACCGAAATAATGAAGCAAAGTTAAGGACTGTCTTGAAATTAAATTTTTTGGAGGGTCCAGTAATTCTAAACTTGATTAACCAGGTTCTTCTTCTAAACTTAGACGGAACTTAGCTACAAGAAGGACAGCTAACACATCCAAGTTGCAGGCTTCACCTGTTATATATTATCCAAAATCGCATCAAATAATATATAACAAATCACGGAAAAATAATAAAACCCTTCGCTAGATTCATCAATAGAAGAAACAGAAAATCAAGAATACTTACGGGTTTGCCTGCTGCTATCCATCTAGTATTCTTTAGCGTTCTTTTGCGTTCTTTAGCGATTCCACGTTCTCCGGCGATTCCGTTTATGAAACTAAGAGACCTGCAGAATCAGATTAGATAAGAAGGAAAAGTTTCCAGACACTAAGGAAGCGGCCGTATTTCTGATTAGGGTTTAGAGTGATGAAATACCTAAACCTAGCCCCTTATTTATAGATTTTACAATGTGAAGCCCAACATTGTAAAGCCCATCCTATGTTACTTCCTTGTGTCCGGGACCATAACCCAATAAATTGATAATTCAATTTATATCCCTGATTTATTAATTCAGGCTTAAGTGTTGAGATTTGGGCCCTCTTCATCACAGTGCCCAAATTCAACCCGGTTACCACACTTGAGCCCATAACGCCTTTTTACCCATAGGTCCAATTTAGTTAATTAAATAATTAACTCGGCTACTTTTAACTTGGACTTCCTTAAGACAATAATCGAATATTTTTATTTAGCATATCGGTCCAAATTATTGTTAGTCTATAAATATATTAAATAAATATATTCCAACAATCTCCCACTTGGACCGTCATATGCTACTCAAGAATACATATTCAACTTTAATGGGATCCCTATATTCATTGTCAATGGGCAAACGGTACAACCCCGTACATGATTGATAACAATAAAGGACTAAAGACCTCTTTCTCGTAATGTGAACAATAGGATGCAACAGTAATCACATTACCATAATCAATCAATTACTTGGGCCAATTATGGAGGGTGGTCAAAGAGTAATATGGCTTGTAATCGTATATATCTACTCTTAAATGGTTCCTACTTTTGGAGATCCAATACAGTACAGATATCAATAAATGTTGCCTGACGTGCTTTTTAATGTGTCTGCGCATCCACCAAAATCCGAGTCGGAATACCCGATGATCTCCAGTTTATCCGACTTCCTATATGTCAACATGTGCCCCTTTGTTCCTTGCAGATATCAGAGTACTCTTTTAACTGCTTTCCAGTGATCCATTCCTGGGTTACTAACATATCTCCCCAACATGTTTACAGCAAAGGAAATGTCCGGCCTAGTACAAACTTGAGCATACATTAAACCCCCAACTACAGAAGCATAAGGGACCGTTTTCATTTCCTCAATCTCAAGATTTGTCTTAGGACATTGACTCAGACTAAGTCTGTCACCCTTTGCTATAGGGGTACTTAGGGGTTTGCAATCTGCCAATCCGTAACGTTGTAACACACTTTTAATGTATGCTTTTTGTGATAATCCAAGAATACCACGAGAACGATCTCGATGTATCTGGATTCCTAACACAAAACTGACATCACCAAGATCCTTCATATCAAACTTGTCTGATAGAAATCTTTTTGTAGTGTGTAACAATTCCTTATTGTTCGAGGCAAGCAATATGTCATCCACATATAATATAAGAAATATGAAATTACTCCCACTGAACTTGTGATAAACACAATCCTCAACCGAGTTGATCTCAAAGTCATAACCGACTATCACCTCAAGGAATTTGTGATACCATTGACGAGAAGCTTGTTTAAGCCCATAAATGGATTTCTTAAGTCTGCAAACCAGATATTTTGAGTTACTTTCTACAAAGTGTTCTGGTTGCATCATGTAGATCGTTTCCTCAATATTACCATTGAGAAAAGCGGTCTTAACATCCATCTGATGAAGCTCAAGGTCAAAATGTGCAACTAATGCCATGATTGTTCTAACGGAATCCTTCGTCGATACTGGAGCGAAAGTTTCTTTAAAATCAATCCCTTCATGCTGAGTATAACCTTTCGTTACAAGACGTGCTTTATGTCTTTCCACATTACCCAGGGAATCGCGTTTGGTTTTGTAAACCCATTTACAACCAATTGCCTTTTTCCCTTCATGTAATGGGACAAGATCCCATACCGCATTATCCTGCATTGATTTATACTCTTCTTTCATAACGTCAATCCACTTTTGAGATTCAGAGCTTGCCATGGCCTGTTTGTAGGATGAGGGATCATCTACAGTTCCAGCACATAACTCATCATGCTCCTGAAGATATACTATAAATCCTGGACCTATAGTACTCTTCCTTTCTCTAGTGGACCTTCTTAATGGCACTATTTCCTCTTGTTGCACTTCTTGAGGAGGTAGAGTTTGATCATTATGAACGATGTCATTTTGATTCCCTTGTGGAAGATTATCTTGAGGTTCCTCTTGTTCTAACTGAATCTCTGTATCCTGGTTAGAACTCTCAAGTGGAGCATCAGTGTTAATCTGAGGATTACCTTGTTCTAATGGGATCGAAATGATTGGCATTACCGCCCAAGCTTCAGATATCTCAGTATCCCTATTAAAACCTTCATGAATCTTAATGGATTCTTCCTCAAAATCAACATATGTTCCCTTATTCTTCCCCCCAAACTCAACATACTCTAGAAACTTGGCCGTTCCTGTCTCAAATATTGTACCAGTGAGAGAATCATAAAACTTAAACCCTCTAGAATGTTCGGAATAACCTATGAAGAAACAACTAACTGTTTTTGGGTCCAGTTTCTTTTCTTGAGGTTTGTAAGGCCTCGCCTCAGCTGGACAACCCCACACATGCAGATGCTTTAAATTAGGTTTACGCCCGTTCCAAAGCTCATATGGAGTCCTAACAGTAGCCTTTGTGGGTACTCTATTGAGTATATAAGCGGCAAATTTGATGGCTTCCCCCCCAGAGAGATAATGGTAGAGATGAGTGACTTATCATGCTTCTAACCATATCTTTTAGTGTTCGGTTCCGTCTCTCAGATACATCGTTCATGCGAGGTGAACCGGGCATAGTGTATTGAGGGACTATTCCATACTTCTCTAGGTACTGTGCAAAGGGCCCTGGACGTTGTTCACCCGATCCGTCATATCTACCATAGTATTCACCACCACGGTCAGATCTAACGGTCCTAATGCTTTTACCAAGTTGTTTCTCAACCTCGGTCTTAAAAGTTATGAACTTGTCCAAGGCCTCAGACTTTTCATGAAGAAGATACAGGTAACCAAAACGAGAGTAGTCGTCGATGAATGATATAAAGTACCGCTGCCCGTTCCACGATTCCTGTGGAAACGGTCCACAGATGTCGGTATGTATCAACTCTAAGACTTCTTTCGCTCTATATGCTCCTTTCCTTTTAACTTTGGTTTGTTTCCCTTTGATACACTCGACACATATACCGAAGTCAGAGTAATCAAGGTGGCCTAATAAACCTTCAGCAACAAGCTTGTCCATCCTAACTTTGGATATATGACCTAACCGCTTGTGCCACAGTTTAGAAGATCTTTCAGATTTAGTAATATTGTTTGGTGTACGTTGTGTATTCATAGAAATATTGTGATTATTAATAGTATTCAACAAATACAAATTATCCTCTTTAATCAAATTTCCATTTCCAACAATCATATTATTTAGAGAGAGTGTAAAACAATTGTTTCCCATCAGACAAGAGTAACCTTGCAAGTCTAAAACTGGAAAAGAAATTAAGTTCCTTCGAAAAGTGGGAACATACGTTACATCCTCTAAAAATAATACATGTCCAGTGGAAAGTTTTAAAGAAAAATCAAAAATAGCTAAAACATCACATGAGCTCCCGTTTGCTGTGAAAATGGATCTTTCATCATCACTTAGCATCCTGCTCTTTGACGTACCCTGCAAAGAAACACAAACATGAGTTGTTGCAACCGAATCAACCCACCAAGTATTCATTTTCACAGAAAGTATATTACTTTATGAAACAACCAAAGATGTGGGAGTACCTTTGCTTATCATGTAAGCACGGCGTTTCTCACAATCCTTCTTCAGATGTCCTTTCTCTTTGCAGAAAAAGCATCGACCTACAGTCGATTCCTCGGGCTTTTTCTTCTTTACCGGACCTTGACCTGGTCCTTTGCCATCTGCTTTCCGCTTAGGTCCTGCCTTATTTGGTGATGTAATCACATTAGCCTCAGGCGCTGTGCCTTTAAGTCTTTCCTCCTCCTGTTCAGCGTGGGAAATCAACTCATTGATATTCCACTTTTCTCGCATGCAGTTATAGGTGGACTGAAAATACTTAAACCGGTCTGGCAGCGAATGAAATGTGAATCCCACTATGCATTCCTTAGGTAAGTCTAAACTGATTGCCTTTAACTTTTGGCCAATCATCGACATTCCCAGAATGTGCTCCCGGATTTTACCTTTTCCATTATACTTTTTGGTAGCTAGCTCGATGAGCAAACGCTGCATCTCTACCTTTTAATTTTTGGCAAATGCTTTCTCAATCTCCGTGAGAAATACCGAGGCAGTGGTAACACCTTTAGGGACAGCCCCACACAATGCTACTGGTATTCCCTGTAACAAGAGCGCCATGCATAACTTATTTGACCTTTCCCACTTTTCATCAGCCTTAGTTTCATCCGGTGTACTTTCCGGACTAAGGGGAGATGGTTTGGGAGTTAACAGTGCATAGTCGTAATCATGTACAGATAAAAACAGCAACATTTCTTCCTTCCACAATTGGAAGTCCGAACAATCCAACGTCGGTGGACGATTCCCCAAAAAATTGTAACCCATGGATACTATAATAAGAACAATCAACACAAAATACATTTAGCATATTGACATATATCTGAAAACATATGCATGAATATGACAAATACATGTAAAACATAAAATTCATTGATAATAGATACCGGAGGGCAAATCATACTAACATGCAATTTTATGAGTTTGAGAAAAAAAATAGCATGATCATTATTTTAATTTTCTAAGTACCAATGAGACCTTCCGGAGGGCCGATGTCATTTACTTAAAATTAAAATCAACACAACAACTATTTTCTGTTATTTTCTCCCGTTCATGATTAATTTAAACCCAAACGTGAACCTTCCGGAGGGCCGATAATATTTGAATTTAAATTAATCCCCGAACATTTCGAAGCCCAGGATCCTTAAGAAAATTAATTTTAACCTTCCGGAGGGCCGATTAAATTAATTTCTTAGTTTCACCTACCGGTCTACGAAACCTTAGTCATGCATCGTCATTTAATCATTCACACACATACAATTTAATTCACAAATAAACATACAAAAAAAAATATCAAAGCATCATATTTGTGAAATATATTGTTCAAATATTTTCAAATTAATAACTTTTTTTAAAAAAAAAATTATTTTATTATTTAACTTAATATTTGCAGCAGCCTGCACGTGCAGCAGGCTGCTGCAAATATTAAGCCCTGCTGCAATTTGCAGCAGGCTATCGCAGCAGTCTACCGCTGCTGCAAATTGCAACAGCTTACCTGCCTGCTGTAATTTGCAGTAGGCTGCAGGTCCTGAACGGGCCCACCCTACAAATTTATTTGTAGTAATGCTGTGGGTTTTGGGTGGGTCCAGCCTGTATTCATCATGCTGTTATTACCGTTTGGGTATTTTTTGTTGTCCCTATTCTTTTGGCGGTTACGGTGTTTATCGCCCGACAGCCTTCGATCAGCGTTAACATCAGGGGTTAAGCTGTCGATGAGCCACTGTCCCAATAATTTTGATTTTATTCGTTATTTTAGGGTTGATTTGATGCTAATTTTGGGAGAAAAATTCCAGACATCAATAAACCCTAATTTTACCCGAAATAAAAAAAAACCCAAACGATAAAAATTACAATTTCCTGATAATAAAACATGTGTTTCAATACAATAAATCACATAACATGCTTTTCATACAATCCCTAAATCCATGTCCTACCAATTCAATTAACACATAATCCCAATGACATGGATTCTTTACGATTAAGAAAAATATGCATCTTTGTCTATCAACACTCAATTTGATTATTCTACTGAATCCAAAAAGGGTTTATTTGGCTCTGATACCAATTGTTATATATTATCCGAAATCGCATCAAATAATATATAACAAATCACGGAAAAATAATAAAACCCTTCGCTAGATTCATCAATAGAAGAAACAGAAAATCAAGAATACTTATGGGTTTGCCTGCTGCTATCCATCTAGTATTCTTTAGCGTTCTTTTGCGTTCTTTAGCGATTCCACGTTCTCCGGCGATTCCGTTTATGAAACTAAGAGACCTGCAGAATCAGATTAGATAAGAAGGAAAAGTTTCCAGACACTAAGGAAGCGGCCGTATTTCTGATTAGGGTTTAGAGTGATGAAATACCTAAACCTAGCCCCTTATTTATAGATTTTACAATGTGAAGCCCAACATTGTAAAGCCCATCCTATGTTACTTCCTTGTGTCCGGGACCATAACCCAATAAATTGATAATTCAATTTATATCCCTGATTTATTAATTCAGGCTTAAGTGTTGAGATTTGGGCCCTCTTCATCACAGTGCCCAAATTCAACCCGGTTACCACACTTGAGCCCATAACGCCTTTTTACCCATAGGTCCAATTTAGTTAATTAAATAATTAACTCGACTACTTTTAACTTGGACTTCCTTAAGACAATAATCGAATATGTTTATTTAGCATATCGGTCCAAATTATTGTTAGTCTATAAATATATTAAATAAATATATTCCAACAATCTCCCACTTGGACTGTCATATGCTACTCAAGAATACATATTCAACTTTAATGGGATCCCTATATTCATTGTCAATGGGCAAACGGTACAACCCCGTACATGATCGATAAAAAATAACCTCAATTTAAAAAATATCACAAATTTAAAAAACTTAATCTATAATAATATAACAAAATAATAAATGATTAACTAAGACGGCAACACCTCCTTATAATTCATTAAATTTAAATGAAAATCATGGATTAAATAAATTAGAATACTTAATCAAGACCCTATCACTTTCGTATAATTCAGAAACTTGAATGCGACCACAAACTAAACAAATCACGTAGTCAAACTTATCATGTGTTTATTATTTTTACATCTTATATAGCTCATATCTTTCAAATAATCGTGGTTATTTACTTTGTTTAAATCACATATATCCCAAAAAACAGGGACGATAACCGATACGGTTAGTTAACAAGTAAAATCATACATGAAAAAATGTTTAGCGTTATTCTCATATTTTAAAGATTTTAATTTTAAGAAATTTTATTATTCTTGGGGACGAAAAAGGATGAAATTAATAGATGATTTTCTTGGTGAAACATATGTTATCTTTTGATGCTAAATTCTGATAAAAAAAACTTTTGTAAAAGTGATTTCCAACGGTTGCAGAGACTAAACAAACCGGAGATCAATAGAAGATAAAAGTAATTTGTATAATTTCTCTCACTTTAGTATTTAACCTTATTATGTAGTGATTAAATCTGTATTTATAGTAACTAGATATCATAAATATCAAGGATCAATGACACGTGTAACTTATAATACGTGAAATTTATCCGTTACGTAAATTATACTTATGTCCTCTAGCTGTTGTAGCTAGAAGTTTCCGAAACCTTCTTCTAGCCACGTAGATCTCTGTCTTCAGCTTTAACTTACCCGATCAATTTTTCTCATCCTAAAGTTTTTATCATCGCCTATATCCATTTTTTCAGTATTTTTTCTTGCCTTAGCCATCTCATCATTTGTATCATGTTATGTCAATCTTTAATTTTTAACATCGTTTAAAGTCATATTACTCGTACGTCGTCTATTCCTATCTATATTAGTCTCAATGATCATCATAGTTATGCAAGACGATAACTTAGAAGATGCTTTCATTTAATATCTTATCTATAACGAAGTTCCCGATTATTTTTTATTTAAACGAAACTTTAATATTTTTCTTATCTAAAATTGTCATTTTACCTTGCCTTTTATCAATACAATGGTTTGGCTTGTTTACTACTTGTGAATCTTTACATATTATAATAAAGTAATGACGTCCGATCAACATATAACCTTTCTAAATTATTCCTTGAAATTAATTAAACTAACCGATCAAGAATTATAGATGTTATTTTTTACATTCATATTGAGTTTTTGCCTATTATTATTTTCTTTGTTTTTGTTTTTGAAACTTTCATGGTTAGGATCAAGGCTACTAGGTTTTGGTTAAGGTGAAAAACTTATAAAATTTCAATGAATAAAGTAGTTGTTGTATTCTTGCAATGATTAGTTTTTTATAACAATTTGGATCAATTTTAAGCACATGTCAATAACAATACTCAAACCAAATATTTATTTATTAAATTAACATAAAAAGTTAAAGGAAAAGCTATTTCTTTCGTCTAATTTTTTTTTAAAACAATAATTCAAGTCATGTGTTTACCATTTTACCTTTTATTTAATTTCAAATTTATATTTACTTAGCATTATTTTCTCTTCACCATTATTTCCTACAAAAACATATTTTTTCTATTCAACTCAAACCGTATTTCTAAACCTCTTAATTAAACCTCCAAAAACCCTAAATCAAACAATATTAAGTTAATGGAATATGAAAACAATGAATCAAGAAAATCACTCAAACCACTAAAAAGGTTTATTAGTCTTGAGTTTATGTCTTATATTCATTAGACCTCAAAATACGACTTCCAAAAACCTACTCAAAAAGTTGCAAAACAACAAGTTAGATTCTGAGTCAGGTCATTGGAAGTGGGTGTTATTGTTTAAAAAAATGTAATTGTGAAGGCTTGTTTCAAAATTAGCAGTTGTTATTTGTTTTTTTAAATATATGATTTCAAGAGCTTGTATCAGAATTAGTTTTTTTTATATTTAAAACACCTAATTTTGATGACTTATTATTTGTTTATTTAAAAAACACATAATTCTCAAGGCTTGTACTAGAACTATTTGTTATTTAAAAAAGTATACCATATTTTATATGCGTATTTAATTGGTTTATGAGTTAAAAAAAACATAAAATCGAATAAAAAATAATATATTTTCACCAGATTATTGGATAAAGAAACTATATATTTTTTTACTTTATCTTAATTTAAATTTATAATGCGAAAAAAATAAATAGAGTAATTTAATTTAAATTTGAAAACATTGATTGTGATATTATTATTATTATTATTCTTATTCAATTGATGGTAATTTTTTTTATTTGATCTAGACAACCAAGTTATGATGGAAGATATACGCATAAGACTTTTCAAATGATTTTGAAGAGAAAAGATTGTTTATTCCTTATATACCCTACAAATTAAGAGTCCAATTAATATGGGATACATATCAAATGTTTAGTAAAGTCAAATGTAGTTTGAAATGATCTAAAATATTTGAGTTTTGTTATATGTTAACAATTACTAATATTTAATCCTTCATCACTTTAACATTAAGCATAAAAAATAAAGTTGCATTTCACATTTTCAACCAGGTGCTCCTAGAGAGGTGTTCATAGGGATGACTTAACATATAATTTGGATTTTTACTTAGCCAAACCAAAACATCAATACTTTTAACACAATAAAATAAACACATTAATTTTGTAGCCAAAGTTGAATACAACTTATCAGTAAAAATACTATTTTTTGTCCCAATGTAAATCTGCAGTGAGACTTCACACTGAAGATCTCAAATAATATAGCCAAATAGTGTTAATGGTTAGGCTAAATCTCAATTGTTTTGTTGGATCACAACTTCTTTTTGTTAGATCTTAATCCCGCTAGATCTCAAATTATTTTTTGTTGTATCTCAACTCTATTGTTTACCAATTTGAACTTCATATACCCATTTCATAAGTGTTATGTTTTCAAAATCCGATTTGACCACACTCTTAACGTGCTTACAACTTGATCTATGATACCAGCTTTTCAAAATTTCGATCTATATATGCTTCAACATTTGAGTTAGAAGTATTAGACTATAAAAATTAGATCTCCATATATAGTTATTTGTTTGATTTTTAGTTAGTTGTATTGTTTATGGTAGGTAAGGATGTATGTTTTGGATACTTAATTGTAGAAACTGGGTTGAAATACAGGATTTTGTTTTGGTGGAAAAATCATGGTTGTCGAGCAGTTTTGTATACAAATCGAGCGATAAATTATCGAATTTGCGCACCCGTCGTGTGCAAATCTGCTTGTTTCGCGCATGAGTCATGCAATTTTGGTCTATTTTGAATATGAACATACTTCATTATTGTAATATTTTTTGTATCCATTTTATATAATTGTTTTGGCTTTTGGAAATCAATTAAACTGCAAATCTTGGTCTTTCCATTATTTATAGTTAATTACATTAATTTGCATTGTTTCCATATTTGTATCCGAGTTTTGAAGATAGTATAGATTTAAATAATTTTGAAGTATTTTGATTTTATATTAGAATAATTTTGGAATATATTGGGATAACATGTTTAATTAGGTTTTTGGTTGAATTATATGTCTTTTAGAATCAGGTATTTTAATCATTAAACATTCAAAAAAAACAAAATTTTAAAAGTTGAGATAGAACAACAAAGGCTTGGCACATATTTAAACCATTAATTTTTTCATTTGAAGTTTAAAATAAACTTCACAAAAAACAATTTCATAAAATTTAACATGAAAGAATAAACACACATACATGAAAATTACTAAACAATTTGTTTATTTCTCTCTTAATTTTAAATCTTTGTCCTCATTAATATACCATCACCACCATCATATTTGACATTTGAAGCACCTAAGATAAAAATAGTAGAATACGAAATATTTGTATATATTTAGTGTATATTATTGCATATTTAGTAGCCTAAATTAGAGTCTAATTGGTAGTAGCCTAAATTATAGCGTAATTAGTAGCTAATGACTTTGCATATATATATATATTGCCTTTTGTTAATGAGATAGACACAAAATTATATTTTTTTCATGGTATCAAAGATACAGTAGGGTTAGGCTTATCTCTTCTCGTTTCCGCCACCCTACTACGTTACCGTCTTCTCCTTTCTTACTTTACTTGATTATCCTTTCTCATCTACTCCTTTTTGTCGACATGGGCGAATCCGGTACCAAAAGTTCTTCTTCCTCTTTTCACCCTGCATTTGTTGTCTCTAACATCAAGACGCATGTTCCCATAATTCTTGAGATGTAGAACATTCAATATGGCAATTAGACTGAGTTATTCAAAGTTCTTCATAGTATTATCCCGCCGAAAACGGAGAAAGGAAAAGACAAAGAGATGGGTCATCTTATCGATGATGAACAAGAGATGTGGCATACCTTGGATGCTACTGTGGTTCAATGGATTTATTCCACCATATCTACCGATATCTTCACCACTATTATTAAAGCGGATGTTTCGGTCATGACTCTGTGGAATCGTCTTCGTAATTTTTTTCAAGACAATTAGAATTCTCGTGTCGTTGCTTTGGAACACGAGTTCAATAACACTTATTTGTAGGATTTTTCTTCAGTTTCTGCTTATTTTTAACACCTCAAGACTCTCTGTGACCAACTTAATAATGTGGAAGCTTCGGCATCGGATAGTCGTCTGCTTTATTGTATGGTGGGTGGTCATACCCCAGGTTACAATAATGTAGCTTCTATAATTCGACACAAGAAGATTCTACCATTGTATTATGAAGTTCGATACATGTTGTCTTTGGAAGAAACTAGCATGAGGGAGACAACAACTTGGGTGATGATGCGATGATGGGTAGATTCATGAATCTGATGACTGGCCTGATGATCTTCCTCCCTCAGGTTCAAAGATGCAAAAAATAGTCCAAAAACCGTAGCAACAACAAACATCGGAATCACAGGCAATCCGGTGGTGGTTAGGATAACTCCGGTTGGAGGTAATAGAATAACTGGACGTGGAGGTTACCGTAGAGGTGGTCAAAATTCAGCAGGTGATCCGTCTTAGGCAATGCCTCCTTGGTGGCCTTGGATGCAACCACCTTATGTCGTACCCCCTGCCCATACCTGACGCAATCTTAGGGAAAGCCTAATATACTGCAACAACCCATAATCTTGGGCTCCAGACCCCAGCAACAACAAAAGCAGTTATATGCAGCCTCTTAGTAGACTCCGACGAATATAGAATCGACTATGCACACAATATATTTTTCACAACAAGATCATAATTGGTATGTGGACACCAGGGAAACTTCTCATATGACGTCCTCACAAGGTAATCTCACGTCTTATATCAATATGAGCAATAATAATGGTGATACTATTTATAGTGGTGAGTTAATTCCGATTCGTGGTTACGATCATACTTCATTATTTTCCCCAGACCCACCTCTGTCACTCAATCATGTCTTGCATACACCTAAACGTATTGAAAATTTGGTGTAAGTTGGAAAGTTTACAACTGATAATTATGTGTCGCTGGAGTTTGATCCTTTTGGGTTTTTAGTGTATGATTTACAAACGGGGACACGTCTAATGAGATGTGATAGTACAAGCCCCATCTACCCTATCACTCCTTCTAGTCCGACTCTGACCGCTTCTTTCACTTCATGCATTGCATCCACTCTTTGGTATGACCGTCTGGGTCACCTAAGAGACTCAATTCTAGCTATTCTTTGGCAAAATAAATTGATTGATTATAAAAGTCCATCTAAGTCTACTACTTGCTAATCGTGTCTTCTTGGGGAACATATAAAGTTTCCTTTTGTTCCTTCAACTTCTACTACTTGTATGCCTTTTGAAATTATTCATAGTGATATTTGGATTTCTCCATATTTGAGTTCTTCGGGACATTGATATTATGTGCTTTTCTTGGATGATTACTCTCATATTCGGGTTTTTGGGTGCTTGTGTTTTCCCTTGTTTCCGTCCACTACCATTTAAAAATTACAAGCCCGTTCTGCTCCTTGCTTTTTCTTGGGTTATCCCAAAAATCATAGAGGTTATAAGTGTTTTGATTTATTAACTAAAAAAATTATTCTTTGTCCTCGTGTTCAATTTGATAAAACCATTTACCCTTTGCTAAAGATAATTTATCTCATACTAAGGATTATGTTTTTTGGGTAATAGTGCGTCTCCCTCTTTCATGCATCAATACAAAAAATAATCGCATATTGTTCATTCTTCGGCGGTCTAGTCGGTTTCAACCTCTCATGTGGCTGATTCTGCCACAACACATCACATCCCGGTTTCTTCACCATCTTCATCACCAACTCATTTTGGGCGCCTTTTGCCACGAGTTCTGCATAAATGCCCCTCTTGGCCTACTATACATCAAGTAAAACATCCTATCATCCACAGCCAACATGATATTTTCAATCCTAAAACTATCTTTGACCTATATCGGGTTCATACCATCATAGTTAAGCCGACACCTTTACCCCGTTATCATGTGGCTACCCTCTGTGACTCGAATTTGAAATTGGCTTTGAACGATAAATTTAATGCTCTTACTAAAAATAGGAAGTGAAATTTGGTACCCCGCCCATTGAATGTTAATGCTATTCGTTTTATGTAGATTTTTACTAATAAATTCAAATCTGATGGTTCATTTGAGAGGCATAAATCCCGTTTTGTGGCAGATGGTAAAACTTAGTGCGCTAGCATTGATTGTGGAAAGACTCTCAGTCCGGTGGTGAAATCGGCTACCATTCTTACGGTGCTTAGTATCGCCTTATCGATGCAATCGTCGATTCATCAGTTATATGTTAGCAATTCTTTCTTGTATGGACACCGAAATAAGACTGTTTATATACATCAACCCATTGGATTTCGAGACCTTGTGCATCCGGATTATGTCTTTTTATTTCTAAAATCTTTGTATGGGCTTAAGCAAGCCCATCAGGCGTGGTATAAAATATTTGCTGATATTGTTACCAATATTGGTTTCTTTAACAGTAAGTCGGATACTTCATTGTTTACCTACAAACAAAGGTGAGATATGGCTTACTTGTTGTTATACGTAGATGACATTATTTTGACAGCTTTATGTGATATTTTCGGCATGTGCCTTCTAGGTACCAGTTTGTCGATATTTTCATAAAAGAGCAACCTTTTGTATTATTTGACAGTTTTTGGACCATCATTAATGTTCGTGAACCTCCAGTTTTGACTGCGAGATAGTGATAGAGTACAAAAGATTTGTATATATTTAGTATATCTTATTGCATATTTAGTAGCCTGAATTATAGCCTAATTAGTAGTAGCCTAAATTATATCATATTAGTAGCTAATGACTTTGTATATACATATTGCATTTTGTTAATAAGAAAGACACAAAATTATATTCTTTCAAATAGTCATCAAACCGAAAATGTTAGCCTGGACCAACCCTTCTTCCAGCGCCAAAGAACCGACCTCAAATCTGAACCCATAATATTAACATTTTTATCGATAAATCTATATGATTTAAACTTCTCTGCACCAATAGAGAGTTCGAGATTTGTTCATCATGAGTGATTTCTCACATGTTAGGGCTAAAAACCGTGGTTAGTCACCGGAGTGTATCACTTGTTGTAAAACTGCCACTTATCTAATTTTTGTATAAAAACAATCACTTTGTTACACCAGTGATCACTATTGTTCATATTTTTTTGTCACCCCTAGTGACCATAAATGCAAAGAAAACCAAGAAAAATGGTAATTTTGATACAAATATAACTTGAGTGGAAATTTTACCACAAGTAATAAACTTTGGGGACTAACCATGATTTTTTAACCCACATATTAGTCATAATTGTTAGTCCTATTGGGATAAAAATTAAACCGACATAGACGTGGTTGATGACTAAAAGAGCCTAAAAAAAGAGAGGACCGAATGGGTGAAGAAGTAAGATTTCCCTCAAAACTAGTTTAAAATAAATTTAAATTTTTTAAATCAATAGAATGAACTATGATTTCATGTTTCAAATGAAACCGATATTCGATTGTGGAAGTCAATAACATGTTTTCTTTAACAATGGGATACTAAAATGGTAAAAATGACTTTGTTTACTCCGTAATTAGAGCTCTGATGTTATTATTTGGCTACATATTTTTTTAAAATAAGAAAATAGGATTTATATTATATATTTTTTTTTAAATTAAGGATAAGTATAAATTATTTTGTAATTTATTTTAAATTTTTTTAACATTTAACTAATTTTGTCAATGGGTTACTAATGGTTTTGTATTAATTAATGTTCGACTAATTTATCTATTTAACCATTATTAGTACTCTTCTGGTAATTGTGAATGTAGTGAGAATAAGTATGTTTATATGTAGATCTGAACTGCTGCATACATATTAATGTTTTAATTACTCGTTTTTATCAAATCCAAAAGGTTTGGCTGTATCTTTAAATTTAAGATTATTTGATGTGGATAATGGAGCTCCTAAGGTTTGGAATTATTAAATAATTAATCCTATGATTTTTTCGATTTCCTAGTTTATGTGACCGATCTTATGACTTTCGACTTGGATAGGTATTTAAGTTTTGTATTTCTTATACCTTGATTTTTTATTTGAATTGGTTTTTAAATTTTGTATTGATTATACATTTTTTGTTTTGCATGTGGTAGAAACCGAATCAATCTAATTTCATAGAGTTGAATTTGATAATGTCCCTATTTTTACCTCGTTGGAACCTTCGTCGGTCAAAACATCTCTTTGAAAAAAAAAACTATATTTTTTCGAAAGAAGAAATGTAAAGTAACTAGTACATAGCTAGTGTAACTAACATGTTTTTCCAAAAGGAATAATTTTATTTTTGGTAATTTTATTAAGGTGGGTAGACATCCTAGTACTCCAACAAGGCAATATAAATATTAATATCATTTAAGAAATAAAATTCATAAAAAATGGATGTGCACATAATTTAGCTTTATGTCGAACCCTTACTGTAAAGTGAAAAAAATTAGAGAATTAGATAAGTCCTACATGTAATAATAACATATAAGGAAGGAGAAATGTTACATGTTCAAATGGAGGCTATGAATAATATATTGAAACACGTGTCTCAAGAGTATTACAACCTCTTAAGATTTATCTTTTATCCGCGGACATTTAGGCCAATCGTTTGATCATTTGTGTTGAGACAAAGGTTATGAAGTATGTTTCTTCTATAAATAAAAATTCTTTTTTGTACATTGTTTCTCTTACTTGCCATTTGTTTAAGCTTTTTAATCTTCTCTCAATCTCTTTTGCAAACATTTATATTCGTCTTATTTTTCTCCACTCTTAGGAAATGGCTCGCGATCAACTTATTCAATTAGAATATGAGGGATTATACTGTGAAAGATTGGTTAGTAAGTTCTCTACGGTAGTGGCTCCTCAGGTTATGGTAGATCAAGAGGTGTAACCATAAATCATCAATGCATATATTATCTCGGTTCTTGTGCTACAATCCTAGATATATACGAGTGGGACAATGGTACCAAATGTGCTGACTTGGTGAGCCTATCAATGACAACCATGATAGTTTGTGAAAATATTTGTGCAAGTCATCTACAAAATTCATCGACACATCCTTCCACACCTGATGCGGTATTGGAAGTGGTTGAAGTAAACCAGCGGGTGACAGGGTGCTGGTCTTAGCTCGCTGACAAACTTCCCAATAAGCCACATACTCGCAAATAGTTTTATGCATCGAAGGTCAATAAAACTGTTGTGAGAGTCTCTTATAAGTGTGCAGAGTAACTGAATGGCCACCAAGGGGCAAGTCATGAAATTTGTGAAGCAATGCAGTGAAAATCGAAGAGTTGGTAGGACAACAACTCTATTGTTGTAGTACACGATTCCATCACGAAATACAAATGACAAACTCGTCTTGGTCTTGGTTGTAGTCTTTACACGTAAGAAGTATAATACTCACTACCTTACGCAGATTATCCCATACAGAGGCTTGATGAC
This sequence comes from Limnanthes douglasii subsp. nivea, assembly GCA_036936605.1. Classification (NCBI taxonomy): domain Eukaryota; kingdom Viridiplantae; phylum Streptophyta; class Magnoliopsida; order Brassicales; family Limnanthaceae; genus Limnanthes; species Limnanthes douglasii. The sequence goes on along the minus strand of JAUPFV010000005.1, from coordinate 168,697,088 downwards.
ATGATAACGCATGAAGCGGACTGTCAGACCGTTGAGACAAGGCATCTTCAGCCGCATCAGAGGAGCTAGGATTATATGTAATCTCGTAATCATATCCTGTTAACTTTCTCATCTAATTTTGTTGTTCGGGTATTAAATTCGTTGCTCAAGGAGAAAGCGAAGGCTTTTTTGATCGGTCTGAATGACAAAGCGCCTACCAAGCAGATAAATCCTCCAAGTACTGATGAAAATCACCATCTCTAGCATCTCATGGGCATAAGTAGACCATGAACTCTTTGACACCCCTAGCGAACGGCTCATATACGCTACCGCCTGCTGATAATGAGTCAAAACCGCACCAATACCATCCCATGATTCGTCTTATGAATTATAAAACTAGTCGAAAATTAGGTAGTGCAAGTGTTAGAGTGGTAGTCATGGTTGTCTCCTGCTCAGCCTCTGAACATATTCAAATCTCCCTTTTTTTAGAAAATTAGTCAAAGGCCTTGCAATATTCCCATAATATTTGACAAATTTTATGTAGCACACCGTAAGGCCTAAGAATCCTCTTAATTCTGTTACCGAAGTTGGAGAAGGCCAACTGAACATAGCTGATTTTTTGGCTAAATCCACTTTTACACATTTTCCTGATATAATATACCAAAGATAATCCAGTTTATTTTTACCAAACTCTTATTTTTTGTACCTGACGAAGAGTTGTTAGTCTTACAAAACCTGTAGCACCAATCACAAATTCTCTAAGTGATCTTCTTCTGTTTGACTATAGATCAAGATTTCATCGAAGAAAACGATGACAAATTTCTGCAAGTACCTTCGAAAGATCGTATTCATCAATTCCTGAAAGGTTGATATATATTTACAGACACCAAAAGACATAACCAAGTATTCATAGTGCCCGTTATGTGTGCAAAATATGATTTTGTAGACATCCTGATCCCAAACTCACACTTGGTGATAACCAGAAGTTAAATCTAGCTTAGTGAAGATTATTGCTGCATACACTTTTTCCATCATGTTCTGCATCATCGGTATGGAAAAGAGATATTCGAATTTCAATGCATTAAGAGCCTTATAGTCATTGTAACACCTTCATATGCCATCCTTCTTCTTCACTAAGAGCACTAGAGAAGAGAATGAATTGTAACTAGGTCGTATAATACCCACATCCAACATATCTTAAACCTAATTTCAATCTTATTTTTCTGAAAAATATATCGATATGACTTGACGTTAACTGGATCGGTCTCTTCCTTAAGAGTAATATGATGGTCAATAACTCTAGGAGGAGGAAGGCTTGATGGCTTCTCGAAAATCCCTGAGAACTTGTCCAAATGTTTCTAATTTTTTGTAGGAGCAGGAACGGCCTTATCGACGTCAGCTTGAATATGAATTGCAAAAATAGTATGCTCTTTTCTTACATCCCTCTCGATTTTAGCATAATGGGATTGATTAATTGAGTTATTAACCAAACCCGTCAATTTTTTATTCTCCCCAGCCTAGTGAAACTCAATGGATTGGGCTCTCCAATCACAAAGCATAGGGCATAAAGTAGATAGCCACTGAATATCTAGCAGTAAATCAACCCCATTAAAGGAACAACATATAAATAAATTGTGAAAATTGTACTAGCAATCATAATAGGTACAACCTTATATACGCCTCTGCTCTGCAAATCATTATCGTCTGCCACTCAGACCCTCGTCAGACTCACCGTGGTCAGCCTCAACTTCATTTGACTCGCCACCCTCTCATTCATGAAGTTGAGGTGTAGCCACTATCAATGACAGAAATCATATCTTGGTGGTTAATGACGATTCAGACGTGAATCGTGTGAGGAATTGAGCAAACCGTTAAGGCATGTAACGTAATCTCGGGTTCTGTCTCAGTCTCTAGAACCTCCGACTCTAGATCGTCGTCATTCAATCCTTCTATAAGAAAAAATTTAGGTTTTGTACAACGATGATCCGATGTGATTTTTTTATCACAACTAAAAAAAAAGACCCAAGCTTCACTTCTGCTTTATCTCTTCCCACGTCAGTCTTTTTAGTTTTGTTGTATTGTCTGCTGCTCGATGTTGTCCCAAAATGCTTAAGGTAGTCATCGGAGGTCGATAATTACTTGTTGTTGGATGAATACTCCTAAACCTACTATTGAATTAATGACAACATGATGCGAGGGTTCTCCTCGTTTAAGACCTTGCTTAGAGGAGTTTGCAATGAAAAGAGCCTGATCAACGGTTGTGGGAGTGAGAAATCGAACTTCCTTGGAGCACCTTGGTCAGCCACTAACTACAAGTCACCTATAGAAATGACAACCAATATTGAAGGTGACTGAAGCCCATGGTTCGAGGTTTATAGTAAAGGAATAGAAGAAAGGAAGTCATAAACTGAAAGTAAAGTATTTAGGGTTTCACCCCTAAGAGCATGTACACTCGACACGCTAAAGTATATGTTAAAGAGTTTGTTAACTTTTTTTAATAAAAAGTATCTCCAGTGAATGTGTTAGTGGAGAAGTTAACTAACACGAACCCAAAAAAAGCTAATGGGTTTGCTAATTTCCCAGAGCCACTTAACAAAGCCAGCTTTGTTAACATTTGTTGGAATTTTTATTTCTCTCCCCTCTTTTTTTTATATCTTTTTTATTTTCAATGTTTTTTTCATGATTCATCTTCTTCCTATTTCAGTTCTTTTTTTCATCATAGTTATTCACCATCTTCTTCGTTTTCATTCATCTTTTCGATTACTTTTTTTTCTTTTCAATACAACGAACAAAAATGATATACTGATCAACAACCAGTAAAGTAAAGTTTTTAATTAAAGTAGGTTTGAAAAAATATCTTTAATATATATGGATAAGAACAAACAGAATTAAAATATATTTGATAAATATATATGGATAAGATCGAATTAATTTTTTTAATTAAAAGTGTTTTAAAAGATAAAGTTAAAAAAACGAGTGGAGTGAAATTAGGATTTTAAGCTAAAACCATGCTAAATGATGTTTCTCACTCCTAGTTGGCACCCACTAACACACCATTTTAACAACAACGAGTGTACATGCTCTAAGTAATATATACTCTGGGCCTTGGACTGATCCAAACCTAACAAACCTAAACCCAATTCAGAAAACAAAAGAAAACAAGAAGAGAAGCCTTAGCCAAATAAAATACCATTCAAGCCCATATTAAATATAAAAAAAGGTATAATACAATTCAAGTTTTGTTATATATATGTTACATAGAGAAGAGCATTTTTACAGCTCATGATTGTACAAAAATATAGATAAGATTCGTGTACTAGGTCAGGATTTCTAGGTAACATAATTACCTTGAATACTGTATTTTATTCTTGTATAAATATCCTATAAAAACAAGCTTTTGATAAGTAATAAAAACAGAAGAAAAAATTACTCAAATAATATTATTTTCACTTGGTATCAGATCAGCTTCTTACTCTTAAAATGGCAAGAAATGGCTTAGTTACATTCCATTACATTTGTCCAGTTCGGTTTTTTATAGTAGTGGTTATGTCCAAACAATCCTCTAGATAAAAGCAAGCTACATTGTCTAAAATATCCGACCTCATGAGTAGCCCTTTTAGGTCTTGCAAAGAATCTTTGGAAGAGCTAACTTTTGAGAATCAAAATCAAGTCTTTCCGATATGTTTTTGTATCCGAACTACAGACTTTATCTTCCTCTGTTAAGAATTTCAAGAGTCACTTTGTTCGAAATTTGGTGGAACTGATTGTACCGTTAAAAACTTCAAGACTCTGTTGATAATTTCAAGAGTCACTTTTCCTAGATTCTTGTACATACTAGGCTAGAAAGTTACCTAGGTTTTAACTTCCATACTTTGTAGCCCTTAATCATTTCTTTGATCTTTCTATCTTCTCCTAGGTAACCCCTAATTTTCACTCTTATATAAATCTATTCCGCTGTTTTATTGTCTCAAAAAACACAAGTATTTCTAGTGAGAGAAAGCTTAGTACATTTTCCAATTGGTGTTCGACTCATTTTATGTTCACAACTAGAAACGCAATAGTAAAAAAGGGTTGGCTAAATTTGTCTGATTTGGAGAGAGCGAGAAACGTTGCTAGGGACACAAGAATCGATGCTGGTCTTTATGTTTCTCCTAGTGAAAGAATCAATCAATCACAAGCAAACACAGACCAAGGATCATCGTCATCAAAGACATCTAAGGTCAGAAAACTGCCTTTTGTCCCAACTCTCTCTCCTCTTCAATTGGGATCCTCTGTTCAAGAATCTTAGAACCCTCTCCCTAAAGAGAAATTTGGTTCCACTGTTAGGATTCCTTCACCCTTTATTTCCATGGGTTTAGACGCTGAGAAATCCCATGAGAAACATACCCCTCGCAGAATAACTGGCCAATCCAAGGCTAAGTCCACTCCTACCTCTTCAAAACACACTAGTTCGGAGACCATAAAGCTTTTACCAGAAACCAAATCATCAGGACAGCAGCCCCTGGCAGAAGCCAAGCCATTCGAATAGCCTTCCAATATAATGGAAGAAATTATGGAGGATAGTACAAATGATACTCCTTTTGAGGCGTCCGGACAGACGGGGGACACCGTGCAGATCGAAAGGGCAAAACAAAAATGGGTGTGACTCATCCGGATGCGCTTCCGGAGAGTCTGGAAGGGAAAGTAGGGCCCAATTTTAAGAAGTTCAGCGTAAAATACTTGTTATCCCTTCAGCATATAGCCTACGTATACACCCATACCACTGATTAGGTCGTATTCGTACAAAGTAGAGGATCCCTGAGTCTGTCAAGGTGAGAATCCTAGACACCCCGGAAACTCTGATGGATTGCAAACGCCACGAGCTAGTGCTCTACACAGAGGTGTTGAGTTGGCGACTCCGGTTTCCTTTGGATCTGGAGATAGTCAGGTACTTCCACCTAATCAAGCTATGTCCGAGTCAGCTGAGCCCAAATACATGGTACACTCTAATGGTTGGCATCATGGCTTATAGGCTATCCAAGATCCCACTGCCAATGGAACAATTCGATATTGTGGCAAATTTGTGCAAGAATCATCACATTTTCTCTTACCATTACAATATGGGGAAAAATTACAAGGTAATGAATGACTTTCTAGAGTTGGAAAAGCCATGGAGGACAGATTTCTTGTTCATCAGCGGAGCCTAGTAGAATGGAAAGAAGATCAAGGTTAACTCTAACCTAAGCCAGCTGACGAGTCGTCGGAAAAGCATAGTTGAGGTTTATTCATGTTTCCTTTAATCTTTCAAATACTAGGTGGATACTCCAAACTGATTTGTATCTTTTTTTAGTTTTTCTGAAGGAGTTCTCGGATTATGTAGAGTTTGGTTAAGAAAATTGCGCCAAGCTAAATGCTTGGGCCTTTGAGAAATGGGAGAATGGTTTTCACAACTGTTTCACCTCGGAGAACTTTGTGAGGTCTCATATGTGGAATACCACAAGGAGAAGAGACCTCCCCTGGGAAGAACTGACCACCCCTCCTCTTGCAGATGTTATCCTGAGGAGAACTAAGGCTAAGGATGCTAAGCTTTACTTGCCTTCCAAGGCCAAAGCCTCTAGTCATCTGAACAAGATGAAGAACAAAAGAAAGAAGAAAACCACAACAAACCCACTTCAGACAACCACCGAAGGAGCCGGTTCGGAGAACCAATGAGGGATCAATGTTGTTAAGCTGGAAGCAGTGGATATTACTGTTAAAGAGGCTAGTGGATCAGACAACCCACCAAAAATTACGAAGAAAGATAAGAAACGCAAAACAGTGATGAAAAGGCTGCAAAGAAGAAAAATTTAATTTGGGATCAGAGATAATTCTACGTCCTTAAGAAATTCCTCCTCCAGCTCTTGTTGATCCCACTTTGCAAGAAGAAATTCCAGTCAACCTTTATTCCGAATAGGCCATTGCTGATGGAGAGGTAAATCTTGATGCCTTTCAAAATATTAACATGTATTTAAACGAACTGGACAAAAATGATTTTGCGGGGCCTTATCGCCCTGCCATCGCGTCCAATGATGTGACTCATAACGGTGAGATTTACGTGATATCAAGTGAGCAAGACACCCTGATTCATGTCGTCTTGGGTTATATCCGTCCAGTGGTTGATCTGGAGAGATAATTGAGGGATCAAACAGCTACCATCAACTCCTTGACTACAGAGACACAGAGCTTGACAAATCGTATTTCTACCACTCAACAAAGCATAGAATCATTGAAGAAGGAGAAGAAGGATTTAGCTTCCAAACTTCTCAAGTCAGAAGAGGCTAACAAAGACCTTCAGGCCAAGTATTCCGGACTGGAGACTTATTTCTCCAATGAGATCAAAGCTTTGACGGAGCAACTAAAAGCTAAAGACAAACCTATCTAGACTTTATCCGAAGACAAGTCAAGTTGGAGAAAACCGTCGAAGAGAAGACCGATGAGAATACTTCCTTAGTAAGTAAAGAAGCTCAAAAAAATAGCTGAATGGATAGAGAAGTATGCTAGTGAAATAGTGGATTCCCTGGAGAAGAGAGATGATGGAATTAAATTCGATATGGTCTTACTATTCCATGAGACCTTTCCTAAGAGGACTCTTGGTCCTTTGTGGAAATTTATGTAATACGATAACCTCCCTTTTCATACGATGGCTAATGGTGACAAGCACAGCTATTCAAGTGGGGGAGATTCCGCGAACAACGAAGAAGTTAGTGAGAGTTCAAGTGTTTAACTCAAAAGTCTGAAAAAAGATGGTGATGAATAAAAAACCGAAGGGAACAAGCCCTAAGGTTGTACTGTTATGTTGTATATTTTTTTGATGAGAAACTAAAGTCCTTGGATGGCCAAAGTATTTTGTTGCATTGTTTGTTTAATCTCTGTTTTCTAAAACTTAATGTACTTGAATGGTCAGGGCATTTGTGAATCATGAATCGGTTTTAGTCCGATCAGATTCAAATATCATATTTCCCTTTATTTGAATTTTGTTTAAATATTTATGGCCAATGTTTAGATAGCTTTCAATATTTCAGAGGTGTTAAACAAGGGTATTAAAAATCTTCAACCACACGTGTTTAAAAATGTGACCAAGTGTTTATTATATCTGATCAACTCAAAAATATTTGAGAGCCGAGGTGTTTAATAAGCATTTAATATGTGACCACCTTATATTATTGCTTAAGTCAAAAACAAAATTGCACAAGACTTTTGAAGAAGTCATAAGATATTATTGAAAAACTCGAACACCTCATTAAAACCTCCCCGTGCCACTAGGGTAGGAAAGAGTATGCCCTCTATATTTACATTGATACTTAACAAGTAAATATTTACAAGAGAGTTCATTTCTAAGTATAACCTGAGATGTTCGACGTTCTATGGGTGTTTTAGTGCTCTCCTTTCCTTGTTTTGGAGCCTGTATGTTCCTCATTTAACTCTCCCACATACCACATAAGGGTCTTCCCGATTCGGAGCCAGCTTACCGAACTGTTTTCCTTGGTGTGTAAAAATACTTTTCTTAGGACTTTGTCCCCCAACTGAAAATCTCTTCTTTTAACTTTGGACGCAAATCTACTCCTCATCAAACCCTGGTAATACACCATCCTCAAATGCGCTTTAACTCTTCTTTCTTCGATCAAATCCAACTGATTCTTGACTGATATATCATTAACCTGTTCAGAATTGCTTTGGACTCTATGAGATGGCAAATTAGCTTATATGGGAGTGATTGCATCCATCCCATAAACAAGGGTAAAATGGGATTTTTGTGTAACATCCCGAGGTGTCGTTCAGTAATCCCACAATACTTCTTGTAAATAACTTGGCCATTTTCCTGCAGCTCCCTCCAGATTCTTCTACAATACGGACAAGATTATCCGATTAGAAACTTCAACTTGCCCATTCGCTTGAGGGTGAAAAGGAGAAGAAAAACAGTGTTGAATTCCTCTGGAGGTGCAGAACATTTCCATGTCTTTATTATCAAACTGTGACCCATTATCTGTAGTAATCTTTCGGGAAACCCCAAATCTCCAACATATATTAGATAAGATGAATTTAATAACTGCTTTAGAAGTGGTTCCAGCTAAAGGAGCTGCCTCTATCCACTTAGAGAAATAGTCAATAGCAACTATGATTGTTTTACATCCACCGGATGTAATGGGAAAAAGCCCAACTAAATCCAACCCCATATGTCGAAGGGTATCGGTTCGGATATGGATTCCATAGGAACCGCTGGCACATGAATTTCATATCCATATATTTGGAAAGGATCACACTTTCTTACCATTTTTTTAACATCTGCCATTATGGTTGGACTGTAGTACCCTGCTAATAAAAATCTCCAAGTTAAGACTTTATAGCCACAGTGTGCAGAACCTTCTCCATCATGTAGTTTAGATAACACAACTGGGGATTCTTCAATTCCTAAGAAACGCAAAAGAGGTCTGCTGAAAGATTTCTTGTAAATAACTTCCCTTAATATCAAGAAACCACAAGCCTTATACTTGACTTACTTAGCCATGCCTTTATCCGTAGGCAATATCCCACCGGAGATAAACTGGTGAAGATCATACCTCCAGTCTTTAGGTTGAATAACGAGTATAATCATACTTTCTTCACTCTTTTATTCTTAGCATGTCTGTACGGATGGGCATTCTTGCAAAAAAAACATGGGTAAGATTCAGAATAGGTTATATTAGCCAAAGAGTCTGCCACAATATTCTCCGATCTAGGGATATGTTCATAGCAGATATTCTTGAAGTTTGCGGAATCTTCTTTCAACATTAGCAGGTTTGTAATAAACTGTTATTTCTTTGCTTCAGATTATCGTTGAGCTTCGTGAATCAGCAATTGGGAGTCAATCATTAACCAAACTCTTTTGGCGCCACATATGAGGGCTAGTCTAATACCAACTATAGCTGCTTCATATTCAGACTCACTGTTAGAAGCCCTGAAACCAAAACATATGGCCTGGTACATATTGTCACCATAAGGAGAAGTTAAACAAATTCCATCCCCGCAATCCATAGTACTTGATCCACTATCTATTCAAACTACCTATTCTTTCTTAAACTGGTTTTCTGACATCTGTCCGGAGGACCTATCAGCATGCAATTCTACCAAGAAATCAGTCACTGACTAGGCTTTTATCACAGTCCGGGGTGCAAAATTAATATCATAATCACCCAGCTCCAATGACCACTTGGTCATTTTACTTGACACATCATATTTCTGAAGAACACTTTTCAAGGGAAAAGATGTTTGAACGACAAAAAAGTGAGCTTGAAAGTATGGTTTCATCTTTCTTGCCGCAATTACCAAAGCCAATGCTAGTTTCTCTAACTTTAATTATCTTCTTTCGACATCCAATAGACTTTTGCTAATGTAATACGCCGGACGGGGGTAATTATCCACCTCTCTTACTAGCACAACACTTATCGCATATTGTAACACTTCTAAATGTATGTATAGTTCCCCCCCCCCCCTTCCAAAAAGGTTTGAAGAGAGTCTTAGGTGAAGACAAATGCTTCTTGATTTAAATAAAAGCTTGATCGCATTGTGGAGACCAATTAAATTTTTTGGCATTCCTCAACATTTGGAAAAACGGGGTATATTTGTCTGATAATCTTGAAATAAACCTGTTCAAAGCAGCTAATTGTCCAATCAGCCTTTGAACTTCTTTGATGCTCCAAGGAGGGTCCATAGCTAGTAAGGCATTAAGTTGATCCGGATGAGGCTAAATTCTTTTCTCACTTATTATGTAACCCAAGAACTTTCCAAATCGGACCCCAAATACACACTTTTCAGGGTTCAGTTTTAAATTCACAACCTCCAAGTTAGAAAATGTTTCTTGAAGCTCAGATATATGCGCATTTTCCTCCAAGCTTTTAACCATCATATCGCCTATATAAACTTCCATGTTTCTACCAATCTGATTAGCAAAGGCTTTATTCACTAATCTTTGGTAAGTGGCCCCATCATTTTTCAATCCGGACGGTATCATCTTATAACAATGAAGACCTCTGTCTGTAATGAAAGTAGTATGATATTGATCTTTCAGATCTACTTGTATCTAGTTGTATCCTGAAAACGCATCCATATATGAAAATAACTTATTTTCAGAAGTCGAGTCCACCAACCGATCTATCCGAGGAACGAGATAAAGATCTTTGGGGCATGCCCTGTTAAGATCAGTAAAATCAATGCACGTGCGCCATTTTACATTATTTTTCTTGACCATAACAGGGTTGGCAGTCCACAAAGGGTACTGAGATTCTTTAATGTCACCCATCTTGGTCAAATGATCAACTTCCTAAACAATCACATCTGTTTTTTCCTTAGAGAAAGACCTTCTCCTTTGTACAACTGGTGCAACATCAGTTTGTATGGATAAATTATGAGAAATAACATCAATTCGCACTCCAGTAACATCACCATTGCACCATGCAAAGACATGTTGATTATTCATCAAATTAGGACAATAACCAGTGTTTCAAATCTGGTGCCAACTTGGTACCAATTTTAACATTCTTTCCCTCAACGAGGGAGTGGGTTTCAACCTCCTAAATAAACATTATGACACTGAGAGCCTCCCTGGGATCATCAATTTCATTCTTATTAGTGGAAGGCTTCAATAGCTGCTAATCTTTGTTAACCTTGACTGCCTCTAAAGACTTAGAGGCAAAGACGGTTGCATAATATTTCATGGCTGTCTTTTGCCTGCTCCGGGCAACACCTACTTGTCCATAGACATCATATTTCAAACATTGGTGAACCGTAAAGGGCACAACATGCATTCTAGAGCGCCAAGATCTCCCAAATATTGCATTGTAAGATGTTGGGCAATCCACTACAACGAACAATACTCTTACCATTTTCTTAAAGGGTCTTTTGCCTAACAACACCTCATCTTCAAATTCCCCAATCACATCTGCAGAACTTCCTGTGAAGCCTATGATGGTTTTGTTCCAACGCTGCATAACTGAAAGGCTTCTCATCTGATTGCAAGAGCTTAAAAACAGGATGTTTTCCGAACTGCCTGTATCAATCAGAATTCGGCGTATATCGTTTCCTCCTATGGACGCCCCTATTACCAAAACATCCTCATGAGGCCTTGCAATGTCTCTCAGGTCATCTTCATAGAAAACTATAAAGGGATATGGGGATTGATATAGGTGGGTGGACATCTCTTCATCCAGCTGGGTGGCCAAACTATGGACATGACTCTTCCTTGATGAACTAGAAGGTGCAGTCACAGTATCCCCTCCAAAAATGGTTAATGACTTTAAAAAGTTAACCAAACTAGAGACAGTTTTGGTCTTGTCTGTTATTAATCCTACCCAATTTCGACTCGGATCTGGATCAAGATACTTAGAGTCTATATCGAACCTTTCAGTAATTACCATTGCAATTTCCTGTGCGGATGTTCCAGGATTGTTCGAAAGACCAGTTCGAGGAGTATTGACCTGTGTATTATCCGGTCTGCTTCCCCCTCGTTTTTTATATAGGCTCCCAACTTACCCCTTTCAATAAGGTTTCAGACCTCTTACTTCAAATCTATACAATCATGGGTATCATGGCCCATGTCATTGTGGTTTTGGCAGAAACGGATGCTCCAGCTTTCTCTGTGGGATTACAATGCTGATGGCTTTCTAAAGTGTACTTCATTTTTAGTTTTGTCATAGATTGTAGCCACACTTTCCCCCAATTCAGCAAACCACTGAGGTTGAACCCAATGTCCTCTCTTATTTTTGATATGTTGGCTCTGAGTCTAGTTAGACTGATTTTGCCTTGATCGGTTAGATCCATGTCCAATCTCTTTTGTCCTATAATCGGACTGATTAGCAGCTGGAGGAGTCGTTGTTGTAGTAGTGGAGTTAACCTGACAATGTACTCTGGTTTTCTTAGTCTCCTCAAAGTTGATTTGTTTCCCTACCTGATTCAACAAACCACCCCAGGTCATAGCCTTCTTCTGAGTCACTGAACCGATTAAAATACCTGAATTTAAACCCTGTCTGAGGGAAGCAATTGCAACTTGTTCAAACTAATCTGCTAGCCCATTCTTTGTATTCACAAACCGGTTGATGTACTCCTTTAGATACTCATTTGGCTCATGAGCACAATGGATAATCGTATCCTCATTATCTTTGAGCTCCTTGCTTCAAACGAATCGTCTCCGGAAGGCAACCTAAAATGTATCAAAATTTCCTATGCATCCCTAAGGGAGACTATTATACCATTTGAGGGCGCTTCTGTGAAAGTTTGGGAGAAGGCCCTACACAATAGTTTGTCGACGTCACTAAAATTCATCAATAAGTTCTTAACCAGCTCCATATGGTTTTTCGCATCTCGGCTCCCATCAGACTTCTCCATCTTGGAGCTGTCAAACCTCTTAGAAAGATGTTCAGAGAGTATTTTCGCAGAAAAAGATGATTGCCTCCAATTCTTGTTACGGTTAAAAATAATATATTCATTTGGAGTAGCAAAAATACATGGTTTGGACTGAAAAACAAAGGGATCAATCAGCAACTGGTCAATATGCTGGTTGGCTGGAACCTTACCCTTACCATGATGCTTCTTAAGCCTGTCATGCCTATCATTTTTTCTTGAATGTTTTTTAGTCAGCCTCATTTTTTTTATCGTCCTTCATCACTATTGAAGACACTGAATCTTCAAGTTTTGCCTCATTAGATGAGTTGCTGGAGGACTCAGATTTAGAACTCTCCATATGTTTGGATCGGTATGTCTTCTTGGAACTAAGATGGATCTTTAGAGACTGCTCGTTCTCTTCGGGATTGTCAGTGTGATGAAGTACCGAGGCACCAGATTTTTCTCTAACCCCTTTCTCTGCCTGTTTTATTGCTCTTTGCGCCTATATCTCAGATCTCAATTGATCGCGCTCCTCGATAGTATATTCATTTTTTTCTTTTGCAAGTTCCACCTCAGGAAGTGGAATAATCTGCTCATTCGAATTCATCTGAACTACTTTGTTTATTGGTTTGAGGTTTAATTTAGTAAAGTGTTTTGGGAATTTAATGTTTAAGGTAGAGTGTTGTGAGATAATTAAGATGTATGCTTGTATGAAATTCTGATTACCCTCATTAATGAAAGTGGTTGGGTTATTTATACTTAATTAATGACCCATGGGCCTCTCGGGTCGGAATATGGAGTCGGGTCAAGTTTAAGGACCCATTAACCCAAGATGTGAGGTGACTAACACCTAGCTTAGTCATATTTCATTACATTTGTCATGTTTGGTTTTTTTTATAGTTGTGGTTATGTCCGAACAGCCTTCCGGATAAAATCAAGTTACAATGTCTAAAATATCTGACCTCATCAATTATGATATTGATTCTGCAGCCCGAACATCGATTAAGGCCCAGTCAGTGGCTAATTTCTTGGTATAATTTCATGCTGATAGACTCTCCGGACATATACCAGAAAACCAGTCTAAGAAAGAATACGTAGTCCGAACTGATGGTGGATCAAGTACTATGGGATGTGGGGCTGGAATTTGTTTAACTTCTCCCTATGGTGATACTATGTACCAGGCTATTTGTTTTGGTTTCAGGGCTTCTAATAATGAATCTGAATATGAAGCAACTATAGCTGGTCTTAAGTTTGCTCTTATATGTGGGGCCAGAAGAATCCGATTAATGAGTGATTCTCAATTAATGATTCACCATGCTCAAGGGAAATCTGAAGTAAAGAAATAACAATTGATAAAATACTTGCTTATGTTGAGGGAAGTTGTTGCAAGCTTTAGGAGTATCCACTATGAACACATCCCTAGATCGGAGAATACTATGGCAAACTCTTTGGCAACTATAGCTTATTCTGAATCTTACCCTTGGATTCTGATGTTAGAATGTCCATCAATACAGACAGGCCAAGAAAAAGGTAAAGAGAATGAATAAAGTATGAGCATAGTATCCATTCAACCAAGGACTAGAGGTATGATATTCTTGAGTTTATTTCTGATGGGAAATTGCCTCCGGACAAAGTCATGGCTAAAAAAATCAAGTATAACGCTCGTGGTTTCTTGGTATTAAGGGAAGTTCTTTACAAGAAATCTTACAACAGACCTCTTTTGCGTTTCTTAGGATTTGAAGAATCCCAAGTTGTGTTATATGAACTGCATCATGGAGAAGCTTTTGCACGTTATAGCTATAAAACCCTAACCATGAGAGTTTCATTAGCTGGATATTATTGGCCAACCATAATGGCATATGTTAAAGATATGGTAAAGAAGTGTGATCATTGCCAGAGATATGGAAATGAAATTCATGTGCCATCGGTTCCTATAGAATCCATATCTGAACCGATACCCTTCGATAGATGGGGGTTGGATTTGGTTGGGTCTCTTCCCATGGCATCCGGTGGATGTAGAACAATCATAGTTGCTATTGACTATTTCTCTAAGTGGATAAAGGCAGCTCCCGTAGCTGGAACCACATCTAAGGAAATTATTAAATTCATTTGTCTAATATATGTTGCAGATTTGGGGTTCCCCGAAAGATTACCACATATAATGGGCCACAGTTTGATAATTAAGACATGGAAATGTTTTGCACCTCGAGAGGAATTCAACGTCGTTTTTCTTATCCTTTCCACCCTCAGGCCAATTGACAAGTTGAAGTTGCTAACCGGACAATCTTGTCAGGGCTGAAGAAAAATCTGGAAGGAGTTGCAGGAAAGTGGCAAAGTTATATACAAGAAGTATTGTGGGCTTACCGAACTACACCTCGGGTTGCTACACAAGAATATTTGTTTTCCCTTGTCTATGGGATGGATGTCATCACTCCCATAGAATCTACTTTACCATCTTACAAAATCTAGAACTATTCCGAACAGAAAAATGATATGGCAGTTAGAAATCAGTTGGATTTAGTTAAAGAAAGAAGGGTTTAAGCGCATCTAACAACGACACATTACCAAGGTTTGATGAGGAGCATATTTGCTTCTAAAGTTAAAAAAAAAGATTTTCAATTGGGGGAAAAAGTCTTAAGAAAAGTGTTTTTACACACCAAGGTAAACAGTTCGACAAGCTGGCTCCGAATGGGGAAGATCCTTATATGGTGTGTGGGAGAGTCAAACTAGGAGCATACAAACTTCGAGACAAGGAAGGGAGAACATTAAATCACACATGGAACATTTAACATCTCAGGTTATACTTAGAATATAACTCTCTTGTAAATATTTACTTTTTGAATGTCAATGTAAAAATTAGGGGGTCATACTCTATGACAGTAACTTCAACTGCTTCCAGCAGAACAACATTGATTCCTCCTTGATTCTATGAACCAGTCTGCGGTAGTTTGTTGAGGTGGGTCTGTTGTGGTTTTATTCTTTCTTTTATTCTTCATCTTGTCCAGATGGTTAGGGGCTTTAACCCTGGTAGGTAGATAAAGCTTGGTGTCCTTAGCCTCAGTCCTCTTCAGAATGACATATACGGGAGGAGGAGTGGTCAGTTTTTCCCAGGTGAGGTCCCTTTTCCATGTAGTATTCCACAGGTGAGATCTCACAAAGTTCTCTGAGGTAAATCAGTTGTGGAAACCATTCTCCCTTTTCTCCAAAGCCCATGTGTTTAACTTAGCACAGGTGCTTTGGCCAGCTTCCAGATGGTTTGAGAACTTCTTTTGAAAAACTGAAAAGAGACATAAGTCCGTTCGGAATAGCCACATAGTGTTTAAAATACTAAGGGAAACATAAATAAAACCTACTTATACTCTTCCATTGACTAATCAGTTGGCTTGGATTAGAGTCAACTTTTATCTTTTTCCCATTCTCCTAGGCTCCGCTGATGAATAAGAATTATGTCCTCCATGGTTTTTCGGATTCCAGTAAGTCATTCACTACCTTGTACTCGTTCTCCATGTTGTAGTGGTAAAAGAGAAAGTACCTGACTATCTCTGGGTCCAAAGGAAACCAGAGTCCTCAATTCAACACCTCAATATATACTACCAGCTCATTAGACTTGCAGTCCATCGGAGTCTCCGGGGTGATTGGGATTCTCACTTTAACATAATCGGGGAAGCCCCACTTTGTTCGAATACGACCCAGATCATCAGTATGGGTGTACACGTAAGCAATGTTCTGAAGGGAAGGTAATTCACACAGACTTTCTGAAAGTTTGGCCCCACCTTCCCTTCCGGACACTCCAGAAGTGCATCTGGATTGGATAAACCCACTTTAATTGTGCCCTTCTGATCTTCTGTGGGTTTTCTGTCTGTCCGGACGCCTCAAAAGGATTATCTCTTATACTATCATTCATAGTTTCTTCCATTACGATGGGCTGCTTTTTGGATGACTTAGTTTCTGCCAAGGGCTTTACCGTCTCCAAACTAGTGGGTTTCGAAGAGCTAGGGGTGGATTTAGCCTTAGATTGGCGAGTTATTCGGCGAGGTGTGTTTTTCTCAGGAGAATTCTCAGCGTCTGAACCCATGGCTATGAAGGGAGAAGGTTTCCTAACATTGGAAATGGCTTTTTCTTGGGGAGGGGGTATGGAGACTCTTGGACAGAGGACCCTGATCGAAAAAGGAGAAAGGGTTGGGACAAAGGGTTGTTTTCTGACAGTAGATGTCTTTGATGATGATGAACCTTGATCTATATTTACTGTTGGTCGATTGATTTCTTCACCAGGAGAGACAAGAAGACCAGCTGCAATTCTCTCGTCTTTTGCAACTTTTCTCACTTTCAAATTCAGCCAACCTCCTTTTACCAATGCGTTTCCGGATGTGAACATAAATTACTCAGACACAATTTGAAAAGATTAGTAACCTTTCTCTTTATAGAAGTGTTTGTGTTCTTAAATACAATAGAACAGCAAAAATTGGAAAATATAAGAGGTTACCTAGGGGAAGATAAACCGATCATAACCATGATTAAGGGCTATAAATCCTAGGGGTTATACCCTAAGTAACATTCTAGCCGAGTAGGTACGAGAATTTAGGAGAAAAACGGCTGAGGGGTCGAACCAGAGCCTGACACCTGTCCCACATCGAAAAAAGACTTTCGAAATTCTTAACGGTAAAATCAGTTATACCGAATTCCGATCGGGTTGACTCTTGAAATTCTTAATAGAAAAAGGTAATCTATTCAGTTCGGATACAGAGGTAAATCGAATGAACAAATTGGAAATACGTTAATTTGTATTTTTATGGGTTAACTGTTCCAAAGATTCTTTGCAAGACCTAAAGGGGCTACTCATGAGGTCAGATAATTTTGACACTGTTTCTTACCTTTATCCAGAGGGTATTTCGGACTGAATCAGTATCATAAGATACTGAATAGGGATAAAACTAGTGGAACGTGACTAAGCTAGGTGCTGGTCATTCCAAACCTTAAGGTATTGGGTTCTTAAACTAAACCCAAGCACACAATCGGACCTGAAAGGCCAATGAGTCATTAATTAAGTATAAATACCCCAACTACTTTCATTAATGAGAGTGATCAGAATTTAATACTATTACACACCTAAAATTTCTCTCTACACTCCACCTAAAACATTAAATTCCTAAAACACTTTACTAAATTACCCTCATTCAGAAATAATCCAAACTAGTATTCATCAATTTTTAATACCTAAAGTATCTTTAATAAAGTATATAGACCAATAATTCAAATTCTTTTCTTTGGTTTATCTCTCTAAAAATCCAAAAGCCTTTGTATTTTGAAACAGACGATTTGCACCCAACCAAACTATCCACTTTTTTTTTATTATTAAATTTCTTCACGATGGTTCTTGGGTAAGTTTTTTTCATCATTACGAATGGATAATCTGCTAATAAAAACCCCGTTGCAAATTAAACTACATATAAGGGTTTGAGAAATAACTGCTAACCATCCGGTTTTAGAACTTAAGTACACATAATAACCTAGGTTTTTTTAATACTTATCATACCATCGTTTTGTTACTACCATCATTATTCTCTACAATTTTAGTTATTTTTATTTTTATTATTATAAGTTATTTTGTTGTCATTTTATTGTTATATGATTGTTTTAGTTATGTTTCTCTTTGATTCCATACATTCATGCAAATATTTTGAAAATTATCTGAAAAAGATTGATTTTGGGAAACATATTTGAAGAATTTTGGGTTTTGCTGGTTTGGTTGCATAATTACGTGTTGTTTAGTAGTAAAATATAAAATGTTGAGTAAGTATATATATCTACGTAGAATATGGTTACGTAATTAGTCTAAAAAGTTTTATTTTATTTTATTTTTGAAATTCCATATCTCGTAGGTCTAAAAAACCTTTAGAAAATACCATTGGTTTTGTTTTATAAAAACGAACAAAACTAGATCCCTTGAAGATATTGTTTTTGAATATTTTTAGTGAAATTGGTTGTATAATTACGTATAATTGGGTTTCTCAAATTACATAGTATTGTTGTTTCTCTCGCTGGTTCTTTATTTATTTTTAAATGCCTTATCTTTCAAACCATAGATCCAAAAAATTCCACAGATACCATTGGTTTTATTTTTTAAAGACAAACAAAACTAGATCTATGAAAAATATGTATTTTTATAAAAAAGAAAAGGTTTACTGCATTTGGTTGCGTTATTACGTACAATTAAGTTGCGTAATTCGGAAGGATTGTTATTTCTCTCTCATGTTTTTGTTATTTTAAATGTCATTCTTTCAAACCAAAACTCAAAAAACATCCAAATATACCATTGTTTTCGCTTTTAAAAGACGAACAAAACTAAGTTCATGAAAGATATTTTTTGAATGTTTTTTACTGTATTCCGTTGCAAAAATAAGAGTAATAATGGTTCTAAAATTAGTCTCGAAAAGAAAATTATATTCTAATTGATAAATTAAAAGTAATTTGATTGTAAAAAACAACTCTATTGAGTTGTGTAATTAAGAGTAATTTGGTTGTGAAAAAAATACTTATTTTATGTTGCATAACTAAGTGAAAATGAGTTGCATAAATGAGACGAAAAAAGCTGCGCAAATAAGACGTAGGTTCTGAAAAAACAATTGTGGTACAGTTTTTGCTTTTTTAAGTACCATATCTTTTAAATAATAACTTCAAAAAAAATGTCAAATACCATCGATTGTGTTGTTTTAAGACAAGCAAAACTAGATCCATTGAAGATTTTTTTAAATTTGTTTTACTCCATTTAGTTGGGTAGTTACATACCATTAGGTTGCCTAATTGGGAAGGCTTGTTGCTTTTCTAAATGACATGTCTTTCAAACCATAACTAAAAAAAATCTGAAATTAAGATTGAATTTGTTTTTTTAAGATAAACCAAACTACACACATGAAATATATTATTTTTTGAAACTATTTTTACTGCACTTGGTTACAAAAATAATAGTAATCGTGTTACAAAATTAGTATAAAAAATATGTATTCCAGTTGTATAATTAAAATTAATTTGGTTATAAAAAATTGTGTTCTACTTGTGTAATTAAAAGTAATTTAGTTGTGAAAACAAAATGTTTTATGTTACAGAATTAAGTCCAAATGAGTTGGATAAATAAGAATAAAACTTTTGCATAAATAAGAATAAAAAAGTTGTGAAAAAATAATTGTTTTCCAGTTTTATTTTAAAAAAAATCATATATTTCGAACCATAGCTCCAAAAAATACAAAACTATCACTTATTTCCAAAGAAGTTGTGAAAAAATAATTGTGTTCCAGTTTTGGTTTTGGTTTTTTTTAAGGAATAACCAAACTAGATTCATAAAAGATTTTTAATTTTTTTAGTTGTAGTTGTTTGCGTAATTACGTACAATTAGGTTGCGTAATTAGTCTGGAAAAAAATTGTATTATTGTTGTATAATTAAGAGTAATTTGGTTGCAAAAATAAGAAAAAAAACAAAAGTCCTCCAAAAAATATCATTGATTTCGTTTTGTTCATCTTAAAAAAATAGAAATATATGTGTTTATTATTATTATTTTTTGAGTTAGATATTGGAAGATATGGAGTTTTGAAGGTTAAAAATACCTATGAACACATAAATTGAAAAGTTGAAGATGAAATTTAGTATTTTCTTCATGAAAATCTGATTTAGTAGTCCATTAATGTTGAAATGCTTGAGAGTTTACTCAAATTTGTTATAGAAATCTTTAGTTTGAGAGGTTTGTGAGTTTTGATTTTAGAGAAAGATAGAGAAAGAGAGATAAAGATGGGAGTTTAGGAATAAGAAAAAAATGGTAATATATATATATATATATTTACCAAAGTGTAAAATGAGGATTAAATGAAAATATGAAATGAAAAAAAAAATGGTAAATGATATTTGAAATATGAAACGCAATGTTAAATTTGAATTATTATTTTTGTATACGTGCAAAATACAAAACTAGGATTAAATGAAAATGTGAAATACGAAACAAAGATAAAATGAAATGTGAAACGCATAACGAGTGTAAATTTGATTATTATTATTATTTTGAATAAAAACGAAATACAAAACCAAAAACAAAAATGCGAAACCAGGATTAATTAGGCTCGCGATAAAATAATTTTAAAAAAATATTATTCATTTTAATAAAAAAAATATCAATGGTACTTTCATTTTTTCTTGAGTTAGAGTTCGAAAGTTGCAGAATTTAAGAATTTAAAGAGAGAGAGATCAGGTACATGTATTTGAATTTCTTGTAAATAAGGGTGTTTTTGGTAGAAAATATGGCTAATGTATCTATTACTAACTTGGATATTCTGGATAGTAATTCTTAACTGAAATTCGGACTAAGCCTTAGATAATAACTTGCCAAAAATTAATGACTCATCAAAATTATAAAAAAAATTGAAAAAAATATATAATCCTAAAAAATTTAATTACTAAAATTGTGTTTATAATTGACAAAAATGTTAGGGTAAGGCTATATCTAGACCCCATTTGGCTATAATGCGACCTTAAATCAAACTTTTTATTTTACATTATGTAAAATGACCATTTTACCCATCATATAAAACCAAGTTTTCGACCAAAAATCTAAACAAATTTCTTCCTCTTCTCCAACCAAACTTCTCTCTAAAACTAATCTAATACCCAAAGAATGAATTACATTAAAATCTAACTATTTTTTTCCTTTTTTTAACAAAACTTCTCTCTACTTTTTAATTATATTTTAATATCGCCTTGTGGAACTTTCCGACTTTTCATTAGCGTAAAAAGAATGAATCACACTAGTCAAAGAGCCAAATTTTTTTGTAGAATTATATTACAATGAAGTAATCTGTAGACCCATTAATTTGTATAATTTTCTATTAAGAAATAAACTAGTAACTTTGAAAATATTTCCCAGTCTGATGGTAATGGTAATCTTGTTCGAAACCCGATCATCTTAATGACAAGATAAGACACGAGCTGCAATTTGTTTTTTAAAATAAAATCAAATAAATCAATATTTGAAAACAAGATCTTTGATTAATAGCGAAATCAGAAACATCAATCAGATAACAAAACCACAAGAAAGAAAACAACACATCGATTTTCAAGTTTGAATTAAATTTACAACCAGAAACCCTAAATCCCCAAATTCCATAACCTAAGAACTTATAAACTTTGTAACAACCTTTGTTCCTTCAGATACAACATGTTTAGCCAATTCACCAGACAACACCAACCTCACCGCAGTCTGGATTTCCCTTGAAGTGATAGTCGGTTTCTTGTTGTACCTCCCAAGCTTCGCAGACTCACCAGCCAATTTCTCGAAGATATCGTTGATGAAACTGTTCATGATTCCCATAGCTTTGTTGGAAATACCGATATCCAGATGAACCTGCTTCAAGATCTTAAAGATGTAGATCTTGTAGGTCTCGATGATTTTCTTGGATCGTTTCTTCTTTTTATCAGCTCCGGCGCTAGGTTATTTTGGTAACTTCTTTCTGGCATTTGGTTTCTTCTCAGCTGCTACGGCGGCCAAGGGATATTTCTCGGAGACCTTATTCTCAATCGGCTTCTTTTCTGCTTGGGGTGCTATTGTTGATTTTGATTAGGAAATGAGTTCTCTAGAGAGAGATTAATCGGAGAAGAGAAATAATTTTCTGATTTTGATTGGTAAGATGCGAGCTGCAGCTTGAATTTGATAAAAAAAGAAAAAATAAGGAAAAGAGAAAAGAGAGAAAAGAGAAGAGAGAAGAAAAAAAAGACAGTCGGCTGAAAAATGTTTATATATTAAAGGTACTTTAGTAAAATTTGGGGTTTCATTATAACGAAAGAATGTCTCATTATAACCAAAACGGGTCTCGGTTTAGCGTTGTCCAAAATGTTATGATATATTGCATAATTCTTTTGTTGGATCTCTCCCCTAACTTGTTTTTAAAATTTTACTAATCACTTAGAAAACTAAGTTTATCCTCATTTCCGAAATTGATTTAAAATAAAAATTATCAAAACATTAACTTTCTTTTCTCTCTCGCACGTTTTACCTCTTCATCCATATATATAAGACTTTTTTTTCATATGATGACACCTGAAATTTGTTCACAATTCACAAAATTCAAATCGATATGTAATTTTTGGATAATAACTATAAACATATATTTTTTAACGAAAAAATTGTGCCTTATTCACATTTAATTATTCTAAAGGCTTAGCACGATAATCACGGAGTTCATCATGAAACTCGTGCAATAGTTGATTTTTTTTATTCTGGTTTATAAAAAATGAAAATGTTGGATAATTTAAAAAACTCATTATTTTTTAACTCAAGAATTTGATAAATTATAATTTTTAAAAGAGATAATTTATTTCAAAAAAATTGTCCAAGAATTCACGATTTGTAAAGAATGAACGTAATATAATTTGATTCATTATTTGGAGAAATCAAAATTTTGTAGAATATAGAAGAATGAATATAAAAAGAAGAACATACTTGATTCTTTTTCAAAATTTGATTAGAAACGTTATCCTTTAGTTATATGTCTTTGGAAAGAATTGTTTTCGAAAGTGGGATTTAGATTCACCTTCGGGAGTGGGACTGATTAGAAAGTTAAACTAGATGCTTTTGATTTTATAAAATCAAACTACATTCTTTGGTTACATTTTCGAAAATCAATTTTTTTTATTTTTGTTTTAATTACATTTAGTATCGTGTCCCGGAAGTGGGATTGATTAGAAAGTTAAACTACATGCTTTTGATTTTATAAAAAACGGAGCTTTCAATTACAAAACAACAACAACAAAAAGGAAAGTTCAAAATCAAATCAAACCATAAAAAAAGACACAAAATTTTAATATGAAGAAATCGAATCTGTTTTCTTTCTTTTTTCTCGAACTCACATATTTGAGTTTGCGAATGGCTAAACTATTGGATCTTAGAAAATGAACCTCTGATTTTTTCAATGGATTTGAACCGAGAAAACTCTTTGTTAAAGTGAGTTAGGGTTTGAAAACAATTTAGGAGTAAATATATGCAAGAGAAAAAAAAAAGATGAGTATCATGTAGATGATTTATAAATTTATATCTAAATAAGGGTATAATTAAAATATCATTGATGGATGAAATAACTAAGTAAAAAACATTGCTATAACATAGAGGTTATAAAAAGACCGATGGAGGAAATAAAAGATAGTATGTTGTTGGTGATTGACTCTGAACTAAGAGATAAATAGTATAAGTGATATTTTGTATTTAAAGTATCTTGATTAAAATCTTATTTTATATATTGATCATTTTAAAACAAATTTAATATCTTGATGGTCACCTGCCTATTATATGTTTTAACAAATGAGCTTGTGCCCATATTTAAAAAAACAACTAGTGTTTAAAAAAACATCTTCCATAAATCAATTTTTTTATTGTTTGTCGAAATTAATTTAAAATAAAAAAACATTATTGTTGATGAGTCCGGATTTTGTCACCACACTTTATAAGAACCGGACAGGGGCAATTCGGACAACATCCACCTAACCGGACAGGGGCAATTCGGACAACCACCACTTACTGAATTGTCCAAACCGGACTAAAGTATTAAAAACTTA
Source organism: Limnanthes douglasii subsp. nivea (assembly GCA_036936605.1). Lineage (NCBI taxonomy): Eukaryota > Viridiplantae > Streptophyta > Magnoliopsida > Brassicales > Limnanthaceae > Limnanthes > Limnanthes douglasii. The sequence goes on along the minus strand of JAUPFV010000005.1, from coordinate 168,673,150 downwards.
ATCACTTCATGACTAAGCTAATTACTTGCTTACTTAAAACTAATGGGTCTTTAAACTCGACCCGAATCCATTGACACAACCCGAAAGCCCATGTGGCCCAAGGATAAGGGTATAAATGCCCAACCACCTTCATTAAATGAGGGTAATGAAAATTAAATACAACCAGGCAGCTCGATTCTCCCTCTACACTCTATCCAAACATTGAATACCTTTGAAATACCACAAAACTCTGGACAAAATTACCCTCAAACGAAAATAAACCTCACCAAATTGGCGACCACAATGGGAGTACGACGGTACCTGAATCTAGCATTCAAAACCATCAGGAAGAACTAGTTCGGATTAATCCGGACATGCAAGAAGTACCACCAGCTTTGGCCGAAGTGGTGGGAGAAAATGATGAATATACCAATGAGGAGCAAGATAGGTTAAAAGTTGAAATAGAAGCTCTAAGGGCTGCCAAGAGGGAAGAGATGGGCACAAAAGAGAAGTCTAAGGCGTCAGTTCATCATACTGACAATCCAAGGGAGCATGAGCCCTAAAAACCCATATGAGCACGAAAAAGACTCATGCTAGCTCAAAAAATTCTCACCGGTCTAAACCGGTGGAGAGCTCTGATTCAGACTCAGAATCTTCTAGCAGCTCCTCAAGTGAAGATGGAGTCAAAGAATCCTTGTCATCCAGCAGTGACGAAGGCCGTTTTAAAAAGAAACAAAAGTTAGTCAAAAAATACTCAAGAAAAAGGGATAGGCATGGAAAGTTAAAGAAGTATATAGGCAAAGGATCGTCTCATGGCCGGAGACACGTAGATCGGATGGTGATGGATCCTTTTGCCTTCCATGATGAACCTGGTATCTTTCCAACTCCTAATGAGGATACCGTTTTCAGTCGTGGCCGGAATTGGAGACAATCTCCATTGTCCTCCAAGATCTTGTCCGGAAACCTTCCTAAGAGGTTTGACAGTACAAAAATGGAGAAATACGATGGCAGTAAAGACCCAGATAACCACTTGGAACAGTTCTAAAATTTCATGATGAATTTTGATGATGACGACAAGTTGCTTTGTAGAGCATTCTCCCAATCATTTACGAGGAGTGCTCTGAAGTGGTACAACAGTTTGCCACAAGGCTGCATCATAAATTTCGATACTTTTTGGGTAGCCTTTCGAAGGCAGTTTGTTGGAAGTAAGGAAGTAAAGGGCAATGGAGACACAATTATCCATTGTGCCCAAGAACCAAACGAATCCTTAAAAGAATACATAAGTCGTTTTTTGAATACCAAAAATGGATTAGCTGATTGCTTCGAACAAGTAGCAATAGCTTCTCTGAGGCAGGTCTTAAACTCTGGAAACTTGGCTGATTCAGTAACCAGAAAAAAGGCCATGACATGGGGAGGTCTGCTGAATTAGGTTGGAAAGCAGATTAATGTAGATGAAACAAAGAAAACTAGGGTGCACAGGCAGGTGAGTTCTTCTCTGACTGCACCAAATCCAAACCAAAACCAGTCCGGAAACAAGGCTAGGGAGGCAGGGTATAGTCATAACAGAGCCAAAGCTCAGTCTCAGCCAGCTGCACCAGCCCATAGTCAACAATCTAGAAATAAACAAGGGCCTTGGGTTCAACCGGAGTGGTTTGCTGAGTTGAAAGAAAACGTAGCCACCATTTATGACAAAACAAAAGACAAAGTACACTATAGGAGGCCGGCTGCGTTACAGTCTCCTAGGGAGAGCCGCAATAATTGTTTCTGCCAGTATCACAATGATACTGGCCATACCACTGAGGATTATATTGCTTTGAAGCAAGAAGTCCAGAATTTGATTTAGAGAGGAAAATTGGGAGCATATATTAAAAGAAGAGATGGAAATATGCCTGATAACGCTCATCGGGCTGGTTTAAACAATGCAGGCACATTGGCTCCGGAAGGGGCTATGGTGATAATCGAGAGGTTCGATGTAGAGTCAGAATACTTGGACCCTGATCCGACCCAGAATATAGTGGGTGTTATTGTGGAACGTTGCAAGATAATGTCCGGGCTTATTAACTTTTTTGAATCACTTACAATATTCGGAGGGGACACCATGACTGCACCAACTGCTTCATTAAGAAATAGGCACGTTCATACTTTAGCTACCCAGCTTGAAGGAGGCATAACCTCCTATCAATCGCAAATTCCTTTCCCTTTTATTTTTTTTGACGAGGATGATCTGAGGGATATTGCCGATCCACATGAAGATGCTCTGGTCATAGGAGCATCCATTGGAGGCAATGATATAAGGAGAATTTTGGTGGATACCGGAAGTTCGGCCAATATTCTATTTTTAACTTCCTAAAAAAAGATGAAAAATCCAGCAGTAATTCAACGTTCGAACCAGTCGATTGTGGGTTTCGCAGGAAGCTCAGCAAACGTGATCGGAGAATTCGAAGAGGTTTTATTGGGCAAAGGCCCTTTCAAAAAGATGGTTAGAATACTTTTCGTCGTTGTGGATTTTCCCAGTTGTTATAATGCTATTCTGGGGAGGTCTTGGCTCTCTAGGATGCATGTCGTGGCCTCAATACTCCACCAATGTTTGAAATATGTTGTGCAAGGACAAGTGGGAGTTGTTCGGAGCAACCAAAAGGTAGCAAGAGAGTGTTATGCAACAACACTGGCTCCTCGGACGTTAGGGGCAGTTCAGATCAATGAGGACTAGCAGTTTGAGGGGCTTTCTGGGAGAGAGGGTGAAATTGATGACCCCAGAGAGACCCCTGGAGTTTTCATACCGATTGAAGAAGTTGAAACACATTCTTTGGCTGAAGGAAAAAGTGTCAAGATAGGATCCAAGATGACATTGGAATTAAAGGTTAAAATGTTAAAATTCTTGAAAGACCATCAGCATGTTTTTGCTTGGTGCAATGCTGATGTTACCGGAGTACCAGCAGATATTATATCACACCAACTGTCCATCCGAAGGGACGTAGCACCTGTGATACAAAAAAGAAGAGATTTTTCTAAGGAAAAGGCTGATGTCATAGTTCAGGAGGTTGGCCGGCTTACTAAAATGGGGCACATAAAGGAGTCTCAGTACCCTTTATGGACATCCAATCCGGTATTGGTAAAAAAGAAAAATGGCAAGTGGCGTATGTGTATCGATTTTACAGATCTCAACAGAGTTTGCCCAAAGGATTTATACCCAGTCCCCCGGATTGATCAATTGGTGGACTCCACATCTGGAAACAAGCTGCTATCTTTTATGGATGCCTTCACCAGGTTTAATCAGATTCAAGTGGATCTGAAGGATCAAGAACATACTACATTTGTTACTGATAGAGGCCTTCATTGTTACAAGGTGATGCCATTTGGGTTAAAAAATGTTAGGGCTACTTATCAGAGGTTGGTAAACAAGGCTTTTGCTGATCAAATTGGAAGAAACATGGAAATTTACATCGATGACATGATGGTAAAAAGTATGGACGAAGAACTACACTTGGCAGATCTCCAAGAAACTTTTACTAACTTAGTGACAATAAATTTGAAATTAAACCCGGAAAAGTGTGTGTTTGGAGTGCAGACCGGGAAATTCTTGGGGTATGTAATAAGTGAGCAAGGGATACAACCTGATCCGTACCAACTTAATGTTTTACTACAAATGGAGCCTCCTCGGAATGTTAAAGAAGTACAACGATTGACTGGGAGGTTGGCTGCATAAAATCGATTCATTTTAAGGTCTTCCGACAGGTGTGCCCCGTTTTTTCAAACTTTGAAAGGTGCAAAGGATTTTGATTGGTCCTCACAGTGTGATGAGGCCTTCGATGAAATCAAAAATCATTTGTCCTCCCCCAAGAATTTGTTTAAACCCGTTGATGGAGAGGCTCTTTTCATATACTTGGCAGTCTCTAGTTGCGCCATAAGTGCAGTATTGGTAAGGGAGGTAGATAATTATCCCCGTCCGGTGTATTACATTAGCAAGAGTTTGACTGATGCAGAAAAACGCTATTTGAAGCTTGAGAAATTAGCACTAGCCCTGGTGATTGCTGCGAGGAAGATGAGACCTTATTTTCAGGCTCATCCCATTATTGTCCGGATGTCTTTTCCCTTAAAAAACGTTCTCCAAAAGGCTGACATTTCAAGTAGAATGACTAAGTGGTCAGTGGAATTGGGAGACTTCGATATTGATTTTTCCCCTCGGACAGCAATCAAAGCCCAAGCGGTGGCAGATTTCTTAGTTGAATTTCACTCAGATAGGGATATTAAGCAAACAACTCGTGTGAAAGACAAAAAAGTCTGGGTCGTCCGGACTGATGGTGGGTCAAGTACCATGGGATGTGGTGCTGGGGTATGTTTGACCTCTCCGTACGGTGAGAGAATGTACCAAGCTATATGTTTTGCTTTCAGGGCTTCTAATAATGAGTCCGAATATGAAGCTGCTATAGCTGATTTGAAATTAGCTCTTATTTGTGGACCCAAAAGGGTCAAGTTGATGAGCGATTCTCAGCTTCTTATCCATCATGCACAAGGTCAATCTGAAGCAAAAAAGGAGCAGTTGGTTAAATACTTACTTCTTCTTAAAGAAGTGGCACTTAATTTCAAGAGCATCATTTATGAGCACATACCCTGAACAGAAAATATACTGGCAGACTCCTTGGCAACCATAGCATATACCGAGTCCTACCCTTGGATCCATGTGCTGGAGTGCCCATCCATTCAAATCAATCCGGACAAGGAAGAATAAGGTTTCAATGTATAGAGAAAACAGCCTCAAGATTGGAGATTTTCTCTCCTTCAATATCTCTCAGATGGCATCTTACCTCCAGAAAAATCAGTAGCAAGAAAAGTAAAGTACAAGGCTCGTGGTTTTGTCATCTTAAGAGATATTCTTTATAAGAAGTCTTATAGTAAACCCTTCTTACGATGTTTGGGGGTCAATGAGTCTCAAATAGTTCTCTCGGAGTTACATGATGGTAGCTCACTGTGGATTCAGGGCTCTAACAAGAAGAGTTTTGTTAGCTCGGTACTACTGGCCCTCTATAATGCAAGATGCTAGGGAGTTTGTAAGAAAGTGTGACCCATGCCAGAGATATAGCAATGAAATTCATATCCCAACCATCCCTTTAGAGTCAATTTCTGAGCCAATATCTTTTGCTCGATGGGGGTTGGATTTAGTGGGACCTCTACCCATGGCATCCGGGGGGTGCAGAACTATAATCGTTACTATTTATTACTTTTCGAAGTGGATCGAAGCAGCTCTATTGGCAGGTACAACATCAAAAGCTGTTATAAAATTCATTTTATCCAATATCTGTTGCAAATTTGGAATTCCACAAAAGATAAAAACAGACAATGGGCCACAGTTCGACAACAAGGAAATGGAGAGTTTCTATACCTCTAAAGGCATACAATATTTCTTCTCTTCCCCTTTCCACCCACAAGCAAATGGTCAGGTCGAAGTGGCCAACAAGACAATACTGTCCGGTCTGAAGAAGAATTTAGAAGGGGCTGCTGGGAAATGGCCAAGTTATTTGCAAGAAGTCTTGTGGGCTTACCGGACCACTCTCGGGGCTGCAACACAAGAGTCTCTTTTTGCCTTAGTATATGGGATGGATGTCATTGCTCCCATAGAAGCTACTTTCCCTTCATTTTGAGTTCATAACTTTTCCGAACACGCTAACAAAGTGGCAATCAGAGGCCAGCTTGACTTAATAGAAGAAAGAAGAGTTAAGGCTCACCTTAGAGCTGTACATTATCAAGGATTTATGAGAAGCAGGTTCGCTTCTAAAATTAAGAGAAGGGATTTTCAACCGGGGGATAAGGTATTGAGAAAGGTTTTCCTACATACTAAAGAGAAGTAGTTCGGTAAGTTGGCTCCAACTTGGGAAGGACCCTATGTGGTCATTGAAAAGCTTAAGCTTGGGACATACCGGCTCCAAGACAAAGATGGAAGGTCTTTGAATCACCCGTGGAATATTGAACACCTCCGGTTGTACTTGGAATAGAAATTATGTAAATATTTACTTGTTTAAAAGTTCATGTAAATATTTGGGGGCATACTCTTTCCTACCCTGGTGGCGCGGGGAGGTTTTAATGAGGTGTCCGGGCTTTTTTATAAAATTTGATTCCTTTTTAAAAATCCGGATTGTTTTCACTTAATAGTTTTTGGTGAAATTTTTATTTGAACAGACCGGATTAAATTGGAGGAGTGATGACTACTTAAACATTTGTCATCGGAGAATTTAAACACTCTCATTTTAGAATACTTATGAAATAACTAAGGGCTGTTTAAACATTAGCCACCAAAATTGAAAAAGTATGAAAGAATGCAAGAGTTGTGCAAAATAAAACTACCATTAAAACATATGAAGTGCCTTGTCCACCCAAGGACTTTGAGTTTTCAAACAAAAAGGTTTATCCGAACAGGAGCCGGACACGATGACAAAAAATGCCTTGGCCATCCAAGGACTTTGGTTCAATCACAAAAAATAAAAAAGAGATATTCAATACTTTAAGACTGAGCTTTCTTGGATGGCTCAGCCTCACCAGTTTTCTTCTTCTTGGGATCGTCATTTTCCTCATCTAGACTTTCCCCGGTTTTCTCTTCTTCATCAGTAGTATTGTCCCAACCACTAGAGTAGTCATGCTTGTCACCATCAGCCATAGTATGGTGGGGAAGGTCCTCATACTCTACAAAAGTCCATAAGTCTCCCAGTGTCCTCTTCGGGAATTTCTCATGAAAGAGCAAGACCATGTCCGACTTCACTTTGGCAAACTTTTCTTCCTGAGTGTCTGTCACTTGGTTGGTATAAGCATCAATCCTAGCTTGGATTTTTGCCTCTTGCTCCTTTAGCAAATCAGCTTTTTCTTGTGCAGCCTTGGACACCGAGTCCTCGAGCGAGATCTTATCATTGGTTAAAGTATGAATGACCTTGTCCCTAGCCCTCACCTCTTCTCTGGAAGAAGAGAGATCTCTCTCCAACTCGGTTTGCTTTGTTTGGAGTTCTTTGATAGTATCTTCCAAAGTGGCTACCTTGGTGGCCCAATCCACCTGGTTCATCTTCAACTCCTCATTTTCCCTCTTCAAAACATTAGCATTTTGATTGGCAGTGAGGAGGTCGCCAGACAATTTCTCTTTGTCATAATTAAGGGCATTAATGATGGCTGACTGACCTCGTACTTGCTTTTCCAAATTAAGCACTGGGTGAATATTACTTAATATAGAGTGAGTTATGACATATCTTTCACTTGAGACAGAGAAAGACTTACCATTGAAGGTAACAATTGAAGAACTCGGGGGGAGGTAAGGCCCAGCAAAATCATCCTTAGAAGTGTTTTCGAAGTAAAGACCAATTTTTTCAAGACCACTAATATCAACACCATCAATGCTGATATCCCTTCCTGCACCCCCTCCGGTTTGAAAGTCACCAGGGATGCCTTCTGCTTCAGTTGGGTCAGTAGGGTCAACAGGGGGAAGAGGCTCCGGAGGCCGGAGGGAAATTTCATCACCCTTGGAGGTTTTCTTGTTCTTGGCCTCCCTGTCCTTGCCTTCGGCTCCTCGTTTCCTATCTTTCTTAGGAGCCTTTGAGGATTTTGGAGATCCTACCACTTCTCTAGTACTTTCATGCTCCACTACTTGTAAAAGAGCGACATCAATCTGTCCTTGATCTCGCCCCTCTTGGTTTGTTAGGGCAGCTTCCTCTACTTCGGTAGGATTGGCTTCAACCGTACTCTGCTTGCCTTTACCTTTTTTTCCCTTCATCTTGCTTGGGGCTTTAGCTCTACCAGGTAGATATAACGACCCATCCGATGCATCTGTTCTCCTGAGGGTTACTTCCGGAGGGGTGGGGTGGTTAGTTCCTCCCAGGATAAGTCCCTCCGGTCAGTTGTATTCCAAAGGTAGGACCTTGTTAGATTGCCTCCGATAAAATCATTGTGGAAGCAATTTCCCCACTTCTCAGCATCCCAAGCATTTATCTTGGAGCAAGTGGTCTGGCCAGCCTTCAAGTGGTCACTAAAGTCCTTCGGAAGCACTATATAAAAAAACAAGTTAGATAAACAAATTTGTGATAAATAAAGATAGAAATGTGAGATGAGATTCTTACCATCGCTTCGCCATCTGCTGGTAAGCAGACTCGGGTTGACACCGGTTTTAATCTTCCTCCCATTCTCCCAGGCACCACTAACAAACAAGAATTGAGTTTTCCAATTCCTTTCCGACTCAAGCAGGTCGTCCACTGCTTTGTAATTATCATCCATTTTGAAGTGATAGAAGGGAATAAGGTGGTTTCTGCAGAGGCTGGCCACAGCTGCAAACTGCTCCATTGGAAGAGGAATTCCGGAAAGCCTGGAGGTCATAATACAGACCATGAGAGTGTACCATGCATTGGGGCTCAATTGGCTTGGGCAGAGTTTGATGAGGTGGAAGTATTTGACTATCTCTAGGTCTAGGGGAAACCTTAGTCCCCAGTTGAAGATCTCAATGAAGAAAACTATTTCACTGAGCGTACAGTCCATCGTTGTCTCCGGAATCCTTACCTTGACATTCTCCGGGATCCCCCATTTTGTTCGCATCTGGCCCAGTTCGGCTGTGTGGATGAAAGCATAATTAAGTTTTTGCAAAGCTAGCAGGTATTTGACACTTACCTTGTGGAAGCAAGGTCCCACTTTTCCCACAAGACTCTCCGGCAAATCCAGATGCTTTAAGCATAGCTTCTCTTTGCCTTTGTCCTTCTTGGCAGCAGCAGCCTCACTTGTTTTCCCGGAGACTTCGGACTCATAAGGAGCTTCTTCAACAGAATCCTCCAACACTTCTTCCATTATCATGGAAGGGTTATCAGTTGTTTTGGGGTGAGGGGAGCTAGTGGTTGGCTCAGCGGGCCCTCCGGATGGTTAGGCATTACTGGCTTCTTGTAGTCTGGACTCCGGCTGGGGCTCGAATGCAGTGGTTTCTTTCCGGAGACTTGAACTGGATGCCTCCGGGCCGGACAGCTTGTCCTTAGGAGTCTTAATGGGTGCTTCTGACCCTGTATTGCTATTTTTAGCCCCCGATTTGGAAGGTGTAGCTTTTGAAGCTTGCCCTTTCACCAAGCGACCGCTTCTCCGATCTACTAACTTCACTGGAGAGGCGTCAGCATCCGATCCCATGGCAATGAATGGGGAAGATTTCTTAAAACTGGTGACTGCCTGCCCTGGTTCAACAGTAGGCTCTGATTCCTGAACCGATGAGCCCCAAACAATTGGTGAAAGGTTGGGTTGGAACAACGTCCTAGGTTTAACACTCTTGGTTCAAGAAGAACCCTGGTTAGGCTCTGAGCTTGGTGTTTCCGATTTATCAACAGTGGAAACAGGGAGGCCTGCAGTAATGCGCCTTTCTCGTTTAACCTTTTGAGCTTTTTCCAACTCTGACAAATTGAGCCACCCACCTTTTATTAAATCGTTTCTTGCTGTGAACATAAACTCACACCAAAAGAAATTTTTTGTTTTTGAGAGATGAAAGCTTTGAAATTTAAACAGAGCAAGGATGATGAAGATGGTAAAACAGTAGAAAAGGGACTAATTTATAGTAAAGGTACAAAAGATGCTTTGATACCTAGGAGAATTCGAAAGGGTTGTAATGATTAAAAACGGTGCTGATGTCACCCACATTAAATGAAGAGGTTGCTTTTTGGAGTAAGTGGGAGCGTCGTTCTAGGGAAAAAGCGGCTGATATGGTGAATAAGAGAAAGACACATGTCCCACGATCTCTGGCAAAAAACCGTTTAGTTTCTGAGAACTTTTTCAGTCCGGATAAAGCCATTACACATTTTGAAAATCAGTCTGGATATGGCTATGACCGGATACAGGCTATTTTTTAGGTCTTGTCCAAGGCCTTTGAGCACAACCTAAAAAAGGGGCTACTGATGAGTCCGGATTTTGTTGCCACTCTTTATAAGAACCAGACAGGGGCAATTCGGACAACATCCACCTAACCAGACAGGGGCAATTCGGACAACCTCCACTTACTGAAGTGTCCGAACTGGACTAAAGTATTAAAAACTTAATCACTTCATGACTAAGCTAATTACTTGCTTACTTAACACTAATAGGTCTTTAAACTCGACCCGAATCCATTAACACAACCCGAAAGCCCATGTGGCCCAAGGATAAGGGTAAAAATACCCAACCACCTTCATTAAATGAGGGTAATGAAAATTAAATACAACCAGCCATCTCAATTCTCCCTCTACACTCTATCCAAACATTAAGTACCTTTGAAATACCACAAAACTCCAGACAAAATTACCCTCAAACGAAAATAAACCTCACCAATTCTTATGAAGAAGTATAAAAAAATCAAGTTAGTCGTGAAGAACACAATTTTTGATTGTTTCTCGTAATTTCAACAAAACAATTATTTTATATAAGCAATCCCACAATTTCCTATCTATAGGTTTAGTTCACTGATCTGATATTCAATACTTCAAGACTGAGCTTTCTTGGATGGCTTAGCCTCACCAGTTTTCTTCTTCTTGGGATCGACATTTTCCTCATCTAGACTTTCCCCGGTTTTCTCTTCTTCATCAGTAGTATCGTCCCAGCCACTAGAGTTGTCATGCTTGTCACCATCAGCCATAGTATGGTGGGGAAGGTCCTCATACTCTACAAAAGTCCATAAGTCTCCCAATGTCCTCTTCGGGAATTTCTCATGAAAGAGCAAGACCATGTCCGACTTCACTTTGGCAAACTTTTCTTCCTGAGTGTCTATCACTTGGTTGGTATAAGCATCAATCTTAGCTTGGATTTTTGCCTCTTGCTCCTTTAGCAAATCAGCTTTTTCTTGTGCAGCCTTGGACACCGAGTCCTCGAGCGAGATCTTATCATTGGTTAAAGTATGAATGACCTTGTCCCTAGCCCTCACCTCTTCTCTGGAAGAAGAGAGATCTCTCTCCAACTCGGTTTGCTTTGTTTGGAGTTCTTTGATAGTATCTTCCAAAGTGGCTACCTTGGTGGCCCAATCCACCTGGTTCGTCTTCAACTCCTCATTTTCCCTCTTCAAAACATTAACATTTTGATTGGCAGTGAGGAGGTCGCCAGACAATTTCTCTTTGTCATAATTAAGGGCATTAATGATGGCTGACTGACCTCGTACTTGCTTTTCCAAATTAAGCACTGGGTGAATATTACTTAATATAGAGTGAGTTATGACATATCTTTCACTTGAGACAGAGAAGGACTTACCATTGAAGGTAACAATGTTCGAAGAACTCGGGGGGAGGTAAGGCCCAGCAAAATCATCCTTAGAAGTGTTTTCGAAGTAAAGACCAATTTTTTCAAGACCACTAATATCAACACCATCAATGCTGATATCCCTTCCTGCACCCCCTCCGGTTTGAAAGTCACCAGGGATGCCTTCTGCTTGAGTTGGGTCAGTAGGGTCAATAGGAGGAAGAGGCTCCGGATGCCGGAGGGAAATTTCATCACCCTTGGAGGTTTTCTTGTTCTTGGCCTCCCTATCCTTGCCTTCGGCTCCTCGTTTCCTATCTTTCTTAGGAGCCTTTGAGGATTGTGGAGATCCTACCACTTCTCTAGTACTTTCATGCTCCACTACTTGTAAAAGAGCGACATCAATCTGTCCTTGATCTCGCCCCTCTTGGTTTGTTAGGGCAGCTTCCTCTACTTCGGTAGGATTGGCTTCAACCAGGTAGATATAACGACCCATCCGATGCATCTGTTCTCCTGAGGGTTACTTCCGGAGGGGTGGGGTGGTTAGTTCCTCCCAGGATAAGTCCCTCCGGTCAGTTGTATTCCAAAGGTAGGACCTTGTTAGATTGCCTCCGATAAAATCATTGTGGAAGCAATTTCCCCACTTCTCAGCATCCCAAGCATTTATCTTGGAGCAAGTGGTCTGGCCAGCCTTCAAGTGGTCACTAAAGTCCTTAGGCAACACTACAAAAAAAAACAAGTTAGATAAACAAATTTGTGATAAATAAAGATGGAAATGTGAGATGAGATTCTTACCATCGCTTCGCCATCTGCTGGTAAGCAGACTCGGGTTGACACCGGTTTTAATCTTCCTCCCATTCTCCCAGGTGCCACTAACAAACAAGAATTGAGTTTTCCAATTCCTTTCCGACTCAAGCAGGTCGTCCACTGCTTTGTAATTATCACCCATTTTGAAGTGATAGAAGGGAATAAGGTGGTTTCTGCAGAGGCTGGCCACAGCTGCAAACTGCTCCATTGGAAGAGGAATTCCGGAAAGCCTGGAGGCCAAAATACAGACCATGAGAGTGTACCATGCATTGGGGCTCAATTGGCTTGGGCAGAGTTTGATGAGGTGGAAGTATTTGACTATCTCTGGGTCTAAGGGAAACCTTAGTCCCCAGTTGAAGAGATCAGTGAAGAAAACTATTTCACTGAGCTTACAGTCCATTGTTGTCTCCGGAATACTTACCTTGACATTCTCCGGGATCCCCCATTTTGTTCGCATCTGGCCCAGTTCGGTTGTGTGGATGAAATCATAATTAAGTTTTTGCAAAGCTAGCAGGTATTTGACACTTACCTTGTGGAAGCAAGGTCCCACTTTTCCCACAAGACTCTCCGGCAAATCCAGATGCTTTAAGCATAGCTTCTCTTTGCCTTTGTCCTTCTTGGCAGCAGCAGCCTCACTTGTTTGCCCGGAGACTTCGGACTCATAAGGAGCTTCTTCAACAGAATCCTCCAACACTTCTTCCATTATCATGGAAGGGTTATCAGTTGTTTTCGGGTGAGGGGAGCTAGTGGTTGGCTCAGCAGGCCCTCCGGATGGTTGGGCATTACTGGCTTCTTGTAGTCTGGACTCCGGCTGGGGCTCGAATGCAGTGGTTTCTTTCCGGAGACTTGAACTGGATGCCTCCGGGCCGGACAGCTTGTCCTTAGGAGTCTTAATGGGTGCTTCTGACCCTGTATTGCTATTTTTAGCCCCCGATTTGGAAGGTGTAGCTTTTGGAGCTTGCCCTTTCACCAAGCGACCGCTTCTTCGATCTACTAACTTCACTGGAGAGACGTCGGCATCCGATCCCATGGCAATGAATGGGGAAGGTTTCTTAAAACTTGTGACTGCCTGCCCTGGTTCAACAGTAGGCTCTGATTCCTGAACCGATGAGCCCCAAACAATTGGTGAAAGGTTGGGTTGGAACAACCTCCTAGGTTTAACACTCTTGGTTCAAGAAGAACCCTGGTTAGGCTTTGAGCTTGGTGGACAACATCCACCTAACCGGACAGGGGCAATTCGGACAACCTCCACTTACTGAACTGTCCGAACTGGACTAAAGTATTAAAAACTTAATCACTTCATGACTAAGCTAATTACTTGCTTACTTAAAACTAATGGGTCTTAAACTCGACCCGAATCCATTAACACAACCCGAAAGCCCATGTGGCCCAAGAATAAGGGTAAAAATACCCAACCACCTTCATTAAATGAGGGTAATGAAAATTAAATACAACCATCCAGCTCAATTCTCCCTCTACACTCTATCCAAACATTAAGTACCTTTGAAATACCACAAAACTCTGGACAAAATTACCCTCAAACGAAAATAAACCTCACCAATTGTTATGAAGAAGTATAAAAAAATCAAGTTAGTCGTGAAGAACATAATTTTCGATTGTTTCTCGTAATTTCAACAAAACAATTATTTTATATAAGCAATCCCACAATTCCCTATCTATAGGTTTAGTTCACTGATCTGACATTCCGTTCTTCACACTTAAACAAATTAAAGTTTCTTCTTGCATATTAAAATTTTGGTAAAAGCTAGTGTCCCAAGTTGATTCACAACCCCTCAAACATACATACTTTAAGATTTAGATATTATTAGGCTGGATACAATAAACATATAACACTATAAGCAATTAACTCATATTTACACCAAAATTTACACATTCAAAAAATTTGTCATACCACGTTTTATTCATGAACTAAAAATATGTCATGTCATATTTTATTCATGAACCGAAAAAAACATGTCCTGTCACTTTTTATTCATGAATTGAAAAAATATGTCTTGTCTCATTTTTTATGAATTGGAAAAAACTATGTTGCCACGTTTTATTCATGAACTGAAAAATGTGTCATGCCGCGTTCTTACATCGATTGAGAATATATGTCATGCCACACTTATTCATCAATAAAAATCTCCACGCTTGTTCATAAAAAATAAAATCAATCATGCCAAGTTGTTCATGAACTAAAAACAGTATGTTATATCGCTTATATATGTTAGAGATATCAGGCCCAATCTCATTAGCTAAATAATAAAACTCTAGTCTTCTTTATTTCTTAATATTTTTCTATATGGTATCAGAAGTAGCTTTAGATCTGGAGTTTAATTTTTCACGTCTTCTGTTGTGCCGGCGTATAATTGTTTAAGCTGTTCGCCGAAAGAAAAAAAAGATAGAAAATTTTGAGTTTTCGAATTCGTTGTGTGCAGTCACAACCAACAGACATGATCGACATGGAAATGGTATGGGTTTTTTCTAATTGGTGTTTAGATTGTGTTTAACGTCTGGACTTTGTCTGTCGTTTGCTTATATCGGTGTTTGTCTATTGGATTTCATTTTAGTGTTTATATTTTGATTGACATTTGGATTACGTCTGACGTTTTCTTAGATCGACGTTTGTTGTTTGGATTTCGTTTGGGTATTTAGAGTTTCGTTTGGCATATGGATTTCGTTTTACGTTTGGATTTTGTCTGACGTTTGTCGTTTTGATTCGTTTGAATTTGTTTGGATTTTTTTTGGATTTGTTTGGTGTGTTTGATTTATTTGGATATGTTTGGTATTTAGATTTCGTTTGGATTTGGATTTGGGATTTATTTAGAGTTTGGAGTTTTGAGATTGGAGATTGGAGATTGGAGATTGGAGATTGGGTTTTGGGTTTTAATGTTTGAATTTTGGTTTTGGAGTTTGGTGATTTGATTTTGGCTTTCAACTATGTTTTGGAGTTTGGTGTTTGGTTTTATATTCAATTTTGGTTTTTATTATGTATAACAAACTCACTATGCAGTAATAAGCACTATAAATTAATGAGATTTAGGATTGGGGATTTGAGATTTAATGTTTAAATTGAAAATTTGGTTGAAGAATATGATAAAATAGAAAATATACAAAGAAGAATGCTTGAAGAAGATGTGTGAAGAAGAGTACTTGAAGAAGATTTATCAAGAAGATGGGAGGAATATCAAATTTCTACTCATCAGCAGAGAGGCTCTCCAGTGCCTCAGTGTTGTGCTTCCTTGCGTATCACTGGTTCCTTAAGAACTTTGGGTCCATTCGTCTGGTTGATATGTTTATGTTCCTCCTAGGTTTCTTGATTACATTATGAAGAGTCTTGTAGGACTGACGTCTTATTCAAAACCCCAATTATGAAATTCCTTATCTCCCACTTTACACCTCGGAACAACTTCTGGTTGATATGTTTATGTTCCTCGTAAAAGAGATGAAAGGTGCTTTCACATCTTCTTAACCTAAACAATCTAGGGAGAGGAAGGGTTCCTTTTTTAGGGTACTCTTGGGAACAAATCCAGTAGAGGCGGTGTGGGGCCTGTAGCTCAAAGGATTAGAGCACGTGGCTATGAACCACGGTATCGGGGGTTCGAATCCCTCCTCGCCCACAACCGGCCAAAAAGGAAAGGACCTCCCCTCTCGGGGGTAGAAAAATAATGCTCGTGCTAGCGGACTCAAAGCTATGGAACTTGAGGGTGGGTCTTTTGAAGTGGTCTTATTATTTTTATCTAATATATATTAGAGATTAAAGTTATATATCGTGTATTATTTATACATATAGTATTTATATTCCCGGCTCGAATCCGCATATTTTTTTACGCCCTGTAACTCTTCCTCAGCTAGGCTTGGGCAGAATAGCAGAGCAAGTACAAGTATTAGAAAAATATGTTCCTCTTAATTAAGTAATTAAATTAATACGTTTACTCGCGGTAATTATAACATCTCGGGAGAATTAATGATTGTATCTTTGATGTACTTGTTAGTACTAGTACATCTGACAATTCTTAATTGGCTAGTTGTAAATAGCCCTTAGGACTATGGAACAAAGGATTATCCCGGACCGCCTCCAAAGGAGTAGCCGAGTTGGTTGAGTAAGACATGTTTGTGACCAAAGGTCATGAGTTCGAGTCCCTCTATATACGTTTTCTCGGCTGAGCCTGTCACCTTGTGTGGTTTACCTTCTGGTGTCGGTTTGCAGGCTATTGCGTCAGACTGAGGGTTTACCCTGTGCGCACCCACTGCACTCCGAGTAGCGGCTGCGCGTTCCCTAAAAAAAGGATTATCCCGGACCTACATTGAGGTATTGACCAAATATTGTAGAACAGAATGTGATACGATGAGATATAATGCAATAGAAACAAAGACACATGGAATGGGTTACCTACTTTACTCTTAACGGTCAAAGTGAACCCTTTAATTGTGGCATTCTGAATTCTTTAATTCATAATGAAATAAATCTCTAGTGCCTCAATATTGTACTTCCTTGCATATCACTGGTTCCTCAAGAAATTTGGGTCCATTTCTCTGGTTGATATGTTTTTGTTCCTCTTAGGTTTTTTATTCCATTATGATGAGTCTTGTGGGACTGGATGTGAGTGATATGAAGAAGACGTATGAAGAAGTTTTAAAGATTGAAGACAACTTGTGGCTTTCTTCACAAATATCATTTGAAGATGATATTTTCACGAAGGCTCAGTCAACAGTGGAGTTTTATTTTTTTTTCTACAAACTCCCAATGTTTATAATAGTTGCATTGTGATTTTGTAAGAGGGTGTTAGAGATATTAGGCCCAAGCTCATTAGCTCATATGTTTTATCTATAAATAAGAGTTTGTACTCTATGTAATAGATATACTTTCGAAATAATAAAACCCTAGTTGTCTTTATATATATTCCTACAATATAATCTATCAGACCACATTCTACATCGACTGAAAAATATGTCAACCACACTTATCCATTAATGAGAACATTTGTACTGTCAAGTTGTTAATGTAGTATTTAAAAAAATAATATTAATTATAGATTTTTTCCAATTTTTAAAAAACTTAAAACATATACATGTTCTTCAGATATCCGATTAAATACCTACTAATCATTTTGGAGTCCAATTTATTTTCAATTTATCATACTGGAACAAATTATTTAAATATAGTAACATCTTCACAAAATCTTATAAAATTTGTTTTATATTAAATTTGACATGCCTTGCATAAAATCTCACCTACTTTAACATGCAAATCTTATAAAATCAAACACCATCATACATAGACTCTAACATACAAATCTTATAAAATCAAATACCATCATACATATAATATAACACTTGAAACCAATTATTATTTCTAAAAAATAGTGTCTATAAAAGTTTTTCAAATACAGGTTTTTTAAAAATTTTGCTTCGCCCATGGAAAATTTACTTTTTTCAAATTTGTCACGTTAGAAAAACTATATCTAACTAAAGTACTATCTTCACAAAATTTTATTAAATATGACATGTCTAACATAGAAAATCTTATAAAATATGTTTTATATAAAATTTCACCTACCCTAACATACAAAACTTATAATATATGACATTACCTTACATAAAGTAACCTGTTTTTTAAAGTTAAAACCAATTAATATAGTCAATTTGTTTTTAAAACTAATGTTTATAAAAAAAGAATTAAACCCGTTTGCCTTACTTACTGAAACTTATTTTTTCAAATCTTTCTTGTCTGAAAAAAATATCTAAACATAATAATATATTTATCAAAATATTTTATTCTCAAATCTAGAGCCAATATTAATGCAGTTATAAAGGTCCAATATTACCCATGCGTGTGTTATTTTTACTCGAATATCACGACGGGACGAAATTGGTATTGTACTCAAATTGAACATCTCGACCATCCTAACAATTTTCAAAAGAATGATAATGGTTTTCACAAATTCCAGACCTCAAATTCTATTGTTTAAGGTCCCAAAAGCCTATGTTAGTGTTTTTTATATATTTTTTCTAATATTATAAACCAATATTTTAATTAGTAAATAAAATGTGATTGCATATTTTGTTTTAATATGTTTATTTTTTATATTTTATGACTAGGGTCTTAGATGTCTTTTATATAAAGCATCTCATATCCTAATTTAAAAAAAATGTTCTATTGAATTAAATACTTCCACTGATGTTTTAAGTTTGATCTCCTTTAGAAATGGGTTACGTTTATCTCTTTACCTTTGGATTAGGGTAGGGTTTCGTTTATCTTTTACTCTTTTTTGATATATTGATGCATTAAATATTACGAAGGAAAATTGAGAAATAATATATTGCAAATATATTAATTTTTCCTGTATAATATGTGATGGACCTTTATATCGAGAGTTTTATCTATATACTATCTATAGGATATGACCTTACCAATATTCATAAAATTTTATTAAATTTAACCCGCCTAACATACAAATCTTATAAGATATAAAATGTCTTGTATAAGATTTGATGTAGAGGTGTCTAACGTGACGTTTCATGGCGTGATCTGTCGGGATCACGACTGAGCTATCAAGGTAGTTACGGTGTGATCTGTCGGGATCACGACTGAGCTATCAAGGTAGTTACGGTAGCGGCTCACGACGGAACAAATCGAGATTCACTATCACGCTCATGGCTGAATGTGGCATAACCGTTACGATCATGACATAACACAACATGATTAATGTCACAGCCATCACGATATATTATATAATTATTATAATTTTGTTATTATACTTTGGTTATTATTATTATTATTATTATAGTTTGATTATAATTTATAAGTAAGTGTTATTATATTTGTAACACATATGGTATAAGTGTTGTTATTGTTTGATAAACAAATTGTTATGTAGTTTGTATATTATAATTTTAAATTAGTATAATGTTATTATAGTTTTATTATTATACTTTGATGATTATTATGGCTTGATTATAATTTATAAGTACTACAAGTCTTGTTATATTTTCATCATTGCAATATTATAGAAGAAGAATACATAAAAATGGGTTGAGAGATTATAATAGTAATTTTAAATTTAGTTTTGAGACCTTTTGGAAGAAGAATATTGTTTGAGAGATGAATTAGAATTGGATGATTTTTTTCAATATGTATAGAGAAAAAACTTGTAAAAAAATCCGGATCAAATCGGATATCCGATTTGCCAACCCAGATTTCCGATTTGAAATTATTATATAAAAAAGATATATGATTTTAAAATAAAAATAGTCATTGGCCAATCAAATATCCGATTTTATAAAAAATGAATATTTTTTTAACAAAATAACCTATAAAAAGGATACTTCTTGCTCATTAATCTAACAACTACTTTGATACTTCTCATAGAATCACTATAATTCAAATAAAATATAGTTTAAAGATATAATAAACTATAAGTATATTAATTGAAAGATCTAATAGGAAGTTCATAATAGTTTGCAAACTTAACTTCCAATTTTTTTAACTCTATAGACCCTAATCCTACTTTCAACGTAAGAATTCTAATCTTTGAGCAACATTCTTTATTTCTCCCTCTAACAGTAGCAAAGTATGATCGAACTTCGTATAGCGAGAGAACTACCATAACTGGTTTAAATCCTCCGGACTGAGCTTTACGAATAATGCGGTACTAATTATATAACATACAACTGGTTTTGCATATAATTCTTAGGGTCGCTATTATGTTGTGGAAAATGTCTTTATATGCAACATACACGTCACTAGGTGTTACATTATACCATTTCGATTCTCAATCAACAAAAAGAAGGGTAAAATCCAGAAATTTTTCGATATAACTGTTATCCAAATATACAGAAAAAACCGCGACACTTTCATTTTTATTCGGAAAAAAACATTAGAGAATAAAAGTGGCGTTCCATGTAAATCTTGTGGAATACCCATCAGTCAGACCTATGAAATTATGTTCAATAAAATGTACAATGAAAAAAATTAAGTGTTTTAACTCAATAATTTTTTTTTGTTTTGAGTTCGAGTTCGACTTCAACTTCAGGGTTTGCTCCGCCTCTAGATTTTACTCCTCCAGAGTGGTTGGAAATTTTTTAGCAAGAAGAAAACATTAAAAAAATACCTTTTTGTTACATATTCCCTCTAAATTCAATAAATAACACCACATATTTTCTTAATATTCACCATAAATACATAAAAATTATTATTTTAGTTTAAAATCAATTTCTTCTTTTAGTCTTGGTTCTTAATTTCAATTTAATGAGATAATATTATGTTTTCTACTTATGAATTTTCAATATTATATAATTTAGATAATTTGTGTTGTTATATGATTGCTGGTTAGTGCTCCTTTGCGCACAAATATTCTCTTTTCCACTTAACTTTTGTCTAAGTAAAAAAAATTGAAGATGTAATAAACTATTTAAAATATCTAATATTTTAAGATATAAGTATTTAACAGCTTTAAAGATATATCTTAAAGATCTAATATAGTTGAAAAATCTAATAGACTATTTAAAACATCTAATGGTTGAGAGATCCAAATATTCTAACATCTTTAAAGATATAGTTTAAAGTAGGGATGTTAATGGGTAGGGATGGATACCGGTATAGCTAAACCACTAACTTATCTCGTCTATGTCTTCTCAAATCCATACCCGCTGTGTAACAAATTTTGTTTTCTACACCCATTGAATGGTACCCATTGAAGTTATGTTTTTTTTGTTTGACTTAGGGATGCGGATCAAAATAAAATAATTAAGTTTATCTTTCTCCTCTCACTAACTCCAGAATCCTAAGCATATAAAAGTATTTTCTTCTGTAAATTAAGTTTCATAAATTATAATTGAAGTTATACCATCAATCTATCTTTTAATAATTTTGGAAATGATAATAAAGGTAAGTACTTTCACAAGCTATATTGTCATCTAATACCCAAACTATTATTTATGCTTACTTAATACTCATTCCATCTATATAATTAATATATAGTTTTGAAATATGTTATTAAATATTTATATTTTAATTTAATTCAAAATATTATTAGACAGTCTTGAATTTATACTAATTTCAAAAAAAAGAAAGGAAAGATGTTTAAAAAACATCAAATTTAATATTTAAATATGGAAATACTATTTTAAATATATATGGTATCATGATTATCAAATATTTTGTAATTTATTAATAATTAATATATGGTTTTAGTATATGTTAGATTTTGTTTTAATTAAATTAATAAATAATAATATTATTAGACAACAAAATAAAAAAGTTTTAAAAAATTGAAAAGACAAATTCAATATTTAAATGTAGAATGGTATCTTTCAAAATATACTATATCCAATGATAATTCGCAAATAGTTTGTATTTTTGTTATGTTATTAATAATTAATATGTAGTTTTAGAATATGTTAGTAATGTGATACTAACATATTTTGATAGTTTTGAATGAATATTCTTAGAGGCTGCATGGAGTTCTTGGAGAAGCTCTGTTCTTAATCAAGAACAGAGCCAGTTTCTTTAGCAAATTTTATTTCTCCCTTTGAATTTCTTTGCTTTTCTCTGATCAAATTGGTTTGTTGATTTTGATTATGGCAGATAATCTTAATATTGGATCGTCTGAGGAATTTCCTTTGCTTAGGAAGTCGACTCAGTCTCAAGTTGGAAAACAGAGTATGATGGAAACAAAGCTTCTGGGCGATGAATGTAATGTAATCATGAATCCGGTTTTTGAGGAAGAAAATAAGGAGAAAGTTAATGATTTCAAGAAGGGTTCATATGCTGATACTCTAAGAATCAAGAAACCAGACTTTAAACATTCAAAGGTCTCTGTTTCTTTGCAGGAAGAATTTCCAGTTATTATGTTTGATATTGGAGATAAAGAAAGATTAATGAAGATTTCCAAACACACTTTAATAGCAAAATTCGTGACTGGTAAGCCATCTATGGAGACTTTCAGAAACTTCTTGTCGAAATTTAAGTTTGCTGGTAGGTATAGTGTCTCAGTCTGGGATTACAGACACATCTTTGTTGAGTTCAATTATATTGAAGACTTTATGAGGCTTTGGTCAAGGAATGTATGAGTATTGGGTAAAAAGACAATGAGATTGTTAAAGTGGACTCCTGGTTTTGATCCTAACCTTGAATGTCCATATACGCCGATCTGGGTTTCTCTTCCAGGTTTGCATGAGTTCTTGTTCAATAAGTCTACGATTAATGAAGTTGCGAAGGTTTTGGGAACTCCGTTGAAGGTCTGGGTACCTTCTGTTAATAGGGCTAGGAAAAATTGCTGTAGGGTTTGGGTTGAAGTGGATATATCTAAGCCTTTAGTTCGCAAGATTCAGTTAAAATTTGGAGAGGCTGACAGTTACTGGATTGATCTTGTGTATGACAATATTCTTATGTATTGTAGTCATTGCGCTCACATTGGTCATTCAAATGACAATTGTAAGAAGCTGTTGTCTGATGGAAATATTGTATTGAATGTCCATGATAAGGGGACTGGGCTTGATGGTTCAGGTGTGCCTGATCAAGTCTCCTGTTCTCATAAGGATGGTGAGTATGCTAATAATCAAGATTCAAATGCGATCTGTGATCAGGTTGTCCTTCCTGAGGTTGTTAAAGAAAATGTCACTGGTCGTCTTTTAAAGTCAATAGTGGTTGACAAGATTATAGATAGTTCTTTACATGATGATTTGGAGTCTGATAGTTGCTCTCTTCGAAGGGTTATAACTGTTGAGAATAGTGGGTTTTTTTATCCTGTTAATGAAGATGAAATGATAGATGCATTGAAAATGTTAGAAAGAAGGAACATGTTTGAAATCTTGAGTGATGATATCCATGATTCACCGAAGCATGATGGTAGTCTTGCTTGTTCTCCTGTGAAGGATAAGTTTGAGAAAGGTAAGGTTAAAAGGCAAGAGACTTAGAAGTCTAAGAAAGTGTCAAAGATATGGAGTTCAAAGGGGCCGGTTTCGTCTAAAATTATGAAGCTCAAAAGAGCCTATAAGCCTCCTCCTGATTAATGACTATTACTTTGATAAACTGGAATGCAAGAGGGCTTGCTAATAAGGAAACGATGCAAAGATTAAAGTCTTTGGTTAATTCTGAAAAGGCTAGTTTTGTTGCTGTTCAAGAGCCTTTTGTGAAGGCTGATAAAATGAGTTTAGTTGCCAGGAAGTTGAAGTTGAGTGGGTATAGTTGTAATGTGAATAACAAGATTTGGGTGTTTTGGCATCAAGATTACAAGGTTGATGTGGTTTTTGACAGTGAGCAGTTGCTTCATTTTAAGGTGTGTCATTCTTCTATGAGCAAAGAGTTTTATGTTTCTGTTGTGTATGCAAAGTGTAGAAGGGATCAGAGAGTGTTACTTTGGGATTTGATTAGGAGTCTTGATGTTGATTCTTATGAATGGATTATGTTTGGGGACTTTAATATAATTTCTAATATCCAGGAGCAGTTGTCTTGCTCTACTATTAATCAAAGAGGAATGGATGACTTCAATGGTCTTATTATGGATTGTGGTCTCATTGATGCTGGGTATTCTGGTTGTGCTTATACTTGGTCTAATGGGCATAAATGGAGGAGGCTGAATCGTGTTTTATATAGCTCTTCTTGGTTAGACTTCTTTGATTGTACTGCTGTTTCTCACCTTGCCAGGAGTTGTTCAGATCATTGTCCCATGGTTATTAAGGTTGCCTCAAGTATTGAAAGGTCTAAATCTTCGTTTAAGTTTGAATATGTGGGTTACTCATCCTGATGTTTTGAAGACTGTTGAAGAGAGTTGGTCTGCTAGTATCAATGATGATGTGAGGAATCCGATCATGGCTTTTTGGATTAAGCAGCAGAGATTGAAAGCTGTTTTGAAGGTTTGGAATAGGAGTACTTTTGGGGATATTTTTGATTCTATCAAACGCTCTGAAGAAATTATTAATTTCAAGGAAGTAATGCTTCAAAATGACTCTAATCATGATAATAGATTTGCTTTGGAGGAGGCTAGGCAGAATCATTTGGTGCTTCTTGATAGGGAAGAGATTTTCTGGAGGCAGAAGGCTCATGCTTCCTGGTTGAATGATTCTGATAGGAATACCAAGGCATATCATAGCTTTGTGAAGAAGAGGCTCAAGAGGAATAGAATTCATAAAATTAAGGTTGGTGATCAGTGGCTCTCTTCTAAGGAAGACATTGGTAATTCTGCTGTTGATTTTTTTAAAACATTGCTTGCTCTTTCTAGTAATGTGGAGTCTGATTTTGTCTTAATGGATGTGATCCATTCTTTGGTTACTGATGAAGACAACAATAATATTTCTTGTGTTCCTGAAACTGAGGAGGTCTATGAGGTTATTAAGTCTTTAAACTCGGAATCAGCTGCTGGCCCTGATGGATTCAATGGTGAATTTTATAAGAAGTGTTGGACTATTATTGGTAATGATTTGTGTAATGCCGTTAAGGGTTTCTTCAATGGGTTTGTTCTACCTAAGGGTGTGAAGGCTACATTTATTTGCTTAATCCCTAAGATAGATAATCATAATAGGTGGAGAGACTTTCGACCTATCAGTTTAACTACAATGTTCTCAAGGATTGTGGGAAAGTTAATCAACAACAGGATGGCTAAAGTTCTGCCTAAGCTTATTTCTGAGGAGCAATGTGGGTTTGTTAAGGGGAGGTGTATTCAGGATTCTATCATTTTGGCTTAGGAGTTGTGTTTCGACATTAATAAGAACAGGAAGTTTGGCAATGTCATCATTAAAACTGACATGACTAAAGCTTTTGATAAGCTGAATCATGAGTTTCTCTTCAATGTTCTAAAACTATTTGGTTTTAATACTAATGTTTCTGTTCTTATTGGCAATTGTATTAGCAAGGTCTGTTCTTCCATATTGGTGAATGGTGAGCCAACTGGTTATTTTGCCAACTCTCAAGGCCTAAGACAAGGGGATCCCCTCTCCTCGAGTCTTTTTATCATGGCTGAAGAGTACTTGATAAGGGCTATAAAGCTTACCTCTAATGGTAATAGTTTATTCAGATACAAGACTAGAAGTGATCAAAATGTTTCTTGTCTTGCTTTTGCAGACGACTTCATGGTTTTTGCTAATGGAAGTATTGATACAATGTGTGTTATCAAAGCTATTTTAGATCATTATCAAAGTGTTTATGGTCAAGAAATTAACACAGCAAATTCTAAGCTAATTGTGCCCAACAAGATGGTTCATCATCAGATTGTTATTATTAAAGACATATGGAATATCAAGCATACATATTTGCCTTTCAGTTATCTTGGCTCTACTATAGCTATTAATTCTAGAATGGCTCATTTTGAAGAGTTAATTTACAAAGTCAGAAATAGAATAATGGATTGGGACAAGTTGCAACTTTCATTTGCTGGTCATTTGCTGTTGATTCAGGTTGTTCTTGTTGCTTTTCCAGTCTACTATCTGCAGCATTTTGTCTTGCCTGTTGGCATCATCAATAGGCTGGAAACTCTTTTCAACAAGTTCCTGTGGGAAAGCAAGGATGATAAAAGAGTAATTAGTTGGTCTAGATGGGAGAGACTGCGCAAGCCTTTCAATGAAGGAGGCCTTAATCTTAAGAGACTTAAAGATGTGCAGACTGTGTATTCAATGAAGCTATGGTATAACTTCAGGATGCAGGAATCGTTCTGGGCTAAATACATGTTATCCATATATTGTAGAGATAGTATTCATCCTGTTTTAACTATATCTCCTAACATGAAGTCTAAATCTTGGAATCGTGTTATTTCTGCAAGAGAGAAAGCTGAAGATTATATATTTTGGCTTCCTGGTCAGGGGAACATGAGCTTCTGGTATGATAGATGGTGCTCAGATAGTCCCTTCATCAAAGTTATTAATGACAATGATAGAAGATTGCTTTGGGACTCTACTAATGATTCTGTTAAGGATTTCTGGTTGGATGGTTCTTGGGATTTTGATAGGCTCAGCACTAGAGTGACTGCTACTGAGATAAACAGGATTAGGGAGATTACTCTCTCTAATAATAAGGATGTTATTCTTTGGTCTCTGTCAAATGATGGGATGTTTAACTCTAAAGACACTTTGAATCACATCCGAAACAAAGGGCAATGCTACTAGAATCTATGCTAAGACCTGGAATGCTGTTACCCCTAAAAAATGCTCATTTTTGTTATGGAGAGTACTTCACAAATGGGTTCCTACTTATGATGTTATGCAAGCAAGAAATATCCATCTGGCTTCTAAGTGTATTCACTGTAATGATATAGAAACCACTAACCATGTATTTGTGCAGTGTCCTCAAGCTTGGGCTGTTTGGCTTCACTTCAGTGTTATCTTCAGAGTACAGATCCAGTCCTACATGACGATTTCGCACATCACCATGAGGTGGTATTGGGCTGCTCAAAGGAGTTGTGACATTCTCACAATCCTTCCTGTAATAATTGTATGGTTAATCTGGTCAGGACGAAACAAAAAGAAGATTGGTAATGAGAATACAAACACTGCTTCTATCATTAGACACATTATCTACATTTTAACTAGTCTGGATCATTCTAAGACTCTAAACATGAAGCACTGGGGAAGATATGCTAAAGAAGGTACTAGTATTGGTTGTGTAAATCAGACTAAAGGTTTGAATAAGCCGCTGTTTTTGAAATGGAAGAACCCTAAACAAGGCAGGTATAAGATAAACATAGATGGAGCTTGTACCTTTAATCATGAATCTGCTGGTGGTGCTTTGATAAGAGACTGTAATGGTAGTATTATCAGAGGTGTTGGCAGGTTGTATGGCAAATGTACGCCATTGATTGCTGAATGTCGTGCTTTATTTGATGGTTTGAGACTGTGTAACAGTCTGGGGTTAAATAGAGTTGATGTAGAGGTTGATTCCCTGATCTTGGTTAATCTCTTGTTATATGGTAAGTCTGCTTTGTATCTCGACTCTTTATTAAGCTGTTGCAGAAAGCTTATCAAGTCTGAAATGGTGGTAAAGCATGTATTTCGGGAGCAGAACCTAGGGGCTGATTGGGTGGCTAAAAAGACCTTGAGGGTTCAATCGAACTTAGATTTCAATGATATGGAGGCTCCTTTGAAGTTGAAAGCCATTGCCTTCTTGGAGAGTCTTAATTTGGGATATTTGAGATTTTCTGATTAGGGTTTGGTTCTTTGGTTTAGGGAAGAAGATGAAGTTCCCGGTTCTTTGATTAGGGTTTAGTTTTCAAATTTTTGTAATATTGCCTAAATAGGCTTGTTCTTTTCCATTTATTCAATAAAAGCCTTAATTAAAAAAAAGAATATGTTAGTAATGTTTTTTTAATTTAATTAATAATATTAATAATATTAGACTGATGGTATCAATTTTGTAAAAAATAAATTTAAAAAAAAACATTAAAAAATAAAATTTAATGTTCAAATGTAAAATGATATTTATCAAAATATATTGTATATATTATCAAGTAATACATGGTTTTGGTATTACATGATACAATACTAATATTAATAACTTTATTTTAAAGTTTGATAATTAATATTAAATAATTTATTATTTTATATTATATTAATTTAGTGGGTTCCGTCGGGTATTATCCTGTGCGTCGGGTTCGGGTCCCATTCAGGTACCCACAAATTCGTAAAATGTTACCATTCATAATTTAAAGGTGCAATAAATTATTAATTGAAAAATCTAATAAAGTATTTAGAATATCTAGTTGAAAGATTAAAAATTTCATCAACTTTAAAATATAATTTTAAAAACCATTACTTAAAATATCCAATAAATTATTTAAAATGTCTAAAATTTCAAAGATATAAATATATATATATACCAACAATTTTAAAAAAATCTAATTGAAAAATCTAATAAATTATTTAAAACATCTAATGGTTGATATATGTAAAATTTCGAATAACTTTAAAGATACCGTTTAAAATTCCAATAAACTATAAATAAAAAAGTCATTAAACTATTAAAAGTATTCGAGAAACCTATATATTTCAAAAAAAATTCAAAACATATCATAAGTGGTATTAGTTTTGTTGGTCTTAAAAAAAATAAAACCATTATATTTGCGGTTTTTTTAAAAGTACAGTTTGAAAAATACGAAACTTTAAAATTTTAAATATAAAAAAGACAATTTGTTTGGTGAAATATACAAAAGACTATTTAAAATATTTTAGGTATAAAATCAATTAAATGTTTTGAAACTTTCTTTTTTAAAATATTTTGTTTATAATACTTATGATAATTTATTTTATTCTGGATTCAAGTTATTTTTTAATAAATTTATTAAAAAATTAATTTAAACTATTAAATGCAACCATAAGATTTATTATTTCTTTCATTTCAAATTTCTAAAAAAAATACTTAATGCTTTTACCATTTTGTCCTTAATTTACTTTCTAATTTATATTTTAATGCCACTATGCACTATCCAACCCTTCTTCTAAAATTAAGTCAAATTACATCCAACATATATCTTGACTTCTAAAATTAAACCTTAAAAACAAAAAAAACTCAATTGTTTTAAAAATTAATCATAGAAAAGGAAAACACACAAACCAAAGGTTCAACACCTCACAAAATCACTCAATCAACCAACAAGATAATTTAGTATTGTAAAAATGGAAACAAAAATAAGAAAGTCATTAATAAAAAACAAGTTAATTTTTTTAAAAAAAATAAACAAATCAAAAACAGGTTTCCAAAGTTTTATAAAAGTAATTCGATACTAAAAAAAGCCAGAAATTTGTTCCTAGAACTCAATATACACGAAAAGAGATTTAAAAAAACATTCATATAACAAGATAGTTCCGAGAAGTGTAAATTTTTCTAGCGAGTTCCCCGAACTTGATATGCAGAGTACACCCGACTTCTTGGGACTCTTGCCAATCGATATATTAAAACGAAGATTTATGGGAGAGATTTACCTTTGATAGATTGCTTCAATCGAAAGTGGTGGCTAGGTTTTTTTTCTCGGTTAAAAAAGTGGATGGCTGTGTATTTATATTGATAGAATAATAGTTTATGGGTGAAAGTAAATATGGTGGGTAGAAGGTTGCTAAAGAAGAGAGATAGATATGGTGTTTGGGTAGTTGCTCGAGAAGAAGGTAAATATGTGTTTCTGGAATAAAATCAAAAAAAGTTTAAATTAATATTTTCTTTTGTGGAGGAAATAACAAAGGGGAGTCCTTTTTGAAAAATGGGGAAAATAAAAAATCTTATGGAGGAAACAGCTTTGCCCTATAACTAAACATGTAATCCATTCCGTCTATATGTTTCTAAATTTATACCCTAATCCGTATTAGTCGTCTATATGTTTCTAAATTTATACCCTAATTCGTACTAGTCGGGCAATAATATTTATCTTTCACATCCGAACACGTGAGGTTCAGGTACTCACCTTCGGGTATCTATTGAAGCTATGATTATTCAAGAAAAAAAACAATTTAAAAAAAAATCAAATTCAATGTTTAAATATAAAAAACTATTTTTTAAAATATATTGTATCTACTATTTAATATTAAATAACAGATAATTAGTAATGTTTTTTTAATTTAATTAATATAATTATTATTAGATTGAAAAAAGAAAAGAAATTTAAAAAATATAAATTGGAAATGAATGTTTAAATGTAAAATGATATTTTCTGTACGAACTAAATCACCAAAGATACTCTCTTCTCTCTTTCAACTAACGGCTACTTTTCTGGTTTTTTACCGTTGTCTTTTCGCTTGATAGTATTTTTTCGGTTTGGCTTCTTTGACAGATTCAGGCATGTTGGCTTGAATCTTGCCGCTGAGTTTGAGGTGAAGACAATGCATTTCTTTTCCGGAGACCAATCCAAACTTACCCTATGTTTTCCTCTCTTTTTTTCCGGTGATAAATCTCAGCTATCATTCTCTGATTTTTCTTCGTCGGCCGGCTCTCAAAGTGCCGTTAGGAGCTTCGCTGCTCCCGGAGGCGAGGAGAAGAGCGTATACGGAGACGAAGGGATCGTACGCGGCGAGAAGGGAAACGCGTGTAGTGTTATCTCGGGCTTGGTAAGCAACAAATAATGTAGCGGAGAGTTTACTGGTTTCACCGGTGTTCTTAACCGGGTTGAGGTCCTTTGGCCTGAACGCCGATCATTATCTAAGTTCTTCGCCGGATCTATCTGATCTGTCTATTCCTTTGATCTTTTATGTCGGAGCTCGCTCGCCTCGCTGTTCCTTTCCCACGACCGATTTCTTCGCCGGACGTGAGTGGGTGTACGCTAGCAGGTTATCACCGAAAACCGTGGATGCGACGGAGAATGGAAATTTTTTGCGTCGCTATCTGCCGTTTTCGTAGCTGCACCTGTACTTGTCGTCGAAATATGGGTAAAAAAAGCATCTGCACCTGTCGAAACACAGGTAAGAAGATAGGTAAGGTTACTTTTATCATTATCCTTTATTTTTCTTTTACTGGGTGTGGTCCCATTGTTTATCCCATGCCTCTCTTTATGTAATAAAGAGATATGTGATGTTATTTTCAGGCATTTGACTAAAAGTAAAATAGTAAACTTAATAATTATAAGTTTAATTAGAATAATAGGTAATATAATAATGATTATAAGATTAATTAATATGGTATTAATCTTATTTTTACTAATTCCATTATTTATTATGGAAATTATTTTTTATTTGTTTTTATTCGTCGAGGTATATCAATTTATAATTTTTAGACTCGGTGAACTATTAATGGTAAAATGGAGATGTCCTCCAACATGATCATCGGCTGACTCACTGTAAGTATTTATTTATGAATATTGCTTCTTGGAATGTGAGAGGTCTAAACGACCTTGTTAGGCAAAAAGACGTCGTCGATTTTATTATAAGTAATCATATCTCTTTGATTGTCCTCGTTGAAACAAAAGTCCAAATTCATAAAGTCGACCAAATTATTCGACAAATGATCCCCTTTTGGCATGTATTTACTAATCACTCAACTCATCCCTTAGGTAGATTTTGGATTCTCTGGAATCCAAGTGTGATTACAATAACTAGAATATCACAATCCCCCCAGCTAATCCACTGTATAGCTAAATGTCACAATTTCAGAGCCTCTTTTAAGCTCACTGCTATCTATGCTTTCAATGAAGCAAAAGACCGTATTCCTCTTTGGAAGGACCTCATTAATATCTCCAAACTGGATAACCACATTCCATGGGTTTCCCTTGGAGATTATAATACGATCCGTCACCCAGACGAGCGTCTGGGATCCTCTGATACATGGTCCTCAGCAATTGAATCTATAATTGGTGCTACCAGTGCGATCTCAGTGATCTTCGATCTACTGGTTTTCCGTTTACTTGGATTAACAAACAGCCAACCCATCCAATACTTTCTAAAATTGATCGAGTCCTGGTCAACCCGAATTGGGATGATCTTTTCCCTATGTCCAGTTTCCACTTCAGATATCTTCGCACGTCAGACCACACTACGGTTACTCTCAACCTTGGACTCCCTCATCCAAGGCGGAAAAACCCTTTCGTTACTTTAATATGTGGCAAGCCCATCCCCAGTTTAAGGATATAGTCACCTCAAGCTGGACTGCCCATACCTCATCCGGAGGAATGAGGATGGTCTCTGACAAACTAGCTCGTCTGCAAATTGAGCTAGCTTCTCTTAATTGCAAGGAGTTTAGCGACATTTCATCCAGAGCCTCATCTGCCCAAAAAGCCATGTTTGAGGCTCAATCAATTCTAGACTCTGATCCTTTCAATCCTCTTCTTGTAACTATAGAAACTGAGGCTTCTGAGTCTTTCATCTTTCTTAGTCGAGCGGAAGAATCTTTCCTAAAACAAAAATCTAGAGAAAATTGGATCAAATTGGGTGACAGGAATACAAAATTCTTTCATAAAAGTATTAAAGCCCGGATTTTCCGAAATAAAATTATCTCGATCTCCAATAATCAAGGAGATATTGTCTCCTCTCCGGCTAGTGTCTCTAAAGTCTTGGTGAACTTTTTCGAGAAATCTTTGGGTACCAAGCATTCTACCAACTACCCAAGTCTTGAAAAAGTCTCTTCTCTTATCTCTTCCCATGTTACTCATACTGATAAAGAGTCAATGATTCGCGAGATCACCCAGTCTAAAATAAAATCGGCTCTTTTCAATATTGATAGTGACAAGTCTTCTGGTCCAGATGACTTCAATTCCAATTTTTTCAAATCCACTTGGAACATTGTTGGCCCAGACATTTGTAAGGGTGTCCAAGAGTTCTTCCTCTCAGGAACTCTGATCGATTCTTGGAATGCGACCTCTATCTCTCTTATCCTTAAAAAATATTCTCCTTCCGAGCCTGCAGATTATAGACCAATTGCTCTTTGTAATGTTGTCTATAAAGTCATCTCTAAAATCCTGGCCAATAGAATCAAAGCCTCATTTCCTTATCTGGTCGATTCTTCTCAATCGGCTTTCGTAATGGGAAGGAACATATCTGATAACATCCTTCTCTCTCAGGAGCTTCTTAAGGGCTATAACAAAAACGATAGAGGAAAAAGGGTTGCCCTTAAAATAGATATTATGAAAGCATTTGATAATGATCGCTGGCACCTCATTCTTGATATTTTAGTTGCAGTGCAATTTCCTGAGAAGATGATTACTTGGATTGTCAAATGCATCTATTCTCCCTTCTATTCTATAATCATTAATGTAGATCTTCATGGTAATTTCAAAGGTAAAAAAGGCCTTCGGGAGGGTGACCCTCTCTCCCCTCTTCTCTTCGTGCTTGTTATAAAAGTGCTTTCAGGCATCCTCAAAGAGAAAAGTCAAGACGGGAACTTCCGTTTCTATTGTAAATGTCACAAGCAGAAAATCATCAACCTCTGTTTTGCAGATGATCTAATGATTTTCTGTCATGGTGATACTCTCTCCCTCAATCTCATCAAGGATGCTCTGGATGACTTCTACTCTCTCTCCGGTCTTAAAGTTAATCCCTTGAAAAGTCACATCTTTTTCTCAGGAATTGACCAACCCCTCCGGTTGAACCTTTTACCTATCTTGAATTTCCCTGAAGGTTCTCTCCCGGTAAAGTACCTTGGGGTACCCCTCATTACTGGTAGACTCTCTCACTCAGACTGCCGACCCCTTCTGCACAAAATAACCTCCCGAATTGATTCTTGGACTGCCAAGCACCTCTCTTATGCGGGTAGGCTCCAACTAATCAAATCAGTCTTATTCGCGGGTCAGGTTTACTGGTCCTCAATTTTTATCCTACCTTCTAGGATAATCAAGGAGTTAAACAAATACATTTGCCGCTTTCTCTGCTCTGGTTTGTCAATGAAAATCTATGGGGCAAAAGTTTCGTGGACGACTGTTTCCACTCCTTATAAAGAGGGCGGTCTTAGGATCCTAGACTTAAAAATCTGGAATCAGGTGGCCGTCCTTAAACACCTCTGGTCTATTGTAAGTAATAAGAACCATCCTATCTGGTGTGAATGGATTAAAGTTGAAAAAATAAAAAATAAAAGTTTCTGGGAAGTTTCTTTAGGGTCCTCATCAACTTGGATTTGGAGGAAAATTCTCCGTCTTCGGCCTTTGGCTCGTAATTTGTACATGGTGGCTATTGAAAATGGATTAAACACTTCATTTTGGCATGACCCATGGCTTCTCTCATTGCCTCTCTCATCCCACTATGGATCTGACATCATCAGTGCCTCCCGTTTGGGAAGTAACCTAAAAGTCTCGGACATTATCAGCAATGGTGAATGGAACTGGCCTACAAACCTGAGATCGGCGCGAGCCCGAAGTCGGTGTCACCTAGACGAAATCCACAAGCTTATCATTTCCCTTCCCCATCCGAACACCCTATCAAGGGATGTTCCCTATTGGGCGGCAAAGGCAGGATGTTACAACTTTACAATAAATGATACGTACAATGTCCTTCGTAAGCCTGTCCCTGAAAATGGATGGGCGGGGTTAATATGGAATAAATACAATATTCCGCGCCATTCCTTTATTTCTTGGCTGGCAATCAAGGGCAAGCTTGCCACCAAAGACAAGCTCCGTAGTTGGGGTTATAATACCCCAACTGTGTGTACCCTTTGCCACTCTGACTCGGAAACTACATCTCATATCCTCTTTGAATGTAGTTTCTCTCAGAGCATCTGGTCCTTTACTAGTAACAAACTTGGCTTTCCTTATCACTCTTCGTGTTGGCTAACTTGGATTGATGAGACGTCAAGATGGTCAAATTCTCGAAACCAATGTATTTGGCGTACTTGTTTCAATGCGGTTATTTACCACATTTGGAAAGAGCAGAATTCAAGAATTTTTGGATCTGCCCCGGCCTTGGCCTCTTCGATATCTTACCATATCTTATCGGATCTCCGATTTAGATTCTATGGTACCAAGATTAGCTGGCAAATATAATGTATTTAAATCTAACTTACTATTTGCTGTGTTACAGATATTCTCTGTTTGGACTGGAGTGTGGATTCCGGATGGGATTCTCTTGGATTCACCACTCAACCACCTCAGCCACCTAGTCATTTTGCAAGTTAATTGTTCGCGTTTCTACCGCGGTTCATTCTCTTCTATATGGGCACCTCTATGGAGAATTTTCTACTTAGTATTTTTGTTCTAATTGCTTAGCTTTTGTATTCTTGCGGGTATACCCCAGGATTATGTATGAATTTTCTAATTAATTTGAGTTTTCATTAAAAAAAAAGATATTTTCTAAAATAATATACCATGTCTAGTGATAATTAAAAAATATTTTATATATTTGTTATGTTAGTTTATAATTAATATATGGTTTTGGTATATGTTAGTATTTTTTTAATTTAATTAATAATATATATATATATATATATATATATATATATATATTTAAAATGAAATATTTATTTATTAAAATATTGTTTACAAATTAGGCGGGAAATTTGAATACGAAACTCAAGAGGCGCCAATACAGAAACCCTAATCTAGGAATTTGCTTTACAAATAAAAACCCTAATCTAGACAAAAATTAGGGACTATCATTAAATGTAAGATCAATTGTTAGATTAATGGAGCAATTTTTGCATCAGAGCAGCATCAGAAGAGCAGCATCAGGAGAGCAGCATCATAACAGCATCAGGAGAGCATAATCAGAGTAACATTAAGAGAGCAGCACCATCAGCAGCATCAGGGGAACATCATCAGAGCAGCATCAGGGAGCATCATCAGAGCAGCATCAGGAGAGCAGCACCATCAACATCAGCAAAAGAGCAAGAACATTCATCAACCAGGAATTCTAGCAGTCCAAGACAAATCGATAGCAGCCCAAAACAGATCGATAGCAGCATCAGCATAGAGTCAACAACAACTCACGGCCAAGATAAAACCAAGGAGCTACTTCTCAAACATCACCTACTTAGACCTCAAATCTTGAGCAAACCAAGGATCTATTTCTCAGACAGCACCTACTTAGAAGATAAGCTAGGTAATGAGATTCAGTTAGTTATGTATCCAAGACCAAGAGATTCTAAAATCAGGATAGCCTTAAGCTCATTTGGAATAATGTTAGGCATAATGTTGTAAGCCGTTTTAGTTTTTAATGTATAACGAGCCAACCAGTCAGCAACATGGTTTTGTTCACGAAAAATATGAGAAATAGTCATGCTACTATGAATAATCTTAATAATGTAATCAAGAATAGGTTTTATAAACCAATAGGAATTTCTATTTTGATTGTTAAGCAAGTTGATAATAGTTAGAGAATCAGTTTCAATATCAACCATCATCCAGTTGTTAGCTTTACAAATAAAAAATCCATCAAGAAGAGCTCGAGTCTCAGCAAATAGGGAAGTAGATTTTCCATATAGATAGTTGTAACCATGAATAAGATTTCCATAACTATCTCTGAAAAATGACAGATCCACTAGCTTCCCTATTACTAAGACAAGAAGCATCAACATTCATTTTCAATCTTCCAGTAGGAGGGAGAATCCATTTGATATAAGTAGTCCTATTAGAAGCTCTCAAATGATTGACACAACCCAACACCTTAGCAGCCTTAGAACAGTTAATCCAATGAGTTTTATTTAAAATCTTTTTCATATGAAGAGTGTGTAAGATAGTGTTTATTTGATTGATGACAAAAATTATAGAAGTACTAACACCTTTACTCTTAGATAGATTCCTAGCTTTCCAAATATTATGCAAGATTAGAGAAGGTAAGATATTTCTGACCTGGATCTTTGTAATCTTAGGCCATTGCCACATTCTTGTAAGGTGATTAATGTTCATATGATTGGATATATGAACTTTAAAGATAACAGCATAATGCAGCCAAATAGACCAGACAAACTTACATGAAATAAAAACATGGTTAATAGTCTAACAGTTGTTACAAAACTGGCATTTAGAAGCCAAAGAAATGCCTTTTTTTAATAATAGAATCAACAGTAACATATCTATGAAGAATTTTCCAATGCATGAAAGAACTTTTAACAGGAGTTAATTGATTCCATTTTTTTTGAAAAACAGAATAACTATTATATTTACTCCTAATACCTTCCCATGTATCTTTCAAGTTATAAGTACCATTCTTTGCAAGGCTCCAAATCATCAAGTCATCTTTGTTATTGTCAATAGAAAGATGGTTAATACAATCAATAATATCAGGGTGAATAATGTTAGAGACATTGGTTAAATCCCAACCATTACTAGACCAATATTTGTTAACACTTTCAGTAATGAACCATAAGTTATTGTCATCGACATTAAAAGTTAAAATATGATTAGAATTGGTCCAGTTATCTAACCAGAAATCAACAAGACCATTACCCAACTTCCATTTGATATGTTTTTCAGCCAGTTCACGAACTTTGATCATTCTTTTCCACACCATTGAACCAACTTTGTATGGACTAATCTGCAAAGGATGATGGTTGGGACAATATATACTATACATAATGTTAGACCAGTAAGTATTGTTCTTTCTAAAGGCAGCCCAAAGATTGCAAGAAATAGCAGTTTGAATATCATCCATTTTACGAACATTAAGACCACCTTCTTTATAGGTTTTACATAAAGTATCCCATTTACACCAATGAACTTTCTTATCGGACAAGTTAGAACCCCAAATGAATCTATTTAGGATGATTTCAAGTTTAGAAATAATGCATTTAGGAAGAACATTACACTGTATCCAATATAAAATGATATTCATCAATACAGACTTCACAAATGTAAGCTTGTCTGTTAAAGAAAGGTAAGAAACATTCCACTCATTAATCTTACTGCTAATCTTATATATTAACTTGTTGTAGTTGCTGATTTTATTGTTGGTATTGATTATGACCCCAAGATAATCTGTAGGTAAGTAGCTAGAGGAGAAGCCTGAATTGTTAGTAATGATGGCAATCTTAGATAAGTTAATACCATTAGCCAACAAATTCTTAGTTTTATCTTTATTAACAACCTGACCAGAAATTGTTTGATATTTTTCAAGAAATTTACACAGATTATTAATAGTAATGTCTTTGCAATTAGTAAACAATAAGATATCATCAACAAAAGCAAGACTGTTAATATTGATATTGCTTCTACTTCTATATTTCATGAAGCTGTTAGAAGTAAAGAGAGTTTGATACCTCTGATAAGCATCTCCTCAGCAATGATGAAACGATAAGGAGATATAGGGTCTCCTTGACGTAAAGCTTTTTTAGTTTTAAAGAAACCAAACACTTCACCATTAACAAGCATGGAAACATTAACAACATTTATCATTTTCTTAATAAGGCAAGTAAATCTAGTAGAGAAGCCAAACTTCTTAATGACATTTAAAATAAAGCAATGAGTCATCTTGTTAAAAGCCTTTGACATATCAAGCTGAATCAAAATGTTACTGTCTTTAACCTTTCTATTCATATCATATAGTAATTCTTTCCAGATCAGAATATTTTCTTGAATACTCTTATTAGGAACAAAGCCACATTGATTAGGAGAAATGATTTTGGGCAGAATAAGAGCCAACCTATTAGCAATGATCTTAGACATGATACGATTGAGCAAAGAACACAGACTAATCGGTCTATAGTCTTTCCAACAGATATAATTAGTAAGCTTAGGGATTAAACAAATACCAGTAGCAAATATTCCACTAGGTATATTCTTACCACGCAAGAAATCTTTCATAACATTAATCATATCAAATTTAATAATATGCCAACAATGCTTATAGAAACTATGAGTGAAACCATCCATACCTGGGGCACTGGAAGGGTTCATGTGCTTAATGATGTTCCAAATTTCATTCTCATCAGGATCTTTAAGCAACCTTCTATTATCTTCTTCAATTATAATGCTAGGAATATTTTTAAACATATCATCATTCCTACAAATAGCTTCCTCGATATTATTAGCATAGGGGTAATCAGCAAGAGCATGTTTGAAGAAATCAACAACAGAAAGACCAATGTATTTAGAATCAGTGATCCAATTTTCTCCATTCTTAATGCCTTTAATCTAGTATTTTTATCACCTTCAAGCATCCAATTACAGTAACATTGTTGTCTCTAATACAACTCCTCCATTCTTTGAGCTTTGATTAGTAAAGCATTAGCTTTGGCAAGATCACACTTGGATTCAATAGATTGGAGATTCAAATGATTAAGCTCCTTCACTAAAACATCATCTTCTAAGTTTTGAACTTTACTAGAAAATGTTACCAACATTATTTTTATTCCATATTATCAAACATTTCTTAAGTCTTTTAAGCTTATTCCACAGAATAAACAAAGGATCACCCATCAATTCGTGGTTCCAATTGTCTTCCATAAAAGGCGGAAAGGTATCCTCCATGGTCCACATTTCCTAAAACCTGAAACTAGACTTAACTCTAGCAAAATCATTTGAGATAGAGATTATAATAGGCATGTGATCAGATCCAGTCCTAGCAAGATGATATATGTTAGTATTAGCAAAGGAGTTAGACCATTAGTTATTGATGAAAACCCGATATAATCTCTTCCATTTGGAACCATTGGACTAAGTAAATTTCGAGCCAATGTAGCCATCATATTCTATATTGCAACATGTAATCATATCATTGAAATCATTAGTACTGTTAATACAAAAAGTGCTACAACCAATCTGATCCTCAATAAAACTAATAACATTAAAATCTCCACAGATCAGCCAACACAAATCATTGTTAACAATACTTTTGAGAAAGTTCCAAAGTTCAATCCTATTGCTCCTTTGACATTTAGCGTAAACAACCGTAATCATAACATAGTTATTATCATTAATAAGACTAACTT
Organism: Limnanthes douglasii subsp. nivea; assembly: GCA_036936605.1. NCBI lineage: Eukaryota > Viridiplantae > Streptophyta > Magnoliopsida > Brassicales > Limnanthaceae > Limnanthes > Limnanthes douglasii. The sequence goes on along the minus strand of JAUPFV010000005.1, from coordinate 168,633,918 downwards.
TTAGGTTTAAGCATTGGTTAAGATCATTTAAAATAGTGACAGAGATATCACAATGCCAGAAAATCCAAATCTTATTAACAAGATTATAAACAAAGTTTTCAAAGCCTAATTTGGCAGCAATACTACTAATAGCATTAAATTTTGCAACGATAAATGATCAGTTTTGATTCTCGAAGATTCTGGTTCAAACTCTAATTTTTCTTCAAATCTCAAGTTCTTCTTAACAATTTCTACATAGGAACATGATTTTCTATCTTTGTCTTGATTATTGGTACCCGAATTCTCCATCAAATCAATAGATTTGTAGAATGAAAATGAAAAAAACCTAACTTAGAAGCCAAGAAAGCAGTATTCAAATATTGGAACCATGCAGACTTTTATTTTATGTCGTTCCTCCAACACTCCTTTTTAATTAATATTTTTTCTAGAGAAAGGAAAATAATATTTGACTCTTACTGTTACTAATTGACTCTTAAATATCCATTTAATAATATTAATAATATTAAACGGATATTTAAAGAATGAATTTTTATGAGAAAAAATATATTTAAATATATAAAACAAATTTAATATTTAAATGTAGAAAATACTAAATTTATTTTAATGTTTGATAAATAATATTAAATGATATATTAATTTATATAATATTAATTTAGCGGGGTATCCATTAAATTTCATTAATAAAACGTACTCGAATTAGATATCGGTAATAATTTTTTTAAACCAATAATTCATCCCAAACCCCAGTTATATCTTAACTAAAATTTAATCCATACTATACTATTGTATACAATACAAATATTTACTTAAAAGCCTGATTTTAATAATAAACAGTTTTCAAACTATTTTCATTACTAAAAAATAATACAAACCCAAAATCAAATCCACACACAACTTGTTTCTAAAAATTATAAAAAAATAAACTCAAAATTAAATATTTAACAAGTATTTAAAAAGATATTTAATGGATAGGACTGGAGAACAAAAAAAACGTTAGCCCGTAAAGGTATTTTCCCTAATTTGATTTTATAAAGAACTAAAGACTAAACATTTATAACAAAATTGGAATCTTATTCTCTCTTGCTCTCTCGCTCGCTTCTTGCTTCTCTCTTCACTACTCTTTCGCTCTTTCTTTCTCTCTATGGAAAACCACTCTTTGTCTCGCTCGTCTCTCTCTCCGGGATCTTCTTCCCAAGCCTCTACCAGCAAGCCGGAGGGGTCAAATTATCCGGCAAACAATCGGGGTATACAGAAACCACTCAATCAACAGCGACCTAACCAATCGCAGCCAATGGGTCGCAATCACGTCGTCACCAGTCGCCATCACCCTGTAGAATTCCGTCACAAGAACTACGTAGTGGAGCTTATTTTTCATCCCAACGAGAATCGCTCTAACCCTCGCCCTACCCACGCAGAATTGGAAGATTTGATCAGTGATACTGGTATGGAGACTGATGGTTTCTACATTAACGAAGGTGGAGAAATCGCGGCTTATTTTTGGTTCACCAAGTGGCCTCCGGCTTTGTCGGCGCTCTCATCGCTATGGGAATTTTGCTTCCGAGGGGTATTGCGGTATATGCCAAGGATGGTGTTCAATTGTAACAATGCCTCTGCCAATAACGCTGCCAAAGCTGAGCACGGTAAAAAACTTCAAAATATCTTCTTTCACAATGTCGACTGGAGGCTCCATTATGGCGGTAGTCAGTCTGAATCTCAGTTGCAAAAGAAGATTGATAAGCTAAATGACCAACTTCATTCCCTTCAGGAGACTATGAGAAAGAAACATGGACTCAAGGATTTCCATCAACTGGGCGAATCCCAAACTTCTCTCCAAAAACAGATTCACCTCATGAAAAGGAGGATTTTTGAGTATCATGCCGCTTTGAGGTGCTTTTGGAATTATCTTCAGGAGGATGTTTGGGAGCGAGTGGAAGAACATCCTCAGGTGCTCCGACTGACAGGCGAATACAATTGGTTCCAGATTTATCGATTGCTTTTGCGAGAGGAGCGAAGGCTCAGTGATCAACTGCCTATCTATTCACATAGAAGGGAGATTCTTACACAGATTATTGATCAAAGGGTTAATTATATCTTTTCACTTTCCTATATTTAGTATTGTTATTATTATTGTGTGTTTTGGTTCCTTTGTATGTTGCTTGCTGTTTACTTTTTGTGCGTTTTCGTAATCTAAAATTTATTGCTAGTATAGTCAATCTTCAACAATACATTGTTGGAATGCCAAACATGCTTAGAATTTGTAAAAATGTTGCCTTCAGTCTGTTATTTTCACTGCCGGTAACATGTTTCCTTGCTTTTATTCTAGTGTAACAAAGTACTTCAGGCTCCATGAGTGGCTCTTTGTGTCATTATTCGATGTTTTTCTCTGCAAGCGGTTCTTCTCTTTTTTCGCAAAGTTGAAACAACATAAAAAATTTCCCCTCTAATAGTCTCTTCGCGCTACTTATTAGTGTTGCTTAAATAAAATTGTCTTGTAATTTGCTTACAGGTTATGGTTCTCATTGGAGAGACCGGCTCAGGGAAGAGTACGCAATTGGTTCAGTATCTTGCTGATTCAGGACTAGGTGGTAGCGGGTCTATTGTCTGTACTCAACCCCGAAAAATTGCTGCCATCTCATTGACAGAAAGAGTTAAAGAAGAAACTAATGGGTGCTCTGGAAAAAGATCTGTTCTCTTTTGTCCGACTTTTACTGGTAACAGAAGATTCGAAGCTAAGATGGTATTTATGACTGATAACTGCTTGTTGCAGCACTACTTAAATGATACGGATTTATCTGGGATTTCGTGTATTGTCATTGACGAAGCTCATGAAAGAAGCCTGAACACAGATCTTCTTTTGGCACTGGTTAAAGATTTGCTTTATAGGCGGGGAGATTTAAGGCTTATCATAATGTCTGCAACAGCAAATGCCGAACAGCTCTCAAGCTACTTTTTAAATTCTAAAATCATATATGTAAGTGGGCGAAATTTTCCAGTTGAAATTAAATATGTCCCTAGTGTTGGTAATGCGCTTTCTTTTTCAAGTGGCATTGCTGCCTATGCTTATGATGTTGTGAAGATGGCAAAGGTGGTTCACACAACTGAGAACCAAGGGACGATACTTGCCTTTTTGACTTCTCAGACGGAGGTTGAATGGGCATGTGAAAAATTTGGATCACCAGAGTCAGCTGTTGTGTTACCTTTGCATGGGAAGCTCACTGTTGAAGACCAACTTCGTGTTTTCAAAGCTTACCCTGGTAAGAGAAAAGTCATATTTTCTACAAACGTTGCTGAGACATCACTTACCATTCGCGGGGTCAAGTATGTTATTGATTCCGGTTTTGTCAAAGAGAGTAAATTTGAAGCTGGCAGTGGCATGAATGTCCTTAAAGTCTGTAGAATCAGTCAAAGTTCTGCTAAACAACGAGCCGGCCGTGCAGGTAGAACAGAAGCTGGGAGGTGTTATAGGCTATACCCAGAATCTGAGTTTGAGGCAATGTCTCTCAACCAGGAGCCTGAAATCCACAGAATTCATCTTGGTATTGCGGTCCTTAGAATTCTTTCTTTGGGGATAAAAAATGTAAAGGATTTTGATTTTGTGGATGCACCTAGTCCGAAGGCCATTGACATGGCTACCAGAAATCTTCTTCAGTTGGGAGCCATCACCCAGAAAACTGGAGAACTTGAGTTAACTGAGGATGGGAAGTACATAGTAAAATTGGGTATCGAACCACGGCTCGGAAAGCTGCTTCTTAGTTGTTTCGATTACCAATTGGTCAAGGAGGGAATTGTTCTAGCGGCTTTAACTGCGAACGCAAGTTGTATATTTTGCAGAGTTGGTAATGATGATGAAAAACAAAAAGCCGATTGCCTCAAGGTCCAATTTTGTGATCAGAATGGTGATCTATTCACTCTTCTCTCTGTCTACAGGGAATGGGAAGCTATGCCTGCTCACACGAGAAATCAATGGTGTTGGGACAATAGTATTAATGCGAAATCCATGAGGAGATGCCATGACACGATTAAGGAACTAGAAATCTGCATTTATAGGGAACTTAATAACGTTGTTCCTAACAAGTGGGTGTGGAATCCTCACCAGTGCTCTGCGCATGATAAAACCTTGAAGAAGGTTATACTCTCTTGCCTTGCCGAAAATGTAGCCATGTACTGTGGAAACGATCAACTTGGTTATGAAGTGGCATCGACTGGACAACTAATTCAGTTGCATCCTTCTTGCTCGTTGCATGCATTCGCACAGAGGCCAAGCTGGGTTGTTTTTGGGGAAATATTATCATTCACCAATCAATATTTAGTGTGTGTGACAGCGTTTGACTTTGACTGTTTAGCTACTCTTGACCCCCCTCCCTTGTTCGATGTCTATATGATGGAAAGCCGGAGGCTGCAAGTAAAAGTCATGACCGGTTTAGGATGTACCCTTCTGAAAAAACTTTGTGGGAAGTCCACCAGTAACCTGATTTCTCTTGTATCACATGCTAGGTCTATCTGTACAGATGAACGCGTTGATGTCAAAGTCAATATAGATCTGAATGAAGTTCTGGTGTTTGCGACTTCAGACAACATGGAGAAGGTTGTTGGACTTGTAAATGATGCGTTGGAATACGAGCGAAAGCAGTTGCGTAACGAATGTATGGAGAAATCACTGTATCACGGACCAGATGGCACTCCTTTTGCTCTCTTTGGTTCTGGTGCAGAGATCAAACATCTAGAAGTTGATAAGCGATATTTGACCATCGATATAGCTCAATGGGACACAAAAGACATCGGCGAGAAGGAGCTTCTGATGTTTCTCGAGGAAAGTACTTGCGGCACTATCTGTTCTATTAACAAGTGGACAAGCACCACAATAGAGGGCCAGTGGGATAAATGGGGTACAGTAACTTTTGCTTGCCCAGATGCGGCTGAAAGAGCAGCAGAGCTTTATGAGGTTCATTTCAATGAGTCTTTACTGAGACTACTTCCATCAAGCGGAACTTTTGGAGGAGATAGATCGTATTCTTTCCCTGCTGTTAAGGCTAAAATCAGTTGGGCTCGCAGGAGAAGCAGAGGGTTTGCAATTGTTGTTTGCAAGAATATTTTTGACGTTGATTTTATGATGGAGGATTTCTCTAACCTTTTCATAGGTGGAGCACCTGTCTGGTGCGAACGAAGCATAAAATCTGAGGACTCTATCGTTCTCCGCGGACTTGATAAAGAAATCACTGAAATGGAAATTCAAGATGCATTGGCGACAGCTACAAAGAGGAAAATGAGTTGGTTCCTGGTGAGAGGAGACCCTGTCTTGGACCCACCCATTCCTTCTTCTGAAGAAACTTTACTAAGAGAAATATGTAAGTATATGCCTAAACAGAACGGTTCTTGCCGAGTTCAGATCTTCCCGCCTGAACAGCATGATTGTTTTACGAAAGCAATGATTAGTTTCGATGGAAAATTACATTTGGAGGCAGCAACAGCTTTGGAAGAACTAGACGGAAAGGTCCTGCCTGGACTCTTATCATGGCAAAAAATAAAGTGCCAGCATTTGTTTCATACTTCCTTAACCTGCCCTGCATCTGTCTATCGGGCAATCCAGAAACAACTGGAATTATTAGTTGCAAACTTCAATCGCCAACCAGGTATGTATCATGACATTATATTCATATTGTGTATTCATTTTACCTTTCAGGATTCATGTCATTCTATTTAAAAGTTATCGAATTGTTTCTTTTTGCTCTCAACTCGCTTTTTTTTTGTATTGATTTAATCGGTTAGGCTACTTAATTTATTACTAAAAGTAAAACATATAAATCAGCTGGGTTTGTTCTTTGTATATATATATATATATATGCATAATTATTATTCTTATGAACTCAGCACTCAGTGAAATTGGCATGTATAAGTGTAAAAGTTCTGATAGATAATAGAATGTTGCTATGCATAACCGTAATAAATGTCCATTATGTGCACATGTAGGTGTCAATTGCAATATAGAGAGGCTTCAAAACGGTTCACAGCGTGTGAAAATCTCTGCTGGAGGTACCAAAAAAGTTGCAGATTTAAGAAGACCTCTAGAAGACCTCATGATTGGTAAATTCATAGATCATGCAAGCCTGAGCCCTACCATTTTGCAGCATTTGTTTTCTAAAGAAGGCATAGAACTTATGAAGTCGATACAAACAGAGACACAGACATACATCATGTTTGACAGGCATAATTTTAAAATTCGGGTATTTGGTTCCAGGGAGAATTCGGCCGCGTCCCAAGAGAAATTAATGCAATCACTTCTTGAACACCATGAAAAGAAGCTACTTGACATTCCTCTACGGGGTACTAATCGGCCCCCAGATCTGATGAAGAAAGTAGTAAAAAGATTCGGACCCGATCTCAGAGGGCTCAAAGAGCAGGTACCAGGTGTCGAACTTTATCTCAATGTTCGGCAGCACAAAATCGGGTTTCTTCAAGGGGATAGAGACCTGAAGAAGAGAGTCGAAGACATAATCTACGGAATCTTTGAGACGGATATATCCGAGCGACATGAAGGTATATTTCTATATATTTCTATTTTAATTAGAAAACAATAAAAATAAAATTAACTTTTTCAAGTTAATCTAATTGTAGATGCAGCAGCTTGTCCTATATGCTTATGCGAAGTCGAGGATGGTTACCAACTCGAGGACTGTCTACATTTGTTCTGCAAATCTTGTTTACTGGATCAATGCGAGTCCGCAATTCGAAACCGAGACGGCTTTCCTATATGCTGTGCTCATGAAGGTTGCAGCTCTCCCATTTTACTTCGAGATTTGCACATTCTACTCTCACTGGAGAAACTAGATGAACTTTTTCGTGCTTCTGTTTCTGCATTTGTAACATCGAGCGGTGGCGGCTTCAGATTCTGCTCGTCTCCTGATTGTCATTCAGTCTATCAAACTGTTCCCTATGATACAGTTAGTCCACCGTTTGTCTGCGGATCTTGTTATGTGGAAACTTGTCGGTCCTGCTACATGGAATATCACCCTTACTTTACTTGCCAGCATTACAAGGAGTTTAAAGCAGACCCGGATCACTCTCTAAAGGAGTGGTGCCTTGCGAGAGCTTATGTGAAGAAATGTCCGTCCTGCGGAATCACAATCGAGAAGGGTGATGGATGTGATCATGTGGAATGCAGGTGCGGGAAACATATATGCTGGGTTTGTTTAATGGTTTTCGAAGATGGTGGTGAATGTTATCAACACACCACCAATGCTCATCTGGAAAATTACATGTAAAGAAATTTTCAGATTTTTCTGTATAACTCACTCTGTTGAGATTTTTTCCTGGTTATTTAACTCTGTTTATCTGCGGTTGATAATTTACTAGAGGTGTGTTTTATTTCAAATTTAGCATTTGTTCTTATATATATAAATAAATAAAGGCTGAAAACTATGATTAGTCGGTAAAATCACCTTTAAACCCAACAGAACTGTCTTCGCACTCCAAATTTTAATTTTAATTTTTTTTTTAAATTTAAATTTTTTAGATTATTTTTTTTACTTCTATCTTATTTAATTTTAATGGGCTGGATTAAATTGAAACCTCTTTTAAGGGAGGCACTTTATGTATTGATGTTTTTTTACGGCCTTCAGCTAATCGACTGACTGATTTGACGAATCTTAATCTGATTTTTGTTTTCGGGTAAATCAATTTCACTCGCGGAGATATAGGAGTAGGTAAATTTTAATCTGATTACAACTAAAATGTCATGTATATTTTTTTTTTCAATTCCTATATTGTTGAGTACTGGGGAGACAAACATATACAAGAACAAAGATTATTTTTTTTTCCGGAGGGAATCCGCCGTCGCTATTTAGAGTGCAATGAGTGCGCACAGGGTAAACCTTCAGTCTGACGCAATAGCCTGCAAACCAACGTCAGAATAAAACCCCACAAGGTGATAGGGTCAGCCGAGAAAGCGTATGTAAATGAATTCAAATTCATGACATTTGATCACAAACATGCTTTATCGATAAATATATAATCGGAGATTCTTTTATATTTATTTTTTGTTCTTTTTTAAAACACACAATATAACAGATTTAAGATATTCTATTTTCAGCAGGATAAAACGTTTCAAATAAAATAAAAAGATAAAAAAATATATTAAGTATAAATAGAAAAAATGGAATTAAAATTGACGGACTATTTTTACAACGTTTTTCAAATTGATTTGAGAGACACGTGGTTACAATTAAAATAAACCACACACGATCGACTAAATTTATAGATTTTTCCAAATACAAAAATTCAATAAAAACAATTTGAAGTAAAAAAACTAAATTGAAAAAATGGGATAATCGAAGGAGTGTACAGTGATTTAAACCTCAAACTAATATGAGTTTTCTAGTTTTTAATAGAGCAGACCAATTATAGATTTTTTTAAGACCCTGACATCTATTGTGATTTCAGTTTATCGACTAAAACATGCTTTTACACATTTGTTTTTGTTTTTATTGGGTTTGATTGACGTTATATCATAATAGTTATTAAAAATTTTAAAAACAAATAAAATGGTTACTTTTAATAGGTAAATGATAGGAATTAAAATTAAATAGTAAAAATAATATAAGCAAAGGTAAGTAGTTAAAAAGATTGGAACCATATTTTAGGTATGAAATTTGGAATGACCAAAATTGCAACGGAAAAAGATACTATTTGGGGTGATACATATCATGATCTGATTAAATGCACGCGCTAGTGACCACTGTTAGAATATATTTATGAACCAACATGCTAAATATATATTCGGATATTATCTTAAGAAAATTCATGGTGGAGTGGACAATCCGAACAAACTGAGGTTGTAGCGCTTCGGGATGTGGGGCTGGGGTCCAGTTGGTGTCTCCACATGGGATTGCAATTTATCAAGATATGCGATTCGGGTTTCGAGAATCGAATAATGAGACAGAGTACGAAGCTACTTTGGCAAGTTAAGACTTGTTCACATTTGTGGAGCCAAAAAGGTTACTTTAGTGAGCGACTCCCAACTTCTTGTAAATCACGCATATGGCCAAACCAAGGCTAGAAAAGATCATTTAATGAATTATTTTAGAGCATTAAAGGCCTTAGAAGTTGTCTTCGAAAGCATCAAGTACAAATATTTTCATAAGGATGATAATTTTGTGGCTGAATCTTTGGCCAGTACTGCGTATTCCTAAGAGTACCCTTGGATTCTTACGCTAGAAACTCCTTTGACAACAAATGGGTCTGAATAGGTGGAAGAAATGATGGAAGCTTTCTAAATTTCTATAAGTACTGAAAAATATTGGAAGTACGACATCAAAGAATTTTAATTAATGAAATTTTGCCAATTGATAAAGCAATGGAAAAGAAAGTACGATTCAAGGCGCATGGTATGTGGTACTTGGGCACTTATATAAAAACTATTTGAGCAGACCTTTTCTTTTTTGTCTTGGGGAAATGAATCATGGATGATACGATCCAAAATACATGATGAAGAAGGTTCTGCACATTGCAGGTACAAGGCTTTGATACGAAGAGTTCTCTTGGCATGATATTATTGACCCACAATTACTTCTGATGCCAAAGTATTGGTTAAGATGTGTGATACTTGTTAAAGATTTTCTAACACAATCCACATACCAAGAGTACCTCTTAAATAAATATCTGAGGCATTACCTTTTGATCAGTGAGGTATTAACCTAGTCAGACCTTTACCAATGGCATATGGAGGACGACAAGCAATAATAGTTGCAGTATACTACTTCTCTAAGCAGGTGGAGGTTGAACAATTGGCAGAAACAAAAGCCAAAGATGTGACGAAGTTTATTGTTTCCAATATTTTTTTTCGTTTTGTTGTTCCGAGGAGAATAACGATTGATAATGGGCCACATTTTGACAATATATACATGAAGGTTTTTCGTTATTCTACAGAAATACAAAAATTCGTTTTGACACCTTTTCATCCATAAGTGAAAGGTCAAGTCAAAGTGACATTAAAACAATTCTTGACGGGCTCAAAATGAATTTGGAAAGAAAGGCTCGAAAATGGCCAAATTACTTACAAAAAGTCATGTGGGCATATCAAACCACCCCTCAAACAGCAAGTCAGAAATATCCATTTGCACTAGTCTATAGGATGAATAATGTAGTACCGTCCGAAGCATTTCCCCCCTCATATCGAGTTACTGACTATTCCGAGGAGGGAAACAACAATGGGAAGCCTACTATGTTAGACTTAATAGAATATAAAAGAAGGCGAACGCAATTTAATTCTTTGCACCAAACTTTGACGAGAAACAGGTACGCGTCTAAAGTTAGATAGTGAGAATTTAAGATAAGGGACAAGATCCTAATTAAAGTGTTTTTGTATATGAAAGAAAAGCGGCTTGGTAAATTGGGACCTAATCGGGAGGGCACGTACACGGTAACTAAGAAGTTGAAACTGAGGACGTATCGACTCGAAGATAAAAAAAGAAGGGACCTTCGTAACCTGTGGAAATCGAACACCTTAAGTATTTGGAATGAATGTAAAAGTTTGTGTATATATTTAAACTTGTGTAAAGATCAGTGGGACACTATTTTATTCTTTAGTGGCTCATGAAGGTTTTAACGAGGTGCCGTTATAGCCGATTTATATATAATTTATTTTTCCATTTAGAAAAATCAATCTTTCACAATCGTTTATTTTTGGACCGTAAGGGTCTTCCAACTAATGTTGGTTAACAATTATTTTTTTGGACCGGAAGGATCTTCCAATGAATGTTAGTCAACAATCACTTTTTTTTTGGACCGGAAGGGTCTTCCAATGGATGTTGGTCGACAATAATTTATTTTTGGATCAAAAGGGTCTTCCAACGAATGTTAGTCAACAATCATATATTTTTGGACCAGAAGGGTCTTTCAACGAATGTTGGTCAACAATAATTTATTTATCGACCAGAAGGATCTTTCAATGAAAGTTGGTCAATAAAATCCTTTATTTCCTATATTATACTTAAAAATATTGTATAAAACAAAATTGTCTAAAGCAAAACAATTCTATGGATAAAACATAGAAAGTAAAAAATGCCCCGACGACGCGAGGACTTCACAAAAATACCAAAGAAAAAATAGGGTTACAAAAAACACATAACAATGAAACAAAAAATTAACTAAGTCCTCGTTACTCCGAATGGGTACTCTCAAATCCTTCGTCTGATGAGGCAGACAAAAACCTTTATGACGCATCAAAACTCTCAGGTGATTCTTCATCTTCCAAAGAAATTCCCTATAGGTGATACTTATTAGGCACAAACTCCCAGAAGCTGCCTAAATTTAAGTCCATAAGGGTTCATGAAAATATAGTGTGGTGGACTTAAATTTAGCATCTTTATCCTCCAACTTAGAAACGTAGTCAGCAACATATTTTGGAGGGAAGTTTCTTGTACGCTTCATCTTGGTCTCTAAGAGTTTTCTTGTTGGACTCAACTTTTTCCAAATCCTTAATAACCTGTTGGAAGTATTCTTTGGTATTTTCATACCATTCAGCGAGGGTATTGATGAGCGTATCCTTCTGAACATTCACCTCAATAAAATACACTAGCTCACGATCAAATATATATTGCTTTAACTTTAACCGATCCTCTACCACCTCAATTTGTGTAAGACTCTCAACAACAAGCTCATTGAGATAGGTGACTTCATCTTTTAACTGTTTCATGTTGGATCTCCTCCTGAAAGCCTCTTCTTTACAATGATTTTTTTAGAACAGCTAATGTTTTAGCATTTCTTTCAAGAAATGCCACGAGATAAAAGAGTCTATGAAGTCGAAGGGCTAGATGATCATCGCGGTAGATATTGAACTGCTCCGATGGAGAGCCAGCCTTGAATTTTTCATAAACTTGTGTATCGTATCCTTGACTTTCTCGGGCATCACTCGCCTTATCTTCTTTGGTAGTAGTTTCTTCATTTGATACATGAGCAGAGTCTGAGTCGATAACAATAACTTTCTCATGAGAAAGCAAATTAGGCTCAAGTGTTTCATTACCCGAGGGGATAACATTTTAATCTACCTCTTTTTATCACTTTCTTGAACAACTTTGCGCTTATGTTTCCTTTTAAAAGGATTATCTTTCAATGGCCTATAGGATCCATCATCATCAGTAGGATCAACCTCCACAACCTCATCCTCGACATTTTTTTCCTCTTCGGCCTCAGCGTTAACATTTTCTTCCTTAACTATATCATTTTTAGGGATTCGATGGCTCGGAGCCGTAGCTATTGCAGGAAAGTCAACAAGAACATTTGTGGCCTTCAAACGTTCAAGCACCCTGGCTTTTATAAGAGACACCATGAGATCCTCTAACGTCTTAACTTTTGTCAAGTCATCCCTCGAAAGATGGATTTTAGCAAGGTTGGCTAGAGTAAAATTGTAATGGAGTTCATTGGACCAGGAAGTTCTGGCCCAACTACTTAGCTGAGAAAATATCTAACCAACCCCATCTAAATACTCCTCAAATGCCCCGCACACCCCTTTTATCCCATTCTTCCACAAAAACACATGTTAGAATAAATCAAATAAAAAAGTGAAAATAAAATGAGTAATGATATACCTCTGCTAGTCCATATTAAGGAAATCTGATGTGGTTTCTCGGTGGATTCCTAGAACTCAATTTTCCATAGCCTAGAGATAAACAAAAACCTCTGCCTTCATTTTTTGTAGGCTTCAAAGAGATCATCCATTATCTTGAATTTGTTTCCTAGTGTTATGGAATATAGAAGTAAAATGGGGATTCTTAGCAACGTCGGTCAATCTAACAAGTTGTTGCATCGAGAAGCCAATCCCGAATATCATGGCCACCATCATGCAGGCCATTCGAGTGAACAACATGCTCGAACATGCTTGAGTGGGACACAATTTTATAAGCTCGAAGTAAATTACCAAAACGGGGTCTAGAGGGAAGCGAAGACCCCAGTTCAGAATTTCTGGGTAGATGATCAACTCATTGCCCCGAACAGATAGATGAGTCTCCCCGTCTTTGGGAATTCAGATTGTTATGGAGCTAGGAATCCCTCATCGGTCTCGAAGTTTTACTTACTCATAGGATTGGTAGAATATATACTTTACTTTGTACAAAGCAATCAGATGCTTGTTTTCAACCTATCGCAAGTTGTTTCCAAAGATAGCATCGATGTTCGAGAGAAATTCAACGTCATCTTTATTTTTATTCATCTTCGATGTGGGCTTTTTCTTTTGTGCCTGAATATTTATAGACAAAAGTTTGGGCTTCCAATGGTTACGAGAGAGCAATTAGATAAAAAAAATTCTTAGGTGACGAATGCCTACGAAATACGAAGAGTTTTGTAACCGTTCCACTTATGATTTGAAGTGCACACGTGTTGGAAAGTGCAAGATTTTTCATACACACATAATCACTCACAAATCCCTCTGGAAGGTACAAACTCTTGTGTCAAAAAGTGATTGACACGTGGACTTGAAGTAGAGCACGCGTCATATTTTCCTAAGTCATTTTGACACGTAGATTTGAAGAAAAAAATACGCAATACGTAGTTATGAAGTCAACAATTTAATCGGTGATGTCATTAATCTGATAAGAAACACTAGGAAGAAGAGGTCAGACACTATCAAGAAGCTAATTCAAATTATCGAAGAAATTTAGAAACGTAAATCCCATTTTCCCTAGTTTGTTTATCATTATAGAGTAATAAGAGGTATTAAAAATATATTTGAAGAAAACATAAGTATGAGATTCAAAACTAGAAAATCTGTATTGGTACCTTGCTTGGCTTTTGTTGATGATTTTTTTTTTATCTTCGCTAATGGATCCTCCTCAAGTATTAATAACATCAATAACTTTCTTTTGTACTATCAAGAAAGATCTTGTCAAGTTATTAAGAAGGAAAAAAATGTTTATAACTTCTACAAGAATATATCAGATAAGAGTAAAAGAAATAGAACATCAAACATGATCCAAGCATGGAGACTTCCAATAATATATATAGGCATTGTTATCAATACAAGATATAAAGCTTCACATTTTCACGAGATTATAAATAAAATCAGACAAAATATTCAAGAGTGGAATAACAAGTTATTTTCATTTGATGGTAGAATAACACGTATACAATTTATTTTTATGGCTATACCAACTTCTCGTCTGCAAATTTACATACTACCTAAAAAGGTTTTCACTAGAATAGAGAAGCTACATAGAAAATTTCTTTGAGGTAATACAAAAAGTAATAAAGAAATATCATGGTTTAATTGGATGAATTTATTCAAGCTTTATGAAGAATGAGGCTTAAATTTAACAATGCTTGATGAAATTCAAACTACCTTCTCGTGTAAGTTATGGTACAAGCTTAGAGAGCATAATACTCTTTGGTCCAAAATAATACACTCTATTTATTGTTATACCTATCATCCTCTACAAGGTCAAGTCTCAATCAATAGCTCAAGAATTTGGAAAAGACTTCTAAACATTAGACATGCTGCAAAAGAGTTTATTTCCTAGAAAATAAGCAAAGGTGAAATAAAGTTTTGGTTAGATAAATGCAATGGTACTCAGCCATTTATTATTCTAAATAGTGATGTTAGTGATAATTGGCATGCCAAAGAAAATATCAATAGCTCATGGAATCAAAATAGATATAACTTAGACAAATTAAAAGTATAGTTCGACCATCTGACATTAAAAGAATAAAGACTCTTTCAATCAATGAAGCTCAGGATGATAAAATCATATGGACTATATCTACAAAAAAGGATTACAACATCAAAGATACTTGGAACAAGATAAGGGAAACAAAATACTTAATCTAAGCTTCTCAAGAGGATTTTGAATAACATTACTCCAAATAATTATTATTCTCTTCTTTGAAGATTGTTAAATAATTGGATAGTTGTGGAAACAGTTTTACAAAACAGAAAAGTCATTCTAGCTCCCAAATGTCAGCTTTGCAAAGATATAGAGTCTATCACTCACTTATTAGTTCAATATAATAGTTCATGGAATGTATTGAAATATTTAGTGGTCTATTCAATTTGATTATAGGCAGACATATGACATTTTAGATATTATTATGAGCTGGTACTGGTCTACTAACAGAGAAGTATATATTCGTACTATACTGCATCCTATTATTTGTTGGGTGATTTAGTTCTCAAGAAACAAAATAGAACATCAGGAAAAGAGCGTCAGTATTAAAGCTATAATATATTATGTCAATAATATCATCCTAAGGCTACATTGTGCTAACATACTTAAGAAAATTCATTGAAACAAAAATTTGAATGTTGCATATGAACTAAGTTGTTTCAATCACCTAAATAATCCTAGAAAGAGGATATCCATAAAATAGAAACCTCCCTCTGGAAATAGAGTAAAATTAAACACTAATGGTTCATGTCCATTATTTGGAGAAGCATGGTCTTTTAAGGAACAATAATGGTAATATTCTTACAAAATATGGTATAACTTATGATAAACATACACCTATAATAGCTAAGTGCATGGAACTTCTTCATAGGCTCATTCTTTATAATAAAATAAGAATCTACAACCTAGATATAAAAACAAACTCATTCATCTTAATTGCACTGCTGATGAATGACAAACCTCCTTGGTTTTTGACACCTATTTTGGATTGTTGTATGAAACTAATTTCTTCAGTAATACTTTTTAGTTCACATTTATAGGGAACAAAATATGGCAGCTGACTGGTTGGCAAAATATAGCTCTAATAATCTAGACCAAATAAGAGCAATAACATTGTTGGAAAGCTTGAACTAGGCTACATTCATCTTGAAGATTATCAAGGATTCATTTCCTCAAATCATCTAATCTGATAAGGTCATATATTTTTTACACTACCACTCATCCCTATCTGAAGGGAAGTTCAGACCAAACCACTAGCATGAGAAACTGAACAGGACAAGTTTAGTGGAATGTGACTAAGCTAGGTGCTAGTCATTTCACATCTTGGGCTAATGGGTTCTTAAACTTGACCCGATTCCACAATTCGACCTGAAAGCCCCATGGGTTATTACTTAATTATAAATACCACAACCACTTTCATTCATGAGAGTGATCAGAATTTAATACAAGCACAGACCTTGATTATCTCACTACACTCTACCTTAAACATTAAATTCCCAAAACACTTTACTAAATTACCCTCAAACATAAATAATCCACAATGAATTGGCGATTACAGTGGGAGCACGACGGTGCCTGAATGTCATATTTGAAACCAGCATACAAAGTAGTTCAGATGGATCCGAATGCGCATAATGTTCCACCTCTTTAGGTAGAAGTTGCAAAGGAAAATAATGAATACACTATCAAGGAGCGCAATCAGTTATCGGCTGAGATAGAGGCGTTAAGAGTGTTGAAACAGGCAGAAAAAAGGGTTAAAGAACAATCCGATGCGTCGATACTTCACCATACTGACAATTCTGGAAAGAGCGAGCAGTCTCTAAAGGCGCATCTCAGTTGCAAGAAAACACACTGATCTAAACATGTGGAGAGTTCTACTTCAGAATCCTCCAATAGTTCATCTAATGAGTTAGAACTTGAAGAATCAGTGTCCTCAAGTAGTGATGAAGGAGGGTCAAAAAAGAAAATGAGGCTAACTAAAAAACATTCAAGAAAAAGGGATAGACATGACAAGCTTAAGAAGCACCATGGGAAGGGAAATGGTTCAGGTGATCAACATATTGACCGTTTGCTGATTGGTCCTTTTGCTTTTCAGTCTGAACCAGGTATTTTCGCTACACCAAATGAAGATACTTTTTAGCCGCATCAGGAGCTGGAGGAAATCGTCTTTATCTGCGAAAATACTCTTCGGACACCTTCTCAAGAGGTTTAACAGCTCTAAGATGGAGAACTATGACGGGAGAAAATATCCAGACAACCATATGGAACAGTTTAAAAACTTTATGATAAACTTTGATGATGATGATGATAGACTGTTGTGCAGGGCCTTCTCTCAACCTTTCACTGGAAGTACCCTCAAATGGTATAATCGTCTCCCTCGGGGATTTATAATTTTTTTGATATATTTTAGGTTGCCTTTCGAAGGCAGTTTGTTGGAAGCAAAGAACTTAAAAGTCATGATGATATCATTATCTATTGTGCTCAGGAGCCAAATGAGTCTCTGAAGGAGTACATCAGCCGATTTGTGAATACAAAGAATGGGCTAGCAGATTGCTTCAAACAAGTTGCAATTTCTTTCCTCAGAAAAAGTTTAAATCCTAACAACTTGGCTGATTCAGTCACCCGGAAGAAGGCCATGAATTCTTTTTTGGGGGGGGGGGGGTTGTTGAATCAGGTGGGAAAATAAATCAATGTGGATAAAACTAAAAAGACTAGGGTGCCTCGCCAGATAAGGTCCACTACTACAGCATCAACAACTCAGGCCACTAATCAGTTTGAATACAAGTTAAATGAGACTGGACAAGGTTCTAACGGCAGAATCAGTCTAACCAAAATCAGAGCCAACATGTCAGAAACAAGAGGATACCATGGGTTCAGCCTGAGTGGTTTGCTGAATTAAAGGAAATTATTGCTACAATCTATGACAAAACTAAGAATGAAGTGCACTTTAGAAAGCCAACAACGTTGCAGTCCCCCAGAGAAAATTGGGGTACCCGTTTATGCAAATACCATAATGACATAGGGCATGATACCAATGATTGTATATCCTTGAAGCAGGAGGTCTAGAACCCCATTGAAAGGGGTAATTTGGAGGCCTATGTCATAAAACGAGGGGGAGCAGACCGAATAATACACAAGCCAATGCCAATACTCCCCGAACTACTCCTTCAAGCAATCTTGGAACTTCTGCACAGGAAGATGTTATGGTGATAACTTAAAGGTTTAATATAGACTCTAAGTACCTTGATCCGATTCAAGTTGGAATCAGGTAGGGGTAATAACAGACAAGACTAAAACTGTTTCCGGTTTGATTAAATTCTTTTAATCTCTAACTATCTTCGGAGGGGACACTGTGACTACACCTTCTAGTTCATCAAGGAATAGGCATGTCCACAATTTGACCATCCAATTGGATGGAAGAATGTCAATAAAATTGTATCAAACTCCATCTCTTTTTATAGTTTTCGATGAGGATGACCTAAGAGACATTACAGGGCCTCATGAAGACGTTGTGGTAATGGTGGCATCGATAGGGGGAAATAATATACGCCGAATTCTGATTGACACATGTAGTTCGGCAAACATCCTGGTTTTAAGCTTCTACAAGTAGATGAGAAACCCTTTGGTTAAACAACGTTCGAACAGAACCATCATGGGCTTCACAGGAAGTTCTGCAGATGCGATTGGGGAATTTGAAGAAGAGGTATTGCTGGGCAAAAGACCTTTTAAGAAAATGGTGAGAGTACTGTTTGTTGTGGTAGATTGCCCAACATCTTACAATGCAATATTTGGGAGGTTTTGGCTCTCCGGAATGCATGTTGTGGCCTCTATGGTCCACCAATGTTTGAAATCTGTTGTCTAGGGACAAGTAGGTATTGTTCGGAGCAACCAGAAGATAGCCATGAAATGTTATGCGACAACCCTTGCTTCTATGTCTGTAGAGGCAGTCAAGATTAACAGAGATTAGCAGCTTGAGCCTTCCACTGATGAGAATGAAATTGATGATTCTAGGGAGGCTCACAATGTTATAATACCCATAGAGGAGGTTGAAATCCACTCCCTCGATGAGGGAAAAAATATTAAAATTGTACTAAGTTAACACCAAGTTTGAAACGCAAGCTGTTGTCCTTTTTAATGAGTAATCAGCATGTCTTTGCATGATGCAATGATGATGTTACCGGAATTATAGCTGATATTATTTTTCATAAGTTGTCCATACGAACTGATGTTGCACCGGTTGTACAAAGAAGAAGGTATTTCTCTAAAGAAAAAGAAGATGTGATGGTTCAAGAAGTTGATCATCTGACCAAGATGGGCCATATAAAAGAGTCTCAGTACCCTTTGTGGACTGTCAAACCTGTCCTGGTTAAGAAAAATAATGGAAAATGACGCATGTGCATTGACGTTAATGATCTTAATAGAGAATGACCCAAAGACCTTTATGCAGTTCCTCAGATAGATTAGTTGGTGGATTCTACTTCTGGGAATAAACTTTTATCTTTCATGGATGCATTTTTTAGGGTACAACCAAATACAGGTAGATTCGATGGATCAAGATCATACCAATTTTATTACAGACAGGGGGCTTCATTGTTATAAAGTGATGTCGTTGAGATTAAAAAATGTTAGGGCCACCTATCAAAGGTTAGTAAATAAAGTCTTTGCTAATTAGATTGGCAGAAACATGGAAGTTTATATAGACAACATGATGGTAAAAAGCTTCGAGGAAGATGCACATATATCTGACCTTCAAGAAATGTTTTCTAACTTAGAGGTTGTGAACTTGAAGCTAAACCCTGAAAGTATGTTTTTGGAGTCTGATTTGGAAATTTCTTGGGTTATATAATAAGTGAAAAAAGAATTCAACCTGATCCGGATCAACTCAATGCCTTATTAGCTATGGACCCTCCTCAGAACATCCAAGAAATTCAAAGGCTGACCGGACGATTGGCTGCTTTGAACAGGTTTATTTCAAGATCATTAGACAAATATGCTTCATTTTTATAGGTGTTAAGGAATACCAAGGATTTTAATTGGTCTTCACAGTGTGATCAAGCCTTTCTTGAAATCAAGAAGCATTTGTCTTCACCTAAGACTCTCTTTAAACTTGTTCAGGGGGAAAATCTCTACGTATACCTAGCTGTATCAGAGTATGCAATAAGTGTTGTGCTAGGAATATAGGTGGATAATTACCCTCGTCTAGTGTATTACATTAGCAAAAGTCTGTTGGATGCTGAAAAGAGATATTTGAAGTTAGAAAAACTAGCATTGGCCTTGGTAATTGCAGCAAGAAAAATGAGACCATACTTCCAAGCTCATTCCATTGTCGTTCGAACATCTTTTCCTTTAAAAAGTGTTCTTTATAAAGCTGATGTATCAAGCAGAATGACCAAGTGGTCAGTTGAATTGGGTGATTATGATATTGATTTTGATCCCCGAACAGCAATTAAAGCCCAATGAGTGGCCGATTTTGTGGTAGAATTTCATGTTGATAGATCATCCGAACGGATACTAGAAGGCCAGTCTAAGAAAGAATGGGTAGTCCAAATTAATAGTGGATCTAGTACTATGGGATGTGGGCCTGGAATTTGTTTAAATTCTCCATGTGGTGATACAATGTACCAGGCTATATCTTTTGGTTTTAGATCTTCTAACAATGAATCTAAATATAAAGCAGCTATAGCTGGTCTTATGCTAGCCCTCATATGCGGAGCCAAAAGAGTCAGGTTAATGAGTGCTTCCCAATTACTGATTCACCATGCTTAAGGGAAATCTAAAGCAAAGAAAGAACAATTGATTAAATACTTGCTAATGTTGAGAGAAGTTGTTGGGAGCTTCAAGAGTATCTACTATGAGCACATCCCTAGATCGGAGAATACTGTGGCAGACTCATTGGAAACCATAGCTTATTCTGAGTCTTACCCTTGGATTCTGATGCAAGAATGTCCATCAATACAAACAAGCCATGGAAAAGGTAATGAGAATAAAGAAAGTATGAACATAACTGCCATTCAACCCAAGGACTGGAGGTATGATATTCTCCAGTTTATTTCTGATGGGATTCTACCTCTGGATGAAGTCATCGCTAAGAAAATTAAATATAAAGCTTGTGGTTTCTTGATATTAAGGGAAATTATTTACAAGAAATCTTTCAGCAGACCCTTCTTGCGTTGTTTAGGATTTGATGAATCCCAAGTTGTGTTATCTAAAGCCCTAACCAGAAGAGTTTTATTAGCAGGGTACTACTGGCCAACCATAATGGCAGATACTACACATATGGTAAAGAAGTGTGACCCTTGCCAGAGATATGGAAATGAAATTCATGTGCCAACAGTTCCTATGGAATCCATATCTGAACTGATACCCTTCGATACATGGGGGTTGGATCTGGTTGGGTCTTTTCCCATGGAATCCGGTGGATGTAAAACAATCATAGTTGCTATTGATTATTTCTCTAAGTGGATAGAGACAACTCCTTCAGCTGAAACCACTTCTAAAGCAAATATTAAATTCATTTTGTCTAATATATGTTGCAGATTTGGAGTTCCCCGAAGGATCACCATAGACAATGGGCCACAATTGGGTAATAAATACATGCAAATGTTTTGCACCTCCAGAGGAATTCAACACTGTTTTTCTTCTCCTTTCCACCCTCAAGAAAATGGACAAGTTGAAGTTTCTAATCGGGCAATCTTGTCCGGGCTAAATAAGAATCTGGAGGGAGTTGTAAGAAAGTGGCCAAGTTATCTACAAGAAGTATTGTGGGCTTAACGAACTACACCTCGGGTTGCTACACAATAATGTCATTTTGCTTTTGTATATGGGATAAATGCAATCAATCCCGTAGAAGTTACTTTACCATCTCACATAGTCCAAAACTATTCCGAAAAGACCAATGATATGGCAGTCAGGAATCAGTTGGATTTGATTGAAGAAAGAAGAGTTAAAGCATAATTGAGAACAACGCATTACCAGGGTTTGATAAGGAGCAGGTTTGCTTCCAAAGTTAAGAGAAGAGATTTTCAATTAGGGGACAATGTCTTAAGAAAAGTCGTTTTACACACCAAGGAAAAACAGTTTGGTAAGCTGGCTCCGAATTGGGAAGGTCCTTATATGGTATGTGGGAAAGTTAAACAAGGAACATATAGGATCGAAGACAAGAAAAGGAGAACACTAAAGCACCCATGAAACATTGAACACCTCAGGTTATACTTATAATATAACTTTATTTTAAATATTTACCTTTTGAATGTCAATGTAAATATTAGGGGTCATACTCTTTCCTACCCTGGTGGCGCGAAGAGGTTTTAACGAGGTGTCTGACTTTTTAAATAATATCTTATGCCTTCTTCAAAAGTCTGGTGCAATTTTTTTTCTTGACTTAGCCATAATGTGAGGTGGTAGGATATTAAATACTTATTAAACACCCATGCTCTCAAACATATTTGAGTTGATCGGACATATTAAACACTTGGTCACATTTATTAAACACTTGGTCACATTTATTAAACATATGTGATTGAAATCATTTAATACCCTTACTTAACAACTCTGAAATATTGAAGGCTATTTAAGCATTGGCTAAAAACAGTTAAACAAAATTCAAACAAAGGGAAATATGATATTAAAGTCTGATCGTACTACAACCGATCTATGATTTACAAATGCCTTGACCATTCAAGGACTTTGAGTTTTAAAGAACATAAATTAAACAAAAAATGCAGCAAGATGCCTTGGCCATCCAAGGACTTTAGATTTTAAATAAAAAACACACAATATAACAACACAAAATTAGGGCTTGTTCCCTCCGGTCTTTTCTTCACCATCATCTTTTGTCGGGCTTTTTAGTTCAACACTTGAACTCTCACCAACTTCTTTGTTATCCTCAGAATCTTCGCCACTTGAGTAGTTGTGCTTGTCACCATCATCCATCGTATGAAAATGGAGGTCATCGTACTCCACAAATTTTCACAAAGGACCAAGAGTCCTCTTAGGAAAGGTCTCATGGAATAGTAAGACCATATCAGATTTGATTCCATCATCTTTTTTCTCCAAAGAATCCACCACTCTAGAGGCATAATTCTCTATTCGAACAACTATATATTCGGCTTGTTTCCTTACTAAAGATGTATTCTCCTCTGTTTTCTTCGCAAGAAGACCTTCCAGATTGACTTTATCTTTGGATAAAGTCTTGACAGTTTTGTCTCTAACCTCTAGCTGTTCTTTCAGAGCTTTGATTTCATCAGAGGAAGAAGTTTCCAATCCGGAATACTTGGTCTGGAGATCTTTTTTAGTCTCTTCTGACTTGAGCAATTTAGCAGCTAGATCCTCTTTTTCCTTCTTCAAGGATTCTATGCTTGCTGAGCGGTGGAGAGGCTATTTGTCAAGTTTTTATTCTCTGAAGTCAGGGAAGCTATAGTACTGGTTTGATCCCTCACTTTCCTTTCTAGGCTGACTACTGGACGGATGTAACCTAGGAGATCATGACTCAGAGTGTCTTGTTTACTTGATATCACGTATGTCTCACCATTGTGTTTTACATCATTGACCGAATTTGTAGGACGATAAGGTCCCGAAAAGTCATCATTCTCCTGATCATTAAAATATATGTTAATTTTTTGAAAGGAATTGAGATTTACCTCTCCATCAGTAGTGGCCTGTTCGGAATAAAGGTTGGGTGGAATTTCTCCTTGTATAGTAGGATCAGCAGGAACCGGAGAAGGAAGTTCACAAGGACGTATAATTATTTCTTATCCCAAAGTGACTTTTTTCTTCTTTGCAGCTTTTTCATCACTGCTTGCCTTGCACTTCTTATCATTCTTTATAATATTTGGTGGGTAGTTCGATAAACCAGTCTCTTTGACAGTAACTTCAACTGCTTCCAGCACAACAACATTGATCCCTCCTTGATTCTCGTAACCAGTCCCCTCGGTAGTTGGCTGAGGTGGGTCTGTTGTGGTTTTCTTCTTTCTTTTATTCTTCATCTTGTCCAAATGGATATGAGCTTTAACCCTGGAAGACAAGTAGAGCTTGGCATCCTTACCCTCAGTTTTCCCAGGTGAGGGGTGGTCAGTTCTTCCCAGGTGAGGTCTCTTCTCCCTCTAATGTTCCATAAATGAGGCCTCACAAAATTCCCTGAGGTGAAAAAGTTGTGGAAACCATTACCCATTTCTCTAAGGACCATGCATTTTGCTTGGCACAAGTGATTTGATCTGCCTCTACGTGCTCTAAGAACTTCTTCGAAAAAACTGAAAAAAGACACCTGTCAGTTCGGAATAACTACATAGTATTTAAACGACTAAGGAAAACATAAATAAAACTTACTTATACTCTTCCAACAACTAGTTAGTTGGCTTGGATTAGAGTCAACTTTAATCTTTTTCCCATTCTCCCAAGTTCTGTTGATGAACAGGAACTGTGTCCTCTATGGTTTTTCGGACTCCAGTAAGTCATTCACTACCTTGTAATCGTTTCTCATATTGTAGTGGTAAAAGAGAATGTGGCGGTTCTTACACAAATTCGCCACAATAGCGAATTGCTCCATTGGTAATGGGATCTTGGAGAACCTTGAAGCCATTATGCCAGCCATCAGAGTGTACCATGCGTTCAGACTCAACTGACTCAGGCATAACTTGGTCAGGTGAAAGTACCTGACTATCTCTAGGTCCAAAGGAAAATCGGAGTCCCCAGTTCAGTACCTCGGTGTACACCACTAGCTCATTAGACTTGCAATCCATTGGAGTTTCCGGGGTGATTGAGATTCTCACATTCACAAAATCAGGGAACCCCCACATTGTACGAATACGACCCAATTCAGCGGCATGAGTGTATACGTAAGCTATGTTCTGAAGGGATATCAGGTACTTCACACTGACCTTCTGGAAATTTGGCCCCACATTTCCTTTCAGACACTCTCGAAGCGCATCCGCATTGGATAAACCCACTTTAACCTGGCCCTTCCGGTCTGTTGCGCTGTCCTCCGTCTGTCCAGATGCCTCGAAAGGAGTATCTTCAATACTATCCTTCATATTTTCTTCCATTACGATGGACGACTATTCAGATGGCTTAGTTTCTTCCAGGGGCTTTATCGTCTCCGAACTAGTATGTTTTGAAGAGTTAGGGGTGAATTTAGCCTTGGATTGGCGAGTTATTCGGCGATGGGTGTTTTTCTCAGGAGACTTCCCAACGTTCGAACCCATGAATATGAAGGGTGAAGGCTTCCTAACACTATAAATGACTTTCTCTTTAGGGAGGGGGTTTTTGAGACTCGTGGACAGAGGACCCTGATTGAAGATGAGAAAGGGTTGGAACAAAGGATAGCTTTCTGACCTTAGGTATCTTTGAGGACGATGAACCATGGGTTGTGTTCGCTTGTGGTTGATTGATTCCTTCACCAGGAGAGACAGGAAGACCAGCTGCAATCCTCTCGTCTCTTGGAACTTTTCTTGCTTTCTCCAATTCACACAAATTCAGCCAACCTCCTTTTACCAGTGCGTTTCTGGCTGTGAACATAAATTACTCAGACACAATTTGAAAAATATGATTAAACTTTCTCTCTCTAGAAGTGTTTGTGTTCTTGAAGACAATAAAACAATATAATTGATTTATATAACTGTGAAAATATGGAAGATTACCTAGGAGAAGACCGACCGTTCGGAGTAACAATTAAGGGCTACAAAGTATGGGGGTTAAAACCCTAGGTAACTTTCTAGCCTAGTAGGTACAAGAATCTAAGAGAAAAATGACTGAGAGGTCAAACCAGAACCTGACACGTGTCCCACGTCAAAACATGACTCTTGAAATTCTTAACGGTAAAGCCAGTCCCACCAAATTTCAATCAGGATGACTCTTGAAATTCTTAACAGGAAAAGATGACCTCTTCGGGTTGGATACAAAGACAGATCAAAGAGTTGAGTTTTATTCTCAAAGATTCTTTGCAAGACCTAAATGGGTTACTGATAAGGTCATATATTTTTTATACTTCCACTTATCCCTCTCCGAAGGGCAGTTCAGACCAAAACACTACCATGAGAAATCGAATAGGACAAGTGTAGTGGAATGTGACTAAGCTAGGTGTTATTCATTTCACATCTTGGGCTAATGGGTTCTTAAACTTGACCCGACTGCACAATCCGACCTGAAAGGCCCATGGGTCATTAATTTAGTACAAATACCTCAACCACTTTCATTAATGAGGGTGATCAGAATTTAATACAAATACACACCTTGATTATCTCACTACACTCTACCTTAAACATTAAATTCCAAAACACTTTACTAAATTACCCTCAAACAGAAATAATCCACACTATAATCTATATAGAAATCACTAAGTTTTCACTAACAATTTTGAAGCAGGTAGAAATACTTGGTTTTTCAATGCTTGGAGCATTGGCGTAGCCAGGATTTAAACCCTTTGGTGTCCTGGTTATTGTCCAAAAAATATATTTCGTAGTGGAAGTTGTAAAATGGTGTTGTAATAAATCTTCATTTTTTCATCTACATAAAAGTTGTTTATTTGTTTAAGTGAGTTTTACATATTATTTTTGTCAACATTTTGAAGTACTATTATAATATAAAAAAAATAGAAGTTGACTAATAGATATATTAATTAGGACATCTATTATTAGTGAACTCGAGAAGTTATGTTGTTACGGTTTGATCGTGTTTTAGTTTGAGCTTTTCCAAAGTATACAGAGACTAATAGATGTATTGATTAGGACATGTATTGTTAGTGAACTCGAGAGCCTATGTTGTTACGGCTTGATCCGTAAAGCAAAATAAAAAATTATAATTTATGCAGGTCTATTTTGTTTCGAAATTGAAGTCTACAAC
Source organism: Limnanthes douglasii subsp. nivea (assembly GCA_036936605.1). Classification (NCBI taxonomy): domain Eukaryota; kingdom Viridiplantae; phylum Streptophyta; class Magnoliopsida; order Brassicales; family Limnanthaceae; genus Limnanthes; species Limnanthes douglasii. The sequence continues at coordinate 168,607,435 of JAUPFV010000005.1, read as the reverse complement.
TTTCTAACTTAAGAAAAAATATAGATCAACTAATGTTAATCTTTGTAACTAGTTAATAGTAATATAAGACATGTATAAAAGCTTCAATTTTGAGAATTAATAACATAGAGCCATAATAAATACATTATGCAGGTCTATTTTGTTTCGAAATTGAACTCTGCAGCTTTCTATCTTAAGAAAAAATATAGATTAACTAATGTTAATCTTTGTAACTAGTTAATAGTAATATAACACATGTAGAAAAGCTTCAATTTTGAGAATTAATAACATATAGCCATAATAAATACATTATGCAGGTCTATTTTGTTTCGAAATTGAACTCTGTCGCTTTCTATCTTAAGAAAAAATATAGATTAACTAATGTTAATCTTTGTAACTAGTTAATAGTAATATAACACATATAGAAAAGCTTCAATTTTGAGAATTAATAACATAGAACCATAATAAATAATAAAAATTTAATCTAACTCAAATTTAATGTTAATCTTTGTAACTAGTTAATGGTAATATAACACATGTAGAAAAGCTTCAATTTTGCGAATTAATAACAGAGAACCATAATAAATAATAAAAGCTTAATGATATAATAAAATAAATAATAAAAATTTAATCTAATCAAATGTTAATAAGAGAACCATAATAAATAATAAAAACTTAATAATATAATAAAATAAATAATAAAAATTTAATCTAACTAAAGAAAACCATAATAAATAATAAAAATTTAAGCTAACTATAAATAATAAGTTATATGTAGAAAAGCTTCAATTTTGCGAATTAATAACAGAGAACCATAATAAATAATAAAAGCTTAATGATATAATAAAATAAATAATAAAAATTTAATCTAATCAAATGTTAATAAGAGAACCATAATAAATAATAAAAACTTAATAATATAATAAAATAAATAATAAAAATTTAATCTAACTAAAGAAAACCATAATAAATAATAAAAATTTAAGCTAACTATAAATAATAAATGCTTAATGATATAATAAAATAAATAATAAAAATTTAATCTAACTTAAATGTTAAAAGAGAGGAGAACCCACAGCCAGGTATCGAACCTGAGGTCCGTGGGTTCCTATATTGTGCAGCTACCAACTAGACTAAAGAATAAGGTGTAATTGAGATACTAAACATGTTATTTATTGAGCTAGGTGGGTTCCTAGCACCCCTATTTTTGAATACAGGTACTCAACATTGTCTCAAAGACTTGGGTATAAGTTCAACAAAAACCTCATGAAGATAGACAGATGAATAACAGTTTTGATTTTCTGAAATTATATGAAAGAGATTAATGTAATATAGAATTGGAAATGTTCACAATCTTATCATTCAATACCAAAATCAAACATTCAATTCTAATGTCTTACTAACAACACTATGTTAATAACAGTTTTTGAAGCATGTGCTACTTGACTTATATTGCAATTATTAAATATGTTTATTATGTAAGAACAAGTTTTTATAATGCACAAAAGATCTAGTGAGAAACATTTATCAATTTTAATCTTCGTTGTTAACAAAAACCTCTGTGAAATGAAAAACACGGGATCAGGTTAAGCCATAAATCTAAACGATTTTAGAGCTATTTAAAAACTTATAGTTGGTTAAAAGCCGTAACCAATATTGAATAGACTAAAACACTGTAAACCGAGCCCTTAAAGGGTAGCCGAGATGGTTGAGTAAGAAATGCTGGTGATTAAATGACATAAGTTTGAGCCTTTCTACATACGCTTTCTCGGCTGAACCGTCACCTTGTGTGGTTTACTTTCTAGCGCTGGTTTGCAAGCTATTGCGTCAGACTAAGGGTTGGATAGCCGAGGTGGTTGAGTAAGACATGCTCGTGACCAAAGATCATGAGTTCGAATCTCTCTACATACGCTTTCTCGGCTGAGCCTGTCACCTAGTGTGGTTTACCTTCTGGTGTTGGTTTGCAGGCTATTGCGTCACTCTGAAAATTTACTCTGTGCGCACTTATTGCACTCTAAATAGCGGCCGCGGTTCTCACTAAAAAAGCCACAGTAATACCATGACATCGTCTACTCAACTGTAACCGATTACAATGAAATTGTTTATTTTTGGTTTTAGAAAAAAAGTACACAAAATCCTTAATGTAAGGAAAGGAAAAAATTATATATAAATGTATTTTGTCCACTCGCCCTGCCAAAATAATAATTCAAAACTAGTTATTTTCTCATGTGATACCAATTCGACGCGACCAACAGTAGTTGGTGCAGAAACAAGACGACACAAAGAATCAACAACAGCTCACGCAACCTCATCATTATCGTATCATTGTGTTAAAGTGTATTTTAATTATGTACTTAGTGATCATAAATTCTACTGTTATTCTTTTAAAATAAAAATATACATATAATACTACAATTTTTATTGATAAAGAGGGTTCACAATAAAATTACAATCAACAAAACCCAAAACGGTACAAAAAAAAAAGCTATGCAAATTATAAACATAGCTAAAAAAGAAAATGGGATAAAAATGTTTTACACATGAAACACCCCATATTCTAAAATACCACATAACAAAAGTAAAATATTAATATATATATTTTTTACAAAAAAATACAAACCATTTCACGAACGATAAAAGAAAATGCTAAGTTCTTGTCCGATAATACCATCGGGATCAACCAAATGAAAAGATTCTGTATCCGACGATCCAGATACGCTTATAAAATTGGCTCTTAAGTACAATAACTCATCGTCGCCGGCCATTTCTTTCCCGTTTATAACTCCGGCTCCAACCTCAACTCCGCTTAATAATTTAAACGCAGCCGTATCAGCTGGTGAAGGTTTACGTTTAATCGCCTGCCCGACTTTTTCCCCATTTAAATACATAGTCCAAAGAGGCGTAGATAATAAAAAGTTACTATTATTATTTTGGTCGCATTTTAATCCGATACGTAAAACTCCACCTTTCATTTCTCTAGCTAGTGTGCTCGTCGAGACCGCGAGTTCGAGAAGAACAATAGGGTTTGTTGATTTCAAGCTCGACTGAATACAAACGCTGACTTTTCCGTGCCGGTGACCGAATATTGTACCGGTTATATCCGAATTAATGTGGACTATATTTTTCGTTCGGAAAGGATAGTAGGGTTTTTGTTTGTTTGGTTGTTTCTCACCTTCTAGTATTTTGGTGAATGAGGAGTTACAAGTTGGGATGAGGAATAACATTATGGAACGTAGAAGCCTCCATGATCGGACGTGTTTCTGACAATCAACGGTGGTGACTGCCGCGGCAGCGGTGGTCGAAACAAATTTTGGGTAAGACATTGTGTTTTGTGAAAAAGAGAGGATCTTAAGGCTTCTGATAGTTGGGAATTGTTAACTAGGGTTTATATAGAGAAAATAAAATGATAATGGGTAATTAAATTATTATTAGCTTAATAATGTTGTTGGTTGTTTCGTTAGAAAAATGAAACTTTTGAATATTAATTTTAAAAAGGTGTTTTCTTACTTTTGTATATACATGGTAGGCCATACACTTTAAACTATTAAACTTGTTAATTATCGGAAAGCTAAAGGTAATTAACTTGATAATATAGTATTCAAGTGTTAAAAGGTTGGTTGGTTTATACTTGTTAATTAGTTTTACCCGGTGATGATGATCAGTTTGAGTTCGCAAGTTTTGTATTTAAGAGTTTCCGATGTTTTAGTACTCACGATTTACGGTCGTATTTCGCGTTAATAATTCGTTGATGAATTAAAACTTCAACGGAAGGTGAATAAAGCCATATGATTTAAGTTAGTTTACGATAATATTAGGACCGGTCTAGTCGAAATGAACGAATTAAAATAAACACATAATTTTAAAAATGTTAGATGTAGATCAAAAGTAACTCGTCAATATAGGTGTTGTCACAAGACTATATGGGTGTTGGATTTAGTAAAACATATATATACAAGAACTGTTTAAACTCTTTGGTGTTTGGATTATAACTTAGTTGTAGAGACGTTCACTGTTTTTAAGGGTTGATACAAGCTGTAGAAGAGTGGTGACCATTCAGTCGGATGAAATGTGTGTTAAATCAAAGCAAGGCTGGCCAAAGCAGACGGGTCGAACCAGGCTGGGTCGAAGCAAGATGGATCAAAGCAAACTGATCAAAAGCACAACTATGATTTGAAGCGTTCGGTTGTAATACCTGGACCGAAGCGGAGTATTCTATTTGCTAGGTCTCTAATGTTAATTGGAATTTCATATTAATGGAGTATAAATTATTTAAGTCGTCGATAAATGGACTTTAATCTGGAACGTCTAATGAAGAATTTAAGTTTTCTATAAACATATAAATAGAAGAAAATATTAATATGCAATGTGCAATGCGATTGCCAACTAGTTTTAGGTCTTTTGAGAGATAAGTGAGATAAGAGATAAATATTGAATAAAGACTTATGTGAATCACATTATCTTTTGTTACAAATAGTAATTGAGTCATTTGTGTTTTGAGAGTCACTATGTAACCTACTTATATATAAAATAGTATTTGTTGCCTGTGGATGTAGGATTTCTTCAAAATCCGAACCAACGTTAAATATCGTTTTGTGAGCTTGGTTTTATTAAGTTGTCTTCTTATTTGTTACATTGTACAATAAAATTAGATCGTTCTCTTGTAGGTTCGTTTAATCGTATATCGGTTCGTTTCATGATCGATCAGTGTATTGCTTGATTTCCCCCAACAAGTGGTGTGGTGAGCTTGAAGCAATAATTGAAGGATTAGATCGAGTGTCGATCTCAAAGTTGGAGAACATATATCGCTTGAAAATCATGAAAGCCATCAAAGATGAGTTCCATGAAGCTTAGCCTACAATAATTCAATGGATTTAATGATTTCAATAACTGGAGAATGAAGGCTTACCTAGTACAGATTGGATTGGCGGTTATTATCGATGATAAATCTATACATGTTGATATTATGGTACTGTTTAAATCTCATAGTGCCCTCATACAGAGCTTGGGAGATGAAGTGATGTGATAGATATTTGTAGAGCCTAGGACATTAGGTATTTGGAATTGGATGGAGGCGATTTATATGAAGAATTTCATGGCAAACAGATTGTATTCAGAAGAAACAAATTTACACGATGTTGATGGACAGTAGCACAGAGATCTGAAGGCACTTAGATGATTACAACCAAGTCATACATGACTAGAATACAGTTGATGTGAAGGTGGATGAAGAGGATCAAGAAATCATCCTCTTGAGTTCTTTACCAGAGGAGTATGAACACTTCGTGAATACCATGCTTTACGAGAAAGACTCTCTTACGATGGCTGAAGAGAGCACCTTGAACTATAAAATCTTTAAAGGAAGATTCTTCTGAAGGGTGACTATGAATAGCACACACTGAATGTGAGGGATCATTTAGGAAAGAGAGATTCAATTAAGAGAGGAAAATATTGGTCGAATTCTAAAAGGGTTGGGATGGGTTCAAAAGTTATCTTTTGGATATGCGAGAAGAAATGATATATGGGTCAGAACTGCTCGGAGAAGAGAATGGCAAGAAACTATCAAAAGACCGAAGTCGGATATACTGTAATAGTATCTGATGATTGTAAGTACTCTGATGAATTAATGATTTTTTATTCTTGCACGTACAACGATAAATGAGTGTTGGATTCGGGTGCGTGATTTTACACGATTTCTAATAAACATTGGTTTGAAGACCTGCAAATGCTTGATAGTGGAAGAGTCATTCTTGGGAATGATAAATCCTGTAATTTCAAAAGAAATTAGAACGGTACGGCTCAAGTTATCTACATGAATTGAGAGAGTAATTAACAACATAAGGTATGTAGTTGAGGTTAAATGTAACCTTCTTTTTATTGGGATGTTAGATGAGGAAATATTTACCTATAAAGATGGACACGCTAGACTTAGGGTTTTGCAAGGCTCTCTTGTTATTATAAAAACTTATATGACTAATGGTTTTGTTTTTCTTGAGGGCTGTAGTAGTAAGGTAAATGTCTAGTATGTTGAAGGATTCAAATAGGTTATGTTATCATTAGTTGGGGGAATTGAAGTGATAAGGGACTCAATAAACTAAGTAAACATGGGTTGTTAAATGGTTTCACAATTTAAAAGTTAAACTTTTGTGAAATCTATGGTTTGGGTAAAAAAGAAATGGTGATGTTTCTACACAAAAATTAGATATCTAATGAAGTACCTGATTATGTTAATTCAGATATTTGGGGTCCAGCACGAGAACCTACCATATGTAATGCAAATTGCTTTATATCACCGATTGATGACTATTCTAGAAAAGTATGAGTTCACTTTTAAAAATTAAAGATGAAACGTATGTTTCCTTCATGAACTGTAAGACTTTGGCAGAGAATCAAAATGTAAAAATGATGAAGAAGCTTCGTAATGATATTGGTTTGGAATATGCGAATAAGGAGTTCACTGGCTATTGTATAAATTTTTTTCATTATTAGACACTGAACAATATGAGGGACTCCCCAACATAACGGGATTGGGAAAAGAATGAATTGAACCCTGCTCGAAAAGGTTATATGTATGCTTCATACAGCTGGTATGGTTCATATATATATATATATATATATTGCTTCATTTAAATTAAAAAAATATGTATTTAAAGTGAAAATATTCATATTTTATCATTAATACTAATTATTAAAAATATTTTGGTTTGATTTATTCTATTATTAAATTTGGAAAAAAATATAATTGGATATCTTTAGTTCGTTGAAATTTATTCTAGAATAATATGGACATAAGATATTTATCAATCTTATTTTTTATTTAACTAAAATTTGGCTAATTTAAAATTTTGGTCTTTGTGAAGAGTCTCATAACCATTCTGAATAAAGTGTAAAAGAAGTATAATTTAAGTATGAAAATATCATATAGTCAAAGTGCTATTATGAGATTATATTACTTGATATATTTTTCTAGTTTCGGTATATGGAAGTATTTTCCAAACCAACTTCCAAACCAACAAGAGCTTGGTTAATGTTCATGTCACCCAACCAAATCTCTATTTTTTTTTATTTGATGTATATGACTAAATTGTAGGGATTCGTTGTAATTAGATAACCAATTTGTTGATTTTTGTTTAATCGTATGACCTTTGTTTATGATCTTTTGTGAACTTATTTTTGGAACTGATGTCCAAGTGTTATTGTCATTATCCATTGTCGAGACCAGTTACTCTGAGCCAAATTGTACTAACTCCAAATAGCTCAATTTAGTACTACTTTTATTCATTTATTCATTAAAATTTATTTTTTTTGGCATAAACCTCTATTCATGATAAATATCTATATTTGTTAGAAGGAAAAATAATACATGACTAAGTAGTAGGCTTCTCGAGTAATTGTAATGTTATTCACGAATTAATTTTTTTTTACGATTTTATCTACGTGAATAGCACCTAAAAGTATAGAAAATACAATTGAACGATTGATAATTCAAGAAGTTGATGATTGAGCTAAGGGGAAAAAGTATGTGAGGTGTTAGTTGTGGCTAACGCGCTTATATATTGACACATGTCCCACTATCTAGAGTTACCACTATGGTTACTATTATGTGACACTTAGGATTTATAGTGGAACACCAAATCTCTCAACACGTTTATTGTGGAGATGAAGTCTGTGTTTTTACAATAAATATCAACATTTGTCATTCTTTTTCTCTTTTTAACTTCCTCTTTTTATTGTGTTTGTATTTTTATGCTCTTAATATTTTATTTTAAAGTCTTATATTTTCTCTTTCTTTTCATTCTTGACAAATATAATGAACCTAAATATTTATATTTTTTAGCTCTCATAGTGCAAAGTTAATCTGTAAGTCTTATGTTGTCAAATATAAACCTCTTAACGTGTTGTACATTGCCATTGTGGTACCATCGTCTCCCTAAAGAGTTGTGGATACACAATTTCATGTTGTTTGAGTGTCTAGTGCATTGGATGCTACTATTTTATTGAAACTAAATGAAAAAAAATCCTACTCTATTGTGTGTGTGTGTGTGTTGTAATTTTGAAAACTCTATTAATTAGTAATGATGAGTTGCAGATGTTAACCAATCCACATGATGATTAACGGTTTGTAACAAATGATATTGAGATATAATAGAGTTAACAATATTTGACAATTAGGAATCCATTTATGGTAAATATCTCATTAGTTATATCATAATCTATCAAGGTTGCAATCTCTGTTGGGTTTTTGAGTTTAATTTAGTAGAGTATTATAAAATTTATTAACTTAGTGGGAGTGGATTCTAGTTTATAATTTTTTGTCATACTTATTACCATAAGTTACATTGATATGCTGCATGTCATCAAGTAATTTTAATTAACTCTAAATTTATAGGTGAGGTTCTTATGTATTAAGGAACCAATAATAATCAGGATTATCCTTGATAATTTTATGTGTTTATTACAAAATACACTAATTAAAAGCATGCAAAAACATTATAGTATAAAAGCGAAAATCCTAGAGTTTTATTGAGTTGTTTTAAGATAAGTCTTTTAGTCAAACATCTCAATACTTATTTGCAAATTTATGATATACATAAAAGTTAATCTTTTTACAACGGGACTCTTGTTTTACGCTCATGGTTAATTTATGATAATGTATAAATGATCGTAAGTAAATACTTAAATGATTCTGTGGATGGACCATTGTATATATCATATAAGTCACCCAATATATATAATCCATCATCGTACGATGACATAAATAAGCATCGTACGATGACATAAATAAAGTCAAGAAATTAAGGAGATCATTTAAAATGCATGACTTTATAGGATAAGTGGATGTTATAGTATAATTTAGACCTTTAAGGATCAAAACTTTGGCACCCTCAATAACATTCAATAAGATAAAGACATTCAGTTACTTATAATCTAGGAAATAAATATGTAGCATATATAACAAACTCAATTAATTCAGTTGGGATTATAATAAAGTAAAAAAGATTTATCTTTCTCTTTCTCTTTCTCATATCTTTCTACTAAGATTTCAAACGCTTAGAGTCTTTCATGAACACAATATTTATGAGGGTATTCTTAGTCTAGATTATATTTATATTCAGTGGGAGTATTGTTTTGACTAGAGTATAGTCTTTGATTTAATCAGAATTTAATTCAAATCAGCTTTCAATACTTCAGATGTATTATTATCTTATGCATATACTTAAGTTATATATAATACATTGATTTACTTTTGAGTATTCGAGATTGAATCAATAAACGGTTGAGTTTACAACTTTGCTCTAAAATTAAGCTATCTCAATTCAATAAGGCCAATTGAATAGTAGACATGTATTCATTACAACATTATGTCTCACTTTCATGTTACACTCTATAAGAGGTCAACGTCCTCTAATGTGGTAGTTAATGAATTGATTTATTGTCAAAATATTACCCAAAATGAGTCGTGGTGCACTTTTTTGGTTGATTGTTAGTTTTCGCCTAATATGGGTATACGTTTAGTGACTATTTCTAAGCAACATCATTACATAAGTACACATTTACATGAATACAATTCAGTACACATAAATGAAACAAGTGGTATTTAGGAATTCCTAAATTGGAATGTCTCATCAGGTGTAATTTCTAGTATTCAGACCTATTATGGTAAAGTTCAATGAAAATAATTAATTAGAATATTAGACCAAAAAATAGTTATATTATTATTTATATTATTATTATTATTTAGATTTATGGTGTAATACATAAAATATAGATATATAGTGAACGAAATTATACCTTAAATAAAGATAGTTTAATCTAAAAATTAAATATGAGACTTAAAACTCGTTATGATATCTATTGGCGGATAATCAATAAGTGTATTATTTAAAATTTAAAAGCGATCCTTTACTCCGACAGCATCTAGGGTTCCTCGAACTATGTGATATCTCACAAAGTTAATTGAAAAATAAATAAATAAATAAGTGACTAAACAAAAAATTATACTAATGTAGAAAATATATTATTTTATTCAGTAATACGATTCAATAAAATAAATAAATTATATTATTATTTTTAATATAATTCATAGATTTGATTATATGATCAATTTATTATTTTCATTTTTTATAAAAATCAAAGTAATTTTAATATTGGTTCAATAAGCTTTCTTGTGCTCCAATATTCTGTTAGTATTTTTGATTCCTCTTAATTCTTAGTTATTAATCACTCTCATTTTCCATTCGACGAAATGAGCTTGGCAGCTCGCCAAGTTCTTGCTGAATCATGATGGAGTTACCTAACCTGCAACCACCAAATAATCTTCGTCATGAACAATTTTTGGTACTTCAATCCTACAAAACAGTCACGAATCAAGGTGACAAAGGCAAATCAAGTAACAATAACAATGAAAACACCCAATGAAGTATTTATTCTAAACTACACAGACATTTCGCTGACATCACAAGATCAACAAAGTCTTATTCTGGCATCAAACTCACAAAAGTTTAAGAAATGAAGGATCACATTTCATTGCAATTCCTGTAAAGTGACAAAAACAAGCTAATAGCTGCCACCAAATACATATTGATAAGGAAGTTTGCCGAAGGTCTGCCAAAGAAAAACTTCTTCAATCAATTCTTTGAAGCCAAGAAATTAACAAGAGAGTACCACATATCCAATTGGGATGATAGACACATCTTGATAAAATTCTAATTCAAATGTGATATGCGTAAGATATGGGCTAGGAATGTGTGGTCTGTTGGTGAATACTCAATGATATTATTCAAATGGACACCAACATTTAGCCCACAATATGATTGTCTCATAGTCCCTACTTGGATTAGAATAGAAGATGTCTCTGAATACCTATATGATGATGATTTTATTCACTCTATTGCAACTTCAATTGGCCAACCACTAAAAATATAAGTTTTAATAAAAACATATATCCATGTATAACGCATGTTATGTTTGGATCGAATTAGACATCACAAAGAAGCTTCAGCACCAAGTATAGGTGGGTTTTGGAGAAAATGATGGACGTTGGCTCCATATCAGCTACAAAGACATCCCAAAATACTATAACCATTATTACCATATAGGACATGATCAAGACATATGCAAGAAATACCTTCTACAAGACCAGAAAAACAAAAAATAAAACAAGAATGATAAAAAAAAAGATTCACAGCATAGAAAGTTCACTAACAATGAGGAGATCCCTACATTAAAATCTACCATTGTCAAGCCAAATCACAAAGAAATATTGAGAAACAACCCACCAAGAAAATATCATATAACACTTATTGATAATACTGTAATTACCAATAATAATCACCTGATAGAAAGCAAAACTTATCTGAATGAAAAGATCATAGAAACTATGAAGAATTTGGAATAAGGGTACACTTTATCATCCAACCTTGAGATAGATAGCCACACTCTAAATTAAGAAAATATTGGTAGCTTTTTCTCCCACTCCTATACTAAAGAAAAAAGAAGTTCATCAGGATTGTTAGAAATTGCATAATCAAAGACTAAAAGAAGCTAAGAACAAGAAGAAAAAAATGTAATTATTAAGTCTCTATTTGGGGCTAGCCATTCTCCAAACCATAATCATCATCATGATTAAGTTCTTATGTTAGAATGTTCGTGGTGTTTGAAAAAAATATTCTAGGAGAAGGCTTAAGTCTATTATTAAAAAAGAAAGTATCAACATTCTAGCTATTCAAAATCCCTTCATCAAAGATGATAACATGACCACTATTGCTGATAAGCTTCATTTAATGATTTCACTGCAAACTCTACTAACAAAATATGGCTCTTTTGGAATGATAACTTTAGCATCAACATAATTCTTAACCATCCATAGATTTTGCACACTAAAGTCACTCACAAATCTCTGAATAAAGTCTTCTCTATAATTACAATTTATGCTAAATGGCAAAAACTCAATATAATTGATCTCTCGAACACTCTTAAAGCTATCTCTATTTCAGTCAAAGAATGGCTTGTAATTGGTGACTTTAATTCCATTTCTTCTGATGAACATATTGGATGCTCTAAATTTTGCCTCAATAGCTCAAAAGATTTCAATGAAACAATTAGAGAGTTCTTATTAGAAGATGTTGGATATGCATGCACCAAGTTCACTTGGACTAACAAATCTAAATGGAAGAGATTGGATCAAGTATTAATCAACTCATCTTGGTTGAACTATTTCAACATCCATATAGCCATGAACATGGCTAGTACTTGCTTAGACCATACCCCTTTATGAGTTGCTATATCTAATGATGGAAATCAAACTAAATTAGGCTTTAAATTTCTAAGTATGTGGACTTTTAATGATGGTTTTCTAACTACAGTGGAAACTAAGTGGAATTTTGAAATGCATGAATATCCTATGTATATATTTTGGAACAAGACCAAGAGGCTTAAAGCTGGCCTAAAGACTTGGAGCAAGCAAAGTTTTGGGAACATATTTGATGAAGTATTAGAGGAAAAAGAGACAATTAAAATTATGGAGAGGAAGCTCCAGGATAATGAGAATATTGAGAACAACAACAACCTATCTAAAGCTAATGCTATGCTCCTCCATACTCTAACTAAAGAATAATCTTATTGGTATAAAAACCCCTATCCCAACTGGATAAAGAATGGTGATATAAACACAAAAACTTATCACAGCTATGTTAAGAAAGAAATGATGAAGAACAGAATCATAAGCATACAAGAATATTACAACTGGATTACTAATGAGCACCTAATTGGCATCTCTATTGAATCTTATTTCAAATAGATTCTTACTGACATTATGAATCTTAACCACGAGGATGATATCAACTTAATGAATACCCCTATTTTTGACACCATTCGTAAGTTGATCAATGAGGAAGACAATAACATGCTCATGATGCCTCCTACTAGAGAATAAATTTGAAGTATAATCAATAGTCTAAACCCATCTAGTGTAGTAGGCATGAATGGTTTTAATAGTTGTTTTTTACCTTACATGTTGGAAAACTATAAAAAATCACTTCATCGCTGCCATAGCTTTCTTCATTCAGGGCCATAACATCCTCTAAGGTATTTTGGAAACCACAATATACCTCATGCCCAAGTCTTGTAATCCTACCAATTGGAAATATTACATGCCAATAATGTCTAAGTTTCTCAATAGCATGCTTATTAATCTCATCCTTGAAATTATAGCAGATGTTCATGGAGCTTATGTTTCTGATAAATCAATTCAAGAAATAATTATGATTACTAAAGAGATGATTTATGATCTCAATAGAAAAATTAAAGTTGAGAACATTCTGATCAAAGTAGACATGACTAAAATCTTTGATAAAATGTCCCACAACTTCATTACAAGAATCTTGTTTGCTTTTGGTTTTAATTCAATGTTTGTTAACTTATTTGTTAGGTTGATTGGGAGCATTCATGATTCATTTCTTATTAATATGGAGGTTGTTGGTTATTTCAAAACTAAAAGAGGTTTATGAAATTGGGACCTTTTGTCCCCTAGTCTCTTCATTATTGCTGATGAGGTTTTGTCAAGAGGTCTAAGCAAGCTCTTTGAAAATAATAAAACAATGAAATATGTTACAAGAAGTTCAATCATAATTTCTTTTGCTGACGACTTACTCATATTCACTAATATCCTTAACTCTTCTATTCTACTTTAATTAAATGTTTGCAGGAATATCAGGACATCTTTGGCCAGATAATTAATAAAGAGAAACGCAAGATCATCACCTCCAATAACTTTACCCTTACAGGAGTCTTAACTTTATCTAACATTACTGGTTTTAACTCTAGAAATCTCCTTACAACCTACTTGGGTATTACCTTTAATACCAACAGTAAGGCTAGTAATTCTGAACCCCTACTCAACAAAAAAAAGATTACTGATTGGAATGGAAAGAACCTTTCATATGATGGAAGAATCACTCTTGTATACTTCGTTTTGATGGAATTCCAATCTATTGGATTCAACTATGCACCCTCGCTAAATGCATCATGAACAGAATTGAGAAAATGTTCAACAAGTTTCAATGGGGTTCTTTTCATGAAACAAAAACAAATATTGGATTGGTTGGGCCAAAGTCTGCAAGCCTTTTAATGAAGGTGACTTAAATGTTAGAAATCTCAAGAACATTCGTGATACCTACATAGTATCCACTACATTAATATTCATCCCTTGCAGGCTAACTCTATCACTAAGGCTAGCTCTCAGGTTTAGAAAACACTGGTTGGTATTAAGAACATTGCTGAGTCAAATATTAAATGGAAACTTAGTTGTGGAGATATAAACGTTTGGCTGGACAATTGGTTCAAATATTTTCTTATAATCAAGCTTGATGATAACTGTGATAACAGTTGGTATAGATAGGACAAAGTCAAAAACTTTTGGGAAAATAATAAGTGGAACAAGCTGAAGCTTAGCAGAATCATTACCTCTAATGACATGGAGATTATTGAAAAATTATCAACAAAAGACAACGAGGAAGACTCTCTTAGATTGTGGGCATCTAAGGATGGAAATTACAATACTAAAGACACATGAAATCAGATTAAAATCTACCATAATAAATCAGCTCTTTTTGGCAAGTTGTTGAACAATATCACTCCTACGAAGTTATCCTTTTTTACTTGGAGACTCTTAAATAATTTGCTACATATCGATACAACAATGCAGAAGAGTCATGTGACTATGGCTTCTACATGAAAATTCTATGAGAGCATAGATACAACTAATCATTTGTTTATTGGCTGCATCTATTCCTGAGCTATCTGCTTCTACTTTTCTAATATTTTCTAGATCAAAGCTGGTAGATTTATGACAATAGATCATATGATAAGAAGCTCGTTCTGGGATTCTAGCAAAGATATTCACATCAGCTCTATTTTGCCTCCTATAATTTGATGGGTTATTTGGAAAACCTAGAGCAAATCTAAAATCAAAGGTCTGATCTATGCTTCTAACACATCTATCAACTACATCAAGAAAATTATATCGGGTTTGGATCATGCATTACTCTTCAAGATGAAGCATTGGACTTCTAATAACATTGATGCTACTGAGCTAGGGTGCTACAATCATTTACAGGCTAAAAAAAACTACTTACATTACGTAGATTCCCTCTTACCCAAATAGAGTAAAGTTTAATACTGATGGTTCATCCCAAGCTAATCACGAGTCCAGTAGTGGCATACTAATAAGAGATAACAGAGGAGAAATGATTATGGGTTATGGAAATGTATATGGTAATATTACCCCAATTATGGAAAATGCTAGAGCCCTCATTCATGGTCTTCAAATATGCAAAAATAAAGGACTAATAAATGTCGATATCAAATTAGACTCTCAAATTCTTGTTAATCTCTTTTCAACAAGTAACAACCTATGGCCTCTTAAGCCTCTATGGTTATATCTCATGTATGTCCACACCAAAACAAAGTTGCCGATTGACTAGCTAAATGGACGCCTAAATGCAAAAATAAATTAGAATTTAATAAACTTCAAGCGCCTTATCCATTAAATGTCATGATCTTTCTTGAAAGTTTTCCCTTATGTTATGTTCAAAATAATTTGTAACCTGCTTGTCTATATGATCGATTAACATATGTTATTAAAAGTGTTTTACCTAATTATATTAAGGTAGATGCAAATATTCTGACAAACATAGGCCTAGCTCTATTTCTTAAACGTATTTCAGGTTACAGGGTCATGAACCAGTTCTATGGAAAGCTAGCAGCCTTTGATACAGTCTCAATCTAAAGATAGAAAGCTAGAAATTTAAATTGATTTACTCTTGTTACTTTGTTTTCCTTCTACTCTTTCATCCTCTTTGTATCTCTCGATATCTTCATCAGTGAAGATGATAATTTTGTTCTCGTAATCATTACCCATCAATCTCGTCTGCAACAGCTCTCGATTCGAAAGCAAATCTGCTTTAGTCTTCATCTCTGTTCCCCGGGTCTAGACATGATTCAGAATTTCTTTAAAATCAGATGATGATTTCATTCAAATATCTCTTCTCAAAAGATATAAGCTTACCTTGGTTTGATCTTCAGTTAGCATTTCATCGATGATCTTCAAGGTTGTGTCTCTCATGCTTCCAAATTGAGCCCAAAAGTTATGATCCGCACCTCATTTACAGTTCTTCTACATCAACCATTGTTGTTGTTTTATTCTATCAAGATATGTGCTCGATGATGCAATCTTTATTTAGATTCTCGAGTTCAGTAGTGGAAATTAATCACAACTCAAATTCGCCGAGTTTGTTGAAGGCCTTCAGTTCTTGTCTCAGCAAAATATGATGAAGATGAAATTGTGTTCCCCTTTCCAGATGAAGAAGATGAAAAAATCTGCCCGCGTTATTTTCATCGCCGTTAATATTTCTTGGGATGCTCGCGACAATTCTATTCCACGACATTTTAAAAACTAACTCAGTAACAATTTTTTTTCAAATGAATTCAAAATTTTTACCACTGGTTTTGCTAATTTTTATTAAATTCGGAGTTTTTCAAATTAATCAAATTGTATTCGATTTCTTAAAAGATCTATCTCTTCAATTATGTTTTGTCTTAGTGAAAAATAAGTAATATTCTTTTCCCTGAAAAAAATGTAATTCTATTTATGGCTAAAACTAAAATCTGTCATTTGAAAATGAAGTCTGATTATTTATTACTCTACTCCTAAAAACAAATTGATATCCCTATCGACGTAATTTGATTATAATCTAACATTATTGTCGTACGTTTGGTTGGATGTGTAGCAATCGAAAACAATATTTTTCAGAAATGGTATGTTATTAATTTAATTTGGATTATATGGTAGACTGATAGTGTGGCACACTTTAGACAAAAATCACTGCTGATGAACACTGGCCGTGACCGTTACTAGACACATTTTCGGATTGTGTTTGATTGTTTGTATACGTGGCCTCTAATAATATTATGTCCCAATAATACCTTTTTTTGGTTGAATCCAGTAATACTTTTCACAGATTACAGGGCACGTCACATGCGGGGAAAAAGCAATATGATAAATATCTATTATCATAAAAATTATAATACCCATGAAGAAAATTATCTCTATATGTTCATTGGGGTTAGAAAACATTGTTTGATTGGTACGGGTTGCATTAGAAGAATGCCGACAGATTTTGTATAAATAGATATAAGGTCAAGCTATATATATTCAATTCGGGTTTAAGTATACCCAAAGATAATCTAAGTATACCCAAATTTTGACAAAAATATCCTTTTCTAGGTATATAAGGTTTTTTTTTTTTTTACTAATCTTATCCACCTCATTTTTTCAATTACACTCTCTAACTTCTCTCTAAAACCTTCAAGTTCTCTCTAATTTATCCGGCGAACTAAAATCCGGCGAACTAAAATTCGGCGAACTAAAATCCGGCGAACTAAAATATAAAAACTTAGTCTTAGTATCAAAATTTAGGGTTATAGTTGAATTAGGTAAAAAGAATCAGAATTTTAGGGTGTTTGGAGGCCATTTTCCGGCCGAAATTCGACCGGAAAATGACCATTTGCGAAGGCTGAGCGTACCGGTCGGTACAGGGGGTGTACCGACCGGTACACCCCCTCTGTACCTATGGTACCCTCAATCATCACAAATGGTCATTTTCCGGCCGAATTTCGGCCGGAAAATGGCTTCCAAACATCCGAAAATTATGAATTTTTTAGTAATTAAATTTTTAATTTTTTTTAAAAAAAAACTTAAAAAAACAAGTTTTGATTTTGTGTTTTTATTAGAAGAAGTTTAAAAAAATTAAAAAGAGTTTGAATGTTGTTGAGGCAACTTTGAATGTTAAAGAACAATTTGAAGAATTTCACAAAATTGTAGTAATATGGGGTTTGATCTAGTAGAGAGTTGTGTTTTTTTGGGTATACATAACCAAATAGATTGTTTTGTGAATTGGGTGTATCTAGGATATACTTAGTGTTTTTTTTTACTTAGTGGCAATTCGGATATTAAATGAAATTTCAAGGGTTTTTTCGTCCTAAAAAAATCAAACAAAAGTCAACTGCATTTTTTGGGTATATTTAAATCACATTTGGGTATATATAGCCGTACCCATAGATATATAGTAAATGACTGGTTATGGAATTGGGATTTTGAACCAGAATTAACCCTTTAATTATCCCTTTTCATATTGAATGCCAACAGATTTTGTATAAAATAGATTTATAGTAAATGACTGGTTATGGAATTGGGATTTTCAACCGGAATTAGTTCTTTAATTATCCAATTTCATGTTCCTTGTTTTGGTGGATTTTTTCTTTTTTATTAAATAAATTTAAATTTAATTATCTATTTTAAATAAAATTTATTTCGTGTAACTTGACAATCTATTTTCGTGGCAAATAATTATTTACTTTTTTTTTCCGATTTAAATCAGAAATAGTCCATCGACTATTTTTTTTATTTAGTCCTACGATTTTGAAATCACCGGTGATGGTCTATGTATTTGGCAAAATCTATAAATTTAGTCCTTCGTGGTTGATTTTTTTTCTTCGATTCAGAAACTGAATTTATAGATTTTACGAAGTCGATGGACTAAATTTATAGATTTTGCAAGTCAATGACTAAATTCATAGATTTTGCCAAGTCCATGGACCTTCACCGATGTTTTTGAAGTTGATGGACTAAATGAAAGAAAATAGGATAGTCGGGGGACTATTTCCTGATTTAATCCATTTATTTTCAATAAACTTAGTCATTTGATTTTCTATTATGATAAAGTTAATCCCTCAAAAAACATGTGCAGATTACTAACTTTATCCAAAATAGATAGTCAATGAACTAAATCTGGACATTTTTTAGTCGATGGACTATATATCAACAAAATGGATAGTCAAACGACTACATCCGGACTTTTTTTAGCCGAGAGAATATCTGTCATGAAATTGGATGGACTAATTCTTGTTCAAAGCCATGAAAATGGCTTACTAGCAGTTTGGTAAATGATACATGTAGAAATTGGAAAAGGGTTTGGCTTAACGATTCCAACCAAAACTTTAATTGGTTGCAAATTAAATTTATCCAAAAGACCCTATAAGTCTAGCCAATTTCTTTCAAAAATACCCTAATTCCAAAACATTAAGTCTACATAAACAATATTCTAAGTCTACCCAAATTTAAAATCAACTTTTGCCTCTCTCACTTCACAATATCTTCATCTTCGACCTCTCACTCTCACGAACACAAAAAAAAATCCAAAATCAAAACTCTCACCAATAATTCATCATTTAATATCCAAACAACAATTAATCAATGGAAAAAAGAAAAAAAGTAAGTTTTCTTGTTTTTAAAGGCTTAATTTCAGTTTTTAGATTTTTTTTTTGTGTAATTTTATTTTAGGTATTGAAATAAGTTAATTGGAGTGTTATAATCGAGTTTAGTACGAAATATTAGTGGTTTAGTGCTTCTTATGTGATTCACCATTGTTGTATTTATTGATTTGGTGGATTTACAGGGTTTTTGTCGAAGAACATAAGTCTAGTTCACTTTGTTCTTCGACGCTGATAGTGTAATGGATATACGCGGGTATCGTAAATGCATTACAATACTAGCATTGAACGTTGGCAACAACGTTGTGCGTTTCCAGTGTTGTTTATGGTGGCACCAACTAGCTAAAACGGTAGTGGCTGTCAACGTAGACAACACTGGCAGTGCAAAACATCACTACCAGTGTACAACATTGCCAATGTGCTCCATTCATAATGTCGACATATATGCATTACACCGATAACCTATATATTCAGGGAGTTTCTTAAAGTCTTGTTTTTATTGATTGACGTGATATTCATGTTTATTTTATTGTAATTTCTTCACTCAATAAGTCTTCTACTATATTCAAGATTTTTACCCTAACACACCATAATGTCGATAATATTAGAAGCCACCACCGAAGACATACTGTTAAGGCTATCGATGAAATATATTTACAGATTCAGGTTCATACGTTCTTTAATCTCAAGCTCAAGTTTTGCTAAACTTTATATAAAATAAGGATATTTGTATGATAGACTGATTTGAATCGAAGAGGTACAATAGAGTGTTTTGATTGTGATATATCATCTCTTGGCCATTGATCGGCCCCTCGGAACTTTAAGATCTCCAAGCGATGGGTATTTTGAATTGTTATCATCATGGAACAATTTAGTTTACGTTTGTAGATACACACCCGATGAATTTAATGTGTGTTTATAGAACCCATGTACTGATGTTTGTAAATAATTACCCAGAATGCAGTTATGTAAAATGAATCTTGGTTTTGGTTATCACGACTCCACTAATGAGTACAAAATTATGCTTTATTCTGATTGAAAGCATCGAAGAGTTAAATTATGCCTATACTCGTATAAGTCAAGATATTCTTGGAAAATCATGACATATATTGATAAAGCACCCGATTCCATAGGGTTATATTATAATGAATTTATTTATTGGTTGAATGACAATATTTTAGTTTTTCAATTATCCACCGAAAGTGTAAAAACAAATCGTTCGTGGTGTATAATTTACACACCAAAAGTGTTAAACAAACGTTAACAGCATTAAAATCCGAAACTGGTGGTGTCACTATAAACAAAATTATAGATGAAGATAGTTTTGTGGTGTTTACACCGTCGAAGTGATCTATTTATCACCGTTGGGATAATTATCTGATGTTAGTGTGCAAGTTATACACTAGCAGTGTAGGTGTCTCCACCGCCCGCGTGTAAATCACATACTAGGAGTGGAATGTAAATTTTAATATTGTAATTTTTATTATATCTTAAAGTTCAAACTTGCGGTGTATCATGTGTATGCAACATATGATATTTCGTGCTGCCGGTTTGACAATTGTGTACCGGCAGTGTACAAGCCAAAAAATAATAATATATAAATATTACGATAACATTAGACATATATTAGTTGACATAGTTAAGAAGATTACATAATCCGTATGTAAAACAGAATCGAAATAAAAAGGCAAGCAGTCAAAATAGATAGATAATTGAAGTTGATAACTATAGAAGTTAATGAGATAAATTTCGATAAATTCATGAAAATACTAAACCCTTATGCAACAGTCAAGTTTTATAAGTGTAAATATTACACTAATTACAATGAGAAATAGTTTAATGATAATTTACGGCTAAATTAAATGAAAATGGACCGGTCGGTTACTTCAAAACAATGTATTTGAATTTTTAGATAACGTTTGCAACGGGAAATAATCGGTAATTGCGAAGCCTAACCTTTGTCAACTAATTTCGTATAAGAAGTATATATCTTGTTACTCGGCCCGTCAGCCGTAGTACATAGGAAAAAATTATAATATAAATATCTAAAAACCGTTGTAACGATAACCTAATGTTTTAGTTTATACTTACATTGATAAAGTTATTGTCATTCACCAAACTCAACCCAATTCCCTTATTTGATATCAAAATGGGCCCTCATTGTAAAGGAAAATAAGTGAAACTAACATCATTCCTCCATTATTGCACTACAAAATGGAGGATGCAATTAAACTTTGATACGATTGTGATTCTCATCTCGGACATTATCATTCACTACTCATAAGTAGTGATACCATTGTCGCACTTTACATATTTTTTTTGTCTTAGAATGACTCATCCATGCTACCGTATATCCTCATGTAATCGGATGAACAATCCATAAGCTCGTACTAGATGGCATTCCTAATAGACTTTCATTCATCTTCTTGCTCGTACAAACCAAAAGTAATCGAGAGATATCCGTAATGTTTGTTTGTTTTAACATCGTCGATGGAATTTATGAATTTGTCTATTAGTAATAGTGAATTTATTTAAGTAACCTTCCATATGAGAATCTCATTGTACCTTAGAATGCATCAGACCGCTTAATCTACAACCAACCATTCCACACGATATTAAATGCATATTACTAGTAATGACAATCAACTTTGAAGCATTTATTGGGATGAGCAATATGACCACTTGATTGTTTAGGAAGTATCCTCATTTTCCATACTTTGATTGGAAGAGTTCTATTCCTTCGCATAATGGCCAATGGAGTATTAAAAGTTTTGTGTAACAATGGTTCACTCGCTTTCTCCTCATCTAACACATGTTCGTGTTGTGATTTGTCTCGCTTAGTGGACAAATTCGATGCGCAAGTAAATGTTTTTTGTTTCGCAGATGGACAAACAAGTGCTTTTAGTTTATCATTAGTCTCTAAAATGGAAGATGTTTCTAGAGACACTATGTCAAACCATTTCTTATATGCATGCTCTATGTGTGCCTTCTCTTCATTTTGCATGACAGCATTGACTAGTTTATGTATTTTTTTTCTTTCAATACCTCTTTTATCGTTAAATTAGTACGAACAACTATATCTAACCTCTTCCAATGATCGTGAATATAGTTCAAAGGTACTGCTTTGATGTTACGTATAAAATCAAAGAAGTCGTGCGAGCAAGGTATATCGTGCGTAGTTTTTATAGGAGATGAGCAATTTGAACTGTCATTAGCTACCATATTTTGGGAACATCATACCTTTGTAGAAAATAACTCTTTTTGTACACCTGGTGTGAAATTATAGACCTTGTGGGAACATTCTTTTCGTACACCTTGTGCGAAAGTATAGATCTTCAACCAAAACGAATCGAAATTATCTTTGCTCGTACGAAAGGTCCGCTTAATCGTGGAATTAGATGTCTTGACACGGTTGGTGGTTTGGTTCCCTGAATGCAAGAACTTGTTAGTTTTCCACGTGATAAACTTATAATCGTGAGGCTCTCATCAAATCTTAGTCTATTTGATTGCTTTAAGATAATCTTTGAAGTCGCAGAGCATTTCAGCCTAATAGATATTGAATGACAGTGTCGAGTCCGACAATATTATGTTATTCCACACCTTCAAAGATGAATCAAACACTTTTTGCGGTTGATGCTTTTTTTATTACTTTAGCTAGGATGATCATGTTAATGTGTCATTGACATAACATGATGGTTGTTTGATGGAGTGAGTTACCATTAACGACTTTAAGCATTCTAAGAAATAATTATAGTTGTCAAGTTTCTCCACGAACATAAACACAAATCCGATGTTGAAAGTCTTATCCATACAAGTGACTCTAACGACCTCATAAAATGATATCCCGTACTTGGTTATCTTATAGGTGTTATCAATTATTAGTATATTTGGAAATATCCATAGAAAATCTAAACTTAACAGGTGTACGAAAAAAAGTTCATTTATGATACAACTCCCAACTGTGGTCGGTCTATGACATTCGAAGTAGTTTAACCATTTAAGTTCACCTAACAAATATTGCATGTGCGATCAATCAAAATTTTGTGACCTTGTGTTGTTTTAGTTGACCACTGTATACGGTATGCAAGCAAGACACATTGTTAGTGTTCATCTTTTTATTTGTGTACAAAATTACTCGAGAAATGGACTCATGCTGGTAGAAACTAATTACACATTCTAACTCTTTCTTTGAAAACTACCCAAATAAGAATGACCTTCGCTGTATTTCATGTTCTCTTTATTGTGATATCATCACATGATCTTTAAGAATCATTCATCATCTTTTACCAATTTCGGTTTTACCAATTCCGTGTATGTGTCGGATCTCTCGCATTCGAATAGTAGTATATGAGTTTTTCTTAATTTTACATCATCGCGACGTCATACTACAACTACAAGCCCATTGGTGTTTTGTGGTTTGGTTAACCCAATCAACCAAACCTTGTTGCGTATAATTGTTTTTAGTGGTAAACACATCACTATAATCGACAAGTAGAGGCTCGGGTATTCCACTGGTATCCTTAAAATCAAAATCCCCTCTCGTTAAACCGGTATCCTTAACACCGAAATCTACTCCCGCTAAACATGTATCCTTAACATCGGAATCTACTTATTGTTGACATATACTTTAGTTGGCGAGAGAGAGAGAGAGAGAGAGAGAGAGAGAGAGAGAGAGAGAGAGAGAGAGAGAGAGAGAGAGAGAGAGAGAGAGAGAGAGAGAGAGAGAGAGAGAGAGAGAGAGAGAGAGAGAGAGAGAGAGAGAGAGAGAGAGAGAGAGAGGAGAGAGAGAGAGAGAGAGAGAGAGAGAGAGAGAGAGAGAGAGAGAGAGAGAGAGAGAGAGAGAGAGAGAGAGAGAGAGAGAGAGAGAGAGAGAGAGAGAGAGAGAGAGAGAGAGAGAGAGAGCGAGAGAGCGAGAGAGAGAGAGAGAGAGAGAGAGAGCGAGAGAGCGAGAGAGCGAGAGAGCGAGAGAGAGAGAGAGAGAGAGAGCGAGAGAAGAGAGAGAGAGAGAGAGAGAGAGAGAGAGCTGGAGCGAGAGAGAGCGGGAGAGAGAGGGAGAGAGAGCGAGAGAGAGAGAAGAGAGGAGAGGAGAGAGAGAGAGAGAGAGAGAGAGAGAGAGAGACGAGAGAGAGATAGGAGAGAGAGAGAGCGAGAGCGAGAGCGAGAGAGAGAAAGAGAGAAGCAAAGAGAAAGAGAGAAGGAGATTGGAGGAGCATGAGCGCAAGCGGCGAGAACGGTAGAGGGAGAAGGAGCGCAAACGGGATGAGCGAAGGAGTGAGAGAAGGAGAGTGAGAGAGAGGGGGAGAGGGAGAGAGATGGAGCCAGAGGGAGGAAGAGAGGGAGATCAAGAGAGAGCGAGGGATGGGGACGGAGAGAGATGAATCCACTGCAATAAATCTGTTTTTTTTTCCCTCGTACAACAATCACAAATTAATAGAAATCAAAATCGTTTAATTAAAACAGAGTTTTGGGTAACACTGAATTTCCGCTGGCGGTGTAAATTTCATACACCGTCAGCGTGACACAAGACCATCGGTGTATAAATATCAAACCATTGGTGTGCTTATGAAAAACTTCCGATGGAGTTATTTGCCATTGGTTTGCTTGTTTTGTTAAGGTTTGAGGTCAAAGTTTTTTGTTAGGAAAATTTGAAGTTCTTTTTCAACAAAAAATTTAAGATTTTGTGAAAAAAACTTGAATTTAGTATATAAATAGAAGTTTGGTTGTTGATTTTGTGTTTGAATGAATCAAGAGCTGAGTTCACCAAATTTAAAACAAGTCAATGGAAGTTGTGTTTTTTTATTATCATTTTAATTATTTTTTCTAACCACCAATAGTCCATGGGTCCGGGACACATTTCCTAGCATGTAACTCTAATCAAATGTAATCCTTATGTAAATGTTATATCATGAATTGAACAAGAACTTCCATTGGGTCATGCAAACTTTAATTTTGTATTCTAACACTCGTTAGGGTTTTTATTCTTAAGCGATAAGATAAGTTTGGTCTTTCTGTTATGGGAAATATTTAGGCGATAAGAGGAGTTCGATTTTATTCCTAACCCTTTGACCTCAGACCTCGAAATAGACCTATCTGTTATGGAAACGTTTTAGGTGATAAATGGAATTTGGTTTTACCTAAACCCTTCGGGGGACGAAGGTCGAAATATACCCATTTGTTGTGAGAAATATTTATGCAATAAGGGGAGTTCAGTTTTACCCAAACCCCTCAAGCTCGCAACTCAAAATAGACTTATATGTTGTGGGAAAGTAATAGGCAACTAGAGGAGTTCGATTTTACCCAAACCCTTCTAGCTCAGAACTCGATACATACGCATCTGGTATGAGAAATGTTTATACAGTAAAAGGAGTTTGATTTTACCCAAACCTCTCGAGCTTAGAGATCAAAATAGACCCATATATTGTGAAGTTCTCTTTGCGTTACAAAATTAATGAACTTGGGGAAATGAGTTTCTTGAACTTGGGGGCTTGTTACGAGAAGCGAAGTCATGATTTGCGTTACAAAGTTAATGACTTGCTAAAAGAAATAACATAACTTCTAACATAAATCATTGCTTAAATGAACTAGATGCATAATATCTTAAAACATAAATCGTGAAACATGTGTTAGTGTTTCATGGCCATTCAAAGAATTTAAGTTCAAACGATAACAAAAAAATAAAAAAATAAAGTCAATAATTACTCTTAATTACAAGAAGAAATGGGAAGGCCAATCTCTAACAATTAAGAATCGAGGAAAGAAGAGGAAACAAATGTGGCAAAACTTATCCAAGGGTTCTCATTTTACTCTGAATCTACCACAACCCATGATAATTATAATGTTATTAGCGATCTCTTTCCCGTTTGGGTAGCTTGGATGACACGATAATCGAGGTTTGAATCCGCAGATTCACTCTAGGACATGGTATGATCCTCGTGACGACTTGGGCTACAATCCGGATGAACGTTGGCCTAAATGTATTTGACTATCCCATAATTACACTCATATCCCATAGTTTTCCACGAGATCCCGACCGACTTTCCACGACGGACCGCAACCTAGCCATCGCGCCTACCTGTGTCTTGCCATTGTTTTTCATATACTATAGCAGCTTGCCAATATCTACCAAACTTTGAATTTTCTCTCTCAATTTTGTATAATCCTTTGTATTTTTATCAAAATTAATGTGCCACTTGTATAACTTACCATTTATGCTTATAGGACCTACTCATTGGGGGGTGGATGGCAAAAATATACTTGGCCTCTAGCCTTATGGTAAACTAGTACCACGCACTCGGTGAATTCTGTCCAACTCTCAAAACTCATCCACCTTTCTCTTCGGACCTCCCAAGACTTATCTGTCGTAACCCGACATGCCATAAACCTCTCCTTCCTCAAGCTGGGATCATGGGAAAAGAAAAACTTCTATAGTATTAATGGTGGAAATTAATTTTTAGTTGCTGGAGCAAGAGTTCTTTATAAGCTTCACTCACCTCTAAGATGATACTGTAGGTCTGTACTGGGCCTCAATTATGAAAAATCAAGCAGGTCATCTAGAAGTTGGAGATGATGCATAGCCTTCTCAAGGAGAAACAAAATACCAACCTATTTTAACATCGCACTGAAATTTCAATCCTTTTTCACCAACACCCCTTCTGACAAGAGAGCCCCTGAAAGAAGCCCATGCTTGAAAGACACGATGACTAACTCTTCACAGTGCTCCTCAATGTTATGTTTTGTGCGTCCAAAACATTATGTGTAATCCTTTAAACTTTTCATGTTACGTCGGTTGCAAAGTCTTACATGGTCACTGTGGTCATTTATAACCTTACCATTATTAAAATGATATCTAAAAAATACGTGTAACATCTCGAAGCTCGCGATAGACCTTGGGGTTAACCGACTAAACCATGACAAAGAACCGCTCTTAGAGGTCATATCAAGTACACGCCACCGCAAGAAATCATCATTCGAAAGTCTGATATTATCTCCGTAAACTGCTCGATATAACGTTTCATGTCTCCGGGCTCGTCAAAGCTCTTCAATTTATTGGTGCCAAAGCTTTGTGGTAATTGGAACCCCATCATATATGAGACCAAAGGGTATACTAATCTTTCATAGAAGTGTGTGGGTGGAGCCCCCTCCAAAACTCTTTTGGCAGTTGAGTAAGGGATTTTATGATAACTCGCCCCGTATTAAACATCATTCTAAGCATGCTCCTGTATGGGGACTTCCCTACCGATGCCAAGTGAGATTTTGGCCTAGAGGTGGTGGTTCCCATTTAGAGTTGGGATAAGTGAGGTAAGAGGCCTCCATCGCTCTTGGTGTGGGCCATAGACGCAGGGTCTTAGATCCTTGTTGAGCATTTCGCTCGTCGTTGTCCCGTATTTCATAGGGATTACCTTAAAAAGTTGTGTTCCGTGTTTGTCTCTTCAATTTTTTGTTTCTTCGATGGTGATGTGTACTATTAGGTTAAATATTCCTTTCGTCATCACTCTAAAATTCTCGTAAGCGTTATCTTCGACAAACATCTCGGTGCGGGCCTTAGACTTTTCCCTTGGTCGCTCGAGTCCCCTCCCCCTTTTGGGTGCAATCAGTCTGGTATCTTGAGTGACTTTCATTGAGAAGTCCTTTTCTGATTGCGGCCTTGAAGCCTGACACGCATACACTAATATTTATTCCTCTGACTGGGCCGAAGAAAAGAAAGAACCAAACGCGCCACGCGTTCTCGGCTTTTGTATCAAATCGAAAGGAGGGTTATTAGATGTTCCGTGAATTTCTATTATACTAAGCTTACTCAGGAAACGAAAAGAGAATTTGATTTTTAAAATTGCTTTCGACTATGAGTTCGAATGGCTTATACTATGATCGCCACTGATGAATCCATAAATAACTAACCGAAAGTTTATTAAATGGTAAATTTAGAAAAATTAAAGGTACTAAAAAGATGAAATATAAAAACTATTTTAGAGTAATAAACTACTTTTTTATTGATAGTGATCAAATTAAACTTTTGAGCTCCATTCTCCATTAATACATAAAACCTACCGCGAAACTCAGTCTTATCCTACTACTTAGGCTAAAAAGCACCTGTGGTCCTCCATGTTTACCACTTGTATCAACTTGGTCCACTTCCTTCAATCATGCATAGAACGCATCCCCATCCTTTTTTTAATTTGCATTTTTAGTCCCTCCGCACATGTGAAGCTTGTGAGCTTGACACGTGGCATCAGTTTTTATTGCAAGAATGGTCCTCCAATTTTTCTTCCAAAATTTCCCATTGTCGTTCCATCTCATCTGCCATGTCACCTGCCCCCTCAGCTTTACCATTTACCTTAAGTTTTTACCGTTTAACTAAAAAACTTACCATTTACCTTAACTTAACCCAAACCCGAAACCCAATATAACCCAACCCAGCCCGTAGCATTTAACCCGACCCGTTTCCATTTACCCAAATCAATCCTCTCTCCACTCCCGTCGTCGTTCTCCTTCTCTCTCCTCTCTCGTCGTTCTCCTTCTCTCTCTTCTCCCGTCGTCGTTCTCCTTCAGGACAACCTTGTTATTAAATTCAGGACAGCAGACAAGGTCACCACTCAAGATCACCACTCAAACACACCCACCTTTCGTCTTTTTTCTTTTACTTCTCTCTCTCTCCTCTATAAAAACAAAACCCGTGGATCTATCTCATTCTTCACCCACAACCACCACCACCGTCTCTATCTCTCCCCCTACAAAACTCTTTCTCTCGGATCTATCTTCCTTCTCCTTCTCTCATTCTATTCTCTCACTACACTTTCTCTCTCTAACCATCCAACTCCCTTATCAACAATGTCCACCCTCCATCCCGATCCAACAATAAGAGGAAAAGGGCAAAACTAAAGCTTGAAAGCAGCCAAATTTGAAGCTTCAAAACTAAAGCTTTAAGGCAGTAATTGGAGATTTGGAAATGTGTGAAAAATTCCTCTTGAACAAGTCCTAAGACAAAGAAAAATAGCAGGTGTAGGAAACAACGACACCTATAAATGAAACTTCATGTTTCAAAAACGGAATCTGGCGCTATAAATTTAAAACAATAAAAAGAACAAAATATATAAGAAAAAAGCAGAAAAGCTAAACATTTAAAAAGAAAATAACAGAACAGAACCAATAACATGCTACGTGAGCTTGTGATTCATTCTTCTGACTTGGTAGTCGTTTTTAGTTTCAATGTAAACTCTTTCTCCCCATTTACCAATTCCACACCTAATTCTCTAGGTAAGATCAAATCTTCCCGAAAGAATGAAACTTGTTACTACTCCCCCCTCTTTGACTCGGAACTTCGACTACCGGTATTATTGGTTTAGACAGAGGGTCGTTTTGAATTTCAGAGTTTTTAAGTCTTACTGGTATTATTGGTTTAGACTTTATACAAAAAAGAAGGTTTTGTGTACCGGCATTACTAGTAGTGTTTTGATTCCAAGCCAGTAGGATCATTTCTAGCTGACGGGCATATTTGTTTCTTAGAAGTGGACATTTGGTCCATGATATTTATATTATTACCAAACACACACACAGTCTTTGTTCATTGTTTTGCTAGTTGGCTCACTAGAACTGTTAAGTGTCTTGTAGTTATAATAAATGAATGTGTTCTGCTACAGATGCTGGAATCAGCTATAACGACCCTTCTGGAAGGACGCTATATATCTGATAAAGTTGCAGACTCCATGAAATCCGATTCGCCTGAGTTGCATGCCAAATTTTGGAGTCAGTTGCAGATGGTACTAAATTCTCGATCATTTACTAAATATGAATGCGGTATCTTCTTGTCTGGTAACCGAAACACCTACGAATACGATCTTGATGCAGAACAAAGATTTCCTTATGATTATTACCACTTCCATCGTTGTCTTGATCGGTTGTTTTTTTGTGCTGCTGTGGCGGAGATTGAATGGACAGAAGGTCACTATCTCTTCACGATTCACGATTCCATGCAGGTATGTAAACTCTCTTGATTCGAGATTCACTAGTGCAACTTTGTTATTTGTCTTTTTTTGTTAATTTTTATTTTCAGTTTCATAAGTGACGAAATTGTATTTTCTTTACTGGCTGAAAGGCTAATGTGGCTGTGAGAACGGAGCTGCATACTCCTGCATCGGGCCGTTCCTGTACTCGCTTGGAATTTGACATTGCGGGTACCGGAATCACGTAAGTTTAGATTTTGGTTATTATACTTTTACTCACATTATGGAGTGACTATTATTACTTTTTTAATTCACTTTTTTGGAATTTCTTAATGATATTTATATCTTCGCTACGTGAGAAATATTCTTAATCATTATAGTGTTTTAGCTCTTAGTGTGCTCGTTAATATTTGTTATCCAGGTATGAAACAGGAGATCGCGTTGGTATTTATTGTGAGAATTTACCTGAAATTGTGGATGAAGCACTGCAATTATTAGGTCCATCACCAGAAACATATTTCTCTATTCGCACTTACTCGATATGCCGATCTTTTGAGTTCTCCTAAGAAGGTTGCTTTCGTTTTCTTAAATCACCTTATCATACCTGTTACGTTAAATAGTTTGTTTAATTAATTAAATTAGTGATATGGTGCGTGCAGTCCGCCTTACTGGCATTGGCAGCTCATGCTTCTGATCCAACTGAGAAAGAAAGATTAAGGCACCTGGCATCATCAACTGGGAATGTTGTGCAAATCTTATTATAAGTTTCGTGTTTATTTTCTCTTGCTGTTCTTTGTATATTGACTATTTACTGTACTCCACAGGATGAATATGCTAAGCGGATAGTTGCAAATCAACGAGAGGTTGGATCGGAACGGAGGGTGGACATTGTTGATAAGGGAGTTGGATGGTTAGAGAGAGAAAGTGTAGTGAGAGTGGAATGAGAGAAGGAGAAGGATGATAGATCTGAGAGAAAGAGTTTTGTAGGGGGAGAGATAGAGACGGTGGTGGTGGTTGTGTGTGAAGAATGAGATAGATCCATGGGTTTTGTCTTTATAGACGAGAGAGAAGTAAAAGAAAAAAGACGAAAGGTGGGTGTGTTTGAGTGGTGAAATGCTACGGGCTGGGCTGGGTTATATTGGGTTTCGGGTTTGGGTTAAGTTAGGGTAAATGGTAAGTTTTTTAGTTAAACGGTAAAAACTTAAGGTAAATGGTAAAGCTGAGGGGGCAGCTGACATGGCAGATGAGATGGAACGACAATGAGCAATTTTGGAAGAAAAAATGGGGGACCATTCTAGCAACAAAAACTGATGCCACGTGTCAAGCTCACAAGATTCACATGTGCGGAGGGACTAAAAATGCAAATTAAAAAAAGGATGGGGATGTGTTCTATGCATGATTGAAGGAAGGGGACCAAGTTGATACAAGTGGTAAACATGGGGGACCACGGGTACTTTTTAGCCTACTACTTATGAGGCTTAAAAACTTTCAAAATAAGACATTTGATTCAACATATATTTCTCTTATCTTTGAATATAAAGATTATGGTAAATTTCAACAAATAAACACTAAACACTTTGAGAATTCAAATATATTCACGTAAATCCAAATAAATATATATAGCGGCGGTTACGCACTAACTAAAATATATCATTTTTTTCCAATCAATAAATTTATCACTTTTATAATTATAGTCACATTGTTAATAAAAGAAAGTAAACCACAAATTTAAAATAAAAGAATTCAATGTATATTTATAAAATATATGCCTATATGATTTGGGACGTTCTAATATCTTTTTAAAAACAAATTTATTATTTATTATTTATTATTTATTATTTAAATATTAAAATAAAAAGAATAATAATGAGATAAATAAAAACTAACTGGTCTTTATTTTTATTTTATATTTTATATTACTTGTTAGGAAAGTGGCAGGCAAAGCGGGTTCAAATGGACAAAATAGAAAAAAGAAAATAAACAATTGTAGTCCCCATTTTATTTGGATAAAGCTGTCATTCTCATAGAAGAAAAAAAAAGGAAAAAACGAAAAACGAAAAAAAAAAGCATATTAGAGAAAAATAAATAAAATAATTTTCAAACTTAGCTAAATGATTGAAAACAAAATGACAAAAATCAGAAAAAGTTATTCTAATAGTCGGTGGAATCTGAGCTCTATGTGAAGAATATACGGTCGATCAAGAAGGTGTTCGCCGGATTCGTTTTTCGTCGGAGAATGCTTTTCTTGATTAATTTCGAAGGTGTTTTCTAGTTATTGGTTTTTTCTTTTGATCGTTCTCTGACAACCTGCACCGTAGAATTTCTATTTTCGCCTCCTTCTGTTTTGGATTCAATGGTTTCTTACCATGAATATGATGAAGGAAATTACGTTAAACAATGAAGAGTTTCCAGCCTTTCAAACTAACAATGAAATCAATACCCAAAAACAGTTCAAGAAATCGTTTACAGAAATCTTGAAACCAAAGACTCTGTTTTCTGAAATAGCCCCTGAGTTCGTCAAAGAAACAGAGGACCACATATCGATTCAATACTCGAAACAAACGAAAGATCTTCTCCTTCAGCAATCTAGAACTACTTTAATCGGTAAGTTCAGCACTGGTATACCGAAAAGATCTTCGATGGGCAACTTCCTTGAATCGTTTAAATTTAAAAGCTCTTAGAGCTTTATCACTCTGGACTCTCGACACATCTTAATGGAGTTCTGTTTGAAGGAAGACATCAGTAATCTTTGGTCTAAAAGCGTGTGGAATGTTGATGGCAAAACGATGCGAATTCTCAGATGGTGCCATGACTTCAAAAAAATATTTGAAAATCCTATAGTCTTGTTATGGGTTACGTTTGAAAAACTTCCTAAGTTTATGAATAATAACTCTGTTATTAATGATCTGGCCTCCTCTCTTGGTATAGCATATAGAACAGTCGTTCTGATAAATATAGGGCCAATAACAATGCGTGTTACACTCAAGTCGAAATTGATGTTTCAAATTAAAATAAGAATGTGGGTCTGTTATGGGAAAAACCTAAAACAACGAACTGCCAAGGTAGTAATATTATTGATTCGAGAAGATTTTAAAGTATATCCCCTTACAATGCCCTTTGCCCCTTATATATACTACTCTTAGCCGTAACTCTATTATTAATTATAAATATCTAATGAGCCGTGACCATTATTAAGTTGATTGCTATAAAATTTTCTTAATCAACGATCTCTGAATATTTGACTATTGACTATCTATCCTTGATTAGTGGTCGTTAATACAGTCCACTATGCTGACTTCATTAATGTTCGTTGACATAGCAGTTAGTTTTACAACTCGTCGTGCAGAACAGCTTTTGTCGTTCTTCACGGTCGACGTTGGGGCTTTCCTGCCTACCCTAGTCAGGTCTGATGCTACCTCATCCCTGATCGAGTGATGTTGCACGTTAAATTCCTCTATCGACTCGAGCCGAACGTGCCTACTTCTGATCGTGCTCTGCACGACTGAAGCTGAGCGCGGATTAGCCTCTTTGTGTTTGCTTTGACCGAGCGTGCGTATTTCTGGTCATGCTCTACTCGACTTAAAATCGAGCGCGCTCGGTTTTATATCTTTCATGTTTTGATTGAACGCTTTGTCTGCTCTTCTAGTCTTTCCTTTTGCTCTACTATATGTGGTCCTGGTCGGCTTTATTCTGCTCTGCTCCACTTTGCTTTGTCCTGCTCTACTTAATTCTGCTCGGCCTTGACGTGTATCCTTGATATTAGTTGTGGTACCTACTCCCTTATCAGGGTTCCCCCTAGTACAATGAGTAAGTGTGAAATAAATACTGATTGGAATAAAAAAGAAATGAAAAAATGAAAAAAGGCGTGGGTCACATGTCACTCTTTGATTGGATAGTGTGTGTCGATTTGGTTTGATTTTCTGACAAGTTACTGTGGAAAAGCGTGCTAAGAGTTTGAGTTCTCGATGTATGATTCGACAAGTGTCATCATTGTGATGACGGTTGGGTAATTGAACCGTTTCGTAGGTATTTAGAGGTTTTTTCAAAAATCTAAGTCTTTTATTATGCAAAGATAATTTTTAGGAACATTGTTTGAGAGAGATTTGAAGAGGATAAGACCAAGTTTCATCGTGACTTAACAGCATTTTGACTCACTGTTAGGAAAGGACACCGGAGATACCATCGGAGAGCGGAGTATTAAAACAGGTACGTAATCTCTTTTGGGTCTTCTACTGTTAGTGAGGGTAGACAGCCTAAGGAAATGGAAGGTTAAATAGTGTTAGGCGTTTTTAGAATTATGAGAATGCATGATTTTTTGTACCAAATACTAGGTTTATTGAGAGTAAGACCAAGTAACATCCGGTGAAACCCTAATCTTATAACCATTGTTGGGTAATTGCAGTCGGTTTATTCATGGCGCCACAGAAAACAATGAAGAAGAAAACAGTTGAACTGAAATCGGAGTATGAGGAGATGGACGTATTAGAGAAGTATTTTGCCAAAATTACCCCGAAGTATGGGTATCTGATCGAGGAATCCCTAATTAAGTTTAGGAGTAGGTATGCGTTTCCCGACAATGTGATCATTAGGGTGCCTCAGGCAGGGGACCAACCTTATAAAACAGAAGAGGGGGAAACCTGTTTGTTCACAACTTTGTTTGATTGGGGCCTGCGGCTCCCTTTGCCACCGTTGATTAGGGATTTCTTTAGTTTTATTGGGATTTTTCCTACCCAGCTAACGATGAATGGGTGGAGGACGTTTTTGAGTATCGTGCTGAGCTCGCAATACTTCAAAATACCTCTTTCCTTGGCCTACGTATTAGATGAGATGAAGGTGTCCAAACTAGCGCGATCACCATTTTTCTATCTGCAGTTAAATGGAGTGAGACACATAGTTGACCTCCCCAATTTTGATAACACTTAGAAGCTTAGGTTTATTTATGTGTCTCGTAATTGGGAGCATGGGAGTGTTACGTTGAATCTCCAGTTAGAAAGACGTTGGAAGTCTAAGTGTAAGGTTTTCTATATGTAGAGTTAATTGTAACCTATGATATGTTGGTGCAGGTGAAGGGAAGTACCAGGAGTGGTGCAAAGAAGGTTGTCCAAAAGGGTCGGTGAATCTGTAGGAAAAATTGTCCACCGCGGCGCTCGCTGTTTGGGTAGGCGAGGCGATATAAGTCTTCTGTGCGGTGAACTATTTAAAGGCCGGTCTGTGGTGCATTCCTGAACTCTCAGTGGCAGGGGACGGGAGAGTGACAATAGCTGGTAGTGAAGAAGAGGCTACTTTGGAGAGGTTCCGAGCGCTATTGGAGCAGCGGTGCGAAGATGAGGACTTTTTTTGACTGGGTTTAACGGTGTCGGCGGGACGAAAGCCACGAGAAGCGAGCGGGTCATCATTTATGCTTGAAGGGGCACAAAACGATGAGGAGGTGGAGATGTCGAGCAAGGAGGGATAGCTGGCTATTGTTTCCGAAGGGGTGGAAAGCAATGGCAAAAAGGCGAGTTCAGGGGAAGAAGACTCAGAGGAAGCGGTCAGTCCACTAAAAAAGAAGAAAAATGGGGTAATTAATTCCACTCTTTTTTCACAAAGAAAGCTAGCGTTGGTTAATGAAGACAAGGTGAATGGAGCAGTTTGGCGCATATGAAGGATGCTGGTGATGCGCGGGTTGAGGAGAAGGAGAGACCCTCTGGAAAAGCTCCAGAGGTAGTGGTGATTGATGATAAGGCCCCAGAGTCAGAGGGTGAGGGGGAAGGGAAAAAGGATCCACCCCATGTGACACAAAGGATGAAGAATTTCGTGCACGGCCTTGGGTCGGGGGCATCCTTAGTAAATGTTGTGGTGTCTGAAGCCCTGCACACAAAGAGGTTAGGAGAAGTCGGGGATGGAGTTCAGCAAATCCCACAGCAAACCGGAACGATGCAAGAGCCATCGGTGAAGCTGGTGATGCTTGGGGCTTCTCAAATGATCATTGATCAGGTCCGGCATGGCTCTGATTTTTCATTCCACGATACGCTGCCGATGAGCGAAATTTTACATCGTCAATTAGACTTGGCTCTGGAGGTAAGTATTGTGGTATTAACTTTGTAAGTTATTGAGCTGAATGTGACTTGTATATACTAAGGAAAAAGAGTGCTTTAATGATGTGTTCTGTGTATATGCAATATAATTCGCATGCCGTGTCGTATCGACGTATGTCATCGGTAGACGTCCGGATGATGGAAAGGTGGAAACCGGAGCCTATGTTTTTTGGCTCGGTGCAAGGTCTGACTACCAATCTGGCTCGTTTAAAAATGCGTACGGATTGGCTAAGGAGCGAGCGGAGAAGGGGCAAAAAGAGAACGAAGAGCTATTACGCCAACTTGGCAAGGCATGCGTGGAGAGAGATGCAGGGAGCAAGCATTGCTTGGAGACGATGACGAGCACGACGCTGTTGACTACCCAGAATAATGAGCTGCTAAAGAAGAACGAGACGTTTATCATGCAGAACTCACAGCTGATGGAGCAAAATATGCGGCAGACGACCAAGGTCGAAGAGCAAGCCTCCAAATTGGCTGACCTCTCAGTAGAGCTGGTTGATGTGAAAGTACAATTGGCTGAACTGCGGAGGGAAAAAGAGGAGAGGTGCGGTGAAGTAGTCAAACTCAAGACAAAAGTTGTTGTCGATGTGGAAGCCATGGAGCGCCAGGTTATGCAAGTGGCGCTGGGGAAAGTTCAGAAGGATAAGGTGAAACTGGTGGCCGAGCTGAAGGCCTTGAATCCAGATATAGATTTTGGGCCTTATCAAAACTTGCTCGTGGCGGTGGAGACTGGGACGGTGGGCGTTGCCGATGCAGCGGCAAATCCTTTCAATACATAGCGTAGAAATAGTTGCAAAGACATGTTTATTTTGGTCGACAAACTTTTGGATACCGATGTGAATTTTAACTTGTATGTGAACGTTGTTGGATGATTTGTACTAATTGTATGGCGCGCATTTATACGTTTAAGTTGTTTGGATTGAGAACTTTTTCGGCAAGATCAAGCACAATGGGGCTCATTGTGTAACTTATGACTAATAAAGTGGCCATGGTTGAGTCCGCGGAGCGACTGGTTTGGTTATTTGCGTAACCCAGTGGGTTTGAAGTAGTTCGCGGTTATTAATACCTGAGTGCGGTATTGAGCACAGTATGGGCCGTTAACATAGCCTAACGGACGTGGCCAATCGGCCCACTTGTCATATTTATTAGATTTTGTCTAAGTGTGGTACAGTATGGCCCCTATTTCCTAGCCTTTTAGGCGTGGTTGGTGACCCTAGGGCGGAGTAACATAAAATAAGTATAAACACAAAGTTGCCGAAAAATGATAAATGTATTGACGATAGATAAGTAGATGCCTCATTAAAAAAACCCTTCGCGCCATCAGAAGGGAAAAAGAGCGCATAAAAAATTCTACATCGCAGTATGGTATAACTTAAGACGACTCATATTCCACGGGTGTTTAAGGGCTTTGCCTTCGGCATCGGAAAGGCAGAATGCCCCATGATGGCCTTTAGTAATTATAGAAAATATTGTTTTTCATAACGAGGTCGCCGATGTGGAAGGTCTGTGGCGTAAGCCTCGAGTTAAAATAGCTACAGATCAGACTTCTGTAATGCTCTACTCGTATGCGCGCCTGATCTCGTCATTCTTCAATTAGATCGATATCTGCTGCTCGTCCGGCGTCGTTGTCTATTTCAGAGTAGGGAGCAATATGATGAGAGGGGATCAATATTTCAGCTGGTACAACTACCTCGGTTCCATAGACCAGGGAGAAATGAGTCGCGTCTATTGTGGCCCTAGGGGTTGTTCGATAAGCCCACAACATGTTGGTTACTTTGTCCGACCAGCTTCCTTTTGCCCCGTCCAGTATTTTCTTAATACCGTCGAGGATTGTACGGTTTGTGGCCTCGACTTTCCCGTTCCCTTGTGGGTAGTAGGGGATGGCAAAGTGTTTTGCGATGCCAAATTTATCGCAAAAGGTGGAGAATGCCTTGTTCTGAAATTGAGGCTCATTATCCATCATTAGAACTTATGGTATGCTGAAGTGTGTGAGGATTTGGTTGTGTATGAAGTCACATGCCTTTTCGGACCTGGTGCGCGCCAGTGCTTTGGCCTCTACCCATTTGGTAAAGTAATCTACCGCGACAATGAAAAATTGACGTTTTCCAGTAGCCATCGGCAAAGCTCCGACGAGATCGATTCCCCATTTTTCAAAACGGCAGGGAATATGTGTAGTTGTCATCGGCTCGCCCAGCTTATGGGCAGATTTAGTGTATTGCTGGCATGCATGACATTTTTGAACTAAGAGCTCGGTGTCGGTGGCAAGTTCAGGCAAATAAAATCATGCAAGAAGGAAACGAAAAATAAGGCTGCGGTGACCGCAGTACGCCCAAAGTCTCCTGCATGCAAATCATTAAGTGTTGTTGAAGCTTCCTCTTTGTTTAGGCAGGGGAGGAGTGCCCCGGTGGTACTTTTCCGGTATAGTGTGTTGTCGAGCAGACAGTATTTGGCTACTTTTACCTCAAATGTACGGGCGAGAGCTTTATCTTGCGGTAGCTTTCCTTGGGTGAGTTACTCGATAAAGGGGTTGCACCAATCGTGGGCATTGCCAATCGAAAACACCTGGGATGTCTGGGTAAAATGAGTGGTACTTGGAATTTACTGGGTGATAAGAAGAGGGTGGTCAGCGGCCGTTTTTGCCTATGCATCGACGGCAGAGTTGGCAAGGCGGGCTACTTGTTCATACTGGACAGAGTGGAACTCGACTTCGATTTCCTTGAGGACCGCGAGGTAGGTTTTGGTGGCTTCATGCTTAGCGTCAAAAATACCCTTAGCCTGATTGATAACTAGCTGGGAGTCCGAGCGCACATGGAGGTCGGTCGCACCATAGATTTGTGCCAAACGCATCCCTCCAATAATCGCCTCATATTATGCTGGGAAGTTGAATCAGTTAGGTTGCTTAATTTTCTCCCCTGTTGGTGTTCGTAAAAGGATGTTGGCTCCGCCACCCGAGTTAGAGGACGCACTGTCGACTTCTAGGGTCCAGCAACTCCCCTCCATAGGGGAATCAGGGTTTTTACCGGTTGGTCGGGGGTGGAAAATTCGGTTAAGAAGTCGGCTATGGCTTGGCCCTTGATCGCTCGGCGTGGTTCAAACCGGATATCGTACTCTCTGAGTTCGATGGACCATTTAGTTAAACGCCCCAAAATGTTGGAGTTATGCAATATAGTGCGCACAGGGGAGGATGTGCGGACGGTGATAGTGTGACTTTGGAAATATGGCCGCATCTTGCGCGCTGCTACCACAAGACCCAAATCAAAGGTTTTTTAGATCCATGTAGCGCGTTTCGACATCGGCTAATAACTTACTAGTGTAGTAAACCGGTACTTGAAGCTTGCTGGTTTCTTTAACTAAAACCGCGCTGACAGCTTGGCAGAGACAACCAAATATATATACAAAGAGTCACCTGGCGCCAGAGCTGTAAGAATTTTAGGAGAGGTGAGATATGCTTTCAAAATGGTGAAAGCGGCGTCACATTCACTATTCCAAGAAAATTTATGCGCGCCTCGTAACACTCCAAAGAAAGGGTGGCTTTTGTCTGAGGCCTTGGATATGAACCAGGACAAGGCCGCGAGGCGACCGGTTAGGCATTGGACTTCCTTGATGCTCGAGGGGCGCACCATTTTCAATAACGCCTGTAGTTGCGCGGGATCGGCCTCTATGCCTTTCTTGCTTATCACATATCCCAAGAATTTTCCTGTTCGGACACCAAAAGATCATTTTAGTGGATTCAACTTGAGTTTATACTTACATAAGATGGTAAAGACGTCCTGCAGTACTCTTAAATTTTGGTCGACGTCGTTAGTTTTGACTATCATGTCATCGATGTAGGCTTCGAGGTCATGGCCTATCTGGTTTTTAAAAATCTGGTTGACGAGACACTGGTAGGTGACCCCTGCGTTCTTCAGTCCGAACGACATTACAGTATAGCAGTAAAGGCCTCGCTCGGTCTGGAAAGCGGTGTGTTCCTCGTCGTTCCGGAGCATCCGAATTTGGTTGGACCCAGAATATGGATCCATGAATAACATATAGT
Source organism: Limnanthes douglasii subsp. nivea (assembly GCA_036936605.1). Taxonomy (NCBI): domain Eukaryota; kingdom Viridiplantae; phylum Streptophyta; class Magnoliopsida; order Brassicales; family Limnanthaceae; genus Limnanthes; species Limnanthes douglasii. Next base: position 168,567,083 of record JAUPFV010000005.1, on the reverse strand, counting down.
CGCAACCAGATGCAGAATCTACCAGCTAATCGATGTGCGCCAAGGGGTGAGCATCTTTTGGGCATGCTTTGTTTAAATTGGTGAAGTTGACGCACATGCACCAGTCGCCACTCTTCTTTCTTACTAGTACTGGGTTTGGCGACCTCTGAGGCGATGGCTGTCTGTTTGTCACTTGAAAAAGACCGGCACTTCTGTCGTACGGGCTTGACTTTTCTGTCGATGTTTAGCTCATGACATATAATAGACGAGTCAATTCGTGTAATGTCCTGAGTAGTCCACGCAAAAACATCTAAATTTCTACATAATAAAGCTACTGATAAAGTTTTGAAACATGCATCCAAAGTTTCCCCCAGGCGGAGCACAAGCCCGCTCGGAAGTGTTTCACTGATGATGTTTTCAGGCTCGACATCATGTTCCTCACTATCACGGGGGTCGTCCATAACATCGGGCGAGGGGGTTTTGGTTGGTTGGTTGGCACCACCCTCGCTGGCTAATTGCTATCTAAGGGTTTTGCTAGGATCCACGATCACCGAATAATATGTTCGTGCTGCTCCCTGGCTTCCGTGGATAATGCCTATTGAATTTCCAACTGGGTATTTGACGCATTGGCGAAAGGTGTAGGGGTCGCTTCCATTCTGTGTAGCCATGGGCGTTCTATAATCGCATGGTACGTGCTCGGGTTTTCTGAAATGAGAAATATGGTGTTGAGTTCCTTCTTTGTCGCCCCATAACTTGTCTTTACCAGTAGCTCGACTTCCCCGACACATTGGGAGGTTTTTCCATCATATCCGGTTAGAGTGTGCTGCGTGGGTTCATCTCCTCTTGTCTATTATGGGTGCTCTCCATGTTGCTGCTCTGAAATCCTGAGACCTGCTGTCGCACGAATTGAATTAATAGGTCGTTGTCCACCAATCGCTGTATTTCTTCCTGTAATTGCCAGCAATCGTTAAATGCGTGACTGTGATCATTATGGAATGCGCATAAGTGCCGTGTGGATCGCTTGTAACCCGGGGTGCATACGGATCGAGGGGGTTGGCATCGTATCTTATCTCTAGTGCAGTCGTAAATGGTGGAGATAGACTTTGTGAGCTGAGTGAATTGCTGCGCTGGGTTTTCGTAAGTTGTCGGGCGTTGATTGGTTGTGAGTCTTGTAGATTCCCTTCTGGGTCGGTCGCTCCCTCTCGAAGATGTTCCCCTGTATTCGTCTTGGCGATTCGCTATGATGCCCGTCATTGATTCTTTCACTGCTCTCTTCAATATTTTTTATTGTTAGAGTGGCTTCTCCCGAAGGAAGTGGGACTTTGGTGGCGTCATCTACCTTAATGAATTGGTCCGCTCGGGCCAAGAGGTCACCTATTTTATCGCAGGGGAACCAAATTAGATCGGCATATAGCTTATGTTGCCTGTCTAGTCCCCGCTTGAGGGAAGCTACCGCCATGTTCTCTGTTAGGTCGATCAGTTTCTTCATGGCATGCACGAATCGTCTGATGTAGCCCTTAAGGGGTTCTCCTCTCTTTAGGTAAAGGTCAATGATGGATTCAGGATCCTATCGTAATTCCTTGTTACCTACAAATCGGTTTCTGAATGCACCCCAAAGTCGTGCAAAATCGCTTATGGAGCCTTTAGGGAGGGTGCTGAACGAGTCCATCGCGTTGTCCTTAAGGGTCATGGAAAGAGTCCTACATAAAATAGCATCGTCTGGATTAAAGGTGAACATCATGTTTCTGAATTGCTCCAGATGCCTTTCGGAGTTCCCCGACCCATCATAAGCCTCTAAACGAAAGGGGTCGAATTTCCTTAGGAGTTGGGCGGCGATAATTTTTTCGATAAACGGTGACTCTTCGAGAACGTAGGCAACCATAGTCGGGCGCACATGATCATATTGCTTGTTCACTCCTTTATGGACATCTTTGGGTGTGGATTGCTTCCGGCGTTTGTGCCCAACACTGCTCAACTTACTTCGATGACTGATTTCGGTGGACGCTGCTGATCTTTTGAATGCAATTTTGCTGTCAGTATATTAACAACTTCTTGCAGCTCTGTTACAGTCACCTTGTTTGCTAAGTCCCTGGCTTCCCGGTCGCGATCTGCCTTACCTTGGGCTGCTTGCTTCGTCAGGATCTGTTGCTCCAATCGCTGAACCTCGGTTGCGTCCTCTGGAAGGCTAGGGTTAGGGGTTGGTCGACGAGGTTGGTGACCAACTCTGCGATGGCTGGTGCCACTGGTGGGTCTACCGGCGTTGGAGCGTTTCTTTGTGGGGCTTCTTCCAGACTGTCCTAGTTGGGTGGGGGCGGTAGTGTTGACCCTCCAGGATGATCAGTTACTTGGTTGGGGTTCGCCATGGTGATGCGTCTCTCGTTTGGTTCAATATCAATCCCGGATCGAGTTACTACCATTGGAAAAAAAAAACTTGCTTTGATCTTTCCTACAGACGACGCTAAAAATGTTATGAGAAAAACCTAAAACAACGAACTGCCAAGGTAGTAATATTATTGATTCGCGAAGATTTTACAGCATATCCCCTTACAATGCCCTTTTCCCCTTATATATCACTCTTGGCCGTAACTCCCTTATTAATTACAAATATTTAATGGACCATGACCATTATTAAGTCGATTGCTATAAATTCTCCTTAATCAATAATCCTTAAATATTTGACGGTTGACTATCTATCGTTGATTAGTGGTCGTTAATACAGTCCATTATATTGAATTCATTAATTTTCTTTGACGTAGCGGTTAGTTTTACAACTCGCCGTGCAGAGCAGCTTTTGTCGTTTTGCATGATCGGCGTTGGGGCTGTCCTGCCTGCCTAGTCAGGTCTGATGTTGCCTCATCCCTGATCGAGTGATGTTGCGCGCTAAATTCCTCTATAGACTCGAGCCGAGCGTGCCTCTCTGTGTTTGCTTTGATCGAGCGTGCGTATTTTTGGTCATGCTCTGCTCGACTTAAAATTGAGTGCGCTCGGTTTTATATATTTCCTGCTTGGATTGAACGCTTTGTCTGCTCTTCTAGTCTTTCCGTTTCTCTGCTATGTGTGGTCCTGCTCGGCTTTGTTCTGCTCTGCTTAATTCCGCTCGTGCTCGACGTGTATCCTTAATATTGGTTGTGGGTACCTACTCCCTTATCAGGGTTGGATTTGGGGTTAACGACGGTTGTTGGGTTGGTATTAGCTACAGAAATGATCCTAGTTACTACAATGGTTGTTTTCATCTAGGCCACAACACTGATGAATGTAGAAAGATGAAATCAAGTGCTAAGGTTGATAAAGAAAGAAGTGAAGATAAAAAAAATGATATTGCTAATCAATTTGATCCGGTACAGGAAAGTTCTACCAACGTTCATACAACTAAGACAACACAGCTACAAACCTTTAGTAAGGTATACAAAAGAAAGATAAAACCTCTCATTACAGCTAAGGATCAAGTTAATGATTCTCAGTCTAGAACTACAGAGAAATATGATGTTATTGTTAGCCCTGAATATGGAGGCAACTCTTCTAAAAATGATCTCGAGATGCTTGGGGCGCTTCAAAGATTGGATCAAGACTATCAAAGCAGTCTTCAGAATCAACATGAAGACATCTCTCTGTCTCCTCAACATGACAATATTGGTAGTAACAATGTGACTCCACGAAACATCTCCCGTGGTCATGACTTCAGCGCCATCATCAGCAGCAAGCTTAAATCTGCAAACAGAAATAAAAATGTCAATAGACTGACTATCAACTCTCTTCTAAAAAGAGAGAGGAAACAACACAAGTCTTTATTTGATAATGATAAAGATTGTTAGCTGGAATGCCCGTGGCATCAACAACAAATATACCTTGTTAAGGCTTATCTCTATGATTAATACTGAAAAGCTTAAGATTATAGTCATTCAAGAACCTATGGCTAAGTTTCACAAGATTTATAGTATTGTTGTGATGATTGGTCTGAATAGTTTCGCTGCTAATTGCTCTAATAAAGTTTTGGATTTTCTGGTCTGAGGACATTAACATCATGGTTAAAGTTGATCATGAGAAATTTCTTCATATGGAAGTTAATTATCCTAATATAACTTTCAACTTTACCTCTGTTTATGATAAAAACCAAAGGTCCCTTAGAAAATATCTCTGGAGCCAGATGCAGTCTATTGCTAGTGATGACCTTCCTTGGATTGCTGCTGGTGACTTCAACGCTATCACTATCTCTGAAGACTAGCTTGGATGCTCTACCTTTGATGAAGTTAGCTCTGATAACTACAATGAAGCCATCAGACTTTGCAACTTTGATGACACTGGCTATGTGGGATCCAGATATACCTAGAGCAACAACAATCACTGAAATTTCATGTGAAAGAAGATTACCTGGTGCCAAGTCTGGCATTTGCAGATGACATCCTCATCTTCACAAATAGCCTCCCATCCTCCATTGATAAGCTGAGTTACCTGCTAGAGCAATACTAGTCAGTTTCAGGTCAAGCAATTAATAAAGAGAAAACAAAAATAATTACCTATACCAGAACTTCTCAATCTAGTACTGCCATATTGAAAATGACCATTGGCTTCAATGTGGATACTGATCCCTTTACTTATCTGGGCATCACAATCTGTGGCAACAACAAAGGGAAGAATTTTATCCCTTTACTTGAGAAAATTCACAATAAAATAAATGAGTGGGACATGAAACATCTGTCCTTTGGAGGCAGAATGTCTCTTATCACTACTGTTTTACACCGTATTATCTACTATTGGATGCATAACAGTATCATTCCTAACTCCATTATTAACAAAATTGAATTATGTTTCAATAGATTTCTTTGGATGTTCAATTACAATGATAAAGCTATTCACTGGACCTCCTGGGACAAGTTGTGTAAGACTTTTGAAGAAGGTGTATTGAATATCAAAAGACTGAATGATATTCAACACACCTCTCAAAAGCTCTGGTTTGTATTTAGGAAGAATAATTGTCTTTGGGCTGAGCTAATGCATTATACTTATTGCCCTAACACTCATCCTTTGAAAACCACTTACAAAACTACTGATTCCATTGTTTGGAAAAGACTTCAAAGTATTAAAGGGGATGCTGACAAAAAGATGAAGTGGAATTTAAGAAATGGCTCTATGGATTTCTGGTTTGATGAGTGGCATGACATGCTCCCTCTATTGAATGATTCTAGACCTAATAGATGGTTTCTATCAGCTAATGTGAGGTCTTTCTAGAAAGATAACAATTGGGACAATACTATTCTTTTGTCCTTCCTTCCCTAGGACAGAGTTAACCAGATTAACTACTTCAAGCTCATCCCTGACCAGAATGACAAGCTAATCTCGAAATTATCCAATGGCTATAACTTTAATACTAAATTAACATGGGATAGTATCACAAATAAGAACAATAAATCAAGTTTTTTCACTAAAATTTGGAATAATTTCATTCCTAAATTTTTTTATTTCTTATGTTGGAAGCTAATTAACAACTATATCTCTATTGACAACATCCTTTCTAAAAGACATATGGTCATTGTTTCCAAATGAAAGTTCTGCTGCAGTTGTGAAGAGAAAAATCATCTCTTCGCCAACTGCAACTTTGCCTAGAGTATTTGGAACTACTTTGGTTGCCTTCTCAGAATTAATTTGAATCGTTTCATGTCTTTGAATCATATTCTCCGTTCATGGTTCTGATTCACTAAGAACAGGTTTCATATTACCCACCTTAACCCACAAATTATTTGTTGGAAAATTTGATATAAGAGGAACTGTTCGAAATTCAATGGCACCCATGATGATATCAAGAGTGCCATTGATAGAGTGACCAGAATCATTACGTGAATTTATTCAAGCAACACATTATCTGCTAAGTACTGGTCTCATGTCATTAACGCAGGCTCAACTATGGGATGCATATCTATAAACAACAGAAAGAATAAGCCTAGATACTTGAAGTGGATGACACTCAATCCTGACAGGCTCAAGCTTAATGTTGATGGTGCATGTAGCTCGACCGAGGAATACAAAGGAGGCATGTTGGTCAGAAATGAAAGAGGCGACATAGTTATCGGCCTTGGCTGCTTTTTCGGGAAGTTAAACACCTTTCTGGCCGAATGCAAATCCCTAATTGAAGGATTAATTCTTTGCAAGCGAAACAAATGGAAGGATGTTGATGTAGAGTCAGATTGTTTGACCCTAATCAACACCCTCGCATCTGTAATTGATGCCTCGTTCCTTGAATCCACAGTCGCCATTTGTAGAAGCCTCATTCATCCTTGCATGACCCTCCGTTATGTTTCCAGAACTTAGAACCATACATAAGACTAGATCGCGAAGTGGATTCTCACTTGTAGACAAAATCATAAATTTAAGGGATACAATGCTCTGATTCCTCTTCTGGAAATTACAACGCTCGAAAGCCTTGGAATCGGATACATTGACCCTGCCTAGCTCCTGATTTTTCCCATGGCTTCGTTCTTCTGAGCTTAGATTGTAAGAGAAGGATTTTGTCGAAGAAGATGAAGAAAACTCTCTCTTCAGTTACTTTCTTTAAGGTTTATTAATTCTTAGCCCCTATTAGTTTATTTTATTGTAATTTTCGCTTCAACTTCTTTGTACTTACTAATTTTGTCCCGAAGTAATGAAATATTCATTTTGCTAAAAAAGAACTGTCATTTTCATAGTTAAATAAGATCATTTTATAATTATTATTTTACTTTATATATTATTTTACGTAGATCACTATAATATATTGAAATAACTTTTATTATTTTATTAATGATTTTAGTATTTTTTTTAAATAAGATATTATTTAATATCCAAAACTGAAATGGAATATTATCAAATGTTTCCCGTTCCATTCGTAATCTTTAGTTTTAGGAATATTAATTTTTAATCATAATTTTATATAATTTTTAAATATTTGTATTCACAATATGAAATATATATTTTCTTTCTACATAAATTACGAACAACAATAAAATGATTAAAAGTTTAATAAAAAACTCAAAGTAATAGATGAAAAATACTATCAAACAACAATAGATATGTTTCGTCGTTTCGATTCGTATATTAATTTATGAAGCCATTATTGTAAGAAACTTTAAATAGTGGCAAAAAATTTGTTTAATATTTCGAATCTGATTTATTTTTGTATTTTTATGATTGATTTACATTTAAGCTACAATTCAGAGGAGGTTTTGGATAATTTAGGTTGAGTTACGAGTATATAGCTATTTTTGGATATCGAATATCCATCGATATATGTAATGTAAAAATTACAATGGTGTTGTGAATCGCGTGACATGTTTTTAGAATCAATTGTGAACATTAAAACATAGCAGATACTCAAATGCGCATTGTAAAATGTTAAATACAGTCAAATATGAAACTAATAAGTGCCAAATGCGAAACAGAAAACTAGTAAATGATTGATTTTACAAAATAGGAAATGTAATATAGAGTCAAATGTGAAATGTGAAATGTTTTATAGAGTCAAATGCAAAAAGTTTGTTATGTATTATTTGCGAAATGTGAAATGCATGTTTTCAATGTACTGTTTTTTCGTATATATTACAAACTAAAAGATCATACTACATTCATTGGTCAGTTTAAAGACTTTGAATGTATAATAATTTTTGTTTCTACTACATAGCAAGAGTTGGTAGGGAAGATTAAGTTTAGTTACTATTGTGTTGAAGTTAAGAACACTGTTTTAAGTATTGATAATGATTTTGTAGTTATGTTATCATCTAATCATCTAGGTTGTCATACTATTAATATTAACATAACTTTGGATGTGGTTGATGGAAAAACATCTAGAGAAACCACTTCAAGTTTATTTTAAGTTGAGGATGAGAATTTATTTAGTGGTTAAAGTAGTTCTGAGTTGATGGTATTAGAGGTCTTGGTTAAGTTTTCAAGAAAGAAATTCTACTTTTAAGAATTTTGTTTTATCTCGTTATGTTGTAGAGAATGGATTTTGCTTTTAAATATATACATATTATAAGAGAGCAAATAAACGTTCATTATAAAAAATAAACACCAGTTATATCAATTGAAACGTACACCGGTTTTATGGTCATTAAAAATTACGTTGGACAAAATACATGTGATACTAATTTTTCAACAAATAATATTTGACATCAAATTTGATTATTAAAGAGATGGTGGACTGTAATTATATCCAAAAATTATGTAACAACCAAAAGTGTATAATCATTGGTTAAATACTAATATGGTTTATATATTTTATAATATCTCTCATGGATGCTTTTGATGTACGCACTGAAGCGGTTTGACCATACATATTATTGTTCAACGAACACTAATAAGTTGAACAAATTCAGATAATAAATGTAGTGGTAAATGATATGATGGTTTGAATCCTTGTTACTCGATGAACACTTACAAACGAAATTGGATGGAAGATGATGATAAATAAAGAATGGATTGAGCTGCACTACAAAGTAGATTGAAAGAATTTGATATATATAACTAAACTTGCTTCTTGAAAGAATCGTTTTGAGATAGATTTTCCTCAATTCATTTTGAATATAAACTTGATTTTTATTGATATATTATAACTTGATTAAATCTACAATATAAAATTGCTACAGTTTTATTTATCATTATACAAGAAAATACTACAAATAAAACAAAATAAAAAGACTCTACAAATAAATATTGGATAATAAATATCCAATAACTCTACTTGACTCTCTTAAACCAAAATAAAAAGACTTAGAAAGTAGATCTTATATAATAAATATGCAATATATCTCTTTGATTATTAGATTTCGTGACTTTAATATCTTTTTAAATATCCTCTCATGATCACATCAAAATATGATTTCACGTTTATGTTTCATATCGTCAACGGACTTTTGTTGCTTGTTAACCTTCTCAGTGAACATTTTTTAAAATCCAAAATGTCTTCTTAGACTTCCTTAATGTAATTCCCAAAACTGAAAATCTTGCATCAACACATCTCAAATTCTAGCAATTGGTACTTTGACGATCTCATGTTAGTCATCATTCAAATCTTTTCTGATGTCCTCATTACTCTCTCATTGAGAATTTTTTTTATGAAAGTATTAAGTCAATCTTATTCTCAATCTAACGAATCTCTGGTAGCTTAGTAGTAATTTTTTCTGGAACACAATCATCTAAATCTTTCTCTTTATTGGGGCTAGAAGATATTTTTATAGGTAGAATTGGTCATGTACAATCAAGGAAATCCTCATCAAGTTTTGTTCAATCATTGTGGATAAATTATGTTCGAGTCTTCAAATAAACAAAATTAGAATATAAATATAAGCTTGATTCACTTACCACATCTTCTGTTTTTTTCATCTTTGGGACTTTAATTGTATCTCCCTTGACTGTTGCATTAACCTTCACTGATTCTCCTTCATCTAATGATTTATTGTTTTTTGGAGCCTACATTTTTATTCAATTAGTACGATTATAGGTTGAGTTGTTTCTTAATCTAGACAATAACGTGGAATAATTCATGCAACTCAATCTATTGCTGTCTTTCCACCTCTCTTCTAATATGTTCTCGCAAACCATCTATAAATTGTATCATTAGTGTCTTCTCGGACTCTTCTACTTCCAAACAATTTTTGAGATATTCAAACTCGTCAAAATACTCCTCAACAGTGTTGATTTTTTGTGACAACTTCTTAAATTATTTTTGTAAGTCACGGTGGTAATGCGTAAGTATATAACTCAACCTTAAGAGAAATTTATGTATTTTCAATTGTCTATGGATCTGAAATGTTTCCTCCTTTTTCTGTTTTAAATTATACAAAAACTAAGGCATGTTTTTTTTGCTCATTACGTTCATAGTACTCAAAGATATACTTCATACACCTTTTACAATACATATAGGATTAGAATCTGATTTTCCAATAAATATCAAAGGTGCTAGTCTTACCTCTGCATTTCTAGGCCTTGCTGGTCGTTCATCTCTTACTCTTCTTCGATCAAGAGGATCTCTTCTTTGGTTTTGATGAAACAAAAGGTCTGGAGGGTCATATTTCAAATTAGGCCTGTTATCATCTTCATCTTGTATTTCAATATGTTGTTGTTATTGTGGAGGTGGAAGGTTTTTGATAGCTCTAAATATCATTGGGAGAGGGTTGTTTGATTCACCCAATGCATTCTCCAAATTTATTTATCATTTCATTTTTATATTCGCATATGCTCTTGTATAGTAGTCATCAATTAGACAAAAGTCTCGTTATTATTTTATGACATGGTAACGAAGTGTATATAAGGATGATACAACCTTGATAAAAGATCTCCCGGCTCTAATATCAGATTATGTAGGCACGTAAGTGGTTTGGTTGTATAAATTATTTTTCAGAAAACACACACAACTTGAACAGATTCAGATAATGTATGTAGCTGAAGATAGATTGTTGGTTTGACTCTTTGTTGTTTGGAGAACACTCGCAAACAAAATTAGATGAAACGTGATAATAAATGAAGGATGGATCAAGCTCCGCCACAAATGAGACGTTGTAGCGCCAATCTACAAGATGGAACAGGCAGCGGAAAATAAAGAGAAAGAAGGACGAAAAAATAAAAGATAGGTAGCTCTAACCCTAGGTCTGAGTAAAAAAGATTTTAAAGAAAATCAAATTCTATTCAAAAAGTCCGAGGCAAAACTAGGCTTTGAGATCCTTTTATAAAAGTGCTCGAAACCCTAGCCTAAAAATTACAGCTTTTTCCTTATGCAATAAAATAAAGCCCAGCCCAACTGCAAAACAATTGGAGCTGCTTAAGTATTTTAATAATATCCAACAAAAATAAGAAAATGCAGAAAATTCACTAAAACAGCAAAATGAGGGTTTAAACGATAGAATTTAGGTCCTAGACTTTATCACGTGTGATGCTTTTGAAAATTGTTGGCCTTCTTGACGCGTTTGATTTGAGTGGTCGCAGCGTCTAATTCTGATACTTGGGCCCCAAATAAAGCCTATTTGCGTTTGTCCAAAAGGGCCATATAGCAATGGGCTCGTGCAACTACATCATCCTCCACTTCTTCGGAATAATTCGCCCACGAATTCTCAGCTTCATCATCCTCAGCAGTAGCGGTAAATGGCACCAAGTGCTTCACGTTGAAAACATTATGGGTCTTCATTGGTTGTGTAGCTTCAACCTGTATGCATTGGGATTAATCTTTTCAATAATTTCAAACGGACCAACCTTCCTTGCAGCCAACTTGTTGTACTCGTGTGCAGGATATTGATCTCTGGTCAAAACATCCCATACAAAGTTCCTCACTGCAAACTCCACCAGACGGCGCTTCTTATCTATGCAAATCTTGTACTTCTCTGTTGTTTCCTCGAGGTGTTTGCGGGTGTTCTCATGGATCTCCCATAGATCAACAATGGCGTTCTCCACCTTAGCTGTAACCTTATCAAGCGTTGGGAAAGCTAATTATATAGGACCCCGTGGGTTATAACCATAGACTACTATGAAAAGACTATACCCAGTACTGTGCTTGTGGTGCCTGTTGTAGGCGAACTAACCGTGATAAATGCGGAAATTTCATGTTTCCAAGTTCTCAGAGACCTCTGTGCGTAACATGTTGCCTGACGTTTGATTAATTACCTCGGTTTGGCCGTCTGTCTGCGGGTGATACGCTCTTCTAAAACTCAGCTTCGTGTTTGTGAGGCGCCACAAACTCCTCCAAAAATGCCCCACAAACCGCGCATCGCGATTGGAAACGATATTTAAGGGTAGACCATGTAAGCGGTAGACCTCACGAAAGTATAAATTAGCAACATTCACAAAATATGTGGTTTTCTTGCAGGAAATAAAGTGAGTCATCTTAGAAAACCTGTCAACCACTACAAAAATAGAATCGTTACCTCTTTGTGTTCTTGACAGGCCAGAGATGAAATCCATGTTGACGCTTCGCCACAGTCATTTTGGTATTGGGAGTGGTAGGTATAGACCTGTGTTGGAGGATGTACCTTTTGCCACCTAGAAAACCCGACAACCATTTACAAAAACGAATAAGATCTCGCCTCAAATGCGGCCAAAAGAATTGACTAGATACTGAGTGAAGGGTTTGATATCTACTCTCATGGCCCTCGTTGTGTCTCTCTTGTACAATCAGTAACCTCAAAATACCCTCAGGAACACAAAGTAAATTACCTTTGAAGAGGTAATCGTTGATCACTACAAATCTTTTCTCAAACCCGCGCTGACATCCTCTAGAATAGGATCAAAATATAGATCGGTAGCCAGTAGATCCTTCATCATCTTGAATCCCACAATTTCTCCTTCCATACGAATCATCATGCTGCGTCGGCTCAATGCGTTAGCTACGCGGTTAATTGTCCCCGAAGTATGCTTAATATAAAAGGTAAATTATTGAGTAAATCTTGCCCAACGTGCATGGCGGGAAGAGAATTTCTCCTGAATCTGCAGATGCTTCAAGGCATCAGGATCGGTGTACAGGAAAATGTCATTGTAGGCCAAGTAGGAACTCCAGTGCTTCAAAGCTTGTACAACTGCATAGAACTCCTTGCCATAGGTGTTGTAGTTGAGTTTAGATACACTTAACTTTTCGCTGAAGTATGCTACAAGGCGGCCTAATTGGCTGAGTACAACACCAATTCCCAATCCAGACGTATCACAATGCAGTTCAAATCCTATAAAGAAGTTAGGTAAATCCAGAATCGGTGCAGTGGGCATTCTTACCTTGATTTCCTCAAACGCCTTAGTAGCTTAAGGGGTCCAACAAAATGTATTTCCCAAATTGTTGTGGTTGTTGTCGTAATTTTGGACACTGTAAAGCAACGTGCCCTAGTTCATGACAATTGTAGCACCAGACCTGTGAGGAAGTAATTGTGCAACTAGGGACCTGCGAATTAACACATGTACGCATAGGAGCAGCAGTTGGTACTCCTGGGTTAGAGCTTGGAACTGTCCTTTTTGGAAACGCCAATGGAGTTGTTCTGGAAGTATCTCCTCCAAAAGGCCTTCGTGAAAGGGCTTTCTCCAGATGCAGTGCGCGCTGATGTACTTCAGACACAGTCACAAGGTCGAACATTTTCAGCTGGTCCTGTTGTTTCATCCCCTTATATAGAGAGATACTAGCTGATCTGCTGAATCATCAATATCGATACGATTTTGTAGTTTGAAAAAAATTGTTAGTGTATTCGTCAACCGTCCTTGACCCTTGTTTAAGTTTTTGGAACTGCTGATACATGAGACGCGCATAGTTGTAAGGTAAAAACGCAGCCCTCAAGTGCTTCACAAACTTAGCCTAAGTTGTTATTTTTGGCTTACCTTGCCTTGCTCTAGTTTTCTTGATCTGTTGCCACCAGGATGCAGCTCGGCCTCAGAACTTAGTTGCAACTAATTGTACGTATTTTGCATCAGGAACCTCCTTGAAATCAAGGACTTCTTCAACTGAGGTGATCTAATTTAAAAACTCCTCCGGTTCGAGACCCCCTTGGAACTCTGGGATCTCCAGTCTGAATCTAGATTCCCACCGGTTGTTGGTGTTCAGATCAGAAGCTGCTCAAAGACTTGGTCACAATAGTCTTGTGGGGAATATTGAACTCTACTTTGTTCTTGCCGAGGAGCAAAAGGATTCCGCTCGCGGCCGATCTCTCTCTCAGAACCTGACGGTTGGTTTCTCGAACCTGGATCTCGAAATCCGTTGGTTTGGTTGTTCAACAGCCTGTGTAGTGCTTCATGTACGTTTCTCAACTGATTTCCCAACAAGTGCATATGTTCACCAACCTAGGATTGGAATTGACCGAGGAACTCTGAATCTGATACCAATATGGTAGCGCCAAGCTACAAGATGGAATAGGCGGCGAAAAATACAGAGAAAGAAAGATGAAAAACAGAAAGATAGGTAGCTCTAACCCTAGGTCAGAGTAAAAGAGACTTTAAAGAAAATCAGATTCTATTCAAAAAGTTTGAGGCAAAACTAAGGTTTGAGAGCCTTTTATAAAAGTGCTCGAAACCCTAGCCCAAAATTATAGCTTTTTCCTTATGCAATAAAATAAAGCCCAGCCCAATTGCAAAGCGATTGGAGTTGGTTAAGTATTTTAATATAATCCAACAAAAATAGGAAAATGAAGAAAATTCACTAAAATAGCAAAACCAGGGTTTAAACGATAGAATTTAGGGCATGGACTTCATCATTTTGTGATGCTTTCAAAAATTGTTGGGCTTCTCGATGCATTCAATTTGAGTGGTCGCAACGCCTAATTCTGATACCTGGGCCCTAAATAAAGTCTGTTTGCGTTTGTCCAAAAGGGCCATATAGCCATGGGCTCGTGCAACTACATCAAGATGGAAATAATTTGATGAAGAGAACTAAATTTGCTTATCACGAGAATAGTTTTGAGATAGATTTGTCCCGGCAAATGTTTTGAGTAGAAAATCATTTTTATTGATATTTTGTAACTTTATTTAATCTATACAATAAAAAGACTCTAGGGGTTTGTTTATATCATACGAGGAAAGACTATTAATAAAAATGAAATAATTCTTCTTTACTCTCTTAAAGAAGAATTAAATAAGTTTAAAGACTTAAAAAGTAAATTTGGTTAATAAGCACCTAATAACTCTCATTGACTATTATAAAACATAAAAAAAGTAAAAAGTAAATATTAAATAATAAATTTTCAATAACTCTACTTAAGTCTCTTAAACCAAAATAATATATATCTTTGATTTTTGGATTTCCTTACTTTAATATCTTTTAAAAGATCTTCTCATGATCACATTAAAATATGATACTAGAATCATATTAGCTTTAGAGAAAACTAAGAAGATCATTTTAGGAGATACTTTTACTTTGTTTAATTTAATTATAGTCTACTTCAATTGATTAAAGAGTCTATATATTACAAATGACTATTCAATCGAATATAGTTCCAAAAATTGTTACAAGAATAATAAGTATTACCACGACTAAGTCACTGAGATTTTAGTCAAGAAAGAGATAATGCAAAAAAGGATCGTCTTATTCATGGATAGGTTCTTCCTATCTATAATGCTGCGAGTTAGTGAGCGGTTACACACGTTCACACTTAATACTCCACTAAATCACTAACGTCACTATCCCTATAATCTTGGAGTAAGTAATTAAAATGGTTTGACTTAAAATTCAAAACGTGCGTCACATAATTAATAAAGAAACGCCTTGTCTGATCTGTGCTTCAAATTGAACTGGGAAATCCCTTGAGTACGAGCAAATATGTTCTGGCTTGTCGAGGTCGAGCTCACTGATGTCGCGGTTGACTTATCTTCTTTGAGATGGCGCTCAATCTTGATCATATGTTCATTGCATCCTTAATTTGGTCGATCAACTCTTCACTTAATGCATTCGAGCTCGATCTGCCTTCGAGCTCGATATGAGTAATGGTAGATCTGCCTTCGTGCTCATCCTGCCTCCAAGCTGGTCAATGTTGTTGAGCTCATCCTTTTTTCTTTATTGCTTGTCTGAATCCGAGTTTGCGGTCCTCTTGCTCGTTTTCATACATACTTGGGGGAATCCCCCCTTATCAGGGCTCCATCTACTTTATAGGTCTATAAAAAATATTAATAAACCTGAAAAATAAAAATAAAATATAATATTAAATTAAATTCAACAAATAGCCATGTGGTGATTCGAAACGTCTTGTTACTTCTTCTGTTGACACATATCATGGATGTAACTTCTTCTGTTGGCACAGCTTTTAAACAATCAATGACGTCACACGCTCCTTTAGAAATGTGTATCTCATTCAAATTGTTACTGTGTTCATTTTCTTGAGAGAAAAATACCAATTCTGAAATTATCTCGCTTCGTTTTTGCTTGAAAAATACTTACCATCCACAACCAAGGCGCCTACTATCATGCTCTTCAACAACATTCAGGTAAATTATTTCTCAATAGATAAATACTTCTTACAAAATACTTGGGAGAACCCTCAATTTAGGTTTGCAACTTCTATCAGTAGGTTTTTCCCCAAAAACATATCTTCCTAAGTCGAATCGATTGCCCTTGCGTGCTATAAACATTCTGATTTATATCCTTACCTTATTGCAGTTTCTTATAAAAACCATGGCACCAAAAAGGGCAACAAAGGCTAAATCTGACAAGATTACGGATCCCATATTTCTCCCAGATAGCCCCTAAATACAATAACTTAGATGATGATGGAGTTTCCATCCTCAGGGACATATATGGTGTAACTATTAGGGCTCCCAGTATAGGCGAACACCCTTACCATACACAAGAAACGGAGGCATGCCTTTTCACGACCCTATTTGATTGGGGGGCTAAGATTGCCACTACCCGAACTTATTCGGGACTATTTTAGTGTGCTCGGAATCTACCTTACTCAAATTTCAGCCAAAGGTTGGAGACTATTTCTTAGCGTGGTGCTCAGATCATCCTTGCTTAAGACAGAAATATGCCTGGCGGACTTGCTATCTAGCACTGACGTGACCAAAATGTCGAAAGCCTTTTTTTTATACCCACTTTAAATGGGTTAAGAAAATTGTGGAGCTCCCCTCCTCTGATAGGAACTGGAAGAACTCCTTTGTCTTTACGTCAGTTAACTGGGAACATAGCACCCCCACCTTAAACCTTCAACTAGAAAGAAAGTGGAAGAAAAATTGTAAGTACTAACAGGATTGCGGGAGACACAAATTTGCTTGATCCCTTGTAAATTAATAACAAATATATGTCTTTGCTCAGGTGAATTCTCGAATCAGAGCTGGTGAAAGGAAGGGAGACCAGTGGATTACGTAAATCCTTTTATCAGATTTAATTACTTGGCCTGTGAAGCTTGGCAGCAAGATCCCAAGAAACTTTTCACACGGTACAACTATCTGAAGTCAAGGTTGTGGTCGATTCCGGAGCTGAGAATCACGGAAGATGAAGAGGTTAGCATGGAAAACATTTCAGAAGCTACTACGGATCACCTTAGGGGTCTTTTAGAGCAGATATATCGGCAGAGGAACAATATCGGTGTCTGGCTCGCACTAGCACAAGTAGCTCGAAGGGTGGTGAAGCTGGGGATTCGTGTTCCGGTCCTGCTCAATCTTACGAGCAAGGAAACGATGCCGCAAGAAACAAAGGAAAGATGGTTGAGCAATCTGAAAAAGAAGCACCTAAGGTGCATGAAGCTGCTCTGCCCAGTAGGGTCCGAGTAGAGAAAGAAGAAGATGACGAAGAGACCCACTATGGTTCGCTAGATAAGCCCTCGAACAAAAAACAAAAGGTGATTGAAGATGTTGTTCCCTTGAGCACGAGGAGATTACAGCTGAGAGATGAAGAGGATGATAGCGCTGAAGCTACTTTTGGGGAAAGAACTTGTCCCCCCATCCAAATGGAAACACAAGTTGGTAAGGAGAAAAATCCACGAGTTGTAGAGGAGCCGATTGACCTGGTGAGGAATGAAGTAGGAGATGGGAATGAGCCTTAGAAGAAGAAAGTTGTGCCCCCATCTCTTGTCAATAAAACAAAGCAACTGGAGCTTAGCTCCGCCATGGAGAACCTACTTGCCTCAGTAGAAGCCATAGAGAAGAACAAGGGTGAAGACAAAGAAGCTGGGTCTAGCCAATCAAAAGCGCCTGCAGAAGAGCGACCATAGAAGATCAACATTCGTCACCCCTCTTCCTACATGTTTGAGAAAATCGAGGTAAAAATCTTGGGATTCGAAGTTGTTTAACTAAAGATTAAAGATATAATTTTAACTCTCTTGCTTGTATGCAGCTGCATCACAACTCCTTTGTGCTGGCTTTCGAAACATTTTCCTACTGAATTGGTGACTATGGAGAAATGGAAAGCAGAAGCCATGGTTTTTGGCTCTGCTAAACATAACACTACAGAGATAATTCATTTGAGGCATGCTTACACCTCGTCCAGGAACACTAAGCATGAAGCTATCAACGCCAAAGCCAAATTGGAGAAAACAGTTACCAGCCTGCAAGAAACTGTGAAATGCAACGACGAAAGGCTAGCAACTGTGTCCGAGAACCACAAGCTGGTGTTAAGCCAAAATGAAAATCTGCTGAAGAGGAACGACGAGCTACATGCTCAATGCTCGAACCTGTTCGACAAGACTATCAATCAGGCCAAGAGGGTAGAGGAACAAGCAAAGCGGATTGCAGTGGCAAACGAAGGTGGAAACGGCTGCTGTAGAAAGGGAAACTTAGGTGTTTACTGTTGTTGCGGAAATGATAGCTAAGGAGAACAAGAAGACTATAGTAGAGCTAGTAGCATTGAACCTTGGGATAAAACTAGGATCATTGGCCTCTCTAGTTGAAGTCGATGCACCGAGCTCGAGCTCAACACCTCAACCAACCGCAGAAGCTAATACTTCTATTGATCTTGCCAAGCTACTGCCTCCCCCTAATGCTAAGTAACTTAAAATTGTTGTTTTGTTGTATAGAATTGCATGTTTTTGTGTTAAGAACTTGAAAAGTTCATACTACATGCAGTACTTTTTTTTATTTAGAAAATGGGATGAACTTATTTGGATTTACCCTCTGTGCATTAATTAGCACTATAAACGTTTGTGGAGCAAATGTGGAGTATGTGTTTGATGAGCTTTATGGAGATCCTTACCATCCCGAGCTTTATATGGCTCATTGGGTAGCTTAGACAACTTGTGCCATAATAGCGTATTATAGACCTTATTGCGTAGTCTATTCTAGACTTGGTCTTCGACCAGTTCGCGAATATACCCAGCACAAAGTATAGGAAGAGTATGGACGTTACATAGCCCGTAGACGTGGCCAATTAGCTCGTTCGTGTTTATAGACACTTAGTCTGGACTCAGTATGGTCCGTTGCGTAGCCAAACATGGCATGGTCATTGACCCATTCGCTGATTGTAAGGATAAAACTTACAACAAACACACAGTTGCGAATGCATAAATTATATTGAAAAAAAAAATCAAAGAGATGTTCTTAGATGCTTTCATTAAAAAAACCTCCTCGCGGCATCAGAGAGGAAAAAGAGCGCATCAATACAACTTAAACATTATGGCGATACAACTTTAGGTGATTGATATTTCAGTGATGCTTGAGTGCACGACCATCTTGATATGCCAATCTGTAGCCGCCATGGTGCCTTGTTGAAATAACTGTGTATGGGCCCTCCCAATTTGGTCCTAGTTTACCACTTGTTCCACTACTGGAGCCCTGAAACACCTTCTTTAAGACTAAATATCCCTTCTTAAAATAGTGCGGCTTCAAACGAGCATTAATGCGTCCCCTCATTAGACTTTGATAGTGTTCTGCTCATACTATTTCATGATCTTGTCGCTCGTCTAATAGGTCCAGACAGGTCGACCTAGCAATAAGGTTTGCCTCCTCTCCGTAGTGCTCAATTTTATGGCTTGGTACTATGATCTTTGCTGGAATAACCGCGTATGCACTGTACACCAAATAAAATGGTGTATCTCCTGTCGTGGAGCGGGACGTTGTTCGGTACGCCCATAACACCTCTGCCAACTTGTTCGGCCTCTTGCCTTTAGCCGCCTCCAAATTTTTCCCTAATTCCTTCTAGTAGTGTCCTGTTAGTTACTTCGACTTGACCGTTTGCTAGATGATAGTAGAGGGTGGAGAAGTGCCGGAGAATCCCATATCGTTTGTAGAAGTTCGTAAGATTTGAATTTAGGAATTGTGGGTCGTTATTTTTCATTAAAATCCGTAGTATTCCATATCGGGTTAAAATTTGATTATGGATAAAATCATATACCACCTGGGCGCGCGTTCGAAACAGAGCCTTAGCCTCAACCCATTTAGAAAAGTAATTTATTGCGATAATAAGGAACTGTCTTTTTCCTGTGGCCATTGGCAAAGGACCCACGAGATCTATTCCCCATTTATCAAATAGACATGGAACGAGAATGTTCTTCATATGTTCGATAGGTCTATGCTGTCTATGGAACGAGAATATTCTGCATAGGTTCGCTGGGTCTATGCGGCGTTATTCGTTTCTGGGAAATTAAAACTCACAGCTTTCTTGATCTCTTCACTACTTGGAGTCTGAAGTATAACACCTGCTCCTCCACCCGACGTAGAAGATGCGCCGTCGACCCCAACGATCCACTGATCTGATTCGATCGTTTGCATGTCGTCTTTGTCCATCTGTTGTTCTCTGGAGGAGGTGAATTCGACTAAGAAATTGGCAATTGTTTGTCCCTTTATGGCTAAGCGCAGCTCGAACCGGATGTCCTACTTACCGAGCTCGATGCTTCATTGGGTGAGTCTACCCAAAACATCTGGCTTCTGCAACACCATTCGTAAAGGAAATGATGTTCGCACCGTAATTATATGCCCTTGGAAATATGGCCTCATTCGCCGAGCTACAACAACCAAACTTAGAACGAGTTTTTGGAGGTTCAGATATCTTATCTCCGCATATGTTAGCGTCTTGCTCGTGTAATATATTGGGAGTTGTACCCCATTCGGATCGTGTACGAGGGCCGAGCTTACAACAAATGATGAAACCGCTAGGTAAATAAATAAGGGCTCATCGGGGGCATGAGCAGACAAAATCTCAGGGGAGGTGAGATATTGCTTGAGCTCAACGAAAGCTTTGTCATAATCTTCTATCTAGGTCAACTTCTTAGCACCTTACAATACTTCAAAAAAGTAATGGCTCTTGTCCGATGCACGTGAGATAAACCTTGAGAGGGCTGGTAACCTTCCTGTAAGACATTTCACTTCTCTAATATTCGTTGGTGGTTCCATTTGTAAAATTGCATTCAGCTAGACGGGGTCCGCCTCAATACCTTGTTGACTTACCACACAGCCCAAAAACTTACCCTTAGCGACACTAAACGAGCACTTATCCAGGTTAAGCTTGAGATTAAATCTACGTAATAGATCAAAAACAACCTGTAATGAGTTCAGGTGCTACGCTTCTTCATGAGTTTTGACGA
Organism: Limnanthes douglasii subsp. nivea; assembly: GCA_036936605.1. Classification (NCBI taxonomy): domain Eukaryota; kingdom Viridiplantae; phylum Streptophyta; class Magnoliopsida; order Brassicales; family Limnanthaceae; genus Limnanthes; species Limnanthes douglasii. Next base: position 168,546,177 of record JAUPFV010000005.1, on the reverse strand, counting down.
TCATATCGTCAATGTACGCCTCTAAATGTTGTCCTAAGTGATCTTGGAAGATGTGATTTATCAACCGTTGATATGTTGAGCCTGCATTCTTCAACCCAAAAGGTATAACTGTATAGCAGTAGAGACCCCTCTCAGTTTTAAAGATTGTGTGCTCTTGGTCGGATGGGTGCTTCTGTCACACCAGTTTGGCGCAAGGGTTGATAGTTAATTTATGGCTTATGATCGAATGGCTTTCTCCCGAGACATTAGCTGCCTCCCAAGCAAATACATCTAAATGATTTGCTAATAAAGCTATAAAACGTACCTTTAAATGCTGGGACAACTCCTTACCCAACCAAGCACTCTACTATCAGCTATGAATGTGTCCACTGTTGTAGTATCTGCAGTTGCTGAATCCTCATTTTCTCGTGGATCGTCCACTGGGTCTGGCGAGGTGAGATATAGCGTTCCTGGTGTAACATCTCCCTAGCCATTTAATTTCTTTTGGAGAGGTTTGGATGGGTCCGACGCGATTGCATAATACGTTCACGCAGTTCTCTAGCTGCCTTGTATTGTTCCTTCTAAGCTGCATACAGGGTATTTGATGCATTGTCGAAATATAAACGGTGTCGCCTCCATCTTATGAAGCTATGATTGTCCAATAATGGCATGGTAAGGGCTCGGTGTGTCAGAAATTATAAACAGTTTTTTAGTTCCTTTTTCGTGGCTCCGTGACCAACCTTTACTAACAGCTCCACCTCCCCAACACATTGTGAGGTTCTTTCTTCGTAGCCGACCAACGTCCACTGAATAGGTCGGTATGGGGGCACGTTCTGCATATGATCAAAGCTACTTTTGAAAATAATATTTGTTGAGCTTCCTCTATCAACCAACACTCGAGTTACCATTACCCCTCCGATATTTAGGTGAATAGTCAAAGCGTCTTCATGTGGTAGATTGATACCTCTGAGATCGTCGTCATTGAATGTGGGGTCGGCTACTTGGTCCCTATAGTTTCGATAAGAATTTGTATATATTTTGTACACGTCAAACTCATTTTTAGCTCGCTTATGTTGAGCTGGCCTTTGACCTGTGACTGAGCTTCCCCTGATATGGTGAGAAGTCATTGTTTCTTGTTAGGTTCTAGTTCTGATTTCTCATTCTTTAGAAAAGGAACTTCCTCACGGGGATCCGGATGAGATCTCTTGATATACTGTATTAGCTCACCATTGTATATCAAGAGCTGAATCTCTTCTCTTAATTTCCAGCACTCATCCGAGGAATGTCCATGATCATGATAATATGCACAGTAATACTGATTAGATCTTTAAATCCTGGTGCGCTCATCGTGCACGGAAATCGGTACTTTGTGCGCCCATTTGTTCGATAATAAATCACCGAGATAACCTTGGTCAATGGGGTGAAGTGCCTATTTGGTTGCTCGAGCTGCTGGGGTTGCCTGTTATAATTCATTTTTTGGCTGCTCCTCAATCTTTTTCCGTTCGGTTTCGCCTTCTTTGAAATTCGATATGCACCGCTCGGGTGACCATCCCATCTCTGGCATCGTCAACCCTAATAAAAGTATCTGCCTTGGCGAGGAGGTCTCCCATGTTATCAGTTGGGAACTTGATGAGATCTGCATACAATTCCCCATTTCGATCGAGCCCTCGTTTCAGGGATGCCACCATCATGTTTTCGGCCAAATCTGGTAAAACATTCATAGCATGAACAAATATTCTAACATAACTTTTAAAAGACTCACCTCGTCACTGATAAAGGCCCATAATTGAATCTCACTCACGCTTAAGCTCTTTGTTGCCAACAAACCTTTCCCTAAATACTTTTTGCAGTCCTGTAAAGTAATAGATGGATCATTTCAGTAAGCTGCTGAATCACTCTATGGCGTTACCTTTGAGACTCATGGACAGTTCTTGACACAACATCGCATCATCGAGGTTGAAGGTCATCATCATATTTATAAACTGATCCAAATGCCTTTATGGATCTCCCGTTCCATCATACGCTTCCATCCTGAATGGGTTGAACTTCCTCGGGAGCTGAGCTTCAAGAATCTTCTCAGAGAATGGTGATTCTTTAGTATGTAGGCTGAGAATCTTGGGCATACCTGATTGTAACGGAGATCTTTACCTTCCCGAGCCCGCTTGGTTGACGTCTGCTTCACCTGGTCCCGCGGACCCCTGCTACGATTCTTCTCTCGCTCTCGCCTTCACCTTCCCGCTTATCATCTCATTTATACGATTGATCTGTTCTGTTAACTTTGCTTGCCTCCGGACCGGACGATTGATTCGCCCTGCTCGAGTCTTTGATCTTAGCGGTGAGAGCATAAATAACGTCATTCATTCCTGCCATTATGGCATGAATGGCTTGTTCCCTTGCGTCTCGCTCGAACGCTATTTTCATCTGTTCCTCCAGGAGATTCTGGAGTCTTTGCACTAATTGGAGGACCGTTGAGTCAGCTGTTGGGATGGCTTCCATAGTTTCGTGAGCCCCCGCTGCACCTGTCGGTTGATGGAGATGCACTTCTGCCCGGGAAATGACCGTGGGCTGAATCATTGGTTCCTCCGTCACCACTAACTCTTGGGTACCATGGAATTACCCTCTTGAGGAGCTACATGACCGTAAAGTGGGACACTTCGCCCTCCTGTTTGATTCATGACTCCTCTCCGGTGTGTCATTACTTCGCTTGTTTCCTGGTTGTCTCTCTCGATTCCTGACCTTGTGACTACCATGGTGATTGGTTAATATTTCCCACAGACGACGCTAAATTTGTTACGGGAATAACAATTATTGCCACAATTAAGTAACTGGGATTTTAGTTAAGAAAGAGATAAAGCAAAAAATGATCGTCTTATTCATGGATAGGTTCTTCCTATTTATAATGTTATGAGTTAGTGAGCGGTTACACACGTTTACACTTAATACTCCACTAACTCACTAAAGTCACTATCCCTATAATCTTTGAGTAAGTAATTAATACGGTTTGACTTAAAAGTCAAAACGTATGTTACATAATTAATAAAGAAACGCCTTGTCTGATATGTGCTTCAAATCTAATTGGGCCATCCCTTGAGTACGATCAGATCTGTTTTGGCTTGTCGAGGTCGAGCTCACTGATCTCGCGGTCTATTTGTCTTCTTTGAGCTCGCGCTCAATCTTGATCATATATTCATCGCATCCTTAATCTGGTCGATCAACTCTTCTCTTAATCTTTTCGAGCTCGATCTGCCTTCGAGCTCGATCTGCTTTTGAGCTCGATCTGAGTAGTGGTCGATCTGCCTTCGTGCTCATCCTGCCTCTAAGCTTGTCAACGTTGTTGAACTCATCCTTTTTTTAATTGCTTGTCCTAATCCGAGTTCGCGATCCTCTAGCTCGTTCTCGCACTTACTTGGAGGAATCCGCCCTTATCAAAAAATAACTTCTTAAAATGATATTTTGTAGTATTTAAGTCTTGTCTCTAAGGTTTACCTGCTTGTCATCCGATGTTATTTATCAAAGAAACATAAAAAAGTATTCTTATATGCCATATCTAAAGATGAAACTAATGGTTAATTTTTTTATTTTTTTAGCGAATCGTGAAAAATGTCATATATGTATATGTAATTGTAAAACATGTTATATATGTATATGTGAACTGTAAAATATGTCATACATATAATATGTAAAATACATAACCATTATGACTTATAAATTATTGATTGTTGAATTATGAAACACATATTATTCAATGGAATGTGACACGGGATTTGTTTTTAATTTGTGAAACGTAAAACAAATATTCAAGCATGATGTGAAATGATTCTTACTATGGATTGCAAAACATGACAATTTTATAATTGTGAAATGCGAAACTTGATTATTCAATATTATTTTACTTATTTTTATAATTGTGCATTATTTTTCAGATCATATTTATTTTGTATCGGCATGTATGATAATTAATATTCTTTCTACTTTGTTTTCTCATTTTTATCATTTGTGTTAGATTTATCATCTTCTTAGAAAATTAAAGCATGAATTGAGTCATACCTTCGTAAACTTTGGACATGGGTGGTTCAAACAATGTCTGTATATTTTTACCATAACATGTTCACTTCATATATGGAATAACTTATTGGAGAATAAACTTCAAAAGTTGTTAGTTTTTTTTTGAAAAATTGGCTCCAAACAAATATGCGTGTGCTTTTATCAAAGATAAACCATACGGTTGCATGCCTTCTAGTCTAGATTAGTCATTTAATAATTATATCAAAGAGTTTTGTAGTCTTCATATGATGAAATTAATTGACAATATTAAAATTTTACTTATTATTAAAATATCAAGATGATATGCGGATTCTAGGTTGACTACTAATTTATGTCTCAAATTCAAAAATAATATTAAGATTAATATCGAATTAGGTTGTCCATGGTTAGTTTATTTGTCTTCGTTCGTATCAAAAAAAGTTTATTCAAAACTTGTTATGGTTGCTGATTCTTATGGGTTTTAAATGGTCTTGGGGTATATGGAAAATTGATTATTTCTCATGTTATCATATTTTAGTCGTTATACTTAGCAATAAGAAAAATATTATAACATATGTTGGGTCATACTATGACTCAAGCCCTAATAAGGACACTAGTTTAAATGGTATATATGTTTTGATTATATTTTGTGAACCATCTAATTCTACGAAATATTTGGTTACTTTTTCACAAAATTTGAAAAGGATATTGAGAAGACTGAAAAAGAAACGTACTATGTCTAGAGGAGAAATCATCATCCAAAAGACAACCTGTAATCATTATGGGAAATTAGGTTATAATAGACGATCATTGGAAACATAAAATCAATGTAATATATCAATGATAAATATCTATTAATCGAAATACCTCACATTTATTATTTTCCTAGTCTCGAACAATTTTTTTCTTTAAGTTGTTTTATAATTTTTTATATATTAATTTTCCAAATTCCAAATTTTTGGTTGTATAAGTATTTTGGATTACGAAACAAATATTTTCCACTTTGTAGATCGGCGTATAAGATATTTTCCACTTTACATATTCTGAAGCAAGCTCAAATATGTATTAATTTGAATTACAAATCGTGAAATACTAGATAACTGAAATATAAATTTCGAAATATTAGTAAAATAAAACATGGACGATAAACTAGAATTAAAATGAAATACAAATGGTGAAATATTATTATTGAATTGCTTAAGTGTGGATAAAATTGAAATGTGAAACATATGTAAGCTTAACAATGAAATGTGAACGTAATCAAAGTTGATTGCGAAAAAATGCTTAATTTGTTTAAGGTTTTGAAGATACAATTGTGAAAAATATATTAAATCAAATGCTAACAAGTATCAAGTTTGTAAAAAAATATAAAATGTTCAAATCTAATAAGACAAGGTAATGTATAATGCAATATATAATTGTTTTTAGTATAAATAAATCAATTACTACAACATCTATTTGTGTATCTATCATTAAGTAAGGTATCAAACATAAATTCTCTCTTAAGTATAGCAACATCGAGATCACAATGTCGGTTATACTACTATTTTTAATAAATCACAAGCGTACTTATAAACTATTACCCCACAATCGGTAGTTTTTTGTGGGTTATCTCTTGAGTATAATATATTTATTTTCGGGTTCGGTTTCAAAAGTCCCTTTCAGAGAATCTACTTTATCTGTAAATTTAGGTAAATAATAAGTTCTATCACACATATAATTTAGATGGAAAATGCGAACAAGGTTTAATACTAGTGTGAAATGTGAAACATGATCAATATTGGATGTGGAATGCAAAACATGTCCAATACTGAATGTGAAATGTGAAACATATCATATATTAAATAAAAAATATATAACGTGCACTATACTGAATGTGAAATGCGAAATAAACCTTATTATAAATGCAAAGTGTGAAACATATGTAAAGCCAACTGTGAAATAAGCATAACTTATAAATCTGTTTGATGTATATTTTTTGTTTTATCTCTAAAAGTATTTCAGATTCGACACAAGTGTGCTATAGTTTACTATTTTTTCATTACTGACGTCGATCGTCATTAATATTTAGTGATTGATTCCACCTCGTATGCTAGAGTGCATATTGAAATTATGGGATAATTTGTATCACTATCAATTTCCAAGTAAAATTTCTCAATTATTTCTATGACATATGTTCCACTAGTCAATGATATCTACATGAACAAAAATTTTACGATAACTCTTAGCAACACTTTTTTGTATTTATAATTTTATATTTTTTGCATAAAAATAAGATATGATTACCATTCTATTCCCTCAGAAGGCTAATTATTTACCAGACATTGAAATGGTTCCATCAAATCCAAACGACGGTATATAAAATCTTTTATCAAAAAGTCGACACTAGATATAAGCATCAAAATCAACCACATGCAAAATGTGAAACACTTGTTAAATCATATAAAAACTGTGAAACACTTGTTAAACTTGAATACGAAATGTGAAGCACTTCTTAACCTTGAATACGAAATGTAAAACAATTGTTAAACTTTAATACATAATGCGAAAAATTGATAAACTAAATGCGAAATGAGAAACACTTACTAAACTTACTGTCAAATTCGAAATGAGAAATACTTATTAAACTTACTATCAAATACGGAACATTTTTAGATGAACTTGAAAAAATGTTACTTTGTAGTCAACTTGGTCTCCATTAGCTAATGTTATCATGTTACTCACACTAACATGGATCAGTAGTTTATGAACCGACTATACCATCAAATCATCTTGATTTGTCCACATTTAAATTATTTCTAGTATTATAGATTCGATGACATTAATATAAGGTTTTGATACTGTAACTATTGGTCAATCAAATTAGAAATCATCATCAAGTTTTCAATAAAATATTACCTCATCATATGGTTCACACTCTTTTTCTACATCGTTTTTTTTATTTGTTATAATTGAAGTTTTACCTTTCCACACTGTTATAGATGGCTGATATTTTCCCTCATGCTTAAAAAACAATGGTTAAATATAAATAAAAAACACGTGTAATTTCAAATACAAAATAAAAAAATGGACGAAAAAACACACATGAACTGCAAGATGGTAGGAAACAATACAAGTGTACTATTTACGTTTTTGTTTTGATGATTAATAGATTTGAGAATTATCAAACCATAGAGAAAAAACATAAAATTTAAATCTAAAATTTAATATAGATATTTACTAATTAGCAAACAAAAAATTGAAGTTGAATTTTTTTATCCACTGGATCATGATTCTGTAATTTATAATAAAACTGAATGAAATAAAATTGAAATTGAAAGTAATCAATATTAAAACAATTACATGGTCACTAGAACATGTATATATAATTTATTAAAATAATTAAATAATTAATTAAATTAAATAAAAAAAGTTATGTTCTCTTTCATAGTGTTGTCTTACCTTTCGATCATCGATAACTAACCTGCTTGTATGACAGATTATATCTCTAGTCTTGTACCTCATAAATATAAATTTTATATAAATTTTAAAAACATTTTTCATACTTTAGTAGTTCAGTTCATGAACGTAGCGCACTACTCAGTGTTATTAGTAAAACTTTGAAGTACGTATCACATTTTGTTCTTGAGCTAAATCTATTATCAATCAATTAATCCGTAGAAAATTTAAACATTATGCTCACTACTAATACTGAAAATATATATATAAAGATGATATTAAAAAGAATAATTTTTAATTCATAAGAAATGTATAAATAAAAGTTATATGATCACATAATACATAATAACGAGGTTTAACTACTAATGTATTGTTTACTTTCTTTGTCGGTCTAGTTGTCGTGTGCTTGATGTGTAAGGGTTTTTTTGTTTTCTGAAACCCTATTTCCAAAAAATAAAACCATACTTCCTAAAATATCACCATTCTCATCGGATAAAATAAAAAAAAATTATTTTTTAAAATCAAATAATAACATATTATGATATTCTTAGAAAACCAAATTTTTTTATTTTCTAATTATGTCTTTAAGTCTATATTTTTTCTTCTTTACTTTATTCTTCATCTATATCTTCATGTCATTGGTTAAGTAATATAAAATCAAGGATAAATATCATTTTGATCAAATTTACCTTACACTTATTTATTTGTTATTCTTGTGGGAAAACTAAATATAACTATTTTAAAAGTATAATTAAATGATATTATCTATTATATAAATCAAGACTAAATTTCTTAATTACAAATATAGCCAATGAAAAGAGTGAAAAAAAATTAGCGACGTGCTATATAAAAAATTAGAAGAATTTTAAAAAATTAAAATTTGTCTAGAAAAAATTAAAATTACATTGCATGTTATCTACTTGAATTTTTTTAAAGCATTTTGATAATAAATCAAAATAATATCAATTAATAGTTGTAAATTTTTATTTGGAGAGACTCTTGTTTAGGTACCAATATTAGTTCGAAATCAACATTTGATACCATATAAGATGATTATCCAAATTTCGTACCAAGTATCTACCAAAATAGTATAATAACCTTCTTTGTAATATTAATTGTAACTTCTAAAAAAATAAGTTTTTTTTTCTTTTTTTGTAAAGTTCGTATCTTTTGATTTATAATTCTAAAAGTAAAATTGAAACCACCATTGTGTTTATATTTACGAGACATATCAAACAAGTAGTCTATATGATATGTTTCAGAAAAATAATAATTAAAACTACTAAAAAAATTAGATTAATACTGAACATTTTAAAATTGCTAATTAGCATTTTTAATTCTTCTAATACTGCTAATTAACAGATTTGATTTTTCTGCTAATTGAAAGTATTAAAAAATTTAATCTCATTAAAAACTATCGTTTCAAATCACTATTACTAAAGATAAATAACTTTATAAATAAATATATATATATTACTTGTGTAGATATAAAACCATTTCTAAACAGTATTACTAAAATATTAGATATAGCTAAAATAAGTCTAAAATAGCTTTTTTTTCTTTGGTATGGTTATATTATTATATTTTATAAACTTAGTGACAAATTTTAAAATATTTATAGTTTAGACTTTCAAGTGAAAAATAGGCGATTTTAAAAAAATTATGTAACTAAAAACTTAATGACGTAGCGAATAAAATAAATTCTTCAAAGCTAGTGGTAGTGTTTGAAGATTTTGAAGACCAAGGGTGGTAATTAATTAGTGGGTAAGCTAAGTGATAAGTCAAAGGTGCTAAGTGATAAGTCAAAGGTGTTATTGCTCATGAACAAAATTCTGAAGCATGTATTCTGATTGAAGAAAGCTGAAGACACACGTAAAAACCCTATTTCTCAATAGAGTAATTGGAAAAGAGATTACTTCGTCTAGAGAAATATACACTAGTTTCGGATCAAATATTATGTCGAAACAATTTAGGGTTTAAGCAATCGAAAATACATATCGTCAAAATCAAAGAAACAATGAAAGAGAGTAACGGCGAGGAAAGAGAAAGACAAAGACGAGGGTATTTTAAGATTATTGAAAATAATTGATATTAAAAATAGATAATTAGCATATTAATTTTTTTTACGTGGAATTAGGCTTCTAAAGGTAGACTAAATTTGAATTAGTATCTTATTTTGGTAGTTATAAGAAAATAAATCTTTTATTTTTTAATGATTACATAATATATATATATATATATATATATATATATATATATATATATATATATATATATATATATATATACACACGGTCAATGAATCCCAAACCAATTAACCTAGGTTATTAGGCGATAAAACACCCCAACGGACATGTAAACTTAAAATAATAATTATTATTATTTTATATATATATATATATATATATATATATATATATATATAAATTGTATAATGCCTAGTTTTATTAAGCTTCCTACTTAATCTGTTTAACAAGTTTTAGATCAGTGACATCCCTCCAAGTTTGTTAGAAGCATTAGGTGATGAAGCACCCTTAAAGATTTACTAACTTAAACTAATTTGGTTACAAAACTAGACAAGTCACATCTAAGAGTTAACATAAATATTTTTTTTCACATTCTACCCGATTTGGAATGAGACCCTCTTACTTAGTAAATATTTACAAAATATCTTTATTTAATATATATATATATATATATATATATATATATATATATATATATATATATATATATATATATATATATATATATATATATATATATAAATAAGAAAACAAATTTGTCTAATATTTTAATATTTTTATATACATATAACAACTACTCTTTAGAATATTTTATTACATGTGTTAATTAATTTCTATGTAAAAAGTTATACTCAAAGTAATTTTGTAATATAATTAATTTTCATAAATTCTAGATAAAAATAAACTTAAAAATCTAATCAAATCAAAATCTAAACATGCAAATTTGACTTCTAACTTAAACCCAATTCATAAGTTTGAATTAGGGCCTAAGGTCCTCAAATATACAATAAATAATATCAAATGGTCATAAAGAAATTTTAAAAATTATAATATTTACCAAAATACCCACATATCTCATACCCACGCTTAGTATTTGATATTGTCCATAATATTAAGAACACAAAAAATTAATAAAAAAAGAATAGTACTTGATGGATATATTTGGGGTTAAAATTACGGAGTTGAATGAAAAAACTAGAGTTAAATTGATGGAGCTATTTGGTTCCTTCGCAAGAAAGTTTAATGAAAATAAAAATAAAAGCTTACAGATAGAAAAGTAAAGCATCACAAAATACAACCTGATAAATTAAACAAAATAGTACATAATACATAAAAGAGTAGATAAAAGCAACTATACAAATAAAAATAAATTAAATTAAAACTTACAGTGGGTTGCCTCCCAATCAACACTTTATTTTCAGTCGATAGCTCAAATATTTGGGTTTTTCATTGTTCAAGTTGAAGAGGAACTGACACCCAATCATCATCAACAACTCCTTGATAGTAACATGAGTTTATCTTATCACCATTCTAAGGACATACTCTATTTCTCTAGTATACAAAGTCTTAGCACAATTTTATTTTCTTCCCTAAAATGACATCTCTCCCAATTAAGACCATGATTAGTTTCTAAAACTTGCATTTTTTTCTTGGTTTTATACAACTATCCCTGATTTCTAGTTAGTGAATTGTAGAATTTCTCCATCAAAAGTTTAATGTGATGATTGGGAGGGCTGATATCTCTTGTGTTTGTTATCGTCAAACATGTGGCTTCTTTGAGTTGCCTTAGCACATTTTTCTAACTTAGATGTTTCACCTTTTGATGATTTATCTTTTAACTTTGAAGTCTGAATATTCCTAGATTGTACTAACTTAGAGAAATAGTTGTAGCTTTTATTCCACTTATCCCTGATTTCCAATATAAAGAAAGAGAAATTAAATTGATTCTAACACCTAAATCATATAGACTTTTGTAAAATGTTAAATTATAATTTCTTAAAGAATAGTAAAACTCCAAAGATCTTGTAAGTTGAGTATAAATTTACTTTAAACTAGTGCATTTCATTCCTCTGTCAGCATAACCGTCTCGAAGTCTTTGAATTTCCTTTTGTGTGAAAATATATATTTGAAAAACTGTATATACTTAGGCATTTGTTGTAGCAATTCAACAAAAGACATATTAATCTTTAAGTTTCGAAATAACTCAAAGAATTTAGAGAATTGATTTTTTGGACTTTTGTTTCTTCTTTCGACGTTGACAGAGAATTCAAGGTGTATATTTTTATATTGGAGGGGTTGGGCTGCCTCTAGGACTTTTTCTTGATCATTATAGCTTTGGTCGCAACGAAGTATTTCACTGAGAGATTTTGTATTTTTAAACGCATCACGACTGCGATTAACATAGCTCTTTTCACAATAAAACAGATAGTGGTCGCGATAAAAAATAGTTGGCTGCAACAAATTCCATCCCTAAGACCTTTTGTCTTGTCTGCTACAACTTTATCGCAATCAGTAAGGTCATTTACGCGGTATAGTACCAAACTTGATCACGACCATCAACATCTTGGCTATGATCCTTGGCATTTTGATTGTGATCATCAGCATCTTGGATGCGATTATCATCATCTTGGTTGCTATAAAGTGCTTCTCTGTTAACTTCTCTTACTTTTTCATCTACTTTTTCATGATCATCTATTTCCTGGTCGCGACCGTCTTCCTTTTTTCACCATTTTTCTCAACTCCATGACCAATTTATCTCACAGGTCTTAGAGTGATTGCATTAACTTGGTTTGGTTTATATTTGATATTGCTAGGCCAAGCTCCTTGATTTATTGATGCCAACATAAAGTGTATTTCCCCTAATTAAACCTTTAAATTCTTCAAGCATGCTCCATGATTTTGAATGGACACGTTTATAGTCTTCATGTAAGATTTTTTCCTCTTAAAAAGAGTATTGAAGAATTAAACAAACTTGTTCAATTTTTTCTCAAAAGTTAACTTATTTTCCAGCGTGTCTAAATCTTCTAACTTTCATCCGTTATTCTATGAAAAGTTTAGATTTTTCCTTTGAACAGCTTGACATTGTTATTATATTACGTATTGGGCCTTTCTGGAAGTTGCTTGCATACATTGCATCATCTAATGTTGCAAATTTGTTTATAATCCATGAATGGTAAGCCTCAACTTCTTTTATTACAACAAAAATCATTTTTAGTCAACCCATTTGTTGCTTAAGTTCTTTTCTTTTTACATGAAAAAAGGCTCATTGTTCATTGCATACATCTCAAGTTTTTTTATATGCATAATGTTTGCTGGAGAGTACTTCATATAGTCAGTATACTTCATCTGATGTTTTCTCAATTGTAGAACCTCCACTTGCAGCGTCTACCATCAGCTTGTTCTTCGTCATCAATCCATAAACTTTTGGAAAATTAGCCATATTGAGATACCATGGTGATAGCATCTTTGTAAAAAATCTTTGTAAGGTTCCCAATAGTCACACACAGACTCATCGCTTTTATATGTGAAGGTTGTGATATTGTTATGAAACTTGGTTGACCTTGGTGGTGGGAAGTATTTTGCTATAAATAGTTGAGCTAGATGCTCACATATCGTTATACAGTATCGAGTCAATGATCGTAGATAAAATTTTTCTTTTATCTTAAGAGAAAATAAAAAAATCGAAGTCTTACAACATCTGATGAGACGTTATTATACTGGAAGATGTCTTGGAAAATAACTATATGAGTATGTGAACATTGCTCTGGATTTCAACGAACGTGTGGTTGTTTTGGATTATGATGACCAGCGGCGGTTTGATTTTACCTATAGCCTTAAGATGATGGGTTTAAACTCATTTAGTGAATGACTTGCATAGTTTTTTATTCTTCTTGCAATAAGTCTGTCGTGTAGTACTCTTTCGACGACCAATGTTACTGTATTAATTTGTACAAAAATAAAAATAAAAAATTTAATTAGCAAAAAAATCAAACTAATAGATCTAAAAATAAATATTAATTCTTTGGTAACGACGCTAAACACTTGGTAGGATGCAAGTGTGTGATTTTTATTGTATTTTTTATGAGTACTAGGCTCGAGAATTATGGAATCATAAGAAAAACCCTAAATTTTAAATCTACAATTTAGTATAAAAATCTAAATGATCATTATTATGTGATTTATAATAAAATTGAATAAAATAAAATATTAATTGGTGTGGATAATAATTGCCTGAGGGTAGGCTGGTAATTTCAGTTGGTGTTTTATGGTGGTGTGTGGGTGTTTAAGTGTTTAGAGTAGAGAGTAGAGAGATAATTAAGCAGCTGGTAGCAGTTAATTCTCATTACCTACACTTAATGCAGGTGGTTGGGTATTTATACCCTGGTGTTTGGGCCCTAATGGGCTTTCGGGTCATGTTTAATGGACCCGGGTCATGTTCAAAGACCCATGAGCTCTAAGTAGGTGAGCAAGTAGCTTAGTCAAGAAGTGTTTAGGTTTTTTAGTACTTTTGTCATAGTTCGAACAGTCCTATGGTCTAGATGTTCGAAGTGAGCTGTCCGGTATCCGGAGAGGTTGGACCGATCTGTCCCTGTACGGGGAGCAGGCAAAATCCGGACTCATCAGGAGCCCTTTTTTTAGGTATTTGTTCAAATTCTCTTTGTCAAAAACCTGAAAACAGTCCGATATCAGGGGTAGTTCTCATCCGGAGAGATTTATTTGCTTTATGGTTTTATCCGGACAGATAAAGCTTTGATGAATCCAAACGGTTTTTTGCCAGAGATCGTGGGACACGTGTCATACTCTGATTGGTTGCTTTAGCCGTTTTTTCACCTTGAATTTCGAACCCACCTTCTTCGAAAAGCAACCTCTTTAATTACAAATGGTGACATCAGCGCCGTCTTTTAATCATTGCCAAACTTTTCGAATTCTCCTAGGAATCAACTGCTTTTTCAGATTTACTATAAATTCAAACTCACTTTCTACTGTCTTACTATCTCTTTCATATTTACTCTGCATATTTTCTTAGAGCTTTCTCTCTCTAAAGCAAAGATTTACTTGATAGTTTATGTTTACAGCAAGGACTGCTTTGATCAAAGGCGGGTGGCTCAACCTTTCTGAGTTGGAGAAGGCACAAAAAGTCGAGAAGGAAAGACGAATCGCAGCAGGGTTACCTACTTCGCCTGTTGACAGACCAATCGCCTCTGCTGCAGAGTCAGATCGAGGATCTTCTTCCGCCAAAGGCACTAAGCCTAGAAAGTTATTCCAACCTAGCCTTTCCCCCATCATCTCTGGTTCCTCGGTTCAGGAATCAGAATCCATCGTCGAACCAGGAGTAACTGCCACCAGCTTCAAAAAACCCTCACCCTTCTTAGCGATGGGATCAGACATGGAGCACTCCCCGGAGAAGTTAGTCGACCGAAGAAAGAGTCGGCTGGTTAAGGGGCAAGCCTCTAAGAACACTCTCTCAAAGTCGGGGGCAAAAAATAGCAGCTCTGGGTCTGGAGTGCCTATCAGAGCTCCCCGGGAAAGACTACCTGGTCCGGAGGCTAGCAGCCCAGCACTTTGAAGAGAGACCTCTGCCTCAGAGCTCCAGCCTGAGACTAGAAGTCAAGGAAACACTGAAGATCAGCAGTCCGGAAGCCAGGCTGAGCCAAGTTTGAATTCTCCCCGGGCCACTGCCACTGATATTCCTCCAACGATCATGGAGGAAAAAATGGAGGACTCTGCTGAAGAAGTCCCTTTCGAGTCTGAGCCCTCCGGTCAGACTAGTAATACTGCTGCTGCCAAAAAAGATAAAGGCAAAGAAAAACTGTGCTTGAGGCACCCGGAGCTGCCGGAGTGTCTTGAAGGGAAGGTGGGGCCTTGTTTTCACAAGGTCAAACTTAAATACCTCTTGGCCTTACAGAAGACCAAGTATGCATTCATCCATACGGCTGAACTAGGTCGAATGCGCACAAAATGGGGGATCCCAGAAAATGTGAAGATAAGGGTTCCCATAGATCCTGAAACTCCTATGGATTGCAAGCTGAATGAAATAGTCATCTTCACGGAGCTATTTAATTGGGGACTCAGATTCCCATTGGACCCAGAGATTGTCAGATATTTTCATCTGATCAAACTCTGTCCGAGCCAGCTGAGCCCCAACGCTTGGTATACCCTTATGTCATGCATCATGGCATCAAGGCTGTCTGGGATCCCTCTTCCTATGGAAGAGTTTATTGCAGTGGCCAATCTTTGCAAACATCACCAATTCCCCTTCTACCACTTCAATATGGGGGACAGTTTCAAAGCTGTTGATGATCTGTTGGAGTCTGAGAGTAAATGGAGGAGCCAGTTTTTGTTCGTCAGTGGCGCTTGGGAAAACGGAAAGAATATCAAGTCCGGAGTGAACCCAAGCCTCCTCAGAAGCAGGTGGAGGAGTGACCGTAAGTCTCCGACTTTAAATTTTTCTCTACTTCTTCCTTCTTGAAGTTAGTTTAAATTAATTGGTCTTTCTTTTGTCTTAACAGAACTGCCTAAAGAGTTTGGTGATTACTTGAAGGCCGGGCAGGTTACTTGTGGCAAGATTAATGCCTGGGCTGCTGAGGAATGGGGGAACCGATTCCACGCTGCCTTCACCAGTGGAAACTTGGCAAGGTCTCACCTGTGGAACACCACAGGTCGGAGAGACTTGACTTGGGAGGAGCTCACCACCCAGCCTTTTCCGGACACTGTGCTTAAGAGGACCCATGAACCAGATGGGACACTCTTCCTGCCAGGCCGGGCCAAAGCCCTAAGCAAAATGAAGGCCAAGAAGAAAGGCAAGAAGGTGGCGAGCGATGCTAACCCTGCTGATGCTGAGAAGGATGCTCCAATAGACCCGGAGGGGCCGGCCCAGAGCCAAATCGATGTTGCTCTCTTGCAAGTGGTGGAGCAAGAGACCGAAAGGCAGGAAGCAGACCTCCCACAACCTCCAAGGGCTTCCAAGAGGAATCACAAACAGGGGAGTGAATGCGCAGACCGGGTAGCCAAGAAGAAAAAGACTGCTAAGGGAGATGAGCTTGCTCTCCGGGATCCGGAGCTTTCTTTCCAAGCTGACACTTCTGACCCAACGCATGCCGAAGAGATCCCAAGGGACTTTCATACTGATGAAGTTGAAGGAGGAGATCTCAACATCGATGAAGTCGACATCACCGGTCTTGATGAGCTTGGTGAATACTTCCTCAACCTCCCTAGAGACGACTTCGCAGGGCCTTACATTCCTCCGAGCAGCTCCAACACGGTCAACTTCAACGGTAAGACTTTCATTGTCTCTAGTGAGAAGGATACCATAGTGCACTCCTTGTTAAGAAATGTGCAGCCGGTAATTACGTTGGAGAGACAAGTTTGGGGTCAAGCAGACATTATCAAAGACCTTAAGTCTGAGAAGGAAAAGTTGTCCGAAGACCTTCGCACTGCTACTTCCAATGCTGACATGCTAAAGGAAGCAAATGAGGAGTTGAAGAGGAATGAGGAGGAAATCACCACAAAAGTTGCCACTCTAGAGGAAACCATTAGAGAACTCCGGGAGAAGCTGTCCGGTGTGGAGAAGGACCTTGCTACCTCAAAGGAAGAAACCAAGGCAAAAGACAAGGTCATCACCAACTTAACTACTGATAAGATTGCCCTTGAGAATGCAGTGTCCAAGGCTGCCGAGGAGAAAAATACTTTGTTAGAGGAGCAGGAGGCCAAGATCCAAGCCAGGATCAATGCTTATGCCAACCAGATGATCAAGAGCGAAGAGCTACTGCTTGAGAAGGTGAGGTCTGACATGGTTTTACTCTTCCATGAAAAGTTCCCACAGAGGAACCTAGGGGACTTGTGGCTTTATGTTGAGCCCGAAGACCTCCCATACCACACGATGGCCGAAGGTGACAGGTATGGCTACTCTAGTGGCTCCTCGGATGATGAAGAACATACTGGGGAGAGCCCAGATGACAAGAAAGACGATCCCAAAGGCAAGAAGGTAGACGAAAGGAAAGGAGACTTTAAAGTCAATAAGGTAGATGAAGGTGAGCCATCTTTAAGGGATCAACCTTAACTTATGATCTACTTTGTTTATTTTTTATTCAGACTAAAGTCCTTGGAAGGCCAAGGCACTCTTTTTGTAATGGTGTCCGGTGTTCGACCGGACAGGTTTTTTGTGTTGTATCTTGACCATTTAAAAGTCCTTGGAAGGCCAAGGCAATTTTAAGTTATTTATTTCAATGAATATCTCTGTTTTGTGCAACTACCATCTTCTTCCATTGCTTGTTCTAATTTTGATAGCCAAAGTTTAAATAGCCTTTAGTTGTTTCATAGGGAGAGTGTTTAAATTCTTCGGCTAGAGTTTAAATAGCCCTTAGTAATTTCAGTCCGGATAGTATGACCAGGGACAAAACTTTAAAAACACTTAGAAACTTTTTAAGAAGGCATCAAATTTTATTCAACCGTCCGGACACCTCATTAAAACCTCCCCGTGCCACCAGGGAGGAAAGAGTATGCCCCTAAATATTTACATGGATGTTTAAACAAGTAAATATTTATACAAGTGTTATTCCAAGTACATCCGAAGATGCTCGATATTCCAAGGATGAGTTAGAACTCTGCCATATTTGTCTTCCAGCCAATATGTTCCAGGCTTAATTCTTTCAACAACCATATACGGACCCTCCCAAGTTGGGGCCAGCTTTCCGAAGAGATTTTCTTTAGTGTGTAAGAAGACCTTCCTTAATACTTTGTCCCCTGGTTGGAAATCTCTTCTTTTGACTTTGGAAGCAAACGTGCTCCTCATCAAGCCTTGATAGTGTGCAACTCGAAGGTGAGCTTTAACTCGTCTTTCTTCTATCAAATCAAGTTGACCTCTGATTGCCACCTCGTTAGCGTGTTCAGAGAAGTTGTGAACACGAAAAGATGGGAGGGTCTTCTCTATGGGGGCTACTGCATTCATCCCATAGACCAAGGCAAATGGTGATTCTTGTGTTGCAGCCCCAGGTGTTGTCCGGTAGGCCCACAAGACCTCTGCTAGATAACTAGGCCACTTCCCAGCAGCCCTTTCCAAATTCTTTTTTAAACCGGACAGTATAGTTCTATTACCCACTTCAACTTGCCCATTTGCTTGTGGGTGGAAAGGTGAAGAAAAACAATGATGTATACCCCTTGAGGCACAGAAGCTCTCCATTTCTCTATTGTCGAACTGTGGCCCATTGTCTGTTGTTATTTTCTGTGGGACACCAAATCTGCAACATATATTGGATAGAATGAATTTTATAACAACTTTCGATGTTGTCCCTGCTAGAGGGGCTGCTTCTATCCACTTCGATAAGTAGTCTATGGCCACAATTATAGTTTTACGCCCTCCGGACGCCACAGGGAGAGGGCCTACTAAATCCAATCCCCATCGAGCAAAAGGAATGGGCTCAGAAATTGACTCTAAAGGAATGGTTGGTACATGAATTTCATTGTTGTACCTCTGGCATGGGTCACACCTCCTCACCAATTCCTTAGCATCTTTCATGATTGATGGCCAATAGTAACCGGAGAGTAAAACTCTTCTTGTTAAAGCTCTAAACCCACAATGGGCTGACCCCTCACCATCATGCAATTCGGAGAGGACCACTTGTGACTCTTCATCCCCCAAACAACGCAGGAGAGGTTTACTGTAGGACTTTTTATACAACACTTCTCTCAATATGACGAAACCACGAGCTTTGTGCTTCAATGTTCTGGCTAGTGACTTATCTGGAGGCACGACACCATCAGAGAGATATTGAAGGAGAGAAAACCTCAAGTCTTGAGGTTGTTTCACTTGTATTTCAAAACTTTCCTCTTCTTTACCCTTACTAAGTTGAATAGAGGGGCTTTCGAGCACATGGATCCATGGATATGACTCCGTATATGCTATGGTTGCCAATGAGTCTGCTAGCTCATTTTCTGCCCGGGGAATGTGCTCATAGACAACACCTTTAAACTTAAGTGCTTCATTTTTTAGGAGGAGTAAATACTTCACAAGTTGCTCCTTCTTAGCCTCAGATTGGCCTTGGGCATGGTGGATAAGTAGTTGGGAGTCACTTAACAGCTTGACCCTCTTGGCCCCACAAATGTGGGCTAACTTTAACCCAGCTATAGCTGCTTCGTATTCGGACTCGTTATTAGATGCCCTGAAAGCAAAAAAAATAGCCTGGTACATCTTATCTCCATAAGGGGAAGTTAAACATACTCATGCACCACATCCCATAGTGCTAGATCCACCATCTGTCCGGACAACCCATACTTTTTTTATCTTTTATATCAGTAGCTTGCTCTGAATCCCTGTCGGAGTGGAATTCAACCAGAAAATCAGCCACAGCTTGGGCTTTGACTGCTGTTGGGGGAGCAAAGTCTATGTCGAAGTCCCCCAACTCTACTGACCACTTAGTCATTCTGCTCGAAATGTCTGCTTTTTGAAGGACATTCTTTAGGGGAAAAGAGGTCCGGACGATGATAGGATGAGCCTGGAAATAAGGCCTCATCTTCCTTGCAGCTATCACCAGGGCTAATGCCAATTTTTCAAGTTTCAAGTAACGCTTATCTGCATCTATCAAGCTTTTGCTGATGTAGTACACTGGATGGGGATGACTATCGACCTCTCTTACCACCACAGCACTGATGGTACAACTTGAAACTGCCAAATATACAAAGAGAGTCTTCCCATCGACTGGCTTGAACAAAGTTTTGGGGGAGGACATGTGTTTCTTGATCTCATTGAAAGCCTCATCACACTGCGGGGTCTAATCAAAGCCCTTTGCACCCTTCAAGGTTTGAAAGAAAGGAGCGCACCTGTCCGAAGACCTTGAGATAAATCTGTTTAAGGCAGCTAATCTCCCCGTTAACCGTTGTACTTCTTTAATGTTTCGAGGAGGTTCTATCTGGAAAAGAGCATTTAGCTGGTCCGGATCGGGCTGTATTCCATGCTCACTTATGATATAGCCTAGAAAATTCCCGGACTGCACTCCGAACACACACTTCTCAGGGTTTAACTTCAAATTCACTTTTACCAAGTTGGCAAAAGTTTCTTGGAGATCGGACAAGTGCAACTGCTCATCTACACTCTTCACCATCATGTCATCAATGTATACTTCCATATTTCTTCCAATTTGATCAGCAAATGCCTTGTTGACTAACCTCTGATAAGTAGCCCTAGCATTTTTCAAACCAAATGGCATTACTTTGTAGCAATGAAGACCTCTGTCAGTGACAAATGTGGTATGCTGTTGATCCTTTAGATCTACTTGAATCTGATTGTATCCGGAGAAAGCATCCATAAAGGAAAGCAGCTTGTTCCCAGAGGTAGAATCTACTATCTGATCAATCCGGGGGACCGGATACAAGTCTTTTTGGCAAGCTCTATTGAGATCTGTGAAATCAATGCACATGCGCCATTTTTCATTCTTCTTTTTCACCAAGACAGGATTGGCAGTCCACAAAGGGTATTGAGATTCCTTAATGTGCCCCATCTTTGTGAGTCTGTCAACCTCTTGCACAATGACATCAGCCTTTTCTTTGGAAAAGCTCTTCTTTTTTGAACCACTGGCGCTACGTCTCTCTGGACCGATAGGTGATGTGATATCACTTCTGATGGGACTCCAGTAACATCAGCATTGCACCAAGCAAAAACGTGCTGATGGTTCTATAAAAACTTCAACATTTCATTCTTCAACATATGTGGCATTTTAGACCCTATCTTGATACTTTTCCCATCTTCCAAACAGTGTGTTTCTACCTCTTCAACTGGTATCAACACTCCGGGGGTCTCTCTGGGGTCATCAATTTCACCCTCACCCCCAGAAAGGCCCTTAAACTGCTATTGTTCATTAATACGGACTGCCCCCAATGTTCGAGGAGCCAGGGCAGTGGCATAACATTCTCTTGCAATCTTTTGGCTGCTCCAGACGACTCCAACCTGTCCCTGAACAGCATACTTCAAGCACTGGTGGACTGTTGAAGCCACTACATGCATCCTAGAGAGCCAAGACCTCCCTAGAATAGCATTATAGCAAGTGGGACAATCCACCACAATAAAGAGTACTCTGACCATTTTCTTGAAAGGGCCCTTGCCCAATAACACCTCTTCTTCGAACTCTCCGATCACATCTGCTGAGCTGCTTGTGAAGCCCACAATTGACCTGTCCGAATTCTGAATTACAGCTGGATTTTTCATTTTCTTGTAAGTGGTTAGGAAAAGGATATTGGCTGAGCTTCCAGTATCCACCAAGATTCGTCTTATGTCATTTCCCCCTATAGATGCTCCTATGACAATAGCATCCTCATGAGGGCCAGCAATGTCTCTCAAATCATCTTCATCAAATACGATGAAGGGGAATGAGTTTGGTGACTGATAGGATGTCATGCCTCCTTCTAACTGGGAGGCTAAAGTATGAACATGCCTCTTCCTTGAAGAAGCAGTGGGAGCTGTCATAGTGTCCCCTCCGAAAATTGTAAGCGACTCGAAAAACTTAATGAGCCCGAAGACCGATCTAGAACATTCCTCTATAGCACCCACTCTGTATCGAGTTGGATCAGGATCCAAGTATTCAGATTCCACGTCAAACCTTTCAACTATAACCATGGCCCCCTCCGGAGCAGCATTACTTGGACCAACCCGGTGAGTGTTGTCAGGCCTGTTTCCTCCTCTTGGTTTAACGTAAGCTCCCAGCTTTCCCTTCTCAATCAAGTTCTGAACTTCTTGTTTCAATGCTATACAGTCATCAGTGGTATGGCCAATATTATTGTGATATTGGCAAAAAGAGTTGTTGCGATGCTCTCTGGGAGACTGCAGCGTTGCCGGTCTCCGGTAATGCACCTCATCCTTTGTTTTATCAAAAATGGTGGCCACACTTTCTTTTAACTCTGCGAACCACTCCGGTTGCACCCATGGCCCTCTTTTGTTTCTGGATTGCTGACTTTGAGCAGGAGCAACTGGCTGAGACTGAGCTTTTGCCCTACCATGCCCCTGTCCGGTTTCTCTTGCTTTGTTTCCGGACTGATTCTGATTGGGATTTGGTGCCACTGGGGTAGACCTCACCTGCCTGTGCACCCTGGTTTTCTTTGTTTCATCAACATTTATCTGTTTGCCAACCTGATTCAGCAACCCTCCCCATGTAATGGCCTTCTTTCTGGTCACTGAATCAGCTAGATTGCCTGGGTTCAAACCTTGCCTTAGGGATGCTATTGCCACTTGTTCGAAGCAATCAGCCAACTCATTCTTGGTGTTCAAGAAACGACTTATATATTCTTTCAAGGACTCATTTGGTTCCTGGGCACAATGGATTATTGTGTCTCCATTGCCCTTTAGCTCTTTACTCCCTACGAACTGCCTTCGAAAGGCTACCTAAAAAGTATAAAAATCTTTAATACAACCCTGAGGCAGGCTGTTGTACCATTTCAGATCACTCCCCGTGAATGATTGGGAGAATGCCCTGGTTCATCGTGGAAAGCAAAGGGATCCATCAGCATCTTGTCCAAATGCCTCCGGTTATGAGATGACCCCTTACCAATATGCCTCTTCATCCTTCCATGTCTATCCCTTTTTCTTGAATATTTTTTAATCTGCTTTTGCTTCTTTCTGGTTCGACCCTCATCGCTGCTAGAGGACAAGGATTTTTCAACTCCCTCACTGTCCGAAGAGCTATCAGAAGATTCCGAGCTCGAGTCAGAACTCTCCACTGGCTTAGACCGGTGAGACTTTTTGGAACTGGCATGAGTCTTTTTAGTGCTCACATGAGTTTTTGAAGACTCATGCTCTCTGGGGTTATCGGTGTGATGAGCAACCGATGCTTTGGATTTTTCTTTCACGCCCATCTTGGCCTTTTCAGCCCTCAGAGCTTCTATTTCACACTTTAGCCTATCACGCTCTTCGACAGTGTATTCATCGTTCTCTTCCACCACTTCGAGCAAAGCCGGTGGTAGTTCTGGATTGTCCGGATTTATTCGGACAGATTTTCTTAGCTGGTTTTGAATGCTTGATTCAGGTACCTTCTGCTCCCACTGTGGTCGCCAATTTGGTGTGGATAATAATTGCCTGAGGGTAGGCTGGTAATTTCAGTTGGTGTTTTATGGTGGTGTGTGGGTGTTTAAGTGTTTAGAGTAGAGAGTAGAGAGATAATTAAGCAGCTTGGTAGCAGTTAATTCTCATTACCTACACTTAATGCAGGTGGTTGGGTATTTATACCCTGATTTTTGGGCCTTTATGGGCTTTCGGGTCATGTTTAATGGACTCGGGTCATGTTCAAAGACCCATGAGCTCTAAGTAGGTGAGCAAGTAGCTTAGTCAAGAAGTGTTTAGGTTTTTTAGTACTTTTGTCATAGTTCAAACAGTCCTATGGTCTAGATGTTCGAAGTGAGTTGTCCGGTATCCGGAGAGGTTGGACCGATCTGTCCCTGTACGGGGAGCAGGCAAAATCCAGACTCAACATTAATTAAAAGTTAAAGTAATAAATATTAAAACGCTATTACGATCACTAGAACATGCATATACAATTTTTCCGAGTGTAGCCTTTATCTCTTGATCACAACAACTAATCTTTTTGTATAACTGACTATATCTCCAGTCTCCTGCCTACAATTAGATATAAATTCAAAGAACCTAGTTTATATTTTACTGGTCATGTACTTAGCACACTACTCATTCAACCCATTGGTATTAGTACAAATCCGTAGAAAAAATCATCTCTGAGTCTCAGCCTAAATCTATTATCAATCAACTAATCTCCTAGGAAATTGAAAACATTATGTTCACTACTAATACGGAAAAACAATAAAGAATAAATTAAAAAAAATCAATTCATAACAATAGTATATACACGATTTCCATGACCCTAGAATAAAAAAATTAATGTGTTGTGTACTTTCTTCACTAGTCTTGTTGTCTTGTAGGAAACATTATGGGTTTTTTTAAACCCTATTTCCTAATAATAGAACCACATTTCCTGAAATAAAATTCCCACTTTCATCAAATAAAATAAAATTATTATATTATTCTCTAAATTAAATAATAAGATATAGTTATTTATTCTTAGGAGATAAAATCTTTTTCTTATCAAATTTCGTCTTTGATTTTAATTTATTTTTTCTTTTGTTTTTTCTTTAAGTTTTAGACGTCGATTTCTTCAAATTTTTCTCTTTAAAAAAACTAATTTTTGCTATCTTATCTCTTAGTTTACTAATAAACACAAAAATAAACAAATCAGAATATTTTATTCATTATTAATTAAAACTAAAAATCAAATTAGTATAAAAATAATATATTATCTCATTTTATCACAATACAAAACATAACTCAACTACCAAATATAAAATATTAAAAAAAACTAAATAAGTTATGATAAATATTTTATGACGATTGGGGAAATGGGCTAAGATTGTTAAATACATTAGAAAAATATATAATATGAAGAAAAAAAAGGTTGTGGGAAATGCAAAATGAAAAATACATTAAATTTTTAAAATCTAACTTTTAAAATATGAAATGAATTCTTTTTTATCAAAAGGATATACAAAATATGAAAAATTATCAAAAGATAATTGAAATGTAAAATAATATTTTTTGAATACACTTTTTAAATTTAAAATTTAAAACAATATTAAAAAGAAATATTAAATTAAGTGATTATTTATTTTTCTTTTTTATGTGATATTTTCAAACATCGAATCTTTATTTGAACTAATGGTTATTGTAAAAAAAAATCAAGTTTGAGATATAATTTTCAAATTCTTTTGTGACTCTTCCATCGGTTTCTTTAATATCTAAGTATTCATGAAGTGGTAGTTCTTCTTCGTGGTTTAAGCTGGTACCTATGTGGTTCATATTCTCCATATAAAAAACCATCTTTGTTCTCAAAGGTTCCTCAATAAATATCATTGTTATCTCTTTATTTCTCCATATAATCTTCTTGTTTTTCATCCTCGAAATTATTTTCTTCCTTATATCCCTAAACACCAATCCCTATGTTTGTGCATCTGTTAAAACCAACACTTTATCTGAAACATACGAAATGTTTAATTATTTAAGTAAAAGTGAATTGCAAAATAATTTAAAAGGTAAATATAAAATATAAAAGAAATTAAAATGTAAACGCAAAAAGAGAAACAAGTTTAACTATTAAATACGAAATGTAAAACGTTTGTAATATGAAATACAAAACGTGAAATGAGTCATAATCAACATCTGGAAAATGTGAAACACTAATTATATTAAATGCAAAATATGAAATACTTTTTAAAAATGTGAAATACAAAAAAACATACATGACCATTTGTGATCTCCCCCAACGATTCAATCAAAACCAATTTTCCATTTTTTCAATTCCAACCATTTGAAACATCATGGCACCAAGCCTGCAATTGTTTCTTTTGTTCTTATTATTGTGGGTTTCCTAATAAATTATTGCATATAATTTGTATAAGATTGAGTACATATACATGTTATATTGTAAACAATCGTTCCTTTTAATTATCGATACTACTAAGAAGGCAAAATTACTTACTTGTCAAGTTGTTCATCTTAGTAATGATTGATTGTAATGATGACATTGTTCCTCTATGGTGTTCTTATGTTTCTTCAACTTTAAATAAAAAATATTCAATTATGTAAATGACAATGTACAAATACATAAGATGCACAAAACACAGACAGAAAAAATATGAGATGAACAAAACACTAACATAAAGAGGGAAAATAAGAGGAAGTGGGGGTTTGTCGAGTCAGTCCGACCAAAAAATAATAAATAAAATTGTATGATAAGCGAAGGAATCATATCATACGTTTTTCTTATTTAGATAACACAATTTGCTTTAATTTTTAACTTAATTGCATTATAACTTTTTATTCA
This sequence comes from Limnanthes douglasii subsp. nivea, assembly GCA_036936605.1. Taxonomy (NCBI): domain Eukaryota; kingdom Viridiplantae; phylum Streptophyta; class Magnoliopsida; order Brassicales; family Limnanthaceae; genus Limnanthes; species Limnanthes douglasii. The sequence continues at coordinate 168,519,845 of JAUPFV010000005.1, read as the reverse complement.
TCTTTGCGATCAGGTACCATAACTCACTATAATTACTTCTATCAATTTAGTCCATTAACATAAGTCACTTTAGTCCATAAACTTATCAGTTCAATCTTAAGTGAGCATTTGGGTCAAATCTCTCATAGAGCCCAAATTTAACCCGGTACATTCATATCTCCATAATAGGTTTTCACTGATTAGTCTAATTCTCATTTATATAAATAATCATGTCATTTAATAATTAAATCATTTTATGTACATTATTAACATATCGACACATAAATTTTATAGTCATATTCCTAAAATTTTATAGTCCGGCTTAATTTTCAAACTGTGCAATTTATGTTTTTTCTACCTTTGTTAATATTTCTGCCATGATATCACTTTTTGAACACCTAATGATATATATTTTCATTGTTCAATCTAATTTAAAATAGTATATGTTCTATATTAGCCCGAAAACTCACTCATTTAGTTATTCTATTAGTGGGACTACACATTTCTCCAAGGATTCATTCCCATTTAATATTTAGATTTGCTTCAATATTTAAAAAACCCGTGTCTAGTTATTAAGGTTCATATGAATTCCTCAACTATTTCATTTAACTACGTAATAATTTTAGAGAGAGAAGGTGTTCCATTATCTTTAGAATTTAAACACTAAATGTACTATCAAATCAGGGTTTGATGTTACTGGTCTTCGTGGTGATTTTAGGGAAATTTCCTTGAATGCCAAGTCTTCTTCTCTCTCGCTTTCGTCCAAGTTCAAGATGTCCTCTCTTACTTGGCTCGTTTTTATTTTATTTTGCCTTATGTTCTTTGTCGGAATCGAAAAGGAACAATTCTCCCATGATAGGATTCATCAAATCCGAGTGCGCAATCGCTAGTAAAATATTTCAAAACTTCATCGGTAATTTTGCGTAGAGGGAGCGACCAACCATGTCATAAATTTGGTAGGGGAAGCGGAGTTTAAAAACAATGGAGCAGTTATCCTACACAAGAAAATGGGATAATGCATTATAGTAGAACGATCGGTTGTATGTCAAGTGCTACATTACCGGCTAAATCAAGTTTTGTTGATCCCAGCAGTTACTTAAAACGATTCCTCATCTTGTTTAGACCGTTTATAACACCGATTAACAACGTTGAAGTCGATAGTCATTGCGGGTGCCATTCAGTTTCGTTTGGCTTGAATGGATAATAAGATGAATGGAGGTTGATTAGAGATTCCCTCTACAACGAGCTTATGGATTTCGCATTCTTGTACGTGAAGATATTTACTAGCATGGGGAATTTAAAAGATATTATGGAACATGTAAATGATCTAGCGATGCGGCTACTATGGTGAATTGGGTAACTATGCTTGAGATGAGAGTCACGGTCACATCTATTTTAACTACATACTCCACTTCGTAGGACAATCGTATACTATTTATGTTGTTTCACTTTTCTGTCGTTAAGAGGTGCACCACTTTCAATGTCAAACCGCTTGGAAATCGGATTGGGTTGGGTCAATACCAACCACTTTTTAAATGTAAGTATTTCTGTTCATCAAACATTCTAAACTGTTAGACAACCCATTGATTATGTCATTGTAAATTATTTTCGATTAGTAGATTTCCATTGCGACTAATACCCATGTGAAAGGATATAGCCATATTTCCTACAATTGTGTTCAACAGATGCGGAAGTTTGAGCATTACCAATTCATTTTCGTTGTAAGAGATATAAAGATATTAAAACTTGTAGTCTCGAAGTAACAAATTTAACCACTTTTGTTTAAAAACTTCATCATTGTAATTGATGTAGCAAAGACTACGAACAGACTGGTTTCTCGCCCAGGTATGGGAATTAGGTTAAACATGTACTCAAATCGAAGATTTCGACGAGCCCGTTAGATTTAAAAAATGTGACATAGTCACAAAGTTTGATACCCAAATTCGACCTGTAAAGCCTTCGAAAACCAGATTTAATATTTTAGCGTTAATTTTATTTATTTATTTTATTTTAAAACATTTATGTAATTTCCCTTATTTAGAATAAAGGTTTTGGGTAGTGATATATAAAGCATCATATACCCTATTTTGCCATCAGACTTTGATGAATAAAAATTGATATTTTTCTCTGAGTCTCTGAGTCTCTTTTTACTCTAACCTAGGGTTAGAGATTTTCTATTCTCTGTTTTCGTCTTCTTTTCATTGTATTGGTCGTCTTCTGTTCAACCTCATATCTCTGTGCTACCAGTAATCTACGTACAATTTCTTATGCTAAAAACTTGTATGCTGTGAAGATTATTATAACATTAATTTTGAAACAATAACATCAACCTTTCATTAGTTCATATATTTTAGAACATTACATAATCGTCAATACAAATGCAAGCAAATAAAATAAATAGATAGTTGACATAGTTGACATAATATACGTTAAAGGCCCATTCATGGTGAGAGATGATTCGACCCATGTTCGGACCGTTTCTTGAAAGATTATTCATCATCTTCGCTACTTCAATCGAAATTTGGGTAAATGGTGACGCAATTGACTTCCACATCCTTTTTATCCTATAATTCTTGAATCACATGTTCCAGCATATCTTTCAGAATAGTACTTGAAATATCATACTAAAAACATTGTGGGTTTCACGTTGGATTTCAGACGCAATCTGTATACTCGGCACAATGTCTTAGTTGATTAAAAATACAATTATAACCTTTGACTTAACTAATTTAGCACTCTGAATGCTTTCTATCTATCTAAATCAATGTAAAACCTAGAAAAAACATAAAAAGCAAAAAAAAATATAAATCTAATTACTCTTTTCCTTTGTTTGTTTGTTAGTTTTATTAGAGGAAAAAATGGCGTTGTTTTTTCTTCACTGAAATGAAAGAGTTTTTAGAGTTTTTGTTGTTTTGGTTTTTGATTTTTTTGAAGAATGAAATAAAATAAAAAGATAAGGTAAGGAAAAAGAATAGGAAGTGGGTGGATGAGAAGTTGATTTAAATTTTGGGACTGGTAGTATTTTGAGGGTATAACTTGGTGTTTTGATTAAGGATAATTTTGATAAAAAATAGAACCAGTTATAATAATTAAGGAGGCTACTTATAATTGAAGCCGGTTAGTCAAATCGTGATGTTTTAGCCAAAGCCATAATATTAACTAAAGTCCTCTGTATAAGGGCTCTCTTTTGGTGGACTCATGTTTTTTAAATATGAGTATAGGCTGGCTGAAGTTTATTTTTAGACTTTAGTAGTTTGCCTTTACATTACTCATGTGGATCCATTCTATTTATCGTCCTTTTTATCTCTATTACTTAAGCCTTGTATAACAGGTTCACTTACGAGATTCGGTAACCATTCTTTTTCGATGGTGTTTTTTCGCATTCGGTAAATGTATGGTTTTAATTTTGATATATTTTTTTGGCAACTTTTGATAGTTTTTGTTCCTTTTTTAAAAAATGCAGTAATAATTATGTATAATTTTATAATTCAGTTGATACCTTTTTTAAACAAAAAAAATAATATATTTTTTATCGTTTGCGTTCGTGTCGGTTGTTGTTTCTTTAACCATGTCCTAGTTGCTGAAATCTACTTTTATAATAAAACACCATATTTAAAAAATATTATTTAGTTTTTAAAAATAAATGTTTTTAAATAAACCAACATAAACAAAAACAAAATTATTTAAAATTAAATTATTGATAAGTTCTCGAACTTTATGTAAAACAAATAAAATTCTTTTCCAATGTTAAATAATCAAAAATAAATAAATTTAACAAAATTTTAAAATTCTTCTGATGAATTCAAAAACAATGAATGGTTGAATATTAAAGATAATTCACTTCGAAAAAAATTGTTTTATATATAACCGAATATATTTTATATAAAGATATAAAATAGAAAAATTATTTTAAATAAAAAGAACAAAATGATTTATCAAATGGATTTTATTTTATATTGGTAAATGCTTACAACGATAAATCTGTAGTTATCACGTTACAATTATCTTTTAATATGTTTTATTACTATTTAATGTTTAGATAATTTTAAAAAGATATAACATATGATATAGACTAACAAAATTTTGATAACTCCACTAAAAAACTATTAGTAACCATTCAAATTTTCAAATTATCAATTAACATAGGTTATATAAAAGATTCTAACAACAATTTTTAGTTATAAATAGTTCACGGTGTTTTCTCTTTCTAAAATCGAAGTCCTCAAATATCTCAAATTACATATTTTTGTATCAAATTTTAGTAAATTTTGAATATTTCAACATAAAGCAACTACTAAAACAGGTTTTCACAATGAAATTACTCTTTTTTATTTTTAATCTTAATTGTTGTGTTTGTAATTATATGAATTACCTAAATTGTTGCTCTTTGGTTTGGATAACTTGTAAACATTTTTACACAACAATAAATACAATAATTAATCTAACAGCTACTTGTGTTCTTGTTTAAAGGTTCTTGATGATTTTTGTTTCACGATCGAGTTCTACATATTTACGCATACAATGCAGATAGTTTCAATACTAATCAGTATCTTCCACATCGAAAATTTAAATATATCTTTGATCACAAAAGAAATAAAGAACTCTCATAAAGAATTAAACGATTTGAAGATTCTAACTCAACAGCTAACTTTATTCTCTTTTGCAACCAAAAAACTAATTTTTCACTCAAGTTACTCACAATTTCGTAACCATGTTTAACCCATCTAAAAACCATATTTTTACAGTATGATTGCACATAATTACGCAACCACAATTTGACAAAAAATTATTTCTTTTTATTGCGTAGTCAGTGTAAAAAAGGTAAAATAAAGAAAGGTGACTAGAGAAACAAAAAGACGACTATGGTTTATTATTTAGAAAGCTCTTATTTATAGACTAACTATATGAGCTAATGAGCCTAGGCTTTATATCTCTAACACCCTCTCTCAAACTCGCAATGTTTATTATTGCATTGTGACTTTGTTACACAAAATAAAAACAAAAAATTGCAACAAAAATGAAACACCAAACTTCAAAACCATAATCGAAAGCCAAAATCAAAACAGTACGCCAAATCAAAATCAAAATTGAAACGTCAAAACCCAAAATCGAACTCCAAACTCCAAACTCCAGTCTCCAGTCTCCAAACTTTAATCTTCAAACTCCAACTCCAATCTACAACTCCAATATTCAAACTCCAATCTCTAATATTCAATCTCAAATCTCCAATCTCCAAACTCCAATTTCATTCCCCGTTCTTCAAACTTCAATCTCCAAACTCCAAACTAAACCAAACGAAACTTAAACACCAAACGAATCTACAAAAATCCAAACGAAGCCAAACAAAACCAAACAAAGCCAACCAAATCCAAACAAATCCAAACTAAATTTATACCAAATACAAATTCAAACAAAGAACGAAACCTAAACACCAAACAAATCAAAACGAATCAAAACAACATACGCCGATCTAAGAAAACTTCAAACATAATCCAAATGTCAAACAAAATCTAAACACTAAAACGAAATCGAAACGAAAAATATTGATCTAAGAAAACTTCAGACAAAGTCCAAACGTCAAACCCAATCTGAACACCAAACAAAATCCAGATGAAATCTCAACGCCAAATACCCAAACAAAATCCAAACGAAATCTGAATGCGAAATTCAAATACCAATGCCAAATCCAAAACTAAATTCAATACTAAATCCAAATACCATATCCAAATTCGAATATAATTTCCAATCCAAATCAAAATTAAATCTACGATTTTACCAACAAAAATCTGCATTGTTCTAGTAGCGATTGCTCCCAAACTGTAGCACTTAATCATAATTCAACCGGTCATATTGAATGATTAGATGTCTCGAATCCACTGTCCAAACTTACGAAGAAATAGACATTATTTACCTCTCAATCAGGTATGTTGATTGTGGCTGCACACACCCGATTTGAAAACCGAAATAGTTTTCTTCTTCTAGCAGACATGTAAAACCATTGCTCCCCGGCACAACGGAAGACATGAAAACTTCAAAATCTAAACTTACGCTCTGATCCCACGTAGAAAAATATCAAATAAATAAAGACGATTACGACGTATTATTTAGAAAGCATATCAATTACATAGAGTATAAAGCTCTTATTTATATACAAACTATATGGGCTAATGGAGCAAAGCCTTATATCTCTAACAGTGAGAAGATATGGATATAGACGAAGACATTATTAAACAAATTGAAGAACTAAAAAAACCCTAATGAACAGACTAGTGCTAGTAGTAAAGATCATGTTAAAAAAACTCATAAAAGAAAATCAAGCTATTTTCAAAACCATTCACAAATACGTCTTACATCAAATAGAAGAAAATGTTCCATCAAACACAAGAGCATAAAAACTTTAGTTTATCTCTTAATTATATATTTTGTATGTTGTATGTCGCTAGACTACACTCTTTTTTGTTCGAAGTATTAATTTTCTTTTATTGTTTATTTATATATTCTTATTTCACAATCGCAACCATTTATTACGTAATTTCAGTATCAATTAAACCATAATTCACACCTTAGTTACAATTTTAATTTTTCATAACAAATGCCTATTTATGCACCCTTTAACGCAACCACTTATAACGTAATTCCGCACCAAGTAACACATAATTTCATACTCAATATTATAGTTTTATTTTAACAACAACTTTCTTGTTCTGCAACCATTATAACGTAATTTAGCAACACAAAGCAACACAACATTACTAACTAATTTCACAACCAAATTGTCCATAATTAAACACCTAGTCAACACTTGGTATTTTCACAACTAAACAATATATAATTATGCAACCAACCCAACAAAAATAAAAAAATCGTTAAATTTGTTTTCCCGATATCAATCTTTGGGATAATTGTGAAATCGTTACATGAAAGTATGAAATCAAAGTGCAAACATAAAACGATAAAAAAATAACAAACAGAGAAAACGGAAAATATCAGAGTTATCAGTAAACGATCGACAAATAAAGAAAAATAAACGATTGACAATTACAGAAAATTTTGGCCGAAAAAAGAACAAAAAAATAGACTAAAATCACAAAAAATATTGATTATAATAAAAAATAAGAGTGTAATAAATATTAAAAAAAATACAAATAATTATCGCTATTTAAATCTACTTTCACAAGCTCTAAATTGTTATATTAGTGGTTCTTTTAAAGAATGGTTATTAGTAGTTCACTCTATAATTTAAATTAAAATAATACTTTATATTATTTAAAGGACTTATAATAGTGGTAAGTATTATAATTTTATTTTTTCATAAATCTAACTCAAAATCGATATGTTGTCACTTCGTATAAACATCTAAGTATTTTGTTTCGTTTTTTAATTTTACAACGCTCTCCATCTACGATATGTTTTGAGTATTTATTCACATCACCTATGCATGAGTTTTCTACTATTGTTTTATTAAGTTTTGAGTAGAATTTTACCTTTTTGTGGTTAGTATGCGATATACTACCACATGCTAAAATAATAATAATAATAATAATAATAATAATAATAATAATAATAATAATAATAATAATAATTAAACAACTTTGGAATATAAAACAGAATTTGTGAAGTAAACAACTTTGGAATATAAAATAAAAATTCTGAAGGGAAAGAAACAACAATAATGGAAAATTAATGAAATAATATTCACATCATTAAAGTTTTTCTTTTAATCAAGTTGTCCACCTTCTTAAAACAACTCTAGTAACAAAAATAAATTAATTTTATAAGAAGGAAAATAAAATTCCATAGTAGCAGACCATTCCAATTTTACAGATATTCCATTTAGAATATTTTTATTTCCAATCATTTATTTCCACTGTTTTAAACAGAGATAACTAGATTTTATGGTTATGCATTTTAAGAATCAAAACAAGAAAAGAAAGTGCATATGGTGGTAGTGCACTAGATGGAGTTGGTTAATAGTATGCTTTCTAGCCTGGTTTTTGCTCTTTTTCGTCCCTCTTTAGAATTGTTTGCTTTCGAGTTTTATTTCAGAAATTCTTGGTGTATACGTTTGGTCCGAATGATCCGAATATTCCTTATCTGAATTGAATAAGATCACCTAAATATCGAAAGAAAATTGTATTGAATTCTGAGTCAGGGATGGCGGTATTCGACTGGCGCTTATCCGATCGGATGGTTATTAGTTATAGAATAATTTAAATCGGATGTGAATTTGAATTTAAAAATTTACCGCAAATTTGAAAATTTACTATCCGTCGGATTTGAGATGGATTATAGGATTGAGAAATATTTCACGAATACTCAATCCGAACGCGATCTCGATACACTAGATAATATCCGATGGATACCTGCTAAATTAATATGATAGAAAATAATAAATTATATAATATTATTTATTAAAATTTAAAAAAAAAATTATTAATATTAGTTTACGTATTCCAAAACCATATATTATTTGCTAACATATGCAATATATTTTGAAAATATTATTCTACATTTAGATAATAAATTTAAATTTTTTAATTTTTTTCTTTTAAATATTCTTTGTTTTTCTTTGCATTGTATGTGATGACGACTATATGTGAGGTACAACAAATGCAAACACAAAAAGTAAGAAGACGATACAGATGATAAAGAAACTCTAACCTAGGTTAGAGTACAAGAGATTTAGGAAAAGACACAATTTTGATTCATAAAAGTCTAACGACAAAATAGGATATAAGATGTTTTCTATAGCAACTACCCAAAATCCTAATCAAATATTCTAAAAAATAAAATAAAGATATTAAAAATAAAAATCAAATCAAAATCGGAATGCAATCAGATTTGATTTGCTAATTAAAATATTTTTTCTAAAATAAAATATAAAAAGAGTAAAATAGGTTTTTTAACCCTAAATAGTGGAAGTTGATGTCCAGATTTTGTGACAAAAATTGTCACGCTTTTGAGAATTGTTGGGCTTGTCAAGACGTTTAATTTGAGTACCAATTTTTCCACGTTCTGATATCCGAGTCCCAAATAAAGTCTGTTTCTGTTTGTCCAAAAGGGCCATATAGCCATGGGCTTGTGCAACTACATTATCATCTCCTTCTTTGGAAGAATTCGCCCACGAATTCTCAACTTCATCATCCTGAGCGACATCGGCAAACAACACCAGGTGCTTCACGTTGAAAACGACATGGGTCTTCATATGGCTGGGTAGCTTTAACCTATATGCATTGGGATCAATCTTCTTAATGATTTCAAATGTACCCACTTTCCTTGCAGCTAGCTTGTTGTACTCGTGCGTAAGATAACGATCTCTGGTTAAAACTTCCCATACAAAGTCCCATACTTCAAACTCCACCATTCGTCGTTTCTTATTTGCGGCAACCTTGTACTTCTGTGTTGTTTTCTCTAGGTGTTTGTGTGTGTTCTCAGGGATCTTCGATCGATCACTGATTGCTGTATCGACCCTGGTTGGAACTTTGTCAAGCGTTGGCAAAGCCAAATCCATAGTCACCTATGGGTTATAACCATAGACTACCATGAAAGGATTATACCTACTGCTGCGTTTGTGGTGCCTGTTGTAGGCAAACTCAACATGATAAAGGCAAGAATCCTATGCTTTCAAGTTGTCGGAGACCTTTGTACGCAACATATTTCCTAACGTTCAATTAATTACCTCGGTTTTGTCGACTATCTGCGAGTGATGACCGCTGCTAAAACTCAGGTTTGTGTTTGTAAGGCGCCACAAACTCCCCCAAAAGTGTCTGACAAATTGCGTATCGCTAGTAGAAACAATATTCAAGGGTAGGCCATGTAAGTATATCTCACGAAAGTATAAATTAGCAACATTCACAACATTTGTGGTTTTCTTACAAGCAATAAAGTGAGCCATCTTAGAAAACCAGTCAACCACCACAAAGATAGAATCGTTACATTTCCACATTCTCGATAGTCCAAAGGCGAAATCCATGTTGACGATTCATCACGGCCCTTCCAGTATTGGGACTCGGAGGTATAGAACTGCGTTGGAGGATGTTCCTTTCGTCATCTGGCAAACCCAAAAGCCAGCTATAAACCTGATAACGTCTCTCCTCAAATGCGCCCAGAAGAACTGACTGGATATAAAGTGAAGGGTTTGATATCTACCACCATGCCCCTCATTGTGTCTCTCTTAGATAATACATAACCTCAAAGTGCCCTGAGGAATATAGAGTAAGTTACCTTTGAAGCAGTAGTCATTGCTCACTGGCAAATATTTTCTCAAACCTGCTCCGACGTCCTTTAGAATAGGACCAAAATATGAATTGGTAGCCAACAGATCCTTCATCATCTCGAATTCCACAACCTTTTATTCCATAGGAATCATCATACTATGGCGGCTTAGTGCATCAGCTACATAGTTAACTGCCCCTGAAGTGTGCTTGATGGAAAATGTAAATTTTTGAGTAAACCATGCCCAACACGCATGGCGGGAAGAGAGCTTCTCCTGAATATGCAGATGCTTCAAGAAATCATGATCGATGTATAGTACAAAGCCGTTATAGGCCAAGTAGAAACTCTAGTGCTTCAAATCCCGCACAACTGCATAAAACTCGTTTTCATAGGTGTTGTAGTTGAGTTTATCCCCACTTAAATTCTCACTAAAGTAGGCTACAGGTCGACCTCGTTGGCTGAGTACAGCTTCAATGCCCAATCCAGATGCATCACAATGTAGTTCAACCCTATAGAAAAACCAGTTAGAACCATAATAGGTGCAGTGGTCAGTTTTACCTTCATCTCTTCAAACGCAGTAGTTGCTTCAGGGGTTCAACAAAACGTCTTGCCCTTCATACAATTTGTGATAGGAGCCATGACAGTACTTAAGTTATATATGAACCTCCTGTAGAATGAAACCAGCCCATAAAAAGAACGGATTTCCATGATAGAAGTATGTATAGGCCAGTCACGCACAAGTGTTACTTTCGAATTATCAACTGATACAATATACCTTAGGAAGAGAACCAAATATGTCATAAAAACACTTGTCGAGTCTCCCATAAAATTGCTCACGTCTCAAAACAACCAATACTTCCCATAAGCGTTGGAGATGCAACTCCTTCGTAATACTATATATCAGAATATCATCAAAGCACGTTACCAAAAAAATTCCATTGAAGGGACGGAATACTTGGTTCATAACCCTCATGAATGCGCTAGGAGCATTGGAAAGGCCGAATGTCATGATCATCCATTCAAACAGACCTTCTTAGGTCTTTAAGGTTGTTTTCCATTCATCTCCCATGCGAATACGAATCTGGTGGTACTCGCTCTTCAAATCCAGTTTTGTAAACACTATAGCACCACTTAGCTGATCCAGTAAATCATCAAGGCGAGGAATAGGAAACCGGTACCTGGCGGTAATTTTTTTGATAGCCCTACTATCCACACGCATCCTTATTGAGCCATTTTTCTTTGGTTTTACTAGTGCAGGAACCGCACAAGGGTTGAGTCTCTCACGAATGTGGCCTTTACTGAACAATTCTTCCACATGTCTAGGGAGCTCCTCATGCTCATTTGGGCTCATTCGGTAATGCGGTCGGTTTGTTAGGCTATCACCTAGTACTAGGTCAATCTAGTGCTGAATCTCTCTTAATAGAGGAAGACTTGTATGCATATTATCGGATAATACTACAGTAAATTCTGCTAATAGCGGTCGAACGTGTCAGGTATCCCAACAAACAGATCATCATTAAATTCTTTAACTACCACTAGATAAATAATTCTTATATCAGTAGCATGCTCTATAAATTATTTTCGAGCTAAAAAGTTCTTACCCGACTCATGTGATACAACAAGTGCAGGTTTTGGGGGATGGTTGGATGTGAATAACAGGATCTTAGAAATTCAGAAATTCAGGCTATGGTTTAGAAAACAACTAAATATTATATTTGAGCTTATGGTAAACAGTCTAATAGGAGAACTTATAATTTCGTCAGGAAGTACCCTGGCAAAACAGACGAAGTCAAGTGCATGAGTTAAACTCAATGTAAATGAATGCTTATGGTATGATTATCTGATAGTATGTGTAGAGGAAGTGTGTCAGGATATGAATGACTCTTTTTTAGGTGGACTCGCAAGATCAAACTTGGTAAGGTCAAATTTTCACTCGAAAAATTATGCGTTACATTTTGGGTTGTATACTGCGTTGAACCATAAATATGGGGTTCTTATGGTGGAGACAAACTCGCTAGAGCTACATATGCTAGTGAAATATGGTGGTGCAAATTAGGGTCATAGAGAGGAGACACTTATGGTTTGTAAAGATATTTTCAAGAATAATCCAAACTTCAAATTTAACTTTGTTTATAAAGAAGCTAAGTATTATGCTCGTTGGCTCACCAAATGGAGATAATTTTAATTGTGGATATGACTCTCTCTTTTTCCCGAAAGGAACGGGTAATCGCTACTCAACGAGTGTGCACTAGGTAAACCCTCAGTCTGACGCAATAGCTTGCAAACCAACGCCAGAAGGTAAACCGCACAAGGCGACAGACTAAGCCAAGAAAGTGTTTGTAAAAGGACTCGAACTCATGACCTTTGGTCACAAGCATGCCTTACTTACCAATTCGGCTCCCTCTTTTGGGACTGGATGTGACTCTTTATGTCGATATGTCGGAGGATTAAAAAAATTTCTTACGAGAGATAAATGTAGAAGGGTTACTCTTATATTGGTATTATACACCTTTCGAATGATCAACAAATCTTTCTTACCGATTTTTAGATATAAAAAAATAATATTTAACATTAATAAATCTTATTCATTTAAAACTATTCGAGTTAATATTTTTACATAATAAACCATATAATAATTGTAGGATTTTCATATAAATATATTTTGTATATTTTTTAATAAAATTAAATATAAAACTTCATTTACTTTTAAAAAAGTAAAAAAAATAAGATTTTTAGTAATACAAATTATCATTTTAACTAAAATATATATTTTAAAACAATATAATGAAAAAAGATAAAAGTTAACATTTAAAATTGTTGTTTTATTAATTATTAGATGGTAAAAATGAATAATAATATATACAATATCTAATTTAATTAATTATTATATAGAATAATAATATTGATAAAGGTTAAAATTTTAAGCAATTATATATATATATATATATATATATATATATATATATATATATATATATATATATATATATATATATAAATTTAAGTTTTTTTAATCTAAGAATCAATTTTATTAGAACTAAAGGACCTTATTTTAGAATTGAAAAATATAAGGACCTCCATTGAGGTATCAAAAGTTTATGATCTCATTTGAGGTTAAAAAAAAGGGTAAAGACCTCCTTAGAGATAATACATGTTAAGGACCATATTTTAGTAAACAGAGACTTAGGGGATATTATATAATTTAGGGTAAAGTACCATTTAAAACCCAATACCCAAAGTATTATTCACTTAAAACCCATATTTTCATACATCTCCAAGAAAGATCCGTTTTTTCAAATATTTACTATTAAAGACCCACTAATACCCTAAATACCTCTACTCTATAATATAAAAGGCTTTTAAACCCATTCTTCATCTTTTCCCCCAATTTTTTCTTTCTCTCTCTTTGTGAATGCGATTTTTTCATTTGTTTACTCTATTTTTTGTTTTTATTTTGTTTTCATATGATTTTGATTTGTGTTTTTACTTGATTATGCGAAGATACTCAATGTTTTATGTGTTTGAAACTCGAATTTGAGCTCTAAATCACTGTTTTTATGATATGTTTTCGTTAATTTTCGTAGTGTTTCGAGTCAAATTTCTTGTTAGTTTTGAGTTCGAATTATGGTAATGTAGTTTATTTGTAGTATTGTAGTAGTGTTTCGTTTATTTTAGTGTTTTATTTTGTGTTTTTGGGATTTTCAGTCACGTAACAGTTTCTGGTTTTTCAGTGCATGAGATGTGAAACATGTATGTTTCTTCACTATTAGATGTAAAACATATTTTGTGATAGATGCGAAACGTTTGGATCTGTATCTACTGATAGTTGCGAAACGTGTAATCCTTCTGGAATGGTAGATGCAAAAAAACACGTTCTTGATAGATGCAAAAATTTATTATTTTTTAATTCATAACATATCTTGAGTGGTATTAGTTTGTTCGTCTTAAAAAAACAAAACCAACGGTATTTTCGGATTTTTTTTCGAGTTACGTTTTAAAAGATATAGACTTTTAAAGTTTAAAAAAAATTAGGTTTCGCGAAGAAGATGCGAAACCTTCTTCGTTATGATAGATGCGAAACCCGTTCTGTTGTGCTAGATGCGAAACCTTCTTTATTTTGATATGCGAAACCTTCTTTATTTTGATAGATGAAAAACATTTTTTATTTTGATAGATGCGAAACCTTCTTTATTTTGTAAAATGAGAAATTTCTTTGTTTTGATAGATGTGAAACCTTTTTTTATTTTGATAGATGTGAAACCGGTCACTAGATGCGAAACCATATAACTCAGAAACGTGTGTAAAATATAATTTTTTTAAAAAAAATTGAAAACATATCATGAATGGTACTAGTTTTGTTCGTCTTAAAAAAACAAAACCAATGGTATTTTCAGACTCTTTTTCTGTGTTACGGTTTAAAAAATACGGACCTTTAAAAATAAAAATAAAAATAAACAAAGAAAGAGAAGTTGGTTACTGTATCTTATATAGAAGGGTTTTTAAGGTATAAAGTCCCTTAAATTTTTTAGGTCTTTATCCGTAATATGTTTGTTAAATGGGTCTTTATTGGTAAGTTTCCCTATAATTTATCCCTTTTGTTATTCTAAAAGTTAGAATGGTGCCAGATTTGAATTTTTCCTGCTTCACTTCAAATCCCTGATTGCTTAAAAATGAGTCTTCTCAGCTTCCCATCGATTTATTACTATTTTTCTGCTTCTTCTTTCTTGTAGAGATTGCAATCGCAGTTATTGGGTAGCTTAGGTACTCTGTTTTCCATAAAAAGCTAATAGCAGACTAAACCGTGCAGCTTGAATGAATGATGATGGAGATGAGCTTCAGATCTTCGAGTTTATCACTGTATAATCAAAGACCTTCATAGATAGCTCTAGCTTCAGCCTTTACATTAGTCAGTTTTCCATATTTGTTGCCATATCCCAGTATAAACTTCCCTTCATTATCCCTAGTTATCACAACACCAGTTGCCTCGTCATTGAAAGAACAACTTGTGTCTGTATTGATTTTGAATCTACCTTTAGCAGGAGTAGTCCATGACAACTAGGATATTTTTCTCTTGTTTTTAATATGGTTGATACATCCTAGAGTTTTTGTCACATGTTCATTCTGTTTCTAGTGCTTTAACTTCAATAGGTTATAGTGGTCAGGAGATGGTAGCATGTATTTGATGTAGTTAATAGTTGATTCAACTGATACAGGTTCATTCTTCATCTTGATTTTGTTTCGTTGTTGCCACATCACGCACATAATTTTTGAAAGAAGAATCGTTTTGATATGAGTCTTGACTGGGTTAGACCAGAACCAAGTTCTATATATGTGATTAATATTTATGAAGCTTCTTATATCCACCTTGAGTAAACCTGCAAGTAAGACCATATCCTCCACGCATAAGTATATGAAATAAATAAATGGTCTTTTGTTTCAGAGTTTTGACCAAATTGACATTTTAACACCATAGTTATATGTTTACTTTGCATTATAGAATCTACTGAAAGTTTATTTTTCAGAAGTATCCATGATAGGAATGAACATTTCCTAGGAGAGATCTGATTCCATATTCTTTCTATTAAGGAGGAGTAATTTCTAGTAATTCTTAAGGCCTTTATGGTGTTTTTAATGTTGAAAGAACCATCCGTTGATAGCTTCCATGTTATAAGATCAGGCTTAAGTTCATTGATCTTGAGTTTTGTAATAAGGCTGATGTTATAATCATTTGACAATGGAGTCAATTTATATATGTTTCATGTATCATTGATCCGCAATGAGTTAACCATCATGTCTTTGAACTATGTGTTGTTATAGTTTGAATTAAGAGAAATCAAAGGCGGCCTTCATACCATTTATCCAACCAGATTTCAACATTTCCTTTACCTATTTTCCACATGATATTTTCTTCAGCAAATTCTTTAATATTTGCTAGTCTTTTCCAGGTTTGTGAACCTTCTTTGGAGTAGTCAAGTTATAATGGATGTCCACCTTTGCAGTAGATATTGTGTAGCAGTTTAGACTAGAGGGACAAATTCTCTCTAAATCTTATCCATAACTTAAATGAAAAGGATTTTTGGATATCATGTAGGTTGTTTACGTTAAGGCCACCTTCCTCGAATGGATTACGTATAGATGACCATTAAGACCAATGCATTTTCTGTTCTTCATTGCTTGAACCCCATAAGAACTTATTCATTAGTTTCTCTATTTTTTTATGACAAATGTGGGCAACCAGCAGTTTTGAAGCCAGTACATTGGGATGGGAATGAGTACAGTGTTAATCAAAGTAAGTCTTCCAGCATACGAAAGATTCTTTCCTTCCAAGTTTGTGATCTTTTATTTAATCTTGTCTATAAGAGGGATAAAGTTTGCTGATTTGTTGTGAGGGATGAGTGTTATACCTAGGTAAGTTATAGGTAGATGAATTGTCTTTAAGGTTATTTGAATGGTTAGAGATTTTCTTCTAGTTTCAGTCATTTTCTTGGCTATGATAATCTATGTTTGTCTTTGCTCATTACTTTTCCAGAGGCATCTTGGTATTCCTGCAAGAATTCTTCAATTTTCTTCAAGGATGAGGTTAGTCCATTACTAAAACTAATAAATCATCTGCAAATGCTAGTATAGGTATATTGATGTCCCCTCAGCAAGAATATCTTAGAGTTTTGTCTAAATCAAACAAGCTTTGCAAACCCCTAAAAAGGATTTCTTCAACTAAGATAAACAGACTTGGAGACAAAGGGTCCCCTTGTCTTATGTCTCTTCTACACTTAAAATATCTTATAGCATGACCATTGATTAGTATTGTTATAAACACTAACTTGATAATGCTACTAATTAGATTGACGGACCTGTTATTGAAGCCAAAGCATTTCAAAACTTTTAAGATAAAAGTGTGGGAAATGTTGTCGAATGCTTTTGACATGTCTACTTTAATAACTATGTTGTTGGCCTTAGTTTTCCTATCAAGCCATGTATAAGCTCTTTAACCACCAAGATATTATATTGAATAACTCTGCCTTTTACATAAGCACCCTGGTACTCAGTGATCATCTTAGGTAGTAGTGATGCAAGTCTGTTTTTTAGTAACTTGGACATAATTCTGTTCACTAGAGTACATAGACTAATAGGTCTGTATTGGTTCCAATAAGTACGGTGTACAACTTTAGAAATTAGGCATATTCTTGGGGCATGTATGCCCTTAGGAATGTCCTGGTCATTAATGAAAGAAGATAGTGCATTCATCAGGTCAGTTTTTATAATTTTCCAACATGTGATATAAAAACACCTATTGAAGCCATCCATGCCAGCAGCTCCAAATGAATTTAGTTGCTGGATGATGGTCCAGACTTCAAGTTCAGTTAGGGTAGCTAAGAGGTTATCATTGTCGGTTTCAGTAACTATTATAAAAATTAACATTGAATATATTACTTTCTATGTAATTTAATTCTTCATTTAAGCTATTATAAGAGTATGATAAGATTTTATCTATGAAGTATGATTCAGTTGATGAGTTTATCTCCTCTTCTTCAGTGCACCACGTGTTGTTAATTTTAACTCCATATATTCTTTATTTTCTCTTTTTCTTCATTGCATAATTTTGGTATATTATTGTGTTCCTGTCCCCATTTTTTATCCACTCTGCATGACACTTTTGTTTCCATAATTCTTCCTCCACAGTGAGAGCTAATAAGTGGTCAGCAATGGCTTTAGAAAGCAAACATTTGTCTTGGTCATTGCCTAAGCTTCTGTAGCGTTCTACATTGTCTCCTCTTCATCTTGCTTAACCTTGTCAAACAGATTACCAAAGTGATTGGCATTCCATCCTTTAAGATCTTTCTTCAATATTTTTAGTTTATACCAATAAATAAACATAGGGTATTCATCCATTTCTACGTTCCAACTTCTTTTCACAAAGTTAATAAAGTCTTTGTCCATAGTCCATATATTGAGAAATGTTAAATATTTCTTGTGCGTTTCTCTACTTTTTATGATAGTGATAAGTAAAGGAGTATGGTATGAACATGTTATTGGCAGGTGAAGGACTTTTGTTTCATTGAAGTAGTTAGCCCACTCCTGAATTTATAATACCCTGTCCAAGCGCCTCCATTTAGTTTTGTTTGTCCAAGTGAATTTAATACCTACAAAACCAGCATATTCCAAGTGACCGTCATTAATCATGTTAGAAAAGTCATTAGAACTTTGAGAGAAGAAATTTGAGCAACCAGTTTGTTCTGATGTAGATATAATTGAGTTAAAGTCGCCAAGTAAGAGTCATTCTTTTACAGAGTTGGACATGATTTTCAAATCTTCCCAAAGTTCTATTCTTCCTCCTCTTTGGCATTAAACATAAATACAAGTTATGCTTATGGATGCATCAATAATTATATGTTTAACAGAAGTATGATTATGCTCGTAGTTATCAGCAATAACATTAAACTCCAGATCAGTATCCCAGAATCCCAAATCTTATTTGATAAATTTGCAAAGAATTTTTGTAGCTTGATTTTTTCAACAAGTGAGCCAATGGGATCTTTGTTTATCCTTAGTTCTTGGATGAAGACAACCTTAATGTTTTCTTTCTTTATCATTGATTTCAATATCCTAACAGAAGGGTTGTTTCCAATCCCTCGTATATTCTAGGACCTTAATCATTGAGGCTAGTATTATTGTTGTTGCTGATCTCATCAAATTAAAGAGATTGGGGACCAGAGGCTTTCTTTATTTATTATTCTTTGCTTGTTTTAATTTCTTATCTAAAACCTTCTGAAAACTTGGATCAACTATCTTCTTTTTCAGTGTTGGAGTTGGAGGTAGACTTCCGTAATTTTTCTTGATAGGAGATCCAGATATAGGGGATTCAACTTCCATTATTTGAAAGAGGTTGTAGTTATCATCAAGGGGTTTGATTGAATCTTTTATATCCTCTTCATTGCTATTATCTTGTTATTTCTTTTGGTTGTCTTCATTTTCTTTAGGCTCTGCATTAGAACTTGTTTCCTTTGTTATTTGTTTCCTGTTACTCTAATCCAGATTGGGATTTCATGACATTCCCTTTTAAGATTGAAGGATGGAAGCCATTTCAAGATGCGTATTGAGTATTCATCAATTTACCATATAAATCTTGACCAAATCTTGATAATGTCTTCATTTAATGAAAACTCCATAAACAGGTGTCTAGAATCACAGTTAGTATAAGAAAACTCACATTCAAACTTCCTTGCTTTCAAAGAATCTGTCAAGAACTTGTTTCTTGGGCAGACCTTTAGTGAATGTTCCAAATAGCATATAGGTTGTTGTTTACATCAAAGAGTTCTCTGTTTGTTCATCAAATTGCAGTGATATGTGATCATCTTTATGAAGTGTGTAGTGAGGTTTATAGGTGCATTCTTGTTGGCGAATATGGACAATATCTGAGTAAGATATATAAATTTAAGTTTGAATCAAGAAAATTATCTTTTAAAAGAATGGACTAAAAAACGTTTTGTAACAACAGAATTCGGACCAATCTATTAACGGACGATAAAATATAAACTGGACATACTAATAGCTAAGCCATGGTGTAAATAGATTAAATACTTCCACGTTTTTATTATTTAGATATTATCGTTGTGTCAAAATAGGACATTCGACCACACCGGTTAATGATTATCAAAAATTGTGAATCACACCCAAATCGGGTCGGTAAAAACAAGATTAAAATCGAACTGAATTTTAAAGGTTGGGTTGGTCATTCCATTTCAGAAACCAAAATTGATAAATGACTGACCGAATAAAATAGGTCCCGGACGGAACCGACCAGACTGATAAATCTTGTAAAATCAATTTGTACGAAGATTAATGAAATCGATAGAACCAATTTGAAGGAGAACCGATAAAATTGGTAAACTGATAGAAGAGATGCACAAGCAAACTGATAAAACTGATACAAAATTATTAAGTACGACCAAAATCTCTCATTCCACATTGGTTAAACATGGGAATGATCAATAATATATAAGTAAAGAACATATCTCAACTAGTATGAGGCCTTTTGAAAGTGAACCAAAAGAAAATTCATGCAGGCCTGCAGGCCCAAAGCAGACAATATCCTAGTAGTGTGGAGATATGGAGTATCTATACTTACATATGAAAGAATACGTTGCACATATATTCATCGAATGTTCGTGGCTCATGAAGCGGTCTGACGAGAGTGAGCAGATAGAACCGTTGTGAAGCACTCTATAGCTCAGTTAGTGAATCCTATCACAACCTCATTTGAGTATGACAAAAGTGGTACTTTGTTCGAGACAACGATTTGTTAGGTATGGCAAAAGTCTCACATATCATATTCGTTAAACATGAGAAAGATCAATTGTATATAACTAAAGAATATATCTCAACTAGTATGAAATTTTTTAAAAATGGACCAAAAGTAAAGCTCTGTTTACTTATATTCCCAACATTTTTTATGAATCACTACGTCCATGGGGACCGCTAGAGAAAAGAGTTTCACTATGGTAGAAAAATGTTACAAATTTTAGATCTCTATTTATAGATAATAAATAGACTTATTCGATAATTTTCCTAATAGGTTTATATACACAAGACTATAAACTATAACATATGCTATATTTTAACACAAGACTGTACTAGCAAACACAAAGTGCACTATCAATGACACAAGTGTGTACCAGCGTACACAGTATACATTGTCAATATTATTTGACACATAACAAATCTTCCATTTGAGGTGAATATCCTTTCTTCACTATCAACAAAGAAACTTATCTTCTTCCGACTCACCAAATGCCCCTCATGCATTCATTTGATGCTGCGAACACCAATCCAGTTTAGCCACTCTTTAAACTTCTGAACTGGTACTGTCTCACTTATTATATATGTTGGATTATTGTGTGTAAACACTTTTTTCATATCAACAATTCTCTTTGGTATTATTTCTCGAATAAAATGATACATATATTCTTTGTACGCTCGTGGTACACCTGCTTCCATGTAAAGTTGTATGGCGTTTTAACTATTACAAAACACTTCTGTAGTATATCTATCTAAGCCCAAATTTACCACCAAACCTTGCAACCATATTACCTCATTCTCTTCCTTTGTTACCGCCATGTACTCTGCCTCTGTTGTAGAAAAAGCTACAATATTTTACAATTGGGCTTTTCAAGTGATCGCACTCTCAACTAGAATAAACACATATCATGTCAAAGATCTTCTTTTATCCATATCACCTGCAAAATCGAAATCAACAAAACAAACCATTGATCCTTCCATTTTTTTCACTGATCTATCAACATTGGTCTTATTGAAAATCAATCCAACGTTCACAGTACTTTTAAATACCAAAGTATTTATTTCACTGTCAGCCACTATTCTTTCCCATGACATCCTATTCCTTTGTTGACTACACTAACCGCACATAAAATTTCTCGATGTGTGCATTCCATAACATACATGATATTACCAACTGCACTTGAATGTGAAACCTCTAACATTTGTTTCAACTTAGCATCGCCCTTGGTCGATCTTGTTGCAGACAATTTGAAATGAGTAGCAAACAGGATGTAAACTGCCTTAGCATCAAACATATTGAATCGTTATAACACTTTATCAATGTAGCTTTATTGAGACAAGTGTAATGATCCTACACTTCTATTCCTGGTAATTTTCATTCCAAGAATCTTCATTGACCTACCGAGATCCTTCATCTCAGACTCGACACTAAGTTGTTTAATTATTTGCATAATATGTAGCACACTACAAGTAGCGATAAGTATATCATCTACATACATAATAAGTAAACACAAGAATCATCTTACATATTTTGATGATACACACAACTATCATATGGACTCTTCGTGAACTCTTTTGACACCATGAATGTATCAAAATGTTTGTAACAATTCCTCTCTAACTGTTTCAAACCATATAGTGATTTTTTCAGCAAACAAACCGTGTCCTTCATATTAATTTCGATAAATTCATCTGGTTTTCTCATATAGATTCGTTTTTTTAAATTCACCATGTAGAAACGCAGTCTTCACATCCAAATGTTCAAGCTCTAAATCTTGTAAAACTATCATGACTAACAAAACTTGAATCAACTATGTTTTACTACTCGAGACAACACTTCATTGAAGTTGATTTCTTCACTTTGAATAAAAATATTAGCGACTAATCTTGCCTTGAATAGACGTGTCTCAACCCCCGTATTATGTTCCTTTTTATTGAATGACCATTTGTAGTCTACTACACTTTATCCTTTAGGTAAGTCAATAAACTTCCATGTCTGATTCTGATGAAGAGATTCAATATCTTCCCCCATAGTACCAATACACCGATCTTCTTTTGAGCCCGGTATATATTCTATATAGCTACTAGGTTCCTGTATCTCGATTTCTTTCGTAACTGATAATGCATATGCAACTAGATCTGCATAACATTTTGGTGGTCAGATCTCTCTTCGTTTTCTGCCCAATACTATATTATAAGGTTGTTATTCTAGATCAGGCGCATCATCGTTACTATCATCCGATGTTGAAGTTTCACCTCCTGATTCTAGATCCACGTTAGAACCATTCAAATTATTGGACCTACGATGAACTTATTCTACTTCAAATTCCACATATTTACTCACACCTCCATTTCCTTTAATTTATTCTGACTTTTCAGCAAGGCAGACTCGTTAAAAGGCACATCCCTACTCATGAGAAAATATAGATTTCAGAGAGGTATACTATAACCTATATCACCTTAATCCAGTAGAATATCCTATTAATATGCATATTTTTACCCTTGGCTCAAGTTTACCGTCTCTCACATGAACGTACGCATTGATGGAGTTGGATTTCTTTGAGTGCAATAGCCAGTAATATGGTCGAATTTCTTTGAGCGGAAAATTTAGTTCCAAAATAAATAGCATAGTGACTTAGCATTTTTACCATTTTAATCAGTTGTGTGTTATTTATATCTTTACTTGTGAAATATACATAATTAATATTGGTTAATGGGCTTTAAGTCTTATGGATTGCACTCATATACATGACAAATATACTTGACGCTATGATACTTTCCATTATTATGAACCATGCATTCAAACTGATTTGACTTGGACACAATTCTACCAGGCTAAAATATCTTACAATCTCAGGGTCCAATAGAAATCGAAGGCCTCAGTTGAGCACATCAATATAAACTACTAACTCCATAACTCCAGGGCTTATTGGAGTCTCTCCGGATTTAGGTAGCCTTACCCTAACTGTTTTGGGAGCCCCTATTTAGCTCTAATAACCTCTGACTCAGATTTGTGAAATTACACGTAAGAAATTATTTATGTAGCTAAGAGATACTTGACACTAACCCTTATAACATTTGGTCTGACGTGTCCAATCAAAGATAGAGGAAGAGGTTCAGTATCTATTGTCAGGATTTTACATTTTTCTTTGCCATCACCTCTTTGTTGTACCTTTACATTTTTCTTCTTTACTGGCCTCAAAGTCTCCCTCCCCTGACCAGATTTCATGAGGGGGATTCTTCACTGATATCCTCCTTATTCTCTTCTATAATCTTGAGACTATATCCTGAAGGGTCAAGAGGTTGAGTGATAACATTCTCTTCTTCAGGATGGGAGGACTCTGCTGGCACCGTTGCAAGATTTTCCTCTCTATTTAAATTTCATGGAAGCGCAGTTAGAAGAGCCATCGGGTCTTCTCCCCTATTCGGACTTTATGGGGTGAGGGGTTACTGGCAGTTTCTTATTGCACTGTTTGGTCTTTTTCTACAGAAGGTCTATCCTGGGTTTTGAATAGTCTGGTTACTCTGCGTGGAGTGTTATCCTCGGATTCCGACCCCATGGATTTGAAAGTGGAAGGATTTCGACGATTGGTGGCCCCTTAAGATTGAGAAAATTTTAGTGGCTTAGGAGAACGTCTTGGTGATGTAAATAACTAGAAAATCAAAGAAGGTCCGGAGGGAATGTTACGCCTATTACAAGGATAAACTTCTTCGTAGTCAATAGACTAGGTTATAACAACAGTACTCGAGAGGCGTGTAACTAATCATCTGCCTTGCCTTGTTCTTTCCTTCTTCTAGATCGGACAAGTTCAACCAACCATCTTAGGTTAGTGCGTTTTTGGCGGTGAATATACAAACACCAAGAAGTTATCACAGAAAATATTCACTATGGTGATAACGTTGGAGGGAAAGGAAAGCTTGGCGGTGATTCGCAAAATATCATATAACGATAAGTTGTTTTCTCTATCAAGAATGAGGTTTTTCTCTCTCTAACAATCTCTAAAGTGGGAAATAAAGAAAGAATTTATATATGTTAGAAACTCTTGAGTACCCTACTAGGAAAATGGAAGGGCTAGTGATGGTTGTTAAATTTTGGAGAAGTGGGAACGAATCTTATTTGACTGGTTAGTTTTACCTATGGTAAAACAAATTTGTGGTTCCAATCAAGAAGTGACATGTTTCTGGGAAAGTAATTGATTGAAAATAGTGACTTTCGGATAATAATTAACTTAGAATTACGCCATCGGATGCGGTTCAAATACCATTACGGACAGGGACAGTTCGGACAAAAACTATCTAACCGGACAGGGCAGTTCGAACACCTCACCCATTGGACTGTTCGAACAAGAACTAAAGTACTTAAAACCTAAACACTTCTTGACTAAGCTGTCTGCTCTCCTACTAAGAGCTCATGGGTCCTTGAACTTGACCCGGGTCCATTAAACATGACCCGAAAGCCCATAAGGCCTAGATGTAAGGGTATAAATACCCAACCACCAACATTAAATGAGGGTAATGAAAATTAAATACAACCAGGATGCTTAATTATCCCACTACTCTCTACTCAAACATTAAATACTTACAAACTTCCACAAAACTCTAAGCAAAAATTACAAACTTACCCTCAGACGAAAATAAACCTCACCAAATTGGCGACCACAGTGGGAGCACGACGGTGCCTGAATCAAGCATTCGAAACCAACAGGAAAAATCACTCCGAATGAATCCGGACGCCCCGGAAGTACCACTAGCCTTGCTTGAAGTGGTGGGTGAAAATGATGAATATACCATCAAGGACCGTGATAGATTAAAGGGCGAGATAGAATCTCTGAGGGCAGAGAAGGCTAAGATGGGAATAAAAGAGAAGTCAAAAGCATCAGTTGCTCATCATACCGACAATCCTAGAGAGCATGAGCCTTCGAAGACTCATGTGAGTACCAATAAGACTCATGTTAGCTCCAAAAAGTCTCACCAGTCTAAACCAGTGGAGAGTTCTGACTCAGACTCAGAGTCTTCTGGTAGCTCCTCGGAACAGGATGGAGTTGAATAGTCCTTGTCCTCCAACGGTGATGAGGGCCGATCCAAAAAGAAGCAGAAGTTGATTAAAAAGTATTCAAGAAAAAGGGATAGACATGGGAAATTGAAGAAGAATATAGGCAAAGGATCATCTCACAGCCGGAGGCATGTAGACCGGATGCTGATGGATCATTTTGCCTTCCACGATGAACCAGGTATTTTTGCAACTACCAATGAGGATACTGTGTTCAGTCGTGTCCGGAATCGGAGACAATCTCCATTGTCTTCCAAGATTCTGTCCGGAAACCTCCCTAAAAGGTTCGATAGCACTTAAGTGGAGAAATACGATGGCAGTACTGATCCGGACAACCACTTGGAGCAATTTAAAAACTTCATGATGAATTTTGATGATGACGAAAAGTTACTCTGTAGTGCATTCTCCCAATCCTTTACGGGGAGTGCTCTAGAGTGGTATAACAGCCTACCTCAAGGCTGCATCAAGAATTTTGATACCTTTTCGGTGGCTTTTCGAAGGCAGCTTGTTGGGAGTAAAGAGTTGAAGGGCAATGGGGACACAATAATCCATTGTGCCCAAGAACCAAACGAATCATTGAAAGAATACATAAGTCGTTTTGTAAACACCAAAAATGGGTTGGCTGATTGCTTCGAGTAAGTAGCAATAGCATCCTTGAGACAGGGCTTAAACCCTGTAAATTTGGCTGATTCAGTGACCAGAAAGAAAGCCATGACTTGGGGATGTTTGCTGAATCAGGTCGGAAAGAAAATCAATGTTGATGAAACAAAGAAAACTAGGGTGCACAGGCAGGTGAGGTCTGCCCCGGTTGCACCAAACCCAAACCAAAATCAGTCCGGGAACAAGGCAAGGGAGACCGGACAGGGGCATAACAGGGCTAAAGCTCAATCTCAGCCAGCTGCACCTGCCCAGAGTCAACAATCTAGAAATAAGAAAGGGCCTTGGGTTCAACCGGAGTGGTTTGCAGAATTAAAAGAAAGTGTGGCCACCATTTATGATAAAACAAAGGAAGAAGTGCACTATAGAAGACCGGCCGCACTGTAATCTCCTAGGGAACATCGTGACAACTCTTCCTGCCAGTACCATATTGATACTGGCCATACCACTGACGATTGTATAGCCTTGAAACAAGAAGTTCAGAACTTGATTGAAAGAGGAAAGATGGGGGCATATGTCAAAAGAAGAAGAGGAAATAGGCCTGATAATGCTCATCGGGTTGGTCCAAGAAATGCTACTCCGGATGGAGCTATGGTTATAATCGAAAGATTTGATGTAGAATCAGAGTACTTGGATCCTGATCCAACTCGAAATAGAGTGGGTGCCATTGAGGAATGTTGTAAAACGGTCTCCGGGCTTATTAAGTTTTTTGAGTCACTTACAATTTTCGGAGGGGATACTATGACAGCTCCTACTGCTTCTTCAAGGAAGAGGCACGTTCATACTTTAGCCACCCAGCTAGAAGGAGGCATGACCTCCTATCAATCACAAATTCCATTTCCCTTCATTATTTTCGATGAAGATGACTTAAGGGATATAGCTGGCCCTCATGAAGATTCTGTTGTCATAGGAGCATCCATTGAGGGCAATGACATAAGACGAATCTTGGTGGATACTGGAAGCTCAGCCAATATCCTCTTCTTAACCACTTACAAAAAGATGAAAAATCCAGCCGCAATTCAGCGTTCAAACAGATCAATTGTGGGTTTCACTGGGAGCTTAGCAGATGTGATCCGGGAGTTCGAAGAGGATGTTTTGTTGGGCAAGGGCCCTTTCAAGAAGATGGTCAGGATACTTTTTATTGTGGTGGATTGTCCCACTTGTTATAATTCTATTTTAGGGAGGTCTTGGCTCTCTAGGATGCATGCAGTGGCCTCGACAGTCCACCAATGTTTGAAACATGCTGTTCAAGGACAAGTGGGAGTTGTCCGAAGCAATCAAAAGGTGGCAAGAGAGTGTTATGCTACAGCACTGGCTCCGCGGACGTTGGGGGCAGTTCGTATCAATGAAGAATAGCAGTTTGAGGGGCTTTCTAGGGGTGATGGTGAAATTGATGACCCTAGAGAGACCCCTGGAGTATTGATACCGGTTGAATAAGTTGAAACACATTTTTTAGAAGAAGGAAAAAGTGTTAAGATAGGATCCAAAATGTCGTCCGAACTGAAGAATAGAATGTTGAAGTTTCTAAAAGACCATCAGCATATTTTTGCTTGGTGCCATTCTGAGGTAACTAGGGTTCCAGCAGAGATTATATCACATCACCTATCCATTCGGAGAGACATAGCACATGTGGTACAAAAGAGAAAGGATTTTTCCAAGGAAAAGGCTGATGTTATTGTTCAAGAAGTTGACAGGCTCACAAAAATGGGGCATATAAAGGAGTCTCAATATCTTTTGTGGACTGCAAATCCGGTCTTGGTGAAAAATAAAAATGGCAAGTGGCGTATGTGCATTGACTTCACAGATCTCAATAGGGCTTGCCCAAAAGATTTATATCCAGTCCCCCGGATTGATCAGCTAGTAGATTCCACTTCTGGGAATAAGCTACTATCCTTCATGGATGCTTTCTCCGGGTACAATCAGATTCAAGTAGATCTGAAGGATCAGGAGCATACCACGTTTGTCACTGACAGGGGTCTTCATTGCTACAAGGTGATGCCATTTGGATTGAAAAATGCTGGGGCTACTTATCAGAGATTGGTGAACAAGGCCTTTGCTGATCAAATTGGAAGAAATATAGAAGTATACATTGATGACATGATGGTGAAAAGTGTGGATGAACAACTACACTTGGCAGACCTCCAAGAAACTTTTGCTAATTTAGTAAAAGTGAATTTAAAGCTAAATCCAGAAAAATGTGTGTTCGGAGTGCAGTCCGGGAAATTTCTAGGTTATATAATAAGTGAGCAAGGGATACAGCCCTATCCGGACCAGCTTAATGCTTTGTTCCAAATGGAGCCTCCTCGGAATGTTAAAGAAGTACAACGGTTGTCTGGGAGGTTGGCTGCTTTAAATCGATTCATCTCAAGGTCTTCGGACAAATGTGCCCCGTTTTTTCAAACTCTAAAGGGTGCAAAGGGATTTGACTGGACTTCACAGTGCGATGAGGCCTTCAATGAGATTAAGTAACATCTGTCATTCCCCAAGACTTTATTTAAACCTGTTGATGGAGAGACACTCTTCGTATACTTGGCAGTTTCAAGTTGTGCCATCAGTGCTGTATTGGTAAGAGAGGTGGATAATTACCCCATCCGGTGATAGATGCAGAAAAACGCTATTTAAAGCTCGAAAAATTAGCATTAGCCTTGGTAATTGCTGCAAGGAAGATGAGGCTTTATTTTCAGGCTCATCATATTATCGTTCGAACATCTTTTCCTTTGAAGAATGTCCTTCAAAAGGCATACATTTCAAGTAGAATGACTAAATGGTCAAATGAATTGGAGGACTTCGATATTGATTTTGCTCCTCGAACAGCAGTCGAAGCCCAAGTTGTGGCTGATTTTTTAGTTGAATTCTACTCTGATAGGGATACAGATCAGACTACTGAGATGAAAGACAAAAAGGTCTGGGTCGTCCGGACGAATGGTGGATCCAGTACTATGTGATGTGGTGCAGGGGTGTGCTGACTTCTCCATATGGTGACAAAATGTACCATGCTATATGTTTTGCTTTTAGGGCTTCCAACAATGAGTCCGAATACGAAGCAACTATAGCTGGTTTAAAGTTAGCTTATATTTGTGGGGCCAAAAAGGTCAAGCTGATGAGTGATTCCCAGCTTCTTATCCACCATGCGCAAGGTCAATCTGAGGCAAAAAAGGAGTAACTAGTGAAGTACTTACTTCTTCCTAAAAACGAGGCTCTTAAGTTCAAAAGCGTTGTTTTTGAGCATATACCCCGGGCAGATAATGAACTAGCAGATTCATTGGCAACCATAGCATACACTGAGTCATATCCTTGGATACATGTACTGGAGAGCCCTTCCATTCAACTTAATGTGGGTAAAGAGGAAGAAATTTTCGAAGTACAGATGAAACAACCTCAAGATTGGAGATTTCCTCTCCTGCAGTACCTCTCCGATGGCATCTTGCCTCCGAAAAAATCACTAGCAAGAAAAATGAAGCACTAGGCCCGTGGATTTATCATACTTAGAGACGTTCTGTATAAAAAGTCTTACAGTAAACCTCTTTTACGATGTTTGGGAGATGATGAGTCTCAAGTAGTCCTCTCTGAATTGCATGATGGTGAGGGATCAGCTCACTGTGGATTCAGGGCTCTAACAAGGAGAGTTTTACTGGCTGGCTATTATTGGCCCTCTATAATGCAGGATGCTAAAGAGCTGGTGAGAAGGTGTGATCCATGCCAGAGATATAGCAATGAAATTCATGTCCCAGCTATCCCTTTAGAGTCAATTTCTGAGCCTATACCTTTTGCTCGATGGGGGTTGGATTTAGTGGGCCCTCTACCTATGGCGTCCTGAGGGCGCAGAACTATAATTGTTGCTATATATTACTTTTCGAAATGGATTGAAGCAGCCCCCCTGGCAGGAACAACATCAAAAGCTGTCATAAAATTCATTTTATCCAACATCTATTGCAGATTTGGTGTTCCACAAAAGAAAACAACAGACAATGGGCCACAGTTCGACAACAAGGAAATGGAGAGTTTTTGTGCCTCAAGGGGTATACAGCATTGCTTCTCTTCACCTTTCCACCCACAAGCGAATGGTCAGGTTGAAGTGGCTAACAGAACTATACTGTCCGATTTAAAGAAGAATTTGGAAGGGGCTGCTGGGAAGTGGCCTAGCTATTTACAAGAGGTTTTGTGGGCCTACCGGACTACACCTAGGGCTGCAACACAAGAGTCACCTTTTGCCTTGGTATATGGGATGGATGCAATAGCCCCCATAGAAGCAACTCTCCCTTCATTTCGGGTTCACAACTTCTCCGAACACGCTAACGAAGTGGCAATCAGAGGTCAGCTTGACCTAATAGAGGAAATACGAGTTAAGGCTCACCTTAGAGCTGCACACTATCAAAGTTTGATGAGAAGCGGGTTTGCTTCTAGAGTTAAAAGAAGAGATTTCCAGTCGGGGGACAAGGTATTGAGGAAAGTCTTCTTACACACTAAAGAGAAGCTCCTCGGCAAACTGGCCCCAACTTGGGAAGTACCTTATATGGTCATTGAAAGGCTTAAACCTGGAACATATTGGCTAGAAGAAAAAGATGGAAGGGTTTTAAATCACCCTTGGAATATTGAGCATCTCCAAATGTACTTGGAGTAGAAGCTATGTAAATATTTACTTGTTTAAAAATCCATGTAAATATTTGGGGGCATACTCTTTCCTACCCTGGTGGCACGGGGAGGTTTTAATGAGGTGTCTGGGCTTTTTAATAAAATTTGATGCCTTCTTAAAAAAAATTGAAGTGTTCTTACTTTGTTGTTTTTATCATACCATCCGGATTGAATTAAGGGAATGATGACTACTTAAATATTTGTCATCGGAGAATTTAAACACTCTCACTTTAGAATGCTTATGAAATAACAAAGGGCTATTTAAACACTAGCCACCAAAATTGAAACAAACTATGAAATGATGCAAGAGTTGTGCAAAACAAAGATATTCATTGAAATAACCTAAGTGCCTTGGCCTTCAAAGTACTTTTAAATTGTCAGAGAAAACAAAAGATCTATCCGGTCAAATACCAGACACAATTACAAAAATGCCTTGGCCTTCCAAGGACTTTAGTTCAGATAACATAAAAGATAAAAAGATAATTCAAATTCTAAGACTGAGCCTTTGAATATGGCTCAACCTCATTTGTATTCTTCTTCTTCTTAGGATCGTCCTCTTCCTCGTTTGGGCTCTCCCCGGTGTTCTCTTCGTCATCAGATGAGGATGCACTGGAGAAATCAAACCTGTCACCTTCGGCCATTGTGTGGAAATGAAGGTCTGGATACTCTACAAAACTCTATAAGTCTCCTAGATTCTTCTTCGGAAACTTCTCATGGAAAAGCAAGACCATGTCTGATTTCACCTTGGCATACATTTCTTCTTGGCTTTCTATTACATTGTTGGCATAAGCATCGATCTTGGCCTGAATCTTGGCCTCTTGCTCCTTAGCAGATCTGCTTTCTCCTCTGCAGCCTTGGACACTGTGTTCTCGAGCGCGATCTTGTCATTTGTCAAGTTATGGATGACTTGATCCTTGGCCTTTGCCTCCTCTTTCGAAGAGGTGAGATCTTTCTCCAATTCAGACAGCTTCTCCCGGAGCTCTTTGATTGTGTCTTCTGAAGTGGAAACCTTTGTGATCCACCCCTCTTGACTCTTCTTTAGCTCCTCTTTTTCTCCCTTCAGAGTGTCAACATGTTGAGTGGCAGTAAGAAGATCATCGGACAGTCTCTCTTTGTCAGATTTGAGATCTTTGATAGTATCTGCCTGACTTCGAACTTGTTTCTCTAAAAAAAGCACTGGCTGAACATTACTTAATATGGAGTGAGCTATAATATCTCTTTCACTTGAAACAGTAAAAGTCTTACCATTAAAAGTGACGGTGTTCGAAGTACTCGGAGGGAGGTAAGGCCCAGCGAATTCGTCTCTAGGGAGGTTGGCAAAATAATCACCAAGTCCATCAAGCCCGGTGATGTCAACCCCATCAATGCTAAGGTCTCCTCCTCCAACCTCGTCGGTTTGAAAATCACCAGGGATTTCCTCTGCTCGTGTTGGATCAGTAGGATCTACAGGGTGGAGAGGCTCCGGAGGCCGGAGAGAAAGTTCATCACCCCTGGAGGTCTTTTTCTTCTTAGCCTCCCTGTCCTTGCTTTCTGCTCCCCGTTTTCGGTCTCTCTTGGGAGCCCTTGGGGGTTTTGGGGATCGAACCTCTTCCCTAACACTCTCCTGCTCCACCACTTCTAAGAGAGCAGCATCGATCTAGCTTGGGGCTGGCCCCTCTGGATTTGTTGGAGCATCTTCCCCCACCTCGGCAGGGTTAGCTTCACCTACAACCTTCTTGCCTTTCTTTTTCTTACCTTTCATTTTACTCGGGGCCTTGGCCCGGCTTGGCAAGTAAAGTGACCCATCTGGTTCGTGTGTTCTCTTGAGGACTACATCCGGAGGGGGTGGAGTGGTGAGTTTTTCCCAGGTCAAGTCCCTCCAGCCAGTAGTGTTCCAGAGGTGAGACCTTGCAAAGTTGCCTCCTGTGAAAGCATCGTGAAACCGGTTTACCCACTTTTCAGCAGCCCAAGTGTTGATCTTCGTGCAAGAAATCTGCCCGGCCTTTAAGTAGTCACTAAAGTCTTTGGGCAGCACTGCTAAGAAAAAAGACAAGACCAGTCAGTTTAAGCAAATTCGATAAAAGTAGAAGTAAGAATATAAAGTAGGAGCCTTACGATCACTCCTCCATCTGCTGGTGAGGAGACTTGGATTGACTCCGGCTTTGATTTTCCTCCCGTTCTCCCAAGCACCACTTACGAACAAGAATTGAGTCCTCCAATTTCTCTCCGACTCAAGCAGATCATCCACTGCTTTATAATTATCACCCATGCTGAAGTGATAGAAGGGAATGTGGTAGTTTCTGCAGAGACTGGCCACAGCTGCAAACTCCTCCATTGGTAGAGGAATCCCGGAGAGCCTGGAGGCCATAATGCAGGCCATAAGAGTGTACCAGGCGTTGGGGCTCAGTTGACTAGGTCAGAGCCTGATGAGGTGGAAGTACCTAACTATCTCCGGATCTAAAGGAAACCTTAGGCCCCGGTTAAAAAGCTCAATGAAGATGACTATTTCACTGAGTTTACAGTCCATTGGGGTTCAGGGTCTTTGGGGATTCTAATTTTTACGTTCTCTGGAATCTCCCACTTCGTACGCATCCGACCCAACTCAGCTGTTTGAATGAAAGCATAATTGATTTTTTGTAAGGCAAGAAGATATTTAACATTGACCTTATGGAAACAAGGTCCCACTTTTCCTTCGAGGCACTTCGGCAGATCCGGATGCCTTAAGCATAGCTTCTCCTTGACTTTATCCTTTTGGGCAGCAACAGCACCACTAGTCTGTCCGGAAGGTTCGGACTCGAATGGAGCCTCTTCGATAGAGTCCTCCATTATTTCCTCCATTATTGAGGAAGGGTTTTTAGTTATCTTGGTGAGGGGGGAGTTTGGAGTTGGTTCAGTCCGACCACCGGACTAATGAGCTTCAGCACTCTCTTGCACCCTAGCCTCCGGCTGGGGCTCATATGTGGAGTTTTCTCTTCGGGGGCTTGAGCCAGTAGCCTCCGAACCGGACAGCCTGTCCTTGGGGTGCTTTTGACCTTGTACTGCTATCCTTAGCACCTGATTTCGAAGGGGTCCCTTTGGAAGCCTTCCCTTTGACCAGCCGGCCTTTTCTTCGATCAACCAGTTTATTGGGAGAAGTATCAGCATCTGACCCCATGGCTAAGAACGAGGAAGGTTTTTTAAAACTAGTAACTATTAAGCCTGGTTCAACAGTAAGTTCTGACTCTTGAACCGATGAACTTGAGACAATAGGGGAAAGGCTGGTTTGAAACAATCTCTTTGGTCTGACACTCTTTGAAGAAGATGAACCCTGGTCAGGCTCTATAGTTGAAGTTGCTGGATTGTCGATGGGAGAGGTAGGTAAGCCTGCGGCAATGCGCTTCTCCCTTTCAACTTTTTGTGTTTTTTCTAATTCAGATAGATTGAGCCACCCGCCTCTGATTAAAGCGTTCCTAGCCGTGAACATAAACAACCAAAGTAAAGAACTTGTGTTTGAGAGAGAAAGCTCTGAAGATTAGCAAAGTGAGAATGAAAGTGATAGTAAAACAGTGGAAAAGTGTTTTAATTTATTGTAAACCCCAAAAAGAAGTTTTGATTCCTAGGAGAATTCGAAAGGATTTGCAATGATAAGAGACGGCGCTGATGTCACCTTCATTAATGAAGAGGTTGCTTTTCAGAGAAGGTGGGTGCGAAATTCGAGGTGAAAAACGGCTAAAGTAACGAACCAAAGTGAGACACGTGTCCCATGAACTTTGGCAAAAAACCGTTCAGGTTCAAAGAGCTTTTTTCAGTCTGGATAAAACCATAACACAGTTCGAAAGACCTGTCGGGATGCGACTATCACTAACAACAAACTGTTTTTTCAGGTTTTGACAAAGGTTTTTGAACAAACACCTAAAAAGGGGATACTGCTGAGTTCGAATTTTGTTACCATTACGGACAGGGACAGTTCGAACAAAAACTATCTAACCGGACAGGGCAGTTCGAACACCTCACCCATTGGACTGTTCGAACAAGAACTAAAGTACTTAAAACCTAAACACTTCTTGACTAAGCTGCCTGCTCTCCTACTAAGAGCTCATGGGTCTTTGAACTTGACCCGGGTCCATTAAACATGACCCAAAAGCCCATAAGGCCCAGATGTAAGGGTATAAATACCCAACCACCAACATTAAATGAGGGTAATGAAAATTAAATACAACCAGGCGGCTTAATTCTCCCTCTACTCTCTACTCAAACATTAAATACTTACAAACTTCCACAAAAATCTAAGCAAAAATTACAAACTTACCCTCAGACGAAAATAAACCTCACCAATGATAAACTGGAAAATTAGGTTTGAGATATAAACGAGTTTAATTAAAAAAATTATTGATTAGCGATCCCAAATATTTATTTGAAATGACTAAGGGGGGCTAGTTCATGAGGTCGATATTTTTAGTGCAATAGCCAGCAATATGGTCGGATTTCTTCGAGGGGGCAATTTAGACTCAAAATAAATATCATACTGACTCAGCATTTTTACCTTTTGACTCAGTTGTGTGTTAGCTATATCATTACTTGTGAAATATGTATAATTAATAATGGTTACTAGTTTTGGAGGCTTGTGGGTTTGACCCATATACATGACCTGACTCGTTTGGCCTATTACCCAAAGTTAGCGTATAAATGGTCAAAAGAAGAGAAGTTAAGAGGGTTGAGACTTTATCTCTCTAAGCATTAAGTAAAGCAGCTCAATTATCTATTTACCTTCCATCTCAAATTTAATACATTACTAGATATTTATCTAAATACCCTTCAAAATATTTTTATCCTTATCACGCATGACAACCGAACACCCTCAATTGTTCGTAACCATCCAAAAATCCAAAGCAAATGTTTAAAGAATTTTTCCAATCAATAGTCGTTGATGGAGACCAATGCACCAAGTAACATGTTGTATTGATAGCTTCAGCCCAAAAATATTTTCGTACATCAGAATGCAAGAGCATGCTTCGTGTCTTGTCACAAAGTGTTTTTTTGGAACAAGTATGATGATGCACTATTCCTTCAGCTTCGTGAAAGTCGCTGAACTCACGACTGAAAATTTTAACCCATTATTTTTCCTTAGACACTTGATCGTTCTTCATATCTGCTTCTCAATCATCGTCTTCCATTTTACAAGGGTTGAATATGTCTCATCTTTAGTTATCAAAATATAAACCCGCCCCATTTTTAAAACATCATCGATCAAACTCGTTTAGTATCTGCTCCACTCTTTGATGGAATTTTGTTTGGGCCTCAAGGATCTGTGTGAATGTAATCCACTTTCCATTTAGTCTTTCTTAAAGCCGACTTGCTAAATTTGAATCTAGTTTGTTTACCAAATAAACGGTGTTCACATAATCTCAATTATTCTATTTTATACCATTTCAACAAATTTTATTTCCCAAACAGTTAATCATCTTTCACTCGTGTGAACGAGATGCTAATGCCAC
This sequence comes from Limnanthes douglasii subsp. nivea, assembly GCA_036936605.1. Classification (NCBI taxonomy): domain Eukaryota; kingdom Viridiplantae; phylum Streptophyta; class Magnoliopsida; order Brassicales; family Limnanthaceae; genus Limnanthes; species Limnanthes douglasii. The sequence goes on along the minus strand of JAUPFV010000005.1, from coordinate 168,483,563 downwards.
AACTGATTTTGATATTGTCGACTTTGTCCATTATTCTATGATGATGCTACTGCACCATCGCCTACAACAACACTTCCGTGGAGAATGTATAGGCCCTTCTACAAATTGTTTTCATATATAGCATTGAGCATTTGTCACTTTGATTAAACTATTATCTACGTGATACTTGTAACACTAAAAAACATGCCAGTACGTCACGATTCTAACAACCACATCAAACATTACGATCCTAATATTATCGATCCCATCAAAAGGCAACGAATAATTGTTCCCAAAATAAATAGTTCCCCGCATTGGCTTGTAAGTATAAAACCATTGTTTGAACTGAAACATATGTTATGTGTCACTAGTATCGAGTACCCAAGAGTTTTTCCTACAGTCTAACTTACAGAAAACACATCTTCTCTACCATTTTTCACTATCATCAGAATTATTCACACCTTCTACTAGGTTCGCAACATATTCCTTTTGATTTTTCTTCTTACCTTTTAGTTTTGGTCAGTCTTTTCTATAATGACCATAATCACCGCATTCATAACAGTTTAATTTCTTGGCTCTTGATTTGGACCTCTAGTTCTTTCTGTTTGAATAATTCTCTTTGTTTCCAGATCTTTCCCTAGTCACGGGACCTTCCCCTTCCGCTTGATTATATGGTTGCAATTGTCTCAACTCCTTTAATTTAGTTCCCCTTTGACATCCGCTAGAGATAACGTATCCTTACCATACATTATGGTATTCAGCTCCCTTTAACATCCGCTTGATTATATCCGTACAAAAAAAATTGATCATCATCATCAATGATGATCAAATATTTCCCAAATCTATAATTATTGATTTAAAATTATTTAGGTGTTCAGTTATGGGCACACCTTCTTACAATCTGAAATTTTACAAGTATTTTTTTAAATATAACCAGTTCATGACTGATTTCTCTGAGTAAAGTTCTTCCAACTTCTTTCATGTGCATGTAGTGGTCTTCTCATCACTAATCTCACGAAGATTGTTGTCTTTTACACTATTAAAATCCAGCATAAAGCTCTTTCTTAAAGATATTACTTCTCATGTCCTTTCATCTCTATTGGTATATTATTCTCCAGAGTATTCTACAACTCTTGCGGTACCAATGAAGATTCTAATTTAATCTTCCATAACACAAAGTTAGATCATCCATAAAATCTTTTGATCTTGTATTTTGTTGATGTAGATATCATTGTAAACCCTAACTGCAAAACCTAATTCCTACAACCCAAATCTCTGATACCAATTTGTTATGGATCACTATACAATACATCACAAATATCTCAAACACTAAATTAATAACATAAATGAAAAGAACACAATATTTTAACGTGGTTTGATAAATATCTACGCCCACGGGCGGCGCCGAAGAAAATAGTTTCAATATGATAGAATAGGGTTACAAATTTCCCGTTTTAAGATCTATGTCATCATGGTAATTTATTTATAGAAAATAAATAGATTGACTAGATAATGGGCATAATGGACTCATATACACAAGACTATAAACTATAATGCATCATATAATTTAATACAAGACTGTACTAGCGAACACAAGGTACATTATCAATGACAATAGATTGTATCAGTAAACACAATATACATTGTCAACATTATTCGACTCATCTTCAACAATCTACAATTAAAATGTATTTTGCATTACCAATTTTTTCAGAAATCCTACTTTGCACCTTTCTAGCAAAAACATATAAAACTTCTTTTTGGATTTTTGGTGAAGTGTATTTGGCATTTTTAGGATCTTTATATAAAAAAAAATTCTTCAACTTCAATATTTTATAATGCCAAAAAATTTAACATCTCCAAAAAATTCCCCTAGTTCTTTGAGCTGCAACTTTCATCATGTCTTTTAAAAGTACAAGCTTCGAATATTAACCATTTTATTTCATTTATTGATGCTTTAAGGTGCATGCAACTTTATTTTGTTTCTTCTTCACTTTGCTTCTAGTTTATCTTTTCCACGTGACATGGTTGATTTTTCAGATTATAAAATCAGTTCGTCGCAAAACCATTGGCTAATCTAGAATTCTTTCATTTCCCAACATGACATAAAAACACAATATTTTCCATTATTTATTTCCTCCAATTGTTAAAACCCTTAACAATGAATGTATCTGGATCGCACTTTCCTAATAATTGTTGGCAAGAAGAAACAATAAAATAGTATGTTGTATCTTTATCAGGGGAACACTCTAACTAAATAAATTTCTGAACCCCATATTTTCGAAATCGACAAGCATGTTTTCAGGGCTTGAGTAAGGATAAACTTGTATTGGTTGATACATACCAAGATCAATATATGCCCTCATAACTAAATATTTTTTTTATTTGGATTATAATACTCAATTTGTCTACGCAAACGAAACCAAGATCTCGTATAAAAGAATTAAAATGAATACATTTCCAATAGTTTCATAAACAATACATTCATCAATGGTCTCATAATTTTTAGGAGGTTATTCATCTTAATAGTTGATCTTCGTTGACTTCAATTAAGGTTGTAGCTTGTGCTTGTATACATCATAATTTTCAATAATGGTTTCTTCTAAAATAACAGGTTCATCTTCGTTGACTTAAATTGAGGTTGTAGCTTGTGCTTTTATATCATCTTTATAAACATTTTTCTTTTTGGGGGGTTTAAAAAGTAAAATAATTTGTTTTCTCTTAGTGTTATTAGTGCTTTAGATAAGAAAATATAGAAAATGGAGTTAGGGTTATAGATATGTATATATGTAATTATGGGTTTTGAGAATGTGAAGTAGACATTAGACTTGTAGATGCGATTAATATTACAAACTTTAATTAAATACTTTTTGTTTTTCCTAAATCCTAATACAACAAAATAATTTTAGTTCTAAATAAAATTTTATAATACTTGAGACCGAAGCAATATATTAAGAGGACCAACTATATATTTTTAAAAACAATTACATAAAATTTTGATATTACGATGCAGTTGGCAGAGATCAAACCATTTATTGAGTCAATAACTTACAATATATATATATATATATATATACACATTTAAGATCCAAAACCAATACGTTTATCCACTTAAGTCCCATATTTTCATATATATTTTAGAAATACATATTTCAAAGTATTTACCATCTAAGGCTCACTAATACCCTAAATACTCTTAGTTAATTTAGAAATACATATTTCAAAGTATTTTCTTCTTTCGTGTCTCAAAAATTTAGATTCGAATAATGTCGCCTTATTTCTCGCTTCTTTTCGCTTTGCCATTTTTCATATTCTTCTCTTCTGCTATTACTTTCAACATCACAAAAATCCTACAAGATGAGGCTATTTCTCAACTTTCAAAAACTATTTGACCGAAAACCTAATCATAGACAAAATCAACAACTAGAGTACCATCATTGTCCTCGCGGTTGCCAATGGTAAAATGTCAAAACTCATGAACGAACGAGGATAAGGAAACGGTGAATAAAATTATAAGCATACAAGTCATGTTTAATTGTTTTGAGCCAAAGAAACTAAATCATTTGGTTAACCAAACTATCATGGTTACACCTCTTCATCAGTTTATTGGTTTAGCACAAGGCTATAAGGTTTTATTCATGTAAATACACAAGTGAAAGATGATGTTTTTTTATATACGGGTTTTTATTAATTTTATGGTTCGAGTTTGGTTAAATCGATTCATTCAGAGCCTTATAATATATCAGTTCTTCAAGTTACCATACGCGAAACATGATAGATGAGAATATGTGAAACCTTTTTCTTTGTTAGATACAAAACTTTTACATTTTTTATACTGCTAGATGCAAAACTAGGTAATGAGAAACGAGTGTAAAATATAATTTTTTAAAACAAATTCAAAACATATCATGAATGAATCTAGTTTTGTTCGTCTTAAGAAAACAAAACCAAAGATATTTTAGATTTATTTTTCTAAGTTACGGTTTAAAAGATACATACTTTGAAAATTTTAAATTTATAGTGTAAACGAAGAAGATGCGAAACCTTCTTTGTTTTGCTAGATGTGAAACATCTTTGAATTTTGTACTGTTAGATGCGAATACATACCCACTTTGATAGATGTTAGATGCGAAACCAGGTCCATTATGATAGATACGAAATCACATAATGAGAAACTTGTGTAATTTTTTTTATATTCAAAACATATCCTGAGTAGTACTAGTTTTGTCCATCTTAAACATACAAAACCAATGATATTTTTGCATTTCTTTTTTGAGTTGTGGTTTATAAATATGAACTTTTACAATTTTCAATTAAAGAAAAGAATATTTATAATTGTTTGCTGGATTTTATATAAAATAGAATTTTTTAGATAAAATATTTATAAAAAAAATTGTTGGATAATATACATATTTAAACGTTTTATTAAAAGAAATTAAGCCGAAAAACATTTAAGCCAACCAAAAAATATATAAAATAAAAATAATACTTTTGTAAATATATCACATACGAATATCAAATTTTAAAACACGAAGTCCCATCATATTCGGACCTATTTAATTCAAATAAAAATATTTATAAGTTCACGCGTCCTAATGTTATACCGTATTTATGGACTTGTAGTGGCCAAGTCATACAAAATAAGATATTGGACTACGAGACAAAAGTTGTTTAAAGTAGTTTATGATTCTATGGCAACAGAGCGATCCACGTATCGCTATTTATTTTTTAATATTATAGCTCTATACAAGTGTATCTAATAATAATTCTATAATCGTACTTGTGTTACCTACACTTTTTCTACACAACTTTACTTGCAAGAGTACCATCCACCAAATGAAATTTGTTGGTTTGGTATTAAACAAAATGCGGATGTAGTACTAGTAGACAAACCAAGACAAAACTTGGTGCGCCATCTCATTGTACATTCGGCCAATGATGTATGTTTTAAGTTTATTTCTCCTTTTTATGTTGAGCACTTCTTATAGGGTGCTTTTACTAAACTAATTACTTATTGGACTCTTCTAATCCGCTATATTTTTCAAACATTGGATTTGTTTAAATATTAATCCCAATTTTTAAATATCTTTCATCTAATTTTACCGGAATCTCTAAAATTATTAGACAGTAAAAAATTATTTCAAATTGATAAAACAAAATTACAAATTCGTTAGTGTTATAACTTTTTATTTACAAATACATTTTTGATAGGTTTTTGTATTTATTTACAAAAACTATCGATTATATTTAGTAATCGACTATATCATTTTAGCTATCAATAAGTTATTTAAAAATACTAAAATATTTATGTATCCTTTTGTGTAAAAAATTTATAGTTTGTATTTTAAAAAATTGATATATATTTTTTTTTCGTTTTTTTAATGTTTTTTAACTTTATATTTTATATAATGTTTGATTTTATGTATTGTTTTCATTTGTCATCGAACTCTATTCCAAGAGGATATTATTGATTAAGTTTGTTCATTCGATTCACCTACTTTTATGGTTTTGACTAATAAACATGGTTAACACAATCTTCGTATGTCAAACCATCTTCCATAGTTTAAAAGTGATGACGCAACCCTAATTCAATGAAACCCTAATTTAAGGGTAACAAAGACTAAAATTTTCAAAGAAAAAAAAATTATTCCAAAAACTTATTTAAAACTTAAGGTATATGAGGCTTTATATAAGAGCTACTCAAAACCCTAAATTAGAGTACAACGAAATAAAAATAAATGTAACTAAATCAAATCTTAATACATTTAGATTTGATTTAAATAACATAAGATATTTGAATAAAATTAAAAAAAATGTTATTTGTACTTTCTAGACTACATCAAAAAGTTTATTTTATCCTTCTTTCAATTTTTGTTTTATCTTATTTTCATTCAATTGTCGGGAAGACATATGGATCACTTACCAACCCTAACTTACTTAGTCGTTATAATGGTTGTGTCCCTAACCTATTTGGCTGGTTCAGACTCAATTTTTCAAACCAAAATCGGACATTAAATGATTTTGTTATGTAAATTTTGATATTTTGGATATTTTTGTTGTCATTGTTTTAAACAAAATAGTAATCGTTCCACCATAAGCTCCACAATTTCGGAGGTTTAACAACCTAAAGTTTCACTTGAATTATAATCTGTAATATGTTTCATCATGCATTATGTTACTCAACTTCACGTGATGTATGCACTGTATACAAGCTGGACTTGACCTCATGGATATTCATTAATCTCAAACTTGGATTTGCATGGTGATAAGAGCATAAAATGTCAAGATTATTAAGAGGCTTAATTGATAATATAAAGGCATGTAAGCGCCTATCTCTAAAATTAGGAAATATAAGAAACAAGTGTAAATATGAGGGCCAATATGTAATTGCTATAAACATAGCATGTGACACTAGAGCCTACCACTGGCACTATATAAGGAAACATCCCTTTTTAGGAAAAGGTTACTTTCTAATCATTTGTACTTTAATTTGACAACTTTATCTTTCTATAACTTTGTACTTACCCACGTGCCATTATTCAACTATACATGATAATCGATAGTCAGCACCGGATAAATCTAGAACAATCATTGGCGTTGTCTGTGGGAACGAGTGATACCCGGAGATCAGGTTCTCTAAAATCTCAACCCAAGTAGAAACTTAAAATTCGAGAATGAATACGGAGGCTCGAAAGGGAAAGGAAAATGAGAGAGGTTCTGATAAGGAAATTTCTTATTCAAAGGATCGGCGCTCTGAGGAGCAGTATGATGATGATCAGGGTAACCAAGTTTGAGGAAAACGGTCGACCCTATTCATGACCAGACATCAGCTCATGGATGACATCACTAAGCTTAACGCAGAGAAAAGGATGGCATTGGATGAAAAAAAAGTATCGGCTAGATAGCCGAGGAGAACGGTCGTGTTAATATGGAAAAGAGGATAATCGTGCTATTAATCAGGATGATGCTGATTTTTATAAAGGCTGAGCTAGAGAGCGAAAGAACGACGATGTTTTAAGAAATAAGTTTGGACTCCGAGCCAAGCACGGATATGAATATTCAACCGAGGAAGATATGTATGAGTCATCTTCTCCAGACCGGGATGTCCAATGCTTCAGGAAGGATAAAAGAATGATTTGGAAGCGAGAAATCCGAAGACGTAAGTCGCGGCAAGCAAAAATAACCAAACCTCAAGCGGACATAGTCGACAAGGTGACTCCCATTTCCATGGAAAAGGAATGTGCTATCACAGTTAACAGAGAACAACAAAATGTCCCGCAGTTTCAGTTTTCTTCAGGAAGCCAAACCTACGGTTACAGGGTCGGAAGCCAATTTGCTAACTCACTTGAAGAAGGGCAATATGCAACCCACACAGAGGGGTTAGGTAGCAGAGTTTTTGGATTAAAGCATAATTGGAGATCATCTCCTCTCTCAGATGAAATTTTGTCGGAAAATCTCCCAAAGTGATTTGATATCTCGAAATTGGAAAAATACGACGAGAAGAAAGACCCTGATAACCATCTGGAAGCATTGAAGAACTTCATATAGAGTTTTGAAAATGATGATAAGTTAATTTGTTGAGCGTTTTCTACGACGTTTAAAGTTCTATCATCAAAATGGTATAATCGGCTGCCTCGGGGATGCATAAAAAACTTTGGCATGTTTTGGTTGATGTTTAGACATCAATTTGTACGAAGCAAGAAATTCTGAGCCAATGGTGACACAATCGTGAATTATCGATAAAGGGTCGGGGAAAGTTTGAGGGACTATATCCGACGTTTTGTAGACACAAAAACTGATCTTGACTATTGCGATGAGAGTATGGATTTAACGGGTTACGGATTTGGTTTGTTTTCTGGGCCGATGAAGCAAGTTGTAACAAAAAACAAGCTTTTACTTTTTCTGCCTTGTTAGCTCAGGTAGAAAAGCAGATCCTGATTGAAGCGACTGAAGCGTCAGAATTGGCAGCACAAATCCAGCAAACTGTGCAAGTTTCGGTAGTATTGTATCAGGAATTTTTCAAAATACAGCTTCGGTTTCCCAACCACAACCAATAACTACTCTGGCAGCAGCAACACAACAGTCGAGCGGGAAAGGGTCGGGGACTCCGACGCAGAGAGTACGTGTAACTACCAAGGAAATTTGTACCAACCTATTTCAAACAAATCGGTTCGACCTGACCACTATGCAGATTTGACCGAGTGTGTTGCAACTACTTTTGATAAGTCGAGGAAAAGCGTGCATTTCCGGAAGCCTTTTCCAATCGGGACTCCTCGCGAAAGCCGAAACAATCGATAATGTCGGTATCACGAGGATGTAGGCCACGACACCAAGGATTGCATCGCGCTAAAGAAATAAGTGCGGGTGCTAACTGATAATCGGAAGTTGTTAGAATATGTGAAAAAACAAGCTTAGAAAAGTGGGTTGTCCAAACAAATTATTACAGTGCCAGAGCAGGAAACTGTTCTGATGATCTCAGAGGTCACTGATTTGTTCGACATATCCACTGAATATTTGGACCCAGATAAAAATAGAAATGTGATCGGAAAAATTGAAGAAGTAGTCCATATAGCATGAGAAAATGTGAGTGACTTGTGCAAGTTTTTTGAATATCTGACTATTTTTTGTGGTGATTCGATGGCAGGGATCACCAGTTCTTCTCGGAAGAGGCATGTGGTCAATCTGGCTACACATTTATAAGCAAGAACCTCACCACAATTATATCAGAACCCGTCTCCCATCCTGTGTTTCGACGATGATGATATGACAGACATTGTTGGACCTCATGAAGATGCGGTCGTAATCGTAGCAACGATCGTTGGTGAAGAAGTTCGGAGGATATTGGTGGACACTAGAAGTTCGGAAATATTATTTTCTTATCAATTTTTTTGACGTTTAAGAAATAGCCGATAATTGTCAAATCCAATCGGACTATTTTTGGATTCACGAGAATGTCGGCAGAAGTGGTCGGCGAGTTTGAAGGTGTGGTCCAGCTAGGAAGTAACAGTTCGATTTGTAGTGGTAGATGCCCCTATGTCGCACAATGTAATTTTTGGTCGATCTTGGCTATCAAGGATGCACGTTGTAACCTCTACGATTCACCAGTTCGTGAAATATGTGATCGGAAATAACGTCGGTGTTGTAAGAAGCAGCCAAAAGACAGCAAAAGAATGTTACCGAGCAACGTTGGCGGTAAAATCAGATAAGAAGATGGTCGACGCAAAAGATTAGCAATTAGTAGGGTCGGCCCCTGGATCGGAGCCTGCGGATTATCCTAGGGAGACCCCAGGGTTATTTCTTAGTGACGAGAATTGTGCAAGTTATGAATTTTCTAGAGGCAAAGTTTTAAAGATTGGTGTAAATCTATCTCCCTTTTAAGGAAAAGTTGATTTCTTTTCTCAGACAGAAGTTACATTTGTTCACCTGATGTTCAGAGGATGTAATGGGGGTTTCTGAGAATGTTATGTATAATGGATTGTCCATAAATCCAAATGTTCGACCCATAACTCAAAAACGTCGAGCCTTTTCCCAAAAAAGGCAGAGGCGATTATTTCAGAGGTTGAAAGGTTAACTAAGGTAGGACACATCTGGGAATCCTAATATCCGAGGTGGACAGCTAATCCGGTCTTTGTAAAAAAGAAAAACGGAAAATGAAGAATGTGTGTAGACTATACGGACCTTAATAGAGCTTCCCCTAAGGACCCATTTCTCATGGCAATGATCAACCAACTGGTAGATTCAACGTCTGGGAACAAGTTGCTATCGTTTATGGAGAGGTTTGTACTGTTATAAGGTTATGCCTTTCGGTCTGAAAAACATGAGGGCCACTTAACAGAGGCTAGTTAATAAAGTTTTTGAAGGGAATACCACACGAAATGTTGAGGTTTACATTGATGACATGTTGGCAAAAGTGTTACTGATGAAAGCCATTTTTCCGACCTTGAGGAAACATTCAAAAACCTCGGTAAAGTTAACCTTAAGTTGAATCCAAATAAATGCTTCTTTGGAGTTCGGTCAGAAAAATTCCTAGGGTTCGTGATCAGCGAAAAGGGGATGGAAGCAGACCCAATCCAGCTGAACGCTTTGAATAGTATGGCACCCCGAAGAAATATTAAAGAAGTGCAGATCTTAACCGGACGGCTTGCAACACTGAAGAGATTCATCTCGCGATCTTCTGATAAATGCGCACATTTCTTCCAGGTGTTGAGGAACGCTAAAATTTTTAATTGGACACCTAAATGTACCGAGGCTTTCTTCAATATCAAACTTTATTTGTCATCCCCGACGGTATTGAGAAAACCTTTACATCGGGAGATTTTGTTCTTATACATAACGGTTTCAGATCATACGGTAAGCGCGACATTAGTTCGAGAAGAAGATAGGGTTCCTAAACCTATTTACTATGTAAGAAAAACTTTGTTGCATGCTAAAAAACGATATTTAAAGATTGAAAAGTTAGCACTGGCTCTGGTAACGGCTGCTAGAAAAATGCGATCTTATTTTCAAGGCCATTCTATTATGGTTCACACCGCTTTCCTTTTAAAGAGTGTGTTATAACGACCCGATATTTCTGGGCATATGTCCAAATGGTCGGTAGAGCTGAGTGATTTTGATATTGATTTTGAACCAAGAATGGCTATTAAAAGGCAAGCCCTAGCAGATGTTTTAGTAGAGTTCCACTCCAGTAGACCAGAGGAAATAGTAGTTGAGCCAGAAAAAGTTTCAGAATGAGTGAATTGTCAGAAACAACGATTGATTAAGTATTAACGAATGCGGGGGCGGTGTCCAGATTTCTACACCTTCGGGGATTACAATACATCAGGCGATTCGCTTCAGATTTAAGGTTTTGAACAACGAAGCTGAGTATGAGGCAGCACTAGTAGTCTTAAGGTTGGCACAAGTTTGAAAAACTAGGAACGTTCGACTACTAAGCGATTCACAGCTACTGATTAATCACACAACGGGTCAATCCAAGGCGAGAAAGGAGTAGCTAGTGCAATATTTAGCAGCTATAAGAATTTTGGCTTCATCCTTAAAAAAGATTACTTACGAGCATGTCCGCAGGGAGGATAACATAATTGCCGATTCGTTAGCAACTACAACGTATGTTTGAGAATACCCGTGGATTGTGACTCAAGAGTATCCTTCTATTTTGCAACGGAAAGACCTAGAAAACCGACCGGAGATGGCATGCCAAATCTCGACAGCTTTGAGTGCTGACTGGAGGAATAACATTGCAAAGTTCTTGGCAGAGGAAGTGTTGTCGGATGATAAAAGATTGGCAAAAAGTGTTTGATATAAGGCGCAAGGTTTTATGTTATTGTGAAATATACTTTATAAGAAATCCACAAGTAGACCTCTACTTAGATGTTTGGGACACGAGGAGTCACATATGGTGTTATCTGAGCTCCACGATGGTGAAGGGTCGGCACATTGCGGTTTTAAGACTCTAATTAGAAAAGTTCTGTTATCATGGTTCTACTAGCCTACGCTAACAGCCGACGCTAAGAAATTAATTAAAAGGTGCGACACTTGCTACAGGTTTGCTAATTCAATCCACATCCCGACAGTCCCCCTCGAGTCCATCTGAGAAGGTCTACCACTTGACAGATGGGGGATAGATCTAGTAGGCCCACTCCCATTAGAAACCGGAGGAAGACAAACTATTGTAGTGGCAATGAATTATTTCTCAAAGTGGGTTGAAGCGGAACCACTGTCAGGAACCAGAGCTAAAGAGGTAGTAAAGTTCATATGGTCAAACATTTGTTGTCGGTATGGGGTCCCTTACAAGATAACTACAGATAATGGCCCTCAATTTGACAGGAACGAAATGAGGGAATTTTGTTCAAACTACAATATACAACAGTTATTCTCGGCTCCGTTCCAACCTCAAGCTAACGGGCAGGTTGAAGTGACGAGCATGACGATCATCAGTGGGCTTAAGTAAATTTTGGAAGGAAAAGCTGGAAATAGGGATGGCAATTGGTCGTCCGCGGGCCGAGTTCAGGCCGACCCGTCCGAGCTCGTTTTTTGGACACTCGAATCCGAACCCGACCCGACCCGCTCTTGGGCTTATATTTTCAAACCCGAGCCCATCCGTTTGTGTCCGTCCGCCAACTCGGTCCGACCTGTGGACATTAAATTTAATATTTTTTAATTTATTTTAAATATATTAATTTATTTTATATATATTATTGTTAATATATATATATATATATATATATTAGTTTTTATATACTTTTATAATTTTCGGGCCGGAACGGGTTGGACAAACTAGAAACCCAAACCCGACCCCACTCGATTGCGAGTTACAATTTCTTAACCCAGACCTGACCCTAACTATGTTCGGGCTGGACAAAACTGGGTCGGACAGGATCGGGTCGGACTGGACCGGACCGGACCGAACAACACCCAAATTGCCATCCCTAGTTGGAAAGTAGCCAGATTTTTTGCAAGAGGTGCTATGGGCATACCGAACCACACCCCCAAACCGCAACGCGGGAATCTCCCTACACACTGGTATATGCAGTAATTCCCGCGGAGATAATGCTCCTATCCTTCAGAGCCAATCAATGGTATAACGATGAAAGCCGAGCTTTGGCTTTGGATCTAATAGAAGAAAAACGAGCTAGGCCTCATTTAAGCTCCTTGCATTATCAGACCCTCATGAGAAGCAGGTACGCTTCGAAAGTTCGAAGAAGAGACTTCAAGATAGGGGAGAAAGTGCTGCGAAAAGTATTCCTTCACACCAAAGACAAACATTTAGGGGAATTGGCACCCAATTGGGAAGGACCGTATCAGGTGATAGAGAAAATAAAGTCAGGGACTTATTGGTTGAAAGATAAATTCGGTCGACCCTTGCGTCTCCCTTGGAACATTGAGCACCTTAAATTGTATATAGAATGATTGATAATTCTTACTTTCTTTAAACTCATTGTAAGACAACTTTGGTCGGGGTAATACTCTATCCTACCCTTGTGGCATGGGGAGGTTTTGATGAGGTGTCTATAGAAACTGACCCATTTAGTAAATCTTTAGAGCCTTAAAATAAATTTGCTGCTATTATTTATTCGAACCTTGCTAAAGGTTTTTCGATATTAAAGTTGATCAAGAACGTCGAACCTGTCAGCTTCCAACAAATTGTTCACTATCTTTTTTGGATTGGCAAGAAAAGAATAGAAGAAGGGAAGCTTGGGAGACTTTGACAATCCAGATATGCATATATATATATATATATATATATATATATATATATATATATATATATATATATTCCTCCATAGATATTGGGACTCCGGCCAATCGAGAAGCCATAATAGTAGACATTAAAGTATACCAAGCGTTAGGAGTCAACGGGGTCGGGAAAATCAGGAGGATCTCGAAGTATCTAACAATTTCTGGATCAATAGGAAGTCGCAGACCCCAGTTAAAAATCTGAGTGAAGAACACTATCTCTCGAGCTTGCATTGACAAGTGAGTCTCACCGGGCTTCGGAAAGCGAACGGTTACACAATCAGGAATCCTCCAGATTTTATTTAAGCCAACTTCTTTATCAGGAGGATAGTACAGATATTTCTCGGAAAAAAGAGACATAATATGATCTCTATGAAGGAGAATATGGTAGCCATTCACAGCATCGGCAACTTCATGGGGTAAAGGTTCTTTTTCAGCCACGCCAACCGCAGGAGTAGTTTGAGCCTGTGGAATTGTTGGTGCAACTAAGTTGGAAACATTTTCTTTAAATCTTGTCGACGCAGATGATTTTGTTGAAGATTTTTAATAGGTTTCTCGGCAATCTTATCTTCAACCCTCGTCAACACAGATGCCTTAGTTGAAGACTTATGAGTGTTTTTCTTAGCAGTTTTGTCTTTGACCCTCGTCGACACAAAAACTTTGATTGAAGGTTTATAAATGTGATTTCCAGCAGTCTTGTCATCGTCTCTTTTCAAAGCAGATACCTTTGAAGATTCAAGAGTTGGTTTCTTGGCCTCGGTACTTTGAACTTTCTTGGGCAAGGATTTATCAGCAGACGCCAACCCTTTGGAAGAGGGACTTGCGAGAACAATGCTTGAGCTGCTATTAACTCGAGTAGGACCAGGCGATGGGACCTCGGCCTTTTTAGAAGCAGCTTCTTAACGTTTTCTTATTTCCTCATCTTGTTTAACCACCCATTTATGAGTGGTCGCGGTGTTATGACTGGTTCGACGTCCGATAATGGTTGAAGTCAGCTGGACATATTCGGGTGGGGTAGATGAAAAGCTAGAGTCACCCATAGTTAAAAAATAAGTTTTTGGCCGGTCAACAGTATCTCGGGGCTTTAAATGAACATGATGAGTTGCAGTGTCGGTTTTTCTGGTTCTTAAAGGGGTAGAACGAGTAGTGGCGTCAGGATTTTTTGTTGACAAGGAAGTTCACGAGATAATCGGGGGGCTCGCGTTGGAAGAAGGTATAGATGGGCCCGGATTTTTGGGTTTCAGAAAAATCAGTGGCTCTGAACTTAACGGAGATATGGGACCTTTATGAATTAATCTAGTGGCTCGGTATTTGTCAGCACGTTTGGTGATTTTGAGATAATCAGTAAAGCCAAAAACTGGTTTCTCTAGAGGGTCGTATTTCTTCTTAGGTTTCTTATGAGAATAGGGTTTTCTCATAAACAAAATCAGAGTTTCTCTCTCTAGGAATTGGAAAGCGGTAAGGTGTTTATCTCTCTAGAACTCAGGTAAATTTTGAATATGAAGAAGTGAGACTATTTATAAGTGAGTAAGCATGGTGACGGTTTGTTCCATGGAGAAGCGCAATCGAAAAGAGCGTTAGGAAGATCAAGAGTCGCTTAACCAAAACGTTAGTAAAAGTGTAGCCAAGTCATCGCGAGACATGTGTCCATTCTGACAACTATAACACACCTAGGGGGTTAGCCTCATGACGCACGCGTTGGGTAGTTCACAGTTGGGAATTGCAAGTACAGAGGACAAGTTGATGAGTGACACGTGGACGAGTATTGAAACTGGTTATGTGGGTAAAGGAAATGGGCCCTTGGAAAAGATAACTTGACTCAAGGCCTGTAAAATTGGGCCAAAGAGCTTGATTACAATTTTGATTAAATTCGACGCGTCGGGATATAATAGACCAGTAGATCGATCACTAACAAACTATTGTTTAAAGTCGATAGTTCAGTCTGCCGACCTAGTAATGAAAGGTCGACAAATAACGCATAGATCGCAGCATCGGTATTTTGCGGTGGGCGACGGCAAGGTAAACAGCACCTGGAAAGTTGCTAATGCAGATGCCTAACCAGAAGGCTCGGCAGTCAAGTAGTTTTTGCTCGACTCTCCGCAAAACTAGGGGGCTACGGATAAGGGCATAAAATGTCAAGAATATTAAGGGGCTTAATTGATAATATAAAGGCATATAAGGACCTATCTGTAAAATTAGGAAATATAAGAAACAAGTGTAAATATGAGGGCCAATATGTAATTAGTATAAACATAACATGTGACAGTGGAGTCCACCACTCACACTATATAAGGAAAGATCCTTTTTTGGGAAAAAGGTACTTTCTAATCATTAGTACTTTAATTTGACCACTTTCTCTCTATAAAACTTTATACTTACCCACCTGACACTATTCAACTATACAGGATAATCGATAATCAGCACCGGATAAATCTTGACAGCTTTGACATGATACTTTTTTCGTGGCAGCAAGTCTTACAGAATTTGCATTCATATTACAGGGGTATGTAGTTGGTCACTTTGTGGGCCTACTTTATGTACAAGAAGAAACCCATGAAGTTCAACTTCTGAGTCAACTGTTTCAAGATTGTCAAAAATTATAAGTATGCAGCACCAGTCTTTGTCCCACGCTCAAGTAATGCCATAATATCTTGTGGTTATGAGATGTTGGCATGGCCTTTTTAATATATTTTTGACATCTCTAAGATGGACTAAAACGACGGGTCTAGTGATATTAAGCATCATCTGAACCATTTTAGTCTCGAAAATAAATAAAAAAACGAGTTTTGTTATAATTTTATAACTTTATGTCGTACTTTATTATGGTATTCATTAACCTCTATTTTATCTTTAAAAACAATTACATAAAAAGTAAGTGTATAAAAATGATGGGACTTACTTAACGATCATAAAAATCAAGTTTAGTCCATACAATACTAGGTCAAGTTTTTTACTATCAACATACCGAACATCATCCATCTGAAGAAAAATGATGCTTGTGTTTTTTTAACATACTTTCGGATGATTTTATGCTCGATTCTATCTTAAATAAGCTAAAATTTAAAATTATCAAAGTTTTATGCAGAGAGAAAAAATCACAAATTATGTGAAACTTAATATTTTCATAGTACATAGTTATTCGCCTAATATAAAAAAATTGAACCGCTCAAATAGGTTTAAGAGTAACTCATAACTATCCCCAAATATATGCTTTATATACCAAATTTACCTTAAATGATATGAGAATCGACATCCTCCCAAAAATATTACAGTCTACTAGTCATATCTATTAAGAGTCATTAGGAAGTACAACATGCCATCATTTGATAAAACACTATATAGGTTATTAAACAAATCGAGTAGGAAACATGTGTCTTTACCATTTACTTAATTGCGGGAGAAGAATCGTTTAGTTGAACCAATAAATCTTGAAAAAATCACACCCGGTATGTCAATTTAATGAAAGGAAAATTGCACCTAAAGTACCCACTCAACTATTCAACTGTCATATAGTACCCAAGAATGGGAAAATTATCACTTAATACCCAACTCAACTACCTAATTACCACCTAGTACCTAACATTATTTTAATACCCTAACTACCCTCACCATTTATGAACAACCACGTAACCAAAATTTCTCTTTCCTACTTTTTCCTTTTATTTTATTTTTAAAAGATCCGTATCTTTCAAACCAGAGCTCGAAAAAAATAAATGAAAGTACCATCGCTTTTGTTTTTTAAAAATGAACAAAACTAGATCCATTGATGATATTTTTTTATTTTAAAATAAAAATAAAATTTCACCAGTAATAATTCGCATCCTATCATGAGAATTGTTCTAGAAATCCTGAAAGTTGCAAACAATTCGTATCCTATCATGAGAATTGTTCTAGAAATCCCGAGAGTTGCAAACAATTCGCATCCTATCATGAGAATTGTTCAGGAAATCCTGAGAGTTGCAAACAATTCGCATCCTATCATGAGAATTGTTCAGGAAATCCTGAGAGTTGCAAAAAATTCGCATCCTATCATGAGAATTGTTCAGGAAACCCAGAGTTGCAAAAAATTCGCATCCTATCATGAGAATTGTTCAGGAAATCCTGAGAGTTGCAAACAATTCGCATCTTATCATGAGAATTGTTCAGAAAACCCAGAGTTGCAAATAATTCGCATCTTATCCTGAGAATTGCAAACACCTTGAAGTACCAACGCGTATATTTAGTCGGGGGTATTTTTGTCCAAATTTCAATTTGAGGTACCAAGTGATACTATCCAAAAAGCGGATACCACTGGGTAATTACATAGTTGAGAAGGTATATACTGGTAACTTTCTCTTAATGAAATTAGAATAAACTCATGTTTACAAAAAATGTTCCTCGTCCAAACTAATATTTAACGGTGACAATATTTATGGTCATCATAAACCTTATAAAGACGATATCACAATTAGAACTTTCCTCTGAAACATTAACGTTCTCCAGATCATAGTTGACACAAGTAGCTTTGCTAAGATTATTTTTACAATTATTTTTTACCAAATCAATGTAGGTGTCTCATAATAGAAAAATAGCCATATTATATAAGCTTAATGATAGGTAGAACTCATTGTCACGACATGCCAACTTATCACTTTAAGCCGGTCTCTGTTAGGTTTATGATAATAGATGGTTCCCCTCATATATTATTATCATTGGTAGACCATCACTTCATATGTTAAGAGTCATCTCATTGCCTTACTATTAGTTTCTTAAGTATGTTTGTTGTCGTTAATCCGTTTACAGTTAATAAAAAGTATAAAGAGAATGTTAAACATTATATTTGTAGCACCCTAAGTCCAAGTAGCAACTTCAAACTCTAGAAAATCCTTTTACAAAACCTTTCAAATTTTATAATTTTAGAAGATATCGATGGGTTTATTTTTTTATAAATCAACATTATTTTACATACAATATTTCAAAAATTCTCTGAAAAAATCATCAATTAAAAGTGTGTGAACGACCACCCCACTATTCATACAATTCTCCAAACAGAGGATATTTCTATCTTACAAGACACAAGAGAAGGTTCATCATAATATTTTTATATGTTTTTTAGTTTTTTTATCTCTATCGTTTTAAAATTATATTGTTTGACTATCATTTTGTGTGTAAGTGTCTCGTTAGATAGCGTTTAAAAATTCATACTTTGTTATGATATATTTTGTGTTAATAAAACTTAAAACATATAATTATTTTTTAGTAAAATGTATAAAGTTAAATAATTCTCTTACAATGATTAATATAAATTTTCAACAAATTCAATCTTATGTATTTTCATCATATTTTGTATCTGCATGATGGAGCATACCTTCTGGATAAATATTATGCATAAAGAGAGCATGTTTCTAAACTCTTGATTCAGAGACACCTAATAATGGTTTGTCCAAAATAAGAAATATAGTTCTCGGTTTAAATGAAGAATATTATTGAACTCTCTCATTATTAGGATCATTATTTTGAGACTTACATCTCCTACGTTATTTATATGCAGTCGTGTCAACACTTCAATTTATGGGCAGTCGTGTCAAAAGTTTGATCTCTTACTTCAAACTATATTTACTATTACTATTTTCGTTGACCATAAGGTTTATCTCGGCCTATGGAGCTTGAATTTTGGCATAATATCTTTGAAATTTACTTATCTCGTTTTATCAAATCACATACAGTTTGATGTGTCTGAACTATCATGTATTACTTATTATTCATAACATATTATAATGTTTTCATATTCTCATACCAAAATTTGTTAAATCGTAATTGTCGAGTGATTTATCAATTATTCATTTTTGTTATAAAATTTATTATTTGATAAAATCTTCGGTGATGATATGTTCTCTTTTATATAAAAAACCACAAACTATTGTGGTGTAACAAATATTATAGTTTCATTTGTCAACCAATTAGTACACTTTCAAACATCAGGAATATTTAAGCTTTATTTTCTCAAATTTACTTAAGAAATTGTAATCTTACTTTCTCGATTTTATTTAAGAAATCATAATCCTAACATACCTCCATTTTTAGGCCCCTCGAGAATGGTGCACCCTATTGTCCTGTACCGATCTAGCCATACCAAAATAACCATATAAATTTGTCAACGGAAAATTAGAAACTGAGTCTAAACATATTTTATAACTAAACACAATGGCATAACACCAACAAACCTAAACATTAACTTAACTGAAGTCTTAAAATGAAAAATAACGACATAAAATATATAATATACATCATAAAATAAGGTAGTTTTTTGTGCAATACTAGTAAAAATACACAAGATTGTATGAAAAATATTGCAACGTGTTTAATCACTATCTTCGTCCTTAGATTTTTTCTCACGACCAATTTAAATCTCATCATTTTGAAGAAATAATCTCAATAAACTCCTCATCTCTTTTTGGTATCTCATCTTAAAACACATATAAGTCAATGTGTTTGTGGTTATCAAAATTTTCGTTCAAAAGTTATATTTGAGCATCAACAATGATGCTCATTGTATGTTTTTCTTGTTCAAATTGTTTGGCAATTATTTCCTCGTTTAGATTCTATAAGTCATGGATTTCTCACATTTTACGTTCAACCTTGTCAACCATTTTCCCTCATATTTCATGGTTATATTTAGAAATAATTAACTTATTTTGATGCTCACAAACTCTGCATAATCTTCAATAATACCTCAAGGTTTCTTAAGTTTGGATTGCTTATGATATACGGACTTATCAATTTTTAAAAATAATTTTATTTGTAGTAGCTTATTTTATTCTTTTCAATTAGTCGTTCTGGAACTAGTACAAGCCCTCATTAGTCTTATTTTTATTTTAAGAGATAAACATATCATGCTAAAAATATTGGTAGAAATCTCTCCTATAAAGGATAAAATATTTTCAATCACTCTCATACCGTGGATTAGGGCATCATAACACTTCACACTACGTTCGTTGTCTTTAAGTACAATCAAACTCAGCACGTAATTGTTTTTCTTGTTCAAGCTCTAACACCTTCTACGACCTTGAGAACAAATAGTCTAACATGTTTTCTGTTCGACAACCTCTTGACCACCTTCTATAACAATTTTTTCATCATTTTTCTTTTTAACCGTTTTTATTCATTTCCATTTTACAACAAATATTTTTTCACCACTTTAATTCCTCACAATATCATATGGAGAAATCATCTCTTACAAAGTTATTTTTTCTCTTCAACATTAATAATATTAATATGTTTAATCAAACTACTTTCCTAATTTTGTTATAACACCATATGTTTCTCATTCTTAAACATTATATTGAAGTATGTCATTGGCTCAATATGTTTAAACTCGCACATAACTAGCAGATCATGTATAGACAAAATCACTTATAATATTATATCACCACCATAACATACAATATTATTATTCTCCACATAGTCAATCTTAATTGAGCGATGGAGACAACTTTAAAATGAAATAATAAATTAATGTGAGCTAAACCTTTCCTAATTTACGTTATGGGGGATGATCTTAATTTTTTTAATAATTAATGAATATAAGGGAAACCTCTCCCAATTGGCGAAATATGTGCAATCTTAGAAGCTATAATCAATGAATATAAGAGCAACATCAACCCTCCCTCTTATAATGTGATGTGATGGTAAAAATAACCCTCTGTTTCCATGTAAAATAATAGTATTTTGTCATCTCCAATACACCTCATCAACACTTTATTGGTAATCATATATTTCTTATAGTTTGTTGGTCGCATCAATCTTAGGAGTTTTGTATTTATTTTTTTTGCCTTGACATGCACCATAGACGGTATAAAAAATATTTCCCTCATTTGTGCAGCCTCTATAGGTCAAGTATCCTCATTATGATGAATTTTATTTTCTCTTTTATGATCCAATAGTGACAAACCAAATATTAAATTAATAATAGTTTTCTTTCCATAACATACAATTAGATAACGAAATATTATTATGCGCACAGACTAACAAAATAATTCAATCACTACTATATTATTATTTTTTCACGCGAACGCCAAAAGAAAAGTTTCAAGCAAAATTAAGTTTTAGTAAAATCAATTAAAATCCAACCGTTGCATATTTAATTTTAATTTACATCTCAAATCAAATTAACTCATCTGATTTTTCAAATTATTTATCATATATTTTTTTATATATATATTTATTGTTTTAAAATATATTGTTTATTCTATTTTATTAGTTTTTTAACATATCAGTACAAAATTCAATATTATATAGTATTTTTCATCAATTAGATTGATTTGTTTTTTATATATAAAAAAGGAATTATGGTACTTTTTGAATATTTAACCTTATTAAGACATATTTTTATTCTTAATTAGTTAATTATAATCACAAAATTACAAATATATCCTTATTATTGTTAAAGTATAGATGTCGACGTCCATTACATTCGTAGTGACAATCTATGCATAGAGAAGATTAGTATTTTAATATTACTATCTATAATAATTGTTGGCGTGCGAACCTTTTGTTGTTTAAAGTAGATGTACCGGTCATCCACTTCTATGTTCTTTTAATTTCGGACGGAAGCATACTTGATTAAAATGGTGGTATAAATTTAGTCAACTATTTATTTTTTAATTTTATGCTTTCATTGTAAAAAAAAAGATTATTTTGTTTATCAATAAGTTTTTTAAAGTCATTTCAATGTAAATTACCCATAATATCATTATTTATGGGAGAAGGAAGAAACCATTATCTTTTATTTTAATTTATTTTATATTTGTCAAGTATTTTTTATTATTTGGGTGTTCAACCTGGTTTAGAATCTCTTTTCTTCTTTGGATTGTTGGTTTTTTGTGGTTTTCTCGCTCCAGATTCTTCCTTTGTTTAGGCTCTGTTTTTTGCTTCGCTTTCATCTTCTGGGATTTATCTGTTTTTTGTCGGCTATGGATCTGAATGTGAATGATTTCCCTCCTCTTAATAATAAAGATGAGAAGAACTTTTCTCCGATAAAGAAATCGTATTCGGATGTCTTGAAAAATGTTCCAGAGACTCAAGAGTTTGTGCCTGACTTTGTTAGAACTTTTGAGGATCATAATGTGATTCATTATTCGTCACAAACTAAGTCTTTTCTTCAAAAGGAATCAAGATCAACAATTATCGGGAAGTTTAGTTTGGGTATTCCAAAACGTGCGACGTTTCAGTCCTTTCTTGAGTCTTTCAAATTCAAAGGATCCTTTTCATATGTTACCATTGATTCAAGGAAGATTCTTATCGAATTTAGTTTGTTGGAAGATGTAGACAGAATTTGGACTAAGAGTATATGGAATATTGATGGTAAAGTAATGAGAATCATCAAATGGAGTCCTGAAAACAGCAAGAGTTTCGAAAGCCCAATCGCTCTGCTTTGGGTGAGGTTTGAAAATTTGCCTGAATTCTTGTATAACAGAACTATAGTTAAGGATATGGCTGATTCTTTGGGACTTGTTCATCAAATTGTTGTTCCTAATTGCAATAGGGTGTTGGGGAATGCTTGTTATGCCCTGGTTGAAATCGATGTGTCGAAAGTTTTGAAAAGAAAACTGTGGATAGGTTTTGGTGATCAAGAAGGTTGTTGGGTTGGTGTTAGTTTCAAAAATGCTCCAGATTATTGTCACAAATGTCATCATTTGGGGCATAATTATTCGAATTGTAAAAAGATTGCTATCAAAGAGAAATCTACTGATAAAGCTTCTGGTGATGGAAAAGGACAGTCTGTTTCTGTTAAAGAAAGTGTGACAGAGTCTCAAAATCTTGTTGTTAGTCTTGTTAGCAAGGTTTACAGGAGGCAATTGAAATCTATTATCACATATAAAGATAATGCTGTTGATTCGCAAACAAATGCTATTCTTACAAGCCTTGTGAAGGAAGCCTTCTCTTCCAAGTTAGATCTGAACTTAACATCAGGGCAGGATCATGATCTGATTTATGTGGATAGAAATGATGGCTGTAATCTTGAATATAATTCATTTGAAGAGTTGGAGATTATTGATGCTATTAAGAATCTTGATCAAGGTTGCTTGCAGAGGGTGTCTGCTGAATTTGAAGCAAATGATGAGGATAAAAGCATGTCAGGCTGTAGTACTCCTGAGGATCAAATCGTGAACCAGTCTTCTCCCGTTTTTAAAGAAATTTTGCTTAAAAAACTGAAAACCAATAAGAAAATAAAAAAGCCAAATCAAAAGATTGTTAAGTCCTTATGTTTTAAGGACAACTATTGGTATGAATAATAGTTGAATAGAGAAACACAAGTATCCACAGAGAGAATTTTAGGTAGTGAGAGTAATATTTTGCTTCTGATTATTTCATAGGTGTAAACGACCTCCTCAGCCTCTTTAAATAGGCCTAGTAAGTTTGTTACAAGAGCGGTTACATAAAGAGATATTTACAGTTTAGTCCCTATATCTCTTATAAAGCTTAATTTTACTCTATATTAATAGAACTTATTAATTAAGTCCTTATTAATTACATTTAGGTCCCTAAAGAATATATTTCCTTATCAACTATAAAAAATCTTACTCTGATAATGATAAGTCTACTTAGTTGGAACCTTCGTGGTATCAACAATAATCCTACCATTTTGAGGTTAAAGGACATGATAAATACTAATAAAATTAAACTTCTTGTTTTACATGAGCCTTTGGTGAGAGGGGAGATGATAAATGAGATAGCAGCTAAGCTTGGTTTTAATAATTATGCTGCGAATCTCTCTAATAAAATTTGGTGTTTTTGGAAGGAGGAGATCAAAATTGACTTGCTGATTGATCATGACCAATGTTTGCACTTGGATGTTGATAAGGGAGCAATTCGCCGATAATAAGAACAAGGGGTCAATTGTGAATAGAAGGAACTTAAAATACCTATAAGAATATTCATCATTAATTAGAGAGTAATTTGTAAACAATGTATATAAAAAAGGACTAAAGAGGAAATAAAGTAAGCCCACCAATGACATAAATGGGTCCACATTCCAACACTATAAAAGGGGATTCTTTATTCTTGGTAGGTGGGACATTCCATATTATTCTGTTCTCTTTTCACTTTCTCTCTCTATACTCTCTCTCTAGTCACATCAGATTCAATATCCGAAATATTCCTCAGTCATTTATTCTCTCATCATTGGCGCCATCTGTGGGAACATATGATACCAAAAATGAATCTTTTTCTTTGAAAATCACGATTGAAAAGATGAATGACGCGGCTGTTGAAGAGAGGGTCAGGAGAGAAGTAGCCCGAGCCGTATCGTTATCCAAGGGTGAAGGAGCTCTGGGTCGAGAGCGCTATGACCAAGGTCGGGACAAACGATCGACCCTTATCATGACCCGAAGACAGCTCGTGGAAGACATTGCCAGGCTGAACGCTGAAAGAGAGCAGGCACTAGACGAGAAAAGGGTTCGGGAAGGAAAAGGCAAGGAACCACTCGTGGATGACCACAGCAGAGGTAATCCGGCTGCGGGGCATCGCATCGAGGCCCGGCCTGTAAGGTATTATCGGGAGCCTCGTCCCGAGGAGGGACGAAATACCAGAAAGCAGCGGTACCCGGAGAACCACCGCGGCCTTTCCACTAACTACACCTCGGATGACTCATCCGGAAGGGAGTATCGACGGTTGGAGAGGCTAAACAAACGCGCACAGAAAAATCGTTCCCGACGACACCGAGGACCTCAGTCAGACTCTCTGACGTATAAAAAAGGTAGCACCGAAAAACAGACTCCAGCGTCGTTTGAAAAAGAAGAAATGCCCGCGGCCAGTCGGGAAGAGCGGGTAGCACTTCCTCAAGTCCAATGGCAACCTTCGAATAGCCAGAACCAGGGGTACCGAACCAGCAGCCAGTTCATCAATCCAGGGGATGAAGGACTCTACGGAGTTCAAACAGAAGGACTCGAAGGCGGAGCTTTCGGGTACGGGATGAATTGGAGAGCTTCCCCATTTTCCGACGAGATTTTAGCGGGGCATCTCCCGAAGCGTTTCGATATTTCCAAATTGGAGAAGTACGACGGAAAGAAGGATCTGAATAACCACCTGGAAGCTTTCAAAAACTTCATGCTGAGTTTCGACAATGATGATAAACTCCAATGTTGGGCGTTTTCGATGACGTTTCGAGATCGGGCGTCCAAGTGGTACAACCGATTACCACAAGGCTGCATCAAAAACTTCGGGATGTTCTGGACAATGTTCAGGCAACATTTTGTCGGGAGCAAGAGCTTCCGGGAAAATGGTGACACTATCATGAATTGTAAGCAGAGGTTGGGAGAGAGCCTCAGGGATTATACCAGGCGTTTTATCGACGCTAAAACCGTCCTGGACTATTGCGAGGAAAACGTGGCACTGACCGCATATCGGTTGGGCTTGCTCCCGGGACCGATGAAACAATCAGTAACTATGAAGCAAGCATTCACTTTTTCCGCTATTCTGGCTCAAGTAGAAAATCAGATATTGATCGAAGAAACCGAGGCATCCGAACTGGCTGCACAAATTCAGCAGAGCGCGCAAGCGGCGGTAGTGATAAGACAGGGGACTCGATCTAGCTACGCACAAACAGCTCAGCCGGTCAGCACAATACCTCCGATCCAATCCTTACCTACCAAACCTTCGGCTCCACCTAGCCAGAAAACGAAGCATACGAGTCAAATGACTTCGCGACCCATATCTAATAAATGGATCCGACCTGCTTATTTCTCCGACCTAACAGAATGTGTGTCATCAATCTATGAAAAAACTAAGAAAAACGGGATGTATCGAAGACCTTTCCCGATACCGACGCCTCGGGAACAAAGAAACAACCGCTATTGTCGCTATCACGAAGACGTGGGGCACGATACTAAGGACTGCATCGCCCTCAAGAAAGAAATACAGATACTTATAGAACACAGAAACCTCCTGGAATATGTTAAGAAAGCCCAGCAGAGTACGACTTCGAAAGAAGTTGTGATAATTCTGAAGCCCGAGACCGCTATGACCATTTCCGAGGTAACCGACCCCTTCGACGTTTCGATTGAATACCTCGACCCCGAGGCAAACCGCAACATCATCGGAATCATCGAAGAAGAAGCTGAGGAAAACGTTGGTAATGTGAGAAACCTTTGTGAATTCTTTGAATCTCTGACTATCTTCGGTGGAGATTCTGTGGCAGGTACCACGCACTCTTCCGGAAAAAGGCATCTTGTGAATCTAACCACCCAAATAGAGGCTCGAGCTTACCCCCACTCCAAAAGCGTCCCCTCACCGATCCTCTATTTCGACGACGACGACATGAGAGATATAGCCGGCCCTCACGAGGATGCCATTGTGATCGGGGCGGCCATTGCGGGGGAGGAAGTCCGACGCATCTTGGTGGATACAGGTAGTTCGGCCAACATAATCTTCGCGTCCACTTTCGCCAAATTTAGGATGCCTCCGGTCATCACACGGTCAGGCCGTACTATAGTGGGATTTACAGGGTCGGCAGCTGACGTTATCGGAGAATTCGAGGGTATCGTTCGGTTAGGTCGCGACCTGTTTAATAAGGAGGTCACCGTTCTGTTCGTGGTAGTAGACGCACCAGCTTCCCATAACGCAATTTTTGGCAGATCATGGATATCGCGAATGCATACGGTGTCTTCTACAGTTCATCAGTGTTTGAAATACGTAATCCGAAACAACGTAGGTATAGTCCGAAGAAGCCAGAAAGCGGCGCGAGAGTGTTACCGGGCAACTTTAGCACCCAAGAAGGATCAAGAGATGGATCAGGCCCGGGAATAGCAATTAAAGGGGCTCCCCCGGGGTCATTACCTGTTGATGATCCTAGGGAGGCTCCTAGCTATCAGACTACCAACGAAGAATGTGAACAACACCCGTTTGCAGAAGGAAAAGTCCTGCAGATCGGGGTTTGTTTGTCGCCAACCATCAAGGAACAATTATTGGCTTTACTTCGGGAAAATTTGGACTTATTCGTATGGTTCTCGGGGGATGTAACTGGAGTCCCGGAGTCTTGTGTTATTCACAGACTCACTGTCAACACAAATGTCAGACCTGTCTCTCAAAACCGTCGTGCGTTTTCCTCGGAAAAGGCAGACAGTATTTTACGCGAAGTCGAAAGAATGATCAGCGTCGGGCACATAAAGGAAGCAAGTTACCCGCTGTGGACCTCCAATCCCGTTCTGGTAAAGAAGAAAAATGGGAAGTGGAGGATGTGCGTGGACTTCACCGACCTCAATCGGGCGTGCCCGAAGGACCCTTTCCTGATTCCAAGGATTGACCAATTGGTAGATTCCACTTCGGGGAATAGACTACTGTCATTCATGGATGCGTACGCCGGCTATAGTTAGATCAAGTTGCACCCAGCAGATCAGGAAAACACCGCGTTTATAACGGGCCGAGGTCTATACTGCTACAAGGTCATGCCGTTCGGACTGAAAAATGTCGGGGCAACATACCAAAGGCTTGTTAATAAAACGTTTGAGGACCAAATTGGGAGGAATATGGAGGTGTACATTGATGACATGTTAGTCAAAAGCGGCACGAACGAAGACCATCTTACTGACTTGCGGGAAACTTTCGATAACCTCAGGGGTATAAACCTCAAGCTCAACCCCGAAAAATGCTCCTTCGGGGTGAGGTCAGGAAAATTTCTAGGTTTCTTTGTTAGCGAAAAAGGGATTGAAGCCGATCCCATCCAACTCCGAGCGTTTACCGACATGACCCCGCCTAAGAACATCAAGGAGGTCTTGAGACAGGCCAAGAATTTTGTATGGACACCCGAATGTAACGATGCATTCTTAGGGATTAAGCGATATCTATCGTCTCCGAATCTCTTAACGAAGCCTCAGACAGGCGAAACCATTTTCCTTTACATTGCGGTTACTGATTTTACAGTTAGTGCGGCCTTGATCAGTGAGTCAGGACCAGCCCCTACAACGGTCTACTTTGTAAGCAAAAGCTTGCTGGATGCGGAAACACGGTATCTGCGGCTGGAAAAAATGGCATTAGCCTTAGTGACTGCAGCACGAAAAATGTGTCCATGGTTGCGGAGTGGGCGTACAGATAATCACCCCAACGGGCATCAGCATGCTCCAGGCCATCCGATTCGGTTTTCCCACTTCGAACAACGAAGCTGAATACGAAACTGCCCTGGCCGGACTAAGGCTAGCACAAGTATGTGGAGCAAGACAAGTACGCCTAGTTAGTGATTCCCAGCTTCTGATAAACCAAGCCTCCGGAATTGCGGAAGCCTAGAAAGAGCATATGGTCTAGTACTTGGCAGCACTAAGAGTGCTAGCTGCCTCGTTTGTCAAAATCACGTACGAGCATGTCCTGAGGAGCGAGAACATGGTGGCGGACTCCTTAGCAGCAGCTTCCTACTCGAGCAATTATCCCTGGGTAACCGAGCAAGAGAATCCATCTATCATCGAACGGCATGAGCTCAATAACCGACCCGAAATTGCCTGCCAGGTTTCCTCGGTGACGATTTCGGATTGGCGGCGTGATATCATAGCCTTCCTAGCCGAAGGTAGACTACCCAGCAATGGCGCATTGGCTCGGAAGGTTCGCAATAAGGCTCGAGGCTACACATTATTGGGCGACGTCCTATACAAAAAGTCATTCAGCCGCCCATTGCTAAGATGTCTGGGAGTCCACGAATTGCAGATAATTGTGTCCAAACTTCATGACGGCGAGGGTGCAGCTCATTATGGTTACAAGGCCTTGATTAGGAGAATTTTTCTTGCAGGATTTTATTGGCCGATGGTCGCTGTGGACGCACGACAAATAGTAAAAACTTGTGACACTTGTCAAAGATTCGCGAATGCGATCAACATACCCGCAGCTCCGTTGGAATCCATATCAGAAGGGTTGCCCTTCAACCGATGGGGAATCGAGCTTGTAGGACCGCTACCGATGGCGTTTGGAGGGAGACAGACGATCGTGGTAGCGGTGGACTATTTTTCCAAATGGGTTGAAGCCGAGCCGTTATCCGCCACTAAGACCAAAGACATCACCAAATTTATTTGGTCCAACATCTGTTGTCGTCTCAGGGTACCCCAGAGGCTAACCATGGATAACGGACCGCAATTCGACAACGGCGAAATGAAACCTTTTGCACAACTCACAGGATCAGGCAATGTTTCTCTGCTCCATTCCATTCTCAAGCGAACGGGCAAGTAGAAGTTACCAACCGAACCATTCTGGATGGACTCAAAAAGAACCTCGAAGGAAAGGCCGGTAAATGGCCGGATTACCTACAAGAATTGTTATTGGCTTACCGAACCACCCCTTGGACGGCGACCCAGGAATCACCTTTTGCTCTAGTGTATGGTATGGGTGCGGTCACTCCGGCAGAATCTATTTTTCATCTTTCAGAATCGGTACCTATGACGAAAACACAAACGAAGATGACAGAAGACTCGCTCTCGATCTCATATAGGAAAAACGAAGCCGCGCTCAGTTGAAATCTTCACACTATCAGACCCTGACGAGAAGTCGGTACGCATACAAGGTACGCCGTCGGGAGTTTAAAGTGGGTGACAAGGTTTTGAGACGCGTTTTTCTCCACACCAAAGACAAAAGCCTCGGCAAGCTCGCCCCGAATTGGGAAGGACCGTACAAAGTCATAGAACAAATCAGGAGCGGGGCATATCGTTTGCAAAACAAGCTCGGGAACTCGTTCAGACTACCATGGAAAATCGAACCTCTGAAATTGTATTTAGAATAATTTTATTTCTGTAATTCGTTAAGTGTCGTCTGTAAGAATTTATTGGTCGGGGATGCACTCTTTCCTACTTCGGTGGCGCGAGAAGGTTTTAATGAGGCATCATTGACACCCGACCCTCTCGATTGAGTTAATTAAAAAAATTTGCCTTCCAATCTTTGAAGTATTACAAACTTGGTCAGCTGACGAGCTGGTCGACGTTCGTCCCTGCTAATCTTGATTGATCTACAGAACCTTTTTTGGTTTTTCAGTTTTCGAAAGGATCTATATTTTACGATTCCCGGCCCTATGGCGAGTTTTCAATATTACATTGATCTACCGAACCTTTTTTGGTTTTTCAGTTTTTGAACTGATCTACATTTTACAATTCCCGACCCTATGGGGAGTTTTCAATATTATATTGATCTACAGAACCTTTTTTGGTTTTTCAGTTTTCGAACTGATCTACATTTTACGATTCCCGACCCTATGAGAAGTTTTCAATATTGCTTTGATCTACACAAGCTTCGTGGGTTTTTCAGTGTTCGAACTGATCTCATTTCACAATTCCCGACCTATTGGGAAATTTTTGATGTTATATCAGTCAACAGAACCCTTATGAGTTTTTTAGTTTTCAACTAATCTACAGCTTACATCGCCGACCTTACAAAACATTTTCAACATCTATTAAAATATTATAGAAAAAACACCCAATAAAATGCCAACATTAAAGAAATATTGATTGTTTGAGAATTTTGTTCACAGAGGGCAATTGACAGGGGACTGCACAGCCCCCAAAAGTAAGACAATAAAACAACAAAAAAAAAAAAACGAGGGCGTCGGGATCACGCGTCATCCTCCTCCGATTCAGTGTCATCTGAGTCATCTTCACAGATAACATCAGAAGGGCGGTTATCTTCCAGCACATCTAGCCACATCGACCCGAGGTGATGGTCCGGGAAGCGATTATGAAATGACACCACATATGCGGCTTTGGCTTCGGCTGTCTCCTTTTCCATCCACTTCTTGCACTTGTCGACAAAAATGGTGTTCGCAGCTTTCAACTCTTGGATCTTCCGCGTCAAGGTAACAACACGATCTTCCCCGGCCTTCTTTGTTTGTTCTATGGCCTGTTCGGTCTGTACAACCCGCCCTTCTGCCAGCACCTGAGCCGCTTCAGCCTTCTGCACCCGCTCTTCCAAACTAGCAATCTTTGCCTCTGCTTCCTCTAGCTTCTGGCCCAGCTCAATCGCCCGTCGCTCCTTCATGACGGCTGGTACAAGCAAGTTGTACAGATAAAGGGCCAGTCCATCGGTTCCCTACAGCGGGAAAGTATGCGGACTTCCAAGCATAGACAGCAGCGGGTACTTCGTCCCACTCGATGACGCCGCAGCAGGGTCCGAGGTTTTCAATGGACTAGCATCGTCAGGGATTACCACCATAGGGGCTGCTTTTGAACCACCTTCAACCCTCTCGTACTGGTCGAAGACCTCCGGGACAGTGACATTCTCAAAATCGGGGACCAAACCGCTTTCCTTCTTTGAGCGTCTGGGTTTTTTAGCCCGAGTTCCATCTGCAATTGCCTTTCCTTTCCGCTTCAACGCCAGTTCCTAGGTCGGTGGCGCCTGAGGCCCTCGAGCATCAACCTCTTCAGCACTAGTAGCACCTTGTTCGACCTTGTCGTTGGATTTTGGGCGCTTGCTAGGCGCCTTGTTACGCTTCGGTAGAAACAAGTGCGCGTCAGGTGCTTTGGTCTTTGCGATAATGTCCTCCATTATTGGGGGCTGGCGTAGCTGTTCAATTGATAGCACTTCTAATGAATAACGCCAGAGGTTTCTCATGATCAGATTTGTATTCTTGAATGCCCGATGCATCGCCCGACCCTAGTGCGTTTTAGCATAATCCTTCAACACTTGGAAGGTAGATTTTCTCGCTTTAAAGTAATCCTTTTTCAGCCCCTGGATAAACTCCTTCGACACTGCACAAAGGTTCGGGATTACTACAAAAAAAAACTTGCGGAAACGCTTACCATCAGGAACCCATGTCCGCAGCAGCAACCTCAGATTCTCTCGGCAATAAGGGCGTCCATTTTCCCAGCAGCCACTTAAGAAGACAAAGCGGTGTTTCCAACCCTTGTCGCCCTCAAGAAAATCATTCATTATCTTCCAAGTGTTGGCAAGGGAAGAATAGAAGAAAGCCGACTTCGGGGATTTAAATAGCCCAGACATGGAAATGTACTGCTCCATAGGCATGACCCGACCAGAAAGGCGCGAGGCCATTATGCAGGACATCAGCGTGTACCAGGCGTTGGGCGTCAGCTGAGAGGGACAGATCTGCAGAGTTCTGAAATGCAGAACAATCTCGGGATCTAGGGGGAATCTAAGGCCCCAGTTGAATAGTTCGGTATAGACCACGATTTCTCGTGACCGAACGTGTACGGGGGCTCCCCGGGAACTGGAAACGTGACAGTGACGCACTCAGGAATGCCCCACCGGACCAGCAACTCTGGCTGTTCCTCAGCAGTGAAATAGAGATACTTGCCTTCGAACAGAGAAATGACGTAGTCCGCGGGCAACCAGCGATGATAGGTAGTGGTAACAATCGTTTCTATCTCCTCGGGAAGTGGATCCGCGGGAGGGGCAGCGGCAGTCCCAGCAGCGGCACCGTCTCCAACAGGCAGAGCACCGACAGGCAGAGCATCTGCATCCGACTCCTCGGTACTCGCTACCGGGATCTTATCAGAACTAAGGGCAATGGCCACGCCCGGATCGGTTTCTCGCACGACATGGTCGGAAGTGTTCGAGCAGCTGCCAGTTTGGGTCGGATTGGCCTCGTTCTGTTCTCGACGGGCGCGTTCGGGATCCATTTCTGCGGGAGTCAAGGGCCGCTGATTAAGACCTAAAAAAGTCATAGCTGTGTTAGTACCGGTTTGGTATCCCCGTATGTTGGGAGTAAGCTGAACCATCCCAAGAAAATTACCTCTCATCGGAGAAGTCGGAGGACTGGTCTCACCCATAGGAAGAAATTGACCTCGGTCGCGACATCGGAAAGAGAAATGAGGCGCGGTGGCGTAAGAATTGACCGACGAAGGCGTCAGACGGCTTGTTTGGGCGACGGGGGAGTGCGGAGAGCTGCTGCTAGAAGATATGGCAATAGGCTTCGAGGTCTGACCTCCAGATGATTCGGGCAAGATTAAGGCCTCAGCAGGGATCAGATGGGAAATAACGGGGCCGTGAGGCTACGGTATGGGCGTGAATGGTTTGGTATTAGGACTCCAAATTAACCCCGCGCGTCGGTATTCTTCAGCACGATGACCGATGCTAGCCATATCCTCAAATCCGAACACTGGTTGTTTCTTTTTGGGTTTTGGTTTCCGCTTCGGGTGACTATGTCTCATAAAACGAGCTTTCTCTCTCTAAAAAAATCTGAGCAGCAATTTCTCTCTCTAGAACGCTTCTGAGAGCAATGTTCGTTTATGAGGCATTTATAGGCAACTTCTTCAAGCCGTTGCACGCACGGGGAAGTCCAAACGATGGAAAGCAGCGGGAAGTTGAAAGGGTTTCATAAGGAGTTGTGCAAACAAGCACGGCTCGAGTAGTCGACCAACACGTGTCGCTTTTGGTCAGGAAAACACAGCAGGCGTGGGCTAGCTGAGTCAGACAGAGATGATAGTATGGGCTTCACCAACCCGAAATGGTGTGACCGATCGAGGCTCACAAAGGTGAACGAAGACAGACCCAAAATGACTCAGGAACAATCCGCGGGACGAAACGTTCCCGACCACCTCTGAACAAACTAGAAGGGTCAGGCGCGAGATGTAATGGAAGATTAGCCCCGCAGAGGAAACCCAGATTGATCCAGAGGAAAAAGTACAGAGGCATTTTGAGCTAAACCTTCGAAGTCTTCATTCCCTCCGCTCCCGAAGACTGGGGGGTTACTGATAAGGGAGCAATTCGCCGATAATAAGAACAAGGGGCCAATTATGAATAGAATGAACTTAAAATACCTATTATAATATTCATCATTAATTGGAGAGTAATTTGTAAACAATGTATATAAAAAAGGACTAAAGAGGAAATAAATTAAGCCCACCAATGACATAAATGGGTCCACCTTCCAACACTATAAAAGGGGATTCTTTATTCTTGGTAGGTGGGACATTCCATATTATTCTATTCTCTTTGCACTTTCTCTCTTTATACTCTCTCTCTAGTCACATCAGATTCAAGATCCGAAATATTCCTCAGTCATTTATTCTCTCATCAGATGTGTCTGATACTGATTCTGAGATAGAGTTCAACCTGTCGATTGTTTATGCTAAGTGCAATATATATGAAAGAAGGATTCTTTGGAGTCTTCTTAATTCCATTTCTGTTACCAGGAAATCTTGGATGGTCGTTGGAGATTTCAATGTCATTTCAAGTTCTGATGATCAGATTGGTTGCACCTCTTTGTGTGTTAATAGTATGGAAGATTTTAACGATTGTATTGCTGATTGTTCGTTAGAGGACGCTGGCTATAGTGGTTCGAGATACACTTGGAATAGGGGCTCGAGATCGAAGCGTTTGGACAGGGCTATGGTTAATGGAAGGTGGAATGAGGTCTTTAATAATACCAGGGTTCATCATATGATCAGAACATGTTTTGATCATTCGCCGTTATTAATTAATGTTGATAATGTTGCTAATGATTATCATAAAAAGGGTTTTAGGTACATGAATATGTGGTCGAATGAT
This sequence comes from Limnanthes douglasii subsp. nivea, assembly GCA_036936605.1. Lineage (NCBI taxonomy): Eukaryota > Viridiplantae > Streptophyta > Magnoliopsida > Brassicales > Limnanthaceae > Limnanthes > Limnanthes douglasii. Next base: position 168,448,907 of record JAUPFV010000005.1, on the reverse strand, counting down.
GAGTCCTTTTTAGGTATAGTTGAGACTAATTGGAGGCTTCTAGTGGCTGCTTATCTTAATCAGCGTTTTTGGCAGAAGTTAAAGAGACTGAAAGCTTGTTTGAAGGAGTGGAATTCGAATAGTTTTGGGAATATTTTCAATAGCCTTAAAGATGCTGAATGTAGTGTTAGGAAGTTGGAGGATTTGCTGGCCAATAACTTTAACATTAATACTAAGGCTGAGTTAGATAAAGCCAATAGTTTATATATTAAGAAGCTTAAAATGGAGTCTGATTATTGGAAGCAAAAGTGCTATAGTGACTGCCTTCATGATGTGGATAGAAATACTAAGCTGTTTCATTATTTTGTAAATAAGAAAAGGAGGAAAAGAAAGATTAAAAGTATTAAGGATGGTGATTGTTGGCTGAATGATGATGAGAGTATTGGTTTGTCTGCTGAAAAGTATTTTAAAGATGCTTTTTCTTCCGAGTCTTATAATAGTAAGGAGGATGAGACTCTTCTCTTGAATGATGATATTTTTAATGAGATCCCCTCTTTGATTTCTGATGAAGAGAACATTGCTCTGTTGAAGCCTACCATTGAGGAAGAGATTTGGAATGTTATCTCTTCTATGAAGGTTGAAAGTGCAGCCGGTGTTGATGACTTTAACCTTCACGTTTACAGACTGTGTTGGAGGATTATCAAGCAGGATCTTTGCATCTCTTTTAATTATTTTATTAAGGGTGATTATATTCTAAATGGCATGTTTGCCACTGGCCTTTGTTTGATTCCTAAGACCAAGAACCCTACTACCTGGAATGAGTACAGACCTATTGGTTTGTGTACCATGTTGAATAGGATCTTTACTAAGCTTATTAATTCGAGGCCGGCTTTTCTGCTCCCTAAGATTGTTTCTAGTTGTCAAGGGGCTTTTGTTAAAGGGCGCTGTATTCATGACAACATTTTGGTGGCCAAGGAAATGATTTATGATATTAAGAGGAAGCCTAAGACTGGCAACGTATTGATTCAACTCGATATGTCAAAAGCGTTTGATAATATGGCTTTTCCTTTTATTAATAAAGTTCTCTTTAAGTTTGGTTTCTCTAATGATTTTTCGAGTCTTATTAATAGGTTAACTAGTAATGTCAGTATTTCTATTCTGATAAATGGTGGTACGTTTGGCTATTTCAAAACTAGAAGAGGCTTGAGACATGGTGATCCCATGTCTCCTAGCTTGTTTATTATCGGTGAAGAGGTATTGTTAAGAGGAATGTATAGCCTGTTTAACAATAACAAAAGGATGTCTTACAATACAAGATCTCAGACGTTAATGCCTTGTCTGGATTTTGTCGACGAAATTTTTATTTTTACAAACAGCTTATATGATTCTATTAACAGTTTGAGTGTCTTTCTTGATAAATACCAGCTTGTCTCTGGGCAGATGATAAATAAGCTGAAGACTAAGCTGATCACTTCTTCTTCTCTTCATCAGACCAGGATAACTAGCTTGGAGACTCATACTGGATATAAAGTGGAGAATCTGCCTACAAGCTATCTGGGCATCATTTTGAACAACAGAAACAAGGCCTGCAATTACATAAAAATCATTGATAAACTTAATGATAAGCTTTCTGAGTGGGATTTAAAGTATTTATCTTTTGGGGGCAGATTAGTGTTAATCACTAATGTGCTTATGTCATATCCTAATTACTGGTTACAAAATAGTTTGTTACCTAAAAGTATTATTAATAAGATTGAGAAAATGCTTAATAAGTTTATGTGGAGATTTAAGCTTGATGAGCCTACTATTCATTGGGCTAATTGGAAGCTAATTTGTAAACCCTTTGAGGAGGGTGGCCTTAATATCAGAAGTATTTCTGATATTCAATATGTTTATTCTTTAAAGTTGTGGTTCACATTTAGGAAAAAGGAATCTATTGGGGCTAAAATGATGCATCATACTTATTCTAAGAATACTCACCCTTTGTATACTAACTTCAATAGATCTGGTTCCCAAGTTTGGAGACGATTAGTAAGTATTACGCAGGATGCTGAGTACCATATCAGATGGGTTTTGGGTAACGGAGAGATGGACTATTGGAGGGATAACTGGCATGATTAGAAGCCCATTTATGATGCTCAGAATGATTTTAATTACCTGGAAGCTAAGGTGAACTCCTTTTGGAAGAATGGATGCTGGGATGCTGCTTCAATGGTCCCTTTTATTTCTCCTGAAAGATGGAACAACATTCAAAAGCTTCAGGTGGATAGTTCTAAGCAGGATATCATGGTTTGGAATTGCTCTAATGACACAACCTTTGACACTAAGAAAACGTGGAATATGATTAGACACAAATCTAATTTCTCAAGGCTTTTCAAAAATATTTGGAGTCACATAATTCCCAGGAAGTTTTCATTCCTTCTCTGGAAAGTTGTTATGAATTTTATATCTATAGATTCGGTGCTTCAAAGGAGACATTTACATTTGGTTTAGAAATGTCAGAAATTGCGAAGACATAACTCATGTTTTTGTCAACTGTACTCAAGCTTGGCAAATATGGAATCATTACAGTTTAATTTTTAGGATTAAAGTAAGAAGATGCATGGTTCTAACTCATGTAATTAAAACTTGGCATGACTTTAGCAGAAGCAAGGCTCACATTACACATCTCATGCCTACAATTATCTGCTGGACTATTTGGTATAATCGTAACAACTCTAAGTTTAAGGGAGTTCATTTTAACTTTAACTCTACTATAAATTACATTGATCGCATCATATTATCTTTAAATGTATCTATTTTAACTAAAAACATTGGTCTAATACTAAAAATGCTAGTCTGCTTATGGGTTGTCAAATTTATAGTCCTAAGCCTATCTATATTACATGGAAGCGTCCGATTGAAGGCCGGATTAAGCTAAACATCGATGCTTTTGTTCTGAGAAATGGTGAGGCTTGTGGCGCTGGTATCTTCAGGAATCATTTGGGAGAGGTCTTGCAGTGTTTTGGCAACACCTATGGGAAAATATCTCCCTTATTGGCTGAAACTCGTGCTCTCATGGATGGTTTGCTCATATGTAAGCAAAACCACTGGTTCCATGTTGATATCGAATCTGACTGTTAGATTCTTGTGAACTTCATTTCTGCTGGTGTTTCTCCTTGGTTCCTTAACCCGGTCATTAAGATTTGTCGATCCACTTTTGCTTCTTCGATGATCTTCAAATACATCTCTCGAGTTCAGAATCAGGTCGCCGATTGGCTGGCCCGAAGGACTCTTAGATGTATTCAGAAGCCTTCTTTCGCCAATTTTAGCATTCCTTTTGAGTTGAATGCTATCCTCTTTCTTGAAGAGCTAGGTTTGGGTTATTTAGCTTAGAAGATCTGAGTTCTGGTTTCAGTTATTTTCTTTTGTAGGTTGGGGAGACGTCTCGGGATGGATGTCTAATGGAGTAGCTGTGGCTGGGGAAAAGGCTTGTTCGCCAAAAGAAGAAGTTTTTCTTGATAATGAAGGATTTCAAAAGAATGGAGGTGTTGATAGTGTATGGAGTAGCTGGAGATGAGAGTTGTGCGAGTATGAAGGTTGAAGGTATCAATCATGGAGTCTGTTCGATAAAGAAGATAAATAAGCGCCTTTTTCAGATTTGATTTTAATCTAGGGTTGATTTGTTTCGATTTGGTACTTTACCAAATCGACGATCGAACCCTATAGATAATTGGGATCAATTGTATTCATTTGGTTTAATCTCCTTCGGAGCCTTGTATTTTGTATAACTTTCAATTTGGTCCTTAAATAAAATATAGTATTTTTGATTAAAAAAAAGTATTTTTTATTATTTAAAAAAAAAAATATAATCAGTATAACATATTATTTTTCTCAAATTTTATATAACAAGAAAAAGTAAATTTTAACTCCACATACACTATATTAGACAATCCACAATAAAGCAATAATAAAAGATAGATCCGATCACAAATAGTTAAATATATGGACCTAAGTAAGTCCTTATAATAGCACTGTTTGTGGATTAAATAGTACTTAAAATCCACGCGGCCCATGCTTAGTGGGCCTAATATCCAGAAAATATTTGACACAAAAATATGAATAGGCCGAATGCTTTTTGGATGCGATTTGAGCCTGCAATGACCAGAGTTGAGATTCAAGTAGAATACACATTTGATTTGGTTTATAAACTTTATATATAAAATATATAAAATTATAGATAGATAGTGTTATTAAATCTATTTTTCTTACGCAAACAAGTATATTAATAACTGAAAAACTGGCACCAAGTTTGTTTTAGGTAAAAAATTAGGTGTAAAAAATTGAATCTCAAAATTTTATACCAAATTGGATACGAAATTCGCTTCTCTAATCTAAAGCAGAAGACCCGCAAAGAGAGTAGACTTCTCCTCACAAGCTTATTCTCTAACTCAAATCTGAACAGATTCAAACATCCGAAATTTAGATTGAATAATCTTCAACAGAAATATGCTTCAATTGCATCATTCTTTATTCAGCAACCGATTAAGAGTAGAAACGCTGAAGCCATTTAATCCGGTTTCGTTATGAAACTTCAAATGAATTAATCCAAAATAGTTATGAGAAACGATCTCAGTTGACAAAAAATTTCATACGAATCCTTCCAACGTAACAAAGAAGATATAACAATGTCACTACATCATTCAACGACGATGATTAACCTGCACTTGATTACAAGACTAGAAAACATCTGCAAACAGAGCACTTGAAAAACTGTAAGACATCAATTAGTAAAATTAATAGTTCAGGTTAGGATTGATATAACCCAGTCCCAAACTCTTAAGGAGAACATTGACTAAAAGCTGATTTGGAGCTTGAAACTGAGTTATATTTTGTTTTTCTTGCATCTCAAAGTTCATTTAGCCATCCAGAGACATCCTGAACTAACTTTTTATCGACATGTCCGATTGGATCATAATATCCATGATTTAGGCTTTATGTTTAATTCATAAACTAACTTTTTAGTTATTAAAATATTATCATGGAAACTAACTTTTTAGCTATTAAAATATTATCATGGATATATCTATCTTTTACGTAATCCCTTTGAGAGTTAGAGATAATGTTAGGCAGAATCCTAGAAATCCTGGAATTGATTATCTTGGACATAATTCTATTAAGCATTGTGCATAAACCTGTAGGTCTATAATTATTCCACCGTGTAGGATTAGTAGATTTTGGGATTAAACATAAACATATTGCCAAAATACCATTAGGAATATTCTAGCCTTGAAGGAATGCATCAATGAATTTGCAAAGATCACTCTTGATTATCTTCGAGCAAATTTTATAGAAATAGATGCTAAATCTGTCAATCCCAGCTGCACTTGAAGGGCTCATAGCATTGATAATACTCAGGACCTCATCTTCATTAGTAAGCTACCTAAAGAATCATTTTCATCCTTGGTAACTAGCTTAGGAATATTGTCAAAGATTCTGTCTTGCATCTTCTTAGTATCATCATCAATGTTGACATAAGGAGAACTTGTTATGATGTCTTTAAAGTAGCTCTCAACAGATTTACTTATAGCCTCAGGTTCCATAATCCAATTGCTTCCATCCTTAATGCTTTTAATGACACTCTTTCCTTTTTTCTTTGTAACAAATGAATGATAAGCTTTAGTGTTTCTATCATCATCTCTCAGCCAATTACTATAGCATTTCTGCTTCCAGAAGTCCTTTTTTATTCTTAATGCTTGAAGGTAGAGACTGTTAGCTTTGTCTAGAGCAGCCTTAGTATCAGGATTATTAGAAGAAGAATGAAGAGCTTCCATGTTTCCAACTTCCTCCTCAGTATCTTTAACTTTTTCAAAAATATTCCCAAAATGCTTAGTATTCCACTCATTAAGGCCATTTTTTAATCTTCTCAATTTGTGCCAGAATATATAAAGAGGATTGTCTGCCATCTTTTGATTCCAATTTTTTTCAACAAAGCTAAGAAAAGTTTCATCGAAAGTCCACATATTCATAAACTTAAAGCTTTTTTTGTGATTGTAGTTATTAAAATGAATAATAATAAGGAGAGGAGTATGGTCAGAACAAGTTCTGGCCATGTGAAGAGCCTGGGTCTATATAAAAATCTTGGACCACGAAGTGTTAAAGAGATCACGATATAATCTCTTCCATTTAGTATTCATGTTCCATGTGAATCTAGACCCAGCAAACCCAGCATCGTCTAGCTGACAGTCCCTTATAGCGTGATTAAAATCTTCTATACTATTATTGCATAAAGTCAAGCAACCCATCTACTCCTCAACACTAGCAATAACATTAAAATCTCCAACTGTGATCCAACATTTTTAGTACAAGGTATGTTTTTAAGCTGATCCCACATAGAATTTATATTTAATCTTTGACATTTAGCGTAAATAATTGTTAAGATGAAGCTATTTTCTAAGCCATGATAGGTTACATCAAGATGTAAACACTGAGTGTGGTCAATAAGAGTTTTAATTATGATATCCTCGTTCCAGAAAAACCATATCTTGTTAGATATGTTAGTTGTATAATTTCTCGATGTTGACCAGAGGCTCTTGAATAGCCAGTAAATTAATCTTCTCTTTAATGATCATAGATTTCAGTCTTCTAACTATTGCATTATTGTTGATACCTTTTACATTCCAGCTAATGATCTTCATCATTATCAGAGTAAGATTGATGGTATTTGTTAACCCGTTAATATTTCAAGGATTTAATAACAAGTTTGTTTTTTTCTTCCATTTTCTTACAGGCTTGAGCTTCTTATTGAGGATAATGGAATTTTGTGTCAGTGTCTTTATCCTTGATAAATGGAGTGTTAGGATTACTACCAATATTTTCTTGATTTTGAGTTACTTTTCCAGAGCAGAGGTTTTCGTAATCAAGAGAGCAATATGTTTATATCTCTGATCCAGTTTCTGAATAGCTTTAATAATCTATATGTCTTATGGTGTCTGTGTTTCCTGTATTTTAGTTTCAAGAAGACTGTACTTTGTTGAGGGATCTTTGGGAGAAGTTAAATTTTCTTGCTGCTTCTTGTTAATGTTATTCTCTTTAGTAATTTGTTTAGGTTTTATAACTATGTATTCGATTTTTGGGTTAATAACCTTGTTTAATAAATCAATATTTTTTGGTTTACTCTTGCTTTGATATGTGGCTTCAAGATTGTTTGTAGACAGATTAGTCTTGCTTTCAATTTCAACTTCACTATTCTTTTCTTTAACATTTCTTGGATCTTTCTTGCACCATGACTGGTTATGGCCAAAGTGGTAACAAAAGTTTAAATAATTTGGAAGATTTTTGTAACTTAGAGATAACCAACAACCATCGTTATTATCGAATCCTATCCAAATGTTGTACAGTATTTTCTTCGAAACATTTAATTCTATCAACGCAAAAAAAACATTTTTATAAGACTTATTATTGTGAGGAACGATTATCTTGTAAGGGACTCCAATTGATGAATCATTATCATTCATGACTGTTGAATTATACATGTATTCTGGAACGCTTTCGATTCTTACCCAGACCAGAGATATTATGTTTTCATGGTTGCTTTTATTATTATTATTATCATCATCAATAAGATACCTTGATTTTGAATCAAGGAAGATATTGCGCTTTCCTATTTTGTGTTGAATCAAGGAGGAGATATTTCTTAGGTATACTCCAGATTTCCTAAAAAAATCAAGGAAGATTTTTAGAGTTGAAATAAAAGTATAATATCAAAGAAAAATATCTCCATGTTAATACCAAAATTTGTATTCTATGATGTCATTCATAGATACCAATTTAAGAGGGGTGGTCCCTTCATATAACAATATAGTATTGATAAAGGTGGATTTAGTCGGAATTAAAATCAAGAGGTTGATGATTGACAATAGTAGTTCAGCAAATATCTTATACATAAGTACTTATAAATATCGTCAATAACTCAAAAAATCCTCACTCGCTTCACCAAAGAAAATGTTGTTATACTGGGCCGTCTTTGGCAAGCAAGAATATAGAAAAATGTATAACGTTTATTCATGGTGGTAGACGGACCTTCCTCATACAACATCATATTGGGAAAATATTAGCTAGATCAGATGAATGACATAATATTTATGGTTGACCAATATTTAAGGTACCTCAATCAATGGCAATGCTGTTTTTAGGGAGTGTAATGCAGCATCCATGACACTCAAAGTATAGAAATCATAAGAAGAAAGGGTTATTATGGAAGCAATTGATGATCCCATAGAAGGTCTCTCATGGTGAAACTAGAGGAAGATGTAGACCATATATTGATGGAATAATGAAAAACCTTAAAGATTGGACGAGACATCAAAACCAATCTCAAGTACAAAATTGTTAATTTTGTAAAAAATAACTTAGATATATTTTTATGGAGCACGAATGATGTAACCAGATTCCAAGCATAAGTCTCATGCTATTAGTTATGTATCAATAATAACTTCGTCTTATCATATGAAAAAGAGATCATACTCCCAACTAAAAATAGAGGTGATCGTTGAAGAAATGGAAAAATTAACTATTGTGTGCCATATAAGAGAGTATCATTACCCAATATGGATAGCCAATCTTATTCTGGTCAAGAAGAAGAGAAATAATTGGATGATATATGTAGATTTTACATACCTCAATAAAGCATGGCTGAAGGACCCTATTCCCACTGTCTAACAATTGATCAACTAGTCGATATAAAAATCCGAGAATAAAATAATATTTTCTATGGATACAGTTGTACGATATAACCAAATACATATGCATGAAAATGACCATAAATACACACAATACTTATCACCAAAAAGAGGTTACTCAAATAGTTTTAAACATATCTATTAAATAATTTACAATAGTTACTCCATCATCATTCACTAAGGGCTAGAGGGCTACCGGAATACCTTCGAAAGAAGTTTGGCCAAATGCAAGACAGCAACAACTTTAATTAACCAAAAAAATCTCAAAAAACCAATATCAATACTTCGGCTTATTTTAATCAATAATCATTTCATCATTCACCAAAACCTTGGGGGGGGGGGTTAATGTACAATATTCTTTGAAGAATCAAAGCATCATGAAGTAAATAAGAAGAAATAACTAAGTAAATAAGAAATATGGAATACCATAACAGTCTACTTGTTGTTAGTTGTATTTTTTCCCTTATTAAACTAGATTTTTTTTATACTCATGAGAGGTTTCAGCCGATGAAGGGTTTGAAGGATGCAATAACAGTTAAGTATGAACCTAATCATATGCATCTTTTGGTGTGGATAATAATCGCCTGAGGGTAGGCTAGTAATTTCAGTTGGTGTTTTAAGGAAGTATGTGGGTGTTATGTATTTAGAGTAGAGAGATAATTAAGCAGCTTGGTAGCAGTTAATTCTCATTACCCACACTTAATGCAGGTGGTTGGGTATTTATACCCTGATGTTTGGGCCCTTATGGGCTTTCAGGTCGTGTTTAATGGACCCGGGTCATGTTCAAAGACCCATGAGCTCTAAGTAGGAGAGCAAGTAGCTTAGTCAAGAAGTGTTTAGGTTTTTTAGTAATTTTGTCATAGTTCGAACAGTCCTATGGTCATAGTGTTCAAAGTGATCTGTCCGGTCCATGTGATCTGTCCGGTATCCGGAGAGGTTGGACCGGTCTGTCCCTGTACGGGGAGCAGGCAAAATTCGGACTCATCAGGAGCCCATTTTTTAGGTGTTTGTTCAAATTCTCTTTGTCAAAAACCTGAAAAACAGTCCGATATCAGGGGTAGTTCTCATCCGGAAAGGTTTATTTGCTTTATGGTTTTATCCGGACAGATAAAGCTTGATGAATCCAAACGGTTTTTTGCCAGAGATCGTGGGACATATGTCACACTCTGATTGGTTGCTTCAGCCGTTTTTTTCACCTTGAATTTCGAACCCACCTTCTTCGAAAAGCAACCTCTTTAATTACAGATGGTGACATCAACACCGTCTTTTAATCATTGCCAAACGTTTCGAATTCTCCTAGGAATCAACTTCCTTTTTCAGATTTACTATAAATTGAAACTCACTTTCTACTGTTTTACTATCTCTTTCATATTTACTCTGCATATTTTCTTAGAGCTTTCTCTCTCTACACCAAATATTTTCTTGATAGTTTATGTTTACAGCAAGGACTGCTTTGATCAAAGGCGGGTGGCTCAACCTTTCTGAGTTGGAGAAGGCACAAAAATTTGAGAAGGAAAGACGAATCGCAGCAGGGTTACTTACTTCACCTGTCGATAGACCAATCTCTTCTGCTGCAGAGTCAGATCGAGGATCTTCTTCCTCCAAAGGCACTAAGCCTAGAAAGTTATTCCAATCTAGCCTTTCCCCCATCATCTCTGGTTCCTCTGTTCAGGAATCAGAATCCATCTTCGAACCAGGAGCAACTGCCACCAGCTTCAAAAAACCCTCACCCTTCATAGCGATGGGATCAGACACGGAGCACTCCCCGGAGAAGTTAGTCGACCGAAGAAAGAGTCGGCTGGTTAAGGGGCAAGCCTCTAAGAACACTCCCTCAAAGTCGGGGGTAAAAAATAGCAGCTCTGGGTCTGAAGTGCCTATCAGAGCTCCCCGGGAAAGACTACCTGGTCCGGAGACTAGCAGCCCAGCACTTCGAAGAGAGGTCTCTGCCTCAGAGCTCCATCCTGAGACTAGAGGTCAAGGAAACACTGAAGACCAGCAGCCCGGAAGCCAGGCTGAGCCAAGTTTGAATTCTCCCCGGGCCACTGCCACTGATACTCCTCCAACGATCATGGAGGAAAGAATGGAGGACTCTGCTGAAGAAGTCTCTTTCGAGTTTGAGCCCTCCGGCCAGACTAGTAATACTGCTGCTGCCAAAAAAGATAAAGGCAAAGAAAAACTGTGCTTGAGGCATCCGGAGCTGCGGGAGTGTCTCGAAGGGAAGGTGGGGCCTTGTTTTCACAGGGTCGAACTCAAATACCTCTTGGCCTTACAGAAGACCAAGTATGCATTCATCCATACGGATGAACTGGGTCGAATGCGCACAAAATGGGGGATCCCAGAAAATTTGAAGATAAGGATTCCCATAGATCCTGAAACTCCTATGGATTGCAAGCTGAATGAAATAGTCATCTTCACGGAGCTATTTAATTGGGGACTCAGATTCCCATTGGACCCAGAGATTGTCAGATATTTTCATCTGATCAAACTCTGTCCGAGCCAGCTGAGCCCCAACGCTTGGTATACTCTTATGTCATGCATCATGGCGTCAAGGCTGTCCGGGATCCCTCTTCCTATGGAAGAGTTTGCTGCAGTGGACAATCTTTGCAAACATCACCAATTCCCCTTCTACCACTTCAATATGGGGGACAGTTTCAAAGCTGTTGATGATCTATTGGAGTCTGAGAGTAAATGGAGGAGCCAGTTTTTGTTCATCAGTGGCGCTTGGGAAAACAGAAAGAAGATCAAGTCCGGAGAGAACCCAAGCCTCCTCAGAAGCAGGTGGATGAGTGATCGTAAGTCTCCCACTTTAAATCTTTGTCTACTTCTTCCTTCTTAAAGTTGGTTTAAATTAACTGGTCTTTCTTTTGTCTTAACAGAACTGCCTAAGGAGTTCAGTGATTACTTGAAGGCCGGGCAGGTTACCTGTGGCAGGATCAATGCTTGGGCTGCTGAGGAATGGGGGAACCGATTCCACGCTGCTTTCACCAGTGAAAACTTGGCAAGGTCTCACCTGTGGAACACCACAGGTCGGAGAGACCTGACTTGGGAGGAGCTCACCACCCAGCCTTCTCCGGACACTGTGCTTCAGAGGACCCATGAACCAGATGGGACACTCTTCCTGCCAGGCCGGGCCAAAGCCCCAAGCAAAAAGAAGGGCAAGAAGAAAGGCAAGAAGGTGGCGAGTGATGCCAATCCTGCTGATGCTGAGAAGGATGCTCCAACAGACCCGGAGGGGCCAGCCCAGAGTCAAATCGATGCCGCTCTTTTGCAGGTAGTGGAGCAAGAGACCGAGAGGCAGGAAGCAGATCTCCCAAAACTTCCAAGGGCTTCCAAGAGTAATCGCAAACAGGGGGGCGAAGGTGCAGACCGGGTAGCCAATAAGAAAAAAACTGCTAAGGGAGATGAGCTTGCTCTCCGGGATCCGGAGCCTTCTTTCCAGGCTGACCCTTCTGACCCAACACACGCCGAAGAGATCCCAAGGGACTTTCATACCGATGAGGTTGAGGGAGGAGATCTCAACATTGATGGAGTCGAGATCACCGGTCTTGGTGAGCTTGGTGAATACTTCCTCAACCTCCCCAGAGACGACTTCGCAGGGCCTTACATTCCTCCGAGCAGCTCCAATACGGTTAACTTCAATGGTAAGACTTTCATTGTCTCTAGTGAAAAGGACACCATATCCCACTCCTTGCTAAGCAACGTGCAGCCGGTACTTACACTGGAGAGACAAGTTCGGGATCAAGCAGACATCATCAAAGACCTTAAATCTGAGAAGGAAAAGTTGTCCGAAGACCTTCGCACTGCTACTGCCAATACTGACATGCTAAAGGAAGCAAATGAGGAGTTGAAGAGGAATCAGGAGGAAAGCTCCACAAAAGTTGCCACTCTAGAGAAAACCATTAGAGACCTCCGGGAGAAGCTGTCCGGTGTGGAGAAAGACCTTACTGCCTCAAAAGAAGAGACCAAGGCAAAGGACAAGATTATCACTAACCTAACTACTGACAAGATTGCTCTTGAGAATGCAGCATCCAAGGCTTCCGAGGAGAAAACCACTTTGTTAAGGGATCAAGAGGCTACGATCCAAGCCAAGATCAATGCCTATGCCAACCAGATGATTAAAAGCGAAGAGCTATTGCTTGAGAAGGTGAGGTCTGACATGGTTCTACTCTTTCATGAAAAATTTCCGAAGAGGAACCTAGGGGACTTGTGGCTTTATGTAGACGATGATGAGCTTCCACATCATACAATGGCCGACGAGGATCAGTATGGAGTCTCCAGTGTGTCCTCATCCGATGATGAAGAGAAGAGCGGAGAGAGCCCAGACAAGGAGGAAAATGATCCCAAGGGAAAGAAGAAGGTTGATGAAGGTGAGCCATCTTCAAAGGCTCAACCTTAACTTACGATCTACTTTGTTTATTTTTTATTCAAACTAAAGTCCTTGGAAGGCCAAGGCACTCTTTTTGTAATGATGTCCAGTGTTTGTTCGGACAGGCTTTTTGTGTTGTATCTTGACTATTTAAAAGTCCTTGGAAGGCCAAGGCAATTTTAAGTTATTTATTTTAATGAATATCTCTGTTCTGTACAACCATCATCTTCTTTCATTGTTCGTTTTAATTTTGATAGCCAGAGTTTAAGCAGCCTTTAGTTGTTGCATTTTGAGAGTGTTTAAATTCTCCGGCTAGAGTTTAAATAGCCCCTAGATATTTCAGTCCGGATAGTATGACAAGGGACAAAACTTTAAAAACACTTGGAAATTTTTTAAGAAGGCATCGAATTTTATTCAACCGCCCGGACACCTCATTAAAACCTCCCCGTGCCACCAGGGAGGAAAGAGTATGCCCCCAAATATTTACATGGATGTTTAAACAAGTAAATGTTTACACAAGTGCTATTCCAAGTACATCCGGAGATGCTCAATATTCCAAGGATGAGTTAGAACTCTGCCATCTTTGTCTTCCAACCAATAAGTTCCAGGCTTAATTCTTTCAACAACCATATACGAACCCTCCCAAGTTGGGGCCAGCTTTCCGAAGAGCTTTTATTTAGTGTGTAAGAAGACCTTCCTTAATACATTGTCCCCTGGTCGGAAATCCCTTCTTTTAACTTTGGAAGCAAACCTGCTTCTCATCAAGCCCTGATAGTGTGCAACTCTAAGGTGAGCTTTAACCCGTCTTTCTTCTATCAAATCAAGTTGACCTCTGATTGCCACCTCGTTAGCGTGTTCAGAAAAGTTGCGAACACGAAAGGAGGGGAGGGTCTTCTCTATGGGGGCTACTGCATCCAGCCCATAGAACAAGGCAAAGGGTGACTCTTGTGTTGCAGCCCCAGGCGTTGTCCGGTAGGCCCACAAGACTTCTTGTTGATAACTAGGCCACTTCCAAGCAGCCCCTTCCAAATTCTTCTTTAAACCGGACAGTATAGTTCTATTAGCCACTTCAACTTGCCCATTCGATTGTGGGTGGAAAGGTGAAGAAAAACAATGATGTATACCTCTCGAAGCACAGAAGCTCTCCATTTCTCTATTGTCGAACTGTGGCCCATTGTCTGTTGTTATTTTCTGTGGGACACCAAATCTGCAACATATGTTGGATAGAATGAATTTTATAACAGCTTTTGATGTTGTCCCTGCTAGAGGGGCTGCTTCTATCCACTTCGAGAAGTAGTCAATGGCCACAATTATAGTTTTGCGCCCTCCGGACGCCACAGGGAGAGGCCCTACTAAATCCAATCCCCATCGAGCAAAAGGAATGGGCTCAGAAATTGACTCTAAAGGAATGGCTGGTACATGAATTTTATTGCTGTACCTCTGGTATGGGTCACACCTCCTCACCAATTCCTTAGCATCTTTCATGATTGATGGCCAATCGTAACCGAAGAGTAAAACTCTTCTTGTTAAAGATCTAAATCCACAATGGGCTGATCCCTCACCATTATGCAATTCGGAGAGGACCACTTGTAACTCTTCATCCCACAAACAACGCAGGAGAGGTTTACTGTAGGACTTTTTGTACAACACTTCTCTCAATATGATGAAACCACGAGCCTTGTGTTTCAATGTTCTGGCTAGTGATTTATCTGGAGGCACGACACCATCGGAGAGATATTGTAGGAGAGGAAACCTCCAGTCTCGAGGCTGTTTCACTTGTATTTCAAAAATTTCCTCTTCTTTAACCTTACTAAGTTGAATAGAGGGGCTTTCGAGCACATGGATCCATGGATATGACTCCGTATATTCTATGGTTGCCAATGAGTCTGCTAGCTCATTTTCTGTCCGGGGAATGTGCTCATAGATAACATTTTTAAACTTAAGTTCTTCATTTTTTAGGAGGAGTAAATATTTCACAAGTTGCTCTTTCTTAGCCTCAGATTGGCCTTGGGCATGGTGGATGAGTAGTTGAGAGTCACTTAACAGCTTGACCCTCTTAGCCCCACAAATGTAGGCTAACTTTAACCCAGTTATAGCTGCTTCGAATTCGGACTCGTTATTAGATGCCCTGAAAGCAAAACAAATAGCCTGGTACATCTTGTCTCCATATGGGGAAGTTAAACATACTCCTGCATCACATCCTATAGTACTAGATCCACCATCTGTTCGGACGATCCATACCTTTTTATCTTTTATGTCAGTAGTTTGCTCCGAATCCCTGTCGGAGTGGAATTCACCCAGAAAATCAGCCACAGCTTGGGCTTTGACTGCTGTTCGGGGAGAAAAGTCTATGTCGAAGTCCCCCAACTCTACTGACCACTTAGTCATTCTGCTCGAAATGTCTGCTTTTTGAAGGACATTATTTAGGGGAAAAGAGGTCCGGACGATGATAGGATGAGCCTGAAAATAAGGCCTCATCTTCCGTGCAGCTATCACCAGGGCTAATGCCAATTTTTCAAGTTTCAAATAACGCCTTTCTGCATCTATCAAGCTTTTGATGATGTAGTACACTGGATGGGGATGACCATCGACCTCTCTTACCAGCACAACACTGATGGCACAACTTGAAACTGCCAAATATACGAAGAGAGTCTCCCCATCAACTGGCTTAAACAAAGTTTTGGGGGAGGACATGTGTTTCTTGATCTCATTGAAAGCTTCATCACACTGCGGGGTCCAATCGAATCCCTTTGCACCCTTCAAAGTTTGAAAGAAATGAGCACACCTGTCCGAAGACCTTGAGATAAATCTGTTTAAGGCAGCTAATCTCCCCGTTAACCGTTGTACTTCTTTAACGTTTCGAGGAGGCTCCATTTGGAATAGAGCATTGAGTTGGTCCGGATCGGGTTGTATTCCATGCTCACTGATTACATAGCCCAGAAACTTCCCGGACTGTACTCCGAACACACATTTTTCTGGGTTTAATTTCAAATTCACTTTTACCAAGTTGGCAAAAGTTTCTTGGAGATCGGTCAAGTGCAACTGCTCATCTACACTTTTCACCATCATATCGTCAATGTATACTTCCATATTTCTTCCAATTTGATCAGCAAATGCCTTGTTGACTAACCTCTGATAAGTAGCCCCAGCATTTTTCAAACCAAATGGCATTACTTTGTAGCACTGAAGACCTCTGTCAGTGACAAATGTGGTATGCTCTTGATCCTTCGGATCCACTTGAATCTGATTGTACCCGGAGAAGGCATCCATAAAGGAAAGCAGCTTGTTCCCAGAGGTAGAGTCTACTAACTGATCAATCCGGGGGACCGGATACAAGTCTTTTGGGCAAGCTCTATTGAGATCTGTGAAATCAATGCACATGCCCCACTTGCCATTCTTCTTTTTCACCAAGACAGGATTGGCAGTCCACAAAGGGTATTGAGATTCATTAATGTGCCCCATCTTTGTGAGTCTGTCAACCTCTTGCACAATGACATCAGCCTTTTCTTTGGAAAAAGCTCTTCTTTTTTGAACCACTGGTGCTACATCTCTCCGGACGGATAGGTGGTGTGATATCACTTCTGATGGAACCCCAGTAACATCAGCATTGCACCAAGCGAAAACATGCTGATGGTTCTTCAAAAATTTCAACATTTCATTTTTCAACATAGGGGGCATCTTGGACCCTATCTTGACACTTTTCCCATCTTCCAAACAATGCGTTTCTACCTCCTCGATCGGTATCAGTACTCCAGGGGTCTCTCTGGGATCATCAATTTCACCCTTACCCCCAGAAAGGCCCTCAAACTTCTATTGTTCATTAATACGGACTGCCCCCAGCGTTCGAGGAGCCAGGGCAGTAGCATAACATTCTCTTGCAACCTTTTGGCTGCTCCGGACGACTCCAACCTGTCCTTGAACAGCATACTTCAAGCACTGGTGGACTGTTGAAGCCCCTGCATGCATCCTAGAGAGCCAAGACCTCCCTAGAATGGCATTATAGCAAGTGGGACAATCCACCACAATAAAGAGTATTCTGACCATTTTCTTGAAAGGGCCCTTGCCCAATAACACCTCTTCTTCGAACTCTCCGATCACATCTGATGAGCTTCCTGCAAAGCCCACGATTGACCTGTCCGAATTCTGAATTACAGTTGGATTTTTCATTTTCTTGTAAGTGGTTAGGAAAAGGATATTGGCTGAGCTTCCAGTATCCACCAGGATTCGTCTTATGTCATTGCCCCCTATAGATGCTCCTATGACAACAGCATCCTCATGAGGGCCAGCAATGTCTCTCAAATCATCTTCATAAAAAACAATGAAGGGGAATGAGTTCGGTGACTGATAAGATGTTATGCCTCCTTCTAGCTGGGAGGCTAAAGTATGAACATGCCTCTTCCTTGAAGAAGCAGTAGGAGCTGTCATAGTGTCCCCTCCGAAAATTGTAAGCGACTCAAAAAACTTAATGAGCCCGGAGACCGATCTAGAACATTCCTCTATAGCACCCACTCTGTTTCGAGTTGGATCAGGATCCAAGTATTCAGATTCCACGTCAAACCTTTCAACTATAACCATGGCCCCCTCCGGAGCAGCATTACTTGGACCAACCCGGTGAGTGTTGTCAGGCCTGTTGCCTCCTCTTCTTTTAACGTAAGCTCCCAGCTTTCCCCTCTCAATCAAGTTCTGAACTTCTTGTTTCAATGCTATACAGTCATCAGTGGTATGGCCAATATCATTGTGATATTGGCAAAAAGAGTTGTTGCGATGCTCTCTGGGAGACTACAGTGTTGTCGGTCTCCGGTAATGCACCTCATCCTTTGTTTTATCAAAAATGGTGGCCACACTTTCTTTTAACTCTGCGAACCACTCCGGTTGGACCCATGGCCCTCTTTTGTTTCCGGATTGCTGACTCTGAGCAGGAGCTGCTGGCTGAGACTGAGCTTTTGCCCTACCATGCCCCTGTCCGGTCTCTCTTGCTTTGTTCCCGGACTGATTTTGATTGGGATTTGGTGCCACTGGGGTAGACCTCACCTGCCTGTGCACCCTAGTTTTCTTTTTTTCATCAACATTTATCTGTTTGCCAACCTGATTCAGCAACCCTCCCCATGTCATGGCCTTCTTTCTGGTCACTGAATCAGCTAGATTTCCTGGATTCAAACCTTGCCTTAGGGATGCTATTGCCACTTGTTCGAAGCAATCAACCAACCCATTTTTAGTGTTCACAAAACGACTTATATATTCTTTCAAGGACTCATTTTGTTCCTGGGAACAATGGATTATTGTGTCTCCATTTCCCTTCAGCTCTTTACTCCCTACGAACTGCCTTCGAAAGGCTACCCAAAACGTATCGAAATCTTTAATACAACCCTCAGGCAGGCTGTTGTACCATTTCAGAGCACTCCCCGTGAGTGATTGGGAGAATTCCCTACAAAGTAGTTTATCATCGTCGTCAAAGTTCATCATGAAGTTTTGAAATTGCTCCAGATGGTTGTCCGGATCAGTACTGCCATCGTACTTCTCTATTTTGGTACTGTCAAACCTCTTGGGGAGGTTTCCGGACAGAATTTTAGAAGACAATGGAGATTGCCTCCAATTCCTTCCACGACTGAACACAGTATCCTCATTGGGAGTTGCAAAGATACCTGGTTCATCGTGGAAAGCAAAGGGATCCACCAGCATCTTGTCCACATGCCTCCGGCTGTGTGATGACCCTTTACCAATATTCTTTTTCATTCTTTCATGTCTATCCCTTTTTCTTGAATACTTTTTTATCTGCCTTTGTTTCTTTCTAGTTCGACCCTCATCGCTGCTTGAGGATAAAGATCTTTCAACTCCTTCATCGTCCGAAGAGCTATCAGAAGATTTTGAGCTTGAGTCAGAACTCTCCACAGGCTTGGACCGGTGAGACTTTTTAGAACTGGCATGAGTCTTTTTGGTGCTCACATGAGTTTTTGAAGACTCATGCTCTCTAGGGTTATCGGTGTGATGAGCAACCGATGCTTTAGACTTTTCTAGCATGCCCATCTTGGCCTTTTCTGCCCTCAGAGCTTCTATTTCACCCTTTAGCCGGTCACGCTCTTCGATGGTGTATACATCGTTCTCTCCCACCACTTCGAGCAAAGCTGGTGGTAGTTCTGGATTGTCCGGATTCATTCGGACAGATTTTCTTAGCTGGTTTTGAATACTTGATTCAGGAACCTCACGCCTCCCACTGTGGTCGCTAATTTGTTGTGGATAATAATCGCCTGAGGGTAGGCTAGTAATTTCAGTTGGTGTTTTAAGGAAGTATGTGGGTGTTATGTGTAGAGTAGAGAGTAGAGAGATAATTAAGCAGCTTGGTAGCAGTTAATTCTCATTATTCACACTTAATGCAGGTGGTTGGGTATTTATACCCTGATGTTTGGGCCCTTATGGGCTTTCGGGTCGTGTTTAATGGACCCGGGTCATGTTCAAAGACCCATGAGCTCTAAGTAGGAGAGCAAGTAGCTTAGTCAAGAAGTGTTTAGGTTTTTTAGTACTTTTGTCATAGTTCGAACAGTCCTATGGTCATAGTGTTCAAAGTGATCTGTCCGGTATCCGAAGAGGTTGGACCGGTCTGTCCCTGTACGGGGAGCAGGCAAAATTCGGACTCATCATCTTTGATGACAGTTCGGTTACGGTAAAATTAGAATCAACAAGTTATAAGAATTTTTAGAGTCTATCTAAAGATGACTAACATAATATATTTTTCCATGTAATACATTAGATTTTAGGATATGAAGACAAATCTTGAGCAAACAGTAAACTTGAGCATATAAGCTTCGGTAAATAACAAGTAGTGTTCCATACAGTTAAAAATAGTACTTTTGTGTTACTCGCGCAAAAACTACGGGAGGCTATTGATAATGGTGTAAATAGTTTGACCCTCCAATTGATGACTCATCAGCAATACAAGCAGCTATAATTCTAAAATACATAGTCAAATAAATTAAATGTAAGATATTCGAGTAAAAATAAATTTTTTTAGTATAAGATAGTATTAAATCCTATACCTTCCTAGTATCTTAGATATATAATTATGTAACTGTAAACTATATAAATATAGGTATAATAACCATTAAATTATTTATTATTATTATTATTATTTCTCTAACAAGTATTAGAAATTATTATTTCCTTTACTCTCAATATGCTCGCATGTTACCATGATCTTGGATCAATCCAACTACTCTTGCCACATACAAGACAACTTAATATCTAGTGTTTATTTACTTATTAATAGTAAGATTTAATTTTTTTAAAAATATCCATACTACCCTCTTTCTTTACCCAACTCTATTGTTTTAACTTTCTCTTTTTTTTAACAAACTTTGTTTCTTCAAACCATAAAAAATTAATGCAAACATTTGATGTTATTTATTTAATAAAATAAGACAAAACAACTTGCTGAAAAAATAAACTCCAAAATAAACAAAACGCAAATACTTATTCTTCTTAAATAAATATTAATATTGGTATTTTTAGATTTTTTTTATTTACGGTTATAAAGACGTGGACTCACATGTGCATTGTTTTTTGTGTGTAGATTGTGTGTTTCGTATTTAAAAGGGTATTTTAAGAAAAAAAGTTTGATACAATTACTTATTGTAGTTTTGGTTTTCCAAATCCTTATTTTTAATTGGAAAGATACTCAGGTTTTTATTGGTATCTTACGTTATTATAAATTCTAAAAAATGAATCTAATCCAAATAGCATAACTTCAACTCATATTAAAAAATTCTTCATATTTAATTTGGTTGTTGCTTTAGTGATATTGCATCTAATGTAGCTAAGATACTAGCTACATATCCTGCCTCGATAGATGATTATGATATCATTTCCTACTTCTTTAAAAACCATGCAACCACTCTTGAGCTAATAGTAAAAGTGTAGTCCGAAGTGTTTTGTATGTCATGAATACATCTCGTGTAAACATTATCATACTATTCTAATAATTTTACCTCGGTTTTCAAATGCACATAGGTTTTTTCTATACCATGGCATTCTTCACATATTAGATATCGAGACAAGATAATTTTGACGTACCTCAACAATTGTTTTGAAGCTCCGAGATGAATTTGACTCGGCTTATGCATGACCTAAACAACAGACTTGTTTCATACATCACTTCGGGTCTGGCAATTGCTAAGTAAGTAATCTTCCTACAAAGCTTCTATATAGAGACACATCCACTTCTTTACTTTATCGTATTTGCTTATTTTTTTTCATTCACCTGTAATGGAGTGCATACCGGATTACAATTTTCCATTCAAATTTTTTAAGAAGAGACGTTTCATACTTCTTATAAGAAAATGCATACTCCCCATTATTGTTAATAAATTATAATTCCTAAAACATAATGCAACAATCTAGGATCACTCATATCATATAATTTCTTCATCTTAGTTTTGAAGTCTAACATCATTCTTTTATTATTATTAGTGATAATCATATCATCGACACAGAGAAATAATGTGAATTCCCGACGTTCATTGTTCCTTGTTCCTTGATATACAAGATCGACTTATTTTTACTTTTTTTAAAGCTTTTAGATTTAAAGTAGCTACAATATTGGTGTACCATGCTCTGGTGATTGTTTGAGCTCGTAAAATTTATTTTTCAGTCATTACACCTTCTTTTCTTCTTATGGTGTCATAATATTATGAGGTTTTCTTACATGCACCTCTTCATTCAACATACCATTTATGAATGTTGATTTTACATCCAACTGATGTAATAACCAGCTCTTTTGAGTTTCTTATGCAACGAGAACTCGAATTGTGACATGTCTTGCTAATGGAAAAAATATTTATTCAAGGCCGACTATGTGTTATTGAGAATAACCCTTAACAACCATCATTAATTTATTATTAGAATGAAATCGTTTTGATTGAGCTTTGTTTATATATCTATTTCACTCCAATTACGTCATTCTCTTTTGGTTTCTTAATGATCACTTCGTGTTTTGTTTACTCAATTACTATAACTTTTTATTCCATAATTTTCTTCAAATCTTTTTTTATAAATTCTTCAAATATTTTTGGCTCAATAATGTCGAAATTGCAACGACCATACACATCCTTAGACTTCTCATCTTCTTTGAGGTTGAGTTTGGTGACTTTAATCTTGGTGCTGATCTTGAACTTTCTTGTAGACTGTTTATGGAAGACATCCGCTTTTCGATTTCATTTTATTATTTTTCCTCATTTAATGATTTATCATATGAAACTAGGTGCTTAAGCTTACTCTGTTTCCAATCATAATATGATTTTTCATCAAATATCCTACCTCAGTTAATCACCAACTCGTTCTTCAAATTAAAGAGTTTATATCTCTTTTATTTTGATTTATAATCGATGAATATGCATTTTCACCTTTATTCTCAAGATTTTACCTTAGTTGCTTCGAAACACTAATATAACAAACGCACTCACAAAATATTATATGGTCTACATAGTTTTCTTTCCACTTTAAGCTTCAACTTGAATTTTATATTCTACTTCCTTTGTTGGACATTACTTCAGCAAATAGATCAATATGGATACAGATTCCTTCTAAATCGACATGGAAAACACTTTCTCATGAAGTATTGATTTTGAAATTTCTTTCACGGTTCTATTCTTTCTTTTAGCAACTTCATTTTGTTATGAAGTGTATCAAAATGTTAACTGTCTATCCAAACTAATATATTCATAGAATTTGTAAAACTTTTAGAGTTGTACTCGACACAAAGGTCACTTCTCAGTATTTTGATTAACTATTCATTTTGTCTTTCCATATATTGTTGCTTTCTTTTGAAAATAGAAGACAGTTTTGATTTACTCCTCATAAACTACACCCATGTCATTCTCAAATAATCATCATGTGTAACATCCCTAAGATGTCGAAGACATTGGACCACATACATCAGTGTGAACTAACTTCAATAATTTTTTGGCTCTTCATGCCTCTATTTTTTAGAAATTCATCTCGATAATATTTTTCGAGTGCATAGCCTTCACATACCACTTTTATCAAGTATTGGCCATTCTATGTATCCACCATACTAAATGACCAAAAAAACGGGAGTCAATTGATTTTGATAAATAAGGTATTTAATTTAATAAATTATAATTAATCAAGTAATTTATTTTATATATTTCAAAAATATCATTTTTTATTTCAGTCATCTTCTTTGTCTTTCTTTTCGAAACTTTGTTTCGAGTTTTTATTGTCATCTCCTTCTTTTGGTTTTTCAAAACTATGATTCAACTTTTTATTGCCATTTTCTACAATTGGTTTTTAAAAATTATGTTTTGACTTTTTATTTTAGTCTTCTTCTTCCTTTTCCTTTTTGAAACTTTGTTTTAATTTTTATTTGAGTTGTAATCTTCATCTTTCTTTAAAAACTGATATTTAGATCATCTGTACTGAACTAAAATGGGATAGACTTTTTATAATTCATAAATCAAGTTAAATAAAAAAAGTGTGGGTAATTTTGACGAGCTTGGTTTTATGTCTTAGTTTATGATATTGAGTTTTATCATTTTTTAGTATTTAGATTTATTAGGGTTTTTTTTTACACATTCGAAGTCATTAGACTTTTGTTGGTATGATTTTTTTTTACCTTCACGCAGTTTTATTCTTATTTTGATTTATATTTGTTATTTTTTTATTCTTAATATTTTTGGCTTATATATTCTTTGGAGTTTATGAGATTAGTTAAAGAAAGTTATATTTTATCAGATTAGTTAAAAATGTATCAGCTTTTGGTAAAGATGTTCGATTTTATAAGATATTAGGTAACACGTTTTAAATTTTATAAGATTTTAGTTAAGGCATGTTGGGTTATCTAAGATTTTAGTTAAGGTACATTAGATTTTAATATGTTATGTATGTCATGTTATAATTATAGGATATTAGTTAAGACATGTTAGATTTTAGATAAGAAATGTTAGATTTTATAAGATTTTAATTAAGGTATGTAAGATTTTATGAGGTTTTAGTTAAGACATGTTAGATTTAGTAAAAATAATTGTTAAGGCATGCTAGATTTTATTACGATTTTAAGTAACACAGTTTAGATTTTATAAGATTTTACTTAACGCATATTAGATTTGGTTAAAATTTAAAGTAAGGCATATTTCAGTTAAGACGTGTTAGATTTTAGATAAAATAATATATTTCTTAATGATTTTAATTTTTTTTAAGTATATACTTTTTTTCTTCTATTGGGATAACATTTGTTCAAATTTTTATGAAATATTAATCTATTTGAACCTATTTTAGTTAAGGTATATTAAATTTGTGCAAATTTTAGTTAATGGAGGTTAATTTGTTTAAGATTTTAGTTAATGGAGGTTAATTTGTTTAAGATTTTAAGTAAGTCATGTTAGATTTTATAAGATTTTAATTAAAACTAGTTCGATTTTAGGTAAGATATATTTGATTTTTCTTAAAGATTTGATTCTTTCTTAAATATGTAATTTTTTTTATTGTTTCAGAATAAATTTGTTCAATTTTTTGATGAAATATTATCTTGAATCTGATTTTAGTTATAAAATGTTAGATTATGTGAAGATTATAATTAAGACATGTTAGATTTTGTTAAGATATTAAGTAAGACGTGTTTGATTTTAGAAGATTTTAGTTAAGATATGTTAGATTTTTATAAATAATTTATTTATTTCTTAAAGTATAAAAAATTATCGAAACAAATTTGTTCAAATTTTTAAGAAATACTTTTTTGTTTGAACCTAATTTTAGTTAAAATAGGTTTTAGATTTTGTGAAAAAAAAATCAATTGAGGCATGTTATATTTTGCAAAGATTTTAATTAAGACAAGTAAGAATTTTAAATATTTTAATTAAAGCACATTCGATTATAGGTCAGGCACGATAAATTTTTTTAAAGATTTATTTTATTATTTTATTAAAACAAATTTGTTCAAATTTTTACATAATTTATACTTTAATAGTCACGAACCTTTAGATTCTTGAATTCGTGGGAGTCTGTGTATAATTATCTTCTGATGAAGATTCTTCAAGCTTCGGAATTCAAGTGTCCAAGCCTTATATGCCACAGCCAAAGAGTCAGCGACCATCTCAACTTTAAGAGCAATATTTTCAGAAGAGAAGATAAGAAGAAAACTTCTTCTTTTTTCTTTCGCCACTTCGCATTTTCTTTGATAAATTATTTTACAAAAGAAGTTCTAAAAGACGACGTGTTTTCTTTCTACAAGTTTTATAACACTTAGAAAATTTGGTTCTAAGTCTGGAACTTCCAACACATCTCTTATATTTTGTTTTTCATTTTTTTCCTATGACGATTATTCAGTTTCCTTTTACATCTGTTGAGAGACCATTCTCCACTTTCCCCTCCGAATTTCAACATGAATCAATCTCATAAAATATGTTTTCATTATTGGTCATGTAATCAATACATCTGTTATAAATGAACCACACCTTGTTATGTTATTCTTTGGCCACTTGACAAACATAAAAAATAAAAAGTTTGCTTTCTAATTTTCCTCCAAGTTACAGTATTTTGGGGGATGGTCGTACCTCTTTTAACATAATGGTTTATCTTGAAACCAAAACTTATTCTCGTCATGACTAGTTTCTGACAAGTTCCACAACACGGTTTTATAAGCACCTTATTGCTTTTCCTAGCAAAATTACTTCTTAATCTTCCACGACCTCAAGCTTACAGACATCTTCCTCTTGTGGCTCCTCTACGACGAAAGGATTTGTATTAAATTTTTTACGTGACTTCGTGGGATAAAATTAAACTTGAATTGAAAAGCACTCTCAATTGAATGTTTTTAGGCAAATTCAACTTTTGTTCAAATATTTTAATATAATCCATCAATTCTTGGACGCCTAGAGTTTCAAGATCTTTGGTATGACTTGTGATGACAATAATGGAATCATACCTTTTCGGCAAGCTGATTATATTTTTCTCAATAATTATTTGATTGAGAATTATTTATCCACACGACTTTCGTTGATTATCATGTACATGATTCAGGTGAAATAATCTTCAAGAGTTCGGAATCCTTCATCTTTAAGTTCTCAAACTCCCTTTGTAACTATTGTAGTTTTATAGTTTTGGCTTATATTTCTTTTCAAGAATATAACATGCCTTATATTTCTTTTCAATAATATAGCATGCCTCCTTAGATCTTGTAGCGATGATGAATTCTGAAATACAATCTTCGTTACTCTTTCAATAATTATAATATTTTTTGCATCTTTTTTAATATTTTCTTTTTATTTAGTGGCATAACCAGTAGGTAAGTTTGTTATGTCTTCTAGTTCTTCAAATCTATCATCAATGTACTCTAAAAACTCTCATGAGATGAACAATATTCTTGCAATTTTCTCAATTAAATTGCAGTAAGAAACTTTACTTGTAGTTTTTGTTTGACGATGTCATTGTTAGGTTTTGATATTATTTTATTGGCTCGAATTGGGTTGGATTGAAAAAATATTTAAAAAAAGTTTGAAAGAATAAAATTATTTATGTAGTTAAATTTTACTTTGACATTTACTAGATTATCTCTTGAGAGATAAAAATTGTTATGTAAACGTTTCATATTTATTTATTAATTAATAGGATCTTGTATTTTCTATAACGTAAATCTTATTCTATATTTCGAACCTAGACATTTCATTCAATCCCACGGTATTTTTATTATATATATATATATAAAACTTTTCAGTTTGTTTGTGACAATAAAAATACATACGAATAATAAAATAGTCCTAAAATATGTTCAAATAAAATTCGACCAGCGGGATACATTGGATTTGAAATATCTTATATATTTGGTGAATTTTTCTTTTCGTCTTCTTTTTATCTTTTTATTCTTTCTTATTTTTATTTTCTTAAAGTTACTATTGTAGTTTTTTTTTCTACATTCACTTTTTTAAAATGTTATGATCCCCAATTTAATTATATTTATTTTTTAAAATGATTACGATCCGCTTACAATTTTTTATTCATTTGTTTTCTTATTTTAAAGTTACGTTTCACGATTTGTAGTTTTTAAGTTCTAATTCTAGAATTGATTTTTTTTAAGAAATATTAACTTTTATTATATTGAAGGGCCAAACCAAGGTTTACAAAAGATCAAGGACTAATTTTGGAATAAACTTAATTTGTTTTAGCAACGCCAAATCGAAAACCTTATCCCTCCTTCCTTTTTAGAAACAAAATTGAGGAGAATCTTCATCTTCCACCACGTCGAAATCTAATCCAACAAAACGATTTCAAGGAAAGTAAGATCTTTCTTCACCAACCAAACGTATCATGGTCGAATTATAATCCAGCGCGTGAGAATGAATTCCAAATCATTGTCATCTCAAGTTGAGAAATCCAGCATATGCTTCAAGCTTAGATCCAGTTCACAATAATGGATCACTCCTTCTATCAAACAACCGACAAGATCTTCTTCTCCAGTAGCGACCTGAAAAATCGAAACAAGGCAAGAAGATTCTACAAACAAATTAATGAAAACTGAGTAAGAACTTATTCTTCAATCAGATTGAAGTAGCCCAGCCCCAAGCTTTCAAGAAAAGTTATGGCTTGCAGATGATTTGAGGCTTGAAATTTGGTTTCTCTCTACATGTCAGAGTCTATTTTGCAAGCCAATCGGCTTCCTGGTTTTGGACTCTAGAGATGTGCTTGATTGTCATAGTCGCAACAATGAGATTTTTGGAAATTTTGAGCAAATTATTTAATTACCAAGGAGATTTTCCTTCAGCAAGAAACATTATTAGCATTTGATAATTTGATTCAATATCAACATTTAACCAATTGTTCTTTTTACAGATTAACAACCCTTTAAGAAAGGCTCTCATTTTGGCCAATAATGGAGATAGTTTACCAAAAGTATTACCAGAGCCATGAATGATATCACCAAGGTTATTTCTGAATACAACGCTTCCATTGGTCTCGCTATTTCTAAAGCAAACAACGTCAACATTCATCTTGATTTTGCCTTCAATATGGGCTTTTCATTTTAGGTACATAGCTTTTTTTTATTACTGATTGGCGTGCTAACTAAAATAGAGCATGCATTTAACGCATTAGTCCAGTGTTTTATTGACAAAATGTTAGAAGTATCTAATCCCATAATAATTCTATATATGACATTTATAGAAGTCTTAACGAGTCACGGTTTCCTTTGAACTTTGAATTATTTTGATTCTTCCATATAATCCAACATATAGTTGCGGGAATTACATGAGTAACGTGCGCTTTACTATTAGAAAAACCTTGACATATTATGATAACATGAAGCACGACCATGAATCTTTCAATCCTGATATTGAATATATCTCTAAAATGCATCCAAATTTGTCATGAGTAACTACAGTTAACAAAAAGTTGGTTAATGTCTTCACCATTAGAGCAAAATTGATATTTTGATGCTAAACTTAAATGGATTTTCTGCATGATGAAGTCGATTGGAATGTAGTTCTTGATAAGTTTCTATAAAAGAAAATGAAACTTCCTAGCAGTTAGGTTGTTCCCAATTGTTTTGAACAAGCTTGAATGATTGAAGTGTTGCCTGATTTTGTTCCATGTCTGCTTTATATTGAATGTAAAAGCAGAATAACACTTTCATATCATAATGTCTTCCTTA
This sequence comes from Limnanthes douglasii subsp. nivea, assembly GCA_036936605.1. Taxonomy (NCBI): domain Eukaryota; kingdom Viridiplantae; phylum Streptophyta; class Magnoliopsida; order Brassicales; family Limnanthaceae; genus Limnanthes; species Limnanthes douglasii. The sequence continues at coordinate 168,420,193 of JAUPFV010000005.1, read as the reverse complement.
TTTGTGTTGATGTTGTAGTTCTTAATCTGATTCATTATAGAAGGAGACATGAAATCTTCCAATGTACTAATGTCCCAATTGCTGTTTTCCATAATGTATTGCCTTTAGCTTCCACGTAACAAAGGGTAGTAATATCATTGTTATAGCAAAAAATAGGAGTCTCGTTGTGCCACTCATCTTTCCTAAAATCCATTTTCCCTCTTCCAATGATCCATTTGATGTTAAGCTCTATATTTTCTCCGATTCCTGAAAGTCTATTCTAGGTAAGTGAGACGAGTTTTTTTATTTGCATATAAAGTATGTATATTGTTACAATTAATACTATGCATTATTTAAGACCAAAGTGATTTTATTTTTCTGAAAAGAAACCACAGCTTCTTAGAATATGTGTTCTGAAAATAAGATTTCTGATATCCAGACCACCCTCCTCAAAGGGGCTACAAAGGATAGTCTACTTAGCCCAATGAATGTTTTTTTCAGTAAAATTTGATCTCCGAAAAAACGTATTGAATGTTTTCTTATTTATTTTGATAATACTTGAAGTAATTCAGCTATTTTTCATCCAATAGCAAGGAATAGACATTAAAACAAAGGAAATTAGAACAAGCCTTCTCCGGAAGATGAGTGCTTGCAATCCCATTCTGTAATTTTGACATTCACTTTGTCCAGAATATTATTGTAGTTGTTAGGCTTGTTGTTGCTGCTTAGAGTAATTCTAAGATAATTTATAGGCAGATTATCAACTGTGAATCTTGTTTGATTCTCGAGATTGGAAATTCTGCTTTGAATAAGCCTTGTTGGTATAATTATCTTAGTCTTCTCTTTGTTAATGGATTGTCCTGAAACTTTTTGATATTTATCCAGAAAACTGGTTAACATATCAAGAGAAGATTAGGACTTCTTCCCCATTTATGTAAAGTATTGGGGACAATGGATCCCATTACTTCAAGTCTATCTTAGGGTTAAAGTAGCCTATGACACCCTCATTTATAAGCATATAAATGTTAACATCTCTTATTAGCTTATTCAATAGATTTACAAAATCAATAAAGAAGCCAAATTTAAGAAAAAATATAGTTATGAAGGAATGTGACATTCTGTTAAAGATTTTGATATGTCCAATTGGATCATGATGTTTCCAGTTTTGGGTTCCTATTAAGATCGTAAATCAGTTCTTTAGCTATTAAGATGTTCTCGTGAATGGATCTTTCTTTTACAAAATCCCTTTGAGAGTTAGAGATGATGTTAGGAAGAATACTAAAGATTTTTGAGTTAATCAAATTTGACATAATTATGTTTAATATTGAACACAGACCAATAGGCCTATAGTTATTCCAATAAGTTGGATTTGTATATTTAGGAATTAAGCATAGACCTGTAGCGAAGATTCCCTTAGGAATAATCTGACCTTAGAGAAAACTATTAAGAGCAACACACAAATTTTCCTTTATAATCCTCCAAAAGACCTTATAAAAGAAGATATTTCCGCCATTAATCCTCGTAGCACTCGAGGGGTTCATTTCATTAATAATCTTCCATATCTCCTCTTCGGTATCATGCCTCATTAACGAGATATTATCCTCGTTGAAAACAAGGTTAGAGATATTATCAAGGATGCCCGCTTGCATCTTGATCCTTTCATCTTCAGAACTACTGTAAGGATAAGATGTGAGAATATTCTTAAAATAGCATTCTGCAGACTTACCAATTGTATCAGAGTCTGTAATCCAGGTATTATCTTCTTAATACTCTTGATTTTATCTTCCTTCTTTTTTAGTTGCAAAGAAGTGATGAAATTTTATATTACAATGCCCATCTCTTAACCAATTGTTGTAACATTTCTATCTCCAGAATTCATCTTCCATCCTCATTGCTTGAAAATACAGGTTGTTGGCTTTTTTAAGAGCAGCTTTATATTCTAAATTATTTATGCTGGTATGTAACGCTTCTAGTTTCTTAACATTCTCTTCAGTTTCTTTCACTTTGTTGAAGACATTCCCAAAGTAATTGTTGTTCCAATCTCTTAGACAATATTTCAACCTTCTCAGCTTGAACCAGAAGACCTGATTAGGATAGCCTTTAATCTTCTGATTCCAATTATGCTCAACAACTAATAGAAAGTTCTCATCATTAGTCCACATGTTCATAAATTTAAATATTTTCTTAATGTTTGACTTAGGCAAGTTATTAGTATAAGTTGTTATAAGAAGGGGAGCATGGGCAGAACAAGTTCTGACCATGTGAAGAACTTGAGTTTCTTTGAAACTGTTGCCCAATTGTTGTTGAACATAGCATGATCAAGTATTTTCTATTTTGTGTTTTTGTTCCAGGAAAATCTAGAGCCAGCATAACCATTATCTTCTTAAAGACAATCTCTCATACAATCATTAAAATCCTCCATGTTATTCTCACACAAATCTGTACAACCAATCTTCTCATATGATGAAGCAATGACATTGAAATCTCCCATAGTAAGCTAGTATTTCTTCGTGTTTGCTAAAGTTTTAAGTAAATTCCACAACAACATTCTCTGAAATCTATTACATTAGCGTAAATAATAGAAATATTAAAGTTGTTATCTAATCCCAGATAAATCACTTAAAGGTGAAGGCTGATGTAGCCCAAAAAGTCCAAACAAAAGCCTTATTAATTTTATTTTATTCAAATATCTTATGTATTTAAATCAAATCTAATTATATTATGATTTGATTTGATTTGATTTTGTTTTAAAATATTTATTTTATTTCCTTGTATTATAATTTAGGGTTTTGAGAAGCTCTTATATAAAACCTCATATGCCTTAAGTTATTTTGAGTTTTTGGAACAATAGATTTTTTATCTCTGAAAATTTCACTCTTTGTTACCCTTAGATTAGGGTTGCATCATGTTACCCTTGAATTAGGGTTTCATCTATCGTTGCTTCTTCTTCTGTTTCCGCCGCGTCATCAGTTTGGTATCAGAGCCTCAGTTCCTGCTACGGGTCAAGCATGTTTCTGAATCTTGATTTCATCTGATTCAAGGTCTAAAGGAGAGAACAACATACGGCCATGAAGATCTCAAAGATCGTTTGGTATGCGGGAGACACACTAGGCGTTTCAATGACGATCATATTGACCGGTTACTGAAGGAGTTTAAATTGGCTACCAATCGTCGAATCAAGGTAAAAATTCCTTATCGAGATGTTGTCTCAGGCTATGAAGAGGTTTTCAAAACCATTTTTTTCATCAACTGGACATGGGGATGTTGTCTTCAGGCTATGAAAAGGTTTTCGAAACTATTTTTTTCCTTCAACTAGATGGCTTCAATGTTACTTTGAATAAGGAATACTCGAGAAGAATTTATCTGATTCTGATAAGGTCAACAATTATAATTCCCAATGTAACGATTGAATAAAATAAAATAAATAATTTAGGTTCTTGATGGTGATGGTGCTGTGAATTCGAGGATGAATTCTTGTCAACCAGGAGAGGATGATGTAGCCCAAAAAGTCCAAACAAAAGCCTTATTAATTTTATTTTATTTTATTCAAATATCTTATGTATTTAAATCAAATCTAATTATATTAAGATTTTATTTGATTTTATTTGATTTTATTTTAAAATCTTTATTTTATTTCCTTGTATTATAATTTAGGGTTTTGAGAAGCTCTTATATAAAGCCGCATACGCCTTAAGTTATTTTAAGTTTTTGGAATATTAGATTTTTTATCTCTTAAAATTTCACTCTTTGTTACCCTTAGATTAGAGTTGCATCATGTTACCCTTGAATTAGGGTTTCATCTATCGTTGCTTCTTCTTCGGTTTCCACAAAGACATCAAATGCATTGGTCATGATTGATAAGATTATCAATACTAATACCATCCTTTCATAAGATCCATAACTTATTAGAAATATTAGCAGTATAATTATTGAAGTCTAGCTTTGTGGTAACCTCTTCAATCTTCTCCATTTCGACCGTTGACTCCTGAATAGCTAAACTTTTGACATTGTCTTTGATAATCATATTTTTAAGCCTTCTTAAAGTAGAGTTGTTGTAGATTCCTCTGAGATTCTAGCTAATTAGCTATATCATTATCAGAAAATGATTTGTAGTTTATGGTGTTCCCTGAATATTTCATAAACTTGATCACTAGTTTATTTGCCTTCTTCAATTTCCTTGTAGATTTGAGCTTTCTTACTAAAATTTCATTGAATTCGGGATCAGGAGATGAAGCTTTCAAGATTTGATTTCTAGGAGTACTGCAACTAGTAATATTTCCAGGAGAATTTCTTCCAGAGTATAAGTTTTCATATTCAAGAGAACCACTTTGTATATATCCTTGATCCAGAGTCTTTAGAGCTTCAATGACTTCCATTTCTTCAGGAGTAGGAGGTTCAAGATTCACAGTTGGAGTATTATTTTAGAGATAAGAATAATTTGGGGTTTTGTTGTTACAAATGTCTTCTTTATCTATTTGATCATTTTGTATCACAATAGATCTGATTTTTGGTTTGTAAACTTTGTCAACAGGTTGATTGAAACTTAATTTGTTCTTCAATTGAATTTTCTTTTCTTGATGAATTCTGGGTTTTTTACTGTTTTCTCGCCCTCTGTTTTCTTCTTTGCTACAAATTTTTTTCACTTTCTTGCATTCAGAATTATTGTGACCCTTATGGAAACAGAAATCACAATACAGATGGAGGTTTTTGTAACTTAACGTAAGCCAACAACCGTTATTTTTTCCAAATCCTATCCAGACCCTATGATGTAGCTTCTTTGTTACATCTAGTTCGATCAGAGCATATTATACGTTCGTGTATGCTCTTTCTTTTCCGGAACGATGACTCTATATGGGATTCCAATAGAAGAAGCCACATCATTCATTATTTTTTTGAGTTATAAAGATATTCCGGCACTCTTTTAATCCTTACCCAGATCAACGATAATGTATTTTTTATTATTATTTTGAAGTCAGGTGTCCAGCACAGTAATATCATTTCATAATCTCCAAAAATTCCATACATTTCTCACCCAGAAATTACATATGTCCTCTTTGAGATCAAATTTAAATAGTAAGTGTCGAGAATCCCAGATTTCAACATTCTATAATCCTTTGAACTTAACAGAATTTAAAAACGGATTCATGGCCGCTCTCTTTGGTAAACCATTTTTGAATTTACCAATAAGGGTGGTTTTCGATTGAACATCAAATCAGTCTTTCACTTCCTGAGAATATTGGAACGAAATATGGTTGTCTTTCTCGCTGATGATATCTAGTTTCGGATCGGAGTAAGGTAGATTTCTCATTGGACTCAAAACTTCAGCATATGATTTTTTGGTTGAATCTATCATGAAAGATTCGACTCTGTTTTTTAAAGGGAGAACAGGACATTCGTCATCTTCAAAAGTAATGTTATTATAGGTCTCTATGACAAAAGAAAAGAAGAACAATGAGAAACCAATTACAAAACTAGGAGGAAGAGATCATGTTATCGAGTTTAAAAACTTGAAATATTGGAGCTTTTGTCCATAACGCTCTCTTCCCTACGTCCAAACCCGAAATCCTAAAATTTCAATTTACTAACAGAATGATTATAGTTTCTAAATTTAAAAACAAAAATATAAAATATAAAATAAAATTGAACTCAACATTTATAGATCCTAATTCTTCAATTTTAAAATTAAAAATATAAATCACATCAAGTTTTCTCTTTAAACATTCAAACTAAGTTTCTAAAAGTAAAGTTAAACAAGATAATGCTGTATAAGAATCTGAACGAATTGTTCCCATAAAAATAACAGACAAAAAAGCTTTAGAAAATATAGAGGGCGATAATTTTCCCCAGAACATATAGTGTGAGAGAAAATCTGCCACAATAACCAACCCGTGAATTTGATTTCTATTGTTTAAGATAGTCAATGTTTTGTGTCGAAAACTACAAAGTTTCGTGGTGTAGTTGGTTATCACATCAGTCTAACACACTTAATGTCTCAGGTCCAAACCAGGCGAAGCCAAGTCTTTTGACATTTTTCTCCTGAACCCGGGCGAAGCCAAGTCTTTTGACGTTTCTCTGAGATGGGTTTTAAAAGTGTTGATCCATAGAGTCTGTCTCTCTTTAGTCCTTCAACTTAAACGAGCTACCTTCTTGATTGACTTCCACTTCCATGAATGTGAGTTTAAAGGGTTTCCTTCGGTTAATGACATGCTCACATCTTCATGTCTCCTTGGACTAGATCCCCATACATTTGAGGTCTGGACTCTGGATGATCCATTTCGATGAATGTTGAGTAACTGAGTGCCTGTGGAGAAATGATAGGTGAGAAATTTATTGGCAAATCAGGAAGCTGGAACAAGTTATCTTCAAAACTACTTCGACTGTGTGTGTCTGAACTGGAGGACAACATAAACAAATGAATATATATATATATATATATATATATATGAGACAATATGATACGTTGAAACCCATTTTCCAATAGAAATAGTGTGAGGTTTAAGCATAATAATTTTCTAGTTACTGCTTTAGTTGATGGGCTATCTGGAGATCCTCAACCTGTGACAGAGCAAGATCTAGTTTTGTAGTCAGCTGTGCTATCTCATTATTTAGCTGCAAGCACAAAAAACAAACAAAGGTTTGAAAATAGTTATTATCTACACATAAATAAACTACTGATGGACTGTCACTCTGATTAAATATTATTTTTTAAATTCTCCTAAAAATGGAAAGAAAATATTAAATTCTTAATAAACCTTCTTCGTTACATTACATAGATGGACATTGATAATCCATTAAAATGCCTATATAATAAAAAAGGAAAAATAAAAAAATATTGTCCCACAACAGGGTACAACACTTGGGAAACAGAAAATAGTAACTATATATGCTTATAAGCTAAGGTTAGCTTTGGAATAACACTTTCTAGGGTAAGCAAACTCGATTTATGTGGCACTCTTCTTCCCCTTCCTCTAAAATCAACAAAATTCTACGCGAATCAGTAGTTACTCTATTTGTTTTTCATTCGTAGTTTTTATTAAAACAAATAAATTAAAAACTTATATTTGCGCACCACGGTGCTGGCGGGTGCTAAATTTGTCATAGGCCGAAAAATATATATTATAAAAAAATTCAAAAATAATTAAAAAATAATAACATATCCTCTAAGTCTAATATATTTTAACTAGAATTTTATATAATCTAAATTAAATTTTTTATTATCCATTTAGAATCTCAACTATAAATATACTCGCCTAGCAATTTAATCATCTATTTATAGTTCAAGACAATATGCAGCAGCGCATTAATGTCGTTGAGATGCCCACCATTTCCATAGATCCTTTAAGACATGTTCTATTTTATAAGACATATTGTATTTTATTTTTCTAAATTGTAGAAAAAATTATTGGTGAGATAAATAAATAAAATTATACCATTCTTTTTTATATTTTGAAATTCAGAAGCAGAGGTTTGGTTTGTTTGCTTTGGATATTGAAATTTTTTGAATTTTTTATTTATTCAGTTATTTTAAAATATTTTTCGAAATGTTTTAGTAAGCTAAAAAAACAATTATACCATGATTTATAATTATTTTAAATGTATAAATAGAGATTTGGTTTGTTCGATTTGGAAACCGAAATTGTTTTGGTTTTTCTTTTAAAGTTTTTTTCTAAACAATTACTAGAACATTTTAGTATGTAAAAAAAATCTATAAATGGATACTTGGTTTGTTTGATTTGGACACCAAAACATTTTGAGCCTTAATTTTTTTTTGGTTTTTTTTAAATTATATTCTAAATGTTTATTAATTAAAAATAATATTATACCATTGTTGTTTTGAGATTTATAAACACAGACTTGGTTTTTTTTTTTGGATATTTTAAGCTTATTTCTCTATTGTTTCACTACTTCATAGTTTTTTTGTTATCTTCATGGATCCTTCGAGAAACTATAATTTATATACATCACAATATGGTTTAAGTAATCAATCTCATAATCTAAATACCAGACCACTTACTCAAGACTTCAATGTCCTGAAAATCCTCAACATAATGAGTGGAATCCTAATGTTGGCGGCGCGCAATATGGCATGCCTCCTAACTTCCCCATTCAGAATCCCTATAACCAACCTTACATGCCATTTGGATACTCACATATGGCTGGAAATAGTTATTTTCCCGGTCATATGAACTATTCAAACACTTATATCCCAAAAATCCCTAAATTTTATACCAAGATATCTCTTGGAGAAAGTGAAGGGGATGGGATACCCCTACTAGTTTTATACCTCATACTAAAAAATCCACTACTAAAAAACACCATAGGGTCTCGAGTACAACGGATAATAAATCTTTACTATGCGATTTATGCGACCATAGTGATGATAATGAAATAGGGACGAACCAACCAGGTGGAACTTTCTGCTAAAAAGTTGCAGACTTTGTATGTGAGTAGACCAAAATTCCAAGAACCCAATGACAAGATAAAATTCATTATCAAGTGATCAATAAATATTTTGGTATTTTTGTTGGTTTTTACGGTGCTGAATGCAGAGATAGGCATAGTGGTTGGTCTGAGGATGACTACATTTCTGAGGCTGTAAATATGTACCGAGATTTGAATGGTAAGAAGTTTTAGTTACTCGAAGATTGGAAGTTAATTCGTGACCAACCGAAATGTATGAGATGAGCCTCTCAATCTGGTAGTAGTGGATCGAAGAGAATAAATTATAGTAACTCGGTTGATTCCTCATTTTTACCTCCCGAATGTAAGGATTAACTAAGAGAAAAGGTAAAAAGGTTGTAGTTGTGGACGAGTTAGATAAATTACAAGCTACTGACGTAACAACATAGACTATAAAAAAGAGAGGATTATAGCAATGCAACGTCAAAGTGATTCCATTGTTGGATACATACTACAATTTCAACGCAAAAATGAAGTTAAGAGTTATATGGAGTCATTGAATAAAGTTCATGATCCTATCGAAAAGAAGATGTTTCAGAAGTTATCGAAAATTTTATATTCGAAGTAACATGTTTGTTATATGTGATGTTTTCAATTGTTGTTGTGTGTGATATTTTCAATTGTCGTTGTTTGTGCTCATTTCAATTATTATGTTTGAATTTTGTTTATTGTTTTCAATTATTATATGTTTTTTGTTTTCACTTATTTTTGTTGAATGATAATATTGTTTAAGTTATTTTGTTTGAATTTATCCACCATAATTTCCAATAAACTTTTGAGAAGACCATGCTTGGTCTGAATTCCTACACAAGTCCATTACTTACAACATGATATTATTTAATCATTTTCCTTGGAATCCGATTATAGATATAATATGAGCAAAATCAAAGTATTAATTATTTAACAACTCACACACTTATTAAATTCTGTCATGATAAGACAATTCTTTGGTCAAAATATATGATTTATTAGTTATAATTTCACCATCCACTAGCTACAACGTGCTATTATTTAATCAATTTCCTTCTATTCGGGTTATAGACAAAATATGACCAAATTCAAAGTGCGAATTATTACACAAACACCTACTTATTAAATTCTAGCATGATAGATTAATGTTTTGGGTGCAAGATATGATTTCTTATTTTTACTTTCATCATTCACTAACTACAACATGCTATTATTTAATCAATTTCGTTAGATTCCGATTATAGACAAAATATAATCAAATTCAAAGTGTGAATTATTACACAACTCACTCACTTACGAAATTCTGGCATGATAATAAAATTCATTAGCTACAATATATGATTTCTTATTTCTACTTTCACCATTCACTAACTACAACAGATTATTATTCAACCATTTTTATTGCAATCCGGTTATAGACAGAATATAACCAAATTCAAATGAATTTTTGACTAGATCACTTGGACCGTGCAAAGAGCTTTACCTCTTGACCCTAACTCCACTAGATAAATTCTTGCATGTTAATACAATGCATTGTCTACGGATCCACTTATTTCTGGCATTATAAGACAAATCACCAACTAGTTTCTCGCATGATAAGGCAAATCAACCACTAATTTATAGTATGATAAGACCCTCCACTAGCTAGAAATTTAATGTAATTGATAAAAAAACAAAACTCTTTGCTGTTCAATTATTATTTTTTTATTTGAATTTAATTAAATCTATTTTGTTTAACATAAAATGTTTCTATAAATAATATGTAAAAATTTCCGTAACAAAATATTGACATTTTCTTTAAAATATGTTTTTAGTCTCGGTGTAATAAACTTTAATCCCTAGATAGACCCAACTAAAAAAGTGAAAAACTATGAAAACTTAATATAATATATAATTTTGGTACTTAATTTAAATGTATGCTCCAAAAAGGTTAGAACTAAATATGTTATTTCATTGAAATTTATTAGTATTTTTATTAAAAAAAATAAAAAAAATTAAAAAATCAGTATTGTTTAAAGCAAAAAAGAGTTTATGAAAAAAAAGACTCCCAAAATTTCGAAGTACAAAATATAAGAGTAGCAAACAAAAAAATATTTTTTAAAATATAAAAAAATTAAGATAATTGATAAATTATACTCCTTCCGTTTTATAATATAGATGTTTTTTAAAATAGTTTTTTGTTTAAAATAATTATCATTTTAGAATTTCAATACAATTTTATTAGCTATTTTATTTTTTATACTTTTATCTTCTAGTGGATTTTTTGTATTGTTGTTTTATACACTATAATTATTTTTTATAAAATCAAAATTAATTATTAAATTTTTTAATACCCATACTACGCACTTAAAATATTTATAATATGAGATATAATGAGTAACTTATTAAAAGAAAAACTTATTAATTAAAAAATTCGGCATGTACCTATCCACCCATTGAAATAAAAGATTTGAAATTTCTAAATGAACGGTGCTTATGTGTGACATTCGATCCACCATTTAGATCAACAAGTAATTTAAGAAGTAAATCTCAAGCATAAATCCTAATTTCATTAAAATTAAACATAAACATAAAACATTCCAACATTTTCATTGAATGAGATATGAAATGTATAAACATAAAACCCTAACTTCATCGCTTAGATTCTAAGCATCTTTCTCCTATAATCCTCCTAGCGAGTTGATATCTTTCGGCATAATGGTAACCCTCTCATCTTGAATCACACAAAGATTTGTGTCCCTGAACAATCCAACTAAATAAGATTCGGCTGCTTCTTGAAGAGCCGCGACGACGCTGCTCTGGAATCTCATATCGATTTTGAAATCTTGTGCGATCTCTCTCACTAGTCTCTGGAACGGGAGTTTCCTGATTAGGAGCTCAGTGCTCTCCTGGTACTTCCTAATCTCTCTTAAAGCCACGGTCTATGACCTGAATCTGTGTGGTTTCTTCACTCCGTCGGTCGCCGGAGCTGATTTCCTAGCCGTTTTGGTGGCTAGTTGCTTCCTTGGTGCTTTTCCTCCGGTGGATTTGCGTTTTTTGTTTAGTACGAGCCATTTTGAAATAGACGAGGGGAGACTTCTTTGAGATCCGTTTGTTTCTCGAGAAAGTTTAGAAGATGGAAATGTGATATTTTTGAAGGTATACTTATTGTCCATGAGGAATTAAAGAACGTTCGATTTCATGTATAATCGACGGTGTATATTGTTTTAATAGGATTGACGAATATCGTGATCCGCGTGACAACTCAAACAGCCTATCGACAAAGAATTTTTTTCATTGTCCGTTGTGTTATTTCCGGGCCTCTATTATTATTGGGCCTCTGTTCTTAAGCACTTTGTTTTGGGGGTATGATTTTAAAGCATTGTTACACACTTGTCATTTTGTATACAACTATTTATAAGCGTATAATCTTTTTTTTCTTCACTCAAATTGATTTCTTTTATTAAAGTTTGAAAGCATATACAAAGTTGAGACATGCTACATACAATTAAAACCAAAAACCAAAACTAAAGCTTCGAACATGCAGATTTCATCTCTCTAATCTCTTCTCCAAATCGAAACTCGAACTCTTCTTCATACCCACTCAGCCCCACCACCATAACCGATCAGCCATCGCTCAGACCAGAAACCATAAACTTTTCAAAGAAATCTATTCCAATCCAATCAATATCAAACCCAGAATAGCGAAGAACCCAAACGATTTTGATCCCGACCAAAAGAAATTCAACAAATCTTTAAACCATCGAAGGTTTTTTACACCCAAAAGGAGCTATTGAAGAAGAAACAGCCACATACAGGTAAAGCCCTTTCTCTATGCATTAGAATTAGTGATTACGGTTAACCCTAATCTACATGATCCTTAATTCTTCAAGGAAAGTAATAGCTTTAAGATTTGTTAGAGCTTGAAGATGATCAAAGTCCATATCCTTTTTTAATTTCACAGTGGCCTTTGCAGTCCAATTGGCTGCTTCGTTCTGCTCTCTAAAGATGTGATTCAAATTCATGCCTGAAGAGAACAGTTTACGACAACAGCTAAAAATACCAGATAAAAACCAAGGAGACTTACCTTTGAGGAAAATTTTAGCAATGATTTTAGAATCAGTCTCTATATCCAGATTAGTTATCCCCTTAGAGTAGCATAGGTTAAGGCCATCCATTAGAGCTCTAAACTTTACAGCAATAGGAAATCCTTTACCATAAAGTCGACCATAACCAAACACTATCTTCCCATTACTGTCTCTAACGATACCGCATCCTCTAGCTTCACCAGATGATTGCAAGCCCAATCCAAGTTCAGTTTGAACCTACCCATCTTAGGGTTTTTCCATTTAAGAGCAATATGAGTCACTGGTTTTCTGAACTGATTTATGCAGCCAATTTGAGGTCTAAGCCCAGCATCACTTCTCTAATGAGTTCTCTTGAGCAAATTCTCTCTATCCATATCAGAGACTGTGTGAATTATATAGTTGATCAAATCCATAGAACTGTAATCCTTATTGTCATATTTTTTCTTATTTCTGGCAAACCATATAACCCACATTATGATAGCAGGCAATATAGACCAAATATGAACTTCCTTTTGAGTAGACCAATACCATGACCTGATTAAATGAAACAGAGTCATGTTTCTAAAAATATAGTCTCTGAATATAGCAGCAAAATAGTTCCATATTTCCCATGTTTTATGTCAGCTCACAAACATATGCTTTAAGATTTCACTATTATCACAGTGTTGACACCGAGCAACTAAAAAATTTGTTTCTTTTGCATTACAGTGTCCACAGGAAGCAGATTCAGAATGGCCCTCCACAATATGAAGGAGAACTTACGAGGAATTACAGAATTCCAAGTTCTTTTATACAGGGGTGAACTATTTCTTTGAATCCTTATAAAATTTCATATCAGTTTGGAGTTTAACCTGCCATCCTGACTGAGAGACCAATAAACTGAGTCCTCCTCATTAGGGGACAAAGAAGTTTTTAGAATATTATGAATATCAGCTGGATGCACAATGCTCTCAATTCTAGGAATGTCCCAAGAACCATTAACCCAAAGATATTTCACCTTAAGCCCAACAAAACCTGACATGTTGTCCACATTCATTATACTGACAAAAGAAGTAGCAGAGCACCATTTGTCAATAAAAAAATCCATGTTACCAGACTTAGTATGCCAGGTGATGAACGTTTTAGCACGGTCTCTGACTTACCAAAGTCTTAACCATGTTCTAGAACATTTGGCAGGCTTTATAACAGTTAAAGGATAAGAATATTTACAAATAGATATCGATCATTAGCTTGGCCCATATAGAGTTCTGTCTTCTAAAGGATAACCATAGCTTGTGAGAGAAAAAATGTTCCCAATCTTTGATCCTTCTAAAGGACTTGCACAGTTTTTACCAATGAATCCAGTTAATAGCTGCTTTGCCTTCCTTATTTCCTCATAAAAACGTTTTGTAGATAATCTCTATTCTTGTAGCAACAGTCTTATAATGCTAGAGTGTTGAATATTAAAAATAGGATAAGCACATAGCACTGTTTGTACCATAGTAAGCCTCCCTCTAAAGAGAAGAGTGTGGTCCCAATCAGAAACTTTATTTCTGATTTTTATAATCAATTCATCATGATTGCTAACTCTGAACTTGTTATTTATGATTGAGCCCAGGTATTTAAATCGCAATTCTGATTTCTTGAATCCCAACAACTGCTCAACTTTTCAGATTCTTTGAGGTAATATCTTCGTAGATGTAATAAACTTAGATTTACTTTTATTCACTATCTGACTAGATTTTTCCTCATAGTGCTGCAGGAGCTTGAAGATCTTGTTGATAGCAACACAAGAACCATTATGAAAAATGAGCAGATCATCAGCAAACCCTAAACAAGATAAGTTCATAATCCCTCTATTTTTATATCTAGTATTAGGAAAATCCATAGATAAATTCTTGAGACCCCTCAGGAGGTATTCCTCTACCAAAATAAACAGGCTGGGTGACAGTAGATCACCCTGCCTTAATCCCTTGTTGGATTTGAAATAGCCCTTGACCTCACCATTGACCAGAACTGAGAAGTGAAAATTAGTCACACACTTCTCAATTAAGTTAAGAAATCCATTGTTAAAACCAAAAGCAGCTAGAAGATAAAGAAGAAATGTATGGTCAAGCCTGTCAAAGGCCTTGTCCATATCAACCTTTGGAATAACATTGCCTCCCCTAGCTTTAAGGTCTATATCATACACCATCTCCTGAGTAACCATGATATTTTCATGGATTGACCTCCCTGAAACAAAAGCCCCTTGTTGTTCAGATATTAGACTAGGTAGAAGCTTAAAAAGCCTTTTGTTGATAATCTTAGAAACTATTCTGTTAAAAAAGGTAGTTAGGCTTATAGGCCTAAAATCCTTCCAAGATTTAGGATTAGGATTTTTAAGAATAAGATCAAATCATAGTAGAAAACACCCCATTAGGTATAGAAACATCCTTGAACACTTCATCAATAGCTTCACACAGATCCACCCTTAAAATAAACCAACATTCACTGTAGAACTTCCCATTGTAGCCATCCGACCCAACTGGTGAAACAGGATTGAGATTCTTAACAATCTCAAAAATTTCATCCTTAGTAGGAACAACCATTAGCATAGAATTTTCCTCATCCTTAACAAGATTAGGGATGAAATCTAAAATAGTGTTAGAATTCCAAGGATTAGGTTGATCAGATATAAGGTATTTGAAATGATTTACAGGAGAGTCCCCAATAGCATCCTTGTCCTCCAACCAGTTAACACCATCCCAAATCCTCATAATTTTGTTCCTCTTCATCCTTTTCTCACAAAATTGTGAAAAAACAGTATTTCTTTCACCATCCCTAATCCAGTTGGTGTGAGTCTTTTGAGCCCAGTATTCTTCCTCCCTGTCCAGCAACCTTAGGTGAGTTCTCTAACAGTATCCAGAAGAGCCTTATCATAAATAGACATAAATATTTGATAGTTTATTTCCTTGCACATAATCTCCTCATCCACTTTCTTAATGGAGTAAAAAACATTCTCAAACATCTCACTGTTCCACCTCCTTAAATCTTCATTTAACATTTTTAGCTTAAAATAGAACTTTAGAATAGGAGAACCCTCACAAATACCAGCCCAAATTTCCTCAACAACTTTATGAAATCCACTATGCAAAACCCACATATTCATAAATCTAAATGAAGATTTGATATTAAATGATTCAATAGAGATAATGACCACAATAGGACAATGATCAGAACAAGTTTTTGAAAGATAAGTAACATCGGTAGCTTCAAAGTAATTAAGCCACTTTCGATTATATAAAACCCTATCAAGACGTCTCCATTGCCTAACATTAGTCAAGGTGTATTTGTTTCCAGAGAACCCTGCATCAGTCAAGTTTATATAAAAAAATAATATTATTGAATTCATCCATACTAGAGTTACATTTTGTAGAGCAGTGTATTTGTTCTCAGAGCTTGCAATAGTATTGAAATCACCCAGGACCAGCCACTTCATAGAACCATCATGGAAAGCCTTTACTTTATCCCAAAGGATTCTTCTTAAGATTTTAGTACACTTAGCGTAGATTACAGAAACCCTAAAGTCCTTATTAACACCCTTGTGCTTTACATTTAAATGGATAAACTGCTCATCGTCAGAGATAACCTCCACTTTGAAAACATCCTTCCACATGACCACACCTTGTTATTTATGTAATGAACATAGTTCTGATAACCCAGCTTCTTAAGGATAGATTTTATCTTAGAAGGACTAACCATAGGCTCTTGTATTGCCAAAAAATTAGGCTTTACAGATCTTTTCAAGGATTTGAGCCTTACAAGAGTTTCTTTATTCCCCAAACCACTAACATTCCAGTTTAATATTGAAATGGTCATTTGGATGGTTTGGGGTGCTTAGCACCACCTTTGTGTTGCATTAGTTTTGGATTAATCAGACTCTTAAAGTTTATAAACTTATCTTTCTTCACAGTCTCTTTTCTCTTATACTCTTTGTTGCTTTTTGCAGGTGAATGAGGCAGGCTTCATGTGGTTTCCATCTGTGGGGAAGAAACATCAGTGTTGGTATCTAGAGAGCCAGTGTTAATGTGATTTAAAGGGCCTAAATCAATCAAATGCAGAGCCTCAGTAATCTCATCCTTTTCAACACCTAAAGGTAAGGGATTATCAACCAAAGAATTATTTTATATATTAATATTGTTTTCAATATGACATCCACTACTAACATTCAGATCAACATCATTGATCTTCCCATTTGGATTGTCATTGTCACGTGTAATAACCATAAACTTCAATTTTTGAACAGGCCTGATCAGAGGATTATCAATATACTCAGACACACTTATATCAGGTACCTTAACTTCTTCAAGAGAGTTAGATTTGTGCATCTTCTTGCATACATTTCGAGAGTGCCCTAGGTGATAACATTGTTTGCAATAGTCAGGATAGCTACTATAGATTAACTCTTGCCAAAACCCTTCCTACCCAAAAGAAATCCAAATTTTCTTTGGTAAAGGCTTACAGACATCTGCTTCAACCCAAATTCTAAATTAGTTAAACCTAACCTGATTTTTAGGAGGAACCCAGATGTTTAAAGGAGATCTCAGGCTCTTAGCAACTTCAAGAATGTTTCCTCATGAAACATAAATTCAAGAAGATTAGGAAGGTTGATATACACAGGAGTGACCGGATTGTCAAAATTAAGGTTAAAATTTGGGCCCACTTCAGTAAGCGCATTGTTTTATTCCCTATGACCCAAACATTTCTTCTCCACAACTTCTTTAGATCACCAACCAAATAAAATTTGATAAATATGCGCCTGAAGTCGAAACTGGTGATATTAAATTCACCCTTGAACTTGAAACCTTCCAAGAAAACCTTTATTGAAAGAAAATTGGGTTTGCTTGTAGAAAACTTACCCACTAGAGTATGTTTAGAAACAGCTTTCAATCTATCTATTTCTTCAGCTTGAAATATTACCTCTGAAAATTCTTTGTTGTTGTTTCCTCTCACATTTTCATGGCATATCTTTGGTAACTTCTGTTTGAAAAGATCCGCAAAATTCTTATGAACAGACTCAGAGTTCCTACTTGTTGCAGGTTCGAAGGTTGGATTGTCAAACTACAACACATTGTTAGAGATTGGGATCCTAGGAATGAAAACATGACACATTATATGTTTCCGTATGAAATAATTAATTTCCACGGTGATAGACCTCACATTCCCTTACCTGTCTAGAGATGCCCCATTATATATAAACCATATTATTCAAAAGGGCACATGTTGAAGACCGATGTCAGTCCCACATTTGGTTGATTTTGAATATGGTATCATCGCTGACAATTATCACATTTGTTTTCCAAATTACATCTTCATGCTACCGTGGCCAATAGTACCCAATGGTCAACACTTTGCGGGCTAACATGTGCATGCCATTGTGTCATCTACACTAATTAATATTTATTTGAAAATGTATTATTCAACATCGGTTTGGCCAAGAAACTTTAAAAAGTGACTAAAAATAACTAAATACCTTATCATCCACGATAATGTACTTTGTTGAACGCAACCTTAGCTTCGAGTGTCTGAATTGATTGTGTGTTGAGTTCCATTCGTCATATATTATTTGATTAACGCCATCCATGAGACCATCTTGTTAATGATAATAATAGTGTGTGTCTATTCCTTTCCATTCAACACGGTTATGCGTGCTTATATAATTAACTCATATTTAGGAATTCATGTATGTTTAATTTTGCCTCTTTTTAAACAACTAATGTGTTTTTTCTCTTTGTACTTTCATAAAAGGGATACAGTCAAATGAGTTACTCACCTTTGAATGAATTACCTTCAAATGGTTAAAATAGTTGGTTTGTTTACCTTCGAATGATTAAAATACTTAATTTGTGTAAATTTGAATGGGTTGCATTGACAATTTTTGTATCTTCAAATGGATTAATTTAAATAATTGGATTAGTTAGTTTACACACCTCCAAATAAGTTGAAACAATAAAAAGTTGAAAGGAAACAAAATAATGTCGATTCATTGATGACACACCGAGTACAAAATGCCTTGGCAATGCCAATGACATATAAAAATCTGAATAAATAGTACTACAAAATTCCTTGTATAAACCAACGACTTAATGAAATCCGAACAAAATACAACAAAATACCTTACATATGTTAAAGAGTTACAAATAAAAAATATGAATCACTTGCCTTCTGAATTAATTTCCATCGGCGTTCTCTTCCTCTGAACTCCCACCTTCGGAGTTTCTCCCATCACTCTCTTCTAAAATATTGTTAGATGAGTTAATATATATGAATAACTAACCAGTTATAGGGATATTATTGGGACAAAACTCATCCAAGACTAACTCCAACAAAGATCTGAGGTTTATCTTGGGGAATCCTTGTGAAAACCCAAGACCATGTCAGATTAAATCGAAGTATCCCGCTTATCTAATGATTTTAAGATCTCATCAGCGAATTCATGCACTACATCTTCTTTGTCTTTCATAGCTTGAGTTTTGATAGTGGTTAACTATATTTTGTATTTCTTAACAATGGCCTCTTGTTATTTTAGCTAATTCGATAAAAGTTCCATAACGGTCTTATCACTGGTTTGCTGATTTTTCAGTTTTTGAATCTCCTCAGAACTAGATGATTACAACCCTTCATAAGAAGATTTTAGCTTTCTGAGCTCATCTTTGACCAATTTGGCCTCGCTCGCTAAACCATAATTACGAGTTTTTTCCCATTTGAATGACTCTTTGTGATTTTTGCTTTCTTCTTCAAGTGATGCAGTGGTCTTTTTATGTGCTCTAACCTCTCTCTCTAACTCAACAATAAGCTTTAAGAGCCCAACATTGTGTATGCCAATGTTTCTTTTTCCTTTATCAACTCAAAGGGAATATCATCATAGAGAATATTTATGATATTATGAGTGGTTTCCGAGATGTCTTCATGAAGCTTCAAAATCAATCCCATTTATAGGTCTTATCGGATTATTTCCGCCACAAGTTTTGCCTTATGTGGTTGGGAGAAGCAAAGAAGATAGGTTGGATGTTAAAAGTGTGTTGGGGGGAAAATAGATTGGACGATCTCCAAACGGGGGACGATCTCCGAACTAGCGGTTGTTTTCTTCTTTTTTCCTCTAGTTCTTCTTAATGTTATGTTTGCCTCTCTACTCATCTTTTTATTCATCAAGACAGGAAGATCTACGGGTGTGTCACCCTCTTCAACATTAGCACTAACTATAGCCATCAAATATTCATCAAGTGTAGCTGGCAAAGACTCATCGGGCTGCTCCACAGTTTCAATCCCAACAATGTATTTCTTCGAGCCTTGCTTGGACTTCTTACCATATTTAGCCATATGGTTGGGGGCTCTGGTCCTGGTTGGAAGAATTGATTTTCCCTCGGCAACTTTAATCCTCTTAAGGATAACCGTCGTACGATGAGTAATAGTCAATTGTTCCCACATTAGATCCGTTCAGAGCTGATCCTCGGTGGTGACTTCGAACCAAATTATTAGGAGGAAAATATTGGTGGAAGACATTGTACCAATTCACCTCGGTCTATTGATTCACTTTCTTGAAAGTAATCTTAGTATCCTCAATATGATGCAGGTGGGATTTCAGTATTACTTGAAAAGAAAAATTTGAGATGAGTTAAGTTATAAATAATAAATGATAAGCAATAGTAAAAGTTGGAAGACCTACCCATGTTCTTCTAAAATCTTGTAAGTCGACTCGGATTGCTCTTTGAGGTGAGCTTCTTCCCATTTCCCACCAACCATTAACGAAGTGAAACTGTATCTTCTGCAGTTTATCAGCCTCTAATAGTTCACCCGCAACCTTGTTCTCATCATCCATGTTGTAGAAGTAAAAATAGATCCTAGAATTTCGAGACTTCCCAACAATGGTAGCGAACTGCTCCATCGGTATTCGGATTTTTGATAATATATATGCCACGATACATGATATGACGGTAGACAAAGTATTTATACTAGCTTGGTTTGGGCATAGTCCTACCAAATTGAAGTAGTTAAAAATTTATAAGTCCAAGGGAAACTGGAGACCTCAGTTCAACACGTCCGGATAAACAGCTAACTTTTTTGGACCATAGTTCATCAGATGTTTTCCTCGAGTAGGTAACCGAACCTTCACGTCTATTGGGAACTCTCACTTCTCACGAATGACGTTCAACTCACTATCTTGGAAATAATTGTAAGAAATTTTGTCAAGGGCCAAAAAGTATTTAGAGCTAACCTTTAGAAAATTAAGCCATACACGTCCAACCAATGAAAGGGGAAGTGTCTCTGTCTCTAATTTGGTGCCTTTAACCATACTAACCTTACAACTTTTGGCCTTCAAAGTATTCTTCTTAGCTATTTTTGAAATCTTAACATCCTCCTCGAATTGACCATATGTTTCTAGAGGGTATTCTTCACTTATATCTTCATCTTCCAACTCCATCAGAGTGGATCCTGAAGGCTATGTCTGATGATAAATATTACTCATTTCTCCGTTTAACTGTTGTTATGGGGAACCCAAAGGATGTTGAGTTTGCTGAGTGATTTCCTGGTTTCCGGAAGGTGGGTTTGTATGAAAATAACTAGTCTGCCCTAGGTTGGAGATGAGTTTTCCTCTGTATCGGAACCCATAGTTTTAAAGGTGGAAGGATGTCTACGACTAGTAGCTCTTTGGGATTACGCTGGTGTTGATGAACGAATTTTTGAGGTAAATGTTTGAGTGGTGGAAGAAGGTTCCGACATGATGTTGTATATGCTGTATGTATAGACACCCTTGTAATCGATTTTCTAGGAAACAATGACTATGCCTTTGGATGCGGGCAATCCTACAACAAACTTAGCTATATTCTTCTCTTTGTCTTTTTTAGACAGACACAATCAGTCGGTTAAAGCAGTTCTGGTAGTGAACATATAAACTAAAGAATATCACAGGAGATTGAATTACATTGGTGATAATTATGGATGGAAAATAATATACTACCGAGGATTCGCCTCGTGATGACAATGAGGCACAAATTTTCTCTATATAATAAAATGTTCTCTCGAAAAATTGTTATAATAAAGAGAATTAGGGGAGAACTTATATAAGGGACTATTGAAGACCATCAATTTTGATCATACAGAAGTTGGAAAGTTGCCAACAAATATAATTTATAGGGGAGTGGAACCGTTTTCAACTATTGACATGCCTCACCTATGGTAGAGCGAAGTCATCGGTCTAATGAAATGATGACACGTGTCAAATAACGCTTCTAGTTAACAGTCACAAAAAAATACCACCGATATATGTGAATGATTCCACTAGATAAATCTAGATTATTTCTCTAAGTAGTTTGAAGCAAAGCATCAAAGGGCTATATCCATAGGGATGATCACCCCGTAAACGAAGAGCTTGTTTGTTGCGCTCCCAAAAAGTCTTTGAGAGGACTAAAGAGACTCTCTCATGATGATGATATAAATATTCGAAAGGCAAATCACACAAAGGTCAATAGTTATTTTATCATGTATTTTACAATTAAGATTTTATTATTTTATTTATTGATTGATTAATAAGTCTCATGTGGGCTTTGTACCATGGGTTTGGGTAAATAAAGGTTAGTCCAAAGACTTCATCCTACCTATTAGGCTCATTAAAGAAATTCATTCTATAAAAAGGCTTTTAGGAATCATTTAAAATGAAAGAAATATTTAAGATGAGCGAAACATTTATTACTAAAATTAGACTCGTTCTCTCTGAAAATTTATTTAAGTAGCTCTTTTATCTCTTTACTCTTCACCAATAATTAATTACTCCTTACCACTTTACTGAATAACTCATGAGATAAAATTTATCTATATCAAACCTAGGTCCAAAAAATTATAATTTTTTTTGTAATACTCAACTTCATCTTCTTCATGGTTTGGTGTTCGAAATCTCATATATAGCGTCTTGTTTTTCGGGATAAATAATGTAAATACTTTAATAGAAAATGGACCTAATTTGGACAATATTGTAAAAATTCTTTCAATCTTAATAAACTGTCTTGTTAAAAAATGTATTTAAAAAAATTAAAAAAATTTAAATAAAAGAAATAACAAAAACATAACATTTTCTATCAAATCGAACCCCAGAAAAAGATTTTTTAAATATTCTTATATACGTCGCTTAGGTTTAGTCAAAATAGTAATTTTATTTTCTGGAGTGTTGGTGAAATTGAAAGGTTAAACTAAAATCAATATAATATTGTGAGAAAAAATTCCAACGTCCTAATTTCATGGCCAGAAAGAAGCATGACTTCTCACGTCGGGAACAGACGGAACTTATAATGCCATTGCCAACCAAATCACATAGCAAAAGCTCACTTACATTACAACACCAAGTGGGCTTTTAAAACCGCTAATTTTACCCGGTCTACATTCCATTTCATTGAGTTTAAAAGCCACCCACATGGTCAAAATACCCGAACCAACTTGCATTATACAAACCAAATTCATATGTTAGTTGCTAAGAGATAAAATCAAACCAAAACCTAACCAATCACAAAACAAAATACAGCCCACATGATATAGACCATTTGTTTCTAATTTTTAACAACTCAAACCTACAACTATATTTATAGCCAAAAAATAAATATTCTAATATTTTTTATTAGTGTTTATAATTTTAATATATGGAATAAGTTCAAATTAATGCCGGTAAAACTGTTGAAAATGTAATTTCATAAAGTCAAAAGAATGACTATAGAGAAGACGTGTTTTATCGTTCATGTTCGTCGTAATCGTGTTCTTGTTCCTTATTGTAATGACAAATTTTCGTTTATCATCAAACAACGAAAAAGACAAAAACTACTTTTGTATTAAACGACGAATATTCATACTAGATTACTTAAATTCATAATATGCCAAAAAAAATAGTGTTTTTTAAGATTAAAATAATATTTCATAAAATTTACAATAAAATTAGTTCACAAAACGACATAAACACACATAAACAATTAATAATAAATATTTTTATAATTATTATTATTAAAAATAATTGTAAAAATCTTATGTTTGTTTTTAATCACGAAATTCTATATTAATAATAAAAGAATAATACTCAAAATTACTTAATATTAATATACATGTGCCAAAACTAAATTTTGAGTTTTAAAACAAAAATCAAGCCAAAAAATAAAAATGTTCAAAGGAGATTTCAAATTGATTCGAAATCAAGCTGAAAACTTCTTTACTCAAACTCATAATCATCAACATTTTCATGAGGTGGATTCAAATAAGATGCTAATGAGACAAACCCATGGAGGGCTCTAAGATGAAATGACTGCAGGGGATACCATTTGATGTAGCAAGTCTTGTTATGATAATTAAGAAGATATATATAAATATTACGATGATTTTTCAATTGGTCTCTTTTAAGAAGGTCTACCATATCCAACATTTTGATAAGAGATTTGATTTGAAATAAAGTTAAAGAAGCATTAGATGGTTTTTGTTGGTGCTTCGTTTTGTTTCCGTTTGACCATATATTCAAACAAATGATAGCAGGGATAATAATACGAATATGAATTTTCTTTGTTGTATACCAAAACCATAGTCTTGAGTTAATAGGCTTCTTTTGAGCAAGGATAGGGTGCAAATTTGAGCAATATTTATAATGCATAAATCTGGACCATAAATTTTTCTTTTCTCTGAATTTATATCACAACTTGAGAGTGTAAATGAGATATGTCTTTTAAACTTCTAATTTTGAGGTATTTTTCTTCATATGGCTTGCAAATGTTATCCTAGTTGGTCTAAGAAATGTTATTTTGATTATTGTTTGATCCCCAAAGAAATTTGCTAAAGAGATTTTCTATTCTTTTTGTAACAAATATTAGGAGTATGGAGCTTTGAAGATGATAACTTGGGATAACAGAAAGGATATGTTGGACTATAGTAAGTCTGCCATAAAAAGATAGAAGAAAGTTATCCTTGTCTTCAATTTTTTTCTCTCATTTTGGTGATAATGTCTTCAAAATGAGAGGTTATATGCTTGTAATAAATGTCGATGCCCATGTGTTTCATTGAGAATGATCCTTTACTGAAACCAGTAGCATAAAAGTTAGAATGAAGCCTATAGTTAGAGAATTTGTTAGAAATGATAAGATATAATTTTTTCTTTTTGATAGTCTGCCCCGATATGTCTTCATATGTTTGAAGAAACTTAAGGATTTAGTTGAGGCTTTGATTTGAACCATTGCAGAAGATTGTTATGTTATCTGCAAAAGCAAGACTAACTATTATAATAGAGTTTTGGGTATTGTATCTTACTTCCATGTTAGATCTGCTTTAAGCCCATGATTAGGAACTCCTCTACATGATGAATAAATTGGGGGATAATGAGTTTCATTGTCTGGCCCCGTTTGTAGATTTGAGGTATCCATTAGCCATACCATTAATTATGATAGAAAGTATGTTAGAACTAATAGGACACTTAATCATGTCAATAAATTTTTCCTAAAAACCAAAAGCATAAAGAATTTTAAGAATGAAAGAAAACAAAAAGCTTATAAAATACTTTTTAAAATTTTAAAAATTTTGATTTATGAATGTAAACTCGTTAAATTTTAAAATTAATTGTTTTATAGAACAACTTTTAGAGTAGATCAATCAACTGAATGAATTACGAAGAGAGTAACGTTATATATATAGAACTACTAGGGTTCTAACGAGAATTAATTCATTAATTATCAATTTTTGTGACATATAATTTTTACTTAAAAAAGTTTGGATTTAACTACTTGACTATCCATTCTGAAAATGACATATAATTTATAGATTTAAAACAACCGAATTTAGTCCCTTAATTATCCATGTTGGATAAATTTAGTCCTATGTGCATATTTATTTAGAAGGTTAATTTAATAAAAAATGAAAAATCAAATTGACTAACTTTATCGAAAATAAATAATTAAGGAGCTATCTTTCACGAAAATGAATAGTTAACCCACGCAAAACTAACTTTATAAAAAAATGGATAGTGAGAATATTAAATCCAAACTATCTTTTAATTGAAACATTATATATCACAATCACAAAAATAGCTAGTCAAATGAGTAATTTTTTTCGAAATTGAATTATTATCCTAAACTAAAAAATTTACGTGGGATATGAAAAATAGTTATGTATTTAACATGCTAATCAATAAACTTGTTAAATATAGGTAATTTTTTTTATGATTAAAATTCTAAGTTATTAAACAATCTAACAAAATTATTATACTTAAAAATGAATATTTTATTTTATAAGTAAACTAAAAAATAAAATAACTATAAATAATGGGCAACTAATTTGGTAGATAAATATATGTATAAAATATGATGGATAAAAACATCCCTCTTCTACATTAATTATGGGAACATAATATATACAATATATATTAGTATATAACAAATTATGTGTAGGACTGGGAATGCTGTAAGTTTATATTTCTTAATAAATGGTCAATTTTTATATTCGATTTTGATTTTTTTTTTCTTATTTTTTTTTTGTTAAAGTGACCTTTGGTTTGGACCCGAAAACGGTTGCCCCAAAATAACCTATGAAGAACTTGCAGTCTATATATACACGAGTGATGAACACACCATATTCAAAATTGAATACCCTCATGATCCACAAGAGGACAATTCCACTACCAGCCGTTGGATCACTCTCTACGCTATCGAACCCAATACCATCCCTTGGATCATTTTTTACGTTCGTTCTTGTTCTCTGTCAAGCAAATGCTCAATCATCAAAGCCTTTCTACTTTATTCGAAACTTGACCGGTCGATGAAGATCTTCATCGGAATACTCATCGCTTTCTTCTTTCTCGTTGGATTTCTCTTCGTTTACATCCGGCAGTGCTTAAGGTCTTCAATTTCTCCCGATGTAAGAGGTAGATTCATCCGTCGTCCTCCCGCTGTTGACTCCGGATTGGAACCGGATGTTATCGATAGTTTTCCGATTTTTGTTTACTCGTCGGTAAAAGATCTAAAAATTGGAAACGAACAGCTCGAGTGTGCGGTGTGCCTGACCGAGTTCTGCAGCGGCGACGGGGACGGCGATGGAGAGGAGACTCTACGTCTGCTGCCAAACTGTAGTCATATATTTCATGTCCGTTGCATCGATGTTTGGTTGGCTAAACATACAACGTGCCCTGTTTGCAGAGATGAACTCGGTGATAACTCAGACACCGCCACCGAGTCCGACACCGATTTAAGCGCCCGAGAGAGCAATCGGTCCATGGAAACTCGTGATATCGAGCTGAATCAGGTTACGATTGAAATCAACGCCGACGCATGCGTCAGCTCGCAAAATCTGCAGCAGAAATCGAGAAATTTAAGGAAATTTGAAAGATCAAACTCGACCGGTCACTCACTAGTTCAACTCGGTCATGAGTGTACAGAGAGATACACACTGCGAGTTCCTGAAGATGTTAGGAATCGGTTAATGGCGGCCAGAATTAGGAAATTGAAAAGAACGAAAAGCTGCGACTACATTTTGATCGGCGAACGGAGTTCTAGAAAAGGTTACCGGAAGTAGCAGACGGAGGAATTATGCGCCGGAGAGGTGGGTTTTCTCTATGACGGCGCACATCGTTTCTATGGTTGGTGGTTCCGTTGGATCACGTAACGCCGTTTAAAGTGAAGCTTTTGTTTTCTTTGTTTTTGAGTTACTATATCATATCATATTATTCCGACGACTCAAAACTATTGGATGTTTAGTTTATTACCGCAGTCGGTCTCGTCATGTTTTACTTATTTTATTGTTTTTGTTTTGTAAAGATGTGTGTGTTTCGTTAACTCTCGTTGACGAAGCTGTAAAAAGATATGTCTGCGTGGGTTGCTGCTAAACCACTTCAGAATTGTTGTTACCTTTGACTTTATAGTACTAATTAAATTTGGTTTTGTTCGAATAAACCAAGGTGCTGAAATCCAACAAATAAAACGGATCCACCAAAGAACCAAATTCAGAGATTTAAAATACCCATCTAAAATACAAAGCCCAACAAAGAAAAATTATTTGATATGTTCTACTATTTTTTTTAACTAATTTTTTTTAAAAAAGAAATTAAAGAAAAAAAGTTTGGAAGATCTTTGAATAAGTGCGAATTTAGTAATATTAGCCATAAGGTGGAGGAGGTTCAATCTGTTTTTGCTCAAATCCAAACTACCCTCGCCACCAACCCTGCAAATAGATCCCTCGTTTCCATTGAGCATGAGGCCGTAAAGAACTACATTTTCTATAGTCGAGCTAAGGAATCTTTCCTCAAGCAGAAATGTAAAGAAATCTGGTTTAAGCTTTGAGACAAAAATTCTAAATTCTTCAATACATGTATCCGGGTTCGCGAGACTAAAATCCTGTCGATTGTTAATCCAAACGGCTCCTCTAGTTCAAACCATAGAGTGATCTCTTTTGTTTTCTTAAATCACTTTTATAACCTCTTTGAAGCTCCGAGCCCTAGAAACTATCCGGGACTTGACATAATCAAGGTTCTCATTCAAACTTAAATTTCTTCTGCTGACAAGGCCAATTTGATAAAACCCATTTTGGACGATGAAATAAGATATGCTTTATTTGACATCGAAAGTACACGGGCCTAGATGATTTTAGTGCTGGTTTTTTTCAAATCCTATTGGCCCACTGTTAGGCCTGCTATTTGTTCTCGTGTTAAGCATTTTTTCTGAAAAGGAAAAATGAACCCAGACTAGAACAAAACCCACATTTCCCTTAGTCCCAAAATCAATTCCCCCTCACCCCCTTCTGTCTATAGGCCCATCTCCTGTTGCAACGTTATAAGATTATCTCCAAAATCATTGTGAATAGAATCAAATCAGCTCTCCCTACTCAAGACCTTATGCATGATTATCCAACCCTTCCCAATCGGCCTTTGTCCCATGCCGCTCGATCGTTGATAACATTCTCCTTACTCAAGACCTTATGCATGGATATCCGACCAACCGCAAGGGCCCCGCATGCGTCCTCAAGATTGATCTGATGAAAGCTTTTGATAATATTCGTTGGAGGCTTGTTTTAGATGTCCTTTTTGTTATGGTTTTCCTGATCGAGATGATCAATTAGATCATTCAATGTATTAATACCCCTTTTTTTGCGGTTTGTATCAATTGAAACATTTAATGTGGGTGAACTGACTGTTCGAGACACTCTAAATGAGTTTTTTATAACTATAATAACTTCATACAAAAGAGATTACATACGTGCACCAACAACACATGATTTATGTCGAATACTCAATAAAGTTGAACGTCGAGGATTTTATGGTACAGTCGATTCACTAGATTATATGCATTGGACTTAGAAATATCGTATAAATGGTTGGCAATGAGAATACACTAGTAGGTCCAAAAAACCAAATATTATGTTAGAAGTAGCCAATTCTCACATGAATCCGACATGCCTTACACAATTATGTTCAAGATAAAAGAACACAAACTATGTTCAAATCTTCAACCAAAGTTTTTATTTTGGATTTGACTAAAGTCTTACACTATAATGTTCAAGATAATAGAACACCCACTTAGTTCAAATAGTTTAATATTATTTTTTATCTTTCTTATCCACACATGCTTCTATATTATATACATGAAATCATCAAAGATGCATCGTACATAATTTCTTCCAATTCAAAACACTTCTCTTATATTTTGGTCAACAAAATGAGTCTCAATAAACCTAATATTTCTTATCTCTTTTTGAACGAGAATCAAATTATGATTCCAACTATCCATTCACTTGATTCTATGCGTTGGACATAGATATACCGTCCAAATGTTGGCAATGAGAATACACTAATAGGTCCAAAAAACTAACTATTATATTAGAAGTAGTTACTTCTCATGATACATGAATTCGACATGCATTTTTTGTTATTCCAAGAGCTCAAAATGATGTGACCGTTCTCAACCCTTCACTATTGTTTAATGACGGAATTAATGGGGTTAGTCCAAGCGCAACTTATTTTGTAAATGGTCACGAGCATAATATAAATACAATCTTGCTAATGACGTCTATCCAGCGTGAAAAATATTTATTCAAGCTATTCGATCACCAACTAACCTTCAAAAAAAATTATTCTCTGAAACAAAAAAAATTATATTGTAAAGCCATGAAGAGAGCATTCACTAATTTACACGCTCGTTTTGCAAGAATAAAAAAACATGGTCGCGGTTGGAATACAAAACATTTTTATGATACAAATGTTCAAAATTGTAAACAACCTAGCATAAGTTTGGGACAACATCGAATAATCAACTAACTAGTAAGGAGAGTAGTAATGGTTTAGGCTTTTTGGATCATAAAAAAAACAACATGCTACTACTCGCTGGGCTAATGCAATTACATATGTTGGTTAAGTTTTTGATACAGATGTTGCAGCTCTAAGGTTATTTTTAGGTTTCCATGCCTTAGAGCATGGTTTTTTTATTTCAAATACATGTATAATACAATAAGTAAAATAACCGCCTATTGTAAAGATAAAGTCTCAACCGGATGTAAATGAAGACTTTATGCATCAGTTGATTCCAGCACCAACTTCATGATGATTAAGAGGTTTGTTGAACGACATACTTGCAATGCCGTTTTCTCCAAACAACATTAGAGGCACTTGACATCAGATTTGATTACATAGGAAATTCATGATATTATCAGGAAATGTCATTCTGTAATAACAAAAAGTATACAATCATCTGTTAAACAGGACTACGGTTTTGACATCTCTTATTGTCTCTCATGGAATGCTTTAAAAAGAAAAATAGGGGAGTTTTTGGAGATAGTCCTAGTTCTTTTAGTTCACTCAATGGATAATTCAAACAATTGAAGAGTCGTGATAGTACTATTGACTACCATTTAAACTAGTTGTTGGAAATATCTTCCAACGTTGTTTTATAACATTCAATTTATGTATTCAAGTTTTTCATTCACGTGATTCGGTGTTGTTTGTAGATGGAACCTTTTAACCAGTAAGCATAGGGGTGTATTGTTATCTATCGTAGCAAATAATGGTAACAACGGTTATTTTCATGTTATATTTATATTTTAATAACCTGCAAGTTTAGTTATAATTAGAAATTACCATTATAGTGTGACGATATTGAGAGTTGTGTTGCATACTGAACCATGTGAGCTATTAGATATTTGACCATGCTAGTTCTGGTTTGGTAAACATGCGACTTTGCGTTTCTTTTGTATATCAACTATGCTATATATTGTTTAGTTTATTATACTAAACTTGACTGTATACTAAACCATGAGAGTACTTATATATTTAACATGATTGTATATTGATCCATGCTACTTGATTGCATAATGAACCCTGTGAGTCCTTGTATATTTAACCATGCTAGTTTCGGTATAGTAAATATATGATTTGTCATATAACAGACCATGTAAATTCTTTGATTGTATACTGACACATGCGAGTTCTTGTATATTTAACCATGCTAGTTTCGGTATAGGATACATGTGACTTGTCATATAACAGACCATGAAATTTCTTCTAGACACTCTTTTTTTACGTACGACTTAATAACAGATCTCTTATAGACATTCCTCATTCTTTTACGTTCCGATCTCTAACGTAAAAGATATTTTCTATTAAAATTTGTTATTCTTTGTTTAGATGTTGACCCGAGCTTTAGATGTCGTTGCAGCGCTCTTTGAAGTCCTTCCAGTCTTCTTTGAATTTGGTGGAGTCAAGCTATGTTGGACAAAAAAATTATTCATGGAGCAAATGAAGTAATTATTTTACCCCTCATCCCCCCCCCCCAATTTTAAAAGAGGCATCTGCGGCTTGGTGTTAAAAGAATTGTTGTGGGCTGGTTTGGATGTGGTGGCCTTTTGCTTTTTTTTAGCTATAGTTTTATTCGTCTTCCTAGGCCTTTCATCCGGTAAAACTTATAGGTTCTCACTTGCTCCATCGCATCCAAAAGATGTTTGTTCAACCTCTATCAACCGTCATCACAGCCTCCAAAACCTATCCAATGAAGAACAACCTAGTGAAATATTGGTGATTAAGAATCTTATTGGATTCTCATTGACTATGATTTTCTTTTAGTTTTCCAACTATGCGAGTTCTGGTATACTATAACTAACCATGCGAGTTCTTTTACATTAAAACAATGTGAGTTCTTTCAGTTTCCAACCATGCGATTTCTATACACACCATGCGATGCTTTGACAATAAACAACATGCTAGACATTAGTTATTTTAACCATTCGTTTCTACAAAAAGTATAATAATGTTCAATAATATATATTTGATACCTTATCATCTTCTATCATGCTAATCTTTTTAATCATATCCATGGTTGATGGCTTGAACTCCAATCCCCACCATTCGTAGCATCTTAGGATCATATACGGCTTGGTGAGTGCTTGCACAATGGTTGTATGCTCCATGGTGAAGGTTTGCATAATTTTTTTATTATTCAACATCATAATATCTTTTTTTAAACTTATATTTAATTACGTAGAAACATTCTTAATAAAAAAATTGTAACACAACCGATAACTCTATCGAGTTTTCCGGCAACAACACAAGCTTTAATTGACCAAATAAGCTTTTGCAATATTTCTCCAGACCAATCATAGTAATTTATTTTGCCAAGGTATTCTACATAATATAACACTGTCCAATCTAGTATATCTGATTATACCGAGTATAACAAAGTAGAGAAAAAAACCAAGATCAATAAAACAGCAACGTCATTCACAATATTCTTGTTGCCTTTCCTAATGGCTTTGACTATTACTTCGTGTAAAAAACCACACATCATACAACTTTATTGTTAATTACCATGACATATAAACATTCATGCGACTTCAATACACTACCCACTATAGTTAAAACAGACAATGCGATATTAGTGCTAATGAACATCCTACTTATACCAAGCATGCAACTTCAGTTTATCGACTGTGATTGATTAGTACAACTAAACATCATACTTATAACAAACCATATATATAGATGTACATTTATCATAACATTTGATACCAATTTTCTCTTGGTCGAGCTGCATTTTCTTAAACTTCCAGCCATGAAGTATGTTTGCATGATCCTGGACTCCATTTCAGCACCTTATTTGATGCAAAGTAAGATTCCTCCTACTTTGTTTAAAGATATTTCCCCAGTGCCGTGTTTAAGCCCAAAAACAACCTTTACATTGTTGGTCGTTAGTTTGACCAATTTTGACACAATTTATGAAGCATTCTTCTCGACCAAGTACGTATTTATAATCTCCTTAGTTAGCAGATACTAACTTTTTATCAAGAATTTCTCGTTGTAGAGGTCGAACGAGGCTTTCAAAATTATATAGAAGTATGTTTCTTTCGCAACTTCGATGTGTTCCGATGTAATGATATTTATTTATATTTCATCAGATTTAGGATGCTAACTAATCCTGATATGAGGAACCATGTTTTTAGAGACATATCCTCCAAAAATATGATTTAACACGAGTTCATTAAACAAGTAATAACCATGTTATTGATTTGAAACATCAAGCATGCTACTTCCTTGAAAAATTAACCATGCTATTTATTTAAAACATCAAACATGCTACTTTTATGCACCACAAATACAACCTTGCTACTTCTTGAGAAAATGAATCATGTGAGTTTAGCTAAATACATAATGCATAAAGTTAACCACGCGTTTCCTTAAAAATTAACCATGCGAGTTAAGATGAAGATAAAGTGCATAAACACAACCATGCGTCTCCTTTGTGCTAATAGATAATGCACGACCACAATTCAACCATGCGTCTCATTCGTATAGCAAGTAAACAATATGAAAGATTAGTGTTACTTTCACATGCACGTTGGCAAAAAATAAAAAAAATTGAGTATGAAATGACTAAACCCAGAAACAAGACAATATATAACAACCTACTAACAACGTAACACATCAAATTGTAACACAGTATATGCACCTAAGAACCCAAGAAAGTACCATGAAACCTTATGTCTACCAAAATCAGAAACTAGCAATAATCGATGATATGCCTAACAATATGAGTTTGACTAACAATATAGTTGTAACGAACCACTAAAATACATTCAAAATACAGTAAAAACCTACAAATCCAGAAGGTAGGTGATAGTAAGACAATGAAATACGTGAAATTCTTTTATAATGAAATTCTTTTACTGTTGAAATTATGGTGGTCATAACATTGATTGAATCTTCAAATACGAATTACTGGACGATGAATAACGATCGGCTATATGTTTATTACTTCATTGGACTGCGAAACCATCGTCGGAGGTGTCGTTGGAGGTAGACGAAAAAGTTGCTGGGTATTTGGTTCGTCAATTTACTATGTTTGTAGGTTTTGTGTGTTTATTACTTTAAGCGGGTTTAATGAGTTTGAAAGGGAATAGGCGATGAAAGGTTTTTGTTTAAAATGGAGAGAAAGGGTTTCAACCTAAAACGTCTAATTTATACTAGTGAGGGCATTTTTGTCCATTTTTAGATTCAAGTGCCTATCTCCCACAACCTTATAAAGGATGATATTAAGGACTTCTTTAATATCTTTGATCTTAAATTTATCCCTAATAAAAGTCACATCTTATTCCCCGAGGATAGTCTTTTCCGAGAAACTGAGTTGATCAATATCTCTGGGTTAAATGTTGGTTCTTTCTCTGTTTAATATCTTGAAGTATCACTTCTCACGAGTCGTCTTTCTCATATGAGTTTTCGTTTTATTTTGGACAAGATTACTACTCGTATTGGCTTTGGACTTCCAAACACCTTTTCTATGCGGGTTAGCTCCAACTCATTGAATATATGATATTCACGAGACAGATTTATTAGTAGTTTATCTTCATCATCTCTATAAGAGTTCTTAGAAAACTCTCTCAGTATTTCTGTAATTTTCTATGGTTTGGTCATAAGATGCAGTTTTCAAGTTCAAAGGTGGATTTGCTAACAATAACATTGCTGTTTATTAAGGGAAATCATAGGATTATTGATCTAAAAACTCAGAATCATGCGACTGTTCTCAAATAAGTCTTGTCAATAGTTAGTAGTAGCACTAACTTAATTTGGTGCGATTAAATTAAAACTGGAAAAAAGATGAAAAATAAAAACATATGGAATTTAAAGCTTGACCCCCCTATGATCTTGGAGGAAGATTTTCCATCTGAGGAATATAACTTGCAAGATTTATAAAATAAAGTTTGGTAAGAAAGGTCAAACTTATCTTGGATTGAATCATGGATTCTGCATACTTATCTTGTTAATCATTATGGTCTAAGTATCATTCGTGATTCGAGACTAGGTGACGATATTGAGGTATCCAAATACTGCTACTGTAGGCTTACTAACATCAGGTCGATAGTGCAGTAATCACAAAAATCTAATGAAGATTAACAATCTCATCAAATTATGTATGTGCTTAGTACTGACTTTAGCAACATCCACTTTTGAACTGCTAAGAAATATGAAGATTGAGTTCAGCATTAACGACATTTATCATGAAATGTGCTCGCCTTCTTCTTTTGTCAGATGGGAAAGTTTAGATTAAAATAAATATAATATCCCGTGTCATGCTTTTATTCTATGTCTTGCCATTCATGACAAGTTGACAACACGAGCTATGATCATAAACAGGGGTTTGAATGCCCTTCCTGATTGTGTTCTTTGCTATTTCAATGTTGCATCCTTAAATCATATAATTTATGATTGTGTTTTCACTCAAAGAATCTGGGAGACGACATGTGTTAAGCTCGGTTTTGCCCTTACTGCCATGATTGGCCTAGTTGGTCTCTAGATGCTGCTAGTTGTACTCCTTCTCGACATCCCATCTATGACACACTTTCTCTGGGGCTATCATCTACCAAGACTGACGGGAGAAGAACTCAAAAATATTTGGATCCTCTTCAACCCCTGCCTCTATAACTTCCCATTGTATGCTTACTGACATCTGGTTAAGATTCTTTGGCACAAAGGTTATCTGGCATGCTTGATCCTCCATTTCTTAATCATATCTAAATTAGGTTTTTTTGTATTATACATGTTTCTTTTTGGGGATTGAAGTTGTTAGGGTGTAATTTGATATGCTCTTAGATACCTAACTTGATGTTTTTGTCATTTTCTAGTTTCTTTTTTCTATTGTACCAACTGCCTTGTTGGTTACTGGGTTTTCAAACAGTTATCTCTTGAATAAGAGGAATAATTTGATTCACGCTTGTATGTTAGGTTATTGGCTACTGTTATGCCAATTTTCAGGATCAATATACTTAGGTTACACTTGTAGACTTCTCCATATTCTCCTTTCCGGGTAGTGGTACTTTTGTTTTGAGCTTCATATCTGTATCTTTGGGGCATACCCCAAGTACTTGTAAAAATTATTTATACCTATCCCATGCTCCCACCAAATATGGATGATGGTATTGAATATATGCTTAGCTCTTTCGCGTATGGAATGATGACGGAAAACGAGTTCTCACTCATAAGATAAGCCATGTAACTCCGACGAGCTACCCTAAGGCCATAGGTGTGCTCTGCAAAGATGAGATTATCGTTTCTCGGCATCGCATGAATGCTGGCCCTAGTAATTTCCCGTTGGGCTTTAGAAAAAAAATTCAATCCGATTAGATCTTATCCTTTACCTCTTAAATGCTGAAACAAAGATGAAACTGGAAATTAGGTACCATTCTCTTCGGGTTTGGGATTGTCAAACTCAGTATCTAGTTACTCTAACCTTTCTAGCTTTAGTGCTCTTAGCCTACGTGAATTTATCCTCTAACCCACCAAAATTGTATCGGTCTTCACAACTATTGGACTTAAGTAGTAATCACCCAAATTTTGTTGGGACTGTACCATCAAAGGACCAACTATTAGTCCTTTAAACGTGCCAGGCTTTCATTTTTTTATTTCTTTGTGACCCAAGTCATAGACTACCTCAACCTTATAGAATTTCTATTCCCTTGGCACATATTCTGGCCCATTCACCTCATTCGTTAAATTCTCAAAGCTTTGTGGATTGTAGCCTCCTAAATGCCTATCTCATTGGCCAACCGAGTATTCAAATTCATGACTTTGGTCTAAGAGGAAAATGTACTGGACTGAGAAAATGTGTTGGCCTAAAAACCAATGTTAGAAGACGTAAAGTATAATACTCTAGAGAAGTTTCTCTCTCGAAAGAAAAATCTCTCCCTTCTCTCTAGATGCTCTTGGTTTTTTCGTTTCTCTTCCCTTCCCTCCTTTCTTTCTCCACCATCTTTCTTTGAATTTTCATATTCAACCCTCTGGATTTTTAGCATAGTGAATCTATATTCTACTTTGATCATCACGACATATTATAGATTTTCTGCCACAAAATCTGGTCCACCGCTTTGAAGGCTCGTCGGCGTGCTGCCGGGAGTACTTCTAGTTTTTTGGTCCGTTGTGGGTTTTTTCTGGACTGTACTTGCTCGAGTTTTAGTTTCTCCATCCACTGTTGCACATCGGATTCCTTTCTCACACCATTCTTGCTGTTCATCCCCAATTCAGTCAACAAGAATCTGTGGAGCTGTTGCAAGGTTCTGTTTGGCTGTTAACAATAATCTGGTGGGGCTGTTATCAAGATTCTGTTTGGTTGTGAACAATAATCTGGTGAGGCTGTTTGTAATCTGTTTGGCTGCTGGATTGGTTTCTTTGATCTGTTTGCTGGATCTTTGGCTCCTATCGTAAGTTGAATTTTCTTGGCTCGTAAGCACTATGGAAGACGCATCAAATATTTTCCATCACGTTGCTCGTGATTCGGATATGGAGTTGAAGAGGAAACGGGGCAGCATGAACCCTATTGTTAAAGAAGTAATATGTGGCCTTCCCTCTTATGAAAATGAGACTCTTATGTTCAGGAATCCTGCTCTGAATGTTGATGATGTTGATGATGAGCACGAGTTGAGTGAAGGTAATGGCTCATCTTCTCTTTTCGGAAAACAGACTATTGTTCTGGTTGTTGCTGATAAAATGGTGGAGAAACCGTTGGATAAGCCTTTCGTTTTCGGTGTTTAAGATAAATCCTCTCCTTTTGCTGCCGGATCTGACGGCCGGAAGGGAATTGCACCACCCAAAATCTGGTCGCCTAAATCTGGGCAAAGAAAACTGGCAAAAATTGTATCTTTCGGAAAGAAAACTGCTGCAAAAACACAAATACCTTCTCTTAACCAAGATCTGATCATAGTGTTGAAACTGGTGAGTAAAACTGCCCCGGTAGTGGCAGAAGCTGCTGGTCTTGCTGACAGGACAACTCATGACGAGTGTGGGCCTAAAATTTAGACTAGCATTCCGAGTAAATCAGCAGCCCATAATCCACCCAAGACTTTTGCTAGATTGTTTCAAGGCTCTCATCTGGAATCTATAGGTCTCCGTCTTCACTACATCGAGCCACGGTCTGGTGAAGATGATATTTCTCTTGAGCCTAGTGATGAAATTCCGATTGTGGAGACATGGGGGCACTGCCTCATTGGCTGTTTTACGGGCAGATTTCCTGGTAAGATTGCTCTTGATACCGTTACTAAATCTTGGGGTGTTGGCTGCAAGATCTTACCTTATGGAAAAGGGTGGACTGTTTTTAAGTTCTCGAACGAACAAGACTTGAGGAAGGTTCTC
This sequence comes from Limnanthes douglasii subsp. nivea, assembly GCA_036936605.1. NCBI lineage: Eukaryota > Viridiplantae > Streptophyta > Magnoliopsida > Brassicales > Limnanthaceae > Limnanthes > Limnanthes douglasii. The sequence goes on along the minus strand of JAUPFV010000005.1, from coordinate 168,382,099 downwards.
CATGGGGTCCCCTATACCATTTTCAGGAAGACTCTTTTACTAAAGCAGATTGAACAAGGCACTTTGCTCACCGATTATCTCTTTATCAAGATTCCAACATGGGTCATTCTTCGTGGTATTCCGCTTGGTTTTTGGATTGAATCCGGTCTTAGCAAGATTGCCTCCAAGGTTGGCAAGCCCTTATGCACTGATCAATTCACTTGTAATAAATCCAGGATGAACTATGCTCGTGTCTTAATTGAGATTGACATAAACAAAGAGCCGATCACCAAGTTTGGAGTCAAGCTGCCTGATGGGAAACGCTATGATCAATCCGTTGAGTACGAAAGCTACCCCCTTTTCTGTCATATCTGCCAGCGTTTTGGACATAATCATATGAGCTTCCTGTCCATTCAAAATTCCAACACGCAAAAGACGGAGCAGAAGAAGGGGAAAGTGACGGTTGGGAACAGTTTGCTGCCAAGAACTCATGCACACTGTTCTAATCCTGCTGCTCAGAAAGGACCCGTTATGCAGGAGCAAATGGATGTTAATTTTGGGCCTATCCTTGCGACTCAGCAGACCCCTCGCAGAGTTAGCATTATGAGAAAGTAGGTTGTGGTGAATAGCGCAGTTAATGAGAAAGGGGACAGCGTATCTTGTGCTACGTTGGCCACTTGTGACTCTCACCTAGCTCAAGCTGATGAACTTAGGAAATCACCAGTCTTATCTATTCCACCGGTTGATGGTGCCATCAGCAAAGAAGGTGACCTTGATGTGGGTTATGATGGACCTTGGCAGGTAGCTACAGAAAAGAAGCAGCAAAACAGATCGAAGCGCGGAGTGCCCACAAACTCCAAGGTTGATCAATGAAGGTCCTTTCTTGGAACATTAGGGTGCTCTGTGGGTGAGCGGACCAAGGTGCATCTTTTTCCAAAGTCTGTAAGCTCATAGGAGAAAAGTTAGTACCCATGTTTTGCTTACTTGAAACTAAGTTTTCTCTTGCACGTCTGGATCAATTTATTTTTTCTCGTTTTGCTAATTGGATGCATGTGTCTAACCTTGATTCTATTAAAGGTGGGCGTATTGTTGTGGTTTGGGATAAGATTAGAGTATCATGTAGTGTGTTGGAATTTGGCGAGCAACATATCCATCTCTTAGCCCACTGCAATGTTACTAAAAAAGACTTCTATATTACTTTTGTGTATCCATTGTATAGTGTGCCGCAGATGAGGCCTCTTTGGGAACACTTGACCTTTTTGGGAGCATCCATCTAAATCCCTTGGCTGATTATGGGGGACTTCAATGCCTATTCTTCCCCGAGAGACCGCATAAGGGGTGTTCCATTAAAATGGTGAGCTCATTGATTTGAATAATTTTCGGATGTCTCATGGCCTTGTTGATGCTCCTGCCACATGTGCTTTTTTTACTTGGACAAATGGCTCAGTTTGGGCAAAACTGGATAGGGTCCTTGTAAATCAGTGTTGGAGTGATGATAATCTTGTTTGCAATGCCTCATTCCTAGAAATGGAACCTGAATCTGATCATTGCTCGGTCATTGCCACAGTGGTTGAATATGTCAAGCGTGGCTTGAAGCCATTTAAATTTTTTAACATGTGGCTGGATCACCCTAAATTCAAGGGTGTTCTTTTGAGTAAATGGAGCCTCCGGATTAATGGTACAAGGCAGATTATTCTTGCTCAGAAACTTAAAGCCTTAAAGAAGCCATTGAAGGAACTTAACAAGGCTGAGTTTGGTGGTATCCTTGATAAATCAGCCAGTACTAATGCAGATTTTAAAGAAGCCATCTCCTCTCTTATGGCTGACCCAAGAAACTCTGATCTTAAAGTTGAGGTCCATCGATTAAGGGAAAGAGCTAATTTTCTTCTTTCGGCCGAGATAAGTTTTCTTCAGCAAAAGATGAGATGCACTCACTTGGTAGATGGAGACTTGAGCTCTAAGTAATTCCACAGTCTCATCAAGCGTAACAACATCAAGGGCTCCATTTCCTACATAGTTCGTGATGATGGTATTCGCACCACCTCACCTTCTGAAGTAGCTCAACTCTTGGTTGAATTTTTTACTAAACTTTTTGGCACAACAAGGCATGCAGAACCAATTGATCCTTCTGTTCTATGCCATGGTCCCATGGTTGATTCTGAGCAATCTGCCAAGCTCTTGTGCCAGATTAACGAGGCAGAAATTAAGGACGCTTTGTTTAACGTTTCTAATGACAAAGCTCCGGGTCCAGATGGTTACACCTCTGGTTTTTTCAAGAAGAATTGGGACATCGTCAATGACGATGTTATGGGTTGTGTAAAGGAATTATTTCAGAAAGGTAGGTTGCTGCGCGCTTTGAACCATACTACCATCGCTCTTATACCCAAGAAGGAGGTTGACCCAAGAGTGGGGGACTTCAGGCCTATTGGTCTCACCAATGTGATTTACAAAGTAATCACCAAGATCATGGCTAATCGCATATCACCTGTTCTGTCTGGCATTATGCATGGCATAAATCTTGTGGACAATGTCTTTCTAGCCCAGGAATTGGTGAAAGGGTCAAACGGAGCTAGAGTATCCCCAAGATGCATGCTTATGGTGGACTTGAGGAAAGCGTTCGACACTGCTTCATGGAGTTTTCTTGAGAAAGTACTTATTGGTATCGGCTTCCCAAGTAAGTTTATGGGCTGGGTTCTCGAATATGTTACGACATCGTCATTCTCAGTCTCCATAAATGGTGAGCTTCATGGGCATTTTAAAGGGCAGCATGGCCTGAGGCAGGGGGATCCCATGTCCCCATCTCTTTTCATTATTTGCCTTGAGTACTTATCGCATCTTTTGAAAATGAAGTCAAGAAGCCAAAACTTCAAGTTCTACCCAAAATGTGCTCGCACCGAAACTACTCACCTTTCCTTTGCCGATGATCTTATGTTTTTGGCCAAGGGAGATGAGCCATCTATTACCATTCTTATAAACTTCCTAGCGCATTTTGAAGTTTTGTCTGGTCTAGCTTTGAATCCTTCGAAATTGACGGTCTACCTTGTCGGGGTTAAAGGTCTAGCGTATGACAGAATTATGGACAAGGTTGGATTCCAAGTTGGCACCTATCTTATTAAATACCTTGGCATTCCTCTTGCTCCCTTGATTGTTTCCGTGGCTGACTTTTCTCCTTTAACCGAGGCTATTTCTGGCTACATTTAGAAATAGGAGCACATGCACCTATCTTATGCCAACAAATTTGAGTTGATATCACACGTGATCCAAGGGGTGGAAGGATTTTGGTTTAGAGCCTTTGCTTTACATTGTGTTGCTAAACACGATCAAATCCATTTTCCTTAAGTTATTTTAGGGTGGCAGACATGCTAAGGACTCATGGGATAAGATTTTCACACCAAAAGCTGAAGGGGGACTTAGGCTAATGGACATAAAGATCTGGAACAAAGTGTTGCTCATGCGACCCATATAGCTTTTACATACTAATGCTGAGTCTCTTTGGGTCAAATGGGTCAATGAATACTACCTCAAGGGTAGCACCATTTGGGAGTATCAGAGGCGTGATCGGGACAGTTCTCTCATGCACAAACTCTTGGATATTCGTGACTTATGGCTATTGCTTTTTAATGGTCAAGAAGGGGCTGTTCGTGAGATGGAAAGTTGCACCATGGGTGGAAATCTTGTCACTAGGAAAGTTTATGACCATTTGAGGATCAAAGGCATCAAGCACATTCACATGGCCAAGTTGTGGAAGCGATATGTGCCACCGAAGTACACTTTTACGGTTTGGTTTGCGCTAAGAAGGAGGCTGGCCACAAGAGACTTTCTTCAGTTCTTAAATCTAGACAATACTCTTTGCTTTTTTTGCAGGAAGCATGAGGAGTCCACCACTCATTTATATTTTGCTTGAAGTTTCACTAAGGAAATTTGGGCAAGGATTAGAGTCTGGCTAGGTATTTCAAGTGCTATGAGAACCATTGACAGCGCATTGAAGTGGATCAAGAAGGAGTATAAGGGAACGTTTTTCAGGGCTAGGGCAATCTCTCTCGATTTCTAAGCCACTGTCTTTGAGATTTGGCGAGCGCGGAACAAACTTGCTTTTGAGGAGGAGACGGTAACTAAGGAGACCATTGTAAAGCGCATCACCTTGGCGACTTTGAAGATTCTCTATAGATTGTATCCGCATTATAGACTCTCATGTTGAGCTCTTTATTTGCACTTGTACAACTTGATCGTTTTTTGTTTTTTCGATTTGTTTGAGAGATACCAACACACCTTTTCCTAGTGCGCTATATCTAGTGCACTTGGGTTTAGTTTGGCATTCACTCTTTTTGGGCCTTTGTTGGAGAGCCTTTGAGCCCCTCTCCAATTGATTTTCGTTTTTGGCACATCAATACAATCTAGATTTTACCTTAAAAAAAGTATAATACTTTATTCTAAATCCAACCGATCGTCATTTTAATTAACATAACCTCATCGATCCTCCACTACCTAATATCATGATTGCCATCCCTTTCATATTTATCATATCTTCTAGGTCAAATTGTACCTTCCGTACATGATAACCTTTATTTGATGAATATTAAACTTATCCAACATCTTGAGTTTTTTGGTAAAAAAACTCTTCGTATCTGTTAATGCTAACAATGAAAACCTTCAAACTTGGTGTAAATGTTTAATAAGGTATTTCTTGTGTCATAAACCTCTAGTGGCTTAAGTAAAAGCTAATGATAAGAGTATAGAGGTGCATTTAACCCTGAAAAATATATGGCTAACCCATAAGGTTATTTATCTTTTAAATTATGTACATATGAGAAAGCTACCGCGGTGCTGGAAGTTTCTCTTTGGCACTTCAACACACTTCTCATGGTTTTGAAGAAGTGGGCGATTATGGATGACCTGGCTAAAGATCCTCTAAAGACGATCTTTATAGGTGTTATGATTTTGAATCTCCCATATGAAATTTGGACCTCAAAAGGTATCATTTATAAATCTTTTTTGCCCGGGGCAGCTAAATATGTGGACAAACATATGAAGAGCAAACTTAGGCTTGAATTTACACTTTTTTGTATTGTGATCAGAGATGGCACTAAAAATTACAACGAATGGACCATTTTATGCTTGGTGGATACTGTTTGGACTAGTGAAACGAGGTCTGAACAAAGATTACTAATGTTTTAAGCTAGTTATAGAGCTAAAGTGTATATCAATGAAGATTGAGATATAAACAGATAAAAGAGCAAGATCATTGTTATTGAATAATATAAAGTACGTGAATCGTATCGTCAGGTGTGCAAAGAATCGAGATATTGAGCTCATATTTTAGAATTTGTTATTTATATTTCAGTTGAAATTGTAGCTGTTACACATTTATTGGCCATTATATCACAAGTTGGATGACATTAAAATCTAAATAATTTTCTTTTTTCTCTAGCATGTTCATGTATCTTTTATAAACCAAGGTTCGATCACGATACATGCAGTAGTGCTTTACCAAAACTTATTTATAGTTCAAGTCTCGAGTATTTTATATGCCAGACTCGGTAGCAACTTGGTTTTAGACATGATACAAATCTAGACCGTATCAGTAGCTGAGTATAACCATATTATCGTATTGTATGATTTAAATTTTCCAATCCTGAGTATTTGGGTTGTGAGTTCGGTCGGACGAGTAGTCTTCAAATTTTATAGTTGGCCTAACTCTCATGGTTCGGCAGAGATACTTCACTCTCTCTTTAAATTTTCCCAAGCTTTTCACTTGAGTGGTTGTACGACGTGCTGCTCGCACCCTAAGAAGCTCAATTCTCTCTAGCCAAACTATCTTAGATCCATAGAGCTTAATTCGTGCTAATGTTGTTTCTGTTTTGTTAAAAATCCTTCACCGACCAAAGCCTCTATTAAGGAAAAAAACTTTATTTTGTCGAATGAAAAATAATACATAAAATAGGTAGCATGCTTCTAAAGTATATGATATATTTTTCTGAATTGAAAAGGCTAATTTTTCCTAAGTGGGTGGCCTCCATAGTACTTCAATATAAATACATTGGGAACACTATTAGTCAAAAGTGAAATTGACAAGTAGGAAAAGATGACACACCAATATATAAAGTTACCTAAGTCCATGAAAAAAGGACAAAAGAGAGACAAGACCATGTAGTCTTCCAAGTCAGAGAAAAGTAATACGAAAAGAATATAGGCCCTGCAAGTGTCCAAGCCCTTAGGTGAAATTGGAAGGGAAAATTGTCCATGTAAGTTACCTGAGCCGGTAGGAAAAAATGACAGCGAACCTCAGCCTTTTAAATTACCTAATCTCGTAGGAAATATTAGGAGGAAAACTTGGCCCAATAAGATTATGGAGCCCGTGGGCAAGACCGAGAAGAAAAATCGATCCTATAAGTTTCCCGAGCCTGTAAGAAAAGATTGGGAGAAAAACTGGGCTTTCAACGTTGTCCGCATTTATAGGAAAAATTGGGGAACAAAATAGGTCCTATAAGTTTCTTGAGCCCGTAGGAAAGATCAAGAGTAAATCTTGGCCCTATAACTTGCCCCGCTCATCGTAGGCAAAATCAGGAGGAAATATCGACCCTTAAGTTAACACATATGTTTTCATAAAGAATATGAAAAATTCTTATGTAAAGTGAATTGGCTAAGGATGTGAGTATCATGTTAGCGTAATTGTCAGTCACTGAATGAGTGTATGATGCGTTTTGCGTTCTCCAACAATGATTGTTTGGTTTTATAACCAATATCGTGAGGTGATTGTTATGGGTCATCAATGTATTGTTCTCTTGGAAGTTCTAAATTCAAAATATTTATTCCATAATAAGTGAGAGAGTCTATTCGGTTTAAATCTACATCACTTTTTTCAACTAGATACAAAATCATGTATTTGATTGGTGCCGTTGAGGGAGAAACACCATAAGATTTCTATAGAGATAAAATAATATTTTTCATCAATGTGTTGGATACTAGAGTATGCTTAACCATGCACCCAACGTTCTGTGTGTTATTTTCTAGTTGGTAGTTCAAGCTAACTAATGCAAAACACTTGGAGCTTGATGGTGGCTGCGATACTGGTTTTTAACTATGTGAGGCTGCGGTTCACCATTGATCAACTCATATTGTTGACGAGTATTGATTTTCTAATAGGTAACCCATACTACTTTCTCTTGATGCATGTTTCATAAAATTATCATGAACCTTCATAATTCGGATAAGTAAAGAAAATGATACCTTATCTAGGTGACCAACATTGGGGATGTGGGGTGCCCATTGAGGAACCCGTGATTTCCAGCGATTGGCCATGCCGCATTACATATCCTAACTTTTGTTATATTTACGCATTCTTTTATGGTTTGTTTATCCAGCTAATACATATGTTTTTTAGAATACACGATGATGGTTGAGGAGAAATACGGCATTTGGAAGAAGATGTTAAGTCACACAAGTGAGGTTACTATAAGAAACTAGCGGGAATCAGATCGCGTGTTTACTTAAAAGAATTTTTGTAGCCCTTGGATAATGGCCCAAGTATCGAGGATTCTTCAAGGTTTCTCTGTTAGGTGCCAACATGATGGCCGTCTCGATCGTGTATTAGGTAAAAAATAGTAAAACATCAACGATCGTGGAACCCGAAATAAGATTATTTTTAATGATGGAAAACTAGCGTGTAAAATCATGCTAGGCGAGGGGAAAATGAAATAATTCGTGGTGGAGGATCCCAAGGCTATGATGAAGGAACATATAAAATAAAACCACAAGGTGGAGATGGTTAAAGAATAGAAAGGAAGAAAAAATATAATGATGTCCACCAACTAAGGCTGGTCAAGAAGCGATTGCGTTGAGCCGCCCCTATTAGACTAAAATCATAAAGAGTTCAAGGTTTTCCAATGACTGTTGCTCTTTAGAGATAAACACGACTCTTGGTTTAATGGATGCACCTTATAAATGAGCATATAAGGTTGTGTATGTAAGGACTCCCAAACGAGTGTTTGAAATAGGATTACAAATGCTATTGTCGTTGTGATAGCTATGAAATGGGACCGAATAGGACATTGTTAGCTTTAACAGCTTGGCAGGTCGAAGGCAGGATTGAGGTACATTTTCCTTCACAATTGTATTTTTAAGAGGATGAATTTTCTTACAACAAGAATAATTTATTTGATGGCAGGCCATGCATAATTCTTTTGACATGATATCAAGTTCTCAAATGAAATGCGCAATACTACTGCACGATCGATGACCGCTACTAGCGAGAATGAATGGCCCAATAAAGGCTAGCTACCTAAAAAATGATCCTACAACTTGTGAGGTGAAAGAGATAGAGGAAACACAATCTTGTTTACATCATGAATTATTTTCCATAATGGGTAAAACATCGAAATTAAAAAAAAACCCTAGGTGAATGAGATGCGAAGATAACCGAATAGCCAAGCTACAGTTTCACTTTTCCTAGGTAAATATATTAAAGAATAGGATTCTTCAGCTTGATAACACTAACGGTTCAAACGAAAAGGAGAGCCAAAATAAATTTAGAAGATTCAGTCGGAGAACATGCACCAGAGAAGACAATGCATGCGGCCGAACTAGTGGACGTCCATGAACAACGTATTTTGGCTTGTATAAGTTAGGCAGAAAGATAGAAGAATCTATGATATAAAGGATCCATTAGATTTGGTCATTATTGCATTTGGGTCCTTTTTAAGAGCTGATTAGTTGAGATCAGTGGCCCATGAGCGGTGATGAAACAAATTTGAATAAACAAAAGCTGAAACAATTGAACAGACAGACGTTTGATTTTATTACTTAAAGAAATGAAATAAACAATTTTGATACTTATAGAAAATACGATTCCCACTACCAAAACTAACATCATTAAGTAATTTGAAACTTTCAAGATTTTAATATTCCTTTCCACTACTCACTAACGATATTAAAGTTGGGAAGTATTGTGGGAATTGTCTGGGAACTTTGTTGGAACTTTGTGGGAACTATCTGCTTCTTAGGGAATTATGTGGGAATTTTTTGTCTCTTTGCGTGCTTCTTGTAATTGAGACTACATTAGTAAAGAGTGCACTAATTTGTGACACTTCTCCTTAGTGCATTCTTTCGATCAGCTAGACTAAGACCTCCTCTTAACTCTTCGAACTTTGATTTTGGAAGAGCCTTAGTAAGACCATCAACAACCTGTTTATTAAACTCATCTGCAAAGTAATCGAGTAGGCGCAATTCCCGGTTTTGACCTCCAAGTTCAGCTTGTCCAAAATAAGGAGGAACATAAATACAAGCATCCTTAACTGGAGTTTTGGAATGGAACGCTGCTAAATCTGAGGCATAGCTCAAAATTATACCCAATAACTCCTCAACAGAATAAACAGTTACGTTTTCATCAATTTTGAAACCAAAAACACCTCTTGAATCTTTAATAATACTAAAACGTAAGTACATTGAGTCAATATAATTCGTCACGTGCTTATATGGTTTCCCTATCATATCCCTGAGCTGTGAATACACCTTCTCAGGATGCCGAACCACTATCCAAGCAGCTTCTTCACCTGTAACTGTTTCTTCGAGTACTTCTGAACATAACTTTATTTTTAGATCATGCAAATCAACATGAGCATCTGGGTCAGCATCCACCTGGGTACGGAAAAATTGTACAAAATCGAAAAACCAATCATCGATTTTCATTTCCTTACTCTCTGGTTCTTCTGATTCCTTTTGAACCTTTTTTTCCAATTTATCGAAATATATAATCTCAGATTCTGAAATAGAACCACCGAGAGAAAATGTTCCACCTTCATCCACTTCAATTTTCTGAATCTCAAAACGCTTCTCCTTTTCTTCCTCCAACAGGGGGGGTTCTTGTTCTGGATCAACCTCCACGATATGAAATCTTAACATTGCAACCGACTCTTCTACATTTGATTAAAGTTTACTATCCATGGACAACTCTGCCAATTTGAGCTCGTTCGTACACGTTATTATCACAAATTCTTCATCGTTAGCTTATACTTGATCAAAACCGACTTTAACGCTGGAAATCTTGTGCTCACAATCTCTCTCAAACCCATATTTTGTCCACTTGATTTGAACAACCATCTCTTCTAGCTTCTTACAAACTGATATTACATTTGACTCAGATAAACCCGTTTCAACTTGAATATCATGGCATGTTGTCGTACTAATACCGCTTTTAGAAGAGCCCTGCAAAACCTTCAACATAACCTTAGACGATTTGTTTTTTCTCTTAGGTAGACTATTTTCAGTCACATTACCACTATGTGGCTTCTCTGCCTTATTATTATTATTATCACCAGTAAACACAACTGAACCATTTGGAATCTTCTTCGGTGCGGGGCGTGCATGTAAACAAGGCCCGAATCCAGGAACTGGTGCATCGTGGAAAGTTGAGGAACCAAGGGAAACTGGTTGATTAATAACCGAAGCCATATTTTCCGGTTGATTAATAACCTCAATCTAGAAACAATTTTCCCACTGTAACTCACTACCACCACTAACATCATTAAGTAATTTGGAACTTTCAAGCTTCTAATATTAATTTCCACTACTCACTAACGTTATTAAAGTTGGGAAGTATTGTGGGAACTGTCTGGGAACTTTGTGGGAACTATCTGCTTCTTTGGGAATTATGTGGGATTTTTTCATCTTTTTGTCTGCTTCTTGGAACTGACACTACATTAGTAAATAGTGCACTAATTTGTGACATGTGATTGATCCCCGAAGAACGAGTATGATTATTAACCATATCAGTAGAGAATTGGATAAACGACATGTTCATACACATATTTGCTTAAGCATTCAGCTAAACCGTATGATCAATTTGAGCAGAGTTAGTTACGTATTGTATTTGTTTTTCAATTGTTTCACTCACTATTGTGCGTGATCCTCTGCCACAAATGGCATGTATCTGGTGCTATTGTGTGTGATCCTCTACCATATATGGCATGTATCTGGCTTGGCATGTATCTGGCTTGCCTGACTATGTAATTGTCATTCTTGTAGATATATTGAGTATAAAAATAGCTTACATCGTTTTCTTTATTTTTCTCAATGATCCGTTACTTGATTCCGAGGATGTGGTCGACACACACCCACTCATGAGCGACATGCACTGTTTATTTTGCTTATATTTGTGTGTTGGAAGTTTTTATTTACGTTCATTTGTAAATTTTATAATTTAAGATAAATTGTAGGATTGAATCACACTATTTTCATCAACGGTGAGTATAAATGTGGTAGATAAATGAATTATGCAAATAAGGAATAACTAAAGTAAATAAAAAGATCATAGATATAAAGAGAGTAATATACTGGAACAATAGTATTATTGTTGATAATTTTATTGACAAATATATTGCCATGACGGCAACATATTACATTTTTATTACATTCATATTAATTGTTTATTTAGTTCTTTAAAACCATAAGAATGAATGCATTAATACATAAGTATTTATAATTAATCAAATAAAATTTATAAAAATATAAATGACTTCATAACTGACTGACCACCTTAGTATCTATGTTTCAAACGAAGGGTATTTCGGCCATGGTGCTTCCATCAAGTTTTCGGCCAATTGCTTCGGTAAATGGGTGAAATCCACCCTTATCAGTATCTCTCAGTGTCCCAACAAAAGAATTGAAGAAATACTACCTAAGTGAAATTGATTATTTTGAGTAATTTGTTTTATGAATGTTTCTTGAAGCGTGTTATGTGTCTTCCAAACTGCGTTTGCTGATTGATGTATAATGTTAAGAAAATTGTATATTTTTCTTAACATTACCAGCTAGAGGAAGTTCATTAGCTGCAAGGCAGCAACAAACCATGGCACCATTCGTCAAGGGGTATACGGTCCAGGGAGGGTCAACCCACTCGTCCATACAAATCAGGCTTAGTAACAAGTGCAGGCTCCTTTTGTTGCTGCCTTCTTACCTGTCAATTCAGAAGTTAGAGTTATATTCCAGCAAAATCTTGATTTGCTTTACCTTCTTGATGCTTCTGGGTTGGATGTGTCTTTGTTTCTGATTGGCATCTACGTCACGGAGATCAAGCGGACTTTCCAGGCATTATAGGCTCTTGGTGTATACCCTTTAACTTATGCTTCCCTTTTCAGCAGTCAAAGTTGATAGTATAGACCCCATTTCCATTTCCAGTAGGTCGGACTAGTGACCTAAGGATATACTGTTTGATTAACAGCTACATTCCTCTTCCAGCCCTCTTCAACAAATGTCTTCTAGGCTAACTACTTTCGTACCCTCTTCGACAAATATGCACTTCCTCCTCGTCCATATCCATTTTTACCTCTTTTTCTGGCTCAAGAATGCTATGTTGTAAACTGGTTTTTACAACGATTTGAAAACGAAAAAAATCGTCACAATACCGTTGTAAAAGGATCTTTACGATGGTCTAAAAAGAAAACAAGCTAAAACTAGAAAGATAGTCTAAAGTTACAAAAAGAAAGAACAAGCTTAAAAACTAGAAAACAAACTAAAACTTTAAAGATAGTCTAAAGTTACAAAAATAAAGAACATATTGAAGAACATAAAACAAGCTAAAGCGTTTGAACGGGTATAAAAACAGTAATCTTTTACAATGTTTACACAAATCAAATCATAGAAAACGCAAAAACCAGCATTTTCAATGTTTATGGAAATTGAAACTATACATGTATTGTTGGATCATAAACTTGATCCATCTAAAGGGCCCAACCCACTCAAAGGGTCCAACCCACTTAATAAGGCCCATCTAGAAAGAATATTCTAGAAACATTTAAATTAATGTTTAGTACTTTAGGTTGAGTGCAAGACACACTTTTAGATTGAGTGTAAGAAACACCTTAACTTTGAGTGTAGTATTGATGTTGAGTGTGTTAGTATCCAAAAGCCTCTTGGATGGTGGATCTTTGTCTCCACTATATTCCTATAAATAGTGGAGCTCTCCCACCATCTAGAGTATCACACAAACACACCAAGAATCAAAGTTAGAGAGAAAATTAGAGTGAGAGAAAAGAGAGACAAGAATGCTCTCTTGAGTGTTAGAAAAATATTTTCTCTTCTTGTGTGAGGTTTAAGAGTGTTCTTGTAATATTTCTCCTTTTCTATCTATATCAAAGTTGTTTGTTTGTTCTAAAGAGAGTGTTGTTTTATATTTTCCGCCAACAAAGTGGTATCAGAGCCACAAGCTCTATCCGAAATTTCGTTTTTTAAATTTTCAACATATTGGAAATTTTATTTTTAAAAATTCAACATATTTAAAAATATGGCAAATGGTGTATCATCCTTCCAAGTTCCAACACTCAACAACAACAACTACGACAATTGGAGTATCAAGATGAAAGCTCTCCTTGGAGCACATGATGTGTGGGATGTCGTCGAAAAAGGTTTTGACGAACCCGAAGATGAAGCAAGCCTTTCTCAAGAGGAGAAAACAAATTTGAAGGATTCAAGAAAGAGAGACAAAAAAGCTCTCTTCCTCATCTATCAAGCATTAGATGATGATGGCTTCGAAAAAATTTCAAGCGCATCTTCCGCCAAGCAAGCGTGGGAGAAATTACAAATCTCTTACAAAGGAGTCGAAAAGGTGAAAAAGGTACGCCTCCAAACATTAAGAGGTGAATTTGAATCCTTACATATGAAAGCGTCCGAATCTATTTCAGAATATTTTTCAAGAGTAGCAACCGTTTCTAATCAATTAAAAAAGAATGGTGAGAAGTTAGAAGATGTGAGGGTAATAGAAAAAATACTCCGCTCGTTGGATCCCAAATTTGAGCACATCGTCGTGACGATTGAGGAAACTAAAGACTTGGAGAAGATGACGATTGAAGAACTCCAAGGATCATTACAAGCCTATGAAGAAAAGCACAAGAAGAAGCAAGAGATCACCGAGCAACTCCTCAAAGTAGAATTGAAGGACATGCATGCAAATCAAGGAGATGATAGAAACCAACGTACCCGAGGCAGAGGCAGAGGCCGCGGACGAGGTGGTTATCATGGACGTGGACGTGGCTGGAATTACAACAACAATAATTCCAACTACAACTACGAGAAACGAGAAAGCTCAACACGAGGTCGTGGAAGACGAAATCCGAACTCGAGGTATGATAAATTTCAAATCCAATGCTATAAATGTCAAAGATTTGGACATTATGCTTCAGAATGTAGAGGCCCCAACAATAGAGTTAAGGAGAAGGCCAACTATGTGGAAGAGAAGACGGAGGAGAAAGATATGTTACTACTAACATACAAAACCACTAATGAAGGCCAAGAAAACACTTGGTATCTTGACACCGGTGCAAGCAATCATATGTGTGGGAAAAGAAGCATGTTCGTAGAGATCAATGAAGCCGTGAGTGGAAATGTCTCTTTTGGAGATGATAGCAAAATATTGGTGAAAGGAAAAGGTAACATTCTTATTCGTGCAAAAGATGGTAGTCACCAAATGATCTCCAGTGTTTATTACGTACCTAGCATGAAAAACAACATCTTAAGCTTGGGACAACTTCTAGAAAAAGGCTATGATATTCATATGAAAAATTATAGTCTTTTTATGAGAGATGCAAAAGGGGATTTAATTGCTAAAGTTCAAATGTCAAAGAATAGAATGTTTCCTTTGAATATTCAAAATGATGTTGCAAAGTGTCTTAAGGCGTGTTACAAAGATTCGTCGTGGCTATGGCATGTTCGATTTGGCCATCTAAACTTTTCAAGTTTAGAGTTATTGTCAAAGAAGCAAATGGTGAGAGGGTTACCGTGTATCAATCATCCTGACCAGCTATGCGAAGGATGTTTACTTGGAAAGCAATTCAGAAAAAGCTTTCCAAAGGAGTCAGAGTCAAGAGCCAATAAACCTCTCGAGCCTATTCATACCGATGTGTGTGGTCCAATCAAGCGGAGCTCTCTAGGTAAAAGTAACTACTTCATTCTCTTCATTGATGATTTTTCAAGAAAAACGTGGGTATATTTCTTGAAACAGAAATCTGAAGTCTTTGGAGTATTTAAGAAGTTCAAAGCAGTTGTGGAAAAAGAGAGCGGAAATAAGATTAAAGCCATGAGATCTGACCGAGGAGGGGAGTTCACATCTAATGAATTCCTAGAGTTTTGTGAAGCACATGGAATTCGTCGCCGCTTGACAGTTCCTAGATCACCTCAACAAAATGGTGTGGCAGAAAGGAAGAACAGAACAATCCTTGATATGGCGCGAAGCATGCTCAAAAGCAAGAAACTGCCTAAGGAATTTTGGGCGGAAGCAGTGGCATGTGCGGTGTACTTGTCCAACCGATCTCCAACAAGAAGTGTTTGGGGAAAGACACTACAAGAAGCATGGAGTGGAAGAAAGCCCGGAATTTCCCACCTGAGAGTATTTGGAAGCGTAGCTCATGTCCATGTACCAGACGAACAACGAACCAAACTCGATGATAAAAGCAAGAGTTTTATCTTCATCGGTTACGACTCAAGTTCCAAAGGCTACAAGTTATACAACCCAAACAACAAGAAGGTTGTGATAAGCCGAGACATGATAGTTGATGAAGAAGGCGAATGGGATTTTGGGTCTCATACAAATGAGTTCACATTTTTTCCCCAAATTGAAGAAGATGAACAGACAACAAATGAGCAATCAGTAGGTGTTGCAACCCCACATGCTTCACCGATATCATCTACTCATGGAGACTCACCACATTCATCATCGTCAAATGGTAGTCAAAATGAGAGAATAGTGGAACGTATAAGAAGCCTTAGTGATCTTTATGATGTAACCGAACCAATGGATAACATTACACTCTTTTGTCTCTTTGCTGATTGTGAGCCAGTGACATTTCAAGAAGCTGCACAAGAGAAACAATGGATAGACGCGATGGATGAAGAAATTAAAGCCATCGAGAAGAATAACACATGGGAACTCACCTCACTTCCCAAAGGGTGCAAGACAATAGGCGTCAGATGGTTATACAAAACCAAGAGAAATGCTAAGGGGGAGATTGAAAAACACAAAGCGAGGCTTGTTGCAAAAGGATATAGTCAAAATGCGGGAATTGACTATGATGAGGTATTCGCCCCCGTTGCCCGATTAGAAACTATTAGACTAATAATTTATTTGGCAGCTCAAAACAAGTGGAAGATACAACAAATGGATGTAAAGTCAGCATTTCTAAATGGTGTCCTTGAAGAAGAAGTCTACATTCAACAACCATTAGGCTATGAGGTCAAAGGTCACGAAGATAAGGTGTTGAAGCTAAAGAAGGCTCTTTACGGCCTAAAACAAGCACTAAGGGCCTGGAACAGTAGAATCGACAAGTATTTCCAAGAGAACGGATTCAACAAATGTTCGTACGAGCATGCTCTATACACCAAGATCAAAGATGGAGATATTTTGATCGTGTGTCTCTACGTGGACGATTTGATCTTCACAGGAAGCAGCCCAAGTATGTTCAATAAATTCAAGGAAGTAATGACGAAGGAATTCGAGATGACAGACTTGGGGCTCATGGCGTACTACCTTGGCATTGAAGTTAAGCAACAAAAAGATGGAATTTTCATATCACAAGAAAGCTATGCTAAAGATATCCTGAAGAAGTTTAAAATGGAGAACTGTAGCCCGATAAGCACACCCATGGAGTTTGGAGTCAAAATATCCAAGCATGAAGAAGGCGAAAGTGTAGATCCGACATTATTCAAAAGTTTGGTAGGAAGTCTACGCTATCTAACTTGCACGAGACCGGATATTCTTCACGCAGTTGGATTGGTTAGCCGCTACATGGAATCTCCAACAACAACTCATTTCAAAGCTGCAAAGAGAATCCTTCGCTATCTCAAAGGTACAAGTGATTTTGGATTACTCTATTCCATTTCTAATGATTACAAACTTGTTGGGTATAGCGATAGTGATTGGGGTGGAGACATAGACAATCGAAGGAGTACAACTGGATTTGTATTCTTTATGGGAAATATTGCTTTCACATGGATGTCAAAGAAACAACCGATTGTCACGTTGTCCACTTGTGAAGCGGAATACGTTGCTGCTACTACATGTGTTAGTCATGCGATTTGGCTTAGAAATCTATTGAAGGAGATAGACCTAACACAGAATGAGCCAACTAAAGTGTATGTCGAAAATAAGTCAACCATCGCCTTAGCCAAGAATCCAGTATTCCATGATCGAAGCAAGCATATCGACGTTCGCTACCACTACATAAGGGAGTGTATTTCAAGAAGGGATGTGCAAGTAGAATATGTGAAGACACAAGATCAAGCTGCCGATATTTTCACCAAGCCACTGAAAAACGAAGACTTCAAACGATTAAGGAAACTACTAGGGGTCACGGGATCAAGTTTAAGGGGGAGTGTTGGATCATAAACTTGATCCATCTAAAGGGCCCAACCCACTCAAAGGGTCCAACCCACTTAATAAGGCCCATCTAGAAAGAATATTCTAGAAACATTTAAATTAATGTTTAGTACTTTAGGTTGAGTGCAAGACACACTTTTAGATTGAGTGTAAGAAACACCTTAACTTTGAGTGTAGTATTGATGTTGAGTGTGTTAGTATCCAAAAGCCTCTTGGATGGTGGATCTTTGTCTCCACTATATTCCTATAAATAGTGGAGCTCTCCCACCATCTAGAGTATCACACAAACACACCAAGAATCAAAGTTAGAGAGAAAATTAGAGTGAGAGAAAAGAGAGACAAGAATGCTCTCTTGAGTGTTAGAAAAATATTTTCTCTTCTTGCGTGAGGTTTAAGAGTGTTCTTGTAATATTTCTCCTTTTCTATCTATATCAAAGTTGTTTGTTTGTTCTAAAGAGAGTGTTGTTTTATATTTTCCGCCAACATGTATATGTATAACTATTGGATTTCCTAATTTATAGCGGATCCTACTCTAGTATTGCCAGATTTACATTTAAACATTCAAGAGGTTGATTTATCATTGTGTGGAAAACAAGAAACATATGCTCCGTAAGTTACTTCTTCTTCACTAATCAATTCAGATCATAAGACATTTATAACAATAACAAAGCTATATATGCATTATATTTGCTTCGATAATGTCGTGTGATTGAATCCAATCTCTATAAATGAATAACACATAGTGATATTTTTTGTGTACTAATATATACTTTTCGAATAAGACTAAATAGGATTAACAAGAAAACAAAGAACTAAAACTACAAAAATATTAGTGTGAACTTGAATTAGCGTATGTCTATTGAGTCAATATTCGCAGAGCAAAAAATTATAAATTTAAAGATTCCACACGTGATATTGCTTATTGATACAACTAGTGTAGTAAGTAGTCTGGAAAAAGAAAACGTGCTTAATAAGTGACTTACAATGTAGTTAAACAAAGATACTGCTTTATATCCTTTGTGAGATCCTCTGGTAAAACTCTGGACCAAGGTCTCCTCCTCTACCCCTCTTGTTTCCAGCCATTTGTATTGTTTGTAGTGTATAACTCGCTCCCTTAACTCAGGTAGCAGTGAACGATGATGCATCCATTTCTCAAAATCACACCTCTTGACCCTCATCTCCTTGAGCCGAACAATAAGAGATTGAAGGCATGTCTATTACAATATATAAGCAATTTGATCATTGGCAGCGAAGTTTATTGTTATAATATCTTTTAAAGAGAAATCGTAATATTTATAATATCGAATGGAATATCATTAGCTTTCAATCAAGGACTTATGCAAGCAACATAGTTATGTTCGAATTCAATAAAATTATTATTTTCTTCACTAACCTGCATATTTCCGATCAACAAAGCAAAATGAGGAAGCCCAACAAAAGCAATTGTTACCGAAAAGAGCACCTCTCCACGATATGTACTGGTTTGGAAGCCTTGGCCAAGTGTAGTGTTTAGAATTACATATGAGAATGCTTTAAGAAATACAACATCCAGGTTATGGGTATAAAAAAATAGCTTTAACATGAAGTACTTTTGTGTCGGATATTTTAGTGTAATTGGATTGACTAGTCGACCAATGCAGTCATAATATATTATTGAGCAAGTTGGAGAGTGTGGAGTACACGCTAGTTAGAATATATTATGATTAGTGGGTCCAAGGGGCGGCTCCTGGTTGTGGTTAAATTTATTTTAAATGATAAGGCTATTGTGAATATTCATGGAAATTTTGAATTTGGAAAATTAATTCAAATTTGAATTTGAATAATTTTGCCCGTTTTTATCGTTTAAAATTATAGCCGTTATTGGACTTAAAACTGTTTTACAGTTTTTGAAATTTGGTTGAATAAATAAGTATGGTTCTGTTGAAGAAAAAAAAAAACAACAAAAATTCATTCTCGTTGTTCAAATGTATACGCTCTGATTTTATCCGGTTGAAAATTTTGGAGAACCACCAAAATAATTTCAATCTGAAATTGTCAAAACAAGACTTCAGAGTTTATCCGGAAATCTCTAAACAAAATTCCCAATATTTTGTATGATCAATTTGATAAAAAAAAGATATGTACCATTAGACACTAGATCCAGCAGACTAGGATGTAGTATGTGGTTTTTTTTTAAAATCTCAAATTATTTTTACTTATTGTACCTCAAAAGTGGACATGTAATTGACTTCTTCCACAAGTATGTGATAAATATATAATGGTAACTATCAAGACACTAACGGGCTTCCCTCTTATTTATTGGAATAAACGGAAAAGAGAACTAACATATTATTAATTACCTGATATGCTGTAGAGTTCACAATTTTCAGGTTTTTTCGAAGATTAGAAACCTGAGGAGAAGTCGACGCAAAAATAAAAATTAATATGGAAGTAAAATACTTAGAACCAAGTCCATTAGAAGTTTTCACAGACCTGGGAGTGAATTGTATATTAAATGAGAACACTACAAACTTGGATTGTACCCGTGGAAGTTTTATTAATTCTAAGAAAAACTGCTAATAAAAGAAAAGAAAAAGTAATTTACATTCAACTATGATACTGAACATAATAATCGAATGCAGACTAGACAAGGTCGATAGAAGGAATATACATGTTCATATTTTCCTAGCTTCTCTTTTTCACCGGTGTAATTTTGTAAAAGACAAGTACAACCACATTGTAAGATAGGACCGTACTTAGGAAAATCAAGCATTTTAAAAGTTTAAGCTAATAGTATCTTAATGCCGACTCCTTAGTGGTAAGCACTGTCCTCTATCAACTTATTAACAAGACCAGACAAAGATGAATCTAAAATTGCTTCAAACAACAAAAGTATAGAGATCGAAACCTGGTAAAATAGTAAGTCGCTCATTTGGAATTAGACAATACATAAACAAAGAAATCTGTAAAATATTGTTGACTTATAACAAAACCGATAATAATATTTTAATGGAAAGGGATAAATAATATAGCTCACCATTAATTCTTGCAAAGGAACTTTCACCTATGAAAGCATGATTTCACCATTATATGGTCGTATGTGATCAATTTACGAAGAGTAAATACGGTAAATAAAAACTCCCACAAACTGACTTGGTGATTACGATTACTGAAAAACAAAAGATAAAGCCAATGAAATAAGTTTTGTTAAGGTAATAAGTTCGGCCAAAGTAGTCTATTATGTTTCTGTCAAGAAAGAGATCACTTTATTCATCAATAGGTTATCCCTATTTATAATATACAAACGAGTGGATAGTTACATTTGGTTACGCTAAAAGCGCCACTAACCCACTTTAATCATTATTCCTATGATTGTGGAACTAACAACTCTTACCACTATTATCCCTATAATCGTGAAATAACTAACACACCCTAAACCTGTGGATATAATCGTGTGTTAACATTACAAATAAATGCTCTGAGTGCAATCTACACTTTAATCAGAGCTGAACTCTTCTTTTTAAAACACCAGAGTCGACCTAATTTGCTGAGCTCAAACTCGAGCTCAGAACCTAGTTTGATCTGTTTTGCTGAGCTCGAGCTAACTTATGACGCGCTCGGGTCCTTTCCTTTTACCACCTTCCTTGTTCTAGTCGATCAACTCTACTTTTACACCACCGATCTCATCATGATCTTGAGTTCAACAACACCATGCCTGCTCTTAAGTTTGCTTCCATTATCATGTTGTGTTCATCGTAGAGCTCGGTTCATTCACGAGCTCAGTATCTCTTTGAGATCATCCCCATTATCTGCCAATCCTGTTATCGACCTCTTCCGCGTTATCTATTGTTGATGTTGACCTGATGTCGAGCTCATCCAAGCCATAGAGCTCGTTCTCTTCTTCTCTACTCATCATTATCCCAGCTCTCAGTGCTCATTGCTCGTATCCTGGGGAATCCCGCTTATCAGGGCTCCCCCTAGTTTAGAGGTTTAATAAGACATTAATAAACCTGTAAATTATAAATAAATTAAAAAGTCTACTTATAAAAATAATTTGAATCGTCCTGTGTCTGCTTCTTTCTAATACGTGTCGTCAAGACAAATGGCGGTTTTCTGGCACGCCGCCGTTACCTATTGGCGACTTAACTTCTTGACAAATTTTTCGAATCGACAATGAAACTTACACGTGTTCGCGAAAACGTTCCATTACTCAAATTACTTCCTCATTTATTTGAAAAAACTATATTTCTTCAAGTATTCTACTTTATTCTTCTTGAAAAAACTCTCTGCGAACTTATTCCCAGACGTTCACTTCTTTCCTTCGTCAACAACTTCTCAGGTAACACCCTTCTTCTTACTCTTTCGCTTATGTTGAATGTTGTAGATAACCCAGTATTCAGGGTTTTAAAAACTTAGTTGTAGAGGAGTCCCCAAAATCGCTTGCCCTTACCATCACAATCGTTCTGACTTATGCCCTTCCCTAATTGGAGTTTGTTAAAAAACTATGGCACCCAAAAAGGGAGTGAGGAGTAAGGCCGCCAAAATTTCAGAATCCTCATACGAGGATGTGAACGATTTAGAAAACTATTTTTCTCAAATAGCTCTTAGATACAGTAATTCAGATGATGAGGGAATCACCAATCTAAAGGAAAGATGCAATATTCCTGATAACATAACCATTAGGGCTCCTGGTTTAGGCGAGCATCCTTATCACACTCAGGAAACAGAAACTTGCCTCTTCACCACTTTGTTCGATTGGGGACTTAGGTTACCCCTCCTTGAACTAATTTGTGACTACTTCAGCATTCTGGGTATTTGCCCCACCCAGATGTCAGCAAACGGCTGGAGGCTGTTGCTCAGCATAGTCGTTAGTTTGCGCTTGTTAAACATCGAAATATGTTTATCAAACCTCCTATCGGGTACCGATGTAACCAAGTTAGCCAAGACTCCCTTCTTCTATACCCATTTTAAAGATATTAAGAAGATTGTAGAACTACCCAACTCTGATAAGAATTGGAAAAATTCCTTTGTCTTTGTTTCGGGTAATTGGGAACACAACACCCCTACCCTAAATCTTTAACTAGAATGTCAATGGAAGAAAACTTGTAAGCCTTGATTTTATCTTATATAGAAAGATTAATTTGTTCGAACTGTTTGATCATACCCTTGTGTCTTCAGGTGAACTCTCAAACCAGGCTTGGTGGAAAGAAGGAAGACCAGAGGATTACATAAACCCTCTGATCAGAGTTAGTAGGTTATCCTTTGAAACTTGTCAACAAGACCCTAAAAAATCTGTTCACTCGATATAATTATCTACGATCAAGACTGTGGCCCATTCCTGAACTCATCACATCAGAAAAAGAAGGAATCAAAATGGCAGACAACTCTAAAGCTACCATGGACCGTCTCAAGATGATTTTAGAAAAGAAGCTTCGTGAGAAAAACAGTCATGGCGTTTGGGTAGGAGTACCTCAAGTCACACGCAAAGGTGGCGAACCCGAGGATTCTGCGTCTGCTGCAGCTCTCTCCATTGATTAAGGATATGACGGTGTTAAGGAGAAAGAGAAGTCTGTTGAGCTAAATGAAAAAGAAGCGCCTCCCGTGCTTGCAGCTGCTCAACCAACTATCCCTCGAGCAGAAAGAGAAAATGAAGATGAAGAAACTAACTCTGGTGGCCTCGACATAATGAGGAATAAAAAGAAAAAGGTAATTGAAGCTGTTCGTCTAACCACCAGAAGATTTAAACTCCGAGATGAAGAAGATGATGGTGCTGAAACCACCTCTAATGAAAGAGCAGGTCTTCTTAATCCATCAACAAGAGAAGTTGGTGAAGGATAAAATCCTCCTGGGGCGAAGGAGATAGTTGATCTGGCTGATTCCGAGGAGAATGACCGCAAAGCTGAAAAAGATACAATGCTGCAACCTCCCACTCAAGCGACCTCAGCGCAACAACTAGCACTGAGCTTCTCTTTGGGAGTTCAAACTCCCTCTGTGGAGAATACTGAAAGGACTAACCTTGGCGATAAAGCTGCGGAGACCAGCCAACAAAGGGTACCTATAGGGGAGCACCCAAAAGTACAAGTTCCACGTCATTCCTCCAACATGTTCGAGCAAGTACGCAAGACACCTGATATTTCTTACTATGATAAGGTGTCCAAGGCAGAGCTCTTACAAAGACAAACAGAGCTAGCCATCGAGGTATAACCTATTACTTATGCACTCCAAATTGTAGACTATGTATGTATGCTTACCTTCATTGTTGATTATTCGGATGCAGCATAACTCCTTCATTTTGAGTTATCAGAATATGTCTCCTGCTGATATAACTGCAATGGAGAGATGGAAGCCTGAAGCTATGTTTTTTGGCTCTTCCAAGTTTTGTACTGCAGAAATCATCCGTTTGAGACATGTGTATTCCTCAACCCATGTTGTTAAACATGAAGCATTGAATGCTAAAGCCCAGCTAGAGAAAACAGTTGCGTCTCTACAGGAAACTGCGTCGTTCAAGGACCAACACTTCGCAGCTCTTTCTGACAATCTTGACATGATGGTAAATCAGAACGAAAACTTGCTCAAGAGGAACTGCGATCTGCAAACACAGAATGTTAAACTGTTGGATAAGGCCAACCACGAGGCAAACATGGTAAAGGAACAAGCAGATTAGATTGCTGCTATGACTTCTGAGGTGAGAAAATTGACCAAGGAAATCGAAGAAGGGCATTCTCAGCTCGAGCGGGAACGACACCAATGGCAAGAAAAGATAAACGTAGCTGTTGAGGAAAGAGAAACACAACTATTCTCAGCTGCAACTGATATGATCGCCACTAGAACTAAAAAGCTGTTGCAGAATTAATGGCCCTAAATCCTGGTCTCAACCTGGGCTCCTTTAATCACCCTTTACAGCCTGCTGCCCCGACATCGATCGTGGCCTTCTAGAAAAACACAAAAGCTAACAAAATCGCAGATCCTTCCGAACTATTACCTCCTAGTGGGTCTACATAATTTTCACACTTATTTCTATTGAACTCTATTGTTGTCTTCTCTTTTGGTTGTGTTAAACGTTTGGTACTGCTTGCAGTATCTGGACCCTATTATTTTGAATTGATGCAAGATTTTTTTAAATAATTATTCCACACGTGTGTTGATAAATGTAGACCATATGTGTGCTGAGTTATCTGGAGACTTTTTATAACCCCGAGCTCAGTATGGCTCATTGCGTAGCTTAGACAACATGCGCCATGATAGCTTTTTTGCAGAGAGATCCTATGGACCCTATAGCGTGCTCTTTTTAGACTTGGTCTTTGACCAGTTCGCTAATATACCCAGTACAAAGTATAGCCCGTAGGCGTGGCCAATCAAACCCCGTTTGCGTTTATCGATACTTAGTCTAGACTCAGTATGGTCCGTTGCGTAGCCTTACAAAGGCGTGGTCATTGACCCATTCGCTGGTTATAAAAGTAAAACTCACACACACATTTGGCAAAAACAATAAATTATATTAAAAAGACTCAAAAGCTTGTTTGTAAATGCCTCAATAAAAAACCTCCCCGCGCCATCAGAGAGGAAAAAGAGCGCATCTTTACATCTACTACATTTTGGCGATACAATTTTAGGTGATTAACATTCCAAGGATTCTTGAGTGCTTGACCTTCTTGATCTGCTAATCTGTACCCGCCATGGTGTCGTGCCGATATAACTGAGTACAGGCCTTCCCAATTCGGTCCTAACTTACCACCTGCGCCGCTACCAGACCCCGAAACACCTTTTTCAAGACCAAGTCACCTTGGTTAAATGATCTTGGCTTCAACCGAGCATTGAAACGTCCTCTCATGAGACTTCGATAATGCTTTGCTCGAACCCTGGCCTGGTCTTGTCTTTCGTCAATTAGATCATGTGACGTTGACCTGGCTATAAGATTTGCTTCTTCCTCATAGTGCTGAATCCTGTGGCTCGGTACTGTAACTTCCGCTGGGATAACTGATTCAGCTCCGTATACCAAAGCAAAAGGTGTATCACCTGTTGTAGAATGCGGGGTGGTCCTATAAGCCCATAGAACCTCTACCAACTTGTCAGGCCATTTGCCCGTGGCTCCTTCTAACTTTTTCTTTTTCCTTTCTAACAACGTTCTGCTGGTGACCTCTGCCTGCCCATTTGCCTGAGGATAATAAGGGGTGGAAAATGCTGGAGAATCTCATACCGTTTCTAGAAGTTCATAAGGATCGAATTTTGGAATTGAGGCCCGTTGTTTGTCATTAAAATTTACGGAATGCCATACCGAGTCAGAATTTGATTGTGTATAAAATCACATACCTCTTGAGCTCGGGTTCTAACAAAAGCTTTAGCTTCCACCCATTTCAAAAGATAATCGACTACCATAATGAGAAACTGTCGCTTTCCTGTGGCCATTGGCAGAGGTCCTACCAAATATATCCTTCATTTATCAAACGGACATGAAACAGGAATATTCTGCATGGGAACCTTCGGTTTATGCTGCGTGTTTGAGTATTCTTGACACTTATGACAGTGTAGGACAAGATTCTCAACATCATTTGCTAGCTCAGGCCAATAATATCCAGCGAGTAGGAATCGTTGAATCAACGTTCGGTGTCCATAATGAGCCTCTGCTTCTCCCGAATGTAGATCTTCTAACACAGAATTAGCTTTAGTTCGATCAAGACAACGAATTAGGGGTCTGGTTTTTTCCTATATAAAATATAATCAAGGACACAATACTTAGTTGCTTTGATTTGCCATGCACGATCCTCACTCTTACCTTCAGGAAACGCTCCTTGATTAAGGTAACGGAGGTATGAAGTCCACCAATCATCCTTGTTAATAGACGAATCAACTGTAGCGAAAGTTAAAATCAGCTCTGTCGCAGAAAGTTGCTGGATCAAAATTGGTAGATGCTCTCCCGCAGCTGCTGCCTTTGCCAAAATGTCAGCTGCTGAATTATCTCTTCGAGGGATCTATTCATAAGAAACGTGAGTAAAATTGGACTCATATTCTTTGAGAATTACGATATATTCCTTGATGTCATCTTGCTTAACGTCATAAAGGCCCCGTGCTTGATTTACCACCAACTGAGAATCACATCTAATTTTGATAGCTCGAGCTCCACATATCAAAGAAAATGTCATACCACATAGGGCAGCTTCATATTCCGCAACATTATTTGTAATCGGAAAATTTAAACGCACTGCCTGCTTAATCTCCTCTCATGTTAGAGTTCTGACCACAATGCCTGCACCTCCCCATGTTGTTGAAGATGCACCATCTACTTCAATAATCTATTGATCAAGCCTGACCGTACGTTCGTCGCCTTCCTCATCATACTCTTCCCTTGACGAGCTGAACTGAGCTAAAAAATCCGCAATTGCTTGTCCTTTTATAGCTTCACGTGGCTCAAAACGAATGT
Source organism: Limnanthes douglasii subsp. nivea (assembly GCA_036936605.1). Lineage (NCBI taxonomy): Eukaryota > Viridiplantae > Streptophyta > Magnoliopsida > Brassicales > Limnanthaceae > Limnanthes > Limnanthes douglasii. The sequence goes on along the minus strand of JAUPFV010000005.1, from coordinate 168,355,364 downwards.
CTTATTCCCCCAGCTCTATGCTTCATTTGGTTAATCTACCAGAAATATCGGGCTTTTGCAGGACTGTTCGCAAAGGATATGAAGTTCCCACCGTGATAACATGCCCTTGAAAATATGGCCTCATTCTCTGAGCTGCAACAGCCAAGCTTAATGCCAATTTCTAAAGGTTCAGATACCTTGTGTCTACATGTGTCAACGTTTTACTTGTGTAATACACGGGCTGCTGTTTCCCCTTTTGATCATGTACAAGAACCGAGCTTACAGAGAAGAACGATACTGCCAAGTACACAAACAACGGCTCTTCTGGTGCAGGGGCAGATAAAATCTCAGGAGACGTAAGATATTTCTTCATGTCATCAAAAGCCTTGTCGCACTCCTCTGTCCACGCAATTTTCTTGGCACCCCGCAATACTTCAAAAAAAGGATGACTTTTATGTGAGGCTCGCGAGATGAACCTTGAAAGGGCTGCTAATCTTCCTGTGAGACACTAGACTTCCTTAACATTCCTTGGCGGTTCTATTTGCAAAATCGCACTTAATTGAACTAGATCTGCCTCAATGCCCTGCTGACTTACCACGTAGCCTAGGAATTTGCCGTTGGCCACACAAAAAGAACATTTTTCTGGGTTAAGCTTTAGGTTATACTTGCGTAATAAATAAAAAAAACCTGTAAAGTGCTAAGGTGCTGCTCCTCTGCATGAGTTTTAATAATCATGTCATCAATATATGCTTCCAAATGCTGGCCTAAATGATCCTGAAAAATGTGATTAAATAGCCTTTGATACATCGATCCCGCATTCTTCAACCCACACGAAATGACCATATAAAAATAGAGGCTCCACTCGGTTTGAAAAGCTATGTGCTCTTGATCAGACGGGTGCATGTGAATCTGATTATATCCCGAATACACATCCATAAAAGATAGAAATTTTCAACCTGAAGCTGAATCAATGAGCTGATCTATCCTTGGTAATGGGAAAGCATCCTTAGGACATGCCTGATTCAAATCGGTAAAATCCACACACATTCTCCATTGCCCGCTCTTTTTTTTAACTAAGAATGGATTAGCTATCCACACCGGATACATTGATTTTCGAATATGCCCCAATCGAGTGAGCTAGTGACCTCTGCCAATATCGCAGCCTGCTTCTCAGCTGAAAACGCTCTTCGTTTCTGCCGCACTGGTTTAGCGGATGTATTGATAGCCAACACATGACTTATAATTGCAGGACTTACTCCTGAAATGTCAGCTGCCTCCCAAGCGAATACATCTAAGTTCTTAGTTAATAAATCCACAAATCGTACCATTGACTGTGAAGTCAATTCATTCCTCAGGCGTAACACTTATTAGCAGTTACGATCGTGTCTATTGTGGTAACATCCGTTGTGGGTGAATCTTCATTTTCGCGTGGATCATCCACTGGTTTTGGTGAGGTAAACTTGTTACAGCTGGAACAATGTCCCCCCACCATTTAATTACTATTGGATGGGTTTTGAAGGATTCGATGCGATCGCATAACACGTTCGCTGGGTCCTCTGACTACCTCGGATTATTTATGTCGAACTACCCACTGGATACTTAATGAATTGCCGATATGTGCATGGCGTTGTTTCCATCCTATGGAGCCATGGTCGTCCGATGATCGCATGATAAAGACTCGGCGTGTGAGAGATAAAAAATAGCGTCTTTAATTCCTTCTTTATAGCTCCATATCCGACTTTAACAACCAGTTCGACCTCCTCAACGTATTGCAAAGATTTTCCTTCATACCCTACCAAGGTTCACTGAGTAGGTCGATACAGCAGGACATTCTTCATGCGATCAAAACTCCCCTTAAAAATAATATTCACCGAGCTTCCTTCATCGACCAATACTCTTGTTACCATTACTCCTCCTATGTCCAAATGAACAGTTAAAGAATCTTCATGGGGAAAACTTAAGCCTCTGAGATCATCATTGAAAGTGAGACCGGCAACCGGGTCTCTGTAATTCTGATAAGAACTTTCATCTATCTCATAAACCCGAACTTATTTTTAGCTCGCTTATGCTCGGTAGACCCCTGTCTAGTAGCCAAACTTCCCCCTGCTATGCTTAGTAACCATTGCTACTTATTAGCTTCCTACCCCTCTCCAACTGCTGATTTTTCAGTATTTAGAGGGTGAGCTTCTTCATGTTGATCTGGCTGAGTTCGTTTGATATACTGAATCAACTCACCATTTTTTATCAATCGCTGTATTTCATCCTTTAGCTACCAGTATTCATTAGTCGAGTGCCCATGGTCATGGTAATACGCACAGTAATACATATTAGATCGTTTAATCCCAGGTGCACTCATTTTTTGCGGGGCTTGGTACCTCGTACGCCCCTTTGTTTGGTCATAAATTACCGAAATAGCCTCTGTCAATGGACTGAAACGTCTATTAGGTTGGTCGAGCTGTTGAGGTCTTCGATTGTAGTCCCTCCTTGGTTGATCTTATAATTGTTTTCATTATGATCCACCATCTTTGACCTCTGGCTCACACCGCTTGGGTGACGCTCCTCTTCTAGCATCCTAAACTCTGATAAAAGTCTCTTCTCTTGCAAACAGATCTCCCATGTTTTCAGTAGGGAACCTGATAAGATCTTCATATAGCTCCCCTCTTCTTTCGAGCCCTCGTTTCAAAGAGGCCACCGCCATGTTCTCAACTAGATCTGGTAAAGCATTCATGGCACGAACAAATCGTCTAACATAAATTTTGAGAGACTCACCTCGACGATGATAAACATCCATGATCGAATCTCGCTCGCATTTGAGTTCCTTGTTGCCCATGAACCTCTCTCTAAACGCTTTCCATAGTCCAGCAAAATCATAGATAAACCCATTTGGCAAGCTACTGAACCAATCCATATCATTACCCTTAAGGTTCATGGATAGTGCTCGGCACAGCATTGCATCGTCAGGATTGAAAGGTATCATCATGTTTATGAATTTTTCTAAGTGCCTCTCTGGGTCTCTTGTTCCGTCATAAGCTTCCATCCTGAATGGATCAAATTTTCTCGGGAGTTGGACCTCTAGGATTTTCTCTGAAAACGATGATTCCTTCAATATATAAGATGATAATATCAGGTAGATCTGGTTATAACGAAGGTCCTCGTCCTCTCGGGCTCGTTTAGTAGATGTCGGCTTGGCCTCTTCATGTAATCCTCTGTTACGATTTTTCCCCCGCTTTCACCTTCACCTTCTCGTTTGTCGTCTCTTTTAGAAGAGTGGTCAGTCATGTTAACCGTGCTTGCCTCTAGCCCAGATGGCTGATGAGTCTTTCTTGCACCCTTGATTCTCGCAGTTAGAGCATGAATAGCATCATTCATACCTGCCACGGTAGCATGCATAGCTTGATCTCTAGCGTCATGTTCAAACGCTATTTTTAGTTGCTCTTCCTGCAAATTTTGGAGTCGTTGCTCTAGTTGGAGAACCACCGAGTCATTCGTTGGTACGGCTTCTGTAGCTCTTTGGGCTCCCAACGCATTATCAGTTTGATGGGGATGAGTCTCTTCCCTGGAAGCAGTGCCTGTTTTGACCAGAGGTCCCTCTGCTACCACCGTTGATGGGGGTATCAAATGATTGATCTCTTGAGGAATCGTAAGGTCGAGATGACTTACAATTCTCCACCAATGAGTTGTTGTTTCGCTAGTTTCCTGATTATCTCTCTCAATTCCTGACCTAGTGACCACCATGGTGATTGGTTAAAGAGTTCCCACAGACAGCGCCAAATTTGTTAAGGAACTAACAAGTTTTACCGAAGTAGTCTACTATGTTTTTTTCAAGAAAGAGATCACTTTATTCATCAATAGGTTTTCCCTATTTATAATATATAGACGAGTGGGTAGTTACATTTGGTTATGCTAAAAGAGCCACTAACCCACTTTAACCATTATCCCTATAATTGTGGAACTAACAACTCTTACCACTATTATCCCTATAATCATGGAATAACTAACACGCCCTAAACCCGTGGATATAATTGTGTGTTAACATTACAAATAATTGCTCTGAGTACAATCTACACTTTAATCTCAGCTGAACTCTTCTTTTTTAAGAACACCAGAGTCGATCTAATTTGCTGAGCTCAAACTCGAGATCAGAACCAAGTTTGATCTGTTGTGCTCAGTTCGAGCTAACTTATGACGCGCTCAGGTCCTTTCCTTTTACCACCTTCCTTGTTCTAGTCGAATAACTCTACTTTTACATCACCGAGCTCATCATGATCTTGAGTTCAACAACACCATGCCTGCTCTTAAGTTTGCTTCCATTATCATGCTCTGTGTATCGTTGAGCTCGATTCAGTGACGAGCTTAGTATCTCTTTGAGATCATCCCCATTTTCTGCCAATGATGTTATCGACATCTTCCGCGTTATCTATTGTTGATGTTGACCTGATGCCGAGCTCATCCAAACCATAGAGCTCATTCTCTTCTTCTATACTCATCATAATCCCAGCTCCCAGTTCTCCTTGCTCGTGTCCTGGGGAATCCCCCTTTATCAAGTTTAACATGCTGTTATTTATGGGACTGAAAATTAAGCAAGAAAGTATATATTTTCTCTATTACGTAAACATAACCATAAACATCGTTATTCTTATAGCTCCAGAACTATTTAATTTACATGACTAGAAAACTTTAGAAGTTTATCCACTAGTGCAGCAGAACTATGAGATGAGACCGAGCTCCATATCTTCTCATTTTCAGAACATTGTTGTCGCCGATAGTATTCAAACTCAGTAGATTCTCCATCGACCAAAACATTATAAATTCCCAAATTCTTGGTATGCAGGCTAATAAATGTGATGTTAGGAGCGACAACTACAATCTCTGTGTAACTAAACAAATCAGCAATAATACGAGAAATCTTAACTTGAAAACTACAAAATTTACCACAATGAATAAGCATTAACCAGAAGTAACACAAAATTTTGATTTTAAGGGAAACTAAGAGTTAAAATACTAAACTTTGTCAACAAGAATACTCTAAAAGATAATGCTAGGATTCTTTCGGATAAAAGGTATACCTTTCACCTTTCCGGTACCATGAGTTCTCTAAGAGCTTTAAAAGATTTATAGTTGCCGCTGATATCTTCTTCCGCTCTCCAGCTATCGTTGTGGTTGCTGCTTTTCCTCTCCAGCGAACCACTATGAGAGGAGTTTGATGTTTCATTTCTTCCGTAAACATAAAACCCTAATTAATAGGGGAAAAAGGTTAGAGAGAAAATAAAAAATAAAAAGGAGAGAAATGAACAATTGGTGTCTAAGTTGAGAACGCTATTCGATTTCAGTTTTTGTATTCAGATAGGGTAATACTACATTGGGTATAGTTTAATTTGGTTAGAAAAAATTGGTAAAGTACCAGCGGTAAAGGTGGTCGCTTTTAAATTTAGTAAAATATTTGGAAGAAAAAAAAGGCATTAACTTAAATTGATCCAAATTACTTAATTTAAAAATAAATAAAAAACTTTATAAAAAAGATACCGTTGTAAAATCGTTTTTATTGAATATGTTTTTCAACCAAATAGTACGTTCGTAACAACTCTATTAAAGAAACTAACCCGCTTTTCATTAAATCGATCAAAATAGGTAAAGTTATAAAACATTTCTATTTACAATAGATTGGCAACCGTAAAGGTGGATTTGTTGTAAAAAAACAGTTTATCCAGTAGTGCATGACATCCTATCTTTCTAGAAAATCTCTATTCGAATTTGAGAAAAATGATCAAAATTGATGTAGGGTTAAACCATAAGCAATGAAGATCATTCAATCAATAAAAGAAAAAACTACAGAAGTTAAAAAATTTATGGACCGAGATTTGATCCAATCATTCGTGATCTCTGGCGTGTTTGGATAGAGAAGATTTCAAATTTCTAAATGTTTTAGCAGAAGAACTTGACACGAGACAAAAGCATATTCAAGATTGGATAAGAAAATAAAACCCGTGAATGGTAAGCTAGTCCATCCAATATGAGACTATTACACGAATAAATATAAATTTTATGTTATTATTTTTATATAACTCTTTGTTAAGTTGGAATAAATATAATCTGAATGTCAAAATTTTAATATTACTCTTTTTTAAATTTGAGTAGGTAAATTGTTGGACCCATTGACCCGCACAAGTTTGCTTTTGATCCACTTCAAAACTGAGATAAACCATGCACTAAAAAAAATAGATATGGTGAAAGCTAGAAAAATCAACCTCCCAACTAATCGTCTATACTTGTAGCCATCAATAATAGAGGGTGACTATGACGCCCCAAGCTGTTGGGTTTGTTCCATATGGAACAATGGTGGCTTACATCGTAATTGACTTGTCTCAGATATAATATCTAGAGTATATTTCTATTGACAGAGAAATATTCCCTCTTCATTTATGGCAACCTCAAATCAAAGAAAATACTTGAGTTTCGATACGTCTTTCATATGAAAACACACACTCAAATATTCTGCGAATTTCACTAGATCACCTGAATCATCCCCATAAATAATTCATCAATATACATGAGAACATTCATTCGACAACCATCCCTATATTAAGACATCAAAGAATAATCAGAGTATGACTGAATAAACCATACCTCTTCAATGCAATGACTAATTTGTCAAATCAAGACCGATAAGCGTGCTCCAACCCATAAAGTGATTTTTACAGTGTTCACACCAAGGCATCTCGACCTCTATCAGAACTTGGAGGGATTTTCAAGTAAACCTCCTCAGTCAAATCACCATGTAGAAAATAAATTACGTGCATCAATCTGATGCAACTCCTAGTTTTTGGCTACTGCAACAACTAAGAATAATCTACTATGACCATCTTTTCCACCGAGGAAAATATCTTTGTATTATAAACCTCCTTGAACTCATGATTGCCAAAAACCACCAAACAAAATTTGAGACACTCCACTAGACCATTAACATAATACTTGATCTTGTAAATCCACTAACTTTCGAACACTTTCTATCGTGAGGGAAACATGCTAAGGTTCAAATTTTATTCTCCTATAAAGCATGAATTTCTTTCTACACAGCCTCCCTCCAAACCGGATGTTTCATCACCTCTTCTAATGATTTTGGTTCATCCCCCCATAGGTAACAACTGCAATAAAGGTAGAATATATCATAGCAAAACGAGAACTATCCACAAAATAAGTCGGAGAATAAGGTTACCTTTGATGATATTAGATATTTTAGCTGATGTGTCTTGACTTAATCTGATGGGCAGTTCGGACCATAACCACTATTGTAAAAAACCGAATAGAACAAAAGTAATAAATGCTGACTAAGCTAGTTATTGGTCACTTCACACCAAATTACTAATGGGTCCTTAAACTTGACCTGACTTCACTATCCGACCCAATAGGCCCATGGGTCAGTAATTAAGTATAAATACCCCAACTAATTTCATTAATGGGGGTAATCAGAATTGACTGCTAGCACACAACTTAATTATCTCACTACCTACTACTCTAAACATTAAATTTCTCGAAATACCCAAAACACTTTACAAAATTACCCTTAGACAAAAATAAACCACACCAAATTGGTGACTAGAGTGGGAGCACGACGGAGCCTGAATTTCACAATTCAAAACCAGCAATAAAAGTTGTTCGGATGGATTCGAATGAGAAGGATCTTCCACCTCCCGAGGTGGAAGTTGAATGGGTAAACAAAGAGGATATTATTGAGGAGCGAGACCAATTGAGAGCTAAAATAGAGGCGTCGACAGCAATAAAACAAGTAGAAAAAAGAGTAAAGGAAAAATGTGGAGCGTCAGTACTTCACCACACTGAAAATCCTAGAGAAAACGAGTAGTCTTTGAAAACCCATCTCAGCTCCAAGAAGATACACCGATCTAAACCTGTTGCGGGTTTAACATCTGGATCCTCCATCAGCTCATCTAATGAGGCAGAGCTTAAAGAAACAGTATCTTCAAGCAGTGATGAAGGGCGATCAAAAAAGAAAATAAGGCTGACTAAAAAACATTAAACAAAGAGGGATATGCATGGCAGGCTTAAAAAGCACCATGGCAAGGTTAAAGGTCAACCCACCAGCATATTAACCAATTGATGATTGATCCCTTTGCTTTTTCAGTCCAAACCAGGATTTTTGTAACTCCTAATGAAGATACTATTTTTAGCCGTAGCAAAAATTGGAGGCAATCGATTTGTTTGCGAAAATACTCTTCGGACATCTTCCGAAGAGGTTTGATAGCTCTAAGATGGAGAAATACGATGGGAGTTGAGATCCAAACAACCAACTGGAGCTGTTCAAGAACTTCATAATGAATTTTGATGACAATGATAAGCTATTGTGTATGGTCTTCTACCAAACTTTTAAAGTGCCCTCAAATGGTACAACAATCTTCATCAGGGTGTATAAGAAATTTTGATACGTTCTAGGTTGCCTTCCGGAGGAAATATTTTGGAATGAAGGAACTCAAAGGTAATGTGGAAACCATTATTCATTGTTCTCATGATCCGAACGAGTCCTTAAAGGAGTACATCAATCATTTTGTGAACACAAAAAATGGGGTAGCATATTGTTTTGAACAAGTCGCAATTGCTTCCCTTAGACAAGGTTTAAATCCAGGTAATCTAGCAGATTCAGTGACTCGGAAGAAGGCTATGACCTAGGGTGGTTTGTTGAATCAAGTGGGAAAGCAAATCAATGTAGAAGAGACTAAAAAAACCAGAGTACACCGCCAAAAGAGGTCTACTATTACAACGACAACTCCTCCAGCTACTAATCAGTCCGGTTATAGGGAAAAAGAGACTGGACATGGGTTCAACAGGTCAACGTAGAATCAGTCTAACCAAACTCAGAGCCAACATGTCAGAAGTAAGAGGGAGCCCTAGGTTCAGCCTGAGTGCTTTATTGAGTTAGGGGAGAGTGTGGCTACAATTTATGACAAGGCTAAGAATGAGGTGCATTTAAGAGAACTGACTGCTAGCACACAACTTCATTATCTCACTACCCACTACTCTAAACATTAAATTCCTCAAAACACCCCAAACACATTACAAAATTACCCTCAGACATAAATAAACCACACAAACCTTGATCAGATGAAGCACTTGAACCGGATTTTTTAAGAAGTAGGTGGAGCTGAATATAGTACTTTACTCATCACATAATCTTTCAAACGAGCATATAAAACCTTACGACATTTTCCCTATCCAGCTGTGTCTATTAAGATACAACTACACTCTGTGAAATTACACTACCGTTGGTCAATGGTTAAAGCATCGATGTAGCCACCTTTGTCGCGATAGTATTTGTCTCCACAACGGAGGTCTTGAAAACAGACACCTTCGTTGCTACAACCGATCCCTCATCCCTCATCTGCACCAACTCGTCATCTTTCCAATACTCAGGAATGGCAAATGGTGTAACAAAAACAATAGTTCATGGATCTCTTAAATCATATGATTCAACAACAACCATATACAGAAAAATATGCTAAAACAAATTCACATTACAAGAAATGAAAAATTCATGAATTTCTCAATCATAGACTTTTCATCCTTTTTGCCTAAACGAATAACTCATAAAACACACTGCCGACTACGACTAACAATTTTATTTGTCATAAACTTTAATCATGCACATAACATAAACACCCAAAAATAGAGAGCTAAAAGTACAAAATGAAGGCACCATATAGTACCTCAATACGGGTCTTGAAACACAAAACATATGGAGACATTTTATTAATCAAAGTTCATGCAGCAAGAATACATTCCCCCAAATATTTAAGCAGGAAATTACTCTCAAAACCTTAAAACCCGAGAAACTTTTAAAATTTGGTAGCGTTTCTATTCCACCCGACCATTTTGTTGAGAAGTACCAACACATGAGGTTACAAAATAATGCCTTGTTCATAAAGGAATACTTCATAGAAGATAACTTAGTTTCATTATCACTATGCATAATTTTAATGAGCACCACCAATCGAAAAAATATTGTTTTTACCCCATAAATAACAGTATTTAATTCAAAACATGATATAGCTTTAACATCACTCAATAAAAAAACATTAACATGTCAGATTAGCGTGAAAACATGCATCATGAAGTTGAGCTTAATAATCACTAACACAAGAAATAAAAGGAAAATATTGTATTATCTTAGTTGAAGGGTGCCGTAATCTATGATGCCATAACCCAAAATATCTTTTGACTATACTACTACATGTTAAGATCATTGCAATGCATTGAAATTAGTACATTCCACCTCTTCTCTCACTAAACTTCCTCAACCAACGGTCTTTTATAACACAACCAGACTTCACATAGTAAAGAATGCAATCCAATTTATTAGTTAAATGAGAAATGATAATTAAATTACAATTAAGATTTAGGATAAGAATAAATCGTATGTAAAACCAAATCATAAGATAATCGAACACTGTAAAATTAACGTGCGATAGTTATTGAATCATCTAAAGAACTCACGAAACATTTAGGAATATCGGTCATATTACCCAATAAAAAGACAGTACCAGTCATGTGATCTGAAACACCTGTATGAATAATCCAACAATTGATAGAAGACTCACCAATCATCCCAACAGAGCTAGAAGGGAAACTAATTAGGTCGGGAACGTTATCGGATTCGTCATATAAAGCGGGTGTGAGGTAACTAACGACAACGAATACATATATAGGAGCTGAGCGACGAGACGACGTATCAAGGGGGTTGAGCGACAAGGATGTGTGGCGGTGGCTAGGGTTAGTGTAAAAGTATTAGCATGTAGTTTATATATTCGTCTAATAATCCCAAATTTGATAGATTAGTTTAACGGAGTTAGATGAATTGCATATAATATACATGTAAAATAATTATACGTGATTCAAGGGTAATATTCAAGAAAAAATAAATGCTATGGTATTTTTTGTTTTTATTGGCTCTAATATGATGATGAGAGAATAAAATCCTTAAACCTATTATAGTAGTTTTACATGTATATATGTACAATTCAGTTAAGTTTGTTAAACTATTCTATCAAACATGAGGCTATTAGACGAATAAATATAAATTACATGTTAATACTCTTACACTTACAAGAACAGATTGTCTAAACTCCTGATTATTCATCTTCCTCAGTTTCGTCTAGATCATTGGGAGCGATATCTTTTACATCTTCCTCAGCAAACATGTATAATGAGAAGCAGAATATGGTTCATAACCATATGAGCTCTTCTTATTTTTTTGTCCGTAAATAAAACCATAATCTATGCCAATAATGTTCGGACTGGTTTTATTTCAACCATAAAAACATATTTTGGAGAATTCTTCTTATGTCTTAAATAAATCACAATATAACTTGATTTTCTTGTATGAGTCTGAATCGCATGTTTGGCTAATAAATTTGAATCCTACCGCTACCTTAGAGGTACTTTTGCAAGATGATAGAAGTTTTCTTCTTAGATATACCTCAAAATATTTATGGCAGAGTTCCGATTTCCATGTGATATTTGGATTCATGGTAAAAATGTTGGATTAAACAGCCGTACAAGAGAAAATACTAGTATGTTGTCTTAGATAAATCCATAAAATCCCGCCAGGTACATTCTCTCTCAACCTTGACACAAATGGCAGTAACTCATATATTACTTTATAAAATTGATCCAAATCCAACTGTCAAATGGATCTTAAATTGGTCAAAGTGTTGTGAGATTCGTAAAACTCACACCAATTACTTGATGTATGCAACAAAAATTGAAATAGACAACCAATAACAATATGATACAACAATAATAATCTAGAGCCTAATTAAATATGCATAAATATAAAAAACACAAACAATTGTTTACCTAGTTCAATCAATCGACCTACATTCGGGGGAGAGAGAAACTCTATATTTTACTATCTCACAAAGTGTTTTACAAGATAATTTCCCTCAAATGAGTTACAAGAATAATCCTTTACTCTTTACGATACACACTTCCGTAAAACTATTTCAAGATCTGCTCAAGATTTCAACTAGTTCTTCAGGTAATATAGAAACTGGAAACTCTCATATGTCTTGAATAAGAGATACATATCAAATATCAAGTAGTTAAAATATATGTTTCTGGTTATTCATCTTCCTCAGCGCCAGTTAGATCCTCATAAGCAATATATGTTCCATCTTCCTTAATAAACATGTATAATGAGAAGTAGAATCTCTGGTTCATAACCATATTATGTCTACATTTTCATTTTCTTGTCTTATCATGATCTTTTTCCTACTTTTTCCCCGTCAACAAAACCATAGTATATGCCAAAAAGGTTCGAACTGGGATTCTTTCAACCATAAAAAACATGTTTTGAAGAAGTATTCTTATGTCTTAAATGTATCACAAGGTAACTTGGTTCTATTGGATGAGTCTGAATCCCATGTTTGGCTAACAAATTTGAATTCTACCACTTCCTTGGAGGTATTTTTTCAAGATGATGGAAATTTTCTTCTTAGATATACCTCAACACAATTGTGGAAGAGCTCTGATTTTCCATGTGACATTTAGATTCATGGTAACAAGGTTGGATTAAACAACCGTACAAGAGAAAATATTACTCTGCCTTCTTAGATAAATCTAGAAAATCCGCCCAGGTCCATTCTCTCTCAACCTTGATGCAAATGGTATTAACTCATACATTTTTTTATAGAATGGATCCAAATCTAATTGTCAAATAGATCTTAAACTGGTCATAGCGTTGGGAGATTCGTTAAACACACACCAATAAATTGATGTATGGATAACAAATTGAAATAGACAACGACAAACAATATGATACAACAATAATAATTAAAACAATTAAATATGAATAAATAAAAAACAATACAAATAATTGTTTACCTAGTTCAATCAATCGAACTACATCCGGGGGAGAGAGAAACTCTATATTTTACTATCTCACAAAGTATTTTACAAGATAGTTTCTCTCAAATGAGTTACAAATATTTACTCCTTACTGTACACATTTCCCTAAAACTCTTTCAAGACTCTATTCAATATTTCAACTACCTAGTATTTGAAACTTATATTTTCTTCAAGACATAAGGATTTTCTAGTTTCTATATTACATGCATAGTCTGCATCCACATATCCTCCAAATACCTAGATATGTTCTTGTATACTTCAGACCAACCTTCTTTATTCTCGTCCAATTAAACAATTAAAAAATATATTAAAAATTTACTAAAAAATTGAAAAATATAGAATAAATAGGTAGATCGCTGACTATTCCTTAGATTGTTTCACAACTCCCCACTCAGGGGATGTTCGTCCTAAGGGATACACTCGATTATTAATATATTATAGTAGTGTGTTAGAGCTCTCTTTTTATTAGAAAATTGGGTTGCCAGTCAGGACCCATTCATATATCTCAGCACCCATTTCAAAGCTCGTCATTGAACTTAGCTCGGGTTTACCATAAACCGACTTATTACACTAATTGCATATGAAAAATATGGTATACTAAAAATTATACCATACATAGTGCCTCTAAACTACTTTCATATGAAGTACTCTCCATCTTTTTATATCACACACGAATTGAGGAAACTATTTAACTAATAACTTTGAATAAATGACCTAGTAGAGTGTTTACTACCTAAATATCTTTCATTCGAAACCGCTTTACCACTTTTTTCCAAGTAACTCTACTAAGATAAGAACAACTCACCTTTACTCTAGTCTCTTATGATATCCATCCCAATTATCCGTAATGCATTACCAATACCTTTCAATTCAAGTTCACTATTTAAATACATCTTGAACTTTGAATTCTCTTTCGTGTCAAAACTTGTTAAGGATGTCATCTACATAAATGAGAAGATAAATAGTGAATTTCATATCCCTCTTCATCATGTACACACAAGTGTAATAGTTGCTTCTCACAAATTTAACCTTTAATAAGAAACCATCAAACCCATGATACCACTGCCTTGGATTCTGCTTCAACTCATACAAAGATTAGTTTAACAAATATATTTTTGAGTTATCTCCATCAAACCTTCTAGTTGTTGCATGTAAATTATTTCATTTAAATCTTCATGTAAGATTGCAATCTTGAAATCCATTTATTCTAACTCAAGATCGTACATATTTACAATTTTCATAAAAAATCTTATCGAACAATATTTCACCATTGGTGAAAGATCATACCTTGGTGCTTCAACCCCTAGTATACATTCTTTCCTTTCAAACACCTATTTGTTACTAATTACCCTTTTGTTCATAGGTAATGTTACAAGATTCCAAGCTTGGTTCTTCTCCAATGAAATATTTACTTTTTCATTGCCTTCAGCCACGCTTGTAAATAAATTCTTCTGAATGCCTTCTTGAAGTTCTTTGGTTTTGAGTCTTGCACCTCTTCAATAGCCTTCAAAACATAAAACATCAGTCATCATAACCATATATATTAGTTGGAGTAATAAATCTTATCTCATACTAGTTAATAACCCGAAGCAGTTATTATTTGAACTTTATTCAGGTTCTTGAGTCTAATCCTCTTATTCCTCTCATGAATGGAAGATTCCACCTTAAATTTAATTTTCTACTCCTGTTTCTGGCATTAAATCTAGGATTTTACACTTAATCCTCATCCGAGTCTCATCAAAGGTAATACCTCTGCTTATTATAAACTTTGATCTTCCAGGTTTCATCTTCCAGTACTTATAACCCTCCACACCTTCATGATAACTAATGAAAACATAATTCACAGTGCTAACATCAAGCTTGTCATGTTTGACATGGGAAATTACCAAAGTTCCAAAGACTTTCACGTTGGATTAGTCTGTAGGTCGACCAACGTAAAATCAATATGTGTCTTTAGATTTATTCATGTTGATGGAAATTTATTTATCAAGTACACTACCGTACCAAGAGTTTCTCCCCATAAAATTTTGAATAACCTATGTCCCAACAACATGCACCTCACCCATTCTATCAAATTCCTATTTATTATTTATGTAAGACTATTTTGCTACGGTGTGTATGCAAGGATTCTAAACATCTTTATAACTTTGTTCCTTCAAAAAATTATTAAAATGATCTGAAACAAACTTCAGGCGATTATCAGTTCTAAAGATTTCAGTTTAGTTCATTTTTTATTTTCAACAAGAGTATGCCATTTTTTAAAAGTATCACTTTTATTTTTAATGACATGCACGTATATCCGTATAAAATAATCATCAATTATGCTAAGAAAATATAAACACCCTCCATGAGTGGAAACATGTGTTATACCCCAAATATCCGAGTGAATATACTCAAATGGCCTACTCAACTTGTTCATTCCCACCCCAAACTTCACATTGTGTTGTTTGTCTAGTGTGTAGTTATCGTAAAACTCTAGTTTGTTCAAATTTCCTTATCTTAGAAAATTCGGTTAAGCTAATTCAAATAAATCTATTTCACTGACATGACCCAACCTCAAATTCTGTAGTTTAGTTGTGTATGAATTTTTACACTAGTTAATTTCAGACCATTTGCTAACACTAGATCATCAAACATGCTAATGAATATTAAATTTCTCTTAAGTTCGGGAATATACTTGACATCTTTAAAAATAGATCACGATCATCAAATAATTTGATTCTGATAAAACTCATACCTTGATGTTTGCACGCCTTATAAATACCAACACTTATAGCTCTGCTTATTTTAATTCCAAGGTCTCATAGTTTTCCTTTCTTGGACAAATGTGATATGAGCATCTTGAGTCTATGAACAAGGTTTTCTCAGGTTCCCAACTTGCCGCTACTAGTGCCCTTCATATTCAACTACAAAAATCTAAGCAGACGAACTACTACTGCCTCCTCTCTGAGGACAGACCTTCTTGAAATGATCGTGGTTATGATAATGATAACATTTCAAATATGAGATGTCATCACTAATCTTTGAATTAGACATGAGACATGTGTCTTTTCTCTCTCATTCTCTATTTGTTATCGTTTTTCCCATTGAGACATACAACAATTTTTTAACAATATTCTCGAACTTTAATCTTTAAAGTTTGTCAATTCCTTGGTTCTTAAAGCTTATTGGACTTCATCCAATGTGATTGTGCCTTTTTTTGCCATAAAGCATGTTATATTTGAAACTCTCATATGATCGGGTTAAAGCACACAACATGTATATGGATTTTTCTTCATCTTCCAAGTTCATATCAATGTTCACCAAATCATCGATAATCTTGTTAAACTCTATTAACTGCTCCATTATCGACTTGGTCTCCACCATATAATAGAAATAAAAGTTATTATTTCAGACATTACCTATGTGCTAACGACTTGGTAATATATAGTGAGTTAAGTTTAGACCAAATAGACACAACATACGTTTATTTAGATACTTCTCTTAGTACCTTGTCCCATAGGCACATGATAATGGTACTAATTTCTTAACATTCATCTCGGTTTTCTCTACGGCTGAACGATGCGATGACATTTGTGTTTCTCTCTTTAACACCTTAAAAATTTCTATTGATTAAAATTTCCCTTGTCTTCACCTTCCACAACCCAAAGTCATTACCTAGTGAAATTCTAAATATACCACTTTGAACCCATGGTCATTAATTCGATTGATCATTTGCCTCACAATGGGCGCCATTTATTGAAAAATTTGTTAAACTCGCACCAATAACTTGATATGTGGAGTAAAATTTGAAACAGGTAACCAAAAACAATAAGATAAAACAATATTAATGCAGAACAATAGTAAATATCCATAAAATAACACAAACAATTGTTTACCCAGTTGTCAATCGACCTACATTTGAGAGAAAGAGAACCTCTCCAATTTACTGTCTCATAAATTATTTAATAAGATAGATTCTCTCAAATGAGTTAAAGAATAAGCTTTTACTTCTTAATTTAACCACCTCTCTAAATCTTTTTGAAGATTCTTGTCAAGATTTCAACTACTTAGTTTTTTAAAAGTATATTTTCTTCAAGGCATATGAGACTGTTTATAATAGTATCTTTCTTTATCCAATAAAACAATTACTTACTTTTTAACATAATTAGCTAAATTTGTTGTGACTAATTCTTTCACAGTTGATCATTTATGTCATAATAATACCCTCGCCTATGAGACCCTCTCCTAAAAGACCCACGGGTAGAAGACCCTGCCGCATCTAAAAGATCCTCGTCTATAAGACTCTGCCTCATCTAAAATAACTTTGTCTAAAAGAGCATGCCTTATTTAAAAGACCCTCTTCTAGAAGACCCTCGGCTAGAAGAACCTCTGGTAAAATCCCTACCTCATATATAAGAACTTTCATCATCTAGAAGACTTAACCTCGTCTAAAACACATTACCTCATTTAGAATACCCATCCTCATATAAAATTTCCAAGGAAAACCCAACATAAAGTTTTGGCGATGTTCGAGAAATGCTATCGAATTACATCTACAATTTCAACAATATGGCCAACAAGAACGAGAGCTATTCCAATTACTCTCTTTATAATTATTATCTCCTTTCTTACTTTGTCATATGTATTACAAGTTACACCAAGCAGCTCTTGTCGCTAGAAACATCCAAGATATGGACCTCTATGTTTAAAGGCTTTTGAGCCTAGCTCCCAGAACGACTGGGACTTGAATGATTTTCAGGTCAATATAAAAGAAAAATAACAAAAGGACCATATACATAAATTTAAAAAAGATAGATTTGCATCTATGCTTCCAAATTCTTTGTCACTCCACAACAGCCGGATCTGCCAACTGATTTTTTATTGATAAAGTTCCCATCTTACGAAACTATTATACTACCATTTGTATTCCTCAAGCTTAGCAAGGTTTGTTTCCAAAACTATGTCAAAAATATTTTGTGAAACCATTAATGGTTGGATATCTTGATTAAATATAGACGACTTTAAGAAGAGTTCCGACCATCGGAGTTGGTGAAGTAAACAAATTAGATAAAGCTACTGGAAATATTCGGGTGAAGGTTTATCGCGATCAGCACAGGCTGGTTGTGACAAAGTGTCAAGAACTAAAACAATAAAGACTTTACCGCGATCAACACAAGATCGCAACAAAGGTCTAAGTATGAAACTCTATAACTTTATGGAGACCAATGTTGGCTTACCTTAGTTATTCTTCGAATAACTGATGCAAATGAACTTTTTCTATAACCTGAACATGGCTGGTCGCAAAATATTATACGTCTGGAACATTAAATTTCCGAAAATATGTCTCTTGAATATCATGACTTCACCTATGGTGTTATGAATCATTATAAAATTTTAGAAAATTTTAATCATTTCTATAAATAGGTGATTATTTAAAGAACATAAAATATAATCTTAACAAATCTCTCTTATGTTAAAATATCTTTTTTTATACTCGAACATTCCCATGTTGATTATGATATTCTATTTTCTTGTAAGATCAATATAAAAGCTTGTATGTCCCAAGAAAACTTGTTAAAACGGCCTAAGCAATAGAGGGGACCATAATTATTCTTTTTGGAAAGTGTAATCATACATGTCTCAAGATTTCATATTTTTTGGTGATTTTTTTATAAATCTCTATAGAAATTTGTCTTGATAAAATTATGTAAGTTATTGTTTCCAATATTTATTTTAAAAAAAATCAATCGTGGACGTGGAAATAAGTATTATTATGAATAAACTATCAATTTCGAGTGGATCCATGTTGTGGAGCGAACTGTGCAAGGAGGAAGGACATAGTAACATCATGGACATTGGATTTCAGACATGAAGCATGCTAAGGAGAAAAATAGGTACGCTTAAATCTCATATGACTAAAGGTGTAGTTCATAAGATTTTAGTTGATAATCTTCTTATCCCTTAAAATTTTGAATGTGGAAACATAGTTAAAATATTTATGTCCGCAGAGACAGAGGAATATTTGATTGGAAGAAATTCTATGAGTATTAACATAAGAAATTTCCAATTGAGTGATATTACATGCCATAGATTTGGCCTAATTACAATAAATTTCAATTTTCAAAATTAGAGTGAAGTTATAAAAAATATAGAAAACAAGTTGTAGCAATGGTGATGGAAGCCAACATTGTAGAAGACAAATCTTTTGACTGGGGATATGATATATTTCGCTCATGATAGAGAACTATTCAAATCATATAAAATGATACTGATGCATGTAAGACGCAAATGGGTTTAAACCAACATATCAAAAGTTAAAGGACGTGGAAATGTTGAGTTAATGTTTACATATGGAAAAGTGATCACTCTCATCAATATTTTATATGTTTGGGACATGAACAAAAACTTGGTGTATGGTGATTTTTTGGTTAAGACGAGAATTTGTTTTGTTTACGATTCCGGTAAACGCATTCTAACAAAAGACGATATCTTTGTTGGGAAATGATACTCAAGTAATAGAATGGTGAAACTAAATACTATAAAAAAATCAGTAAATAGAATGCATAATTGTACTTATGTTTGTTCTCGTAATCACTATTTATTATGACATGATAGACTTGCTCATATAGGACATAGTATAATAAAAATAAAATTATTAAAATGGACTTATAAAATGTGATATATGTTTATATGAAAAATAAAACTTGTGTTTACAATCAAAGATGATTAAAAAGCCTTACAAATTCATTGAAAGATGCACAAAATAGTTAGACTTAAGACACAATGACATATGTGAGTTAAATGGTATATTGATGTGTGGGGGTAACATAAGTATGAGGCCTTTCTTATGTTTAAGATCTTTAAAGCGAAAGTAAAAATTCAATTAGACACTAAGATTCAATCCTTACGGACTAACAAAGGTGGGGAGTATATTTTAGGAGAATCTTCTAGTTTTTGTGAAGATCATGGGTTACTTCATCAATTCTCATGCCTTACACACCACATCAGAATAGATTGGCCGAGCGAAAAAAATAAATCTTTACTTAGATGACCAATGCCATGTTAGTTAATTCAGATTTATATATTAATTTATGGGGTACGTCTATTTTAACCCCATGTTATATTCTAATAATATTCCTCTTTATAAAACCTGATGTTTCCATACAAGTATGAAAACGAAAAAAACCACATAGACTACTTTAAAGTGTGGGGGTGTTTAACATTTTTCAAAAACACGGATCTAAGAAAACTAAAA
Organism: Limnanthes douglasii subsp. nivea; assembly: GCA_036936605.1. Lineage (NCBI taxonomy): Eukaryota > Viridiplantae > Streptophyta > Magnoliopsida > Brassicales > Limnanthaceae > Limnanthes > Limnanthes douglasii. The sequence goes on along the minus strand of JAUPFV010000005.1, from coordinate 168,335,236 downwards.
TTAAGTTCTAAAACTATAAGGTGTGTGTTTATTGGTTATACGACCACTAACAAAACTCACATGGTATTAGTTTTAGAATCTAATATGGTATTTGAATAAATAGAAACAAGGTTATTTCAATCCAAATTATATGATTATAATAGGATGCAAACCACTGTCAAAAGTGAAGAAATTTAAGGAACCTTGTAAGAGTTATAGGGAATATATATATATATATATATATATATATATATATAAACATTAAGGATCCAATAAGATATATTCTCAAACGATTTCTTTCTATTTAGTAGAAGGAAGTTGTGAAGAAATCACCCGGAATATTCTGATAGTGATTTTTGGAAGACGAATCCAAGTCATATAAGGAAGCAATAACGTATCAAGATTCCGCATTTTGGAAAGATATTATATTACTTATGAGATGGATTAAATAATATCAAATCAAATTTGGAGGTGGTGGACTTACCTTCGAGTTTAAGACCAATTGGTTGCAAAAAGAAATTTAGGAGGAAATGCCACACAAATAGAAACATTCAAGCTTTCAAAGCAAGATTGGTAGTAAATAGTTTTCACCGAAAAAGCTCAATAAATTATTTTGACATATATGCTCTAGTAGCAAGACCAACAAGCATAATGATTCTTTTTGCAATTGCATCGGTATACAATTAAAAATTTAAGCAAATAGATGTCAAAGCCCAAGGTTTTTTTTACTTATGTGGAATGCGTCTAAGGTATGTAGGCTTGTTAAGTCATTTTATGATTTTAAAGAAAGAGATAAGAAGTGGCATGAAAAGTTTGATCACACTTTTGTATATGATGCTTTACACATAATACGGTGGACACGTGTTTATACACTAAAATTCGTGGTGATTTAATAATTATTGTGTGTCTATATGGAGATGATTTCAATATATTAAGTAATGATATGAAAGGGATTGCCAAAATTTTAAGAAAACCAATACACTATTTTGCATATGTAAGAATCAATATTCGACTAAACAAACCATAAAATAACGATCTGATTATCGTGATCAAGATGAGGAACAAAATAAAAGAAAGCATAAATAAAACCAACAATAAAAGACAATATTTAACGTGATTTGGATTATGAAGAAATCGAACACCCACGGGAAACGGACACTTTTGTTATTTATAAGTAGGTTACATAAGGACTCCCAAACATAAATTACTCAATCACTCTTTCAAACAAAAGATGACGTGATTTACATAACTCTTTCTTCAGTGTTGATCTCTCACCTTCCTTAAATCTCAAAAGACCTAGAGCTAGTTTCTCTCTCTCAACAAATATGCAGTTGACGGTTCACATCACATATTGCATCAAAATATGTTTTTTTCTATTTATAGGTCTATGCAAAACCCTAATTCTTTATCAGACGCTCTATATTAAATGCCATTGATCAACAGTTGAAATAACTATACTCAATTGTCTTTACGACTATTTCAGCTCACAGAGAAATTTCTTTAACAAACATACATAACCTTCATCTCCTTCTTTAAAAACCTTCAGTTGACATATGTAAATTTTATATTCCAGTTTACCATGTAAAAATGACGTAATAACATCCATTTGATTTATCTCAAGATCAAATCTAGCAACAATTGACAACGCAACCGTGGTGGAGGATTATTTCAGAACCGGCTACAATATTTCATCAAAATCCACACTCTCTTTTTGTGTAAAGCCCTTAGCCACGAGCCTAGCCGTGTATCTGGATAACGCAACACCATGATACCTAGATTCCTCTTGAATATCTATGTACTCCCATCCAACTTTTGACCCTTTGAATGCTTCAAGAATCCAGGTGTTCATCTTTTTGAGAGCTCTCATATAATTTTCATGGGTGTAAGCCACTTCTCTTTGTCATTAATCTTGATATAATCATGATATCTTTCGGGTTAAAAAACATACCCATGTAGTACTTCATTCAAGAAACCATAATGAGGTACACCTGTAAAACCATACCTTTGGGGTTGTTTGCTTGGTTTTCGTGCTCTATCCCTCATCAATTGATAACTATCACGTTCATGTTGCTCTCACATTTGATCATCTACATGTCCTCGAACACCTTACCTTTGGTTTGTTTTTGGCTGATGCAGGGGTTAAACTTCCTCTACGCGATCTGAAGTGAAACCAAGCCCTAAATTTTCTTCAGCATAAGTATCACCAACTTTACTTTGTAGATCATATCCATCATCAATTTCACATTTATTCCTTGCAGTACTAGGTTGAGTCAGCATTGTGTTCTTTAATAGCATGTCCTCCTCATTGAAATCCACGTCCCTTCTTATCAAACTCTTCTAATGTCCATGTTCAAGGCACCACAACCTATACCCTTTTGCTCATTCCAAATAGCAAAAGAACACACATTTAATTGATCTTGGCTTCAACTTATCCTTCTTCTCATGTACGTAGACAATACATTCAAACACTCTTAAATGTTCTAGCTTAGGTTTCTCTCCAGTGCAGGACTCTTGAGGACAAAGAAAATCAAATGCCGTAGATGGACTACTGTTGATGATATATGCAGCAGTTGTCACGACTTCTCCCCGAACTTTTAAACTATATAAGTTGTATAAAGCATACATCTAACCCGTTCCATACGGGTTCAGTTTATTCTCTCAGTAATCCTGTTCTATTTTGGAGTCCCACATACAGTCCAATATCTAGAAATTCAAAACTTTGCACAATAGCTAGTGCCTCCTTATTCACATATTCTAAGTCGTTATCAATACGAAGCTTCTTGAGTATTTTCTTGGGTTAATTCTCTACCAAATCTTCCAGTTCATAAAGACAGCAAATGCTTGATCTTTGGAGTTCGAAAGTAGAACCCATACCTTTCTGGAATAATCATTAATCAACGACAAAATTACCTTGAACCATCTATGGTAGGTTCCCACGCTGACCCCAAAATGTATGAGTGAACATAATCAAGTACTCTGTTAGATGTCTGGTTGCTACGCATAAAATTCACCCTCTTGATTTTACCCAAAAAAAATATCTTTCACAAAAGTTCAGCTTGCGAACTATCGTACCATCTAACAACGCTTATTTATTTAATTCACCGGTTATTTCTCACTTAAATGCCCCAACTGATGATGCCACAACCTAGTAGAATTCTTCACCACACTAGACACACCTCTACTACTATGTTACCCTCAGTAACTAATACACCATTAGTCATATAGTCTTTCATAAGAATAAGGGGCCTTACAAAACCCTCACAATGTCATCTTCATCCTTATACGTAAACCTTTCTTCATCTAAAATCCCAATAGAAAGAAAGTTACGTTTAAGTTCAACTACAAACCTTACATATTTAATTAATCTCTCAAGAAGGTTATGTTTGACATCACATGATTCATCATTGCCGAGAATCACCCTTCAACCACCAACCATATGCAGGTCTTAAAACCAATAAGAAGTCATATGAAATGATGCACCCAAATCGAGCACACATTTATTGCTGTACCTACAAGAGTAAAAATTCATTAACCCATCAGCATACTAACAATCATCATACATCACTGTAGTATCTGCGGTTTCTGTCTTCTGATAGTTGTTTCCCTTTTTCTTCAACCGAGAGTTTTCTCTCCTCTTACTTGAATCTTTTTTTCTAAAAGATCCTTTACACTCAGTATGTGCCCTTTTGAGTTACCCTTTAGGACACTTTTTATTTTTAAGATCTTTGGTGTTCAAGACACTTTTGACTTCAGCCATCGCAAGAGAGTATTTCCCATAGAGTATGGTGTCTACAAAGTGTTCATACTCTTTCAACAGATAACTCAAAATGATGATTATTTGATCCTCTTCCTCCACTTCGACACCAACTGTATTTAAGTCGAGTATTATTCAATTGTAATTATCTAGGTGCCTTTAGATATTTATGTTGTTATCCATTGACTGTAAAGCTATTGATTCAGATATATAATGTTTGCCAAGGACATTTTAATGTAAATCATCTCTAACCGATTCCATATACCCAACGTCGTAGACTTTTAGATACCTCTCGTAGCATTTCATATACCAAGCTCGGTATCAGATAACTATGAGGTTTAGACAGTACACTGACATTAACTTGTGTAGATTTATCATTGATAGCAGCTGTCAATCCTTTTTGTATTAGGTAAGATTTATTAGGTAATTCTTCAGAGATTGAAATCATTAGATTCGTTGATCTATTTCAAGGTTAAGCTTCATGAAACTCATCTTTTTTTGGTTTTCCAGTTTCTAAGCGAGATCTTCTTCTTCAACCTACATATCTATGACCGATCTAATTTTTTTTACAATTGGTTCACGCTCACCGCACCAATTTTTGAGAAAAACCAATACACCGTTTAACTTGGACAAGAAGTAATTAACTGTTAAACAAACTTATAGAAGAATAATCTGATTATCTTGTTTACTACGAGCAACAAAATAAAAGAAAATATAAACAAAGCCCAATACATGAGATAATATTTAACATGGTTCAGATTTGTGAAGAAATCCCACATCAACGAGCAACAGACACTTCTTGTTATCTATAAATAGGTAATATAAATACCATGAAACACAAATTACTCAATCACTCTTTGTAAGTTGATTTACATAACCCTCTCTTTAGCATTTATCTCTCATCTCACTTATCTCTCAAAAAACCTAAAGTTAGTTTCTCTCTCACAGTAAATATCTAGCTTCTGGTTCACATCACACTTTGCATCACATATCTTCTTTTATCTATAGGTTTAGGAAAAACTCTAATTCTTCATGAGACGCTCCAGATTAAATTCCATTAGTCATTGGTTGTAATAACTCATACTACATTAATATAAGAAATCCCAATTAACATAGCATACCTTATAAATATAATACTCCACTTTGGCTTAGTATTACGTGATCAAACACACTTTCGACCAAATGGGTGATTCCGGTCAGTTTGCTTTGATCATTTTACTTCAACTAGACTGCTTCGACTTAACAAGTATTTCATTTGACCCAATGGTCACCAATATTTTACAACTTGTATCAGCCTTTATGATCAATATACATCTCTACAACTAAGTCATTGATCAAGCACCATGGATTTTTAACATTTTTTACATATACGTGTGATGGTAGATCTAATACCAATATAGTCCTTCGAAAATACCTCCGTTTATGAGTTATTTATAGCCCACACCTAACAAAAATGAAGATGTTCTTATCATATATATTTAAGATGAAGGATCTTAATAAAGTATACACTAGTTTAGGAATTAATATATTCAAAATAATGCGGGTTATGTCCTAAGTCAATCCCATTACATTAAGAATGTACTTAATAAGTTCAAACATCTAAAAATCAAGAGAACACAAACAAAATTTCATCCTTATTTAGATCTTGGAAAAAATAAGATAAGAGCGGTGTCTCAATTAGAACATGTTAGTGTGATACGAAGCTTAATGTATGCGGTTTTACGGTTAATAAATTGAGTCAATTATGAGTAATCCAATTACGACACATTATAATGCAATTAGATTGGTCTTAGGGTACTTACAAAAGATTAAGGACATATGCTTCAAATATTATAATTTACATGGGTTACTTGAGGGATAAATGGATGCAAGTTGGATCACTAGTCTAGTCAATAACAAATCGACTATTGGGTGGGTGTTCATATTTGCAGGTGGTACAGTTTCTCAGGGATCAAATAAACAAACATGTATATCTCACTCGAATATATAGTCTGAGTTCATAGAGTTGGACGCAACAAATAATGAGATGGAATGGTTAAAAGATCTATTATTAAAGATATCATTCACTTGAAAGGGAGATAGTAATACGTATACATTATGACAGTCAAACAACATTAGGTAGAGCATACAATGACATCTACAATGGGAAGTCTAGACATAAGTCTAAGACATGAGTATGTTAGACAACTAATTTAAAATGGAATTATATATGTCTCATATGACATTTGAATGAGAACTTAGTGGATCCGTTTACCAAACCATTAGCTCGAGAAATTGTAAATTATATATCTAGAGGGATGAGACTAAGACTCTTAAAATAATTATTTTGAAATAATCGCGACCCAATTTGACTATAGAGAACCTAAACATCTAATTTGCAATTGGTAAAAGGTTCAACATATAGATAAATTAGAGTCTCATTTGTGATGAGTTTGAGATATATTGGTCGTTAACATGGAGGATAAGTTCAAGAGGCATTTTTAATATAATTCAATCTAAGTGGGACATGTGATTCTATATATAACGAAAACACTATAAGAATTGTATCTATGAGAATTTAAACGTGGTGCCACCTCTCATGAGAGAATTCATCACTTTCAAGTTTTGATAAAATAAATTGCGTGTCTGAGATCGCTGGTTAGGTCATATGGGAGGTTGGTTCAAAGTTACCAATGCCCATATTTTCCGACTTAACGTTTCTATATTTGCACCAAGGTAAAATTCAAAGCTATTGGAAATTTTTTCGGGTGAGTTTTATCATAAGGGTATGAATCGTACTCATAAATCGATATCGTTTATTACAACACCACTCAAGCGAGATAGCTTCCTCATGGACAGTAGGCCAACAATATCTCGTAAGTAAGATCTTATTATGGAGGTTTTATACCTACGGTGAGAACCTTCCTCTTATTCATATAGATTCTTGAGTATGAATGTGGATTCATCCAAGCCTAAACATTGTAGTAGGGATCATTAGAGACCTTGTTGGTAGATAATTTTATCGAGTAAGGTGTAGTGCGTGGATCATATTTTAAATTTTTTAACTTTGGCTTTGTCAGTTGGGGGCGTCAATTACACAAGGAAAACTCATACTTAGGTTTTCCAATCGTGTGACTCGTTGATGGACATGACCTTGAGGTTGTTTTAGAAGGCTCAATCATTTTTGGTTTGGAGATAGTCGATAAGTCCTCGGTAATAACCCATAATTCAAAATCAGTGCTTCCCACATAAACCAATACATTGCATATTTCATTTTCAACATCTGGTAAATGTCCGTATTGCACTTGTTCAAATTTAGAGGCCTTGGCCCATATTAGTGGTAGATAGAGGATGAAGGTATCCTTTTTGCTTTGTTTTGTCTTAATGCATGATTGTATCTTAAATGTCAATTATAAATCTCACACATCGTTCCCCATATATTTAGGCGAGTTATAGCACTTTTTTATTGTTGTTTTGTACACATATTCATTATACAAGAGAGGGAATCCAAATTGAATAGATTGGTAGAGAGAGTCTTTTGTAGGAATAATGAGCTAGATACTGGGACCAGATCCTTGGGATTAGTGTATAAGTGGGTAAACTGTTCAGCTTGGAACTCAGTGGGAAATATGTTAAACCATGAGGTTTGATAGTTGTTTAGGCCTCAAACTTGATCTTAAATTTTTTTAGCTCTACTGACAACGTCGTTAGCCTGCACGAGACTTCGAGCTTCTAAAGAACCTTCCTCAAAGGTAAATATGTCCGGATCACAATACTTGGCCTTGGAAATATGACCTTATATTATGGATATCGTAACTAAAGATATGAAGGACTTCTCGAGTTGCAGTTACTGAGTCTCATTAGGGAGGATAAATTTCTTGATGCAGTAGAAATCTTAGTAGGTGATCTCTTTAATTTTTTACAAGAATTGTATTTAAAACTCTGTTAAATATTTTAAGATAGAAGTAGAATTTGTCACCTGGGTTTAGCCATGTGAGGATTTTGGGGGAAGCCAAATGATTTTTGATTTTCCAGAATTCCTCGTCGCATTCATGTGTCTAGTTGAACTGCTACACATACTTGAGTACTTTGAATGATGGCGCATATTTTTTAAAGGCTCCGGAAATGAACTGGCTGAGTGTCGATAACTAGATGGTAAGGATTTGTACCACTCTGGTAGGTAGTCGGTCGGTAGGTAAGGATTGGTACCGCTCTGATAGACTGTGGTGGTTTCATCGTCTTTAGATTGTCTATATGAATTAGGTCTGTCTTGATCGTTTTATTTATGACCAAATAGCCCAAGAAGTTTTCGGAACGGGCTAAGAAGATAAAATTTTTCGAATTGAGTTTGAGGTTGATTGTTTGGAAATTTTCGAATGTCTCTTCCAAGTATCCAAAATGGTTTTATTTTCTCAGCTAGTGACTAGCATGCCACTAATATAAGCCTGAATTGTTTGCCTTATATGTCTATATAAGGCCTTATTTACCATATGCTAGTATGTCACACTTACATTTTTTAGGTCAAAGGACATTGTCTTATAGTAGTGGAGACCACACTTTTTCATAAAAACTATATGCTTCTTATCATCTGGATGCATGACTATTTAATTGTAGTAAAATATGCATCTATATAAAACACAATCTTGCCTGAAATAACATCCAACATATGGTTAATTATGAGACTGGGAATGGATCATTCGGGCATGCTCGGTTGAGATCAATGACATTCACGTTAATATTCCATTTATCATTTTTATTTTTTATGAGGACTGAATTCTATGTCCAAATGAGGTATAGTGCTTCCATGATGTGGCAAGTTGATGAAATCCGCGTTCATATTCCATTTGTCATTTTTATTTTTTTATGACAACTGGATTATATGTCCAAACGAGGTTAGTTCTTCCCTGATGAGGAAACTTTGTCCAAACCATTCGAAATTTATTTTCTCATGAGAGAAAGGTCGACAAATTTGTTTAATTGGCCGGTATCTACTATGGATTACTAACTTATGGTAGACTAACTGAGTCGGGACCTTTATGATATCTTGCAAAGTTGAAGATAAATATCCAAATTATTGGACAACAACACAAGATTTTAAGATTTTAGATCCCCTCGTATGCATTACCTTATGCGAAATGTGCCCCCAAAGGCCAACATAATATTTCCACTACTTCCCCATGCTTGATAATTCAGGTGCCTCCTATAGATCGTCTAGGTATTATAGGAAAATAAAAAACACGTTTAGTTATTGTTATCATGGAGTGAGCAGAGTGGCATACCATTATTTAACTACAATTTGGTTGTTCTGAATCACACTAATAATGTCATTACGGTGTAGTGTATACATTGGTGTATAGTTGATAAGATTACGCACATTTGATAGAGCCGTGGTCGGGCGAGGATAACGTTGTAGGACAATAGTTTGTCTAGGATCATGAAGAGACGTTTAATATATTTTCTATAAACCCCACCCAAGGCGACATCGAGTCTAAACTTATCGAGTATTAGAGTCTCGGCTCCCTTGATGCCCCCGACCACCATTTGAAAGAGCACGCGAGTTGCTATGATATGATTCGGTCGTAGATCTTTTTATACAGAATATTTGTAGAGCTACTTTTATCATTATACTGACCTTGACTCTTGTGATTTTGGTATTTATGACTAAATCATCTTTGTATATTCGTACAACTCATTTCATATCACATCTGTCAAATATAATCAGAGTAAATATGAACAATTGAGGTGTAACAAGCTTTTTTTTACATGTTAGATATTAAGGTCAACAATCTGAAAATTTTAGGAATTTTTTGTGATACATACGTTGGTTTCTTCAGCAATGGTTCCCGCAATTTTCTATCTCAGACCTAGATCTAAGAATTCTGGTTGATTCATACAAGGTCATTGTTTAGCCAATCGAGATCTATAAAGCCTCGTCGATGATGTATCAAATATAAATTTTCAAGACCTTATAATCCTGTATGTGATTGCCCTTTATCATTATGATACTTTCGAACTTATTTTGTCCCAACCTCTTCTCCAGATATAATCTCAAAATCAGCCATAGACCGTGATATGTACTCACTGAGCTTATTGTACTAGGTGTTCGAACCCTTTTGATTGGGATATTCACAATCTCTTCCCCGTTGTTGAGTATCCGCTCTAGGGTTCATGTTTTGAAAATAAAAGTGTCACTGAAATGGTTCAGTAATAGGTTTACGTGATTATACCTAAGTCATGAGTGTGGGATTGATGTGAGGTATGTTGGGTGGTAGGATGAATATGGTTTCTAACTTTCAAACATTATTGCTCCCATTATCTCTTCGATTTTGATTTCTTGGTCTAATTGCACTAGGAGCTCCCCAAAGTTTGGAGCCTTTAATTTTTTATGATGTTATTGTCTAGAACGTCGGGTAGAATTCCTTGATAGAATGCGACGCATACCATAAAGTCGTTGAGACGTTTTAGGCTATTTTTATGTTGAAAAACCTATGAGTGTAATTTTTCAAGATTTTATTGGGCTCTTGATTGTAGTGGATAATATAGTCTATGTCTCAATGAATTAATTTGCTACCAGTAAATTAATCTCGGAAAGTAATTTCAAATGTGTGAATCGAGCCCAGAGAAAAGAGTGAAACCATGTCATAATACTACCTTAAAATATCAGGGATAATACTCGGCAGAAGAGCTTCTAATTATCGTCAAACTCGAGCATCATGTTCTAGCATTACTCGATATGGTGTTCATAATATTCAGTTCCGTCCTATTTATCCATTATGAATGATTATCATCTATAGGGAGATATATCTGATTCCATATGTGATGACGCCAAACAATATCGCGAGTTTTGATTCCCTTTCCAAAATTATAATAGAGAGGAAGATTTTGGGCATTATGAGATAATTTAATCGACCCATTTCCTCTCCTATATTTTGCTCAACTCTAGGTAAAGCATGGTCTTGTTGATGAGGGTAAGAGGATCGTCTCCATGAATGAGATTGATAATGCTTAAGATGAAAATACTCATTATTATCATTAAATATTTTTTCGGATCATGCCCACGAATGTCTATCTTGGAGAGGTTTCCACCGTATGTAATGTTCTTTTTGTTCACAACATAAAGAACGGTTGGAAATTAATAGATAGTGTCTGATCAAAATAGATGAAGGATCATTACCTTCCTTTATATTATCCGGTTATATGGAAATTTGAATTCGGTTTGTAATCATTATCAATTGACGATTGCACCAATGGATCATTCCGCATGAGTATCCTTTGACGGCGATGATCAACTATATTATGGCATAAAACTCTTCCACATATTTTGATGCATATTGTTTTCTTACTGTTTGATTTTTTTTAATCGAATAAACTTCTATTAATAAGGGTAAAATTGAGACATTACAAAATTGTAGAGACTGATGAGTCCGAATCCTGCATGCTCCCCGGACAAGGACAGATCGGTCCAAGCTCTCCGGACCGGACAGATCACTTTGAACACTTAGCCCCACGGACTGTTCGAACTATGACAAAAGTACTAAAAAACCTAAACACTACTTGACTAAGCTACTTGCTCTCCTACTTAAGAGCTCATGGGTCTTTGAACATGACCCGGGTCCATTTAACATGACCCGAAAGCCCATAAGGGCCCAAACTTGAGGGTATAAATACCCAACCACCTGCATTAAGTGTAGGTAATGAGAATTAACTGCTACCAGACAGCTTAATTATCTCTCTACTCACCACACTAAAAATAAAACGCTCACATACTACTTTTAAACACCAAACAAATTACAAGCCTACCCTCAGGCGATAATTATCCACATCAAATTGGCGACCACAGTGGGAGGAGAAGGTGTCTGAATCAAGCATTCAAAACCAACTAAGAAAATCTGTCCGAATGAATCCGGACAATCCAGAAGTACCACCAGCTCTGCTCGAAGTGGTGGGAGAGAACGATGAAGAGCGTGATAGGCTAAAGGGTGAAATAGAAGCTCTGAGGGCCGAAAAGACTAAGATGGGCATGAAAGAAAAGGTTAAAGCATCGATTGCTCATCACACCAACAACCCCAGAGAGCATGAGTCTTCAAAGACTCATGTGAGCACCAAAAAGACTCATGCCAGCTCCAAAAAGTCTCACCGGTCTAAGCCAGTGGAGAGTTCTAACCCAAGCTCAGAATCTTCTGATAGCTCTTCGGACAGTGAGGGAGTTGAAAAATCTTTATCCTCTAGCAGCGATGAGGGTCGAACTAGAAAGAAACAAAAGCAGATCAAAAAATATTCAAGAAAAAGGGATAGGCATGGAAAAATGAAGAGGCATATTGGTAAAGGATCATCTCATAGCCGGAGGCATGTGGACCGGATGCTGATGGATCCCTTCGCTTTTCACGATGAACCAGGTATCTTTGCAACTCCCAATGAGGATACTGTGTTCAGTCGTGGAAGAAATTGGAGGCAATCTCCATTATCTTCTAAAATTCTGTCCGGAAACCTCCCTAAGAGGTTTGACAGTACCAAAATCGAAAAGTACGATGGCAGTATTGATCCGGACAACCATTTGGAACAATTTAAAAAATTCATGATGAACTTTGACGATGATGATAAACTACTTTGTAGGGAATTCTCTCAATCATTTGCGGGGAGTGCTCTAAAATGGTACAACAGCCTGCCTCAGGGTTGTATCAAAGATTTCGATACTTTTTGGGTAGCCTTTCGAAGGCAGTTTGTAGGGAGTAAAGAGCTAAATGGCAATGGAGATACAATAATTCATTGTGCCCAGGAACCAAATGAGTCCTTGAAAGAATATATAAGCCGTTTTGTGAATACCAAGAATGGGTTGGCTGATTGCTTCGAACAGGTAGCAATAGCATCCTTAAGACAGGGTTTGAACCCAGGCAATCTAGCTGATTCAGTGACCAGAAAGAAGGCCATGACATAGGGAGGGTTGCTGAATCAGGTGAGAAAACAAATAAATGTTGATGAAACGAAGAAAACCAGGGTGCACAGGCAAGTGAGGTCTACCCCGGTGGCGCCAAATCCCAATCAGAATCAGTCCGGGAACAAAGCAAGAGAGACCAGACAGGGGCATGGTAGGGCAAAAGCTCAGTCTCAGCCAGCTGCTCCCGCTCAGAGTCAGCAATCCAGAAACAAGAGAGGGTCATGGGTCCAACCGGAGTGGTTCGCAGAATTAAAAGAAAGTGTGGCCACCATTTTTGATAAAACAAAGGACGAGGTGCATTATCGGAGACCAGCCACATTGCAGTCTCCTAGAGAACATCGCAATAACTCTTTTTGCCAATATCACAATGATATTGGTCATACCACTGATGACTGCATAGCGTTGAAACAAGAAGTTCAGAACTTGATTGAGAGGGGAAAGCTGGGGGCTTACGTTAAAAGAAGAGGAGGAAACAGGCCTGACAACACTCACCGGGTTGGTCCAAGTAATGCTGCTCCAGAGGGAGCCATGGTTATAATTGAGAGGTTTGATGTGGAATCTGAGAACTTGGATCCTGATCCAACTCGAAACAGAGTGGGTACAATTAAGGAATGTTCTAGGTCGGTCTCCGGACTCATTAAGTTTTTTAAGTCACTTACAATTTTCGGAGGGGACACTATGACAGCTCCTACTGCTTCTTCGAGGAAGAGGCACGTTCATACTTTAGCCTCCCAGCTAGAAGGAGGCATAACTTCCTATCAGTCACAAAATTCTTTCCCCTTCATTATTTTTGATGAAGATGATTTAAGAGATATTGCTGGCCCTCATGAGGATGCTGTTGTCATAGGAGCATCTATTGGGGGCAACGCCATAAGACGAATTTTGGTGGATACTGGAAGCTCAACCAATATCCATTTCCTAGCCACATACAAGAGAATGAAAAATCCAGCTGTAATTCAGAGTTCGGATAGATCAATTGTGGGCTTTACAGGCAGCTCAGCAGATGTGATCGGAGAGTTCGAAGAGGAAGTTTTATTGGGCAAGGGCCCTTTCAAGAAAATGGTCAGAATACTCTTTATTGTGGTGGATTGTCCCACTTGCTATAATGCTATTCTAGGGAGGTCTTGGCTCTCTAGGATGCATGCAATGGCTTCAACAGTCCACCAGTGCTTGAAATATGTTGTTCAGGGATAGGTTGGAGTCGTCCGGAGCAGTCAACAGATTGCAAGAAAATGTTATGCTACTACTCTGGCTCCCCGAACACTGGGGGCAGCTCGCACCAACGAGCAATAGCAGTTTGTGGGGCTTTCTGGGGGTGAGGGTGAAATTGATGACCCCAGAGAGACCCCTGGAGTGTTAATACCGGTCGAAGAGGTAGAGACACACTGTTTGAAAGAAGGAAGAAGTGTTAAGATAGGCTCCAAAATGCCACCCTATCTGAAAAATGAAATGTTGAAGTTTTTGAAGAATCATCAGCACATTTTTGCTTGGTGCAATGCTGATGTTACTGGGGTTCCAGCACAAGTGATATCACATCACCTATCTGTCCGGAGAGACGTAGCACCAGTGGTTCAAAAAAGAAGAGTTTTTTCTAAGGAAAAGGCTGATGTCATTGTGCAAGAGGTTGACAGGCTCACAAAGATGGGGCACATCAAGGAGTCTCAGTATCCTTTGTGGACTGCCAATCCGGTTCTGGTAAAGAAGAAAAATGGCAAGTGGCGCATGTGCATTGACTTCACAGATCTCAATAGAGCTTGCCCAAAAGATTTGTATCCGGTCCCCCGGATTGATCAGTTAGTAGACTCCACCTCTCGGAACAAACTGTGTCCTTTATGGACGCCTTCTCCGGATACAATCAGATTCAAGTGGATCCAAAGGATCAAGAGCATACCACGTTTGTCAGTGACAGAGGTCTCCATTGGTATAAGGTAATGCCGTTTGGGCTGAAAAATGCTGGGGCTACTTATCAGAGATTAGTAAACAAAGCTTTCACTGATCAGATTGGAAGAAATATGGAAGTATACATTGATGACATGATGGTGAAGAGTGTGGATGAGCAATTTCACTTGTCCGATCTCCAAGAAACTTTTGCCAACTTGATAAAAGTAAATTTGAAATTAAACCCGGAAAAATGTGTGTTCGGAGTGCAGTCCGAGAAGTTTCTAGGCTATATTATAAGTGAGCATGGAATACAGCCCGATCCGGACCAGCTCAATGCTCTATTCCAAATGGAGCCTCCTCGAAATATTAAAGAAGTACAGCGGTTAACGGGGAGATTAGCTGCCTTAAACAGATTCATCTCAAGGTCTTCGGACATGTGTGCCCCTTTCTTTCAAACCTTGAAGGGTGCAAAGGGATTCGATTGGACCCCACAGTGTGATGAGGCTTTCAATGAGATCAAAAAGCACATGTCCTCCCCCAAAACTTTGTTTAAGCCAGTTGATGGGGAGACACTCTTCGTATATTTGGCAGTATCAAGTAGTCCCATCAGTGCTGTATTTGTAAGGGAGGTAAATGGTCATCCCCATCCAGTGTACTACATCAGCAAAATTTTGATAGATGCAGAAAGGCGTTACTTGAAACTCAAAAAATTAGCATTAGCCTTGGTGATAGCTGCCAGGAAGATGAGGCCTTATTTCCAGGCTCATCCCATCATCGTCCGGACTTCTTTTCCCCTAAAGAATGTCCTCCAAAAGGCAGACGTTTCAAGCAGGATGACTAAGTGGTCAGTAAAGTTGGGAGACTTCGACATAGACTTTGCTCCTCGAACAGCAGTCAAGGCCCAAGCTGTAGCTGACTTTTTGGTTGAATTTCACTCCGACAGGGATACGGAGCAAACAACTGACATAAAAAATAAAAAGGTATGGGTCGTCCGAACAGATGGTGGATCTAGCACTATGGGATGTGGTGCAGGGGTGTGTTTAACTTCTCCATATGGAGACAAAATGTACCAGGCTATTTGTTTTGCTTTCAGGGCATCCAATAATGAGTCCGAATACGAAGCAGCTATAGCTGGTTTAAAGTTAGCCTACATTTGTGGGGCTAAGAGGGTCAAGCTACTAAGTGATTCCCAGCTTTTGGTCCACCATGCCCAAGGCCAATCTGAGGCTAAAAAAGAGCAGCTTGTGAAATATTCACTCCTCCTTAAGAATGAAGCACTCAAGTTTAAAGGTGCTGTTTATGAGCACATTCCCCGGGCAGAAAATGAGCTAGCAGACTCATTAGCAACCATAGCATATACGGAGTCATATTCATGGATCCATGTGCTGGAAAGCCCCTCCATTCAACTTAGTAAGGGTAAAGAAGAGGAAATTTTTGAAGTGCAAGTGAAATAACCTCAAGACTGGAGGTTTCCTCTCCTGCAATATCTCTCTGATGGTGGCGTGCCTCCAGATAAGTCACTAGCCAGAACATTAAAACACAAGGCTCGTGGTTTCATCATATTGAGAGAAGTGTTGTATAAAAAATCTTACAGTAAACCTCTCCTGCGATGTTTGGGGGATGAGGAATCTCAAGTAGTCCTCTCCAAATTACATGATGGTGAGGGATCAGCCCATTGTGGATTCAGAGCTTTAACAAGAAGAGTTTTATTGTCCGGTTACTATTGGCCATCTATCATGAAAGATGCGAAGGAATTGGTAAGAAGGTGTGACCCATGCCAGAGGTACATCAATGAAATTCATGTCCCAACCATTCATTTAGAGTCAATTTCTAAGCCTATTCCTTTTGCTCGATGGGGGTTGGATTTAGTAGGGCCTCTCCCTGTGGCGTCCGGAGGACGCAAAACTATAATTATGGCCATAGACTACTTCTCGAAGTGGATTGAAGCAGCCCCTCTAGCAGGGACAACATCAAAAGCTGTTATAAAATTCATTCTATCCAACATCTGTTGCAGGTTTGGTGTCCCACAAAAGATAACAACAGACAATGGGCCATAGTTCGACAATAGGGAAATGGAGAGCTTTTGTGCCTCAAAGGGTATACAACATTGTTTCTCTTCGCCTTTCCACCCACAAGCAAATGGGCAAGTTGAAGTGGCTAATAGAACTATACTGTCCGGTTTAAAGAAGAATTTGGAAGGGGCTGCTGGGAAGTGGCCTAGTTATTTACAAGAATTCTTGCGGGCCTACCGGACAACACCTGGGGCTGCAACACAAGAGTCACCCTTTGCTTTGGTCTATGGGATGGATGCAGTAGCTCCCATAGAAGCAACTCTCCTGTCATTTCGTGTTCACAACTTCTCCGAACATGCTAACGAGGTGGCAATCAGAGGTCAACTTGATTTGATAGAAGAAAGACGAGTTAAAGCTCACCTTAGAGTTGCACACTATCAGGGCTTGATGAGAAGCAGGTTTGCTTCCAAAGTTAAAAAAAAAGATTTCCAACCGGGGGACAAGGTATTAAGGAAAGTCTTCTTACACACTAAAGAAAAGCTGTTCGGAAAGCTGGCCCCAACTTGGGAAGTTCCGTATATGGTTGTTGAAAGAATTAAACCTGGAACATATTGGTTGGAAGACAAATATGGAAGAGTTTTGACTCATCCTTGGAATATCGAGCATCTCCGGATGTACTTGGAGTAGCATTTGTGTAAATATTTACTTGTTTAAACATCCATGTAAATATTTGGGGGCATACTCTTTCCTCCCTGGTGGCACGGGGAGGTTTTAATGAGGTGTCCGGGCTTTTGAATAAAATTTGATGCCTTCTTAAAAAGTTTCCCAAGTGTTTTGAGTTTTGTCCTTTGTTACACTGTCTGAATTGAAATAACTAGGGGCTATTTAAACTCTAGCCGGAGAACTTAAACACTCTCATTATAAAATAACTAAGGGCTATTTAAACTCTAACCGGAGAACTTAAACACTCTCACTATGAAATAACTAAAGGATATTTAAATTCTAGCCATCAAAATTAGAACAAACAACGAAAGAAGATGATAGTTGTACAGAACAGAAATATTCATTGAAATAACTTAAAGTGTCTTGGCCTTCCAAGGACTTTTAAATGGTCAAAACAGAACAGAAAACCTATCCGGTCAGTTGCCGGACATGATTACAAAAAAGAATGCCTTGGCCTTCCAAGGACTTTAGTTTGGATCACTAAACAAAAAACTGAATCATGAATTAAGGCTGAGCCTTAGAAGATGGCTCACCTTCATCTGTCTTTTCCTTCCCTTTGAGATCACTCTTCTCTTCCCCAGGTTTCTCCCCGGTGTGTTCTTCGTCATCTGAGGAACCAGAGATGATGGGGGAAAGGTTGGTTTGAAATAGTCTTCTAGGCTTAGTGCCTTTAGAAGAAGAAGAGCCTTGATCTGACTCTATAGCAGAAGTGATTGGTCTATCGATAGGCGAAGTGGGTAACCCTGCCGCAATTCGTCTTTCTCTTTCGACTTTTTGAGCCTTCTCTAACTCAGAAAGGTTGAGCCACCCGCCTTTGACCAGAGAGTTCCTTGCTGTAAACATAAACTATCGAACAAAGTGTTTGCTTTAGAGAGAGAGAGCTTTGGGAAATTTTGCAGAGTAAATGTGAAAGAGATGGTAAAACAGTAGAAAGTGAGTTTGTATTTATTGTAAATCTGAAAAAAGAAGTCGATTCCTAAGAGAATTCAAAAAGATTGGTAATGATTAAAGACGGCGCTGATGTCATCACCTTTAATTAAGAGGTTGCTTTTCGAAGAAGGTGGGTCCGAAATTCAAGGTGAAAAACGGCTGAAGCAACCAATCAGAGAGCGACACGTGTCCCACGAACTCTGGCAAAAACCGTTTTGAATTCGTGATGCTTTATCAGTCCGGATAAACCTATAGCCCAAATTGACAGACCTGTCCGGATTAAAACTACCCCGATGTCGGACTATTTTCAGGTCTTTGACAAGAGTATTTGCACAAACACCTAAAAAAGGGGCTCTTGATGAGTCTGAATCCTGCATGCTCCCCGGACAAGGACAGATCGGTCCAAGCTCTCCGGACCGGACAGATCACTTCGAACACTTAGCCCAAAGGACTGTTCAAACTATGACAAAAGTACTAAAAAACCTAAACACTACTTGACTAAGCTACTTGCTCTCCTACTTAAGAGCTCATGGGTCTTTGAACATGACCCGGGTCCATTTAACATGACCCGAAAGCCCATAAGGGCCCAAACATGAGGGTATAAATACCCAACCACCTGCATTAAGTGTGGGTAATGAGAATTAACTGCTACCAGCCAGCTTAATTATCTCTCTACTCTCTACACTAAAAATAAAACGCTCACATACTACTATTAAACACCAAACAAATTACAAGCCTACCCTCAGGCGATAATTATCCACACCAGAGACGAATTGAAAAATATACAAAACAATAAGGGTAAACTTCAAGCTAAGTTTGCAAATGAGCCAAACAAAATTTTGGTCCCACCTAGATATGAAACTAAACTCTAGGGATTCCAGAGAACAGTTAGCCTTCCATGGAGCTCATGATACTCCATGAAGATTTAGTAGAGACTTTGTTCGACACTAAACAATACCAGCAGCTTCAAGACTACGAACAAGGGGCTGACAATGAATTAAGCATCAATAATGTAGCCCAATCCAAGTCTTTTCAAAAGAACAATAGACATTGATCCGAGACGAGTCGAAAATTTATTGAACTTTAGGTTCTACTTGCAAGACAGAGTCCATTCCGCAAACGAGTTTGAGGCTTGGTTTTGGACTCTAGAAACATGCCTTAATGACATCTTAGGATGGATAAGATTTCTGCATATAGCTAGTAGAGGGTCAAGACGCCAGTCAGAATTGTAGTCAGCTAACATATTGATGAGGAGAAGGCTATCATATTTGATATCAACTACAAACCAGTTTTTTTTTCTGCAAATAAGTAAGCCTTCTAAGAGAGCTCTGGTTTCTGCAGTTAAAGGGTTTAACTTGCCAAGAATAATGCTTGAGTATTCAATCATGTCACCATCCCAGCTTCTGAAAAGAAATTCTCCACTTGATTCGCCGTTTAACGAGCAAGCTCCATCAATATTTAACTTGATTTTGTTCTTCGCCAAAGGTGTCCATTTAAGGTAATGAAGATTCTTACTTCTGTTGTCACCTAAGTTACATCCTAGAGCTGTTCCTGCATAAAGAGCACTAGACCAGTATTTATTGGTCAGAACATTAGACAAATCAAAGCTTTTTATTACTCTTATAACTTTGTCAATGAAGTTATTAACAGAATCAGTCGTTCCCTTATATTTCATATTGTTTCCGTTCTTCCAAATAATCCAACAAATTACTTGGGGAACAATGTGAGTAACATGAAGCTTATTGTTGGAGAACCAGAATCACATACAAATAATATACGTAAGAATCATGTAGCGACCAATTTTAATTTTAAAGAGAGCCAAAGTAGTTCCAAATTGTCAAGCAAAGCTACAGCTAACAAAAATATAAATTTTCTCTTCATAGCTGTTGCAAAATTGACATTTGAATGCAATAGGAATATGCCTTTTTCTGAGATTATCATCAGTGGAAATAAAGTTATTGATTAATTTGCAGCAAAAGAAGGAAAACTTCGTGGGGATTTGTGATTCCAGAGCTTTCTTTATATAGTGGATTTGTTGTGTTTGGCTCTTGTATTATCCCAAGTAAGGTTGGTATTGAATCTATTGTTGATAGAATGCTTCCACATAATGTTGTCCTCATTTGACTACAATGATAAATTTGATTATAGTGGTAGCGACATGTAACGTCGAAATTTTGACGGATTTTGAGATAAGGGGTTAACATGATGTTGTCCTAATGCAACCATACCGAAGGTTTGCGATATGGTAGGAGCAACACGATTTTGGGCAATGATGAAAACAAAATTTTGTAGTGCGGCAGCGGTAGTGACAATTTGCATAATGGGAGAAGTGTGAGGAGTCGAGGGTTTTGACATGATGTACAGAAAGTTTTCCTTTCTCTATAGTGGTCGGAAAGACTTTTTTATTTGATTTTTGAATAAATGTTTACATGTATCTTTGAATTCCCACAGACAAAACCAATGATGTGTTTGGATTTCTGTTTGGACTAGTAGAATGGGGTCCAAGCAAAGATTACTATAAGGTAAGATAGTTCATAAAGCTAAAATGTAGATCAATAGAGAGAGAGCATCATTGTTCAATAAGTAATACATATGAAGACCTCACCATCAGATTTTGTGGCCAGTAAAATAATTTTTTATAAAATATTTTTATTTGAAGAGCTCATTAGAGGCTATCATGCCAATAATAAAGCCGTGAGGGTGGCCATAAAGATAGATCTCATGAAGGCATTTGGCAATGTGTGGTGGCATCTTACCCTAGACATATTGATTACAATAAACTTTATGGATAAAATGATCTTATAAAATATTCAATGCCTATCATCTCCATCATATAATGTAAATATTAATGTTAATCCTCATGATAGTTTTTTTGGTCGGGAGGACCTCTGCCAAAGGGATCCTATTTTCCCCGTCATGTTTACTTAATTATGAAAATACTTTTGAGTATATTCAAGGTAAAATTAATGAACTTTCAATAACTTAAAATTTTAAAACTATTTTTTGGGGATGACCTTACGATTGATACTAATTTCCTAGGTTTAATTAAGGATGAGAAAGTTGAATTTTACAACCTTTCGGGCTCCAGGACATCATTCGAAAGAGCCATATCTTCTTTTCTAAATTTAATGGATCCATCAAATTTTATATGATAAATATTTTTTTAGTGATTGTGGGCCTCTAATTGACAATGTTATAATTAGAATCGAGTCATGGACTTCCAAGTACCTTTTGCATACTAGTAGGCCAAAATGAATTAAATACATTCTCTCTCTTCGCAGTTCAAATGTATCGGTCCTTGATCTTCATGTTCTATTCTAAAATTTTAAAAGGCCACTCTGAATCTTTCTATAGATTTCTCTGATTTGACAACAATATGAAAATATACATGCCAAATTGTTTTGGTATAACTTTACATTTCTCTCTCACAAATGAGCACGATGGTTTCTATTGTTTTGTTAGGTATTACTTAAATGAGAAATTATTTTAGGTCCAATGTGAATATAATAACAATGTTTAGAATGACCTTAAGCGGATACATAATTTTTTTACAGATGATAATCCAAGTGGCAGATTGTAAGAACTTATATTTAAAATGAATAATCAAATACTTATGTATATAATGCTATTTATAATTCATGATCTGATAATTAAACCAATCATGCTAAATAGACTTTGACGACTGGTTCATTATAAGTTAGTATAATTATATTTAAGGTGTATATTAGGTGTAGGCTAGAAGTAACTCGTTAATAAAGTGAATTATCGATGAACTACGTTCTCTATTTTACTCGCTTTCCTATTTTGTTAGGTTGTCTTATTTAAATGAGTTTCTTATTTTACTAGGTTTCTTATTTAACTGGAATTTTTTTTTAACTGAAATACTGCATTTTTTTCTTAATTGAACTCGATTTTTTTATTTATAAGATTTCTTGTTTTGAAGATTTAATCTAGAACATGTGTTGAAGGACTATGGTTTCGTAATAGTCATTGATTAAATGATAGTTTATGATTAAATAAAAATCTAGGGTTCTTCTTTAGAATTTATAAATAGAAGAAATAGTTGTTCAGGTATAACTGAGCATTGATCAATTTACAGGCCTGTGTAATCTCTATAGTAAAGTGTTTGGTTCTTATAGAGAGAAATGAGATAGGAAATATAAACATTAAGAAAAAATATGGATTCATATTCTTTTGTAATCTGTGAGCGATAGGTAACAATATAGTAATTGTGTTTTATTGTGTTTGATAAAGTCTTCCTTGTAACGTTCGTGATAATAATGTAAATTATTAGAATCCATTGGATACGATCTATTCACAATTGAACCACTCAAAATATTGTCTTGTGTGCTTGGTTTAATTTACGTTTTTTTTTTCTTTTATGGTTTCGATTGAACATCTTGAAAGTTGTTCCTAAACCAAAGATGCAGTGAGCATAGATCAACGAAGAAAAGATGTAGATTGATTGATGATCTGAAAGTTGGAGAGAAATATATCACATTTAAAACGAAAAACCATGAAAGATGAATCATATAAATCTTAACCTAAAGAAATTTGACAAAGAGAAAGACTTTAATCTCTGGATAATTAATGTTAAAGCTTACCTATTACATATTGGCTACTGTGATTGATGAGAAATCCTACATAGGTTGATATCATGGTACTGCTTAAAGCTCACAGTTTCCTCATATTGAGGTTGGGAGATTAAGTGATTTGTGAGGTACCTAAAATCCTAATACGTTGGGCATTCAGAATAAGATGAAGGCGATTTATATGAAGAAATATTTATCAAACATATTGTATCTCAAGAAATAATTGTATACTCTATTTATAGATGGTAGCAAATAAATTTGAAAGAACCTAAGTAACTACAACATAATCATACTTTATTTGAACACAGTTGACGTCAAGATGGACGACAAGGATAACAAAATCATCCTTCGAAGTTCTCTGTCGAAGGTGTAGGAGCACTTTGTGGACACTACTCTCTACAACAAAGAGTCTCTTACGACCTTCAAAGTAAAAAGCATTTTGAACTCAAAAGATCTTCAAATGAAGGTTGTTACGAATGGTGATTTTTATGTTCAAGGTTTGAGTGTGATGAGAAGGCTAAGAAATATATGTTAAAAAAATAGATGAAACTCTCAGTCAAAGTACATGTGGCTTAGAACGGGTTGTAAAGTAACATATTAAACATACAAAAAAGGTCATATCAGTAGGAACTGCCCAGAAAAAAGAAAGAAAAACTATTATCCAAATACTTAAAGCCAAAAATGCTACAATGGTATCAGATGACTATGAGTACACTAATGGTTTATTGGTTGTTTCTTCCTACATGTAAAAAGATAAATGAGTCTTGGATTCGGATGCACCTTTCTACATGACTTCCAATAAAGATTGGTTTCAAAACCTGCAATTGTTTGAATGTAGAAGGGTCATTCTATAGAATGATGAATCTCTTGATGTCAAAGGGGTAGGAAATTTTCGGTTAAAGTTTTCTACATCACCTGATACAGTTCTTAACAATGTGAGGTACGCACTCGAAATTAAAAACCTTTTTTCTATTAGGATGTTAGAGGAGTAAAGGATTACATATAGGGGAATAGATGAAAAACTTAGGATCTTGCAGGGCTCATTAGTTGTAATAAAAGCATGTAGAACCAATTGAGTTCTGGTTCATAAAGGCTTTTAGTGATAAAAAATGTTTTTAGCATGTTCATTCATATCTTTCGGGTCTGACACGAGAAACCACTATAAGTGGTGCAAGGCATTGCATGTCGCTGATAGATAACTATTCCATGAAAGTATGGGTTGTATTTTTGAAGACCAAAGATGAATCATTTGATGCTTATAATAACTAGAAGACTTCCATTCAGAACCAAAGAGAAATGTTGTCGAAGAAAATTTAGACTAATGATGGTGATATGGAAGTAGGATTTTGAGTATTAAGTTGTAAATAATATAAATTTAAGGATTAAACTGTAAATAATGTAAGTTTAGTCCTTAAACTACATGTAATATAAGTTTTAGAGAGAATTTGTTATTATGTATAATTATTGAGGACTAAATGGAAATTTATCCTCTTTTGTAACAGGTTCCACTTTAAGACTAAGTCTTGGCTCCTCTATATAAAGGGCAAGGCTATTCTAATAAAAGGGTTGAACACTTTTTCTATTGAACTCATTTGTATTTGAGCTTTCTCTCTTTAAAAACTTTATAACTCTTTCTCTCTCTAGAATACTCTTATAACAATTTACTAAGGTGAAATCTTAACTCATCAAATTGGCGACTTTACTGAGGAAATTCATAAGTTTGGACCTTTCGACTTCATACAAGTGAAATTGATCAACCACTTTGTCGTGCAAATCTTCTCTTAATTGTATCTCAGCTTTGTAAGATTCTTTGTAGTAGACCATATCTTTAGTCAATTGCTTTAGATGGTTTTGAGAAGCTTCGACTTGGGAAGCAGGTGCTTTTGCTACAATGTCAAGATCGGTAAATGATGAAGTGCAACAACGATTGCAGGATTTAGAGGAGGAAGAGGAAACTATGTTTCTGCTGAACTAAGACGTTGAATCATATCTAAACTTGTGGTGGGAGCAGGAGGACAGATAATTTCTGGAGACGCCTCGACAGGTGTTGGTCTTCCAAAGTTAAGCATGTGATTTTGGATGTCTTGAAGGACATGATCCTTTTCACCAGTAAGCGCTTTAGTGTTTTCAAAATTAATGAAAATATCAGGATCGAAGTTTTCAGCAGCCTGATTTTCATTAGTAGCATTGTCTTCGATGATGATTACAGTGTTGTCGTTTTTTGTTTGTTCTTCAACCAAAGTGTATTCATCTTCATCGACCATTGTATACAAAGTGATTATCGCCTATTTCTTTTTCTTTCCATGAGACCTAGAAGAACCTTTATTTTTCTTCGAAGACGGTTCTAGATCTTTTCCTTCTTCGATAGGTGAGAGGGTTTTTTTTGCGGTTTTTCTTTTTCGAGGCTTTGGCTTCGATGGAGTTGAAGGGATTTTAATTTTCTTCTCTTTGATAGCTTTTTCTTTTTTCTTTTTTGGTAAACGACTCTCTGATCTGGTGCGAATATGAAGGAAGATTTTACAATCGGGATGAACTAACCTTTTGCAGACTATCTTCGAATCAGGCTCTAACATCAAATTTCGAGGTGGCAAGGCACCATTTGAGATTGGGAACATGTGGCAGTTGAGGAAATTGATGGGCTGGAAGAAAGTATGGAACGCATTATTCCATTCTTTTTCAACCCAAGCAGCAAGTTTTTGGAAAATATCCTTAGCAGCTGGTCGACGCGCTAAATAACTCCTCGAAATTTCTGAAATAATTATGCAAGTAGAAAAGAAAAAAATATAATTTATTTCGAAATGTAAATTTTTTGAAGTGCTTACGATTGCTTCTCCAGATGAGATTTATCCTTGAAGGCTTAGCATCAGAAATTTCTCTGCCATTCTCACATGCTCCTGATATAAAATGAATTTCTGCTTCTAGAATTTATCAGCTTCTAAGAGGTCATCGGTGATTTTGAGGTCACCCATCAGGGTGAGGTAGGAAAAAGGTAAATTTGGACCTTTCGATAGTTGAGTTAAGGAGATGAAGTCCTTGATGTTGATTGGAATTTGAGATAGCCGAGATGTCATAATCACTAACATAAGGGTGAACCATTGATTCAGTGTCACCTGAATGGGGCACAAGTTGAGGAGTTCGAAGTATTCCACGATCATAGGATTTAGTGGAAACTGAAGACCCCAATTAATGATTTCGGGGTAGACTACTAGCTCATCATTCTTGCAGTCTAAGGGAGTTTCTCCTTCTTTAGGCAGTCGAAGAGTTATATTATCTCCCATTCCCCATTGCTTTTTCAGAGCCGAAGCTTGACTATCCTTGTAATAAATATACCAAACTCTTTTCAGAGCAATGATATACTTAGCTTCAAGACCCCTTAAGTTTCTGCCAATTGTAGCTCTTTCTTCTTCAGAAACAAAGCAAGTATATGTTTCTTCCTGAGGCTTATGGGTATTTTTTGAATTCCCGTTATCGGATTCAGCTTCGAGATCGGTTATGGCAGCCTCCGAATCACCTTCGTTGGATTTGATGTTTCTTCTCGAGGTTGTTGGGGTAATGGATTAAAAGTTTATGGTAAAGGATTATTTGTTTGAAGAACTTCCTCAATTACTTTTATCTGAGGAGGAGCTTCAGTACCTGGATTCAAAGGGGGAGGTGGTGGGATAATTTCTGATTCGTCCTTCATGGCAATAAAAAAATTTCTTCTTCCGATTATTATAGAATAATTCGAAGAGGGAGTATTTGAGTTTTGGCCAACGATAACCAAAAGGACATTGTGCATGTGTTTTGGGCAGCCATGCATGTGACGAACATCAGTTCAACTTTGCATAAAAAACTGATCAGATAAAAATGTTCAGATCTTTCGAAAATATTAGTGGACATATGAAATCTGTAATAAGTACATCCAAGATGATTTGGAGTTATATCATCATGTATATTCAAATCTTTGTATCTTATTAATTTTATATTTTTTCAAATTTGATTCTTTTTCAGATTATCTGTATTTTATATTTGAAAAGTATTTATGAACATATTTAAATTTCAGTGAAATGCATTATTGAACAAGTGTTCAAGTTTTCTACCTATCAAACAATCAGAGATGCTTGTTTATTTCTATTTATTTTTGTTATAACCATTGATTAGGAAAATAATGTTGTCACTAACAACTTTGTGATTTCCTCAGCTAATACAAACTTTACTATTAACTACCACAAATTGGAACCCATCTCAAAATTTGAACAAGGTTTAACGCAATTAAACCTATCCCCCTTATATCATGCCTTGCACTTGTTCAATCAATCTTTTTGTCTTTCACTTTTGGATTCCAATCCTTTCGTTCTTGCCTTTGAAGTTCGATCTCACTTCATCGTATTCGACCACTTGTTTAGGTGCACGGTTGCCTTTTGCGCCTAACAAAAATACCCCAAATTAAAATGACCCAATTAAAAAAAAGGTAGTTTATATACAAAGAAAATCGGAAATCTTGAACCTTAAAACAAAATTGAAGCCAATATGACAGGTACGTTACCTCTTTTTCCCAGTCACATCTATATGTGATAATGCTCAATATCAGGGTTTGAGTTGCTGTCCCTCCGAAGATCATACCAGCCCATATTCCCTAACACATTCACATATCATACAATAAGAAGCTAAAATTTAGCAATGCAGCAAGTATCATCTTTTTCAAAATCCAAAATCCAAAATGGCGTACCATAACCCCGAAATCGAAGTACCATCCCATAGTAAAGCCGAGAGGGACACCAATAAGATAGTAACAGCCCAAATTTATGTAGGCTACATAGGATTGCCATCCGGATCCGACAGCAACTCCTACATTATCATGGAAAACATAAGCAAAGCATAGATTTGTTTTTGTTTGTAATAAAATGGGTGTTTTAAGAAATTAGTCTGGTACCGGAGAGAACAGGCTGGACACTGTTGAGAAGAACAGTGAAAGCCAAGAGAAGTGAGAGCTTATTAACAGCCGTAAGAACGGCTACACTTGAAGAGAAGATCCAACCAAGCTGGCTATGGAATGCTAATATGAATACCCAAAAGAACAAACCGATTACTACTGAAGTCGAAACTGATACTATTGTTGCAAATTTCGCTCCTTTTCCGTTTCCGGCTCCTAGCTCGTTCGCTACTCTCACTCTACATTTAATTAAACCAGCCGTTTAGAAAAAGCCAAAATTCATTTCCATAATTAAAAAATTCATATTTTATATATATTAGTAAGTAATTACTCCAATGTAGTAAAAAAACTAGGCAAAAATTACATTATATAGTGGCCGATAATTTTTCTTATGACAAAAAGCTCCCCTATCTTAATGGTTTTTAGAATTCGGAGTTGGAATGGAACCGAACCGATAAACACCAGACAAAATTTTGATAGTTAAATTTGTGGTTTAGAAGCTAATAAAAATAAATTGGAGCGATAAAATAAATTCAAAACCGAACCAAAGAATCAATAAATAGATAAAATGGAATCAATAATATTGGTAGACCGGTATGTACCGATTAGATCTATAATTGGCAAAACCGATATATAATATAATCAATAAAACAGAACCTATTTTTTATTTATTATTATAATTTTTTTACTATATATTGTTAAAATTATTTTATAATGGTCAATTAAAAACAATCAAACACCAACTACTAAATATTATTTTTTACATCATTTATTTAAATCAAAATATTTAAAAATCAAAGTATAATTATATTCAACATTTTTAAATAATAAACGCAACCCAACCAAACAAAGACCATACCAAAACTGGATCGAATAGAATAAAAAAACCTCAATATTCGAGTTGGATCAGATCCAACCCAAAAAATTAACAATCCAATCTTGTTAGCGTAAAAAACCCGGACTGATAATCCTTTTGACTTTTTTGTTACAGCTGAAAAATAATCTAGCAATATATTGGCCAGAGATCTGAGCCAATCGATTTGGTTGTATGCAAAAAGTGTATGGACCACCCAATAATTGAAGTTAAGTGGTATACAAAACATCATTATTATCACAGAAATGTCACGCACATGCAAATCCATGTTTCGATTTAAAAGTAAAAGTAAAAAAAGGACAAAAAAAATAATAAATTGATAGCAACAGAATAATCGACAAGGACAAAAACATGACATTAGCATAACCTTCTCACATTCATACTCTAAATTCTACGTGCCTGTAGTTTTCTTTTGGTACGTACATACATATATTATCATATCTCATCTTCATTCATATTTTATAATATTATTTAATAATATTATTTAACTCCTTAAAAACCAATAAACATGAGAATTACCCGGTTCCGGCGAAGAATGCAAGAGGAATCATCATTTCCCAGCCATTTAAGGTCATACTGCCATACAAATAATATCACTCCAAAATCAAAATTACAGTAATAATTATAATATTATAAAATATCATCAAATAATGTTAATATTGTTTAGTACCAGCGTAGTAGATAGTTTTTCTTATTAAAATATTGAAAACAGCGTTCGTGTCCAATTAGAACACTTAATCACATGCAGGACAAAATCTAATGACGAACTTCCAATTTTATCATTAAGAAATACAACAGCGAGAAAATTGACTTTGATAAAGAAATAAAAGATTGCTTTTTCAATTAATAATAATGACTCATTTTGATTTTGTTTAAAACTCGGATATAAAATGAAACTAGGTATGTACATACCATATTGACAAAGCATCCACAGCTATTTCTGCGTTCTTCAGATTTCCTGTCATCAAAATGAGTATTCTATAGTACCAATTCTCCAAGCTGTTCAATCAAAACAAATATTAGATCTATCCAAATAATTAAAATATCTTTCATTATTTGGTTATAACTTAATAAGTATATTGCAAACATAAAATCAGTCAAAATATAATCCTATTACAAAATTTGATAAAATGATTATTGTTAAAACATCTTAAATTCTATAATATTTTCATAATGTGTAAAATTGATGGCTTTGATATTTGAATAGTCTTTGGGATATCTACGTTCTGGATTCGAACGTATGTAGAAAGATTCGAACTCATGACTTTTGGTTACAAGCATGTCATACTCAACCAACTCGGCTAGCCACTTGAGAAATATTGTTTCGTTATATATATTGAAAAGGAAAATTTCTGCTGCCAAAGGAACTGGTAAGAATTGGTAGACGGGTTTTAATGGTTCGTTCTGATTTTATTTTAAAAATTAGGGTCGATAAATTCAATTTGAAACGGAACGAAATAGATAAATTAATAATAAAATAATTAGCGGTTTTGTCCGATCTTAAAAATTAAAATAGAACCTTAACAGCCAACCAACCCCACCTTTTCTATATTTTTAAATTAAATAATAAATATTAAAAGATTAACACATCCATAATTTTATGATGATATATTTCAAAATTGATGGACTAATTTTGAAATGTATCTAAAATGCCAACAACAATTGGCAGACCAATTGGATGTCAAAACCAAATATTAAACTTTATAGTTACAACTTTTAAATTAATTTACAAATTTAAGACCATTTTTTGAAACTTTAGGGTTACAAAATTTGTAAAGCAAATATGATACTTTTGGGGTTAGAAACAACATACCATAACATGACACCAGAAGCAGCAGATAACTTAACAAACTCCCAAAGACCAGAGAAAGCTTCAACCGAGAAACCAGTCCAAGTAAGAGGACATCCACCACATATCACATACCCTAAATTCCCCACCACCAAAACCCACCACGAAAAGTTCGATGTTATAGCGATCCCAACAATCCCATACTGCATCTTATAAATAAATACCCAACTCACAAACACATGAACCAACAGTCCCACCAATGACACCCAAGCTATCACCATGTTCTTCAACTGGCTCTGCAAGAACCGTTGCAATGGAAACTGAAACGCGAAACTAAAATGTAAAGGTATCAACCACATGGCCACTGTCCCCGACATCTCCGCAATCTCTTCCGGTTGTCCTAATACCTTTAGAATCGGAGATGCGAATAAGTAGAGAGGTAGAAGAAGGACACAACATGCGAACAACACAATCCATGACCGTTGCATGTAGACACCCAACATGTAGTACTTCCTCGCTCCGTATGCTTGTCCGCATAGTGTTTCTAGTGCACTTGCCATCCCCAACTGCAAAAATCAAACTTTTATATTAAAAATCAAAACTTTAAGATTGATAAGTGATTTGTTCAGCTTAAAAAAACAAACTTTGTTAGATATTGAATTACCAAGAGACCGAAGTCTAGACCGACGATGACGCTATTTGCAATTGAAACAGCAGCAAGTTCAAGGTCACCAAGATGACCTGCAAATGCTTGTGTGATTACAAGCATCGAATAAGAAGCGATTCTACTGAATATCGCTGGACCAACTATCTGCCATAGCTTTTTGGATTCAACCCAAACTTTAAATCTTAGATTATTTGAATGGTCTGGATATTCTTGAACCAAAGTTTCGGATTCTTGTAACAAAGGAACCTTGTTTTCCTCTAATGCTCTTGACATCTCACTCTTTCTCTCTCTAAAAAAAACCTCTCTTTCTTGCTTTCTCTCTTGAATGTTTATGAACAAGAGATTGGAGAAGAAAGAATGGTGCTTTGTGTTTGAGTAGTGATATAGATATAGAGAAGGAGAGGTAGAGAGATAGAGATAACAGATACAGATGTGTCTGGTTAGGTAAATATGTGGTGGCTGAGAGATTGTCTTGAATTTGATTTGTAGTTCTTTTCTTCATAGATAGAAAAAGGTCGGAATTTTAAACTGTCATTTTGTCAATTCTTTTCCAAAAAGAAAAGACCAAAAGGGTCTGAGACCTGCAATGTAAGGCTAGTTTGTGGGGACTATAAGATAAGTGAAAGAATTCGTTTTTGAATTACATCTGCTGCGGAAAATTAAGAAAATGGTAGAAAATGAATTAACTTTTGAAATCAAAGGATTAACTTCACTAATAAAAGAATTAGATGATTTTATTGTTGTTCGTATTTACAAAGTCAAATTAAGAAAAAGGTGATTACAACGGATGCTTTGGGGCATGATCCGTAGGAAAAGCATTAAATACTGGTAGAGTATTTCCAAAAAGTGAAGAACTTTTTGTTTTTGGAAAGAGGAGTTTAATGACGATTAATTTTGTTTTGATTTTATATGATCTTTTATTAAATTATACTATAAAACAATATAATAATATTGATATATTCATAAAATATTTATTTACAAAAGCAGTTATTTTAATAATTTATTATTACGATTATAGAGACAATCATTTTACTTAAAAACATTTCCTTTTAAATATCAAGCAAATAAAAATATTTTAAAATATTTTAAGACTATAATAATAGTAAGTATATTATTCGGGTTTTTCAGCTTGAATAGCGGTAAAAAAAGGTTATAAATGGGTAAAAAAATATACATGAGTAATTATTTAAAGATCAAATAATATTTAATCAGTATGATTTATTTTTTTTGTTTTTAAAGTTATGTAACTGAATCTATAGGTCAAAGGTTTGTCCTTAGTTGTATTCTTTCTAGTTGGGTATGATCTTACCTAGTTCTATCATTAACGTTGATGAATACACATATGAGCATTTTGTCACCTACTTTAAAGTTTTGGAAGTATACTTTAGAACCAAATCTACTCTTTACGAGAGTTTTATAGTAATGTGTTTATAAATGACCTTCTATCCACTTCTATTGGATTAATTCCAGCTGAGATCTTATCATTTGGCGTTCGTTCCTCCATCATAGTTGGATATCTAAAACGAAAGCAAAGCTTTTTTTTACAGGTACTACAATATATATCTCATAAACATGCCGAATGGAGGTTCAAATGTGTATGTTTGTAAAACTATATGGTAAGACCACATAACCTTTTAAAGGAAGTTTGATCATATATAGACTTTATCTCTATTTTTTTGTGGAATGGTGAAAAAAGGCAAGTGCCTATGCTATCGCGTTATATGTCTCTCATATTTTTTCGAATATGATATGTACATATAAGGCTACTTGATGACTAATGTTTCTTAGGTACTTGATCGTATTGTCCATATTCAATTTTGCTTGGCCCATGACATGGTTGATTAATAGCTGAGAATCGATAAGGATCTTTATTCTCTAGGCCCTACATATGTGGTCGGGCTTAATATTCTAATGAATTCTTGATAATCGGCCTCGTTGTTGGAGGAACTGAAACCCATCTTGATGGTTGGGTTTATGCAACCCGTCGAAGCGGATGTCAGGTGCACCATTTGGTCATATCCCAAGTTCCTAGATACCCATTCTTCCAAACTTTCCATGTTTGTTAGAAATAAACTTCATAAGGTATTTATCTCTATGATTATAATTCAATTATGAATTTCGCCAATGTTTGAGCCTTGATGATACTCATGATTTAAAACAAATTTATGATTCCTCTAACTTCATTGATCATCTCGTTAGTCTGCTAGGCATGCATGGCTTATATAATACGTTCTTAAGGGGAGACATGGCCCAGACTAGGATGTCGTAGGTCTGAAAGTAAAACCTCATTTTCTTAGCTGCTACTACTACAACTAAAACACGTTGTTCTAACTATATATAATGTGTGTCAATATCTAGCAAGGTCTTACTAAGATTGTATATTGTTGGAGGTATATTCCATTCTTACCTAACTAGCATTACGTTCACCCCGTAATAAAACACATCTAAGTATATAAATAAAAAGCTAACCGACTTTGGCTTTGTCATAACTTTCAAAAAGGCTATGAACTTCATATTTTTCTTGAATGAGATGTCTTATACAAGAATTCAGTTGAAGTGGCATGTATATGAAGAACGAGAGATAAACCGTTTTGGGCCAGCAAACCTTCTTGTTAAGATCTGAACCTCTTTGATGTCTAAGAATGTTACATAAAAAATAAGTTTGACAAGTTTTTAATGTCAACCCCTATTTATATCTCGCTCGCAATTACCATAAAATATTCCCCAATCAATGGTCGAAGGTACACTTCTCATAGTTCATCTTGAGGTTGACCCTTCAGAGGATAGCAAATGTTTTGGAAATGTTTGCCAGATGATTTGCATATTGCGTGTCTATGACTACCATATCATCAATTAAGATATGCACGTTGCACCTGAGTTGACTTAAAAAATTCTTACTAACCAACAACAGTACACAGCTCTACTGTTTTTAAATTTTAGGACTATAACCTTATAACGATGTAGTTTGTGCCCCGTAATAAATATAGTACGTTCTTGATCTCCCTCGTGCATCGAAAACTAGTTGTAACCCGAATATATATCCATGAAAAACAACATACAATTTACCAAAATAGCATATACTAGTTGATTGATGTTGGGAAGAGAAAAAAAAATTGTCTAGACATGTCTTGTTAAGTTTCCTGAAGTCCAAACATATCCTCTACTTGTCACTCTTCTTTTTTACTAGGACTGGGTGTATGTCGAGATCAGGTATAAAGCTTTTCGTAACTTCAATCGTTTCTTAAAAAAATGATATGTGCTTCTTATTAACTGTAACCTACTATCCATACAAAAATTATGAAATATGAAAGATATACGAGTAACATATTGAGCAACCCAAGCAAAAATATTCATGGTGGTAGATAATATTTTTAATAGTTTGATTCTTTAATTACCTAGCAGGTCTCTACCGCTGCAGAGGAATTTGTTTATTTCCAGGGCTACACTTTTCAATTTTTCCCCATCTTGACCAGGTTTTTATGGGTCATCAATATCATTAAGGATAACCGAGACCCATAGTAGTTATCATTTCTTGAATGTCAAATAGTCAGAGTAACACTCTCTAGCCAATATTTGGTTGCTTTGGATCATGACGATTCAACCGTTTATGATATAACAAAGGTGCAAGGTTATAATTAAGACTATCATATGCATTTAATCTAGCCAGGGTCTGCTAATAATGACGTTGTATGAAAATACATATTAAAAACATTTCCTTTTAAATATCCAGCAAATAAAAATATTTTAAAATATTTTAAAACTATAATAATAGTGTGTATATTATTCGATTTTTCCGCTTGAGTAGCGATAAAAAAAGGTATACATGACGAATTATTTAAAGATTAAATAAAATTTAGTCGGTATGATTTACTTATTTTGTTTTTAAAGTTATGTAATTGTAATCTATAGGTCATAGGTTTGACCTTAATTGTATTCTTTCTAGTTCGGTCTGATCTTACCTAATAATGACGTTGTATAAAAATGTAGATGCTTATTGTGCTCCTGTTATCCCAAAACCACCTCCAACTTAAGTTAGCCCATGGTTCAGGTGTTAGTTCGGGTAAACCTAATGAGAACTATCATGGAGGTTTCAGGATTGATACACCATACATATTAATGTAGGTGTTTTAAAATAATAAATTATGCCAAACTACTAATATCCACCGTAATTTTTATCACCTCTATATTTGTTATCTCAACTACGATTATGACTTCTTTCTCATGCGTTATTGCGACTTTCTGAAGATCATCATCGTCAAATTTTAGAAGTGGTATGGTTTTTGGTAACAATATATCGAATTTTGACCTTAACTTTATGTCTTCTGCATGTTTTCTTCTAGAAGATCTAATAATATCTGAAATATTTATTACGGTAGGCAGAACCTGTCGATTTGGATCATAATCAATGTACCCAATAAAACACTTTATGCTAGGCATAATTACGATGACTATGGGAGGTTTATGAAATTAAAACCATTTATTGTGGTGCCCCCATCATTGGTATTGAGGCTCGAACACCATTGGTTTCAACTCGGCCATGATGTTTTTTTGACAAATTCCACAAAATTGCCTTCATCAATGAGGTTGTGAACCATATTATTTAAAACGAGAGAGTCTCAGGCGTAATATCTTACATCATTATAGAAACAATACTTGTTCTTATTTAATATATCCTTACGAATCCACATCTTCTCAACAATAGAATTTGACTAAAGTTTTGGCATTTTTATAGAACACTCTGTGTTAGCTTTGTGTAAGGAACCATTTTATTATGTTTCGGCTTTGAACTGATGTTTTTTTTAGTTAAGTTGTTATGGATTTACCTTAGAAAGCTTTATTGTTTTGTCTACATTTTAAAAAAGACTCGACTAAAGTCTTAGAGGTCTCGTTGACTTTTTGAAAGATTTGTATGAAGGGTATGCATTTGGGACCCATAAGAGTCTCACATGTATTATCTCGTCAATTTTGATATGTTCCTCCACTTGGGCCAACAAATCAACAAAGTTAACAACCTTCTTCTTCATTATATTTTCTATCGATAGATCCAATTTGTTTTCCATATAAGCTACACATTCCACCATATTATGAAAATCTTCCAAGTTTTTATTTCGTTCGTACAAATTGTTAAGTATAGTCCTAGAAGTTGTCGTTCGGATCCCGGTTGTAGTGGATGATATAATCATTATCTCTCTTAATGACTTTAAAACCAATGAACTGATTTTGGAATTTGATCCATAACATGTCAAAACGACGGATGCTACCAAGTGGGAGCTGGTTATATTATGTCAGAATTTTGTCTCTAAAATTCATAGAGATAGTTTGGTAAATAAGCATGTCATATCTTATGAAATCGAGTATTTCATTTTTGAATTACTTAATGTGATGCTCAGTGTTCCCATTACCATCATACCTATCTGTTTTATACTAATTGTATCCTAATGGTAAATTTCTGTGGAGAATTTCTTAAGCCATGAGAGAATATTCCAAAATGAACATCAACACAATCAAAATGTATGTTAGATCACATGAGGTGGCATAATTCTCCTAAACTATTAATGGCTAGCTTCGTTGACCCAACGAGGGTGCTGGATCGTGGTTCCAAATGATCACTTGCTTACTTGGTGGCTCGCGATGGGAGTGTTTCAATACCTATTTTACATTTGAGTGATCAGTATGACGATGAGAAGCGGGATCACATTTAAAATAAGATCATTGGCGGCTCCTAATCATATAAGATGACACATTATCTTATTCTTATGAAATTTCAGTATTTTATGTATGATGAATGACAGAACGCATGTCACACAATCCTTCACTATATGATTTGGTTTTGAACTCACAAAAGTGAGAGATATTTCTTTATTAGACATATTTTTTCTACAAAATTGGTATAAGGTTTGAAAGTGATTTTTTAGAAGTTTAAAAGTAATTGTTGTTATTAAAGCCTCAAATTAACACATGTGACACTTATTTTGTAATGTGTTTTAGTGAAGGATTTATTTTAGCTTAAGAGTGATGGTTGGATTCATAAATATCACTGAAAATAAATCAATAAATGTTATTGAAGTGACTTGCTTGTTGTAAGATAAGTGACACGAGGTAATAGAAAATTATAAATAATGTGATTAATATTAATAAAACTGTAGGTTATAATGGTGGAAATGATGAACAAAGTAGTGAAACATGATAAAAGAAATATATAAGTCGGCTTCAGGCTATACATACCCAAAACGAGTCTAAGCTTACCCAATGTTGAGTTTATCCACATTTGGTATAAGTCCACCCTGTTTTGGACCAAAATACCATTTTGTGGGTATTTAACGAGATTGTTTTCTACTAAACCATATCCAATATATTTTATCTATAACTTCTCATTAACCCTCACTTCTCTCTAACTCTATCTCTCTAGAATCCAGCAAAATAACATTCCGACGTGCTCCTTCTTCTCCTCCACTGTTCCTCCGTCATGATGAAGAAAAATGAATCTCATCCTCCTCAACCACCACCAAGATAATTTTTCCCTATTTTTAAATATTTCGTATCTTAATTCTTGGTTGATGATATGTTGTTTTAGCTTGAATTTTGTTGATTTAGATAAGTTTTTTATTTAATTTCATGGGTTAGATTTAGTCTTTCAGAAATAGGTTCAAATTTAGGGTTTTGGATGCTGATTTATGTCATTTTCCTCCCACGAATCGGCTAGAAAATGACCGACACCGATGGGGTGTGTCGAGGCACCCCATCGGTGCGTTATACCTGTACCCATTGGTGTGTCAAACCTGCATCTATCGGTGCAGGGGCTGTGCACCGATGTTGCATAGCCTTATTAAATTAATTTTTTTAAAACTTTTTTTAAAAAAAATAACGTCCTATAATTTTATTTTTATTTTTTAAAAATATGTTAAATTTTTATCTATTTTATGGTTATAATAATTTATTTAAGTATTAATTGTTTATGTATTGTTATGATTAACCTTATATGTTTTTTTGTTTATTTTAGTACTCGGACTGAAGATCTTCAACCAAAAGGTCTCCCCCGATCCAGGGTGATTCATCCTGCTAAACATATCGTTGTCATAAAGTCCGTTGAATATGAGAGTGCCCGCAAAAAAACATGGTTGAAAATCAAGGGAGGAGGAGCTAAAGGAGGAGCATAACAAATGGTCATGGTGCCACATTCATAAAGGATAAAGGAATGTAAAAACTGTTGAGAAAAGAGTTGATCCAGCTGGTGGGAGATCATCAAGTGTGATGCACCACCTGTAACATCAGTTGCGGTACATTGATCACCTATTGCACATACATCACCTCCACGACCACCATTCGCTCATCGTTTACCACCCCTGACGTATACATCGGCACCACCACCATCTGTTAGTGTTAGGGTAGTACTACTGGTGACTCCGAGCATGATATCTTGGATGAAGAGGAGGCTCATGCCATCCATACTAAGGAGCTGAGACAGTTATTTCAATTTTGGAGATGTGACAAAAAACCACACTTCCCTAACTTCAAGAAGCACGACGCGTTCATCATCTTCATCGGCCAAGTAAGTATCAAGTTATTGTACACTATTGTTAATTACGTTTTACTTTTGTATATTTTCTTACTTACTGTTTTATTTACAGTCACACGGTTCTCTAGGCGTAAATTCACATTATAATGTACTACATATGTGGGACTTGATCTCTCAGGCAGAGGTGCAACGTCATTTAGCTCGTACTCCCTCCAGACCACTTATCTCACATGCCTTGGTACTTCACTCATTATATATTGGTTGAGATATTTATTGAGGGTTGGAATCATGAGACCAACACTTTCCACTTTAGCTTTGGGGAGATGACCATCACACTAGATGATGTTAGCTGCATTACGAGTCTCCACGTAGTTGGTAGGACTCTAGACGTGGTTAAGGCCCCATGCGAGGAGGGTTTCGAGTACTATACGAGTATGTTGGGACTTCATATCGAGGAGATCCGTGCAGAGCTGGAGTCCATACGATCGAGGCATTTTCTTCTCTCGGATCAGAAGGAGAAGAATGTAAGTAACCACTTTTATAAGTAATTTATGTTTCACTAATCATATTTTTTTCTAATTAAATGTTATATTTGTTTGTTTTACAAGTCGTGATCGAGCAGTACGAGCACATGAGGGTCAAATTCTCGGTCCATGATATCTGCTTAGTTTTTTATCTACTCTAGATGATGAGTAGGGTAGAGCAATACATGCCCAATCTAGTGATGCGCCAGTTTGGACGGATTCATGATGCCTGAACCTCCATTTGTACTTAGGTATGGTTATAAGAAGGGAGATCTTGCTTGATTCACCTGGCGTGAGAGTGTTTGGCTAGATTGGTGTTGATACTTATTTTTTTATGATCGCTTGACCGTTACCGTTCCTACTTATAAGAGAACAATGACGACCATATATC
Organism: Limnanthes douglasii subsp. nivea; assembly: GCA_036936605.1. Taxonomy (NCBI): domain Eukaryota; kingdom Viridiplantae; phylum Streptophyta; class Magnoliopsida; order Brassicales; family Limnanthaceae; genus Limnanthes; species Limnanthes douglasii. Next base: position 168,295,778 of record JAUPFV010000005.1, on the reverse strand, counting down.
GTGATTACCTCACGTGCGCGCACTAGTGATGATAGACTCCTCGAGGTATTTCAATCTCTGAACACTCTACATATCCGAGAAGATTTAGAGGATGCACTAGAGCGGAGACAACAAGTATTACAGCTTCTTTCTCCTTAGCTAGTTGTTTTTCTTATCAGAGATATTTTGGTTATGCTAGGTTGACCCATGTTTTTCTTCATGTTTATGTTTTGTATCTCATTGGACGATGGGTAATTTTATTTTTAGTACCTTATTGTGCTTAGTTTATTATGTAGTACCTTATTTTGTATCCAAATTTACTAATACGTAGTACCTTAGTATAATTTCATTTTAAAAATGATTAACACTTGGAATAAGTTACAAACAAAAAATAGACTAAATATATGCCTAAAAATTATAATTCAAATGTAATAATTATTCATACGGGCATATGAAGGTTTCAAGGAGATGCCTACATAGTCAGCTGCTATATATATTTCATTTTTCCCATCTGTCATTTTTTTTAGGACTAGGAAATTCTGACCATATAGTGGTATCATTAAGTTGGTATGAAAAACTTCGGAAGTTAGACGGGGATTGATCACCCTCGATTTGACAAAACTAGAAAACAAAAATTATAAATGGATGACAATTTATATGGTGACTAAAAATATTTTATAGTAGTTGGGTTGATATTGTGATTAATTCTAAACGGGTGACAAAAATTCTGAATGGGTCTTACGGCGGTGATATGCTTAAAAGATATTTCTCTCTCTATCTGAAGGATTAATGAATAGTAGTTTATGAGAGAAAAGTGTGGAATTTATAGAATAAAGATTTGAATTCCAACGGACACCTGTTGGAAAGTGTAAAGGTCTCAACAGCTTTCGAAACACGTGTGAGAAGTTACAAGACGTAGTGCATGTTCACGAGACCAATAACATTCCTCATAACCAAAATCAAAGGAAAAATTGTTCAATCTGAGGTAGAAGTTTGGATTAAACTCAAAGATGCATGTAATCTAGTCTTCTTTAATATTTCTTTGAAAGGACTAGCACGATTTCTCCGACCAGCATATTTGTCCAAATAATAAAATGGTCTATATTTAATATATAAAATTGGTTTTAGCATATGCGAAACATGGAGGATATTTAATTTAATAAGGAGTATATATTTTTATACTCAGTAGAATATTATAGGGAAATATCCAAAGGGAACCATTTATGTGAGCCTATCGATTTTCCATATTTACTATAAATAGGTGTACAATTTCTTAGGAATAAAACCATAAAAATTAATTTTACTTTTAATTTTGATAGCTTCTATTTCTAGCATATTTAACACACTTTCTCTCTTTTGAAATCTAATCAACCCCTCCAAATAAATATTTTAGACCAATTATCTTTTTTACCCCACAAACATTTTTGGAAGCGATCATTCGTAACATTGAATCGATCTCCCATGTGACTTAACCGGCGGTCTCACACACACAATTTTTTCAATGAAACATTTGTACATGTTTGACTTTATCACTTTAGGAGTGTGCTCTATCCGTTTTAAGAATCATAACTTGAAAGGAACTCACTCTTTCATGAGAGGAAACACCACCTATAGATCACAGGTAGAAGTCTTACAATGTTTCCATTACTTGTGAAAACACATGTCACACTTAAACCAAATTGTATTAAAAGTTTCTTTAAACTTATCCTTTTACGGTAATGACCAACATATCTCACCTTCATCACATATGAAACTCTAATTTATTTATATGTTGAAACTTTCACAAATAACTTGTTATTACCCATTACAAATTCGATGTTTAGGTTTTTTATAGTCGAATTAGGTTGCCATTATTTTGAAAAATGTTATTTCAAGAGTCTTAGCCTTATCTGTCTAGATGTAGAGTTTACCAGTTCTCGAGCTAGCGATTTGATAAACGGATCCACTGAGTTCTCATTAGAATGTACGTATGAGACCAATATAATTTTACTTTGAATTCGTCGTCTAACATACTCATGTCTTAGACTTATATGTCTACAATTCCTATTGTAGATTCCGTTGTATGCTCTACCTAATGTTGCTTGACTATCACAATGTATTCGTATTTCCATAATTTCCTTTGAAGTGAATGGTATCTCCAACAAGAGATTTATTAACCATTCAGCTTCATTACTCATTGCGACCAATGCTATAAACTTAGACTTTATAGTCGAGTGAGATATACACTTTTTTTCTTCGATCCCCACAAACAAGAATCATCTGCAAATGTGAATACCACACTGTATTTAATTTCATCAGCTAGACTAGTGATCCAACTTTTACCTATGTATCCTTCAATTATCTTAGTAAAATTAGAATATTGGAGACACATATCTTTAGTCTTTTTCAAATATCCCTTGACCCTTCCAATTACATTCTATTTTTTCTTACTTGGATTAATCGTAAATTGACTAAATTTACTCAACAAAAAGTATATATCCGCTCTAGTGCATAAATCTGCATACAGTAAGCTTCATATAACACTAGCATATTCTACTTAAACTATCGTTTTTCCTATATTTTTTGAAACTATAAAATTGGGATCAAATTGTGTTTGTGCTTATTTGAATTTTATATGTTTGAACTTATCAAGTACCTTGTCGACATAATGGGATTGATTTAAGGCATAACCCCCATTGTTTTTGTAATAGCTTACTTACCAAAATAGTATCTACTTTATCAAGATCCTTCAACTTAAAAATAGACGATATAAATGTTTTCGTTTCATTAATCCACTTTATGTCATTACTTAGTATGAGAAAATCATATACATATAAACATACAATGACTATTACATCACCATGAACTTTAGTGTATAAACATTTTTAAACCATATTATGTCTAAAATCATTGTATACAATAGCATGATCACACTTTTCATACCACTTATTAGGTGTTTGATTAAAAGAATATAATGACTTAACAATCATACATACCTTAGAATAATTCTCTAGAAGTAAAAAACCCTAGGGATGTTTCATGTAAATCTTCTCATTAAGATCTCCAGTTAGGAAAGTCGTTTTGACATTCATTTGCTGAATTTTTAATTTCTACACCGATGCAATTGCAAAGATCATCCTAATTCTTGTTGTCAAAACTACCACAATATATGTGTTATAATAAATTATTCCTTTTTTTCGAAAACCTTTTGGTACCAATATTGCTTTGTAACCTTGAATGGTTCTATTTGTGCGGCGTCTCTTTCTAAATACTCACTTATAACCAATTGGTCTTAAACCTGAAGGTAAGTCCACTAACTTTCAGGTGTCTTTATTGAATATATTTTATCATTTATGACCGCTTCTCAAAATATAGAATCTAAGGATGTTATTTTGTTATATGATTTAGGGTTTTCTTAGGATCAATAGGATTACAAATATGACATATAGTTAAAACAAATTCACACAATAAATTAATATCCAATTTTGAATTAACTAGCATGGGATTTGTCATCTCAATTAAAGTTCTATTTTTGCTCTCTAGCAATTTGTTTTATTGCGGTGAGTAATGCAACAAAAATTGATGAATTATCCCATTCTCTTCACAAAAGACTAGAAATTATCTTGAGCAATATTCCTCACATTGATCACTACGAAAGCTTTTAATATTATTGTCTAATTGATAATATACTAACGCTTTGAAGATCATAAACATAGTAAAGGCCTCATCCTTATATTTAAGTAAATGAACATAAGTAAATCTAGAGTAGTCATCAAATAAAATTTATAATGTATTTTTTACTCTCACACGTAAAATTAACGTTTAACTCATATATGTGTATCAAGTCTAACAATATCATGTATCTTTCAACAAGTTTTAAGGCTATTTAATCATATTTTATTCTACATACAATTCGCATTTCCCATATGAACCTATACCACATTTTATAAGGCCAATTTTAACAATTCTATTTATTGTACTATGTTTTATATGAGCAAGTCTACCATGCTATAACAAATAGTCATTACGAGAACAAACATAAATAAAGTTATTCAATCTACTCATTGAATATTTTTTAGTATATAGTTTCATCATTCTATTACTTGAGTATCACTTCGCAACAAAGATACCATCTTTGGTTATAATGAGTTTACCAGATTTATACACATAACAAATTCCAGTATTGCTAAAAAATCACACGGAACCGAGGTTATATTCATTTCCAAAACATATATAATACATTGGTGAGAGTTATCATTTTCCCAGTTATAAATATTAACTCGCGTTTCAACGTCCTTATACTTTGATATGTTGGTGTTATCCATTTGTACCTCACATGTATCACTACTCAATTCAAATCATATTTATAGATATTTATAATGAGAAACATACACAGATGCACATGTATCATACCACTATTCAAAATAGTTTTCTTCTGTAATGTAGACTTTCGTCATCATTTGCATAATTTTTTGTTTAGTATTGTGTATAATTTCACTATTTTTCCGAAGATTATAATTTCTTACAATATGGACAATTCCATGTCACATAATTTTACTAAATGTATTATGTGAATACTCATAGAATTTATTTTTTCTAAGAAAATTCCTCCGCATTAACAAATTTAGCACGTAATTATGCAACCAAAGTTTAAGCGAATTGAAGAACTAGAAATAAAAATCAATAAATAGATTAAAGAAGTGGAAAAATTAAAAACATATTCTTGAAGATAATGTTGAAAAACTAAAATAAAAAAATAATTTTTTTTGACAACTATTCGCAACGAGATCTTGCGTATGAAAAAAAAACATTTAGTTTATTCCATAACTATGTCTCTAAACTAGGCCCAAAAGCTTTGGCTACTTGCCAAATCCTCAGCCTTATGTCGAATTCACCCGCAATATCAACAAATGTTTTTCCACCTCGTCAAATTCATCAAAACATTCTTGGAATCAACATCAACTGCAACAAAACAAATAATTCTTTGATTCAAGATAATGGCAACATGAATCCCAATAAATCTTATGCAGATGTTACCAGACCAAACATCAACAATTTTATCATTTAACCACTGGAAGTTCACCAAAAAACAGGCCACATATCCTTTCAATACTCATTATCCATAAAAAATAAACTGATGGCCTAAACAAAATTCACTCTCATTGGGAAATTTTCCAATGGCCTGCCAAGAAAGAAATTTCTAAGCCAATTTGTTCAATCAAGAATTTTTTCGCAAGACTATAACATTTTTAACTGGGACTCCATACACGTTTTAATATAATTTTCAAGCAAAGAAGATATGTTAAAATAGTGGTCTCGTGGAGTTTGGACTATTGGTGACCAAGCCATGCGCATTTTTAAGTGGCCACTCACTTTCAATCCCAAATATAAAAACCCGATATGCCCAATCTGGATAGGAATTGAAAACTTACCATAATACCTTTATGAAGAAGACTTCACCAACTCTGTTGCATCATCTATTGGTCATCCTTTCAAAGTTTGGGTTCCTGAAAGAATTGGGCTATGTACAACGCATGCTACGCATGGATAGAATTGGACATCACTAAAAAGCTCCAACATCGCGTTTGGGTTGGTTTTGGAAAACAAAGGATGTTGGCTCCATATGAGTTGCAAATATATCCCTATCCATTGTGAATCTTGCTTTCATATTAGCCACAAGAAAAAAACTTACAAAAAACTCTATGATCTACAGTATAAACAAGACAATATGAACAACACATGAGAAATTCAGAAACAAGAAACCTCACAAAAAGCAAGAACAAACCTGCCAAAATAAAATTTATTATAGTCAAACAAAATAATCATACCAGTCATGAAAGTAGCCCCAAAACCTTAAACAACTCTTCTGACAACTATAACAATAACCATCTGAAGGATTACAATATCATCACTGTCAATCTTCAAAAGGATGGCACTACAACCCTAATGAAGAAGAGATACTTGATTATATTCTATATCTTGAAGAAGACTATGCTCAAGCTGCTAACCTTGACTATGATAATCTTGGTACAATGGATCAATCTCCTAGACATGAAAATATTGGTAGCATGCTTCCCACTCCAACTCTCAAATACAAAGATAATGGTCAAGATTTTTAGGAACTTCTAAACAAGAGAATAAAAAAGATAATATCAGAAAGAAGAAAGGTTGCAAAGTCATTAAGACCATCTTTGGATCCAATAATTCTCACAAACAAACATATAACAATGAGTAAGTTTCTAAGCTGGAACATTCGAGGAATCGACAATAAAGCTTCCAAGAGAAGGCTCAAATCTATTATCAACAATGAGAACATTATTATTCATGCTATTTAGGATCCTTTCATTAATGTGGATAATCTTCTTTCTATTTATAAAAGACGTGGTTTTAGTCAATACAAATACAACTGTAACAACAAGATTTGGCTTATATGGAAGGATGATTTTTTCATATCTACTATCCCGGATCATCATCAGCTTCTTCACACTGAAGTTTCTTATAAGACTCTTGATAAAAAGTTTTCTCTCACTATTGTTTATGCTAAAAATCAAAGGAAGAATAGAAAAGACCTTTGGAATACTCTAAAGACTTTATCTTTCTCTGTCAAGGAATGACTTGTTATAAGAGAATTCAACTCTATTATTTCTTCTGATGAGAAACTTGGCTGCACCTCCTTCAACGTAAACAGTAAAAAATATTTTAAGGATGCAATAAAATATTGTTTATTGGAAGATGCACACTATGTAAGATCGAAATACACCTTGACTAACAACACTAAGTGAAAAAGGATGGATCTGGCTTTCTATAACTCTATGTGGACTGAAAACTTTAAAAAGAACCAAAGTCATACATATGGCTAAGACTTGTTCTGATAATTCTCCCTTTTGTGTGTCTATCACAAATGACATTAATCAGCGAAAAAATAGTTTCAAATTTCTTAACTCTTGGACTCTTAATAATGATTTCTTGTCAATAGTTAAATCTAATTGGAACTTGGATATGCACGGATATCCAAGGTACAGTTTTTGGAACAAGTTAAAAAGGCTTAAACAAGATCTTAAGACCTAGAATAAGGAAAACTTTGGCAATATATTCGACAAAGTTCTGGAAGCAGAGAATAAAGTTAAGGATCAGGAAATATATCTTCAAGAAAATGAAAACACGGAGAATATGAACATCCTTTTTATTGTTATTACTTTTCTACTTCAAACTCTTAACATAGAAGAAATCTATTTGCATAAAAAACTTACTCCACTTGGTTAAAGATGGAGACAGAAACACTTGGTTAAAACTTAATATTCCCATGCTAAAAAAAGAAGAAGGAAAAAGTGTATTACTTGTATCAGAGAAGGTTCTAGATGGATCACACATGCTAACCTCATTGGCTTCTCTGCTAAAAATTACTTTAACAAGATTTTATCTGAAAATCCTTACTCTAGCATTCATGAAGAAAATAGCCTCTTGAGCAATCCTATCTTTGAAAATATCCCCTGCCCAATCAATAATGACGATAATGAAATTCTTATGAAACCTCATACTAAAGAAGCAATCTTCAAAATTATCAATAGCTTTAGCTCTACCAATACCCCTGATAGGATCGTTTTAACAGAATATTCTTTACTACCTGCTGGCAAATCATAAAAAAGGATATGTTTGCTGATTTCTGCTTCTTTATGCTTGGCTAAAACATTCCTCAATGAGTCATGACTACTGGAATCTACATTATCCCAAAGTCATGCAACCCTACAACATGGAAAGAGTTCAGGCCAATCAACCTTTGTACTTTTATGAACAAAATCTTATCTAAATTAATCAACAACAGTCTGGTCATTCTTCTTCCCAAAATAATCTCAAAAGTTCAAGGAGCTTATGTGCCAGATAATTCCACTCATAACAACATACTTATAACCAAAGAAATGATTTTTTATTTTAACAAAAAGTGTAAAGCTAGGAACATTCTTATCAACGTAGACATGGCTAATGATTTTGATAGAATGTCCCATATCTATATCACTAGATTTCTCAATTTATTTGGTTTTAATTCAATATTCATTAATATGGTTAACAGTATAATTAAACATTTTCATACTTATGTTCCAATTAATGGAGAAACTATTCAATCCCAAAAGAGATCTGGGACAAAGGGACCTCTGTCTCATAGTCTCTTTTGCAGAAGTAGTCTTGCTCAGAGGCCTTCTTTCAAATTAACAAATCTATGAGATATAAATCAAGAAGTAGCATTATCACACATAATATTGCTTTTGCCGATGATATCTTGATATATGCTAACAATAACAGTTCTACAATATCTCTTCTTAGTTGTTTTTTACAAGATTACCATAATATATCAGGTCAAACCATCAACAATGAGAAGACTAAGATCTATACAACCAATAACTTCTCAACAAACAATGTTGTTAGATTACAAAACGCTAGTGGATTCTCTACTAGTAGTCTCCCTTTCACTTACTTAGGTGTTACAATCAACACCAACAACTTATCTACCAATTTTAACCCTCTTCTTGACAACATCAGAGGAAAAATAAATGAGTGGGAGGGCAAGAGTTTGTCTTATGGTGATAGAGTTACTTTGATCAACTCTGTCCTCATGGGAATTCCTTACTACTGGCTTCAAAGTGGCACTATCCCAATTGGAATTATTAACAGATTTGAGAACATCTTTAATAAATTTATTTAGGGATCTATCGAGGACATTAACATAATTCATTAGAAAAAATGGATCAATGTTTGCAAGCCTTTTGAAGAGGGAGGCTTTAAAATCAGAAGCCTAAAGGATATGCATGGTATTTTTTCATGTAAGCTCTGGTATAGATATAGGAAAAAAAAATTCTTTGTGGGCTAATATCATTCACAGTATTTACTTCAAGAAAATTCACCCTCTTCAAGCCAATTACTCAATAACAACTTGTTCCCTTTTCTGGAAAAGACTTTCCAAAATCAAAAACATTGCAGAGCCTAAAGTTAAATGAGATTTAGGTTGTGGTGATATAGACTTCTCGGTTGACAATTAGTTCAGAAGTTCTTCTCTCATTATCAATGATGATCACAGTAACAATCACTAGTACTCTCGTGATAAAGTCAAGAACTATTGGAGTACTAATGGTTGGAATAAAGACAAGATTTATTTGTGCTTATCCCCAAATGATATTAAGTCAAATGGAATATCAGCATCAACCTCAACAAGGAAGACTCAATAAGATGGTTTGGCTTTAATGATGGCAACTTTAACACTAAGGATACCTAGAATATCATTAGAGCTCATCACAATAAGTCTAATATTTACAACAATGAGGCTTATCAATGGCTGGATTTTGGTTGACATTGCAATGCAAAAAGACATATTGATATGGCTTTAAAGTGTCAGTTGTGTGATAATATTGAGTCATCCAACTACCTGTTTGTTAGCTGCAATTTCTCCTGGAAAATTTGGAACCACTATTCTACCAACTTCAAGATCAAAATTAGCAAATTCATGACAACTGCTCATATGGTCAAACCCTGGTTCAGTAAATCTAAAAATGTCACCCACATTACATCTATCATTCCTCTGATCATCCTTTGGGTGATTTGGCAATGCATAAACAATGCTCAAATCAATGGCACTTTCTATTCCGTCAACTCTTCCATAAGCTACATCAGGAATATTTTTTATGGCCTAGATCATGCTAATCTTATCAAGTATCAACATTGGTCTCCCTACTTCTCTGTCACTACTGATTTGGGATGTATTAATCATAATTTAATATCTAAACTTTTATACCTCAAATGAATCCCTTCTCTTCCTAACATGATCAAACTAAACACTGATGATTATTATCTTGCTAATGGGGAGGCTAGTGGAAGTTTTATTTAATAAATAACAGTGATGATATTATTATGCGCCAAAGCAATATATATGGGAAGTTAACTCCTATCATGACTGAATCCAAAGCGCTTATGGAGGGTCTGATTGATTGCAAAAGGAAAGATCGGACTCAGGTTGATGTAGAAACTGATTCTCAAATTCTTGTGAATCTCCTAGCTACTAGTAAGTACTCTTGGCCCCTTAGCATTACCCTTTAATATTTTAGATGGTTATCTCTTATATTTTTAGAGATAAATTCTAACAACCGATTGTTTTGCTAGTTGGATACTCAAATGCAAAATGAAGCTAGAATTTAACAACTCGCAAACTCCAGATCAACTCAAAGCAATAACTTTACTTGAAAGTTTAGGCACATGTTATATAAGAAAAAAAATATTCATCATTGTTTCTCTATATTTTTAATCTATATCTTAACTAACTTTGGTAGCCAGCAGAATCATGACAAGCAAATTCTAGTTTTTCCCTTCAAATAGTATTTCAGGTACCAGCTCTCAATACGGGTCCATTTCGTCAAGAATCTTCCATCCATGCTTTATCAGCTTCTTCCTGCATCAAAGAGAGTCTCTTATTCTTTAATCCATGTTATTTCTATGTCTCAAAGTGAGGATTTATTATTCTTGGTTTAGCTTGCCAAAAGTTTATCGAGCTCCTGATTCTCTACTGGAAATGGTATTTACTTTTGAATTTGGAACTTTTTTACGGTTCTTCGAAATCTATTTTGGCGGTAGATTATATATCTGATAATATAATATGTAATTGATACAGTACCCATGAGTATTCTCCTTGTAAACCTTTAAGTTCAATTAAAAGGTTTTCTTTCCAGTGAAGAAAAACTATGTCTTTAAACTATATTTTTTTAGTGTTAATTTTATTTTATTATTTATTTATATATTTTATTTCATAACTACAATTATTTATAAAGTGATTTCACAACCAATTAAACCATACGTTCACATCTCAATTACAATTTTATTTTTCACAACAAATATCTACTTACGTAACCGAAGTTATTAATTTGTAACCAATTAAAACATAATTAATATTTTTTTATTCAGAATATCTCTCTATTTTGCAAACCAATCATAATGTAACTTTACACCCTGTTAACAATGTTTAATTTCATCGCTAAAATATGTCCAATTCAAAATTATTTAAGAAAAAATTATGGAAATGGAAAAAAATAACATGTCCAATTAAAAAACAAAATGTATTGTTTTATATATTTTCTTCACGTGTTCTTCTATTACGATTATGTTTTTTAAAACGTTTGCATTTTAATTTATGTAGCACTTCCTCACCTTGTTGTAGAATACGTTTCTTCTTAGGTATTCCATGTCTCATTTTAAGCTAGCTGGAAGAACAATATGAGATGGATTTGAACTAGACCCTATGTAGATAATGGCGATATACCTCGAAAGTAAGTTTTCATAAAAACGTATACGATAGCATGACTAGACATATGCCGAAGGATTCCCTTGAATACTCAATATAATAATACAAGCATGGGAACAAGGTAAACACTATATTTTCCTACTACGATAAGTATATTTGTAGTTCAAAATATCAACAACCATAGTTGGTTCCGATTCAATTTCAAATAAAATTTTGATGGACGACCGGACAATCCACGTACAACCTTTTTCAATATTATTTTAAGCATTTTTTTTTCAACATCTGGATAAAGCTCGTTATTCCGACGTTAAAAATCTAAATGATGATTTGACGTTTAAACCATAAGCTTATTCCTAATTTTATTTAGTAATTATGAACTATAAAATTCTTTAATTTGATTATTAAATGGCTCAACTGGAGTAGAAGACAAACCATAATGTTTACATAAAAACACGCAAACACACTTTTCGGGAGGAAGGCTTTCCATGATCATTGGGGTTTTTGACCATCTTCATTGAGAATTTATGAAAATATGAATCAAATAAACTTTCACTGGATGCATAAGCTCACTCTCTCAAAATTTTAACCAACATCTTCCTTAAATTCTTCGATGAACGCCTCAGTGCATGTTTCAGATTCCCAATAAGATGATAAAAACAATCTGAATGGTAGAAATTAGAGAAAACAATTAAGACTTCCCTAACAATACCTATGTGACGATCAGATAAAAAATGATTTGATGACTAAGTAAATTAGACTTTCATTCATCACCATCTTCAAACCTAACGACAGCAAAAGCTATAGGAAAAAGGTCTACACAAGATATAAGATTAATAAATATCAACTGGATAAAGTAACTTAAAAATCAATTACATAATGTCTACTTTTGCAACAAAGTAATATAATTACGCAACCTACTTACACATAATTATGTAACTGTTTAACACGTAACTACGCAACCAAAAATAAAATCATGTATTTCACTACACCATAATAATTTTACAACGAAAATATAATTATTGTATGGATTATTTTCGACTGAGGGTAATTTTGTCAAGTATTTTGTGGTATTTCAAAGGTATTTAATGTTTGGGTGTTTTGTAGTGAGAGATTTAAGCTCCCTGGTTGTATTAAATGTTTATTACCCTCATTAATGAAAGTGGTTGGGTATTTATACCCTTAATTATGGGCCACATCGGCTTTCAGGTCAAACTTATGAAACCGGGTCGAGTTCAAAATCTCATTAGTTATTAAGCAGATTGGCAATTAGCTTAGTCAAAAGGTGATTAGCTTTTAACACTTTAGTCCAGTTCGGATGGTTCAGTGGGTGGCGTTTGTCCGAATTGCCCCTGTCCGGTTTCTACAGTGAGTGGTGAAAATTTATGGACTCATCAGTAGCCCTTTTTTTAGGTTTTGTTCGAAGGCCTTTGACAAGACCTAAAAAATCGCTTTTGGGAACTTGTGACATTTTCCGGACGGATTTAATGTTTAGTAAAGGACTTATCAGGACTGAAAAACTCTTCAGAAGTTCAAAGGCAGAGTGGGACCTTGCTTCCACAAGGTGAGCGTAAAGTATCTGCTAGCCATGCAAAACATTAACGACGCCTTCATTCATACTGCTGAATTAGGCCGGATCCAGACGAAGTGGGGGATCCCATAATCTGTTAAAGTGAGGATACCGGTCGATCCGGAGACACCAATGGACTGCAAGCTGAGTGAGATAGTTTTCTACACAGAATTGTTCAACTAGGGGCTTAGATTTCCCTTGGACCCAGACATCGTCAGAGATTTCCATTTGATAAAGCTCTGTCCAAGCCAACTGAGTCCTAATGCTTGGTACACTCTCATGGCATGCATCATGGCCTCTAGGCTTCCTGGAATCCCGCTTACGATGGAGCAGTTTGCTGTTGTGGCCAGCCTTTGCAAGAATCACATCATCCCCTTCTAACATTTTAATATGGGTGACAATTACAAAGTGGTGGACGATCTTCTCGAATCAGAGAAGAATTGGAAGACCCAATTCTTGTTCCTCAGTGGAGCTTGGGAAAATGGGCTGAAGATTAAAGTTGGTGTCAACCCAAGCATGCTTACCAGCGGATGGAAAAGCACATGTAAACATTTCATTATGTTTGTTTTTCTTTCCTTTTAAAAAACTTGCTTACTTAAATTCTCTTCTTCTTCTTTGAGTAGTGCTGCCGAAGAAGTTCTCCAACTACTTAGAGGAGGGGCATACAACTTGTGCCAAGCTGAATGCTTGGGTTGTTGATAAATGGGAAAATCGCTTCCACAATTGTTTTACAGCTAGCAACCTGGTGAGGTCCCACCTCTGTAACACAACCGGTCGTAGAGACTTGTCATGGGAAGAACTGACCACACCATCTCCTCCGGGTGTCATCCTATAGAGGACATATGAGAAGGATGGGAAGCTGGCCTTGCCGGGCAGAGCTAGTAAGAATGAAGGGCAAGAAAGGCAAGAAAAAACCAGATGTAGCTGAGGTCAATCAAGGTGGTATTGAGGAGATTGTCCCAGCAAACCAGGAGGTGCATGACCAAGGGGGAATTGATGATGCTCTACTTCAAGTGGTGGAAAATGAGAGTACGAAAGAGGCAGTTGGACTTCCAAAACCCTCAAATGCTCTCAAAAAAGATCGAAAACGGGGAGCAGATGGTGGAGATAAGGAAGCTAAGAAGAAGAAAATTTACAAAGGGGATGAAGTAGCTCTCCGGCCTCCGGAGTCTCTTTCTCCGGTCGACCCAACAGACCCAACACCGGCAGAGCAAATCCCAAGTGACTTTCACACCGGAGAGGGTACCGGAGGGGATATTAACATTGATGAAGTAGATATCAGTGGCCTTCAAGGGATTTGCCTTTACTTTGAAGACCTCGAGAATGACGACTTTGCTGGCCCTTTCCTCCCTCCAAGCTCTTCGAACATCGTTACTTTCAACGGTAAGTCTTTTTATGTTCAGGGGAGAAGGACATGGTGACCCACTCCTTGTTGAGAAATATGCAACCGGTGCTCAACTTAGAGAGACAAGTGCGAAGTCAATCCACCCTCGTCAAAACACTCAATGCAGAGACAGAGAGTTTGTCTAATGACCTCCTTAACGCCAACAAGAATGTTGAGGCATTAAGGAGAGAGATCGAGGAGTTGAAGAAGGGGAAATAGGACCTGGCCACCAGGCTGGCCACTTCAGAGGGGGTTAACAAAGAACTCCAATCCAAATGTTATCGCTTGGAGAAGGATCTCTCCACTTCAAAAGAGGAGGTGAAGGCCAAAGAGAATGTCATCTAGACCCTCACCAATGATAAAATTTCGCTCAAAGATGTTGTGTCTAGAGTTAACCAGGAGAAAGATGATTTGATAAAGGAGCAGGAGAAGACAATCCAAGCCATAATCGATGCATACACGAACAAGGTGATAGATTCCCAAGAGGAAAGGTATGCTGAAGTCAAATCAGACATGGTCTTGCTCTTTCATCAAAAATTTCCGAAGAGGACACTAGGAGATTTATGGCGATTTGTGGAATACGAAGACCTTCCTCACCATACTATGGCCGATGGTGATAAGCACTGCTATTCCAGTGGTTGGGATGATACTACTGATGAAGATGAAGGGAACGGAGAGAGCCCTAACGAGGAACCTAAAGACCCAAAGAAGAAACCAGATGAGGCTGGACCATCTAAGGAAGCTGAGCCTTAAAGTTTTAACTATCTTTTTATTTTCCTTTAATTCTTATGTTAGACTAAAGTCCTTGGATGGCCAAGGAATTTTTGTAACGTGTCCAACTCTTGTTCAGATTTTTCTTTTAAAACTCCAAAGTCCTTGGATGGCCAAGGCCCTTTTCATATTTTAATATTACTCCCCGGTGTTAGCCGGGCAATTTTATCTTACACAATTCTTGTATTGTTTTATAGTTACCCAATTTCGATGGCTAATGTTTAAATAGCCCTTAGTTATTTTATAAGTATTTTGAAATGAGAGTGTTTAAATTCTCCGATGATAAATGTTTAAATGGTCATCATTCTACCAAATCAATCCGGTCTGTCAGTGATACTTTAAAAAGTTTCAAAGAAGCTATCAATCGAAACACTCCGAATTTTTCAAGAAGGCATCGAATTTCATTAAAAATCTCGGACACCTCATTAAAACCTCCCCGCGCCACCAGGGTAGGAAAGAGTCTGCCCCCTAATATTTACATTGACTTTAAACAAGTAAATATTTACATAATTTTCATTCTAAATACAACCAGAGGTGTTCAATGTTCTAGGGGTGATTCAAGATCGTCCCATCTTTATCTTGAAGTCTGTATGTCCCAGGCTTAAGCTTTTCACTGACCACATAGGGTCCTTCCCAAGTTAGAGCTAGCTTGCCGGACTGCTTCTCCTTAGTATGCAGGAAGACTTTTCTCAACACTTTATCCCATGGTCGAAAAATCCCTCCTTGTGACTCTGGAAGCAAACCTGCTTCTCATCAAACCCTGATAGTGTGTGGCTCTAATATGAGCCTTAACTCTTCTTTCTTCTATTAAGTCAAGTTGACTTCTGATTGCCACTTCATTAGCCTGTTTGGAAAAATTGTGGACTCTGAATGAAGGAAGAGTTGCTTCTATAGGAGCTATTGCATCCATACCATATACCAAGGCAAATGGGGACTCCTGTGTAGCAGCCCCAGGAGTAGTCCGATAGGCCCATAGTACTTCTTGTAAATAACTTGACCACTTTCCAGCAGTCCTTTCTAAAATCTTTTTAAGACCGGACATGATGGTAATGTTCGCTACTTCAACCTGACCATTTTCTTGTGGGTGGAAAGGAGAAGAAAAGCAATGTTGAATGCCTCTAGAGGCACAGAAGCTCTCTATATCCTTATTATCGAATTGTGGCCCATTATCTGTGGTTATCTTTTGTGGAACCCCAAATCTGCAGCAAATATTAGATAAGATAAATTTTATAACAGCTTTTGAAGTAGTTCGTGCCAATGGGACTGCTTCTATCCACTTTGAGAAATAGTCGAGGGCAACTATAATAGTTTTGCACCCCCCGGACGCCATAGGTAGAGGTCCCACCAGATCCAGCCCCCAACGAGCAAAAGGTATTGGCTCAAAAATTGACTCTAAAAGGACAGCTAGGATATGAATTTTATTACCGTATCTTTGGCATGGATCACACTTCTTTACCAATTCCTTGGCATCTTCCGTTATAGAGGGCCAGTAGTATCCGACCAACAAGACTCTTCTGGTTAAAGCTCTATAACCACAGTATGCTGATCCCTCACCATCATGTAGTTCAGACAGCACCATTTGGGACTCTTCAATCCCCAAACATCGCAAGAGAGGATTACTAAAAGACTTCTTGTAAAGAACGTCTCTTAGGATTACAAATTCACGAGCTTTATACTTCACTTTCCTTGCTACTACTTTTTCCGGAGGTAAGATGCCATCTGAAATATATTGAAAAAGAGGATACCTCCAGTCATGAGGTTGACTCACTTGTATGTTTAAATTTTCCTCCCCCTCCTTGCTCTGATCAAGTTGAATGGATGGGAACTCTTGCACGTGAATCTATAGGTAGGACTCAGAATATGCTATGGTTACCAAAGAGTCTGTTAGCGTATTTTCTAGTTCGGGGTATATGCTCATAGGTGACGTTTTTGAAGTTAAATGCCACTTCTCTAAGAATGAATAAATATTTAACCAACTGCTCCTTTTTGGCCTCTGATTGACCTTGTGCATGATAGATAAGAAGCTGAGAATCAATCATTAAACTGACCATTTTGGCTCCACAAATTAGGGCCAAATTTAAACCAGCTATAGCAGCTTCATATTCAGACTCATTATTGGAATCCCTGAAAGCAAAACATATAGCCTGGTACATTCTGTGGTCGTACGGAGAGGTTAAACATATTCCAGCACCACAACCCATAGTACTTGATCCACCATCAGTCCGGACAACCCATACTTTCTTAGTCTTTTCCCCAGTTGCTTGCTTAGTGTCTCTGTCCGAATGAAATTCAACTAGGAAATCAGCAACAGACTGAGCCTTGCATGCAGTTCGAGGGGCAAAATCAATATCATAGTCCCCCAACTCCACTGACCATTTGGTCATTTTTCTTGATACGTCTGCCTTCTGAAGAACGTTTTTCAAGGGAAAAGACATTCAGACAATGATAGAATGAGACTGAAAGTAGGGTCTCATTTTCCTAGTAGCAATTACTAAAGCCAGTGCTAATATTTCAAGTTTTAAATACCTCTTCTAAGCATCTATCAAACTTTTGCTGATGTAGTACACCGGACGAGGATAATTATCTACCTCCCTTACTAGTACTGCACTTATGGCACAATCAGAGACTGCTAGATATAGGTACAATGTCTCTCCATCAACAGGTTTAAACAAGGTTTTAAGGGAGGATAAGTGTTTTTCAATTTCATCAAAATCATGGTCGCACTGTGGAGACCAATTAAATTCGTTTTCACCTTTTAAAGTTTGAAAAAATAGGGCACACCTATCCGAAGACCTTGAGATAAAACAGTTTAGAGTAGCTAACCTCCCTGTCAATCTTTGTACTTCTTTAACATTCCGAGGAGGCTCCATCTCTAATAAAGACCTAAGCTGGCCTGGATCAGGTTGTATCCCTTTCTCACTTACCACATACCCCAAAAACTTCCCGGACTGCACTCCGAAAACACAGTTTTCTGGATTCAACCTTTAATTTACTTTCAACAAGTTGGATAAATTTTCTTGCAGATCTGCCAAGTGTAGTTCTTCTTCCACACTTTTTACCATTTTATCATCAATGTAGACCTCAATGTTTCTTCCAATCTGATTAGCGAAGGCTTTGTTCACCAACCTCTCATAAGTAGCCCTAGCATTCTTTAACCCAAAAGGCATCACTTTATAACAATGAAGGCCCATATCTGTAACAAAAATAGTGTGTTCTTGATTTTTTGGATCCACTTGAATCTGATTATACCCGGAGAAGGCATCCATAAAAGACAACAACTTGTTCCCAGATGTGGAGTCCACCAACTGATCGATCCGAGTGACCGGATATAGGTCTTCTAGGCAAGCCCTATTAAGGTCTGTAAAGTCAATCCACATTCGCCACTTCCCATTTTTATTTTTCACTAATACCGGATTGGCTATCCATAAAGGGTACTAGGATTCCTTTATGTGCCCATCTTAGTAAGCCAGTCAACCTCTTGAACTATGAAATCAGATTTCTCCTTAGAAAAAGCTATCCTCTTTTGTACAAGAGGTGTTATATCTCTTCGGATGGATAATTAGTGTGATGTAATATCTGCTGGTACTCCAGTTACATCAGCATTGCACGAAGCAAAAACATGCTGATGGTCTGTCAAAAGAGACAGCATTTTACTCTTCAGTTCCGATGTCATCTTAGATCCGATCTTGACGTTTCTTCCTTCAGCCAGAGAGTGTGTTTCAACCTCTCCAATCGGTATTAAAACACCATGGGTCTCTCAAGGGTCATCAATTTCACCCTCTTCCCCAGAGGGCCCCTCCAACTGCTAATCCTCAGTGATCTGAACTGCCCCCAAAGTTCTAGGGGCCAGTGCTGTCGCAAAACACTCCCTTGCTATCTTTTGAATACTTCGGACAACTCCCACTTGTCCTTGCACAACATATTTTAAACATTGGTGGACTGTCGAAGCCACAACATGCATCCTGGAAAGCCAAGATCTTCCCAAAATGGCATTATAACATGTGGGACAATCCACCATAGTAAAAAGTACTATGACCATCTTCTTAAAAGGTTCCTTGCCCAACAAAACCTCATCCTCAAACTCCCCGATAACGTCCGCTGAGCTTCCAGTGAAACCCACAATTGACCTGTTCGAACGCTGAATCACTGCTGGATTCTTCATTTGTTTATAGGAAGTCAAAAAGATGATATTTGCTGAACTACCGGTGTCCACCAAAATTCGTCTAATGTCATTGCCCCCAATGGATGCTCATATCACCACAGCATCTTCATGGGGACCAGCTATGTCCCTCAAATCATATTCATCGAAAACAATAAAGGGAAAAGGAATTTGCGATTTATAGGAAGTCATGCCTCCTTCCAGTTGCGTAGCCAGGGTATGAACATGCCTCTTTCTCGAAGAAGTAGTCGGTGCAGTCATGGTGTCTCCCCCAAATATCGTAAGTGACTCAAAAAAGCTGATGAGTACGGACACCGTCTTGCTGTGTTTTGTGATAATGCCCACTTTGTTTCGGGTTGGATCAGGATCCAAATACTCTGAATCCACATCAAATCTTTCAATTATCACCATAGCCCCATCCGGAGCCGATGTCCCTCCATTGTTTGGGCTAGTCCGATGAGCATTATCAGGCCTATTTTCACTTCTTCTTTTAACATAAGCACCCAACTTTCCTCTTTCAATAAAATTTTTCACCTCTTGCTTCAAAGCGATGAATTCTTCTGTGTTATGACCAATATGTTTATGATATTGGCAGAAAATATTATTACGAATTTCCCTGGGAGATTGAAGCGCAACTGGCTTCCTGAAGTGTACTTCGTCTTTTGCCTTGTCATAGATGGTTGCCACATTCTCTTTTAACTCGGCAAACCACTCCGGTTGAACCCAAGGCCCTCGCTTATTTCTGGATTGTTGACTCTGAGCTGGTGCTGGGTGGGATTAGGCCTTGGCCCTGTTGGGACCCTGTCCGGCTTCTTTAGCAATATACCCAGACTGATTTTGGTTCTGGTTTGGTGCAGCTGGGGCCGATCTCACCTGCCTATGCACCCTGGTTTTTTTCGTTTCATCTACATTGATTTGTTTCCCCGCGTGATTCAGTAAACCGCCCCACGTCATGGCCTTCTTTCTGGTTACTGAATCAGCCAAATTACCACGGCTCAAATCCTGCCTTAGAGAAGCTATTGCTACTTGTTCAAAGCAATCAGCTAATCCATTCTTGGTGTTCACAAAACGACTTATATATTCTTTCAAGGATTCATTTAGTTCTTGGGCACAATGGATAATAGTGTCTCCATTGGCCTTCACTTCCTTACTTCCAACGAACTGCCTCCGGAAGGCTACCCAAAAAGTATCAAAATTTCTGATGCAGCCCTGTGGTAGACTATTGTACCACTTCAGAGCACTCCCCGTAAAAGATTGGGAGAATCCTCTACAAAGCAACTTATCATCATCGTTAAAATTCATCATAAAGTTTTTGAATTGATCTAGATGATTATCTCGATCCTTACTCCCATCGTATTTTCCATCTTTGTGTTGTCAAACCTCTTAGGAAGGTTTCCGGACAGTATCTTGGAAGACAATGGAGATTGCCTCCAATTCCGGCCACGACTAAACACAGTATCCTCATTGGGAGTTGCAAAGATACCTGGTTCATCATGAAAGGCAAAAGGATCCATCAGCAATCGGTCTACATGTCTCCGGCCATGGTTGTGACCATGAGATGGCCCTTTTCCCAGATGCCTTTTCAACCTTCCATGTTTGTCCCTCTTTCTTGAATACTTTTTTACCAATTCCTGTTTCTTTTTAGAACGGCCTTCATTGATGCTGGATGACAGGGACTCCTCAACTCCATTTTCGTTCGAGGAGCTACTAGAGGATTCTGAATCTGAATCTGAGCTCTCCACCGGTTTAGATCGGTGAGACTTCTTTGAGCTAGCATGAGTATTTTTACTACTCACATGGGTTTTTGCTGATGGGTTATGCTCCCTTGGATTGTTAGTGTGGTGAACGGCTGACACTTTCGATTTTTATTTTAAGCCCATCTCCACTCTTTTAGCAGCCCTCAAGGCTTTTATCTCAGCTTTCAATCTATCTCGCTCTTCAATCGTGTATTCATCATTTTATCCCACTACTTCTGCCAAAGTTGGTGGTACTGCATGCTCGTCCGGATTCATCCGAACTGACTTTTCTTGATGGTTCCGAATCCTAAATTCAGGCACCTTCTCCTCCCACTATGGTCGCCAATTTGGTGTGGATTATTTTCGACTGAGGGTAATTTGTCAGGTATGTTGTGGTGTTTCAAAGGTATTTAATGTTTGGGTGTTTTGTAGTGAGAGATTTAAGTTGTCTGGCTGTATTAAATGTTCATTACCCTCATTAATGAAAGTGGTTGGGTATTTATACCCTTAATTATGGGCCACATGGGCTTTCGGGTCAAACTTATAAAACCGGGTCGAGTTCAAAAACTCATTAGTTTATCAAGCAGATTGGCAATTAGCTGAGTCAAAACGTGATTAGCTTTTAACACTTTTGTCCAGTTCGGATGGTTTAATGGGTGGCTTTTGTCCGAATTGCCCCTGTCCGATTTCTACAGTGAGTGGTGAAAATTTCCGAACTCATCAAATTTCACAATCAACTTGCACGTAATTTTTCCACAACTTAACACATAATTACACACCCAAAAAATAAATATGTATTTAAACATGTTTTTTATTTAAATAAAACTTATCATTGTTACCATTTTTAATTATTGTAGAGAATAAAACCCCTCGACGTGTACCTTAGTGAAAAATATGTCATCGATAAAGAGAATCATATGACAATAGTGAAACCCTTAAAGACAAGCTCCCTAAGCTATAAAATATCGTTTAAAAACGGTTGCCTCCACCATACTCCACTACAAAATCACTTGCCATGTCTAGAGGCTTTAATGCCTAAAAATAACTTTTAACAAGCCGAAAGAAGTAGAACTATCACCTAAAAGTTCCCTTCTAGCTTTATCCAAATCCATCTATGACAGAAAATAAGAAATATCTAAACCATAATAGGAATTACTAAGGGTTTGAACCTTCTGGGGAGTGATATGACTTCTTGTTCCAATGGCATCACTTATCTTGTTTGATATCAAATCAGACGTTAAATACGTTTTATTTTTGTTCGAGAAACCAGGATAACACTTATAATCACCACATAATCTTTGATAACCATATATCCATTCGACTTATTAATTGAAGCATAAATCCTCCACAAATATCATTTTTTCTCTTTCATCGAACAATTAATAATAAATTTTTCTTTCTGATTATGAATGAATGTATAAGTAAATCCATGTAAGATATAAAATCGAGATAAAGTAAGATAAAATAATATAGCACCACCTTCAACTACATGCCTTACACCTTGAATGACCCCAACCTAACTTCTAGTAACAATTTTTTTTTTCATGTTAAAAAAATGAACGCACGGAATATGTTCTTCAATTAGTATGTTATCTTCAGCTATACAACCAATATTCTATAATGATACTCTATCCATATTATCCAAATCAGTACCATTAATACCTAATTTTCTAGTTTCAACATTTTCACTAATCTCAATAACAGTATCTTCACCTTTACTACGGCCAAACAACGCAACCAATGATATAAAATCATCTTCACAATACAAGAAACAATTTTTATATTCAACAAACGGCTAAGTGAAGCAAACAATCAAAATCGTAATAACAAACCGGGGGTATGATGGGTCTAACAAAAAGGTCACGTTGTTATGAGTATTTAAATTTTAAAATCGAATAGTTATTAATTATTTTTCAAAATTTTAGTTGTTATAAATAGTTTAATCTCTAAAGTTTTTTTGTTGAATTAATGCATTAAATGAATAAGAGTAGTTCTTACAAATACATGGGGCATACCCCAAGGATTGGCCATAAATCCATAAAGAGAACGAATCTAAAGTATATAGGCTTTAACATGGCCGAAATGCTAAAGTAGAGAGAATAACAAACATGGAATAAATGAACATATAGTAGAGTAACAAGTAGAAAGTGGTAAAGTCAGGTTGATGGGTAGCCCGTCGAGCAATCAGGAATGACTAGTAGGAGCAGATCAGCAACGCTCTGCAAAAATAAATAAATAAAACTTTGTAAGTTATAGATTAAAGAGTTTGGATAGGTCATTTGACTTTCCGTCCCAAATAACTGAAACGAAGATCGGAAAGGATACATATCAAAACCGTAGAGGCATGGTAAAGGGGGACCGAAGATTCTATTGTTTCTTCCCTCGAGACATTATAAATAATAGGGCCAAAGCACACATACCAAACATGATGAAAACTAGAGGAGGCCAATTAGAATCTTCAAAAAGCCACGGTGCCCAATTAGAATTAGAAGTGAAGGGAATCCCAAGCTTATAGCTAGCGAAGTCCCACAAGCTCCACGAGAAAGTGCAGTCACATATAATATGATTGATAGTGTCAACGTCGAAGTTGCAAGTGACGCAGGATGGGGAGGTGTTAATTCCCCAAAATAGAAGCTTATCGCGGGTGGTCAGTTTACTATGGTTAGCTAGACAAAGAATAAAAGAATGACGATGAATGTTAAATTTATGCCAAACTAACCCAGCCCACCCGACACAAGGGATGGGCGAACGGATAATGTTGTAGGTATCATTGATCGTGAGGACGGGGCAGCCATGTTTAACGATACAGTAGTGGACATCCTCGAGGAGGATGTTGGGGGAGCAAAGGAAAGAATGATGTTGCGGAGTTTCTGGAGGCTGCAACGGTTTATAACGCTAGCAGTTCTCCTATTTGTATGCCAGATCCAACGCCCGTCGGAGATAAAGTCAAAGACATTTGGGGTTTTATCCAACCTTGAATCGTAAATGATGTTCTGCTCATAGCGAGTGACAAGAGATTAATTTAGTAGCCATGGTTCGAACCAAAATTATGTGTTCTTGCCATTTCCGATCGTCACCCTGAATAAATTTCTAGCAAAGGGTCTAAGAGATAAAATTTTCTTCCAAATCTAAAAGGGAGAGTAGCGAGATAGCCCAAAAATTATTATTAGTAATATTCTCGGTTTTAATTGAGAAGCACGAGATAAAATTGGAGTTATTACTTACAATGGACCACAAAAGTATAGAGACGGGCGCCTGATTCCAACTCATTCGAACTCATAATAACATGATAACTATAAGTAGGTTATCCAAACTAAAATTCAATACAAATAAAATTTTATCTTTAATTATTAAAAATCCTGATTTTTTTATCAATTTTAGTGACGTTTAAATTCCATTTTGAATGTCTAAATTTACATGTAATTTAATTAATTTTAGTCACTTGTTAATTGATTGTTTGATTAAATTTATCCAACCTCGTGAATTTTAAAAGTCGATGTAATCGTATACGGATTATCCTCCTCTTCACATGTAAATTTGATATGGTTAGTTTAAGAAAACCCAAAACATACCTAAAAGACAAGGACATTTCAGGAGGAATGATTGATTCCGTCTTCAAAACCAATATGCAGCTTTTAACATTAAAATCCCGACTGATATATCATCGACATGTCACATAGATATGAAATCTATTTCTCAAAACCTTTTCTTTGAACAAATACTTCTAAAAATATAGATTTGTCATATAGATATGTTCTGGTAATTTCTATTCAAAATATTATTTTCAGTCATAGCTGATTCCGATCACATTCATTTTTGTCAAACCAAAGTTATTATAAAAGTTTTTCGAAAAGAAAAAATCACATAGTTCTAAAACGATTTCAGACAACTTCGTTCCAATTTTTAACGGTTTCATTTGAAAAAACTAAAAAAGAAAAATTAGTGAAGCAATATTAACAAAAATCACACAGGTTGTAATTGTCAAATAATTGAATAATTTTTTTTCTAAAATATAATAATTATCTTTATTTTCTGAAATGATCGGAACAACTAAAATACAAAAAGTTGAGAGATATGTTGACGGTATGTTAGATATGTATGGGTGTCAAGGTTTCCTGTGAATTTGTTTTTAGGAAGCAGCCAAAGTTGATTAGATTGGGATAAGAAGTGGTCGCTGGTTTTGGGTTGAGCAAGACCTAACTAGTTAGGTCATTGCTCACCTCACTCTTTATATATATCAAAATTTAAATTCTATCGTTTATGTATGTTTAAATTATGACTTTATTTTTTATATTTATTTTATTTTATTTTATTTAATTTAAAAGAATCTTCTATTGAAAAGAGGATGTTACATTCAAATTTTCAAATTTAATAGTAAGATTGAGTTTAGGATAAACAATTAAGCCGTTAAAATAATATTACCTCTGACTTTTTTATTTTCTTTCTTTCATGAAATGAAATGAAAATTTTTTATTTTTATTTTTATGCTAAAAGTTTGAAATCTTTTCTTTCCCTTCCACCATCAATTTTCATATAGTAGTATGAGCTATTCTGCTTAAACCATCTTTTAGTTTGAGAAGTTTGAGGATTTCAGATTTTCATTGATTTTGATTTTGCATATTGAGAGATAGGAGACTTCTAGAAAAAAACTTTTAATTAGTAGAAGAAATATGATGAACTGCTCGATATTAAGAGATGGTTGCATGTAATGAGTTTTTGATTTTTCAACTTTGATTGTTATGGATGTTCTTTTACATTTTTTTAGCTTGTTTCTAAGACTAGTGCATTCTGCATTCCTGATATAAATTTCTTTTTTATATGTATTCCTACTTGGTTTTTGTGCTTGCCTTCAAGACCTGTTATTTGAATATATGTAACTTGATTGTTTAAAAATTGATAGTTAGGTAAAACCTGCGATGAATTGTTAGTGACAGGAGCATTAGTAACTCAAAATGGGAGGATGATTAATCTCAGATTTTTTTAATCTTCTAGCCTTATATAACCTAATTCAATGCGTTCTAGAAGAGTGACTGCCTTAAGTTGATTAGGTGCTTGATTATTGTTAAAGTCTATTTTTATTTTCACTTTATAGTCCACTTGACTATCCAATCAACAGTCATATTTTGGTATATATATATATATATATATATGTTTCAAAATCATCTAAGAGTTTATCAACTTCTTGCAACATTTAAGTAAAGGACCTAGAGTATATGGAACCTTACCTTTACTAATGAGATCAATAAGAACCATATAATCAGATTTTGTATCTACAATTTTTATACCAAGATTCTTACAAAGGGATAAACCATCAATTAAAGCTCTTGTTTCTGCTAGAAATTGGTAAATTTTCCATAGACTCTTCCAAATCTAGAGATAATACAACCATTAATGTCCCTTATTATAATTCTATCAGATGTCTCACCATCACTCAAACATTAACCATCAATATTAAATTTAAATCTATGACTTGAAGGAGGAAACAATTAAGTAAAAGGGATTTTTTTTCTTACATGATTATAACAACCCATACTAATAGCCACATTAGTAGCCTTATACCAATGAGTATTATTGAGTAACTTTGCTTGATCAAGACAACAAAATATATGGTTAATATAGCTGATAGTTGAGCTGACAATGATTGTTTTACCTTTGAACTTAGCCTGAATTCTGACTTTTCATAGAACCCAACAAATGATAACAAGAATAATAGTTCTAGCATGAACATCCTTGTTTGTAGACCAAAACTAAATCCTTACTAGATGGGTAATAGACATGTATCTATATATTCCAATGCTTATAAAGGTTGAGAAGTAATCTCAAGTTTCCCAAGCAACTTTGTGGGAAACAAACAGAAGATTTATGTTTTTAGTGTGGTTACAAAAGTGACACTTCGAGACCATGACAAAATTCATTTTCGTAAGAAAAAAAATACACAGGTTTCCACGAGTTCAGATTCTCCAAACAAGCATGGAATATTTAGTTATTGAATTCTGAATTATCTTAAACAAGTTCGATTTGTTTCTTTTTGTTCTAATATTATCCCATATGTTTTGGTCGTATACGTACCATCCTTAGTAAGAGTCAAGGTAATTATATCTCCCTCTTGAGCCTTAACAGTTAATATTTGGAAAGATTAGATGTTGGGGGAAGGACATTCCTTCTCAGTTTGTCTATATTCCAAACACTAGTTCTCCAATAGGTACTGAATTTCTCTTTAATATACCAACTATTATTCTCATTGCTAGATAGAATGACGAATGGGATGTAGAACACCAATTATCTAACCAAAAGCCAATGTCCCCATTATCTAACTTCCAATAGATATTATTCTCAGCATTATCCCTGCTACTCATGAGTATTTTCTAATTTAGAGAATGGTTCTTAGAGTAATAGACATGTAATGGTGATGTTGCTTGATAAGGGAAGAATTATTTGGAACACTAGTCAAATTAGTTAAATAGATGGGGTAATTTGGCTTTATAAAAATCTTATAAAAGAAACCCAATAAATGTGTAACATTGAGCGGGTCTAATGTAATAAATAATAATTATGGTTGACGTTAATAAAATAGTAAGGTAAGGTGACCATAAAAGGAGTAATCATGTAATTTATGGGTCCATCTCTTGTACTATATAAAGCAACACCCCTTTTCGGGAAAAATGATCAATTATTATATTATTATTTGTTTTGTTAGCTTATCTCTCTAGATTTCCCGTGTTTTCGTCTCTCAAAATATCATCCTCCAAATATTGGTTTGACAAATAATCTATCTAAGAAATCTTTAGAACTATCATTGGCGCCGTCTGTGGGAACGACTGGTACCCGAATTCATTCTTCTGAAACCATTATGGAATTGGTGAATATTTTGAAAAAAATGGATACATAAATTTTAAGAGATCCTGATGCGGGCACTGGTGATCTTTTGATCGAAAACTCATCCGGAGATCATCCTATCAAAGAGTAGTTAATGAAGAAATGACACAATAATGATCAACATACCGACGAGCTACTTGAGAAGTCTACTTTAGTAGCCCGAAGAAAGGAACTTTAGAAGATATAAAAAGGCCAAATATGAAAAAAAAAACACAGTTCTGAGTTCGAAAAGGCTCAGTTCGGAGATTCGAAGAGATCATGTATGTGAAAAAGATAAATTGGAAATGATCATCAAACCAACGAAAAACGTGACATAGCCATCCAAAGAGGGCATGTACACTGCTATGAATGAAGGTCTTGGGGTCAGTATGTATAAGACAAGATATAATTCAAGGTCATCTCCTTTTTTTGCAGCAATCCTATCGGGGCATATGCAAAAACACTTTGACATCTCAAAGTTAGAAACGTTCAATGGGACACAAGATCCAGATAGCCATATTTAAGAGTTAAAAAAAGTTATGATGATGATAAATTATTGTGTATGGATTTTTCGAAAACACTTAAAGGCGCTGCTTAGAAGTGGTATAACTGTCTGCTTTAGGGTGGTATTAAGAATTTTTACATATTTTGGAACATCTTCCGCCAACACTTTGTGGGGAGCAAAAAGTTCCGAGAAAATGGAGATACGATAATTTACTATAAATAGAGATTTAGGGCTTTTGAAGGATTACACTAATTGTTTCATCAAAACTAAGACTGTTATAGAGGGATGTGAAGATTAGGTAGCTTTAGCCGCTTTTCGAAAGAGACTCATCCCTGATATGCTGAAAGATAATGTTGCAGTAAAGAAATCCATGATGTTCTAGGTTCTGTTAGATCAGGTTGAGAAGAGAATTTGGGTAGAAGAAACACAGGCATCAGAAATGACGTTTATGATGCAAATTGAATAAATCGAGTTCCAACAATCTTCGATGGTAAAATATAATCCACCAACCTAAATTATTTCAACTTGTCATCCGAAAAATTTCATCGGACCAAGAGCTCTGACACAGTTACCTCCGAGGCCAAGGGTGAATCTACAAGTGGTAAGAAAACAATAAAGTGGTAGACCAATGTCTAACAAGTGGGTCTGACTAACCCATTTTGGTGAATTAACAAAGTGTGTAACAAAACATTTTGACATAGCTCGTCATCACATACAATTTCATAAACTTTCCCCCATATAGACTCATAGGGAAGCAGAAGCAAAAAATATTACAAGTACCATGAATATTTTGGCCATGGTATAAATAATTATGTGGCACTAAAGAAATAAATACAAGTGTTGATTAAAAATGGGGGGCTAACAACTTTTGTTAAGAAAAAATCTCTTACATCACTAAAGCAAGAGAATACTTTGATGATTTTGGAACCCATTGATGATTTTGATGTCTTTTCGGATTCTTTAAATCACTAATTTTGTTTGGAGGTGATACTATTTCAAGAACGTCAAACTATTCTCGCGAAAGGTATATCATGAGCCTATCAACTCAATTAGAAGCGGGTGCTTCATCATATTTATATAAGAGTCGATCTCATGTACTTTGTTTTGAACATGATGATATGAGAGAAGTGGATGGCCCGCATAAGGATGTTGTCGTGATTGTAGCAAGAATTGATATGGACGAGATAAAAGGAATTTTGATAGACAACGGTATTTCTACCAATATAATGTTCATGTCGACTTATGTAAAAATAGAGAACCCTTCGGCGATCCTCCAGTCAGTTTGGGCTATTGTAGGGTTTACTGGGATAACTTCCAAAGTAGTCAGTGAGTTTAAAGAAACACTGAAGTTGGGTCGTGGACCATTTAGAAAAGAGGTAATAGTGTTATTCATTATGGTAGATCTGCCAACATCATACACCATGATATTTGTAAAAAAATTCCTATATAGATTGCATGTAGTGGCTTTAACTGTTCATGGATGCTTGAAATTTTTTGTGGGAATTAATTTAGGGATGATCATCAGCATCCAGAAAATGGACAGAAAATGCTGCCGAATGGCTTGGCCCCAAAGAAAATCAAGGTTGGTGAGTCAAATAAGGCATAACAGTTAGTTGGGTCTTCCTCGGGGTCTGATCTTGTTGATGATCCGAGGGAGTCCTTCATTTTTCTTATCTTTGATGAAAGTTTTAAGGATTATGTTTTTTCGAGTGAAAAGAGTTTAAAGCGGTACAAGGTTATCTTCGGAGGTGAGAGAGAGAGGCTAATTAAGTTTTTGTCAACAAGATTTCATTTTTGTGTGTGATGAACTGAAGATGTAACGGGGGTTCCTACAAAAATAATTTATCACAGATTAGCAATTTGAAGCAACGTACGCCCAATCATCTAAAAAAAGAGAATTTTTTCTCAATAAAAATCATGTTGCCATCATGGCCAACATATATCAGCTATCCAAGGTTAGGCATATACAAGAATCACATCACCCTTTTTGGATCGCCACTCCTGTTCTAGTAAAAAATAATATATTAAATGACGAATGTACGTGGATTTCAATGATTTGAATATAGCTTGTCCAAAAGGTCATTTTCCAGTCCCTCAGATTGTCCAGTTAAAATATTCTACGTGGGGAAGTCGATTTATTTATTTCATGCATGTATACGTTGGGTATAATCAAATCAAGATGGATCCAAAGGATCAAGAAATCAGTTCCTTCATTAATGAAAGGTGTTTGCATTGCTATAAAGTTATGCCATTCAGATTGAAAAATGTTAGAGAAACTTACCAACGTCTAGTAAACAAAACGTTTGAGGCTCAGATTGGACGAAATATTAAAGTATATATCAACTATATGTTAGTGAAAAATACAAGGGATGAAGACTGCTTCACAGATTTTGAGGAAAATTTTGCCAACTTAAATAAGATAAACTTTAAGCTAAATTGGAGAAGTGTCAATTCGAGGTGCAGTCTGCAAAATTTATTAGGTATATAATCAGTGGGCGAGGGATAGAAGCTGAACCGATACAACTATGCTTTGAGTTATAACAAGTATTGAGACATAAAACTTTCTTTAACTGGACCAAAGAGTGTTCCAAAGCGTTCGTACGAATCAAAGAGTATCTATCCTCCCCGGAAATTTTGACAAAACATAGTCCAAGAGATAAATTTTACATATACAAAACGCTATCAGATTATGCCATGAGCGTCGTTTTGATTCAAGAGGTGGATAATTACCCGCGACCAGTATAATATGCCAGTAAAATTCTTTTGGATGCGGAAGTGAGGTACTTGAAGTTACAAAAATTTGACTTTTCTTTGGTTATAGCGGTTCAAAATATGAGTCCTTACTTTCAAGCTCAATCTATTATTGTTAGAACATACTTTTCGTTGAAGATCATGCTGCAAAGACCTGATGTGTCAGGTAGTATGCCTAAATGGGCCGTGGAATTGGATGATTTTGACATTGACTTTTGATGTGGTTTATTTTCGTTTGAGGGTAAGTTTGTAATTTTTTGTTTAGAGTTTTGTGGAATTTTAAGAGTATTTAATGTTTGGGTAGAATATAGAGGGAGAATTGAGCTGCCTGGTTGTATTTAATTTTCATTACCCTCATTTAATGTAGGTAGTTGGGTATTTATACCCTTATCTTTGGGCCATATGGGCTTTCGGGTTGTGTTTAATAGATTCGGGTCGAGTTTAAGGACCCATCAGTTTTTAAGTAAGTAGGTAGTCAGCTTAGTCAAAAAGTGATTAAGTTTTAAGTATTTTAATTCTGTTCGGATAGTTCAGTGAATGAAAGTTGTCCAAACTACCCCTGTCCGGTGAAATGGACATTGTCTGAATTAACCATGTCCGGTTCCCATAAGGTGTGGTGACAAAATCCGGACTCATCAACTTTCCGCCCCCAACTGAAATTAAAGCACGCGCTTTAATATATTTTTTTAGTTGAATTTCATTCTAATCGGCCAGAGATAGAAATAGATGAGGAAAGTACTTATGCAAAGTGGATAGTCCAAACAGATAGGGGGATCTAGTGCATCGGGATACGGGGCCGGGGTTCAATTGGTTTCTCCTGATGGGATTGTAATGTATCAAGCTATACGCTTTAGATTTTGAGCATCGAACAATTAGGTAGATGATGAAGTTGTTTTGCCAGGGTTAAGACTTGCTAACAGTTGTGGAGCCAAACAAGTTAGGTTACTTAACGATTCACAACTTCTTTTAAATTACATATTTGTCCAATCTGACAATAGAAATGATCATTTAATGAAGTTCCTGAGAGCATTAAAGGCCTTAGAAATTTTCTTTGAAAGCATCGAATACGAACATGTTCGTAGGACTGATAAAACTATGGCTGATTCTCTAGGCATTGCTGCGTATTCCAAAGCGCACCCTTGGACACAATAAATTCCTTCAATAACCAAGGGGTCCGAGCAAGTAGGAGGGTAACTTGAAGCTTTTCAAATTTCTATAAGTATTGAAAAATATTGGAGGTACAATATTAAGGAATTTTTTGTTAATGATATTCAACCGTTAATAAAGTAATGGCAAAGAAAATATGGTTCAAGGCACCTGGTTACATGGTACTTGGGGACATCTTGTTTAAGAAATATTTAAGCAGGCCTTTGCTTTGATGTCTTGGGGAAAATAAGTCATAAATGATATTATATGAGCTATACGATTGAGAAGGTTCTGCCCATTGTGGGTACAAGACTTTGATAAGAAGAGTTCTTTTGGTGGGATATTATTGGCCTACGATTGCTTCTGATGCTAAATAATTGATGAAAAGGTCTGATACTTGCCAAATATTTGCTAACACAATCCACGAATGAGGAGTACCTCTCGAACCAGGATGACAAACAATAATAGTTGCGATATACTATTTTTCTATATGGGTTGAAGCTGGACCATCGACAGGAACAAAAAACAAAGATGTGATCAAGTTTATTTTTTCAAACATTTATTGTCACTTTGGTGTTTTGAGGAAAATCACGATGAACAATGGGAAATAGTTTGACAATAAAGATATGTAGGCTTTTTGTTCTTTTAGAGGAATTTGAAAATGCTTCTCAGCACCTTTTCATCCAAAAGAAAATCGCCAAGTCAAGGTAACTAATGACACAATTCTTGATGGGCTAAAAAATAATTTGGAAGGTAAGGCTAGAAAATAGGTAGATTAGTTATAAGAAGTCTTATGGGCATATTAGGCCACCCCCGGATACCAAAAAATAACCAAGTAATGTTTTACCCCGATGAGCTTGACGATGAGCTATTTAATTCATCAGAGTTTTCAGGTGATTCTTGATCTTGTAAAGAAATGCGCTCCCGACGATACTTATATGGAACAAGCTCCCAAAAGATGCCTAATTTCAAGTTCGGAAAGCTCTTATGAAACTCTAGCACAATAGTGGACTTGATTTTAGCATGCATACCCTCCAACTTAGAGACACATTTAGCTGCGTACTTTTTTAGGGAAACATCTTTATATGTCTCGGCTGGGCTCCTAACAGCCATATTCTCAACATCAGCTTTCTCTATATCTTTGATAGTTCATTTAAAGTATTCATTGGTCTTATAATACCCCTTAGTAAGAGTTTTCATGAGCGTATTCTTCTCAATATTTAACTTAACAATATATTATCGCTCATTGTCTAACATATCCTGCTTCAACTTTAACCGATCTTCCACCGTTTCGAGTTGTGTTAGACATTTGACAACAAATTCTTTGTAATTGGCAAGCTCTTCCTCCAACTTTTTAATAGAGTATCTCCTTTGAAAAACCTCGTTTTTGTAACGATTGTTTCAAGAATTCATAGTTTTAGCTTTCCTTTCAAGAATTTCCACGGGGTGCATCAGTTTATGAAGTTCGAGGGCCAAAAAATCATCCTCGTAAATATTGAATTGCTATGGTGGAGAACCATAACTCTCTCAAGGAGCGTCACCTTAACCTCCTTGGCCATCACTCACCTCCTTTTGTCGAGGAGCACCTTCTTCAGTTGATGTCCGAGGAGCGTCTAACTCAATAACCACAACTCTCTCAAGAGAGGGTAAATTAGGATCAACCGTCTCATCCCCGGAAAGGGAAATATTTTAATATACCTCTTGATCATCCTCTTCAATAAATTTACCATTTCCTTTCATCTTCGATGACTGTTTTTTCGATGGCCTCTTGGAGGCACCTTCCCCAGCAGGATCAACCCTTCAGTCTAAACTTTAACATTTTCTTTCTCTTTGGCCTCAACCCCAGCTTTAATATTTTCTTGCTAAACCATATCGTTTTTAGGATTCGATGGCTTAGAGCTCTATCTCTTGCAGGCACGTAGACGATAAAAAATATATAGCCTCCAATCGTTTAAGTATGCTTCCTTTTGTGGGAGGCACCATGAGCTTTTTTAAATATATATTTCTTGTAAAACCAGCATTCCAAAGATAGATTTTAGTCAAGTTAGCTGGAGCGAAGCATAGATGGAATTCATTAGACCAGTGACTACTGGCCCAATTATCTAGTTGAGAAAAAAATCTGACTAGCCTCTTCGAGATGCCCCTCAAACAGTTTAGACACCTCTTATATTGATGTCTCTCGAGAAACGTTTGTTAAAGTAAATCAAGAAAACAAAGAAAAAATAAGTTAGAGTAAAAATATACCTCTATTAGTCCATCTCAAAAGAATCCGATGTGGTCTTTCAGTAGACTTATTGGATCCCGTCTCCCACAGCTCGGAGATGAAGAAAAATATTTGTTTCCATTTCTTGTCGACTTCAAGAAGATCATCCATTATGTTGAATTTATTCCCAATGGTCAGGGAGTAAAAAGAAAAGTGGGGATTTTTTACAAGACTGGTTAATCCGATGAACTGCTACATAAAAAACCAACCCTAGATATCATGGCCACCATTATGCAGGCCAACAAGGTGAACCACATGTTCGGACCAGCTTGAGTAGGCATAAATTTATCAGCTCAAAGTATGTCACCAAGAGCGGGATCCAACGGGAACTGAAGACCCTAGTTTAGAATCTCATAATAGAAAATTAGCTCATTATCCCGAACATATAGAGGGGTCTCTCTGGTTTTGGGAAATTGAATAGTTATAAAGTTCAAAATTTCTCATTGATCTCGAAGTTTCACCTTCTGTGAAAATTGATAGTATTTGTACTTGATTTTGTACAAATCTGGGAGATGCTTGCTCTCAACTTCTCATATTTGTTTCATAAGATAGCCTCGATGTTCGAGTACACTTCAACAGTATATTTGTTTTTCTTTGACTTGGTTTTCTTCTGAACATGTGAACTTACACTATTTGTTTCCTGGAGGGCTGGCGCATGGGTCTGCACGGAAGTTCCAACCTGATAAGACGAGGAAACAATCTCCTTGTTAGGTTGAGCATCCACATAAGCTATTTCATGATCCTGATCATCTTCAGGGTCATCAACCAAGTGTCTTTCCGCAGTTCTTGTAGCTTCAGATGGTGTCTTCACCAGAGGCTACTGACTGTAGTTGGTGGTTTTGACAATCTGTAATGGTTTGGGTTTTTCCTCTAAACTTGCTACTCTTCTCTCTTTGGCACTCAAACCTATAGAAAACAAATCTAAGATTTTATATTTATCTGGCATAAACTATGGAAGAAATTGTTTGAAGGAGTATTAAATCTCTTTCTCTATCTTGCAGGACGTTACCATCTCTCTAGAAGTATCAAAATGAATAAAGCCAAACTGATGGATGATTTAAGTATTTATAGACAAGAGTTTGGGCTTCCAAAGATTACAAGGGCCCAAGTAAGTGAAGGGTTTTTTGTTAGGTGACGAGTGCCTACGAAAGGTGAATATTTTTCTCGAAGATAGTCGTTACACCTATGACTTGAAATGCACACGCGTAAGGGAGTGTAAGAGTTCTCTTACACACGTAATCACTCAAAATTCATTTTGGAAGGTATGCATGCTTATGTCAAAAACCAAGTGACACATGGGATTGGAAAATAACATGCATTATGTTGTCAGAAACTATTGTGAGACGTGGATTTGAAGCAAAGCATGCAATACGTGATCATGAGCATAGAAATCTGATCAATAATGTCATTTTTCTGATGAGAAACATAGGGCAAAAATGTTGGACATCTTTGAGTCACTTTCCTTATTTTAGTCCTCATTCAGATATCTACACAAGGATTAGGGGCTACTAATAAGGGAAAGAATTATTTGGAGTAATAGTCAAATTGGTTAAATAAAGGGGTTAATTTGGGGTTTATAAAAGTCTTGTAAGACAAACCCAACAAATGTGTAGCTTTAAGGGGGTCTAATGTAATAAATAATAATTATGGTTGAGATTAGTAAAATAGTGGGGTAATGTGACCATAAAATAGGTAATCATGTAATTTATGGGCCCAACTCTTGTACTATATAAAACAATACCTATTCTGGGAAAAAAGATCAATCAATACACAATCATTATTTAATAATTAATTTTGTTAGCTTCTCTCTCTAGATTTCGACATTTTCTCTCTCTAAATATTCTCCTCCAAACATTGCTTTGATATATAATTCATCTAAAAACTCTTTGGGACTATCACTAATTATAATAGATATTGTGATTATATTTAGACCATAAGGACTTGGTTTCTCTCAATTTATACCATAGTTTAGTAGAAAATGAATCTTGTAGATCACTAATAGTTCTTATATTCATGTCTTTTTCTTGATATGGCCTGCATATGGTTGACCAATTTGTCCATTTAATATTAATTCTCTTTTATGTTGAGCCCCAAAGAAAGCTATTAAACTATAACACTTTTAGGCTAAATACAACATTGGATCCACTATACTCGGAGAGCTATCAGGATACTTTGAATTAAAACCAACTTGCCACTTGTGATGACAATGGGTCGGGTTCGGACCGGGTTCCGACTGACCCACTTAAACAATCTAAAACATGTCTTAAATAATGTGAAATAAAACATCAAAATAAACATAATTTTTTTTGATTTTTTTTAGTTTCTAATAGTATCTTTAATTATCACCACTATTTATCGTAATTTTTTCATCTTCATATTCATTGTCAAAACCAGCAAGAAAATTTTGAAATGTCTACATCAAATGTGGCATTACTTTTGGTGACAAACTTACAAATAACATAATGTTAGATTAAATAATAAAGACTAATAATAAATTAATATTAAAATAAATTAATAAATATAAGAACTTAAATATTACAAATTAAGTTTATTGAGAGAATCTTATTATTTTACATATTATTGAAAATAATATTTAGTGGAAGAATCTAAATAGTAATTAATAGAATTACAAAATTTATATATTATTGTAAATACGTTTTTTGCTAACTATATATATATTATTTTTATCTATAGTGTATATTTTCGGGATGGATCGGGTTGGACAAACTAAAAATCTATACCCGACCCGCATACGAGACTATAATTTTCCTTTCGGTACCCGGCCCATCATAAGTTCGGTACACATAAAGCCTAACTGGGTCGGGCCAGATCTGGCGGGTTCGGGCCTGCTCAGACCAAAATTTCCAGTCTTAACTACCATCAAAAGTTAGGTGTTTATCCTTTCATTCTTTGATATTTTCTCTGATTCTTGCTACAAGGCTTTCAAATTTTCTAACTTTTTTGTTTATGTTTATAGGTATACCAAGATATACAATTGAAAGAGTTCCAGATGTGAAGCTAATTTGGATTTCAAGCCTTCATTTGCTAGGCTGATCAACTTTAGTGGAGGTAATAACTTTAGTTTTGGCTTGGTTTTTGATTGACCATACAGATCTTGATAATGTTGAATAAAATTGTTAAGCTTGTCAATAGTCGTAAGGAGACCATTTGTGTATATAATTACGTCATTGGCAAATGTACAGCAGGGAATACCATATTTGCTTCGAATTGTATGTATCATATATTTATTGGTATCATATAGCTTAGCCAATCATCTTATGAAATACTTCTCACCAAGGATGATAAGACTATGGGATAAAGGATCCATCTGTCTTATCTATATCTTAACCTTAAAATAACATTTAGCCTCCCCATTAATAAGCACAGAGATGAACAAAAACTTAATTGGGCTTGAGAAAATATTGATGAATTCCGAGATAAATACAAACAACTTCAAAATTTTATGAATAAAGTTATAATAAATCCTATCGAATGCGTTGGTCATGTCCATTTGAATCGTAACATTTCCCTATTGATTCTTCTTGTTGATATCACGGGCTATCTCTTTAGCCAATAAGATGTTTTCTTGAATCTCACGTCCATGAACAAATACTTCATGGACCTCTGAGATGATTTTAGGCAACAACTTTAAAAATCTGTTATTCAGAATTTCTAGAAAATATTCCAGTTAAAGAAGGTGCAAATGTTGATAGGCCTATAATCCTTGCATGATTTGGGATCATTATTCTTAGGGATGAGACATATGAGAGCTTCCATAATTCCTTGAGGGATAACATTACCTAGATAGAAATAATACCTTTATACCTGCACAAAGATCATATTTGATAAGACTCCAACATGCTTGGTAAAACATACTAAGATTTAGACTTGTTATAACCTCATGAATATCTTTTTCTGAAGTAATACTTGTTAACAATATTTTATCCTCGTTATTAATCAAATTAAGAATAATATTTTTAACATATCAATCTTATTTTGGTTTGGAAACTCATTGATGATTGTTTTAAAATATATCTCAGTAGAAAGACCAAGCTGATCTTTATAAATGATTCAGTTGTGATTCTCTAAAATACTTTGAATCGTGTTCTTTCTTTTTCTCCTTTTCACATAGTTTTGGTAAGTGACTATGTTCGTCCCTCCATTCTTAATCCAGTTAGTATAGCTCTTTCGATGCCAGAAAACATCTTCCTTTGCAAGCAATTGGACATAGTTTTCTTTTGCTTTTGATAAATCAATATTTATCGTCAATGCTTAAGGAGAAATGGTAGTTGATTTCATAGGCTTTCATAGTTCCCTCAACATTTAAAACATCGTAATTATTTTTACCAAAGCTTTCTTTGTTCCAGATATTTAAGGCATCTTTTAATCTATTTAGTTTGTATTATAAAACATACAATAGAGGACATTCCTTATCTCGAGTCTAGATTTGTTTTAAAATTTCCATAAACTCGTGATGGTATATTCACATGTTTTATAACTTAAAAGGATCCTTAGGGTTGTTATTCAGTTGAGAGATAGTGATACAAAAAGGGGTGTGGTCAGAGAATATTCTAGCCATATGGTAGACTTTAGTGTCGGTAAAGAAATCCAGTCAAAGTAGAGTTGTAAAGCACTCTATTAAGTCTCTTCCACTTGTTGTTATTAAACCAAGTATATTTAGGGCCTGAATAACGTGCATCTTCCAACACAAAGTCTCTAATAATTATAGTAAAGTCTTCAATGCCTCTTAAACATATTGAAGAACATGTTAATGTTCATGTGGAGAGGTGATGACTTCAAATTCATCAAGAACAATCTATTCCATCGAGTTATCTGCTATGGTTGTAAGATTATTGCAAATATTAAGTCTCAGGTATCTAGTACATTTAACATACGCAGTTATAACCCAAAAATATTTATCCAATGACGAATGTCTTATAAAAGAGTGTAAAAGTTTCTCCTAGTTATTAATGACATCAACCTTGAAATTGTCATTTCACATGAGCCAGATCTTGTTGTTGATGTTAGAGGTAAAATTTATAAAACCCATATATCTAATAGTTGTTTCCAAATATGCCTCCTTAATCAAAGGTTCTTGTAAGGAAATTAAATCTAAATTTTCTATCTTCTTGATTTTATTTGAGCCTCCTATTTGAGGCTTTAATTCCAATTTCTCGAATATTCCAGTTAAGGATTTTGATAGTCATCTGGATTTGTTTGTAATAGAAGAGTTATACCATTTGGTATGAAGAGCTTTAATCACCAATGTTCCTTTATTTCTTTTGTCATTTGATTCCTTTAACTTATTCGTGTGTAATATATCTTTGAATTCCTGTGTAGTTTCAGTTTTACTAAAGAATGGAGATACTGGGAAATTACCTACGAGTTTTTGATTTAGGGATTAAGGATAAGATTCTATGTTTTTTATAATCTGGATAGTTTAATATATTGATGTATTTTTCATATGTTGAATAGATTCAATGATTAATGATTCGTGAAATTCCTCTCTATTCTGAGTATTTATTGATGGTGTGGTTTATTTTTGTCTGAGGGTAATTTTGTAATTTCTGTTTAGAGTTTTGTGGAGTTTTGTGAGTATTTAATGTTTGGGTAGAATGTAGAGGGAGAATTAAGCTGCCTGGTTGTATTTAATTTTCATTCACCTCATTTAATGTTGGTGGTTGGGTATTTATACCTTTATATTTGGCTCACATGGGCTTTTGGGTCATGTTTACTGGATTCAGGTCGAGTTTAAGGACCTATTAGTTCTAATTAAGGGAACATGAAGCTTAGTCAAAAAGTGATTAGGTTTTAAGTACTTTAGTTCTGTTCGGATAGTTCAATAGATGATGGTGTCCGAACTGCCCCTGTCCGGTAAGGTGGACAATATCCGAATTGACCCTGTCTGGTTCCCAAAAAATATAGTGACAGAATCTGGACTCATCAATTGATATTGCTTTATTTTTATCCCTGAGATTGTTGTTCTCATTTGCCGAAGATACTTGATTAATGTTGTTAAATTGATCCTTTAAATGATGAACAAACTTATCTTTGCTTCGGAGAGGACTGTCAGCCTCTAACATACTTGAGGAGTTTCTCATGGTAGAAATCTTGTCTTGAATCCCTATTGATTTAATTTTTTGAATCAATTTCTTATTTTACTTATGAGGCTTAGTGTTAATATCCAAACTTTAATGGCTTTATATTGAACATCCAACCAACAGCCTTCATGGTATCCAAAACCCACCCGGATTCTATATTGTATTTTCTTTTTGATATCTAACTCAATCCAGGTATAGCAACAATTATGTTTTGATTTGTGCCTTACATGAATCCAAGTTTTCAGTGTCTTTCCTATGGAAGATACTATCGCAGTAACTATACTTTCATTGTATATGTACTCTGGAAGATTTGATAGCTTGACTCAAACATGTGTAATTGAGCATTCAAACTTTAGGTGAAAATTAGGTTTCCATTTCAATAATCTCATGGAGAATTCATCAATGGATCAAACATTTTTCTTCCAAAGTTTGTATAAATCCTCATATAGAGTAATTTCAATCAGAATGTGTCTTGCATCCCAGATTGATACATTCACCTCTCTTGCAAATTTCGATGAATTTAATTTTTTTGTATGAGTTTTAGTTTAGGCATACCTCTCGAAAATTTCTCAATTACCTATTAAAGAAGAAGATACCAGCAACCTCTCTTTTACTTGTGACTGAAATTGAACTGCTACATGAACTTCTTTTTCTTGAATGTCATTGGAAACATAAATTAGATATATATTTAAGAATATTATTACCTTTTTATAAGTCTTATTGTTTGTTGAGGATTAATATGAATCTTGACTTTTCTTCACTGATAAATCATTCTCTTTCGTTTTTGTTTTTGTTAGTAGTGGGAATTGTTTCGGAAGTATAACTCTGTTTCTTTCATCATTTGCAGTCACTATGTTTTCATGACTTTCCATGGTTAAGTATATTTTGGAGATGATGTTAGACTGGTTTTATTTCAAATTTGTTATTTCTTTTGCAGTTTTTTCTACCATCATGCTTGATTTGCTTAGGTTAATTGCTAGAGAGAATTTCTAGAGAGAGAAAGTGCTTTAGAGTTTTTAGAAAGAGAAAACACAAGTACAAAATGAGTTTCAAGTAAAAAGTGTTCAACCCATTTATTAGATCTGTCTGGTCCTTTATATGAAGGAGCCAAGACTTAGTTGAATAACTGAATCTGTTACAAAAACAGATTAATTACTATTTAGTCCTTACAAATTATGTAAAGTCACAATAGCTTCCTAAAACTTACATCATTAATAAATTAAAGACAAAACTTACACTAATTACAATTAAGTCCTTGAATTTACATTGTTTATAAATTAAATCCTAAAAACTCATTCCGTATCAGAAGCCCCCTAGTTCTCATGTCAATAAATTAATGAGAAGTAAAAAGTCTTCAAAGTCATTTATCTTCGAATCATCAACCTGCCATAAATCAAAACAAGCAAACTATTCGAAGCCATTGTCTTCGAACAACAGATATATGATCATAAGAATAACTATTCGAAACCGTTAGCCTGAACTAATTTTTGAAACGTATACATGATATCAAAATTATAAACTCTTTAAACTAAACTAATCTTAATGATA
Source organism: Limnanthes douglasii subsp. nivea (assembly GCA_036936605.1). Taxonomy (NCBI): domain Eukaryota; kingdom Viridiplantae; phylum Streptophyta; class Magnoliopsida; order Brassicales; family Limnanthaceae; genus Limnanthes; species Limnanthes douglasii. The sequence continues at coordinate 168,253,756 of JAUPFV010000005.1, read as the reverse complement.
TATTCGAGGCCATAGCAAAATAACCTTTGAATAATAACCAAAAGATTAAATGTAATTACTTCGAATAATTTCCAAACAAAAATTGCCTTTGATATATTGCTTAGGTGTTCCCCCTTCGAATGTAACGGTTACATGCGTAACGGTTATATTCAATCGTTGAAGTAAATCTGACAAGTGTCGAACATCTAACCCACCCATCGATTCGTATTCCAACCTATCATCAAATGGGTCTGTCCATCTTCACACGTCTTCACCTACTTTAGTATAAATACCATTCATTTCTCATTTCAACTCTCTTTACACACAACCATTATAGAGAGAAGTCAGAGATTTTTTGGCTACCTTCAATTGCTCCTCCCCTATTCCCAGAATTCTCACCGCAAAACTCAAATTTTCCGATCAATCTTCATCTTCTCCGATCAATCCATTCCTGGTTTATGAGAACGAAACCGATAACCAAAAAGTCGAAGGCCATTTTACCCAAAAGAGCAGAATCTTTTGATACTGATAGCAATCTGGTGTTCGGTTCTTACAATAATTTTTGCATAACACAAAGAGTCGAAGAGTATCGAAGAGCATGGTTAATGTTTGGTGGCCCAATTGGAACTACGACTAAGACATTTCACTACGGTAACTTCGATCCTACCAAAGTTCCAAAACTTTCTCCTACTCCCAATATCGAAGAAAAATCATCATCTAAAATCTTTGGCCCTGAAACCCCTCGCACATCTTCAACTCAAAGAAAAGTTTATCCTCTGAAACTGAAAACATATAACCCTTCCTCACAAAAACCTTCTTCGTCCAAACCTAAAAAGACCTTCATCGCAATAGGAGATGAATCAACAATAATTCGAACTCCATCTCCTTCAAAAATCATCACCAACGATTCTCCTCAAAGAGAAATAACTGAAGAAGCAATTTTAACCGCAATTCCTCTATCAGAAGTAAACATTCGCTCTTCTCAAGATCCTCAAGAGGGTACCTCGAAAGCCAATGAAGCTGATTCAGAGGCTACTATATTCGATGCTGAAGCTGAATCTCAAGAGGAAGCTGATGTCTGTTCTGTTTCCGAGGAGGAAAGGGCGAAAATTAGGATAAATCTAAGAAACCGCGAGAGCAAATATAATATCGTCTTGAAAAAGGTTTGATACATATATTATAAAGAAATCCAAGCCTCTTTCCTCAAAAAGCAATGGGGAATGGGAGATAATATGACCCTTCGACTACCAAAAGAAGGAGAAACTCCCCTTGACTGCAAGGATGACGAGTTGGTGGTTTACCCAGAAATCATCAACTGGGCTCTTCGATTTCCACTAGATCCGATGATCGTGGAGCACTTCGAAACTCTCAACTTGTGCCCTACCCAAGTAACTCTAAACCAGTGGCTCACCCTAATGTCAGTGATCATGGCATCTCGCCTCTCCAAAATACCGATCAACATCAAGGACTTCATTTCACTTACTCAACTCTCAAAAGGTCTGAAGCTCCCATTCTATTAACTCACACTGATGGATGATCTTAAAATCATCGACGATCTTTTGGAAGCTGAAAATTTCTGGAAACAAAGATTTGTTTTCATCTCCGAAGCTTGGGATAATGGCAAGCCAATTTCCGAAGGTAATCATTCGAAGTTAACTATGGTCTGGAGAAGCAATCGTAAGTTCTCTAAAAAATTCCTTTCTTCCTTAATTTTTAATACATATTTCATTTCCTTTACTTAATATTTTATTTTGTTGTTTATACTAGAAATTTCGAAGCGCTACTCCACTCGTCGAGAAGCAGCTAAGGTGATATTCCAAAAATTAGCTGCCTGGGCTGAAAAAGAGTGCAATAACGCCTTCCAACCCATTAACTTCCTCCAATGCCACATGTTTATGATCATTGAAGGTGGGCTGCCTCCCAAAGATTTATCTTCTGACCCAGATCTGAAGCTCCTCGTCCTACGAATTCCACAAGCCGATTGTAAAGTCTTCCTCCCAATCCGAAACAGATCACACAACCATCTGTCTAAAGAAAAAAGAAAAAATCACCAAAGAGAAGAAAGGAAAAAAGACAGTTAGCACATCTGGTGCTAACCCTTCCACACCCTCTAAACCGAAGCGTAAAAAATGCAAAGCTGCTGAACACCCTCTTTCACCCATCGAAGATGGATAAAATCAAGAGAAATCATCGAAAAAGAAGAAAAAAAATCTCCCGATTCCCTCGGAAAGAAGAAGAAACAAAGAAAAATCACTTCATACAAATTAATCAATGAGCCTGACAAAGATGCTGCTGAAAACCAGCAACAACAACACCCCTTAAATCCTCCTACCGAAGATCATTCCTCGCAAGAACATCGTCCCACAAGCTTCGACCCAGATACGTTCATTGATTTTGGAAACACAGAAGCACTTGCTAGTGAAGAGGATCCTACCCTTCGAGTCATTCAGAATCACATGCTTGATTTTGCGAGGCCTACTCCAGAGAAAGAAATTCCAAGATCACCTCGTACCTTCGAACCTATTACATCTCTAGATATGATCCATAACCCTAGTAACTCGGAATACCGCAGTCCTCCTCCAAATCCTGCAATAGCTATCGCTCTTCAACCATTTTCCGGTCTTGATGCTGCTGCAAAAGCTCTTGCTTCTCAAATTGAAGCCTCTCAAGACCATCTCAAGCAGCTGGCCAAGGATATGGTTTACTATAAGGAAGCTTATGAGGATGAAAAGAAATTTAGAGAGACCTTGCATAAAAAAGTCTCCGAGTAGTTTTATGCCTATGACATAGCTAGATCTGAGCTGATAAAAGGCGCTCTTTGTATAAAGGATCATCTTCGGATCAAGCATATTGTCGACACAGAACTGCTGACAAAGTCTCACAAAGATAAAATAAAGAAACTCAAAACCGAACACGTCGCTGAATTAAACATTGAAAAATCCAACTCTTCCACTCTTAAAATTCTCTAACTCTTTCTGAAGCAAAAAATAAAGAGTTGTCCGATGAGATAGAGAAATTGAAGAAGAATTTTGAAGCAGAAAAAACTACTGCTGTAACCACTGCCGAAGCTGAACTCTCAAAAACTATGCAGACAGCTATTCAGGTCGGAAAAGAAGATGCAACTATCCTTCTCCTTCGAGAAATCCATGCTGCTTATCCAAAAATTAACCTCACAAATTTTTGGAACGATATTTCCGAAGAAAAACGTCCAAGTGAGGCATTCGACCCTGTTCTCAGCTCATCTTCTTCAGAGGAGGAATCATCCGAAGAAGAAGAATCTTCTGACTAACTACTCTTTTAATTTAGTTTTTTTTTGTGCTTGTCTAATCAGAATACTTCTTTTTGTATTGTAACAACTCAATCTGAATGACAAAGTGTTCCTCCTTTTGTATATCATTGTTCCCTACACTATTCGATGCTAAATACAAAATAAATGCAAAATTCTAAAATATAATAAGTATTCTCTTCTTTGAAAATATATAAATGTATTGTTAAGCTTGATTAACTCATCAAAATTCTCAATGAGTTTTAAAACATTCACCTCGAAATTCCAAATGTAAAATTGTTATAAAACATGGTTATTTATTTGAAAAGTGTTATAAACACTTTGGAATATACTTCATTTAACTAATCCCAAAGGTGATCAATCTTTGATGATTTGTTAAGATAGTATCCAAAAAATGTAAAATAATCATTGCCTAAAACGAACTTTATTGATAAAGTTGAATATTTACAAGTACATGACACCTCATTAAAACCTTCCTGGGCCAACAGGGTAGGAAATAGTGCGCCATTAAAAATAAACATTCCAAAGTATAAACACATGTTTATTCCCTATAAATCTTCAAATGTTGAATGTTCCATGGGTGCTGTAGCATCATGCCCTCGAAATCACAAAGACGATAAGACCCTAGCTTAACTCTTTCAACCACTGTATAAGGCCCTTCCCAGTTCAGAGCCATTTTGCCGAAGCTCTTATTCTTTGTGTGTAAAAAAACTTTTCGCAACATTTTAACGCGTTCTTTAAATTCTCTTCTTTTTAGCTTTGAATAATATCTACTTCTCATGAGAGTTTGATAATGTATGGTATTCAAATAAGCTCGAACCCTTTTTTCCTCGATCAAATCCACATTTTCCCTTCGAATTTCATCATTAAATCTTTTAGAATATTGAGATATTCTAAAAGATGACATCGTAGATTCAATAGGGCTAACCGCATCGATACCATATGCCAAAGCGAAATGAGTTTCTTTGGTAGCCTCTCTTGAAGTTGTTCGATAATCCCAAAGCCCCCGATAGATTCTTCTTCAAGCCATCTAAGATTGTTCTATTTGGAACTTTCACTTGTCCATTAGCTTGAGGGTGAAAGGGCGTCGAAAAACATTTTTGAATCCCTTTAGAAGTACAGAATGCAGCCATTTTTCTATTGTTAAATTGACGGCCATTATCTGTTGTAATTCTCTGAGGAACCCCAAAACGACAACATATATTATTCACAATGAATTTGATAACATCATTTTCTTTTGTAGCTGATAGTGGTTCTGATTCTGTCCACTTCGTAAAATAATCCACCGACACAATTATCATTTGCCTTCCCCCAGAGGCCATCGGTAGAGGTCCCACCGGATCAATTCCCCATCTATCAAACGGTATTGCCTCAGATATAGATATAAGCAGCACTGTTGGTCTGTGAATAACATTAGAAAATATTTGACAAGTATCACAGCCTCGGACTAAAGTTTTAGCATCGTTCATGATTGTATGCCAATAAAACCCTGCAAGTAAAACTCTACGAGATAAAGCTTTAAACCCACAATGAGCTGACCCTTCTCCATCATGCAACACTGATAATACTTTTTGTGATTCTTGCTTGCCTAACCATCGTAGTAATGGTCTGCTTAATGCCTTTTTATATAAAATTTCATCCAAAACTATATATCCAAAGTCTTTAGCCAGTTGAGAATCATCTGGCAGTAGTCCTTGGGACAAAAAATTAAGAATATCTGATCGCCAATCGCGTCGGCTTTCATCAATGGCAAAAAATTCTTCTATAATTTCACATTGGCCAGGTTGAGAAACAATTGAAGGATTCTCATGTAGCAAAATCCAAGGATATTCTTCCTTGTAAGCAACATTTGCTAAAGAATCAGCCACCATGTTACTTCCTCGCCCGATATATTCCACAACCACATTGTTAAACAGAATAATTAAATTTCGGATCTCTCGAAGATATAAAATCAAACGATCCTTCCTTGCTTCGGAAAAGCCAGACACTTTATTTTCCAATAATTGAGAATCTGTTTCCACACGTACCGAAATCGCCCTACAAATTTTTGCCAGTCTCAAACCTGCTAAAGCAGCTTCGTATTCAGTTTCATTGTTTGAAGGATGAAAACCAAATTTAATTGATTGGACCATTATTTCCCCCATCGGAGCTATCAATTGAACTCCAGCACTGCACCCTGAAATATTGGACCCTCAATCTGTTCGAACAACCCACCTCGAATCAGTAGGCAAAACGTTTGTGCTTTCTTCCTCATCCGATCTATTTGAGTGGAACTCAACGAAAAAAATCAGCCAATGCATGTGCCTTGATTGCTGTTCGAGGTGTAAATAAAATATCATAGTGTCCCAACTCCACTAACCATTTAGTCATCCTCCCTGAAATATATGGTCATTGCAATACATTTGTTTTAGGGAATGAAATTCGGACTTCTATAGTATGAGCTTGAAAATATGGACGCATCTTCCTAACAGCAATCACCAATGCTAAAGCCAGCTTCTCCAACTTCAAATACCTTTTTTATGCCGCCACCAGACTTTTAGTGACGTAATAAACCGGCCTCGGAATACCTGAATATTCACTAATTAGCACTGCACTAAGTGCAAAATCCGATACGGTAATGTACAAGAATAATTTCTCCCCGTTTCGAGGCTTTGTTAATATTTCTGGTGATGATAACAAATTGTTAATGCTTGTGAACGATGCTTCGCATTTCGACGTCCATTCGAACCTGTTAGGTCCTCGCAACACTTGAAAGAAAGGAAAGCATTTATCAGAAAATCGTGAAATAAATCGATTAAGTGCTGCTAACCTTCCTGTCAATACTTGCACTTCCTTAACTGATCGAGGTGAATTCATTGTTATCAAAGCCTTTAATTGTTCTGGGTCGGCTTCTATTCCTTTTTCGCTAATAATAAAACCCAAAAACGTCCCTGATCGAACACCGAAGGTACATTTCTCCGGATTTAGCTTCAACCTGATTGCTCTTAGATTCAAAAAATCTTCTTCTAGATCATCAAGATACACTTCATCCCTTCAACGTTTTACTACCATATCGTCTATATGTACCTCCATATTTCTTCCGATCTGCGTAGCAAAAGCTTTATTCATTAATCTCTGATAAGTGGCTCCAACATTCTTCAATCCGAAGGGCATCACCCTATAACAATGGAGGCCTCTATTAGTTATAAAAGTCGTGCATTCTTGATCCTTCGGATCCATCTGGATCTGATTATACCTTGCAAAAGCATCCATAAAAGTCAAAATTTTATTGCCTGAAGTGGAATCAATCAACTGGTCAATTCGAGGAACTGGAAACGGATCTTTGGGGCAAGCTCTATTCAAGTCTGTAAAATCCACACACATCCTCCATTTCCCATTCTTATGTTTAACCACAACCGGATTCGCAGTCCACAAAGGATATTGTGATTCCCTTATGTGTCTGACTTTAGACAATCGAACCACTTCTGCAACAATTGTTTCCGCTTTCTCCGATGAGAATGCTCTTCTTTTTTGAATCACTGGCTTAACCTTCGGATCTATGGCCAAGCTATTCCGAATTACTTCGATAGGTCCTCCTGTTACATCTTCTGTCTTCCAAGCGAAGACGGCCAAATTTTGAGACAAAAAATTAAGCAGTTGATGACGTAGATTAGGGGTCAATAAAGTTCCAATGCGAAGCACTTTTTCCCTCTAAAAAAGTAAACTCCTCTATTTTTTCACTCAATGTTAAAGACCCCGGAGTTTCCCTCGGATCGTCAACCCCTTCTTCCAACTCCGAGGGAACCCCTTCTAACTGTTATTCTCGCATAAAATCTCCACTGCTGGATCCTCAGACCCTAAGCGCAGTGGCATAGCATTCTCTGGCAACCTTTTGATCGCCCTGAACTACTCCAACTCTGTCTCCAACCACGTACTTAAAACATTGATGGACTGTTGATACCACCCCATACATTCTTGAAAGCCATGACCTTCCAAAAATAGCATTATAACTTGTGGGATAGTCCACCACCACAAAAAGAACTTGAACCTTCTTCTTGAATGGTCATTTCCCCAAACGAACTTCTCCCTCGAATTCCCCAACAACACGAGCTGTTACACCCGTGAATGCAATAATTGTACGATCTGATTGAGTAATCCAAGGAGGGTTTGTCATCCTATCATAGGTGGACTTAAAAAGAACATTGGCAGAACTGCTAGTGTCAATCAACACACGTCGAATTTCGACGCCAGCCACTCAACTTCGATTACCACAGCATCCTCATGTGGTCCTACAGTTCTGTTAGTCATTTTCTCACGCAAGTATACGCGGTCAAAAGTAGCAAGTAATAAATAAGAAAGATCTTTCCTACGAAGACTAGGTGTATAAGACAAGAATTCACTTATGTAACAACGTATGATTATTAAACTAATGCTTGAACGAGTAATAAAGTATGAATGTAACTAAACAAATCAACTAACGAAATTATCTAATGAGTTTACTTATGCGAGAGAAAACATGGAACCCTAACTTCATTGTTTATTTTGCTCAGAGTATTAATATACTTAATGAATATGTAAGATAACTACGATTACTAATCAGATAACACAAAATCAGAATACGCTACCTTTCAGTACACGTAAACCAAACCACTTAAACAACCACAAAAGAGATAGCAGTTAAGCAGACACCGCATGCATGACAATCCTATATGTCTATATGAATTGAGGTACAATTGGTTTTAAGCACAAGTTACCTATTTCGATTACATAGGATAATATGATATGGTTAATGACATATTACGAATCATGAACAATCACAATATGAATTCAAGAACCTATGCTAGCATGGCAAGTTCTAAACCTTTAAATCTACTTTCGCATTCATTAAAGATAAACACTCTAGATGTTCGCGACGCATCTAACAAAAAAAAACACAACCATACTAGGTAACCGATAAACATATCTCAAAAAATCAATTAAGCAATAAACCCTAGATATTATTCAAACAAATCCGCTAAGGTTCCATGACAACGATTAGTTCATAATTGAACAAATCATCATCATGGCCTTAAAAATTAACATAGCTTGATGAATATAAATAAGAAAAAAAATAAACGAAGAAGAGTTTAGAAAATATTAAACCAAAAAAAACTCAAAGTCAAATCGCCGTCGATTGCCGTCAATTGCTTTTGCTGTCTGTGTTTTGTATTTTGTCGCAAACCCAATTAGTGCCTCCTGTCTCTTCTGGCCGTCTCTGTTATTTATAACTTTTCTCGTGAAAACCTAAGAAGCCCATTGCCTTTCTTTCTCATGGGCTTTTAATTAAATGCTTCCGCTGGACCCACACTCATATAATTATATAGTATAATTATTTAATTCCTTCCTTTGTCTATGTTCAGCAGAATAGACCATGCACAAAAAAAATCCAAAGCGGGTTTGTATTCCTAAAAAAATCAAATTACAAATCGTAAAATATTTATGTTAAATAAAATAATATAGCTAAATAATATATTCGCATTAATCTAATGTTTTTTTCTTAATTCAGCATTAATTTCCTTTTATGCTTTGCTTTAATATTTTTTTCTTAATTTAATATTTTAAACAATATCTTAGAAAATATATTTTCCTTTTTTTTCAACATTAATATATTTTTCAAGCATTAATATATATTTTTTTAAATCACTCGTCATAATATATTTCAAGCATTAATATATATTGTTTTTTTTAAAATCACTCGTCATAATATATTTCAAGCATTAATATATATTTTTTTGGAAAATCACTCGTCATAATATATTTTCGTAACATTAATATTTTTTTCTTCAACATAAATATATTTTTTCAAGCATCAATATATTTTTCTTTGTTTTCAACTGTTCCAAAATTGCCCTCAAGTACATTAATTTTCCAGTTTCTTCAATTTCAACCCTAAATTTATTAATATTATCACAATTTACCCGCGGCACAAGCGTATTTAAGAATACTAGAAAAATACGTTAAAACTCAACGAATATTTGAGAACCGATGACGATTTTAAGAATAATGGAAGCGTAATAAGTGATACGAAATGCACTTATCAAACCCCCAAACTTAAACCGTTGCTTGTCCTCAAGCAATGCAAAACAGGTTTAACAATTGATGCATGAATGCAACTGAATTTAAATGAATGCAAGAACGCAATGATCCCGAACAAGTAACCGTAACTAATTAAGCATAAATGCCTCAACGAATGTAATGACCTCGGAATGTGAAATAACTAGGTACTTAAATGTTAGCAATACAAGTGAAGAAGCGTGCGTGTGTGCTCAAACTCAATCGATATGTTTTTAGTACAAATTAATGGACCTTACTTGTTCTCATCATAATAATCACAAGATTAGAAAAGAAATACAACCTAGATTCTTCATAGTCAAGTTGCACATCCATATTTCTTCGGGGTTGTCAAAGATTTATTATGCTTTACTCTATATACAGACACTCAAAGGCTTATTTGACCGTGCAATGGATGAGGTCCCTGAAAGACTTATACAATGGTGCCCATGTAGCGAGCTTTAGGTTAGCGGATCCCAGACCGGAAAAGTCTTAGGTCACTAGGCACAAAGTCCCCTAAAACTTAATAACTCGAGTACCAAAGAGCTCATCCTAGCCAATTTTACCTTTTTTTCTTCTTCTTCTTTTTTTTTGGTCTTTTTGGTTTTTGGTCTTTTTGGTTTTTTTTTTGCAATTAGATTAGGAATGAGTGTGTTTCGCTCCATCTCATTCCACCCCTAGACTACTCGCAATACGCAGCCCCCAGCGAGAGGACGTACGTCGACGAGCGGCTACTAGCCTTTGACGCCTAACTGAATAATACGCATATTTATCTTTCAACTCCCCCAAACTTATCTTTTTGCAATCCATGAGCTAATAAAGGATTAAGGTGTAATTCTGAACCTAATCAAGGATTATGTATAACAATACTTAAGTGTGTCCGTAACTAGCATAAAACAATCGATGAGTCTACATGTATTAATTGTGCTTCTACATCAAGCAAGCTAACTGACAAGTAACCTAAATAGATTTTATTCCTACTGTCATTCCAAACAATTTTGATCATTGGCTACTTAAATAGAAACAACAACTGAAGGGATCAAAGACGCAAAATACATGAACAAAATGCTATGCTAATAGACTAACTCGATCCTAAATACAATCTATATGATCATGGCATGAATATGCAAATAAAAATGACTAACATGAATAACTACTATGATGAATGCAACTACAAGAAATTAAAAGAAACAAGAAACACTCCCTTATTCGTCCAGCATTGTTGATCATTGTTTCCCAGTGGGTTGCCTCCCACGAAGCGCTTGTTTAACGTCGATAGCTCGACGATACCACTCAGAATCATATAGTGTCGAGGTGGATGTTGAATGCCTCACGGTTCTCCATATTTCCATAGTAATGCTTGAGTCGTTGACCATTGACCTCGAATGCTTTATCTGGCGATTCCTCATAGATTTCAACTGCTCCATGTGGATACACTGTCTTGACTTTAAAAGGTCCAGACCACCTTGACTTGAGCTTCCTTGGGAAAAGCTTTAGACGAGAGTTGAAAAGAATAACAAGTTGGCCTGGATCAAAAGCTTTATGTACAAGCTTCATATCATGCCGTTTCTTGACTTTTTTCCTTATACATCTTCTGATATCTGCTATGGTCCAACCAATGGCTGATTTGAACTTCCCCAGAACTCTTAATAGCTTTTTTTCCTCACTACCTGAAAGGTTAGATGCAATAATAACAGGTAATGTAGATGACTCTCCTAAGAAAGCATACCTGAGATGATCTGGTAGTGGTTTGAGTTCAAGTTTATGAGCTTCTTGTAGAGAAGGTTTAAGTATTTCCTGAGAATCCTTAAGATCACCCAATACGAGCGACTCATGTGGAATATTAAGCCTCTTTTGATACGGGGCTGCCTGTAGTAGTTGAACACATTCGGATATTTTTTCGTCTTCGAAGTCAGATTCACCATGTAGAACTCTTCCTAGAGCATTTGAACTCGAGAACTGATCCAACTCATTACTGTGCGAAGAATCGACCGTATCTAACCTCAAACATTCCTCATCCTCTATTGGGGATTGCATAGCCTTGAAAACGTTGAAAGTGACAGTCTGATCTTGCACTCTCATAGTGAGCTCCCCTTTTTGGACATCAATCAAAGTTTTTCCCGTAGCTAAGAATGGCCTTCCCATGATTATGGGGATGTTTTTGTCTTCTTCGAAATCCAAGATAACGAAGTCAACAGGAAAGATGAGCTTGTCTACCTTTACTAAGACATCTTCTACGATACCACGAGGATATGTGATAGAACGATCATCCAGTTGCAAAGAGATATTAGTCGGTTTTGGCTCAGGTAGCCCAAGTTTCTCAAACACAGATAGGGGCATCAGATTGATGCTCGCTCCCAAATCACATAAACATTTGCTGAAAGTTAAATTGCCGATTGAACAAGGAATGGTGAAGCTTCCTGGATCTTTAAGTTTGGGAGGCAATTTTTGTTGTAAGATCGCACTGCATTCCTCAGTGAGCGCCACTGTCTCAAAATCACCAAGCTTTAGATTTTTTGAAAGAATTCCCTTCATGAACTTGGCATAACTAGGCATTTGCTCTAATGCTTCAGCAAAAGGTATGTTGATGTGTAGCTTCTTGAACACCTCCAAAAATCTCCCAAACTGAGCATCTAGCTTCTGTTTCTGCAACCTTTGCGGAAAAGGTGGAGGAGGGTAGATCGTAGGCGCAATAACTGACTGAGATAGCTTTTTAGGTGGCTGATCTTGACCAGAATTAACCTAAGATGAGGGCTGATTTTGAGCAGAATTTTTCATAATGGACTGATTTTGAGAAGAATCCGCCTCTTGTTCAACTGTGGGGTTCTCAGCAACCTTTCCTGATCGCAAGGTGATAGCTTGGCATTGCTCTTTGCCGTCCCGTTTACCTGGATTATGTTCTGTGTCGCTAGGAAGAACTCCCTGAGGTCTAACAATCATGTTACTGGCCATCTGCCCAATCTGATTTTCCAAGGTCTTGTGAGATACCATCAGACTTTTAATCATTAACTTTATCTCTTCGAATTCAGAGTCTCTCACAGAATGTTGAGACGGGTCAGGATGTTGATTCTGAGGTTGTCTTGGGGCATACTGTTGAGATTGATGTTGCTGCCCTTGTTGCTGAAATCCAGGAGGAGCGTATGGCTTAGCACCATAATGTTGATTACCTTGTTAATTAATGCTCCAATTGAAGTTCGGATGATTTCTGTTGCTTGGATGATAGGTGTTTGAGATTGGTTGTTGATTCTGCCTCTGAAAGTTACTCATAAATTGCACCGACTCAGTAGATATTGGGCATTGTTGAGTGTCATGCCCTCCAGCACAAATATCGCACACACTAGCTACCTGATGTACCCCTAGTTTAGTCAAAGAATCTACCTTCATGTTTAGAGCTTCAAGCTGAGCTGCTAAAGCAGTGGCAGTGTCTACGTTAAGAATACCAGCTACTTTATGTTGTGACTGTCTCTGAGAAGGGTTCTGGAATTCATTAGCCGCCATCATCTCAAGGAGCTCATGAGCTTCCTCATAGCTTTTCGTTAATAAGGCTCCCCCAGATGAAGCATCGACCATGGGCCTTGTTTGCGCACCCAACCCATTGTAGAAGCAATTTATTACTAACCAATCAGGCATCCCATGATGAGGACATTTTCTGAGCATCTCCTTGTAACGCTCCCAAGCTTCACTTAAAGATTCACCATATGACTGAGAAAACTGAGTAATAGCATTCCTCAAGGCGGCTGTTCTTGCCATAGGAAAGAATTTTGAGAGAAATTTGTGTGCTACTATATCCCAAGTAGTGATCGAGCCTGCTGGTAAAGAGTGTAACCAGCTCTTAGCTTTGTCCCTCAGAGAAAATGGGAAGAGTCTCAATCTTATGGCATCATCTGAAACACCGTTGAACTTGAAAGTATCACAGATTTCAAGGAAGGTCATAATGTGCATATTAGGATCCTCAGATGAAGCTCCCCCAAGCTGACAAGAATTATACATCATCTAAATAGTGCTGGGTTTAATCTCAAAATTATTCGCAACGATATTGGGTCTGACAATGCTAGACTGAATATCCATGATCTTTGGTTGAGAGTATTCCATGAGTGCTTTTGGAGCTGGATCTCCCATTGTAGAATTAGTATAAGAATCTGCGAATATTAACTCTGTTCCTTGCTGCGTTTTAAGCTCCTTTTGTACTAGTGCTCTAGTTTGAGACCGTGTTTGCATACACCCTCAAGTACCTGAAGCACAAGAAAACACACAAAAAGAAAGTAACTGAATCAAGTCAGTAGTTTTATAATGACTCCTGCTGATAAGCAATAAAACTGTCAAATAACACCGAGTCCCCGGCAACGGCGCCAAAAACTTGTTAGTCCTTTTCTCACGCAAGTATACGCGGTCAAAAGTAGCAAGTAATAAATAATAAAGATCGTTCCCACGAAGACTAGGTGTATAAGACAAGAATTCACTTATGCAACAACGTATGATTATTAAACTAATGCTTGAACGAGTAATAAAGCATGAATGTAACTAAACAAATCAACTAACGAAATTATCTAATGAGTTTACTTATGCGAGACAAAACATGGAACCCTAACTTCATTGTTTATTTTACTCAAAGTATTAATATACTTAATCAATATGTAAGATAACTACGATTACTAATCAGATAACACAAAATCAGAATACGCTACCTTTCAGTACACGTAAACCAAACCACTTAAACAACCACAAAAGAGATAGCAGTTAAGCAGACACCGCATGCATGACAATCCTATATGTCTATATGAATTGAGGTACAATTGGTTTTAAGCACAAGTTACCTATTTCGATTACATAGGGTAATATGATATGGTTAATGACATATTACGAATCATGAACAATCACAATATGAATCATTCAAGAACCTATGCTAGCATGGCAAGTTCTAAACCTTTACATCTACCTTCGCATTCATTAAAGATAAACACTCTAGATGTTCGCGACGCATCTAACAAAAAAATACAAACCATACTAGGTAACCGATAAACATATCTCAAAAAATCAATTAAGCAATAAACCCTAAATATTATTCAAACAAATCCGCTAAGGTTCCATGACAACGATTAGTTCATAATCGAACAAATCATCATCATGGTCTTAAAAATTAACATAGCTTGATGAATATAAATAAGAAAAAAATAAACGAAGAAGAGTTTAGAAAATATTAAACCAAACAAAACTCAAAATCAAATCGCCGTCGATTGCCGTCAATTGCTTTTGCTGTCTGTGTTTTGTATTTTGCCGCAAACCCAATTAGTGCCTCCTGTCTCTTCTCGCCGTCTCTGTTATTTATAACTTTTCTCGTGAAAACTTAAGAAGCCCATTGCCTTTCTTTCTTTCTCCTGGGCTTTTAATTAAATGCTTCCGCTGGACCCACACTCATATAATTATATAGTATAATTATTTAATTCCTTCCTTTGTCTATGTTCAGCAGAATAGACCAATAATATTTGTTTATAATATTTGTTTTGGGTCAAGCTATATATACCCAATTCGGGTTTAAGTATACCCAATTTTGAGTATACCCAAAGGTGATCTAAGTATACCCAAATTTTGACAAAAATACCCTTTTCTAGGTATATAAGGTTTTTTTTTACTAATCTTATCCACCTCATTTTTTCTCTTACACTCTCTAAATTCTCTCTAAAACCTTCAAGTTCTCTCTAATTTATCCGGCGAACTAAAATCCGGCGAACTAAAATATAAAAACTTAGTCTTAGTATCAAAATTTAGGGTTATGGTTGAATTAGGTAAAAAAATCAGAATTTTAGGGTGTTTGGAGGCCATTTTCCGGCCGGAATTCGACCGGAAAATGGCCATTTGCGAAGGCTGAGCGTACCATAGGTACAGGGGGGCGTACCGGCCGGTACCTATGGCCTCCAAAAACCCTAAAATTATGATTTTTTTAGTAATTAAAATTTTAATTTTTTTTTAAAAAAACTTCAAAAAAACAAGTTTTGATTTTGTGTTTTCATTAGAAGAAGTTTAAAAAAATTAAAAAGAGTTTGAATGTTCTTGAGGCAACTTTGAATGTTCAAGAACAATTTGAAGAATTTCACAAAATTGTAGTAATATGGGGTTTGATCTAGTAGAGAGTTGTGTTTTTTTGGGTATACATAACCAAATAGATTGTTTTGTGAATTGGGTGTATCTAGGATATACTTAGTGTTTTTTTTACTTAGTGGTAATTAGGATATTAAATAAAAGTTTAAGGGTTTTTTCTTCCTAAAAAAGTCAAACAAAAGTCAACTGCGTTTTTTTTATACTTAAATCACATTTGGGTATATATAGCCATACCCATTTGTTTTCCTTTTCTCGCTTGTTTTGCACCAAAAAAATCCAAAGCGGTTTTGTATTCCTAAAAAAAATCAAATTACAAATTGTAAAATATTTATGTTAAATAAAATAATATTTTAAACAGTATAGCTAAATAAAATATTCGCATTAATCTAATGTTTTTTCTTAATTCGGCATTAATTTTCTTTTATGCTTTGCTTTAATATTTTTTTCTTAATTTAATATTTTAAACAATATCTTAGAAAATATATTTTCCTTTTTTTTCAAAATTAATATATTTTTCAAGCATTAATATATTTTTTTTTAAAATCAGACGTCATAATATATTTCAAGCATTAATATATATTGTTTTTTATAAAATCACTGGTCATAATATATTTCAAGCATTAATATATATTTTTTTGGAAAATCACTCGTGATAATATATTTTCGTAACATTAATATTATTTTTTTCAACATAAATATATTTTTTCAAGCATCAATATATTTTTCTTTGTTTTCAACTGTTCCAAAATTGCCCTCAAGTACATTAATTTTCCAGTTTCTTCAATTTCAACCCTAAATTTATTAATATTATCACAATTTACCCGCGGCACAAGTGTTTTTAAGAATACTGGAAAAATACGTTAAAACTCAACGAATATTTGAGAACCGATGACGATTTTAAGAATAATGGAAGCGTAATAAGTGATATGAAATGCACTTATCAAGTTCCTATCAAATCATCTTCATCAAACAAAATAAAAGGAATGTCTTTCTTACCATACAAATGCGTTGACATCCTCCCTTCAATTTGAGTTGTCAAGTTGACAACATGCATTTTTCTTGAGCTGTCAGAATTTACAGTCATTGAATAACCCCCAAAAAATTGCTAACGATTCGAAAAACTTGCATAATTCCCGAACATGTCCCTTTTCTATGGAAACAACCTCAACAAGCTCCTCGACTGCCATCAGAAGTAACCTGTTCGGATCCTTCTCAACATACTCATTAGAAACATCAAATGACTCAACCTGTGAATCCATAATCATCAAATTCTCAGCTGGCTGCGCAGCCTTCGAAGTTGATGCACCGTTATTCTTCGATGCACTTCCATGTGACTTCACATAAGTCAAGAGCTTCCCATTCTCAATCAAATATTGGATTTCCTTTTTCAAAGCAATAAAATCATTTGTCTCATGCCCAATGTCTTCATGATACCTACACAATTTATTATTCCTTTCTTCCCTCGGTCTGCTGATGGGAGCTGGTTACCTAAAGTTCACAGAATTCTTAGTTTTATCCCAAATAACAGAAACACTCTATGTCAAATCAGCATAGTACTCTGGCCTAACC
The DNA here is from genome assembly GCA_036936605.1 of Limnanthes douglasii subsp. nivea. Taxonomy (NCBI): domain Eukaryota; kingdom Viridiplantae; phylum Streptophyta; class Magnoliopsida; order Brassicales; family Limnanthaceae; genus Limnanthes; species Limnanthes douglasii. The sequence continues at coordinate 168,236,757 of JAUPFV010000005.1, read as the reverse complement.
CAAGTATTCGGCCTAGGTCTGTTGTAATTGTTGGATGAAGTGTGGTTCGATTATCCACCACTCTGAGGAGGCAAATTGTTGTTTTTCTGCCTCGACTGCTGATTATTCCCATTATCATTGTTATTTCCATTCGAGGGTTGCCCCTGATTATTGGTTGCCTGTCCCGAATTCTTCGAAGTATTAACTGGTGCCCCTCGGACTGTGCTAGATTCTTCAACCTTAATTTGATCCTCGACTTGAGCCATCAACGCTCCAAAAGTCAAAGCCCTTCTCTTTATCGTCTAATTAGCCAGATCCTCTGGCAACAAACCCTGAAGAAAAGCGACCATTGCCACATTCTCTTCATAATTATCTAAACTTGCTTTGGTTAACACAAACCTCTTAGTATAATCTTTCAATTTTTCTCCTGGTGCTTGCTTACACTAGATAATTGTATCACCATTAGCTCTCATTTCCTTGCTTCCAACAAACTGCCTTCGGAAAGTAGTATAAAAATCCCTGAAATTTGAAATGGACCCCCTCGGAATCCTGTTGTACCACTTGAGAGCTGTTCCTTTAAAAGTTTGAGAGAAAGCACGACACACAAGTCGGTCATCATCCTCGAAATTCATTACATAATTTTTGAACAGTTCAATGTGATCATCGGGATCTTGCATCTCATTGAACTTTTCAACCTTCGAAATATCAAAATGATTTGGAAGCGTCATAGAGCGAATTTCATCTGTTAATGAAGAGTTCCTCCAATCAACACCTTGAACAAATTAATCATCGGTCCCCATTGCAACATACAAATTCCTATCGGTCTCAACATATTGATTCGAAGGATTTCCTTCATGCCAAGTTGATAGAGGAGCATTCTTAGACTTGCTCTCCTTAATTATATCTCCTTGAATAATCTTTTTCTGATTCTTTCTTCGAAGAACCTCTATACCTCTTAAATCCTGAAGCTGAGCTTTCTACCTCCTCATCACTGGAAGTTATCAACTTTTGCTTATCTTTCTTATCCTTTCGAGATGAATATCTATCTTTAGGAGACATAAAACGTGTTTTTTTATGCTCGGACTTAGCATGTCTATCATCGAAAGTTCGATCTGACTGGCCTTCAACATCGGTATTTTCCAACTCCTGCCTAACCTCAGATTTGATCCTAGCATAAAGTATTTCTTGTTCCTTTCGCTCATATTTTATATTCAACGCATTGATTTTATCAAGAAGTTGATTCATTCTTGTCTCAACATCAGATCGAACTTCGACCGAAGACGATCCATCAGTTCTATTCCCATCAGTCCCATTCTTTTGCTAATCATCTCTCACTGTTTCTAACGCTGATTGAAGCATATGATTATTATTTTCGGGATTCATCTTATGAATTTGAGTTAAAGAATATCACCAAACGAATAAGCTACTTATTTTTCTGCTCATTCCCCAACAGAGTCGCCAATTTGAACAGGTTTTGATTTGCTTAGGTAAATTGCTAGAGATAAATTCTAGAGAGAGAAGTGTTTTAGAGTTTTTAGAAAGAGAAAACACAAGTACAACATGAGTTTCAAGTAAAAAGTGTTCAACCCCTTTATTAGATCTGTCTGGTCCTTTATATAGAGGAGCCAAGACTTAGTTGAATAACTGATTCAGTTACAAAAACGGATTAATTGCTATTTAGTCCTTACAAATTATGTAAAATCACAATAGCTTCCTAAAACTTACATCATTCATAAATTAAAGACAAAACTTACACTAATTACAATCAAGTCCTTGAATTTACATTGTTTATAAATTAAATCCTAAAAACTCATTTCCATATCAATGCTAGCGTTATTGGCAAGCAGGCAATTCTTTGAAAATGATAGAACAAAATTCAAGTTTGAAAACTTTATTCTTTAGTTTCTTGCAGCAGATATGGAAGCCTCCATTTATAAGTATTCCCCTCTTATTTCTTAGTATTAATCAATTATATATAAAATAATTATTTAAAACAATATATATAATTTTAAAAATATTATTTTTCAAACATGTTGATATTGCTTTTCAAAATTCTAACAATATTCAAAATCAGAATTTAAAATCTATCATTTTTTATATCTATCATTTCCATAATCAATAATTTGTGAATTAACAAAATTAGTTCAAACTTGTATTGGACAAACTTGAAAATTATTTTTGTAGTGTTTAGGATCATGTCGTATCTTTCTCACTAAAGAAAAATCTCGAATAATTTTACTAAATTGTAAGACACTCACAACTAGGAATTGCAAATAATTTATTTGATCTTTTGTATAATAAGGATCATCCTCGAATAAATTTTTTAAATAAGTCATTTCATCATGACCGACAACGGCTTCGTTAATAATTCATTGCTTTATAGCACGACCATTTTATTAAATCGATTGTTCAAATATTTATATAGCAAATTATCATTAAAATTGTATTAACAATTAGAAACATCCTTTAAGTATCAATTGCAAATATTTTAATAATTTATGCGTACAAACTATAGAAAATAGTGGGCAAAGGTGTGTATAGTAAAATTTATAATCATAATACAATAGTTTTGGTACTCATACATTTTTAAATATATGCATAAATATAACTCACTTAAATCGCGTAATCAAAATATCACATGAATTAATGGTTATAAATCAAAATTTATATGTAACGATCATTCTATGAAAATTTGGTATGCACATCCACGTTTACCATAAAATATAAGTTAATTTATACAGTTTATTTTGGGTAGTAAATATTTTTTTTAAAAATAATTTAAAAAATATAAAATTATTTTTATTTTTAATAAATTCTAATATAAAAATATGAAATAATGAATATTTTTGAGGAAAATTCTAAATTAAAATCTTAACGATTATTTAAAAAAAATTAAAAATTAAAATATTGGATAATATCGGTTTTTAAGATAAATTTTATGTTAAAATATTTATAAATTAGAAGATTTTTAGTCTGCATGATTTTAATATCTTTAAGATTAGAAGCATTAGTCACGAACGATCCTTTACAACAACTATGTATGTAAGGGATAGGAATGTCGTTAATCATGTTCTGATTGTAGGTTCGATTTGGGAATCGAACCTCTTAGAAGACGAGAAATTGAAGTACAAACTTATAAAACAAATCATTTTTAAGTAAGGCTATGACTAATACTCACACGTTTTAACTTATATTATGACATTTTAGCACATATCAACTAAGTTTCTTAAATTAAAATAGACTAAAATTTTAACAATAATGTTTACAATTAAATTTCAAAATAAAATACTAAAAGTGATTTTTGTTGATTCTAAAATTAAAAAAAAATAAAAGCTTTTGGCTCTCCGTCTCCTTTCAAATGCTAGCTGGGGATGGTGCAAGATCCTCAACATGCACAATCTGGCAAAAAACCTCTACAAGGTCCTCATCAGAAACGAGAATAATATCTATGTCTGGCATGACCCTTGGATGTTTCCAAACTCCCTCAAAAACTGTTATGGCCCCAATATCATCAACATTTTGACACTACGAAACATTTTACTGGTTAAGGATCTTCGCTATAACGGGAGGTGGGTTTGACCTATACTAGCCAGGGTGCGTAATAGACGACTTCAACCTCAACTCACTGAAGTTATTAATGCGGTCAATGAACTATCGCTGGTCTAGAATGAGGATGATATCTTCTTGTGACTCCCCAATAACTCAAGACCCCAATTCACCATCCGTAACACCATTGCCGCTCTGAGGCCTAGGAGAAATAAAACCAGCTGGTCAGCTCTAGTATGGAACAAATTCTTTATCCTAAGGCACTCTTTTATAACTTGGTTGGCCATTCACAATCAGCTCACTACTATAGATAAGCTTATCTGCTGGGGTCTTGATTCCCCGCCGGACTGTGTCATCTACTTCTAATGCCCGGAATCCCTAGAGCATCTCCTCGTGCTCTGCCCATTTCTCAGAAAATCCACATGGGCTCTACTTCATCCTCCCGGTCCTCCTAGCTTGAAGAAGCCAGCAGCTGGATGCTGGCCCTTAACAATCGTGCCCACCTTTGGAGGACGACTTTCTGCACTATCATTTACTACATATAGAAAGAAAGAAACGCTCGAATCTTCACCTAACTTGTATAACTAGCTACTCTTTACCTACTCGATACCTACTCGATACCTACTTCGATACACTCCTGCCTTTACCCCTTCCTTCGATCCGAACACTTACCTAACTTGTATAACTAACTAGTATCGTCCATCATGTCTTCTCACACCTTCGATATTGCTATCATAGCACTATAAGTAATATTGCATTATAACATGTTTATTAAGTTTGCTTAGTTCCCTTTCCTTTGATATAACTTTTGATACATCTTGTAATTAGGATCATTTATGCTTTACAGACTTCATTTAAACGCTACATTCTATTTATATATATATATATATACCGCTTTTATATAAAAAAGAAATTCAAATTCAAATATGATAAATAATGAATGAAAAACAAAATTCACAACAATTTCGATACTTGAATTGAGTTTGTAGCCATATACACGACTTCCTATCTTTAATCAGTAAATGATATATGGTTATTTGCTTTTCCTTTTACTTTCTTATTCAATTTTTATGACAATATTAGTACACATGTCCTCTTTTCCTATATTAATCACTCATTTATTTATTATATTTACTTTGAGTTAAAACATTGCATTCTTATTTTATAATCCCAATTTTTAAATTTAATTTTATAATCATTATTTTTTAAATTTCAAATTTGAATTCTGAAAATGCATAACTTTAAAATGAGATGAAACAAATTAAATAAAAACAAAAGGAAGAAGATCCATATTATTAACCTTAAACGTAGCGTGGAAATTGAAAGTTTATGGTTTGTTTCGGAATTTAAAAACTGTATTTTTTAATTGTGATTTTTTATTTTATATTAAAATTTATTAATAAATTTAAAATATAGGTATTAATTTTTTTTATAGGTTTGGTAAAATAAATGAGATGTAAGTCTTTAACATCTATTTTATTAATTCAATTTATTATAAAACAATTCTAAAACAAAAATATAAAAATAAAACATTAAAACCCTTACTATTTTATAAAACTTATTGACATTATTTTTTCCTATTTTCAACTTCTAATAACATTCAAATTCGATGTTGAAAGTTTGTATTTTTTTATTTCTATCGTGTCCATAGTTATTGAATGAATAGTTGAAATATCTCGTGCACAAAAGGTTATATGGTATTTTTGTAGAGTTTATAATCATATCATATTTTTTAGTTAAAAACATTTTCAAATAATCTTACTAAATAAAAAAACACACTCATGGATAACCGTTATAAATAATATATTTTGTCGTACTAACTAATAAGGAAGATCCTCCCATAAGCATCCTAATAATTCATTTCATCATAATAGATAACAATATAAAAAATAATATGTTATTTTATAGCACGATCATTTTATTAAATGGATTATCAGTTGTGTTTACTCGATTGTTTTTTTAAAAATCATTATTAAGATCGTCTTAACAATTAGAAAGTCTCGTAGACTGGTGATAGATGATCGGCAAAAAACTATGTATAGTAAAATTTCTAATTATAATATAATAGTTTTACTATTCTTATATTTTTTAATATTCACATATGATGTAATCAAATTATCAATTCACATGAATTCGTGTTTATAAAGTAATATTTGAACGTCACTATTACATCCTCAAAACTTGGTATACACATAGGTGCACGTTTATTGTTCTTTCTTTATTGTAGAAACACAATTATTGGTAATGTACGCATTTTTTAGTTAAGTTATATTCGATAACGATAAGATATAAATTAGTTTAGCGATTATTTAGGTAATTGTCTGGGTAATGTTTCAAATTTAAGGTAGAACGTAGAGAGATAATTGAGGTGTTGTACAAATCTGCATCAATCACACAGCTTATTCAAAAGGTAATAATGTAAATACAGAATTTATCTTAGGTCTAAATTGTTCCATTGAAAAAATCTGACCCTATCAATGTTTACCATACTCAAATATTTTTGATACCCATCAAATGACACATGCATATTCTATATTTTCGATTTTTTATATGGATTATACGATCATAATTATATGAAAATAAGTATACCAGCTTTTCTAATAGATATGCGTGTCAATAGAGCCAACAAATATATCATTTAAACAGGTAGTTGTATATATTTACCAATACCATGTAAAACTTATTTCATTGTAAAATAATTAGGTCATGATATATCATTAGCAATATTGGATATATTTTATATGCAAAAGTCTTGTTTTTGTAGGGGTGAGTAGCTAAGCATAGCTATCTATTTTCCTTCTTGAGTGTCGCTTTTGTGTATTGCACTACTGCATAGGCCGACTGAAAAACTTCAAATTTTAGTTGAGCCTTTCAACCTCAAATAATTTTAGAGTAAACCTTACTATGTGAATTAATATTCCAATGCTTATTTTAACAAATAGGTTGTTTATGGAACAATATCATGGAAAACATGTAATTTTTGTATGTAAACTCATTTTTAAGAACAAATACATTAGTAAACATTTTTTTAAAACTTTTTTCGTATAGTTTGTATTTACTCTTAGAGAATATCATAATTATACTATTAAACACCACATTTGGTGAGGACCGAAGGGTTTGTATCTTTTTAATAATTGTGGGATTAGAATGGATACATATACTTATAAGAAAATTAAATACCACATTTAGTGAGGACCGAAGGGTTTGTATCTTTTTAATAATTGTGGGATTACAAACGAGACATATACTTATAAGAAAATTAAATCTGAAATAAAGATAAACAAAATAAAAAAATGAGATCTAAATCAAATCCTATACAAAGATAAAAAAAAATATGAAATTGTTACAAAGCCATACGACCATCCCAAGCATTTCACTAAAGACTAGCTGATAATTATTTACTACAATAGCTATAGGCACAAGGATGTAGGAGAGTCGTTATTCAGGCACTGATCGTATAATAACGGTTTTGTCAATAAGATTTGGGAACCTGTCCCATTAGAACCCAAGTAATTATCAGCTAAAATTTTATTAGGTGAATCAATATTTCATATTCATTTATATCAACATATTATTTATGGGACAAACCATAGAATGCATGTAATTCTATTATGTCAACTCATTTTTAAAGAACAAATACAGTGGCAAACAAGTTTTAAAAGTATTTTAGTATAATTTTAATTTAAGTTTTGAGAATATGAGCACAAGTATACTAGACAACACCATATTTAGTGAAAACATAATGGTTTGTATTTTTTAGGGAAATGACATACTAAGTACCTTTTGGCCAAACCTATTACTATCTAGTACCCAAAAATGGGTTAATGCTCACTTAATACCCATCTCATTAAACATATCCATTTCTAATACCTTATTTTTTTAATACCATAACTACCCTTAACCTAGTATATAAGCCTTATTTTGAGAATTAATGAGTATTTTCAGCCATCAAAATTTTTGAATTTTGAATTTTGAACCAGCCTCCACACTCTCTCTCTTAACCCTCCCTCTTAACCGAATCTCTTAACCCGACGGAAACCCCAGAACCACCTTCGATCTCCCCAAACCACCGGAACGACTTCGCCAATGCAACCGACATCAACAGCACCTGTTACGGCGTCGGAGTACATGACTCCGAATCAGAGATCCGTCTGGAGTAGCGTCTGCATCATGATACGGTACCGGATCTCGAAGATCTGGAGCGGGAGGATTGCGCCAGGTAATGTAATGTTCTGTGTTGGTTTCGATCATGTTCTTGACATATACGTGTTATGTTGTGTTGAAACTAAATGGGGGTTTAGGGACAACTATGGGATGCACTGGGCCCAAGTAAGTATTTTGATCTGATACTAGTACCATTTGGATTTTATCTTACCATAGTTGAGATTTGGATTTTTTACGAACCCAGGATTCATTAGCATTGGTGTACTTGATTTCCTAATATGAAGCTATTCTAATTTTGATTCGTGGATCTCATGGTTTAGACAGGATTAACATATTTATATTTTCTGATTCGTTGATGTCTGAATGACCAATACTGAAAAACCATGATTATGTTTTATAAATAGAGAACTAGAATGGATTAACCTGTTTCAGTCCTATATGCTCTTCTCCTTTCCGTTTTATGTCTACATTGTGTGGTACCTTGGGAACTAATTATTTACTCTTCAAAAAGTGGGGCTAATTCTGATTTTAATATTCCGGAGCTATATTTACTCTCTTTTGTTCAACAATTTGCTACTGATATTTTAGTTCTACATTTTTGTGATGCAGATCTGTTATTGAAGTTCGTAATGGTTTGACTTTCCTAGACCTTATTGTCATCCAAATTGAAGTAAAGTCTTTCATATTTCTGGTAACTTGAAGTAGTTTTTGCTATGACATGCACTTACCTTTCTTCGAATTTACAGAATCTGAATTCAAAATATGGATGCAATGTGCCTCTGGTTCTCATGAGGTGTTAGAAGTGCATACATAGACGGTGATGTAGTATTGAATCAACAAATCTTGCAATGTCTATTGAGTCTTGTTCATCTAATAGACAATTAGAGCACTTATTGTTTGCTTTTGATATAATATGATTGTGGTGGACTAACCTAACACCATTATCCTTTCTTGAATTTTCTCGCAGGTGAGCATCGTTATGGAGCAGATGATGCATTTACTTCATTACTGCAGTTTATCTTTGGAGGATGTTGATTTTATTAACTCTGATAGATATGAAGGACACGTTGCTAGATATGAAGGAACACCTTGCTAGATATGAAGGGACACATTGCTAGACAGATGCAGCATCAACTCAAAACATATACAATGTTATAGACATTGCTAGATATGAAGGAAGACATTGCTAGTCTCTAATACCCTAACAGGAGCATACTAATATATTGACATTGCTAGTCTAGTAATAGGACGTCATGTGATGCTCCGTTCTGAACTTGTGTTCTCGATTTTTTAGTAACATTTTGATTTTCATTAGATAAGTACTCCTTATCTTTCGACTTATATTTTTGTATACTGTTAACATTGATATGTACCATGTCTATTTTATTGGATGATTCTTATCGTTTATAATGTCTAAATTGATAGATACGCTGAGATTACAACGCTCGATACTCGTTATCTATTTGCAAGACATTTCTAGATATGTGAATTATAGTCTGATGGATACGGAACATCTGCATTAATAGATACTTGAGTATAAATCTGATAGATACGATATATTAACATTGCTAGATACGTGAACAATAGTCTGATAGACACGAAACATCTGCATTGATAGATACTTGAGTATAAATCTGATAGATACGATATATTGACATTGCTAGATACGTGAACAATAGTCTGATAGACACAAAACATCTGCATTGATAGATACTTGAGTATAAATCTGATAGATACGATATATTGACATTGCTAGATACGTGAACAATAGTCTGATAGACATGAAACATCTGCATTGATAAATACTTGAGTATAAATCTGTTAGATGTGGAACATCTGCATTAATAGATACTTGAGTATAAATCTGATAGATACGATATATTGACATTGCTGGATACGTGAACAATAGTTTGATAGACACGAAACATCTGCATTGATAGATACTTGAGTATAAATCTGATAGATACGATATATTGACATTGCTAGATACGTGAACAATAGTCTGATAGACACAAAACATCTGCATTGATAGATACTTGAGTATAAATCTGATAGATACGATATATTGACATTGCTAGATACGTGAACAATAGTCTGATAGACATGAAACATCTGCATTGATAAATACTTGAGTATAAATCTGTTAGATGTGGAACATCTGCATTAATAGATACTTGAGTATAAATCTGATAGATACGATATATTGACATTGCTAGATACGTGAACAATAGTCTGATAGACACGAAACATCTGCATTGATAGATACTTGAGTATAAATCTGATAGATACAATATATTGACATTGCTAAATACGTGAACAATAGTCTGATAGACATGATATATAACATTGATAGATCCTGGAGTACACATCTGATAGATACAGCAATTTATGTATGCGATTTTAAGGTTGCAATATATTGACATTGCTAGATATGTGAAATAGTCGGATAGATACAGAACATCTGCATTAATAGATACTTGAGTATAAATCTGATAGATACTGATGAGTCCGAATTCGAAGAGCTCCCCGGAAGGGTAGTCCAAAGTAAAACTCCCCGAAAATCGGACAGACTCCAAGACTATAATCCGAACAGGACTGTTTGATCCGGACAGGTGATTTTGGACACAGCAAACATAAGACGATTCGAACTATGACTAAAGTACTTTTAAACCTAATCACTATCTGACTAAGCTACCTGTGCATTTGCTTAAACTTCATGGGTCTTTAAACATGACCCGGGTCCATGAAACTTGACCCGAAAGCCCATAAGGGCCCAAATTACACACTATAAATACCCAACCACCAGCATTAACTATGGGTAAGAAAAATTAACTGCTGCCAGGCTGCTCAATTCTCTCACCACCCTTAAAACACCTTGAAATACCCTGAAATATCTTGAAACACCACCACATCACCGTGAAACACCCTTACGCCGCCTTAAAACTCCACTTAAAATTACCAGCCTACCCTCAGGCTACTTTTATCCACACCAAATTGGCGACCACAGTGGGAGGCGACGGTGCCTGAATCAAACATTCAAAACCAAGTAAAAGATTTCTGTCCGAATGAATCCGGATAATCCAGAGCTTCCACCAGCTTTGCTCGAAGTGGTGGAAGAGAACGATGAATATACTGTCCAAGAGCGTGACAGGTTGAGGGTTGAAATAGAAGCTCTGAGGGCTGAGAAGGCCAAGATGGGCATGAAGGAGAAGTCCAAAGCATCAGTTTCTCATCGCTCTGATAACCCTCGAGAGCATGAGGCTTCGAAGACTCATGTGAGCACTAAAAAGACACATGCTAGTTCTAAAAAGTATCACCGGTCCAAGCCTGTGGAGAGTTCTGACTCAAGTTCAGAATCTTCGGACAGCTCTTCGGACAGTGAGGGGAATGAAAAGTCCTTGTCCTCCAGCAGTGACGAAGGGCGAACCAGGAAAAAACAAAAGCAAGTTAAAAAGTATTCCAGGAAAAGAGACCATCATGGAAGAATGAAAAGACACATTGGGAAAGGATCATCTCACAGCCGGAAGCATATAGACCGGTTGCTGATGGATCCATTTGCTTTCCATGATGAACCAGGAATCTTTGCAACACCTAATGAGGATACCGTGTTCAGTCGTGAAAGGAATTGGAGGCAGTCTCCACTGTCTTCTAAAATCCTATCCGGGAACCTCCCCAAGAGGTTTGACAGCACAAAGATGGAGAAGTACGACGGCAGTACTGATCCGGACAATCATCTGGAGCAATTCAAGAACTTCATGATGAACTTTGATGATGATGATAAACTACTCTGCAGGGCATTCTCCCAATCCTTTACGGGGAGTGCTCTGAAGTGGTACAACAGCCTTCCTCAGGGTTGTATCAGAGATTTTGACACCTTCTGGGTGGCCTTTCGAAGGCAGTTTGTGGGAAGTAAGGAGCTCAAGGGCAATGGAGATACCATAATCCATTGTGCCCAAGAGCCAAATGAATCATTGAAAGAATACATAAGTCGTTTTGTGAATACAAAGAACGGGCTGGCTGATTGTTTTGAACAAGTGGCAATAGCATCCCTGAGACAGGGTTTGAACCCGGGCAACCTGGCCGATTCAGTAACAAGGAAGAAAGCCATGACCTGGGGTGGATTGCTAAATCAAGTCGGCAAGCAAATAAATGTTGATGAAACAAAAAAGACCAGGGTGCACAGGCAGGTGAGATCCACCCCGGTAACACCAACTCCCAATCCAAACCAGTCCGGCAACAAAGCTAGAGAAACCGGACAGGGGCATGGAAGAGGAAAAGCTCAGTCTCAACCAGCTGCTCCTGCACAAAGTCAACAGTCTAGAAACAAAAGTGGGCTCCGGGTCCCGGAGAGCAAATTCTTCTTCTTGAGAAGTTTTCTTCTTGTTTACTTCTCTCTCAACACCCTCACTTACTTGTTTATGGGTTCGTTTGGAGACCCTCGTAGGTTTTGAGGGAGTCTCTCCGTGCTCTTTACTTTCCACTTCTACCACCTGTAGAAGGCTTGCATCAACTTGAACTGGAATTGGCGCCTCTGTGTCAGTCAGGGCCTTTTTCTCTGAATCTCCTGCTGTTTTCTTCCCTTTCTTCTTCTGGCCCTTCATCTTACTTGGGGCTTTGGCCCGAAGAGGGAGGAAAAGGGTCCCATCTAGCTCGTGAGACCTTCTTAGCACTATGTCATCATCAGGAGGGGTGGAGAACTCCTCCCATGTTAAATCCCTCCGACCTGTGGTGTTCCACAGGTGAGATCTGGCTAAGTTTCCCGGAGTGAAAGCCTTGTGGAACCGGTTCTCCTAGTTCTCTGCGGCCCATGTGTTTATTTTGCCACAGGTAACCTGTCCGGCTTTCGCATAGTCTCCGAACTCTTTTGGCAGTTCTGGCAAAACAAAAGAACAACTAGTTAGTGAAAGCTTAAAGAGAAGAAATTCGAACAGAAACTTAAGGAAAGAACTTACGATCGCTCCTCCATCTACTTCGAAGAAGGCTAGGATTCTCCCCAACCTTGATCTTCTTCCCGTTCTCCCATGAGCCACTTATAAACAAGAACTGGCTCCTCCACTTATTCTCCGATTCTAGGAGATCATCAACTGCTTTCAGATTGTTCCCCATATTGAAGTGATAAAAGGGGAACTGGTGGTGTTTGCACAGACTGGCAACAGCAGCGAACTCTTCCATTGGAAGAGGAATTCCGGACAGCCTGGATGCCATAATACATGACATCAGGGTGTACCATCCGTTGGGGCTCAGCTGCGATGGGCATAGCTTCACTAAGTGGAAATAGCGCACTATCTCCGGATCCAATGGGAACCTGAGTCCCCAATTAAACAGCTCTGTAAAAAATACGATCTCATTCCTCTTACAATCCATCGGGGTCTCTGGATCGATGGGAATTCGGATCTTTACGTTTTCAGGGATCCCCCACTTAGTGCGAAGCCGTCCCAAGTCTCTAGTGTGAATAAATGCATACTTGGTTTTTAACAAAGATAAGAGATACTTAAACTCTACCTTGTGAAAGCAGGGCCCAACTTTCCCTTCAAGGCACTCCGGCAGATCCGGACGGCTCAAGAACGAGTCCTCTTTGCCTTTCTTGGCAACGACTATGGCAGTATCAGCTTGTCCGGACGACTCGGACTCAAACCTAGCCTCCTCAATGGAGTCTTCCATCCTCTCCTCCATAACTGTTGGGGGAACTTCTGCAGAAACAGCCCGGGGAGGGATGAAGCTTGGTACAGCTGATCCTCCGGACTGGCGACTCGTTGTATGTTTTTGAATTTTCACCTCAGCTTGAGTCTCTGAGGTCGAGGTTTCCTTTGGAGGTAATGGACTGCTGGCCTCCGGACCGACCGGCCTCTCCCGGAGGGTCCTAACAGTTGTTCCGGACCCAGACTCACTGATGTTTTTCGAGGAGAGTCCCTTAACCAGTCGACTTGGTCTTTTCATGATCAGTTTCTCTGGGGAATGATCAGAGTCGGACCCCATAGCTATAAAGGTAGTTTTCTTCCTAACACTTGTAACAACAACCTCCGGTTCGACGGTGGGAATTGACTCTTGGACTGATGAGCCAGAAACTATGGGGGAGAGTGTTGAGTGGAAGAGTTTTCTGGGTTTTGTACCTTTTGAAGAAGACGAACCCCTATCAGATTCTTCGATTGAAGTGGCTGGTCTCTCAACTGGCGATGCTGGTGGCCCTGCTGCTATCCGTTTCTCTTTTTCAACCCTTTGAGCTCTCTCTAATTCTGAAAGATTGAGCCAGCCACCCTTGATTAAAGCTGTTCTTGCTGTGAACATAAAACGATTAAGAAAATCTCAAGGTTTTAGAAAGATGAAGTTTTGAGTAAAATGGCAAAGTGAAAATGATACTGTGAAAGATGAATAGTATTTATAGTAAAGGTAAAAAAGGGGGTTTGATTCCTAGGAGAATCCGAAAAGTTGAGCAATGATTAAAAGACGGCGCTGACGTCATCAAAACCATTTAAAGAAGTTACCTATTCAATAAAGTGGTGTAATTTTCGAGGTAGAAAAACGGCTGGAGTGGCCAACCGGAGGGTGACACGTGTCCCACTACTCCTGACAAAGAACCGTTTGGAATTCGTAACGGTTGGCCTGTCCGGGCCTGTCTCAACTCTCTTCGAATCAGAGGACCACTTCCGAAATCGAACTGTTTTTCAGTTCTTTAACAAGGACACTTGTTCAAATACCTAAAAAAGGGGCTCCTGATGAGTCCGAATTCGAAGAGCTCCCCGGAAGGGTAGTCCAAAGTAAAACTCCCCGAAAATCGGACAGACTCCAAGACTATAATCCGAACAGGACTGTTTGATCCGGACAGGTGATTTTGGACACAGCAAACATAAGACGATTCGAACTATGACTAAAGTACTTTTAAACCTAATCACTATCTGACTAAGCTACCTGTGCATTTGCTTAAACTTCATGGGTCTTTAAACATGACCCGGGTCCATGAAACTTGACCCGAAAGCCCATAAGGGCCCAAATTACACACTATAAATACCCAACCACCAGCATTAACTATGGGTAAGAAAAATTAACTGCTGCCAGGCTGCTCAATTCTCTCACCACCCTTAAAACACCTTGAAATACCCTGAAATATCTTGAAACACCACCACATCACCGTGAAACACCCTTACGCCGCCTTAAAACTCCACTTAAAATTACCAGCCTACCCTCAGGCTACTTTTATCCACACCAGATACGATATATTGACATTGCTAGATACGTGATAGATACTCGATAATAAGCCTGATAGATATGTGATACAAAAATTGCTAGATACAACACTTTGTAGTTGCTATATACGACATATGGAGATTGATAGATACTCGATAATAAGTCTGATAGATATGTAATACAGACATTGATAGATACTTGATTATAAGTCTGATAGATAAGACGCATAGACATTGCTAGATACGAGAATACTAGTCTGATAGATACTTGAGTAAACGTCTGATAGATACGAGAATACTAGAATACTCAAAAAATCTTAGATAATTCAACTCCACTTCATTCAAGAACAAGATATCTAAGCAAAAAATACATTGCAAACCACTAAATATAGACTTACTATATAATAAAAAAAAATATAGGACACGTGGTTTAAGCATGGTCCATAATACAGGACATCTTCTTCGGTACGTAGGAAGCTTCGACACACTTCTTATCATTCCAATCATCCTGCCAAATATTATGTCTATCAGATCTTAATACTAATATGATCCTATCTATATATGAAAAGGAAATATTTGTACCTCCTACTAATTCCTTGGATTTGAGCCGCCCTTACAGCATCATGAGGAACCAAACCACCATTTTCCCAAGCTTCACTTCGCATTGTAAAACCTCCGAAAAGAACAAGTTTCTCTAAGTACTTAATCTCAGATTCTCTAAGTTTTATAACCCTGATCTGTTCCTTAAGAAACATAACAGGGTTAAAAAACCAGTCCAAAATCAAATCATGTTACCAATGCAAGTGGAACAAAACATAGTCTAACAGTTTCTTTACACAAAAATCTTGGTGAAGCAGATTGAACTTATAAACCTAAGAAATAAACCGAAATTCAGTTCGAAAGTATGACTTCTGTAATCCAATCATATACAAGTTTATAGTCACATTCTTGACCTTGCACTTCGGAGTAACTTAGACAACCGCGAAGAGAAAGCCTTTCTTGAATTTTAATTTTACCTCTTATATTACCACTTATAGATAGTAATGTTGATGGTAGAATATCTATGCCAAAAATAATGGGACAACTTCTATGCTTGATGAATAAGCTAAGTCATAAACCAAAATATGAAATCTTAACATTTGAAATCAAATGAACAAAGGCAGAATATTAAGAAGAATTACATACCATGTCCACTTGACTGGCGGCACCAGCATTGGCATATAAGGAATTACCATGTGCCTTGCCTGTTTAAGAAAAACAAGTTGTCAACAGACTATTTATTCGAGAGAAAAGAAACACTAAAACGGATTTGATTGAACTCAACAAGCCACATGTGTTACTTCGGCACCATCAACAAGCAATACGCCACTCGAACCGGATTTGATTGAACTCAAAACGGTTTGTAAGAGTGAGTTAGAAGGTAAACCAACATTGACTATTGTAACGGATTCAGTAGTTGTGTTCTTTGATCTAAGAGATTCGATCTTCAAATCCCTTCTGGGGTTTACAGAAACGAAACAATACCCAATATCAAGCCTAATGCTCACTGGTTAGTTACGGTGACAAACACATAGAGTAGGGAAGACGACGACAAAAAACATACCTGTTCGACGGAGATGGAGGCGGACGATGGTGCTATCGATGCAGTTACGGTGGCCGGAACGTTCGGTGTCGTTGACGGGTTTGGGTGGCCGGAACGGTTACAGAAGACGGTTCAGTCGTTGAAGACAGACAGTGTTGGAGGAATACCTGCTCGACTGTGTTCGACGGAGTAGGAGGCTCGACGGAGTAGGTGGTGAACGGTGTTCTCCGGTTCGATTGATTGATCGGAACTGCTCGCCGGTTACGGTCGCCGGTTGAAAGGTTCTGGTTTGGGTTCAAAATTGTCTTTTGGGTTCCCTCTCGTTTTACGTGTTTCTCTCTCTTCAAATTTAGAAATGTGAAAGTGGGGGAATTGGAACCTAAAAGTGAGATTAGAAGGTGCAAAAAAGTGGGTTTCAACCAAACAACCCCTTTTATACCCTATAGGGTATAATTGTCAAAAATATGGCTCTAGGTATTTTATGAAACTAGTCCAAAAGCGGATACCATTTTGGTATTTGATAGTTGAGTAGGTATTTAGGGGTACTTTCCTCTATTTTTTATTCTTTCTTTTTTAAAGATGTGGGGTAAAAATTAAATATATACGTAGAAGAAAATCAAATCCATGAAAAAAAAGAAAAAAAGATAAGATAGTAATATCTAAATAAATCCAATACAAGCATAAACAAAAAAATGAAATATGTCACACAACCATATGACCAATCTAAACTTGCTACTAAAGACTATTAGGGAAGAATCCTCTATAAGGGTTATCTACGCAATGAGGTACGAGAGCCGTTGCTCATACTTGAATCCTAAGACAACGATTTGACCAAATTGGAACATATCTTCTTCGAACTTGATGTAGCCCAAAAAGTCCAAACAAAAGCCTTTTAGATTTTATTTTATTTTATTCAAATATCTTATGTATTTAAATCAAATCTAATTATATTAAGATTTGATTTGATTTGATTTGATTTTATTTTAGAATATTTATTTTATTTCCTTGTATTCTAATTTAGGGTTTTGAGAAGCTATTATATAAAGCCTCTTATGCCTTAAGTTATTTTGAAGTTTTTGGAATAATAGATTTTTATCTCTGAAAATTTCCCTCTTTGTTACCCTTAGATTAGGGTTGCATCATGTTACCCTTGAATTAGGGTTTCATCTATCGTTGCTTCTTCTTCTATTTCCGCCGCGTCTTCAGTTTGGTATCAGAGCCAGGTTCCTGTTACGGGTCAAGCATGTTTCTGAATCCTGATTTCATCTGATTCAAGGTTTAAAGAAGAGAACAACACACATGGTCATGAAGATCGGGAAGATCGTTTGAGTATGAGGGGGCATACCAACCGTTTCAATGACGATCATATTGACCGGTTACTGAAGGAGTTTAAATTGGCTACCAATTGTCGAATCAAGGTAAATATTGCTTATCGAGATGCTGTCTCAGGCTATGAAGAGGTTTTCAAAACCATTTTTTTCATCAACTGGACATGGGGATGTTGTCTTCAGGCTATGAAAAGGTTTTCGAAACTATTTTTTTCCTTCAACTGGATGGCTTGAATGTTACTTCGAATAAGGAACACTCGAGAAGAATTTATCTTATTCCGATAAGGTCAACAATTATAATTCCCAATGTAACGATTGAATAAAATAAAATAAATAATTTGGGTTCTTGATGGTGATGGTGTTGTGAATTCGAGGACGAATTCTTGTCAACCAGGAGAGGATGATGTAGCCCAAAAAGTCCAAACAAAAGCCTTTTAGATTTTATTTTATTTTATTCAAATATCTTATGTATTTAAATCAAATCTAATTATATTAAGATTTGATTTGATTTGATTTGATTTTATTTTAGAATATTTATTTTATTTCCTTGTATTCTAATTTAGGGTTTTGAGAAGCTATTATATAAAGCCTCTTATGCCTTAAGTTATTTTGAAGTTTTTGGAATAATAGATTTTTATCTCTGAAAATTTCCCTCTTTGTTACCCTTAGATTAGGGTTGCATCATGTTACCCTTGAATTAGGGTTTCATCTATCGTTGCTTCTTCTTCTATTTCCGCCGCGTCTTCAGTTTGCTACTAAAGACTATTAGGGAAGAATCCTCTATAAGGGTTATCTACGCAATGAGGTACGAGAGCCGTTGCTCATACTTGAATCCTAAGACAACGATTTGACCAAATTGGAACATATCTTCTTCGAACTCATGAGAATAAAGGTAAAAGCCTATAGTACAAATCATGTTCAAATAAGTTCGTGACAAGTACTCACATATTTTAGCTTATACACGTTTTTACATTCTCATTTACAATAGATGTAGGATATAAAATACATATATTTTTAATCTAACAACTAAGTTTTTAAAGTAAAATCAGTGGACTATAATTTCAACCAATAATGGATACAACCAAATTTCAAAATGAAACACTAAAAGTAACTTTTTTTTACTCTGAAATTCATTGTTATTACAACTTATTTTATAATTTCAATTCATTATACAAATGCTTTTTTCAATAAAAATATATAAATAAAACATTAAAATCCTTATTATTTTGTAAAGTTTGTTGATATTTAAAAAAAAAATAAAGGTCTAATAACATTTAAAATCCAAATTTAAAATATGTCCCTTTTTTATATCCATCATGTCTATAGTCATTAAATTAAGAAAATAGTTAACATACATACTCACCAAAAACTTAGACAATATTTTCGTAGAGTTTATGATCATGCTATATTTTTCTTAATAAAGAACTAATGAATGTCATTAAAAACGTTCATCAAATAAACGGAATATAATTAACCCTCTTATAGATTTGACTATATAAAAACTGAAAGGAAATTACCATATTACCTGCTACTCTCACCCATTAATCAAATATTCGGTATTTTACAGTTCTTCGTTAGATTTTGATACCTGATCTAGAGATACTTGTAAAACAAAATTGGTGTTTCTAATCACAAAGACTACGACTTTATTATTTATATTTAGTTTGAAGGAGTATGGATGCCTAAGTCATTCTTATATTAGGCTATATAACTTGGACTTTAAGTTGTATGATCCCATTAACACATATCGTCCTGTGGTGAGAGACCACAACTAAGTAAACTAACTTTATCAATTTACTCCATGATTAATTAGTTCAGGCTTAAATATTGAGATTTACGTCAAACCATTCACAATTTTTATATTTAACCCGATTACCACACTTATAAGTCAGTAACACCTTTTTCACATGTAGGTACAATACACAATTATTATATAATATAATTATTTCGATTACTTTTATTATTAGACTACCTTATGACAATGACTAAATATATATTTAGCATATCGGTCCATAAATATTCCAAAATATCCCACTTGGACCGTCATGTGATACTCAAGAATATATTTAACTTCAATTGGACCCCTCAATCAATTGTCAAGATACGAAAGGTACAACCTGTACATGGTCAATAAATAATAGAGGACTAAATACCTATTTCTCGCAATGTGAACAATATGGTGCAACAATAATCATGTTATGGATATCAATCAATTACTTAGGCCAATTATGGTGTGTAGGTGAAGAGTAATATGAATTGTAATCATACATATCTACTTTTAAATAGTCATATAGTTGGAAATCTAATAAAGAATATATATAAAAAATATAACCAAGCATATCTATTGATAAATATTTATGTATACAATACTGCGAATATCATCAAATCTTATTACAGACGCTCCCACTAAAACTAACAATCCTCTAAATCAACTACACACATACTAATGGTGTGTCCCTCGAATACCTTAAGCAACATTGCATTTATAAGATGATCTGCTATTACGGACTTTGTACCGATGTGTTCTTTACTTATCTAACCCATCTAAACCCTCTCTTTAACATAAATTAACTTTATGTCCATGTTTTTGGATTTGGACGAGATCATGTTGCTACTAGAGTACTAAACCTTAGAATTATTGTTGCAATATAACCACATGTGACCTTTTATCCCTTGTACAATGCACAATCCAGTGACAAAATCCTGAAACCCCAATATCTGGTTCGATTTCTTTAAAGCAGGCGAATTATGTTGCCGTGGTGGATGATGCAATACGTTTTTTCTTTATACTTTCTCAGGATATTGCATATCTAACCAATAAGAATATATTGCCTGAATTTCTTTTTAGTGTGTTTACGCAGCCACCAAAATCTGAGTTATAATACCAAATGATCTCCTATTTTTTCGATTTCCTACATGTCAACATGTGCCCATTTGTTCCTGTCAGATATCAGATTACCTTTTTGACTTTCTTTCAGTGATCCACGTCTAGGTTACTTACATATCTTTCTAACATATCTACAACAAAGACAATGCATGACCTAGTAAAAACTTGATCATAAATTAAACTCCCAACAACCAAAGTATAAGAGATCGTTTTCATTTCCTCAATATGAATTATTATCTTTGGACATTTACCCAAATTTAGCTTGTCACCCTTCGCTCTATGGGTACTCAGGGGTTCACAGATTACCAATCCGTAACGTGTAACACATTTTTAACGTATACATTTTTTGATATCCCAAGAATACCACGAGAGCAATCCCGATTTATTTGGATTCATAACACCCATCACTTACATCCTTCGTATCAAATTTTTCTGCTAGAATTCTCTTTGTATTGTGTAATAACTCTTTATTATTTCAGGTAAAAAGTATGTCATTTCTATATATTGCCAAAAAATAATTATTGCCACTAAACTTATGATACACATAATTCTCAACCGAGTTGACCTGAAAGTTAAAGTAGACTATCACTTAAGGGAATTTGTGGTGCCACTGACAATAAGCCTATTTGAGACCATAAATAGATTTCTTAACCTACAAACCATATTATTTGAGTTACCTATTAGAAAGTGTTCTGGTTGCACCATATAGATCGTTTCCTCAATATTAGGATTGAAAAAAGGTCTTCACATTCATTTATTCTAAATGAATCTTTTTTCGATATCAGAGATAAGGTTTCTTTAAAATCAATTCCCTCATATTGAGTATTATCTTTTGCTACAGTGCGCACTTTATGTTTTTATATATTACCAAGGGAATTTGTTTTGGTACTGTAAACCCACTTACAATCAATTGTATTTTTTTCCTCTAAGTAATTGGACAGGTTCCCATATCGTGTTGTTTTTCATTGAATCTTCCTTCATAGTTGCAATATATTTATGAGAGTTAGAGCTTTCAATAAGCTATATGTAGTATGAAGGATCATCTATAGTTTCAACGCATGACGCATCATGTTCCTGAAGATATACTATAAAAATTGGATGTATATCATTCTCCGTTTTTTCGTAGACCATCTTAAGGGTACTATTACCTCGTGTTCGTAGGCATGAGGAGGTAAAGTTTGATCTTCATGAACAATATAATTTTAATCCTCTAGTGGAAGATTACCTTAAGGTTTACCGTTTTCAAACTAGATCATATTCATATCCTGGTCAAAATCCTCAAGTGGAACATCCATGTTATTCTAAGTATTACCTTATCGTAAGGTGGTAAAAAATGATTGGAATTGAATCCAAATCTTTTGGTACTTGATTATCTTCGTTAAACTATTTATGAATCTCTACACATTACTTTTCTAAATAAAAATTTGTTCCTTTATTATTCCTCATAAACTCAATATCCTCTAAAAACTTTATTGTTCTCGTTTTAAATATACAACCAGTAAGAGGATCATAAATTGTTTTTGGGTTCAATTTATTTTCCTGATGCTTGTAAGATCTTGCCTCAGTTGGACAACCCATATATACATATGCTTTAAGTAGGGTCTGCGCCCATTCCAAATCTCATATGGGTATTAAGATTTACCTTAATGGATACCATATTAAGTATACAAGAAACATATTTTGATGGTTTTCCCTAGAGAAAAAATGGTACAAATGAGTGATTTATCATACTTCTAACCATATCTATTATTCTACGGTTTCTTCTCTCAGATGCACCATTCATATAGGGTGAACTTGACATTGTATGTTGAGGGACTATACCACACTTCCCTATGTACTATACAAATGGCCATTGACATCGTTCTCATGGTCTGTTAAATCTACCATAATATTCACCACATTCAGATTTAATGCTCTTAATTCTCTTACCAAGTTTATTTTTAATTTCGATCCTGAAAGCGTTGAACTTATCTAGGGCCTTAGACTTTTCATCAAGGAGATATAGAGACCCAAACCGAGAGAAGTAATTGATAAACGATATGAAGTATCGATGCCCATTCCATGATTCTTGTGGAAACGGTCCAAAAATATTGGTATGTAACAATTCAAAGACTTTAATTGCTCTATATGCCCCTAGTTTTTTTATTTTGCTTTGTTTTCATTTGATACGATGGATATATGTACCAAAATCATAGTAATCAAAGGGACCCAATAAACCTCCAACTACAAGATTTTCCATCATAGCTTTGGATATATTACATAACCGCTTGTGCCACGGTTTAGAAGATCGTTTGGGCATAGTTATTTTATTTCGTATACATTATTCATTCATTGAACTTTTGTGATTATTACTAGTATTTAACAAATACAAATTAAATTCCTTTATCAAACTTGCATACCCAACAATAACATTATTTAAAGATAGAGTAAAATTGTTGTTTCCCATTAGGCAAGAATATCCATACAAGTCTAAAACTAAAAAATAAATTAAGTTCCTTTTGGAAAGTGGGAACCAACATTACATTATCTAATATAAAATATGTCCAATAGAAAGTTATGAATGTAAATCATAAATTTCAAATACATGGTACGAGGTCTCGTATGTGGTGAAAATAGATCTTTCATCATCACTTAGCATCGTTATCCATCATATACCCTATAAAGAAATGCATGGATGAGTAGTTGCAGCCAAATCAACCCACAAAGTACTAATTCCCATAAAAAATATTACTTTTTGATGCAACCAAAGTTTTTAGAGTGTCTTTGCTTACCATGTAAGCCCGACGATTCTCGTAATCCTACTTTAGATATCATTTATTCTTGTAGACTAAACACCGACCAACCGTCTATTCCTCATGCTTTTTCGTTTTAGTCGGACCTTGACCGGATCATTTGACATCAATGTTCCACGTACACCATATCCCATTTTCAAGATATTGTCATGTTCATTACAGAAATTACCCCTTTAAAGGTTTTGTCTTCTTATGCGGCGTGGGAAATCAATTCATGGACATTCCATTTTTTACACAGAAAATTATAGGAGGACTGAAAGTACTTAAAATTTTCCAGTAATGACTGAAAAGTGAATCCTACCACACATTGCTCAGGTAAGTCTATGCCAACTGTTTTTAAATTTTGTGCAATCATAGACACTCCCATAATATGCTCATGGATTTTTCTTTGCCAGTATATTTGTTGGTACATATCCTATAATAAGACGTTACATCTCTACCTTTTCATTCGCAGCAAAATGTTTCACGACTTCCACGAGAAATGAGAAGATATGGTACCATATTTTGGAACAACCCCACAAAATGCTAATGGTATTCCTTGTAACATAATAATCATGCATAACCTACTATACTTTTTCCACTTCTCATGTTCTTTAGTTTCCTAAGGTGTACTAGCCTGCCTAAGAGCAGAGGGTTTGGGATTCATCATTGCATAGTCATATTCATGAACAAACAAATACAACAACATATCTTCCTTCCATATAATGGAATCTGCGCCACCCTGCATGAGGGGTTGATTCCTTAGATGATTGTAACCCAAGTTCCCTATAAAAACAAAAAAATACCGCACAACACATTTAGATTCATGACATATAACAACTAACATGTATGAACATGTTATATACATGTAAGACATAAAATACTATATTAATAGATACTGGAGGCCAAATCATATTTATATGTCTTTATGAGTTTGAAAGAATATCATGGTCGTTATTTTAAATTTTTTAAATACCAGTGAAATCCATCGGAGGATTGATTTCACTTACTTCAATTAAAAAAAACCTAATTTTATTTTGCTAAGTATCAGTGAAACCTTTTACACCGCCAATTTGACCTAATTCATATTAAAAAAATCATTGATTGATTTAATTTTCCTAAGTATCGACGAAACCCTCTGAAGGGCTGATTTCACCTACAAGGACCATTTTCATTGAATTTTCTCCAGTTTATGATAAATCAAACCCAAATGTTAACCTTCCAGATGGTCGGAAATATCTGAATCGAAATTAACCGCTTGAACATTCCAAAGCCTAAGATCTTCAAAAAGATCAATTTAACATTACAAATGGCTGATGAAATCAGTTCCAAGATTCACCTACCGGAATTCGAAATCTTAGTCATACATATCCATTTAAACTCAAGCACATAAGCAATACATTTCACAAATACTTACAAAAATCAACATGCCCAAACATATATAAAATCACCACGCCCAAACATACTCATATATATATATAACAAATCACGAAAACACATACACATCAATTAACAATTTATTCAAAAAAATCAAAGTGTTTCAAAAATTCCCAACCTACTGTTACTGCCATGGACCTAACCATAAAACCAAAACATTAGTTGTTACATTCATTGGGTGTTTGCCTAGCCAGCAACGCCAACTGCTGACAGTGTAACAATAGTGGTTTGCCAATTACCTCGTAAGTCGTGACATTCATCTACATCGTCAATAGTTCACTGGCCACGATGGACGTCATCGGACAATCTTCAATCAACAATAACATCAGAGGTTAATCCGTTGATGATCTGTTATCCAAATAGATTTGATTGATACGTTAGATTAGGGATTATTTTATGTTAATATTAGTAGAAGAATTACAGCAATTAAACAATCCTTAAATTAATAAAAAAAAATAAACTACTATGAAATACAGTATTTAATTTAAAATCGATGAAACAAGTAATCACAGTTTCTACAATAACAAATCATTGTATTCGTGTTTTTATGTATAAATCTTAAATATATGCCCCAATCAAGTCAATTAAACATTTAGTCCTAATGGCATAGATTATTTACAGTACGAAAAACTTCTATGATTTGATAATAGATATATAATTGTTTATCCTATGAATCATAAGAGGGTTTTATGGTTCCGATAGCAATTGATTAATACTAAATTAATCGCATCAAAATAGTTCCTCATAAAAAAAATAAAAAATAAACCCACTTATAGATTCAAATAGAGAATAAACTAAAAGACACTTAACATTTTCTTGTTATTGCTATCCATTAATCTAATCTTAGGTATTTCACAGTTCTTCATTAGACTTCAAAACCTGTTCTAGAAATACGAGCAAAAGGTTGTTTGCGCTTCTAATCGTAAAAAATATGACCATTTTCTTACTTAGGTTGAGATTGAATGAATACAAAAGTTGAAGTCATTCTTATATAAGCTATACAACTTGGAATTTAAAGTTGTATATGTCCGTTAACATATACTCTCTTATGATTATGAACCACAACCTAGTAAATTGAATTTATAAATTTACTACTTAAATTATTAGTTCAAGCATAAGTGTTGAAATTTGGGCTCAAACCTTTAGAACGCTCAAATTCAACACGGTGTTGCACACTTATAACCTTTTTTATATATAGGTCAATACACAATTAATTATAAAATATAATTAATTTTATTAAATTTATTGTTGGACTATCTTAAAAAAAATTAGCATACCAACACATAAATATTCCAACAAAAACATCTTTAAATAATCTTGCTAAATAGTAAAACACGCTAATAAATAAACATTATAAATAATTTATTTTCTCTTCTAAATAATAAAGAATATCCTTGAATAAGCATTCTAACTAATTCATCTCATCCGGGCAACTGCATGGTGAATAATCCATTTTGTTATTATACGATCATTTTATTAAATTGATAATAAGTTGCGTAATAAAAATTTATTATTTAGATTGTTCTAATCATTAGAAAGTTCCTTTGATAGCAAATTCAATTACTTTAATAATCTATGTACCAAAAATTGTAGAGAAATAGTGGCTAAAAACGTGTCCAATGAAATTTATAATTATAATATAATACTTTTACCAATTCAAACATTTCGAAGCATTCACATAGATCTAATATCACCTAAAGCTTTTTCTCTTAGATTTGTGAGTCACTAGTATTACTAGCTTTTCTCTTAGATTTGTGAGTCACTAGAGCCAAATAATATATCATTGCAACACGTAATGGTATGTCCCTACCAATACCACGAAAGCTTATTTGAATGTAACACAATTAAGCCATGTTATATCATGAATAATATCGGATTTATTTAACTTCAAAAAACGTCTTTTGAGGTCAGTAGTCAAGTCTAGCTTGCTACCTGACTTCTTGAGTGTCACCTTTGTGTTGCACTACTGCATAGGCCAGCTAAACCACTCCAAATTTTAGTTTAGTCTTCCGTTTATAATTCCATGGTCACATTATATTATATTATGTGAATCAATATTCCAACACTTATTTATACCAACGGGCTGTTTATGTGGCAATATCGCAGAAAACATGTAATTATCTTATATCAACCCATTTAAAAAATAACACACAATGGTAAATAAATTTTAAAAGTATTTTAGTATGGTATTGATTTATTAGTAGGGGATATGACGAAACTTTTACGAGACAAAAGACCACATTTAGTAAAGATAGGGGTTCATATTTTTTATTTATTCTTTTTTAAAATGTGTGATTACAAAAGAGATATACGGACAATAAAATAAAATCAAGACAAAATGAGTGTTGGAATTATCTATAGAAGTTTGAAATTATTTGTTAATGAAGATAGAGAATGGAGAATTAACAAAAGAAATGACAAGTCTGCTAAACTAGACAAGTTTTAAGACCATGATCACAAAATGAAAAAAATGTATTTCTTGTTGACCACCTGAAAGTTGGTTATGTCATAAGTACTTTATGACCGGCGATCATTGAAAATAAAACATTATAGCAAACAATGAGGCATATAAAATGAGAAAATGATGATTACATATGTCGTGACAACATTTTAAACGGTATGTCTGATCTTTTATTTGATGTGTGTAAAAAATTCGAATATTCAAAAGAATTATAAAACGCTATTGAATATAAGTATATGGCCCAATATGCTTCAAACATGATGTTCCTGGTTAGTAATTTTATCAATTATAAAATGGTTGATTCTAGACCGGTAATGGATTAGTACAACAAAGTATTAAGAGTTTTAGGTCAGTTTGTTCAACATAACATTAAAATGGATAATGTATTTCGGTGTCTAGTTTTATTGATAAGTTACCACCATCATGGATGGAAATAATGTAAAGACACTTTCAAACAAAAATGAATAAATGAATTTGGTTGAACTTGGTGGTCATTTTGAAATTGAAAAGTCTTCAAGAGCTCAAGAAGAAATCAGTAATTTTAAGGGAAATAACCAAGAAAAAAACCCCACTTTGAATATGGTTAAAGAGGGTGGTTTCTCTAATCATGCAGATAGTTGAGAAGGAAATAAAATAAAATTTAAGAAAAACAATAATATATATTCTAACAATAAGCCAAAGTTGGCATGTTGGAAGTGTGGCAAACTTGATCATTTTAGGAAGGATTTTCGTGTTAGAATATGATAGAACAATTATGTCCAAATGGTAGCAATTTAGTTCCAAGTAGGTATAACGACCCAGTAAAGCAACAATGTGGGATTTTCATTCAAAATTATGATTCTCTCAAAATTATGTGTCACTAATATCTGAAGCATTTTATGTGGATGATGACAATGTTGCATGGTCTATTGATTTGAGAGTAGCAATTCATGTATATAAAGATCTTTGATGGTTCAATTATTTTCAACTAATTGAAGGTGGATCAATATTAAAAAGATGAAATATTACAACCAAATCAATCAAAAGACTAAGAAATGTTAAACTAGTATTTACGTCTAGAAAATCTATATTATTAAACAATATATTGTATGTTCCCATCATTCAAAAGAATCTATTATCCATTGTTGTCTCGAAAATTTGTGGTTTCAAAGTATATGAAAGTGGAAAGTATATATTGTCAAAACATGGTTGTTTTATAGGTTTTTTTATATTCATATAAAGGTATGTTTATGTTAAATCTAAATCTTTCATTTGAACATAAATCTATTAGCGTGACTTCTATTAGTACTTGCACAAATTTGAGCAAAACAGAATTATGACATGCTATGCTAGAACATGTACATTATAAAAAAGTCAAAGACATGTCGAAAATGAGTTTTATACATCACGTTGATGTAAATAATGAGAAATGTAAGAGTTACATGTTAACTACAATAACCAGAAAAATCATTCAAATATATTAACCGGGTTTCCAAATTATTAGAACTAGTACATAGTATTTTATATAATTTACATGCTACAACATAATTAGGAAATAAAAGGTATGTTGTTCATTTTATTAATCATGCATCTATATATTAAGTAAATTTATTTATCGCATGTGAAGAATAAATCTCTTGATATTTATTTGATGAAGAAAAATTTACATTCATACCAAGACTTAGAAACATACTTCATATCTCAATGAATATGAACTCAGTTTAAGCTGAAGATGGATCAGGTAGTACTGTTTTTCTACTTGGACATTCTGAACCAATTAGAAGCACTAAACATGAAGAGATAAGATTTGGTGTGGTTAATTTTCGTCTGAGGATAAATTTGTAATTTGTTTTAGAGTTTGTGGAGGTATGTAGGTGTTTTATGTTTGAGTAGAGAGTAGAGGGAGAATTAAGCAGCCTGGTTGTATTTAATTTTCATTACCCCTATTTAATGCGGCTCGCTGGGTATTTATACCCTTGTATTTGGGCTTTATGGGCTTTCGGGTCATGTTTAATGGACCCGGGTCATGTTCAAAGACCCATGAGCTTCTAGTAGAAGAGCAAGCAGCTTAGTCAAAAAGTGTTTAGGTTTTTAAGTACTTTAGTCATAGTTCGAACAGTCCAATGGGCTAGGTGTTCGAACTGCCCTGTCCGGTTTGGTGATCTTAGTCTGAACTGTCCCCGTCCGGAGAGGTAGCAACATTCGGACTCATCAGGAGCCCCTTTTTAGGTGTTTGTTCAAATATCTTTACCAAAAACCTGAAAAACAGTCCGATGTCAGGGGCAGTTTTACCCGGACAGGTCTTTCGACTTGTGCTATGGCCTTATCCGGACTGAAAAAACTCTGTGAATCCAAACGGTTTTTTGCCAGAGTTCATGGGACACGTGTCACTTTTTGGTTGGTTGTTTCAGCCGTTTTTTCACCTTGAATTTCGCACCCACCTTCTTCGAAAAGAAACCTCTTCATTAATGAGGGTGACATCAGCGCCGTCTTTTAATCATTACTAATTTTTTCGAATTCTACTAGGAATCAAGACTCCTTTTTGAGATTTACTATAAATTGAAATACTTTCTACTGTTTCACCACCACTTTCGTTTTCACTCTGCAAATCTTCAAAGCTTTTTCTCTCAAAAACAAACTTTTACTCAGGTTGTTTATGTTCACGGCTAGGAACGCTCTGATCAAAGGCGGGTGGCTCAACCTCTCTGAATTAGAAAAAGCGCAAAAGGTTGAAAGGGAAAGGGGCATTGCAGTAGGCTTACCCACTTCCCCCATCGACAAACCAGCAACTTCACCCATAGAGTCAGACCAGGGTTCTTCCTCCACAAAGGGTGTCAAACCGAAGAGGTTTTTTCAAACCAATATTTCCCCTATCATCTCCGGTTCTTCGGTTCAAGAGTCGGACCCGTTGTTGAACCAGGTTTAACAGTTACCAGCCTTAAAAAAACCCTCCCCATTTTTAGCCATGGGGTCTGATGCTGAAACCTCTCCTCACAAGTTAGTTGATCGGAGAAAAGGCCGGCTGGTCAAAGGGCAGGCTTCTAAGGGCACCCCTGTATCAGGTGCCAAGGATAGTAGTACTGGGTCAGAAGTACCCATTAGGGCACCCAGGGACAGGTTGTCCGGTCCAGAGGGCACTGGCTCCATTTGAGTCCGAACCTTCCGGACAGACTGGCAGTGTTGTTGTTGCCAAAAAAGATAAAGGCAAGGAAAAGTTGTGCTTGAGGCATCCGGATCTGCCGGAGTGTCTCGAAGGAAAGGTGGGGCCTTGTTTTCACAAGGTCAATGTTAAGTACCTCCTTGCCCTGCAAAAGATAAACTACGCTTTCATCCACACAGCTGAGCTGGGCCGAATGCGTACGAAGTGGGTAATTCCGGAGAACGTGAAGATAAGAATCCCTATAAACCCCGAAACTCCCATGGACTACAAGCTGAGCGAGATAGTTATTTTCACGGAGCTGTTTAACTGGGGGCTCAGATTTCCCTTGGACCCAGATATTGTCAGATACTTTCATCTGATAAAGCTTTGTCCAAGCCAGCTGAGTCCCAATGCTTGGTACACCCCCATGGCCTGCATCATGGCTTCTAGGCTCTCCGGGATCCCTCTACCAATGGATGAGTTTGCTGCTGTGGCCAGTCTCTGCAGAAACCACCACATCCCCTTCTATCACTTTAACATGGGGGATAATTTCAAAGCAGTGGATGACCTGCTAGAGTCGGAGAGGAATTGGAGGACTCAATTCCTGTTCGTAAGTGGTGCTTGGGAGAACGGGAGGAAAATCAAAGCCGGAGTCAACCCAAGTCTCCTCACCATCAGATGGAGGAGTGATCGTAGGGCTCATACTTTATATTCGTACCTCTTCTTTTATCAAATTTGCTTAAACTGACTGTTTTATCTTTTTTCTTAGCAGTGCTACCCAAAGACTTTACGGACTACCTAAAGTCCGGACAGGTTACTTGCACCAAGATCAACACTTGGACTTCTGAGAAATGGGGAAACCGGTTTCACGATGCTTTCACGGGGGGCAACTTAGCAAGGTCTCACCTCTGGAACACTACTGGCCGGAGGGACTTAACCTGGGAAGAGCTCACCACTCAACCCCCTCCGGATGTAGTGCTCAAGAGGACACACGAACCGGATGGGATACTTTACTTGCCAGGCCGGGCCAAGGCCCCGAGTAAGATGAAAGGCAAAAAGAAGAAGGGCAAGAAAGTGGCAGGTGGAGCGGACGCTGCTGAGGTGGAGGAAGCTGTTTTAACAAATCCGGAGGGGCCAGCCCCAAGCCAGATTGATGCTGCTCTCTTGGAAGTGGTATAGCAGGAGAGTGTTATGCAAGAAGCTCACTCCCCAAAACCCCCAAGGGCTTCCAAAAGAGACCGTAAACGGGGAGCTGAAAGCAAGGACAAGGAGGCCAAGAAGAAGAAGACCTCTAAGGGTGATGAACTTTCTCTCCAGCCTCCGGAGCCTCTCCTCCATGTTGATCCCACTGACCCAACACAAGCAGAGGAGATACCTGGTGACTTTCAAACTGATGAGGTCGAAGGGGGAGGTCTTAGCATTGATAAGGTAGACATCATTGGTCTTGGTGAGTACTTTATCAACCTCCCCAGAGACGATTTTGCTGGGCTTGACCTCCCTCTGAGTACTTCAAACAGTGTCACTTTTAATGGTAAGACTTTTACTGTTTCAAGTGAAAGGGACATTATATCTCACTCTTTATTAAGTAGTGTTCAGCCGGTACTTGTGTTGGAGAAGCAAGTTCGAAGTCAGGCAGACATTATCAAAGACCTCAAGTCTTATAAGGAGAGGCTGTTCGATGACCTTCTTACTGCCACTCAACATGCTGAAATTTTAAAGGGGGAGAACGAGGAGCTGAAAAAGAACCAAGAGGGATGGACCACCAAAGTTGCTACTCTTGAAGACACCATCAAGGATCTCCGGGAGAAGCTGTCTGGAGCAGAGAAAGATCTCAACTCTTCAAAATAGGAGACCAAGGCCAAGGATCAAGTTATTTACAACTTGACAAGTGACAAGATTGCGCTTGAGAACACAGTGTCCAAGGCTACAGAGGAGAAAGCTGATCTGCTAAGGGAGTAGGAGGCCAAAATCCAAGCCAAGATCGATGCTTATGCCAACAACGTGATCGACACTCAAGAGAAAATTTATGCCAAGGTGAAATCAGACATGGTCCTGCTCTTCCATGAGAAGTTCCCGAAGAGGAACTTGGGTGATTTGTGGCTTCACGTAGAGTATGAAGACCTTCCCTTCCACACCATGGCTGACAGATACTTCCATGACTACTCCAGTGCTTCTTCTTCTGACGAGGCAGAAGAAAATGCCGGGGAGGGTCCTCCTGAAGAGAAAGACGATCCCAAGGGGAAGAAGAAGATGGATGAGGCTGAGCCATCTTCA
This sequence comes from Limnanthes douglasii subsp. nivea, assembly GCA_036936605.1. NCBI lineage: Eukaryota > Viridiplantae > Streptophyta > Magnoliopsida > Brassicales > Limnanthaceae > Limnanthes > Limnanthes douglasii. The sequence continues at coordinate 168,204,029 of JAUPFV010000005.1, read as the reverse complement.
AAGGCTCAGTCTTGAATTATGAATTATTATTTCACTTTTCATGTTATCTAAACTAAAGTCCTTGGAAGGCCAAGGCACTATTTTCGTTAATGTATCCGGTATCTGACCGGATAGATCCTTTACTTTGTTTGACAATTTAAAAGTCCTTGGAAGGCCAAGGCACTTAAGTTATTTCAATGAATATTCTTGTTTTGCACAATTTTCGCATTCTTTCATAGTTTGTTTCAATTTTGGTGGCTAGTGTTTAAATAGCCCTTAGTTATTTCATAAATGACCTAAAGTGAGAGTGTTTAAGCTCTCCGATGACAAATGTTTAAGTGGTCATTATTCTTTTACTTCAATCCGGATGGTGTGATAAAAACAAAGTAAGAACACTTCGGAAAATTTTTAAAAAGGCATCAAATTTCATTAAAAAGCCCGAACACCTCATTAAAACCTCCCCGCGCCACCAGTGTAGGAAAGAGTATGCCCCTAAATATTTACATGGATGTTTAAACAAGTAAATATTTACACAGATGCTACTCCAAGTACATCCGGGATGTTTGATATTCCAAGGGTGGGTCAAAATTCTTCCATCCTTGTCTTCTAGCCAATATGTTCCAGGTTTAAGCCTTTCAACAACCATATAAGGTCCTTCCCAAGTTGGGGCCAGTTTTCTGAGCAGCTTCTCCTTACTGTGTAAGAAGACTTTCCTCAATACCTTGTCCCTTGGCTGGAAATCTCTTCTTTTAACTCTAGAAGCAAATTTGTTTCTCATCAAACCCTGATAGTGTGCAGCTCTAAGGTGAGCTTTAACTCGTCTTTCCTCTACCAGGTCAAGCTGACCTCTAATCGCCACTTCGTTAGCGCATTCGGAGAAGTTGTGAACCCGAAATGATGGGAGAGTTGCTTCTATGGGAGCTACTACATCCATCCCATAGACCAAGGCAAAGGGTGACTCCTGTGTTGTAGCCCCAGGTGTTGTTCGGTAGGCCCACAAGACCTCTTGTAAATAGCTAGGCAACTTCCCAACAGCTCCTTCCAGATTCTTCTTTAAACCGGACAGTATAGTTCTGTTAGCCACTTCAACCTGACCATTTGCTTGTGGGTGGAAAGGTGAGGAGAAACAATGTTGTATACCCATTGAGGCACAGAAACTCTCCATTTCTCTATTGTCGAACTGTGGCCCATTGTCCGTTGTTATCTTTTGTGGAACACCAAATCTGCAACAGATGTTGGATAAAATAAATTTTATGACAGCTTTTGATGTTTTTCCTGCCAGGGGGGCTGCTTCAATCCACTTTGAAAAGTAATCTATAGCAACAATTATAGTTTTGCGCCCTCCGGACGCCACAGGGAGAGGGCCCACTAAATCCAAACCCCATCGAGCAAAAGGTATAGGCTCAGAAATTGACTCTAAAGGGATGGCTGGGACATGAATTTCATTGCTATATCTTTGGCATGGATCACACCTTCTTACCAGCTCTTTAGCATCCCGCATGATAGATGTCCAATAGTAGCTGGCCAGTAAAACTCTCCTTGTTAAAGCTCTAAATCCACAGTGAGCTGACCCCTCACCATCATGCAATTCGGAGAGGACTACTTGAGACTCATCATCTCCCAAACAGCGCAGAAGAGGTTTACTATAAGAATTTTTATACAGAATGTCTCTTAGTATGATAAAACCACGAGCCTTGTGTTTCATTTTTCTCGCTAGCAATTTATCCAGAGGCAAAATGCCATCGGAGAGGTACCGTAGGAGAGGAAATCTCCAATCCTGAGGTTGCTTCACCTGTACTTCAAAAATTTCTTCCTCTTTACCCACATTAAGTTGAATAGAGGGGCTCCCTAGTACATGGATCCATGGATATGACTCTGTGTAAGCTATAGTTGCCAATAAATCTGCTAATTCATTCTCTGTCCGGGGTATATGCTCATAAACAACGCTTTTAAACTTGAGTGCTTCATTTTTAAGAAGAAGCAAATACTTCACTAGCTGCTCCTTTTTAGCCTCAGATTGACCTTGAGCATGGTGGATAAGAAGCTGGGAGTCACTCATTAGCTTGACCCTTTTAGCCCCACAAATATAAGCTAACTTTAAACCAGCTATAGCTGCTTCGTATTCGGACTCATTAATGGAAGCCCTGAAAGCAAAACATATAGCCTGGTACATTTTGTCACCATATGGAGAAGTTAAACACACCCTTGCACCACATCCCATAGTGCTGGATCCACCATCCGTCCGGACGACCCATACATTTTTGTCTTTCATCTCAGTAGTCTACTCTGAATCTCTGTCAGAGTGGAATTCAACTAAAACATCAGCCACAGCTTGGGCCTTGACTGCTGTTCATGCAGCAAAATCTATATCGAAATCCCCCAATTCTACCGACCACTTAGTCATTCTACTTGAAATGTCTGCCTTTTGGAGAACATTCTTCAAAGGAAAATATGTCTGGACGATAATAGGATGAGCCTGGAAATAAGGCCTCATCTTCCTTGCAGCTATCACCAGGGCTAGCGCTAACTTTTCGAGTTTTAAATAACACTTTTATGCATCTATCAAGCTCTTTCTAATGTAGTATACGTGATGGGGGTAGTTATCCACCTCTCTTACCAACACAGCACTGATGGCACAACTTGAAACTGCCAAATATACGAAGAGTGTCTCTTCATCAATTGGTTTAAATAAGGTTTTGAGGGAGGACATATGTTTCTTAATCTCATTGAAGGCCTCATCACACTGTGAGGTCCAATTAAATCCCCTTGCACCCTTCAAAGTTTGAAAAAACGGGGCGCATCTGTCCGATGACCTTGAGATAAATCGGTTTAAAGAAGCTAACCTCCCCGTCAATCGTTGCACTTCTTTAATATTCCGAAGAGGCTCCATTTGGAATAGAGCATTAAGTTGGTCTGGATCGGGTTGTATCCCTTGCTCACTTATTATATAACCTATGAACTTCTCGGATTGCACTCCGAACACACATTTTTCTGGATTTAGCTTTAAATTTACTTTTACCAAGTTGGCAAAAGTTTCTTGGAGGTCATTTAAGTGCAACTACTCACCCACACTTTTCATTATCATGTCATCAATGTATATTTCCATATTTCTTCCAATTTGATCAGCAAAGGCTTTGTTCACCAAACTCTGATAAGTAGCCCCAGCATTTCTCAACCCAAATGGTATTACCTTGTAGCAATGAAGACCCCTATCAGTGACAAATGTGGTATGCTCCTGATCCTTCGTATCTACTTGGATCTGATTTTACCCGGAGAAAGCATCCATAAATGATAGTAGCTTATTTCCAGAGGTGGAGTCTACTAGCTGGTCAATTCGGGGAACTAGATATAAATCTTTTGGGCAAGCTCTATTGAGATTTGTCAAGTCAATGCATATACGCCACTTGCCATTTTTCTTTTTCACCAAGACCGGATTGGCAGTCCACAAAGGATATTGAGACTCCTTGATATGCCCCATCTTTGTGAGCCTGTCAACCTCTTGCACAATAACATCAGCCTTTTATTTGGAAAAAGCCCTTCTCTTTTGTACCACTGGTGCTACATCTCTCCGGACGGATAGGTGATGTGATATAACATCAGCTGGAACCCAAGTAACATCAGCATTGCACCAAGCAAAAACATGCTGATGGTTTTTCAAGAACTTTAACATCTTATTTTTCAGGTCGGGTGGCATTTTATACCCTATCTTGACACTTTTCCCTTCTTCTAAAGAATGTGTTTCAACCTCTTCAACTGGTATCAATACTCCAGGGGTCTCTCTGGGGTCATCAATTTCACCATAACCCCCAGAAATCCCCTCAAACTGCTATTGCTCGTCGATACGAACTGCCCCCAACGTCCGGAGGGACAGGGCTGTAGCATAACATTCTCTTGCAACCTTTTGACTGCTTCGGACAACTCCCACTTGTCCTTGAACAACATATTTCAAACATTGGTGGACTGTCGAGGCCACTGCATGCATCCTAGAGAGCCAAGACCTCCCTAAAATAGCATTATATCAAGTGGGACAATCTACCACAATAAAAAATATCCTGACCATCTTCTTGAAAGGGCCCTTGCCCAGCAAAACTTCCTCTTCGAACTCCCCGATCACATCTGCTAAGCTGCCAGTAAAGCCCACAATTGATTTGTCCGAACGCTGAATTGCGGCTGGATTTTTCATTTTCTTATAAGTGTTTAAGAAGAGAATATTAGCTGAGCTTCCAGTATCCACCAAGATTCGTCTTATGTTATTGCACCCAATGGATGCTCCTATGACAACAGCATCTTCATGAGGGCCAGCTATATCTCTTAGGTCATCTTCATCAAAAATAATGAAGGGGAATGGAATTTGCGATTTATAGGAGGTCATGCCTCCTTCTAGATGGGTAGCTAAAGTATGAACGTGCCTCTTCCTCGAAGAAGTAGTAGGAGCTGTCATAGTATCCCCTCCGAAAATTGTAAGTGACTCAAAAAACTTAATGAGTCCGGAGACTGTTCTAGAACATTCCTCAATGGCACGCACTCTATTTCGAGTTGGATCCGGATCCAAGTATTCTGATTCCACATTAAACCTTTCAATTATAACCATAGCTCCCTCCGGAGCAGCATTGCTTGGACCAACCCGGTGAGTATTGGCAGGCCTATTACCTCCTCTTCTTTTGACATATGCCCCCAGCTTTCCCCTTTCAATCAAGTTCTGAACTTCTTGTTTCAAGGCTATACAATCATCGGTGGTATGGCCAGTATCATTGTGATACTGGCAGAAAGAGTTATTACGATGTTCTTTAGGAGATTGCAGTGCGGACGGTCTTCTATAGTGTACCTCTTCCATTGTTTTATCATAAATGGTGGCCACACTTTGTTTCAATTCTGCAAACCACTCCGGTTGAACCCAAGGCCCCCTCTTATTTCTGGATTGTTGACTCTGAGCAGGTGCAGCTGGCTGAGATTGAGCTTTAGCCCTAATATGCCCCTGTCCGGTCTCCTTCGCCTTGTTCTCGGACTAATTCTGATTGGGGTTTGGTGCAACCGGGGCAGACCTCACCTGCCTGTGCACCCTAGTTTTCTTTGTTTCATCAACGTTAATCTGCTTTCCAACCTGATTCAACAAACCTCCCCAAGTCATGGCTTTCTTTCTGGTCACCGAATCAGCCAAATTCCCAGGGTTTAAGCCCTGTCTCAAGGAGGCTATTGCTACTTGCTCGAAGCAATTAGCCAACCCATTCTTGGTGTTTACAAAACGACTTATGTATTCTTTCAATGATTCGTTCGGTTCTTGGGCAAAATGGATTATTGTGTCCTTGTTGCCCTTCAACTCTTTACTCCCAACAAACTGCCTTCGAAAAGCCACCCAAAAGGTATCAAAATTCCTGATGCAGCCTTGTGGTAGGCTGTTATACCATTTTAGAGCACTCCCCATAAAGGATTGGGAAAATGCTCTACAAAGTAGCTTGTCGTCATCATCAAAGTTCATCATGAAGTTTTTAAATTTCTCCAAATGGTTATCCGGATCAGTACTGCCATCGTACTTCTCCATTTTAGTGTTGTCAAACCTCTTAGGGAGGTTTCCGGATAGAATCTTGGAAGATAATAGAGATTGTCTCCAATTCCGACCACGACTGAACACAGTATCCTCATTGGGAGTTGCAAAGATACCTGGTTCATCGTGGAAGGCAAAAGGATCCATCAGCATCCGGTCTACATGCCTCCTACTGTGAGATGACCCTTTGCCAATATTCTTCTTCAATTTCCCACGTCTATCCCTTTTTCTTGAATATTTTTTGATCAAATTTTGCTTCTTTTTAGTTCAGCCCTCATCACTGCTAGAGGACAAGGACTCTTCAACTCCCTCCTCATCCGAGGAGCTATCAGAAGACTCTGAGTCTTAGTCAGAACTCTCCACTAGCTTAGACCGGTGAGACTTTTTGGAGCTGGCATGACTCTTTTTGGTACTCACATGAGTCTTTGAAGGCTCATGCTCTCTAGGGTTATCGGTATGATGAGCAACTGATGATTTTGATTTTTCTTTCATGCCCATCCTAGCCTTTTCTGCCCTCAGAGCTTCTATCCCGCCTTTTAACCTATCGCGCTCCTCGATGGTGTATTCATCGTTTTCACCGACCACTTCGAGCAAAGCTGGTGGTACTTCCGGGGCGTCCGGATTCATTCGGACTGACTTTTCTTGTTGGTTTCGAATGCTCGATTCAGGCACCTTCGTGCTCCCACTATGGTCGCCAATTTGGTGTGGTTAATTTTCGTCTAAGGGTAAATTTGTAATTTGTTTTAGAGTTTGTGGAGGTATGTAGGTGTTTTATGTTTGAGTAGAGAGTAGAGGGAGAATTAAGCAGCCTGGTTGTATTTGGGCTTTATGGGCTTTCGGGTCATGTTTAATGGACCTCGGTCATGTTCAAAAACCCGTGAGCTTCTAGTAGAAGAGCAAGCAGCTTAGTCAAGAAGTGTTAAGGTTTTTAAGTACTTTAGTCATAGTTCGAATAGTCCAATGGGCTAGGTGTTCGAAATGCCCTGTCCGGTTTGGTGATCTTAGTCTGAACTGTCCCCGTCCGGAGAGGTAGCAACATTCGGACCCATCAAGATTGACTATCAATATTAATATTGTTTTATTGTCCAGGATGATCCCAATACTTTTAGTGAATCTATGACATGAAGAGATGCTACATTCTGGAAAAGAAGCTATACAAGATGAGATAGATTCTATCATGCATAATAATACATATAAATTGGATGATTTACCTTGTGGTTGCAAATCATTGGAAAATAAATGAACTTTTAAAAAGAAACTGAATGTAGATGATATCATTAAAAGGTATAAAGCGAGATTGGTTATTAAGGTTTTAGGTAAAGAGAATGGATTAACTTCTTTGATCCATATGTTCATGTTGTAAGGATCTACTATTAGATTGTTGACAACACTTGCATTGGTATACAATATGTTAGTTCATCAAATGGATATGAAAATTGCATTATTGAATGGTGATTTGGATGAGGAGATTTATATGAAACAACCAGAAGAGTTCATGATGTATCCCAAACAAAAACCTTTCTAATTTTATTCAAATATCGTATATTATTCAAATCAAATCTAATTGTATTAATATTTTATTTAATTTTATTTTAAGATAGTTATTTTTATTTTATTGTATTCTAATTTCAGGTTCTGAGCAGCTCTTATATAAACTCGCATATGCCAATATAGGAATCCTATTTCACATCATTGGCAAGCTTTAAACCGAGTGTTCAAGTATTTGAAAAGAACCATGGATTATGGTTTGACTAATACAAGATTTCATCTGATTCTTGAAGGTAAATCAGATGCATGTTATATTTCCAATATGGAAGATCATTCTTCCACAAGTGTATGAGTTTTTCTTCTTAGGGTAGGTTCCATATCTAGGACATCCAAGTAACAAACCTATATTACTGATTCAACAAAAGAATCCGAGTTTGTGGAATTAATACCTGCTAGTAAAGAAGTTTAGTGGCTAAGAATTTCGATATATGAGATTCTATTGTGGCCCAAACCGATATCACATATATTGATCATTTTGGATAGTGAGGTTGTTTTGCCCAATGTCTATAGACAAGTTTTAAAAGGTATGTTTAGACACTTATGTGTTAAACATAGCACAATTCATGCCTATATCATACATGTTCGTATATCAGTGGAGTTTGTCAAACAGTATTGGATAAACTGGTTTTAGAAAATGACAAAAATCGTCACAACAACATTGCAAAAAAGCTTTTGCAACAGGATTATGACCGGAAGTGTCGGTTGTGTTAAATGGGGTCACTAACCAAACTCAGTAGCCACCGGAAGGCTTTTGCAATCGGCTAGAAATTTCAAAGCGTTACAATATTTGACCCGGATGGAATTGGGTCAAGCCATTTCTAGATTTTTGTAACATCGTTGCACTAATTTAGTCAAACGGTTAAATATGTTAGCGTGCCCGTCGTTGCAAATGTCATTGTCATTCGGTTGTACAAAATGAATTGAATGTTAGTTGTAATGACCATTACAAATCTGTTGTTAAATCTAATGAAAAATTTAAGAAAAAACTGCACAACCGTCTGCTAATCTATACTAAGTTACAAAAACATGCAAAATAATGATATAGCTATATTATATGGTTATATCACATTTAGTCAGTTACTTACTTATGTAACCATTAAAGAATCAGCACTGACATGCAAAACAATGAACCGTATATTAATCTTTATATTAGATTAGAAAAACATGCAAAAGAATAATCTGGTTATATTTTATGGTTATATTACAGTTAGTCATTACTTATTATGTGTCTTTCAAAGATGAACATAACATAAGAGTAACATTTAAAACTAGGAAAAGATAAATTATATAGTATGAATTACGGTTAACAATAACAGTTATATAGTATAAATTATATAGTCATATATAATTGTAAAAGAGAAAAAGAAAAAACTTACTCGAAATAAAATGAGAAAATAACCTGAAATTTTTGAAACCTTTTGCAAGAATTTGGATAATAAGAAGAAGTAATGTTTAGAAGATTAAAGAAGGAATGAAAGTCATTTACATTTGCAGACACGTGTTACAGATAGTAAAAAATTGAGAATCTGAAAGGCCATATATTACGCCTTTTGAAATAATTAATGTTATTGTGGAGACGTACACCTTTACTGCCTAGAAGCGATCGCTTGAAGGAATATGCATTAAATAAAAAGACGCACGCCTCATCTGCCTCATTAAATACGTATAAACCAATCCGACTCGATGTGCGCCTCGAGGTATACTCCTTGAGTGATTTTCAAAACCTTGAGAATATGTATCTTAGTGACCTAACTGTTGTGTTGTAATCCATGTTTATTATCATTTCCTTACTTTGTTCCCTTTAGATTCTAGAGTAGATAAAGGGAGACGGATAAACTGGTGTATAATTGTGTTCTAGTGTATGTTGTGAATCATCCATTAAATAATTGTTCGTGCTCAAACTAGTTTTTCAGATTTAACTGAGAGCCAAGTCCAACACTACGATGGTGTTACATGAAGCATGTTTACTGTAAGAGAATCAATAAGATTTGGCAAAAACATATTTTTTGACGAAATTTATAATTTGAAATAGGGAATGGAGTATTTAAAGAGTGTATTAATAACAACTCTCTTTACGTAAATTATTTTAAATCTTTTTACCTAAAAGTTTTATATGCCTACTATAAAAGAAGTAGCATTCATAGTATTCAATTAATGAATTTCAAGCTCTGGAAAGTTAATGTTATTAATTAAGATGGAAAAGAAAAGCATGAGAAGGTGTATGTGTGTATATAACTATATAGATAAATTCTTATGATGTGCCTTCTTGTATATGTTTAATCATTGGCTCGTTGTTCTCTGTAGGTGAAAACTCTTGCACATCAGAAGTCCAAATTGTTATACCTTTTATGGTGATAAGATACGCAAGTTTTTACATGTGGGTCATGATACGTGCTCAAGAGTTTCTAAACTGTTAAATAAAAGATACTAAAGTTTGGGAAGTGGAACCGTATGATGTATAAGATGTCGAAAAACCACCATCAATTATTTTTATATATGATATTGATGCACTATGTTCGCCCCGTGATTCTAGGTACTGCTAAATAGATAACCATTTCGATAAAATTTTGTTAAGCTATAGTTTTTTGTTTTGCTATTATTACCATATGCTGAATTTAGTGAAGACAAACCCCTGCATTGATATGTTTACGATTTTAATTTTTCTTTCCTTTTATTTTGGATCATTGCGCATATGTGAGAATTGAGATGATGCTCATCAAGGTTTTAAAAATAGCTCAAGGCACACATCTCGAGGCGCGCCTTGAATTGGTTCGGTCATAAACCAAACTGAGGCGTACACATTTCATGAGGCAGATGAGGCGTGCACCTTTTAATTTAATGTGTACACTTTCAAGTGATTGCGTCGAGGCAGTTAAGGCGTACACGTCCATAATAACTATAATTGTTTTAAAAGGTGTAATAGATGGCATTTTAGATTCCTAACTTTTCATTGTCTGTAACATTCGTGTATAAATGCAAATGACTTTTCTTTCTTCTTTGATGTCCTAAACTCTAGTTCTTCTTCAAAAAATTCAGTCTGTCTTTCTCATTTAATTTCGAGTAAGTTCTTTCTTCTTCTCTTTTACAATTATATATGACTCTTACTGTAACTCATATTATATAACTTACATTTTCATATTTTTGCATGTTACTCTTATGTTATTGTTCATCTTTAAAAGACACGTAAATAAGCAATAACTAACTTTATTATAACCATATAATATAACTACATCATCTTTTTCATGTTTCTCTGATTTAATATAGTGATTAATATACGACTCATTATTTTGCATGATATAATATAACAATATTATTCTTTTGAATATTTTTGTAGATTAGTAGATGGGTCATTACTCTGCATGCTATATATTAGTCTCATAATTTTGTTATATAATATATAGTTTAAGATATATAGAATGATGTTTCTATCGTTGTTTAATATTATTAGTTTTACATGCTACAATTTTGTTTTTTAATGTGGTCATTGTTTAATATGCTACTATTTTTATTTTATATTAAGATATATAATATGATGTTTTTATTCTTGTTTAATATTATTAGTTATTATTTTCATTTTATATTAAGATATATAGTATGATTTTTTGAGAAAAAAGGTTATCTTTATGTAATCTTCAAGATGTGAAACCATGTGAGAATGTACCACGTGAAGTCCGAGGAGAATTAAAATTTTACATGAAAAAATGTGTTATGTTAAGACAAACAACCCAAGAAAATTTTGAATCTATGGTCAATAGAGGATCTAATGTTGAGATAGCTGAACAACAAATTCCTCCAACTAGACACTCAACTCGAGAAGTAAGTGGTCCAACGGATAGATTCATGACTCCAAATGACGATATACAAGATGGTATGACAAATCTCAAATCTTCATCCAACATTAAAGAACAAAAAAATCAAGTATGCATCGATATTCAACGATTTTTTTAAAAAATGATATACCATTTAATGTAGCGAACAACCTTTCTTTTGCTAATATGCTTCGATCTATTGGTATGTTTGTAAGTGACTTAAAAATACCATCTAGCTATGAATTGTGTACGTGGATTTTAAAATATAAGGTAAAATCTACTAACAATATGATTGAAGACATTTAGAAAACTTGGCCAAGTACTGGTGCTACTATTATGTCTGATGGGTAAACATATATTAGAGGTCGTTAATTGCTTGATTTTTTAGTTAATTCTCTTGAATAGACTATTTATAAAAAAAATATTGATACAAGCGATTTAATCAAAGACGTGGATTTGATATTCAAATTATCAGATGATATTGTTGAGGAAGTAGAAGAGGAACATGTCGTGCAAGTTGTGACCGACAATGCAGCTGGTTATAAAAAAAAATGGGACAAATGTTGATGTAGAAAAGAAAAAGTTCATATTGGACATTTTTTTAAAACATCAATACAAGCGATTTAATCAAAGACGCGGATTTGATATTCAAATTATCAGATGATATTGTTAAGGAAGTAGAAGAGGAACATGTCGTGCAAGTTGTGAACGACAATGCAGCTGGTTATAAAAAGTGGGACAAATGTTGATGTAGAAAAGAAAAAGTTCATATTGGACATTTTTTCTTAAACATCGATACAAACGATTTAATCAAAGACGCGGATTTGATATTCAAATTATCAGATGATATTGTTGAGGAAGTAGGAGAGGAACATGTTGTGCAAGTTGTGACCGACAATGCAGCTGCTTATAAAAAAGCGGGACAAAGGTTAATATAGAAAAGAAAAGGTTCATATTAGACACCATGCATTGCGCATTATATTGATTTGATGCTTGAGAATATTTACAAGTTTCCTCCACTTGTAAATGCTTATCGAAAGGCTAAGCAAATTAGTGATTTTATTTACGTACACATGTGAGTGCTTGCCTTGATGAGAAAATTTACAAAAAAAGGAGTTAATTCATCCAGCTGCAACACGATTTGCAACGGTAAATCTTACATTACAAAGCATGCTCCAATACAAGAAACAATTGAAAAAAATGGTTAGCTCCAACCAGTGGAATAACTCTACTTGGGACAAAAAGTCTAGAGGTAATACGGTGAAAAGGATATTGAGAGACCCAATCTTTTGGAAAGGTCTAATATGCTCTTTGAAGGTAGGGCTATCAAACAAATATATGGATACGGGTCTGCCTATATCCAAATTCGAATCCAAAATCACTATCCGAATCTGAATGTTTTAAAAAAATATATGAACCCGTATCTGACGTATATTATCCGGATAATATCCGAATCTGAATATCCACTAGATTTTTTAACTAATTGCACTATTGATTGTGCTACTTTTATAGGCACCTTAGTAGAAATTCATATTCCTATTTTAGATGTGGGATAAGGCTAAGAAAAATATATTTATTTTAAAAAGCCACCATCTCTTTTATAGAAAGTTTGGTAGCAATTCGTTTCCACATTTTAGATGTGGGATAAGAGTCATAAGACTAAAAATTATATACTTGTTAAGAAAAGTCACCATGTGTTTTATAAACAGCTTGGTAACAACTTTTTTTCCAACTTTAGATGTGAGATAAGATACATTTTTTAAAGAAACAACCGTTCCTATTTATGGCCAACTTTGTTAGTAATTTGGTTTGCTTTTTACAATGTGGGATAGCTAAAAAATATGCTTAAATATAAAAAATTATATATATTTATTTATAAAATTTCAGATATTAGATATTTCGAATACGGATATGACTATATCCACATCCGTTATTTTTGGATACGAATTCGGATACGAATATATCGGATATCGGATATTTCGTATTTGTTTGACAGCTCCATTTGAAGGCTACAAAACCTCTAGTTGGTGTCCTAAAATTGGTCGATTCAGAAAAAATTCCAACTTATAGAACTTTTCGTATGGAGCAATGGACAATGCGAAAGAAGATATTACAAAAACAATTAACTCCAATTTATCCAAATAAAAAGAAATATAGGATATTATTGACGAAAAATGGCTGCAACATATGCCTTAAACCCACAATTTATATATGAGCCTAATTTTTCAAACGATGCAAAAGTTATACTTGGACTATATAATTGAATGAAGAAACTTATTCCATATATAGAAGAAAGGAATCATGTTCATTTGGAACTTGACAAATTTATTTGCAAACTTGATCTATTTTGTCATCGAGAAGAAAGATCTAGAATGAATAGATCACCTGTTAAGTTTAAATCTTCTACTATTTTGTTGTTTTAGTTTATTATGTGTACTGGTTTATGTACTAAAAAATAACACACTTAATGGTTTTTTAAGCGCATTGGTGGCGATATTATGGTACGTGTACACCTACATTGCATAAGTTTTCAATTAAAGTGTTAAGTTTAACATGTACTTCATCCGCATGTGAGAGAAATTTGTCGGTATTCGATTAGATTCATACAAAAAGAAGTAATAGATTGAGCACAACAAAGCTAAACGCTTTAGTTTTTGTCATGTACAACAAAAGACTAAGGTTTAAATAATTTCAAAATAAAACAATGATGGAAAAAATGTGGATATCTTAATTGGTGGTGAACTTAATAGTGATGATGAACGGCTTGTTGGATCCTCTCTTGAAGGAGGAGAAAATATTTTTGAAAGAGAAGCACGAGATGTAAGCATGTCCAAGAGTGGTTATTAATGACCAACCAAACAATTGGCAAGAGACTCTAGATGAACTAGACATCAAGAGTATTGCCAAGAGGCTGAAGAGTCGGATAAAGAACCACCACAAGACTCATCACTAGGAAAAAAAAGAAAGGATAATACTAGTAGAATAGAAAGTACTAGTAAAAAGCTATATCATTAATTAACGAAGAGGATTGCAATGATTATCATTCTAACGGAGAAGTAGACTCTACCATAAAATGCAACGATGATTCTAGTGACGTAGTGACGAAGATGATGATGCATATTTTGATTGACAAACAACAGGTCAACAACTTTTTTTATTATGTTATTTTGGATATTATGCTTTATTAGTATATTTGTTATGGTATTTTGAATATTATGTCCTATTTGAATTTATTTTGGATTTTATATCTATCGTTTAATTAATTTTTAGTAATATTTTAGTTGATTTACACTTTTTACCTTCCGGGACACCATTTCGAATCTTCGAAACATTGTATATTTTTACTAATAGTACAATAACAAGAAAAGATAAACATGAATTACCTACAACAACGTTGATCATTTTTTTCTTTCCACAACTAAAGATACCTACAAATCATCGGAAGGAAAATGAAATAATTCAAATCACAGTACTGTAACACTCACAAGAAAACAAACGAAACAAGGTAATAAATGACTACACAGACCCAACCCGTAGATTACGAATGGTTTCTATTCAATAGAAAATATAAAGCACTGTACCATAATGATTAGGCAAATATATAACAAAGGAGAAGATCTAGACGTTGAATGTAAGGCTCCGGCAATACGACCAACTGTACCACGAAACCTGCAGCAATCCATATAGTAGCAACAACAAATATGCACGTTAAACCTAAAACCCATCTCCAAACCCTACTCTTCACACTTCCAATTCCAATTACGGAAGCAGAACTATAATAAATCTCCTTAAATAGCTTGAAAATCATCCGCAACTAGTAATGGAATAGAATCAATATCCAAAAATTTATAGCCCCATTTATCAGAGCTACCTAAAATCTCAAAAATCAAAAACAACACAAAGGTTACTTTTTATATCTTTAACCCAGATACTGAACTAAAACTATGTCAAAAATTGTCTTAAATAGCTTTAAAATCGTTAAGTAACTATATAGAATTCTATGTCCATAATATATACATATTTCTCATAGCTACTTAAAATCTCAAATGTAAAAATCAAAGGCTTAATGTTAATATCTTTAACCTACATACTGAATCAGAACTAACGAAAAACCCCAATTCATGTGAAAAAAAGTTATAGAAAGGAAAAAGAAAAATAAAGGAGAGAAGTGAAAGGTCAGTTTTGAAGTTAAGAATGATTTTCGATTTATGTGGGTTTTAATGGGTACAAAAATCTGGTAAAATACAAATGGCAAATGGAGCTGTTTCATTTTCTAAACAATATTAATTTTTATTATATTGAAGGATTCCATACCAAGGTTTACAAAAGATTTTTAATAACTCTTAATTTGTATCTGCAGCGCCAAATTGAAAATCTTTTCCTCCCCTTCATTTTTCGGAATAAAATTGGGGAGTATCTTCATTTTCCACTACGCCGAAATCTAATCAAATGATCTATTTCAAAGAAGGCTAAGATCTTTTTTCACCAACAGAATGTATCATGATCTAACTTTACTTCAGAGCTTAGAATGAATTCCAATTCACAGCATTTTAAGTTGAAGCTTCACGCTAAAAGTAGTGGTTTTTAGTTTTGATAAAATATTTAGAAAAGCAAAAAAAAAACGCTAATTTGAATGGATCCAAATTAAATTTTTAAGTTGTGTCAAGCAAAATTGGACAAAGCATTGCAATGGTGATACTAATGTTCTTTTTTTGTACAAGCTCAAGAGATTAAGGAAGTGTCTCAAAGAATGGAATTCTACTATTTTTGGTAACATTTTTAACAAAGCCAAAGATGCTACTAATGAGGTGGACAACTGTGAACTTATTCACCAGCAAATTAACAGCAACGTTACTAAGGCTAATCTATCTAAAGCCAATAGTCTTCTCATCCTTGCTCTAAAAAATGAAGAGTGTTACTGGAGACAGAAGTGCTACAATACTTGGCTCAATGATAGTGATGGTAACACTAAGCTCTATCACAATTATGTTGCCAAGAAGAGAAAAAAGAACATTATAAATGGTATTAAAGATGAGGGTATCTGGCTTACTGATCAGGATGATATTGCTAAATCAGCTGAGTCTTATTTCAAAAAGATCTTATCTAATGACTCTTATGTTTGTAACACTGTCAATACTCAGGATTCTATACTTAACAATATTCCTAAGCTTATTATGGACAGGGACAATGAAGCTATTCTCAAGCATACAAATAAAGATGAAGTATGGTCAATTGTCAAAGAGATGAGGAATGATAGTGCACCAGGCACTGATGGTTTCAATTGCTTTTTCCTTAAATCTGGTTGGGACATTATTAGTAGTGATCTGTGCAATGCATTAAATTCATATCTAGAGGATAACTGTATTCCCAGTGGAGTTTTTGCTACTGGGATTTGTCTTATCCCTAAAGGCCCAAATCCCATATCCTGGAATAACTTTAGGCCCATTAGTCTGTGTACTATTTTCAACAGACTGATTTCAAGCCTAATCAACAAGAGAATCTCTTACATCCTTCCTAGTATCATATCTAGAGGTCAAAGTGCATTTGTTAAAGACGGGATTATTCATGATAACATTCTTATCATAAAAGAAATGCTTCATAACATCAAGAGAATGCCTTCTAAAGGCAATATTATTTTACAGTTAGACATGTCAAAGGCATTTGACAGAATGTCTCATACCTTTGTCATTAACACTCTAAGATGTTTTGGTTTCTCTGATGATATTGTGGTCCTTATTCATAAACTGATATCTAATGTCATGGTCTCTATCTTGATTAATGGTGTTAGCATTGGCTATTTCCCTCAGAATAATGGGTTAAGACAAGGGGACCCTTTGTCTCATTGTCTTTTCATTCTTGCAGAGGAAGCTCTGTTAAGAGGGCTCTCTAACCTTTATAATACTAATAACAACATGAAATACTATTTAAAATCTGGTTTTATCTTACCTTGTTTGGCGTTTGCAGATGATATCATCATCTTTACTAATAGCTCTCCCTCCTCCATTAGCTGTCTGAGTCATCTGCTTGAAAGATACCAAAATGAGTCTGGACAGCTGATTAATAAAGACAAGACTAAACTTATTACCTCATCAAACTGTTCTCATGCCACAACTACCAGGATCAAATCAGCAACTGACTTCAATCTTGAGCAAGATCCTTTCACTTATTTGGGCATCACTATAGCTGCAAACAACAAAGGAAAGCATTATTTACCTCTTCTTGCTAAAATTCATAATAAAATTCATGATTGGGATATGAAGAATCTTTCTTTTGGGGGCAGGATGTCTCTCATAAAGAATGTTCTCTACCCTATTATCTACTTCTGGATGCAGAACAGCCTGATCCCCAAAAATATTATTAACAGAATTGAGCTTTGTTTCAACAAATTCCTCTGGAGATCTAAATATAATGAAAATGCTATTCACTGGTCAGCTTGGAGTAGTCTATGTAAGCCATTTGATGAAGGTGGTTTGAACATCAAACAATTGTCTGATATTCAACTCACCTTCTCATACAAACTATGGTTCCTTTTTAGAAAAGGAAAGTCTCTTTGGGCTGATCTTATTCACAAAACTTATAGCATAAACACCCACCCTTTAAATGCTAATCATAAAGTATCTGATTCAATCATTTGGAAAAGGCTTTACTCTGTCAAGGGTCAGGCTGACCAAAGTGTCTATTGGAGGCTTGGGAATGGAGACATTGACTTTTGGAGAGATTCTTGGGATGACATGCCTCCTATTGCTAATGATCATGATTCAAACAATTGGTATCTTCCTGTTAAAGTGAATTCATTTTGGAAAGAGGGAAAATGGGATACTCCCACTCTCCTTTCCTTCCTTTCTCATGAAAGATTCAAACACATTAGTTGTGTTAAAATCAAACATGAACAGGAAGACAAAATTGAATGGAAGCTCTCCAAAGACAAAAATTTCAACACTAAGGCAACATGGGAAAACATCAGAATTAAACATTCTAAGCTTTCTATTTTTAAAAAGATTTGGCATCATTTCATCCCAACTAAATCCTCATTTTTAAGCTGGAAGTTATTACAAAAAAAATTTAACCTATTGACAACATTCTCTCCAAAAGACATTTTGTTATGGTCTCTAAATGCCAGTTTTGCTGCAACTGTGAAGACAAAAATCACCTCTTCATCAATTGCAGGTTTGCCTGGTCATTATGGAACTACTTTGGTATTCTGTTTAGAATTCCTGTGAGACATTTCATGTCTCTGAGTCACATGTTTCATTGTTGGTTTTGGTCTTCCCATAGTAAATTCCATATTACCCACACTGTCCCACAAATCATATGTTGGACAATCTGGTTAAATAGAAATCACTGCAAGTTCAATAACTCTTTTGATAGCTTCTCTACTGCTGTTAATAGAATTAAAAAGGTCATTCTTGGTATCGACTCAAAGAATATCCTTAAAGCTAAACACTGGTCTGGTGTTATTGACCCAGGTGCTGCTCTAGGATGCCTAACTATAAACAAGGTCAAAACAAAGTACCTGAAATGGCTTCCTCCAGTTGCTGGGAGACTCGAAATCAATGTGGACTGTGCGAGTACTTTTGTTGGTGAAGCCTCTGGTGGTATGATTGTCAGAAACGATCTGGGCAACATTATTGCAGGAGCTGGCTTTGTATTTGGCAAAATGGGTCCTCTTCAGGCTGAGAGCAAAGCACTGCTCGAGGCTCTTATTCTATGCAAGAGAAACGACTGGCATGATGTTGATATAGAGTCAGATTTCTTAACTCTAATCAACAACATGGACACCGAAAATGCTGTGTACAACCCAATTGAATCTATATGCCGCAATCTGATTCACTCATCATTGTGTCTCCGTCACATTACTCGTACCCAAAATGTTGTTGCGGATTGGATTGCAAAATGAATTTTGCTTGAACGTTCAAACCGGCGATTCTCTAATGTTGACGCCCCAATACCTCTCCTGGCGATTATAACTCTTGAAAGTCTTGGTATTGGTTGCATTGACCCTGGTTAGCTTGCAGTATTCATGCTTTTGGGATCAGTATCAAAGCTTATTGCTGGTAGCTCCTTTGCAAAGATTTTGCATTCAACAAGGTGTCGAAGTCGGAGTCTGTGTATTGTTAGTCTTTAGGGTTTCTGATTTGGGAAATTAGGGCTCAACATTAAGGCTTTTCAATTTAGTCCTTCTTCTTATTATATTTCATTAAGAAGGCCTTTTATTTGTAAAACGTTTCAATTTAGTAATTCAGTTATTATTTTGCCAAAAAAAAAATAAACCCAAATTATTTAATTGTAAAATAAATAAAAGAAATTTTAAAACAGTGTTGTTGCAATTTGCAAATCCGTTTCTTCTAAAAATATTATTTAACTAAATAATACGTTTGTAACGATTCTATTTTAAAAACTGATCCGTTTTTTATTAAATAGGTCAAAACATTTCTATTTACAACAGATTGGCAACCGAAAAAATAGGGTCGTTGTAAGAAATAGTTTATCAAATAGTGAAAAGTCAATATAATTTAGTCGATCATTTAACAAAATGTTAAGTATAAAACTTGTACACAAGTCGACTATCGGGATGAGATTAAATTCCATCTAAAATCTCTCATGTTGAGATACCTAATTCTCATCTAATATGACATTATGGTTTTCAATTCAACGTGGAAATCTTAACATCTAACGATTGGAACACATTCGTGGTATCATCCCAAAATATGTGTTTGGACCTGCAAATTGTGGAAGTTGAAGTTTATCTTCTTAATAGTTATTTTGAAAACTTACATATGCATGTGTAAGATTAAAAGATATATATATTTGAGCATGAAGTTTAGCTGCTTTAAGAAGCTAGAACTTGGCTTTGATATGCTTAAGAATAATGAGGATACAAGGCTAGTAAATGATAGCGTCAAGTAAGTAAGAACATTTGAGAATGTAAATTTATGTGCATATTGGTGTGGATAATAATCGCCTGAGGGTAGGCTGGTAATTTCAGTTGGTGTTTTATGGTGGTGTGTGGGTGTTTAAGTGGTGGTGTGTGGGTGTTTTAAGTGTTTAGAGAGTAGAGAGATAATTAAGCAGCTTGATAGCAGTTAATTTTCATTACCCATAGTTAATGCAGGGGGTTGGGTATTTATACCCTGATGTTTAGGCCCTTATGGGCTTTCGGGTCATGTTTAATGGACTCGGGTCATGTTTAAAGACCCATGAGCTCTAAGCAGGAGAGCAAGTAGCTTAGTCAAGAAGTGTTTAGGTTTTTTAGTACTTTTGTCATAGTTCGAACAGTCCTATGGTCATAGTGTTCAAAGTGATCTGTCCGGTCCATGTGATCTGTCCGATCTGTCCGGTCCGGAGGCTTTGGACTGATCTGTCCGTGTCCGGGGAGCATTCTGAATTCGGACTCATCAGGAGCCTCTTTTTTAGGTGTTTGAGCAAGTAATCTTGTCAGAGACCTGAAAAACAGTCTGACGTCAGAAGTAGTTTTTAATCCGGACAGGTCTATGGGTTTACCCGGACAGATAAAGCTTCACGAATTCAAAACGGTTTTTGCCAGAGTTCGTAGGACACGTGTCACACTCTGATTGGTTGCTTTAGCCATTTTTTCACCTTGAATTTCGCACCCAACTTCTTCGAAAAGCAACCTCTTTAATTACACATGGTGACATCAGCGCCGTCTTTTAATCATTGCCAAACTTTTCGAATTCTCCTAGGAATCAACTGCTTTTTCAGATTTACTATAAATTCAGACTCACTTTCTACTGTTTTACTATCTCTTTCATATTTACTCTGCATATTTACTTAGAGCTTTCTCTCTCTAAAGCAAAGATTTTCTTGGTAGTTTATGTTTGCAGCAAGGACTGCATTGATCAAAGGCGGGTGGCTCAACCTTTCTGAGTTGGAGAAGGCACAAAAAGTTGAGAAGGAAAAACGAATCGCAGCAGGGTTACCTACCTCGCCTGTCGACAGACCAATCTCCTCTGCCACAGAGTCAAATCGAGGCTCGTCCTCTTCTAAAGGTACTAAGCCCAAAAAATTATTTCAATCCACTCTCTCCCCCATAGTCTCTGGTTCCTCAATTCAGGAGTCAGTGCCTACTGTCGAGCCAGGAGTTACAGTCACAAGTTTTAGGAAACCTTTTCCTTTTCTCGCAATGGGATCAGACACAGAGCACTCTCCGGAGAAACTGGTTGTTAAGAGGACAAGCCGGTTGGTTAAGGGGCAAGCCTCCAAGAACACTCCCTCGAAATCGGGGGCAAAAAATAGCAGTTCTGGGTCTGGAGTGCCTATCAGAGCTCCCCGGGAAAGACTACCCGGTCCGGAGGCTAGCAGTCCAGCACCCCAAAGAGAGACTTCTGCCTCAGAGCCTCAGCCTGAGACTAGAAGTCAAGAAAACATAGAAAACCAGCAGTCCGGAAGCCATGCTGAGCCAAGTTTAAATTCTCCCCGGACCACTGATATTCCTCCTACGATCATGGAGGAAAGAATGGAGGACTCTGTTGAAGAGGTCCCTTTTGAGTCTGAGCCATCTGGTCAGACCAGTAACACTGCTGCTGCCAAAAAAGATAAGGGCAAAGAAAAACTATGCCTGAGGCATCCGGAGCTGCCGGAGTGTCTCGAAGGGAAGGTAGGGCCTTGTTTTCACAGGGTCGAACTTAAATATCTCTTGGCCTTACAGAAGACCAAGTATGCTTTCATCCACACGACTGAACTAGGTCGAATGCGCACAAAAGGGGGGATCCCAGAAAATGTGAAGATAAGGATTCCCATAGATCCTGAAACCCCTATGGACTGCAAGCTGAATGAAATAGTCATCTTCACGGAGCTATTTAATTGGGGACTAAGATTCCCATTGGACCCAGAGATTGTCAGATATTTTCATCTGGTCAAACTCTGTCCGAGCCAGCTGAGCCCCAACGGCTGGTATACTCTGATGTCATGCATCATGGCATCAAGGCTGTCCGGGATCCCTCTTCCTATGAAAGAATTTGCAGCAGTGGCCAATCTTTGCAAACATCACCAATTCCCCTTCAATATGGGGAATGATCTCAAAGCTGTTGATGATCTGTTGGAGTCTGAGAGCAAATGGAGGAGCCAGTTTTTGTTTGTCAGTGGCGCTTGGGAAAACGGATAGAAGATCAAGTCCGGAGTGAACCCAAGCCTCCTCAGAAGCAGGTGGAGGAGTGACCGTAAGTTTCCCACTTTAAATCTTTGTCTACTTCTTCCTTCTCATAGTTGGTTTTAAATTAATCAATCTTTCTTTTGTCTTAACAGAACTGCCTAAGGAGTTCGGTGATTACTTGAAGGCAGGACAGGTCACTTGTGGCAAAATCAATGCCTGGGCCGCAGAGAACTGGGGGAACCGATTCCACAATGCCTTCACTAGTGGAAATCTGGCAAGGTCTCACCTGTGGAACACCACAGGTCGGAGAGATTTAACTTGGGAGGAGCTCACCACCCAACCTTCTCCAGACACAGTGCTCAAGAGGTCCCATGAAGCAGATGAGACACTCTTATTGCCAAGCCGGGCCAAAGCCCCAAGCAAAATGAAGGGCAAGAAGAAAGGCAAAAAGGTGGTGAGCAATGCCAATCCTGCTGATGCTGAGAAGGATGCTCCAACTGACCCGGAGGGGCCGGCTCAGAGCCAAATTGATGCTGCTCTTTTACAGGTAGTGGAGCAAGAGACCGAAAGGCAGGAAGCATAACTCCTAAAATCTCCAAGGGCTTCCAAGAGGAATCGCAAGCAGGGGAGTGAAGGGGCAGACCGGGCAGCCAAGAAGAAAAAGACTGCTAAGGGAGATGAGCTTGCTCTCCGGGATCCGGAGCCTTCTGTTCAGGTTGACCCTTCTGACCCAACACATGCTGAAGAGATCCCAAGGGACTTTCATACTGATGAAGTTGAGGGAGGAGAGCTTAACATTGATGAAGTAGACATCAATGGTCTTGGTGAACTTGGCGAATACTTCCTCAACCTCCCCAGAGACGACTTCGCAGGGCCTTACATTCCTCCGAGCAGATCTAACACTGTCAACTTCAATGGTAAGACTTTCATCGTCTCTAGTGAAAAGGACACCATAGCCCACTCATTGCTAAGCAATGTGCAGCCGGTACTTACACTGGAGAGAAGCTGTCCGAAGACCTTTGCACTGCTACTGCCAATGCTGACATGCTAAAGGAAGCAAATGAGGAGTTGAAGAAGAATCAGGAGGAAAGCGACACAAAAGTTGCTACTCTAGAGGAAACCATCAGAGACCTCCGGGAAAAGCTGTCCGGAGTGGAGAAAGACCTTACTGCCTCAAAAGAAGAGACCAAGGCAAAGGACAAGATCATCACCAACCTAACTACTGATAAGATTGCCCTTGAGAATGCAGCGTCCAAGGCTGCCGAAGAGAAAAATACGTTGCTAAGGGATCAAGAGGCTACGTTCCAAGCCGAAATCAATGCTTATGCCAACCAGATGATTAAAAGCGAAGAGCTATTGCTTGAGAAGGTGAGGTCTGACATGGTTCTACTTTTCCATGAAAAATTTCCGGACAGGAACCTAGGGGACTTATGGATTTATGTTGAGCCCGACGAGCTCCCATACCACAAGATGGCTGAAGGTGACAGGTATGGCTACTCTAGTGGCTCCTCGGTTGATGAAGACCACACTGGGGAGAGCCCAGACGAAGAGAAGGACGATCCCAAAGGCAAGAAGATAGACGAAGGGAAAAACGACTTTAAGGGCAAGAATGCAGATGAAGGTGAGCCATCTTCAAAGGCTCAACCTTAACTTATAATCTCCTTTGTTTATTTTTTATTCAGACTAAAGTCCTTGGAAGGCCAAGGCACTCTTTTTGTAATGGTGTCCGGTGCTTGACCGGACAGGGTTTTGTGTTGTATCTTGACTATTTAATAGTCCTTGGAAGGCCAAGGAAAGTTTAAGTTATTTCATTCAATGAATATCTCTGTTTTATGCAACCATCATCTTATTTCATTGTTCATTTTAATTTTGATAGCCAGAGTTTAAGTAGCCTTTAGTTGTTGCATTGTGAGAGTGTTTAAATTCTCCGGCTAGAGTTTAAATAGCCTTTCAATATTTCAATCCGGATAGTATGACAAGGGACAAAACTTTAAAAAACACTTAGAAAATTTTTTTAGAAGGCATTGAATTTTATTTAACAGCCCGGACACCTCATTAAAAACCCCTCCGTGCCACCGGGGAGGAAAGAGTGTGCCCCCAAATATTTACATGGATGTTTAAACAAGTAAATATTTACACAAGTGTTATTCCAAGTACATCCGGAGATGCTCAATATTCCAAGGATGGGTTAGAACTCTATCATCTTTGTCTTCCAACCAATAAGTTCCAGGCTTGATTCTTTCAACAACTATATACGGACCTTCCCAGGTTGGGGCCAGCTTTCCGAAGAGCTTTTCTTTAGTGTGTAAGAAGACCTTCCTTAATACTTTGTCCACTGGTTGGAAATCTCTTCTTTTGACTTTGGAAGCAAACCTGCTCCTCATCAAGCCTTGATAATGTGCAACTCTAAGGTGAGCTTTAACTCGTCTTTCTTCTATCAAATCAAGTTGACCTCTGATTGCCACCTCGTTAGCGTGTTCGGAGAAGTTGTGAACACGAAAAGAGGGGAGAGTTGCCTCTATGGGAGCTACTGCATCCATCCCATAGACCAAGGCAAAGGATGATTCTTGTGTTGCAGCCCCAGGTGTTGTCCGGTAGGCCCACAAGACCTCTTGTAAATAACTAGGCCACTTTCCAGCAACCCCTTCAAAATTCTTCTTTAAACCGGACAGTATAGTTCTATTAGCCACTTCAACCTGCCCATTTGCTTGTGGGTGGAAAGGTGAAGAAAAACAATGATGTATACCTCTTGAGGCACAGAAGCTCTCCATTTCTCTATTGTCGAACTGTGGCCCATTGTCTGTTGTTATTTTTTGTGGGACACCAAATCTGCAACATATGTTAGATATAATGAATTTTATAACAGCTTTTGATGTTGTCCCTGCTAGAGGGGCTGCTTCTATCCACTTCGAGAAGTAGTCAATGGCCACAATTATAGTTTTGCACCCTCCAGACGCCACAGGGAGAGGCCCCACTAGATCCAATCCCCATCGAGCAAAGGAATAGGCTCGGAAATTGATTCTAAAGGAATGGCTAGTACATGAATTTCATTGTTGTACCTCTGGCATGGGTCACACCTCCTCACCAATTCCTAAGCATCTCTCATGATTGATGGCCAATAGTAACCGGAGAGTAAAACTCTTCTTGTTAAAGCTCTAAACCCACAATGGGCTGACCCCTCACCATCGTGTAATTCGGAGAGGACCATTTGTGATTCTTCATCCCCTAAACAGCGCAGGAGAGGTTTACTGTAAGACTTCTTGTATAACACTTCCCTTAATATGATGAAACCTCGAGCCTTGTGTTTCAATGTTCTGGCTTGTGACTTATCTGGAGGCACAACACCATCGAAGAGATACTGCATGAGAGGAAATCTCCAATCTTGTGGTTGTTTTGCTTGTATTTCAAAAATTTCCTCTTTTTTACCCTTACAAAGTTGAATGGAGGGGCTTTCAAGCACATGGATCCATGGATATGACTCCGTATATGCTATGGTCGCCAGTGAGTCTGCTAGCTCATTTTCTGCCCGGGGAATATGTTCATAGACAACACTTTTAAACTTAAGCGCTTCATTTTTGAGGAGGAGTAAATATTTCACAAGTTGCTTCTTCTTAGCCTCAGACTGGCCTTGGGCATGGTGGATAATCAGTTGGGAGTCGCTTAGCAGCTTGACCCTCTTAGCCCCACAAATGTAGGCCAATTTAAGCCCAGCTATAGCTGATTCGTATTCGGACTCGTTATTAGATGCCCTGAAAGCAAAACAAATAGCCTAGTACATTTTGTCTCCATATGGGGAAGTTAAGCATACCCCTACACCACATCCCATTGTGCTTGATCCACCATATGTTCGGACGACCCATACTTTTTTATCTTTCATACCAGTAGCTTGCTCAGAATCCCTGTCGGAATGGAATTCGACCAGAAAATCAGCCACAGCTTGGGCTTTGACTGCTGTTCGGGGAGCAAAGTCTATGTTCGAAGTCCCCTAACTCTACTGACCACTTAGTCATTCTGCTCGAAATGTCTGCTTTTTGAAGGACATTCTTTAGGGGAAAGGAGGTCCGGACGATGATAGGATGAGCCTGGAAATAAGGCCTCATCTTCCTTGCAGCTATTACCAGGGCTAATGCCAATTTTTCCAGTTTTAAGTAACGCTTCTCTGCATCTATCAAGCTTTTGCTGATGTAGTACACTGGATGGGGTTAACTATCGACCTCTCTTACCAGCACAGCACTGATGGCACAACTTGAAACTGCTAAGTATACAAAGAGAGTCTCCCCATCGACTGGCTTGAACAAAGTGTTGGGGGAGGACGGGTGTTTCTTGATCTCATTGAAAGCCTCATCGCACTGCGGGGTCCAATCAAAGCCCTTTACACCCTTCAAAGTTTGAAAGAAAGGAGCACACCTGTCCGAAGATCTTGAGATAAATCTGTTTAAGGCAGCTAACCTCCCCGTTAACCGCTATACTTCTTTGATGTTTCGAGGAGGCTCCATTTGAAATAGAGCATTGAGCTGGTCCGGATCAGGTTGTATTCCATGCTCACTTATGATATAGCCCAAAAACTTCCCGGACTGCACTCCGAACACACACTTTTCAGGGTTTAACTTCAAATTCACTTTTACCAAGTTGGCAAAAGTTTCTTGGAGATCGGACAAGTGCAACTGCTCATCCACACTCTTCACCATCATATCGTCAATGTATACTTCCATATTTCTTCCAATTTGATCAGCAAATGCCTTGTTGACTAATCTCTGATAAGTAGCCCCAGCATTTTTCAAACCAAATGGCATCACCTTGTAACAATGAAGCCCCCTGTCAGTTACAAATGTGGTATGCTCTTGATCTCTTGGATTCACTCGAATCTGATTGTATCCGGAGAAAGCATCCATAAAGGAAAGCAGCTTGTTCCCAGAGGTAGAGTCTACTAACTGATCAATCCGGGGGACCGGATACAAGTCTTTTGGGCAAGCTCTATTGAGGTCTGTGAAGTCAATGCACATGCGCCACTTGCCATTCTTCTTTTTCACCAAGACAGGATTGGCAGTCCACAAAGGGTATTGAGACTCTTTAATATGCCCCATCTTTGTGAGCCTGTCAACCTCTTGCACAATGACATCAGCCTTTTCTTTGGAAAAAGCTCTTCTTTTTTAGACTACTGGAGCTACATCTCTCCGGAAGGATAGGTGGTGCGAAATCACATCTGATGGGACTCCAGTAACATCAGCATTGCACCAAGCAAAAACGTGCTGATGGTTCTTTAAAAACTTCAACATTTCATTCTTCAACATAGGTGGCATTTTAGACCCTATCTTGACATTTTTTACATCTTCCAAACAGTGTGTCTCTACCTCTTCAACCGGTATCAACACTCCGGGGGTCTCTCTGGGGTCATCAATTTCACCCTCACCCCCAGAAAGGCCCTCAAACTGCTATTGTTCATCAATGCGGACTGCCCCCAGTGTTCGAGGAACCAAGGCAGTGGCATAACATTCTCTAGCAATCTTTTGGCTGCTCCGGACAACTCCAACCTGCCCCTGAACAGCATACTTCAAGCATTGGTGGACTGTTGAAGCCACTGCATGCATCCTAGAGAGCCAAGACCTCCCTAGAATAGCATTATAGCAAGTGGGACAATCCACCACAATAAAGAGTATTCTGACCATTTTCTTGAAAGGGCCCTTGCCCAATAACACCTCCTCTTCGAACTCCCCGATCACATCTGCTGAGCTGCCTGTGAAGCCCACGATTGACCTGTCCAAATTTTGAATTACAGCTGGATTTTTCATTTTCTTGTAAGTGGTTAGGAAAAGGATATTGGCTGAGCTTCCAGTATCCACCAAGATTCGTCTTATGTCATTGCCCCCTATAGATGCTCCTATGACAACAGCATCCTCATGAGGGCCAGCAATGTTTCTTAAATCATCTTCATCAAACACAATGAAGGGAAATGAGTTTGGTGACTGATAAGATGTCATGCCTCCTTCTAGCTGGGAGGCCAAAGTATGAACATGCCTCTTCCTCGAAGAAGCAGTAGGAGCTGTCATAGTGTCCCCTCCGAAATTTGTAAATGACTCGAAAAACTTAATGAGCCCGGAGACCGACCTAGAACATTCCTCTATAGTACCCACTCTGTTCCAAGTTGGATCGGGATCCAAGTACTCAGATTCCACGTCAAACCTTTCAACTATAACCATGGCTCCCTCCGGAGCAGCATTACTTGGACCAACCCGGTGAGTGTTATCAGGCCTGTTACCCCCTCTTCTTTTCACATAGGCTCCCAGCTTTCCCCTTTCAATCAAGTTTTGAACTTCTTGTTTCAATGCTATGCAATCATCAGTGGTATGACCAATATCATTGTGATATTGGCAAAAAGAGTTGTTGCGATGCTCTCTGGGAGACTGCAGTGTTGCCGGTCTCCGGTAATGCACCTCATCCTTTGTTTTATCAAAGATAGTGGCCACGCTTTCTTTTAACTCTGTGAACCACTCCGGTTGGACCCATGGCCCTCTCTTGTTTCTGGACTGTTGACTTTGAGTAGGAGCAGCTGGCTGAGACTTAGCTTTTGCCCTACCATGCCCCTGTCCGGTATCTCTTGCTTTGTTCCCGGACTGATTCTGATTGGGATTTGGTGTCACCGGGGTAGACCCCACCTGCCTGTGCACCCTGGTTTTCTTTGTTTCATCGACGTTTATTTGTTTGCCAACCTGATTCAGCAACCCTCCCCAGGTCATGGCCTTCTTCCTGGTTACTGAATCAGCTAGATTGCCTGGATTCAAACCTTGCCTTAGGGATGCTATTGCCACCTGTTCGAAGCAATCAGCCAACCCATTCTTGGTGTTCACAAAAAGACTTATATATTCTTTCAAGAATTCATTTGGTTCCTGGGAACAATGTATTATTATGTCTCCATTGCCCTTCAGCTCTTTACTCCCTACGAACTGCCTTCGAAAGGCCACCCAAAACGTATCGAAATCTTTAATACAACCCTGAGGCAGGCTGTTGTACCATTTCAGAGCACTCCCCGTAAAGGATTGGGAGAATGCCCTACAAAGTAGTTTATCATCGTCGTCAAAGTTCATCATGAAGTTTTTAAATTGCTCCAGATGGTTGTCCGGATCAGTACTGCCATCGTACTTCTCTATTTTGGTGCTGTCAAACCTCTTTGGGAGGTTTCCGGACAGAATTTTAGAAGACAATGGAGATTGCCTCCAATTCCTTCCACGGCTGAACACGGTACCCTCATTGGGAGTTGCAAAGATACCTGGCTCATCATGAAAAGCGAAGGGATCCATCAGCATCTTGTCCACATGCTTCCGACTATGAGATGATCCCTT
This sequence comes from Limnanthes douglasii subsp. nivea, assembly GCA_036936605.1. Classification (NCBI taxonomy): domain Eukaryota; kingdom Viridiplantae; phylum Streptophyta; class Magnoliopsida; order Brassicales; family Limnanthaceae; genus Limnanthes; species Limnanthes douglasii. The sequence goes on along the minus strand of JAUPFV010000005.1, from coordinate 168,174,704 downwards.
CCCAATATGCCTTTTCATCTTTCCTTGTCTATCCCTTTTTCTTGAGTATTTGTTGATCTGTCTTTGCTTCTTGCTGGTTCGACCCTCATCGATGCTAGAGGATAAGGATTTTTCAACTCCATCATTTTCCGAAGAGCTATCAGAAGACTCTGAGCTTGAGTCAGAACTCTCCAGAGGCTTGGACCGGTGAGACTTCTTAGAACTGGCATGAGTCTTTTTGGTGCTCACATGAGTCTTCGAAGACTCATGCTCTCTGGGGTTATCGGTGTGATGAGCAACCGATGCTTTGGATTTTTCTTTCACGCCCATTTTGGCCTTCTCAGCCCTCAGAGCTTCTATTTCACACTTTAGCCTGTCACGCTCTTCGACAGTGTATTCATCGTTCTCTTCCACCACTTCGAGCAAAGCCGGTGGAAGCTCTGGATTGTCCGGATTCATACGGACAGAGTTTCTTGGCAGGTTTTGAATGCTTGATTCAGGCACCTTTCTCCTCCCACTGTGGTCGCCAATTTGGTGTGGATAATAATCGCCTGAGGGTAGGCTGGTAATTTCAGTTGGTGTTTTATGGTGGTGTGTGGGTGTTTAAGTGGTGGTGTGTGGGTGTTTTAAGTGTTTAGAGAGTAGATAGATAATTAAGCAGCTTGGTAGCAGTTAATTTTCATTACCCATAGTTAATGCAGGTGGTTGGGTATTTATACCCTGATGTTTGGGCCCTTATGGGCTTTCGGGTCATGTTTAATGGACCCGGGTCATGTTTAAAGACCCATGAGCTCTAAGCAGGAGAGCAAGTAGCTTAGTCAAGAAGTGTTTAGGTTTTTTAGTACTTTTATCATAGTTCGAACAGTCCTATGGTCATAGTGTTCAAAGTGATCTGTCCAGTCCATGTGATTTGTCCGATCTGTCCGGTCCGGAGGCTTTGGACTAATCTGTCCGTGTCCGGGGAGCATGCTGAATTCGGACTCATCACATATTATCTTAATGTATTCACTATGAATAGTAAAGGTTTAATCCATAGTGATACCTTGATTTTAAAATATTTGAAATGTGTAATATACTAATATGAAATTCATTCATCATGACAAGATGGATAGTTGGAGGCAAATCCGTAAGTAATCTCGTTTTCGTTTATTGATTAGGTGAATCTCAATTAAGGATTTAATTATTTTCCGAGTTTTGTTATATTCATTTGATGCGATTTTAATTAGATCTTGCTAAAAGTCTTTTTTAGATTCGATAGAATAATCAAATTCTATGTTGATATATATGTTTTTCTTCGCTGTAAATAATCCATGTCATTGAGATTATGCGTTGATTGAGATGGTTAGGGCCTGAATTTATTAACTATGTGAAAATCATGAGTTTTGATTTATTCGATTGAAAAACATGATATGTGATTATATTTTTTTTTGTTTTGAATAAATTCAAACTATTGGGACAGCGTCTCGCCGATGGCTTAACAGATGGAAAAGGACCAGGCTATGGTCCGTTCAAGAAGAAAAGTATGAGGCCCTAGAAAAGTTCAAAACATGTATGACCAAAGTTGAAAAACAACTCGGTCAAAGTATTACGAGAGTTAGATTTGACCGTGGTATTGAATATTATGGCAGATATGACGGATCGAGTGAACAACATCCATGGCCCTTTGCACCGTACGTAGTGAAGTGTGGAATAGTCCCTTAATACAAATTTTGAGTTCACCTTCCATGAATGGTGTATGATGTAGGCGGAAAGCCTCTAAAATAATCTATTTAAATCTTTTAGTTTTATTTTATTTTATTTTTTATATTTTAAAATTTTATTTAAGATAGCAAATTAAATCTGATTACATTCAGATTTAATAGGATATTATTCTATTGTGTTTATTTTTGTTTCCATATTTTTTATTAGATATTTGGGAGATTCTTATTTAAGGAGCCTCAAACCCTACTTTTAAGTTAGACTTTGATGAATAAAAATTGAGAATTTTCTCTTAGTCTCTTATACTCTAACTTAAGGTTAAAGTTTATATATCCTTGTTCCGTCTTCTTCTCTTGCGTTTGTCGTCGTCTATTCTATCTCGTAGCTTGGAACTACCATATTGGTATCAGAGCGATAGAGCTCCTACGGCGTGGGTAATGAACGTATGCCACCAAAGAGATCCTTGTGGGGGAAGTCCACTCTTCCGATCGCAGAATCAGTCGATCGTGATGAATTCGATCAGTTCTGATCGCAGATAGATGAATGGATGAATTCGATGCGACATCAAATGAAGAAAGCGATAGAAGATATTGAAAGGTTAACCACCACCGGATTTCGAACTCCAATAATAAATTCAAAGGCGAAAGTCTTTCTCACAGGATCCAACCATATCCACAACTACAATTTGGAAAAACCAAAGGGGAATGAGATCCATCAAGTAGCTGTTGGTGACATGGAGGGTTCGCCGATACTCGACCATCCACTATTTGATGAGTATGAGGCTGACTACCAAGGCGAAATTTCTTATGAAAGTTGGCTGGAATTGGGAGATCCGATTTATGATGTATACGGTGATGAGGATGAAGACGATCCGATTTATGATGTATACGGCGATGAGGATGAAGACGATTGGGTAACACTAAAAAACGTCTTGTGTTCTTTCGATAAGGTAAACATAATTATTTCTCTAATTCTAAGAACAAAAGATGATCTAGAGCTAAGGATAAAGAATTAAAACCTCTAAAACCAAATCTTTGGTCAAAAGAAAAAGAAATTTATTTTGAAAATTCAACTACACTGAATAATATTAGAGATTATTCGACACTATTCTTGCCGCCACCCAAACCTCTCGAAGACACCCACATATTCTTCATCTCACCACGGATTACCATCATGACCGACTCAATCGAACCATCTACATCGTATTCATGGCAGGAACCTGATCCAAATCTTAATCCGATTTCGAATTTGCTAATCCACCTAAGGCGCGAGCCTTTCGATCATGGACTTCTTCCAATACCCAAGATTATTTTCACAAACCTGGCCCAAAATTTAGCACCACTCCACAAAAAACTCATGGTTGGTTTGAGTAGTCGTGTCCATGCAGAGGAAGAGAAGTACAATATGTTTTTTTGTAGTTTCTCAAAAAAAGAAATGGAGCTGCTCTACGCTTCTCGAAAACCAAAACTCAAATCCAGGTGTTGGGAAATTGTTGCATCATCAGAACACTTCGATGGAGCAGCTATAAACACCGTAGAAGAAGATAAAATTGATGCAACTCAAGTTATACGTCAAGATCGTAACCTATTCGATGAAATGTCTGATAGAGAAACTAGAAGGATTCAAACCAGGAAACAGAAAGAAGCGGGAATCAAACCAAACCCTGAGTTGGATGCGTGTTTGGTATGTAATCAGATTTCGTTTAAAGTTTTGGTTGATGGTTACTTTAGATTAAGTAGGATTGCGGGGGCAAGTAGATGGCTGAGTAAAATTATAGAGAAATGGTACAATGTTGATAGTGTTGAACCAGTTTTAGAGCTCGAGACTCTGTTTCAGTTTCAGATTCTTGAAGTACTGAGTCTTGAACTGAACAGTTGGACAGGGAAACTAAATGATGGAATAGAGGTGGATGTTAATTTTTTATGTGTCATAGATGAAACGACTGCTCTGCATTGGGCTATTTCTGGTAGTTCATTGAGCGTTATGGATGTAGTTAGGTTGTTTCTGGATACAGGTGCAGATCTTTACATGACTTATGCACATGGGCTTCGACCTTTTGTTGTTATTTTCGCCTCTAGAGGCTTCTCAGATATGAAAGGTTCCCTTGAAGAGATTTTGAAAGATAGTGGATCTGGCTTGCCTTTGCTTACTCCAGATATGACATTTTATCATGCTGTTGCAAACCCAATGACTCAGATCATTTTTGGGTGTCGTAGAAGGAAGAATTCTCAATCAATCCATCTCTTCCGGATATTAAAAGCAACATTTACACTACATATGAGTTTCATATGCTTTCCTTCAAGATTCGACCTTGTTCGCGTGGTTATTCCCATGACTGTACCGAGTGTCCTTTTGCTCACCCATGTGAGAATGCAAGAAAAAGAGACCCACAATATTTCCATTACAGTTGTGTGCTTTTCCCAAACTTCAAGAAAGGGACTTGTAAGCACAGAGACATATGTGAGTATGCACATGGGGTCCATGAGTGCTGGGTACACCCAGCTCAGTATTGGACTCACCTTTGCAAAGATGAGAGGTGGACGAATCTAATGAGATTAACACAAACTATGGTACGATCATTATGCGTTCGATTCAGTAGTTCGTGCGGCCAATCCTGGACAGAATTGTCTGAATCGGCTGAAGAAGCAGTGAGAATCACTACCATGAAACTATCTGAACCATGACAACCAAGTGGGTAGTTCTTTGTGGTGCTATTGGAGAGTTTTTCTTAGAATAGTACTCTGATAAGCTACTGGAGTATGGAGTTAGAATCCTTTCAGCCGCAAAGGGAATCTTCCAAAGCAGTGGAGCAAAAATATCAGAGAAAGTAGTAGGTAATCACTTGCATATTAATAAAGAAACGAAATTTCAAGCAGAGGCTTCAAGACACTGGATTGAATGTGGTCCATCAAAAATGAATATCTGTAACATGTAATGGGTTCATGAGAAGGCTGGTGAGGACAGAGATTCGTTTTGCGTTTCCAAACAAGGACAAGGATTATGCACGACTGATTTGTATGCTCTGTTTGTCGGGACTCTTACTATGAGTTTACCAAAGATTGTTTATTTGCTTACAAAACTAATTTGGATCAACGGAACGATAAAAGGTCCAGCTACGAATTTTGCAGTGAAACTTGTCCAAGTTCTTTATCGATTCCAAATGTACAGCTCTACAATGCTACCTGCTACATGCTTCGTCAACAACCTTAGAATTTTACACCTGACATTAGAAATAATGATGGTAAATAGAAGTACTATCATTGTTGCTCACCGTCCAGGCACTGTTACAATGTTGAAGGTATCGCTTTCAGTGGTACAATTCTTCAAATATTCGATATTCCAATGTTTTGAGTTTGAGATCGAATTCCTCCCAACCGGGGAAGGATGATGTAGGCGGAAAGTATCCAGAATAATCTATTTAAATATTTTAGTGTTATTTTATTTTATTTTTTATTTTTTAAAAAATTATTTAAGATAGCAAATTAAATTTGATTACATTCAGATTTAATAGCATATTATTTATTGTGTTTATTTTTGTTTCCATATTTTGTATTAGAGATTTGGGAGATTCTTATTTAAGGAACCTCAAACCCTACTTTTAAGTTAGACTTTGATGAATAAAAATTGAGAATTTTCTCTTAGTCTCTTATACTCTAACTTAGGGTTATGGTTTATATATCCTTGTTTTGTCTTCTTCTCTTGTGTTTGTCTTCGTCTATTCTATCTTGTAGCTTGGCGCTACCAGTGTATCTGAGAGACAAAACCGAACACTCAACGATATGGTTAGAAGTATGATAAGTCACTAATCTCTACCATTATCTCTATGGGGGGAAGCTATTAAATTTGCTACTTATATACTCAACTGAGTACCATTAAAGATACTGTTAGGACCCTATATGAGTTATTGGAACTTGTCTAGACCCAATTTAAAGCATCTACATGTGTGGGGTTGTCCAACTGAGGTGACACCTTAGAAACATTAGGAAAAGAAATTAGACCCAAAAATAGTTAGCTGCTTCTTCATAGGTTTTTCTGAACATTACATATGGTTTAAATTTTATGATTATCTCACTGGTATAATTTTTTAGACATGAACAAACCAAGTTTCTATAGGATGCTGAGTTTGTGATAGGAAATAAGGGTAAATATGTTGATTTTGAGGAATAATCCATAGATTTTTATGAAATGTTTAATGAGGATATTCGGATATCATAATATTGGTTTGTGGTGCCAATCATTTCGGTACCATTATAACAAAATAATTTTCAAATTAACAGTGATTCTCCACTTAAGGGTTCTAACCATGATACAAATATGGTCTGGGTAGAACAAGATGAACCTCAAGATAATCTTTTACAATAGAATCAAAATGACATTATTCATAATAATCAAATTCTACCTTCTCAAGAATTATAACAAGAGGAAACAGTGCCCTTAAGAAGCTCCACGAGATAAAGAAAGAGTATTATAGGTCCATAATTTATATCTATCTTTAGGAGAATGATGAGATATATGCTGGAAATGTAGATAATCCCTCATCTTATAAATAGCCAATGACAAGCTGGACTCTCAGAAATGGATTAACCCTATGATGGAGGAGTAAAAAATCAATGCAAGACAATGTAGTATGGGATTAGTTGCACATTTTGAACCTTGAGCATCATCAGATTGATGCGAAGACCGCTTTTCTCAATGGTAATATTGAGGAAATGATCTATATGGTGCAACCAGAACACTTTGTGGAAAGTAACTCAAAAAATCTGTTTTGCAGGCTTAAGAAATCCATATATGGGCTTAAACATATCACTCATCAATTGTATCATAAATTCCTTGAGATGATAGTCGGTTATAAATTTGAGATTAAATCGGTTGAGGATTGTGTCTATCGCAAGTTTAGTGGGATTAATTTCATATTTCTTATACTACATGTGGATGACATATTGCTTGCCTTGAACAATAAGGAATTGTTACACGTTACAAAAATATTTATATATCAGATAAGCTTGATATGAAGGATTTTGGTTATACCCATTTTGTGTTAGGAATCTAGATATATCGGGACCACTCTCGTGGTATTCTTGGATTATCACAAAAGGCATGCATTGAAAGTGTTTTACAACGTTACAGATTAACAGATTGCAAACCTCTAAGTAACCCCATAACAAAAGGGTACAAACTCAGTTTGGGTCAATGTCCTAAGACAAAACTTGAGATTGCGGAAATGAAAATGAGTCATTATATGCTTCAGAAGTTGGAAGTGTAATGTATGCTCAAGCTTATACTAGGCCGGAGATTTCCTTTGTTGTAAATATATTAGGGATATATGTTAGTAACCCAAACATGGATCACTAGAAAGTAGTTGAAAGGGTAGTCTGATACCTGCAAGGAACAAAGGGGCTCATGTTAGCATATGAGAAGTCGGATAAACTGGAGATCATTTGGTATTTTATTGACTCAGATTATGGTGGATGCATGGAAACACAAAAGAACACGCGAGGCAACATATTCTTATTGGCATGATGTGAAATATCCAGGAGAAATATAAAGTAAACACTTATTGCATCTTCCACCATGATGTAAGAATTTGTTGCGTGCTTTGAGGCATCAAACCGGTAGTTGTGGTTGCTGGATATCATAGTACAATACTCTAAAAGTATTAAGAACTTGTTTAGTTCCACACACATAGATAAAAAATTATTTTCTATTAAAGCGATATTTCATATGGGTCAGATAAATATGGAGAACATCACCACAAACTTCATGATGACTAGGATCCTCTAAACAAGACAGTTTTTCCTATTCCAAGGACACACTATCACTATGGTTGTAGTTGATTTAGAGGATTGTTAGTTTGAGTGGGAGAGTTTGTAATAGGATCTGATGTTATATTTTGCAGTATTGTGCACATTAAAGTTTATTGTAATATATATATGTTTGGAAATATTTATTAATATCTGTATTCTATTAGATCTCCAAAGGTATGAACCATTTAAGGGTAGATTTGTATGATTACAAACCATATTAATCTTAGGCCACACTCCATAATTGGCCCAAGTAATTGATTGATAATGGTAATGTGATTATTGTTGCATCTTACTATTCACATTACAAGAAAGATGTCTTTAGTCCTTTATTGTTATCAGACATGCACATGATTGTACCCTTTGCCAGTGATAATGAATAAATATATCATATTAAAGTTGAATATGTATTCTTGAGTAGCATGTGGCGGTCCTAGTGGTATATTGTTGGAATATATTTATGAACTGGAAATAATTTAGGCCAACATGTTAAATAAACATATTCGGTCATTATCTTAAGTAAGTCCAAATTAAAAGTAATCGAGTTAATTATTTAATTAACTAAATTGGACACATGGGTGTAAAGGCGTTTTAGGCTCAAGTGTGCTAACCGAGTTGAATTTGGGCACTATGATGAAGAGGGTCTAAATCTCAACACTTAAACCTGAACTAATAAATTAGGGAATAAACTGAATTATCAATTTATCGGGTTATTGTCCCCGGACACAAGGAAGTATTGAAGGATAGGCTTTATAATGTTAGGCTTCATATTGTAAAGACTATAAATAAGGGGTTAGGTATAGGCATTTAATAATCCTAAACCCTAAACACAAATTTGTCGCTTCTTAGAGTGTCTAGAAAACCAAATCCTTGTCTTTCCTAACTTCGTTCCGCATGTTTTTAATGTTCATCTACAAAATCGCTAAGGAACAAAAAGAAACAGGAAAACCCATGAGTAATCTTATTTTCGTTTATTCATTAGGTGAATCTCAATTAAATGTTTAATTATTTTCCGCGTTTGTTATATTCATTTGATGCGATTTCAAATAAATATAACATAAAAATAGAAATCTAAAAAATTAATGATAGGAGAAAATACCAAAAGTTGAGCTAGGTAGTCTATGGTGGTTATGTGATTCATTTGTTTCACTATCAAATAAGTGACTGCATCTCTTTTTATATAAATAAAATATATTTGTTTTCTAATTTTTTAGTTTAGGATACACAATTTTTTTATCACTATTTTATTTATTTATCTATTTTTAGTTAACCCACACCAAACTTATATCGCTTCCAATTAATTATAGTTGTATATAAAATTTTAATTTTACAAAGTTGATACTTAATTTGTTTGTTTTTCCTAATCTCCAAGATATATTCAGTAGCATCCACGATTTTTCTTTGAAAATTCAAACCTATTATATTATAGGAACTATCAATATTTTGATATTATGTATGACTTCAAACCATTATTTTGAATAATATTAAAATATTTGTTTTGGACTTCAAAGTTTAATTATTTATTATTTATTTATACATATTAACAATTAATTAATTTAAATTTATTATATCAATTCGTTTAAAAGATAGATAAATATAGTTTTTGTAATTTTTTCCATCGGAAGTAAATTTATTAATATTAGTTATTGGTAATAGTAAAAAATCTCAAACCAAGCGATAACACAAAACATATCATATAAATTACCATAACATACTTAATTTTTAGATTAAATATTTCTCTATTGGTTCAGTATCATATATGAAACCATTTAATATTTAGTGTTTAGTTTTTTTTAACATACAATACTTAATATCACAAATATATTATGCGTGTATTTATAACACATGTAAATTCTCATGAACAATGTCGTTTTGTTTCTAGTGTGGAAGACAAATATCATCTTGAGTATCCTTATGTTGTAATAAAACTGAAAATGGCACTAAAACTAAATTATTTGATACACGAGTATCTTGAGTAGAAGTTTAATGAAATTATATGGGTTCCCTGTGAACCCTTGAAACCTTTTTAATGAATTAGTTACCAATATGGATCACTAAAAATTTATTTAGTTCGTTAAGACAGATCAAAAGTTTGGTCCCCTAAATTGTGCATATATAACTTGTATAAAACATAAATTTTATAGTAACCAATTAGTATGTACACATCATCATATTGTTAACATATAAGATCAATCTTTCAGTATGGGTCGATTTATAGCACTTACTTATCAATGATATATTTCTTAGCACATATAATCATCCATAAAACGATTTATAAACTTGAAAATAAAGTTATTTTAAGCACACAATATTTAACATGCTTTTTCAAATATTTAACTGTAATTGTTTACATATTACACGAATAATACAAGTGAATTAGACAAATATAATTTGGAAAAACTAAAAAAAGTAGATTTGTATATTATAATTTCTCCAACGTAATATATAAACGGTGTGCCAAACGTAATGGTTTCCCAAGATAAAAACATTATTGCCACAACATCAAAGCATTGTTCCATATGAACAATTTTAAATTATAACGGGTCACTACAATAAAATAATTTTGTATCGCACTTTGGTCATCACAACGAGCACAATACATTTTAACTGTAATGACGTGCTTGACCACCGTGATGCAAATATCTTAGAGTTTCAATACGTCGAGATTGTGCACGCTACAATACATTCGAGAATATATTTAATATAATATATTTATGGTTAGATTGAGAAATGCTCTCCTATCGATTCGACAATACTTTTATATTGTATTTATGGTTAGATTATAGGTTTGTAGCTCCAATTATTCCCTTTATAAAATAGGAAATATTTTGTGAATGATACCACCGAATCAATTAATCATAAACTACTTGTATGGTATCATAACAATGTATTTTTTAACGTTTTATGTTATCTCGACGAGTAGTTTTGTTTTATCCGCTAGACAAAAAGAGGTTTCTATATTTGAGTTTTTTATATAGTATATGAAAAAAGCCTTTTCTTAGTACTATTGCTTAATTTTTTATAAAATCATCTTTTTTATTAGAGTTAAATCATTTTTTTTTAGTTTTATTGATCCTAGTATCATCATCACAATAAAATATGACATTTATGATCAATAAAAAGAAAATTGAATCCTTGGATCCGAAGTTGAACCCAGTTTATCTAGTGTATACAGTTTCATACGTGCAAAATAAGATTAGAGCACTAAATGGAACAAATGTAACATATTTATCTTAGATTAACTTGTTTCGAGTCCATGCTAAGGCGTACAAAGTCATATATCATATATAGGAAACCCCGACCCCTACCAACGATGATGAAGGTCACGTATAATGGGCCGAAATTGATTTTTTACTACGAAAGTGGATTTACAACAATATATCCACTAATTCATTAGCAAGTATTCTTGAGAACAATGCTACATCTCATTCTTCATAACTAAAGATCGAATATAGTTATCTGAGCAACATGGCCTCATGAGCCGCGCTCTGGAAACAAAATCACAACTCATAAATATGTTTATATATTTTTCACATAATAAGATTTCCAGAGTAGTCCATATGACACGTTACTAAAATATTGTCTCGTAAACTTGGTTAGTCATTCATATCTAGTTTGAGCGCTTATTGCACTTCCGTTCAAAATGTGGTGACTATTAAAATATATGCTCAAAATGTGGTGACTATTAAAATATGTATTTTATATAATATATTTATGGTAAGATTAAATAATACACTTATATTGAACAATACTTTCATAATTTAAAAGATACTCTGATATTTTATTTATGATTAGATTATAGGATTGTAGCTCAAGTTATTATCTTTGTATAATAATATTAATTTTGGTAATGAAAGCATACAATCAATTAAATGAACATAACCACCTTAAAAATAGATCAAATGATAAACATTTTTTCAAAACAAAATTACAATTTATCCAAAAACTTCCTTTTTATTACATGTACTTAACCTTAACCTTTTATTTACATATATTTGTTTAACCTTTTGAAAACAACCGCCACCAAGTTTTGAAACACATATTTGTTTAGGTTTTAAGCCAATGGTGTTAGAATTATCCATAAAATGACATAAATTATATTTTAGAGTTAAGCTAAATTTTAATTGCCAAAAAGTACTCGAGTAAAATAACTTTGATAGTATTGTGAGTATTTGACTTGATCATACCCATTTAGACTAAAAACTATAACGTGAATAATAATTTAGTATATTATAGAGGTTAAATCTGAAATTTTTACTTTGTTCATTAATCTCTAAAGATTTAGAGTCGTATACGATAATAGTGTCTTCAATAAATTATTTTTTTCCAAATCATATATAGATTTTGTTATTTCATATGATTTTTTGAATTTCGAAACCTTCAATATGAAAAATAAGATGAAATATCCAAAATATAATTTTTTTAATTGTGAAAGAGTGAATGCTTATTGTTTTGTACAATAATTAATAAAACCAATTTTTTTAATATAAATTTTAATACAAAATAGTTGTTGCATTATCGGGTCCGTAGTCTTACTTTAAGGTGTTGATGTTAGAATCATAAATTATTATACTCATATAATCTAATTACATGATAACCATAAATTATTGTTTTATGGTTCAATGTCTTACAAAAGTTAAAGAAATGAGTTTATTAACCTACCTTAACGTCTATGATACATATAATGGTTTGATATTAACTAAACCAAATCAATTGGCTTATTTATATAGATATATATAATAATTGAAGCATCCATAGATATTTTCTCTAAAATCTAATTTTGGATTGGGACCCGGTAAGTGAATATATTAAATAAACGTTTTGTCATCTCGTGTGTACATTTAGAAATAATATTTTTAGCATTTGTTTTAGATCTCATTAGTAATTATTATCCAAACACGTGACGATTTATGGTTAGGAATACTATGTTTGACATAAGTATTAGGTGCAAACTAACTTTCATATCTGTTAGACATGAGAATGATCAATGATATATAAGTAAAAATATATCTCAACTAGTATAAAGTTTTTTAGAAATTGACCAAAAGCAAAGTTATGCAATTTTTGGGTCTAAAGCGGACAATATGCTACTAGTGTGGATACCATTTTTTCTTACTTATATACGGAAGCGAAATAATATTCCCAAAAACTGATATCAGAGCTTTGTATTGTGGAATTAAGTTTTTTAATTAGGATTTACAATGGCGTCTACATCGACAAAATACAAAATCAAAATAGAGCTCTATGTTGTGGATAATTAAGTTGAAATATTATTTGGTACAACAAAGGCTGTGGAATTCTCTGGAGAATAAGTTAGTGGTAGAGATGAAAGAAGATAAGAAGCATGATCTTTAAAAAAGGGTTCCATGTTGGATTTCAATGAGTGTAAAAAAATGTTATTCACGAGATTAATTGTGAGAATTGAGAATACTACTACCTGTACGTGGAAGAAGTTGGGAGAACTATGAAAGAAATCAATAACGAACCGGTCATAGTTGATTATATGATTATATGATTTAGAATTCAAAGAATTATATTTATAACTGAACATTTTGATCATTATCAAACAATTATTATGGATTTAGAGAACATTTATATCATCATTTTGATACTTTTAGTTGTTAAGGATTATGTAAATTTAATATTTTGTTAGTGCATTATCATTTATATTAGTGTTTTTCAAACTTTGTTTTGAAATGCGAAACCAATAGAATTTGTGTGAAAATGCATAACCAACTATGTGATAGATGTGAGACAATAAAATATGTCAGGTAATTCATAGCCAACTACATGATAGATGTGTGACGAGGCATAACCATTTGCATGATAGATGCGGGATATATACACAAATCTGGTGATAGACGCGAGACAAGCATATACTATACTAATATGGGACATCTTTATCGAAAGTATATACGGGACGCACCATACAGATGACAGATGTAGGACAATCTACGTATGGATGGTGATAAATTCAAGACCAATATATGATAACTCAACGTAGTAACTAATACATAACCAAATACATGGGTGGTGATAGATGTGATATCAAGATAATATGGTAATGCGAGATACTTTATTATTAGTTTGATAAATAATTCGAAGCAATTCCAAACATAGAAAATACATAAAAAAAGAACAATTCCAAATTCAAATTAAAGTACAATACATAACATAGAAAGTAAAATTCAATTTGAAAATATAAAATAAAGAACAATTCAACTTTTGGTTCCTATACAATTCAGCATTTTGTTCGTCGATCTAAAAATAAAATAAACAAAAAAAATAAAATGATCTAAGGACTTGGCTTAGAACATTGAGTCCTTACATTCTGAAGTTGTGCAGTCTCGCTCCTTATATAGGAGGCAACTTCTTCAGCATTTTCATTCTTATTGATTCCATATAGCTTCTTGTTACGAGACTTCTTAGCGTCATTAGGATGGAAGCGATATTAGAGCTTTCTGAAAAGCTCGAGTTTTGACTCTGTGAATTGGGGCTTAGCTAATTTCATATGAAGCATGTGTAATTTCATACTTGACTTAATCAAGATAGAGCCCTCGCATAATTGAAATTATATTTAGGTTGTTGTTGCTATCAATTAGCCTCAATACGTCTAGAATTGACTTGTAATCAGAGTCAGTTCTAGGGGAGCAGTTTTTATAGTGGTTTGGGTGTTTGTCCATTAGTGTTTATGTGTAAAACAAATAGAGATATAACAAAGAAAACAAACATCTACTGAAGCTATATGATAAAAATAAGCCTTATATAGTTAGTAAAGAGTTTTTTTTTAGTGTTTTTATATGTTTTCTTCATCTCAAATGTTGTTACTATCCTCTAGACTATTGAAAATTTTAATAACTAAGTACATAGACAGTGATAGATGCGAGATAAAACATATATAATTGTGATGTGGGACATTTTTATAGAAGGTATATACAGGACATAACATAGAAATAATAGATGCGACCATCATACAGATGGTGGTGATAGATGCGAGACAAGTTCATAATAACTTTATATGAGGTGATAGATGCTAGACCTGTATATAATAATTCAATGTAGTAACCAATCCATAACCAAGTATGTATGTGGTGATAGATGTGAACCCAATATAAATTATAGTAATATGAAACCTATATGGATCCAATATATTTGAACTCAATACATCTGGACGAACTCCATTAAAAGAGTCTGAAACATCATTGTATTTCTTGCTTCGAGACAAATCCTGAATTTAATGAGATCTGAATAAAACTTTAAGGAATCTTTTGTTTTTCAGGTACTCAATGGCATGGTATCTGATAAAAGATAGATGCATGACCAATATATAGTAATTCAATTTAGTAAAAAATCTATAACCAAGTATATTATGGTTCTAGATTTGAACCCAACATATATTATAATAATGCGATGCACTTTATAACTAGTCAAATAAATAATTTCAAACAATTCCAAATGTAAAAAGCATAATATTATAATTTTAAATTCAAATTAAAGTACATTTCAAACATAGAAAATGAATCAAAATTTGAAAATAAAAAATATAGAAAAATTCACCATTAGGTTCCAGTACAATTCAACATTTATGTTCGTCGATCTAAGAACAAAATAAACAATAATAGAATTTAATCTAAGAACTTGACTTAGAATGTTTAGTCCTTACACTTTGACATTATGCCCCATATCTTCTTATAGAGAACGTAACTTCTTTAGCATATTCATCATTGTTGGTTCCAGATAGTTGATTGTTGAGAAACTTCTTAAGGTGTCGCTCAAATGAAAACGATGTTGGAGCTTTCGGGGAAGATTGTTCTTTGCCTCTATGAATTGGGGCCTGGCTAATTTCAAATGCAACCTGTGTAATTTTAAATTGAGCCTGAGTATAATCACCAGACTCATGACCAAGCCTTTAACAAATTTTAATGAATCTGACTCTTCATTTGTATTAAGTATTTCTAATGGATATAGAAATATAATATAAGTGGGGTCACTTTTAGGGGATAAGATTCCATAGTGGTTTGGGTTTTTTACCATTAGGGTTCTTTGAAGTTAAATAGAGATACAGTAAACAAGTAAAACAATTATTAAAATTAAATAGTGAAAATGAGCCTTATATAGTTTTTTAGGGTTTTCATGTGTTTTCTTCGTCTCGAATGTTGCAACTATCTTATTGACTATTTGCATTTATCATAACCAAAATACATGGATAGTGATAGATACAAGACCAACATATATTATAGTGCGAGACATTTTATAACTAATCAGATAGATGCATAACTTTTCATGTGTGGTGATAAATGTGAGCCCTGTTCATGGGTGTTGATATATGAGCGATCAACATATAATATATTGATGTGAGACACTTTCTAACTAATCAAATAAATGCGATATTTTTTTTATGTATGGTGATAGATGCGAACCAAGTCTTGGGTGTTGATAGGTTCGCGACTAGTTCATGTGTGGTGATAGATGCGAGACCTGTTTATTGGTGGTGATTGATACGAGACCCATTCATAAGAGGTGATAGATATGTAACCATCATATTATATGTGTCACCAATGCAACAAATACACAAACAAGTACATCATTAATGAACATTACAATATACATAAAAAAAAAGTTGTGTTAAAATAATTAAAGAAAATTACAATAAGCATACATCTATGATTTTTCTTACATCATTAACCTATTGTACATAAGGATTTACATCATTAACAAATGCTACATAAGAATATCACCAAAATTTGTTAGTGTTTTTGTCATTAAGAAAGCAGTAATATATATTTAATCTCCTTAGTGTTTCAATATCATCAGGTTTATCTCTTTCAAGTCCTCATATTTGAATATAATATTTAGCGTATTCGTAAACCATTACACCATAATTATGTTTCCATCTTTTTGTCGAGGAATTTTTCATGCACCTACTAACTTTAGTTTTGAATTTCTTGGCAAAATATTCATGTTGTTGATGTATATAATATGTAAGTTAAACATTAAATCAATAAAAAAAATCATAGAGATACGCGAGACATTACATAGCATGCGGGACAAATACATTAGATGAGATACATATGCATACGAATATATCCATGTGAGGCATACTCATGCGATATATATTCATTATCAAACCTACTATAAAATTGTAAAAATGTAACACTTACAAATCTTTTTACAGTTTTTTGTGTTATATATGATGTTTTGCCTTTTGTGCCAATGGGTTTGAACCTACCACTTCTCTATTATTAATTTCTAGTACCAAGAATGTCCAGTTAGAAATTTTATATTATGGTCATTTTGTGAGAAGTGGAACAAAGAAAATTTATTGTTTATTAATCCATATATATTTGTAAAACTGTATGATTCTTACCATTACACATCCAAATATGACTTTTGTTGGAATAAGTTATGTCTTCCTTTTAGGACAAAATTTATGTATTTTAAAATTATTTTATGTAAGGTACCAATATATATAACAGTTAATAACCTATGTAATGTCAAAAGTGGAACTAACAGCAAGTTAATTTAATAATGGAAAGTCATGCCTATAAATAAATTTTAAATAAACTTTTACCTTGTAGTCAATCTCGCCTAGACATAATATCTTCAACATAATAGTAAAAAAATACTGCATGTTGGTAATTCTGGAACCAATCATATTGTTGGATCATCTTACCTTTCTCATTTCTAAAACAGATCCAATTTGTAGTATTACTCTATTTCAACTATTTTTTATATTGGGCTTTGAAATGGCTACTCTGTTTTCTAGATTGTCTGGTCACTTGGTGTATGGGTTTCAAATTGAGTGTGATCCAAATATTATTCAAATGAAAACATTTCATCCAATTATTTTTGTAAAATGAAAAACTAGTGTATTAGTATATGCATTGAGATGAAATTTGATAGATGTGAGACATGACAATAGATGAGAGATGAAATATGATAGCTACGAGACATATATATTATATCAAACCATGCTAAAAAACAATGTGAGTCATTTACATGTATAGGAAAATCTGAATCATGAGAGAATATATCATACGAGATAAAACCGTGCAAGGACTATGAAAAAACTACACTGATCATTATGGAACCAGACGAATATGATCAATGCGAGACAATAGATTATTATAGATGAGAGACATGAGAGATAAAGGATAATATTGAAGATAAGATCAAAGATGATTCACTTACTTTTTTCTTTCTTTTTATCTGTTTCCATCTGGATCGGTTCCTCCTCAATAGCAGGATACGATTCACTTACTTCTTCTAGTTCTTAATGATTATGTATATCTTTTTATAGAACTTGCATAGTGGCATGTTACTTTACGAAAATACTATATATTAGTAATTCGAGACTAAACAATAACTATTTTGTGAGACCAAGCCACAACAAATCATAATGGTCAATACCATGCAAGACTATACCATGTTGGACACTACAATGCGAGTCCAAATATTACAAATTTTATGAAAGACTATATCATGAGAGATCATTTAATGAGAGACTATAACATACGAGATCAGACATTAAATATTTTATATAAGACTAAATATTGTAATGTATAAGAAAAAAAGAGTTAATACATAAATAAATACATTTGTCTAAAGTTACAATAATTCATAGGTTTTTCATTTTTATCAAGATTGAATAATCTAGATCATATATCTTTATAGTATTAGTCTACTCATAAACATCTTATTTTTCCTCTACATGAACATCATCTTATTTCTCCTGGATCGCCTATATAACATGAGAGTTTTTTTTACGAAACAAATTTATAAGAATTTTCATGGTTTTCCACAACAACAGTAATAAGGTTCTCATATCATGGAGCCTCAACAATATTGGAAGCATGGTTTTTTTTTATACAACAACATTAGAAGCAATGTCTTGGTTTTCCGTAGCAATATTGGAAGCATGGTCGTGTACATTAGTTTTTTAATCCTCATAGCTTGTAACCACATCTTGGATTGTATTAGCAATAGTGATAGGGTTCTTATGGCATGTACCAATTTCATGTATCACCTGTGTATTAGTATGTATGTGCATATTAGTAGGAGATCCCTTAGTACATGTTTTTCTTATTAGATTATTCTTCCATCTATTCATGTGTTCATTTTTTATTTGTACAGATTTTAGATAACTTTGCGGTTGTTTTTTAAGTTCAACCACTGTGTTTACTGCCAACATAGACAGTTGAAATGTCTTTTGTAGTTCTATCTCTCTACCTGCTTCATCTGTTTCTTCACCTTTCTTTATCCTTTTTTTTAATTCTGAAATGGCCTTATCTTTTTAGTGATCAACTGTTGTAGTTTTACAATCTTGTGTTCAAAAATATTATGATCAATTACATAAGTCTCTATTTGATCAACTATTGTTTATTATAGGCTTTGGCACTATACAGGCTCAGTTGTTCTTGGGGTTTTCATGTTAATCATCAATAAAATAAATGAACCTAAATATTAAAAATTAGACAAGTGGAATAAAAAAATGATAGATTGGGACATGAAATGCATGCGAGGCTAGTTAAAGATGATAAATGCAAAACTCTGCGATGATGAGTGACCATAGATGTTGATAAATAAGGGAAAATGTAATATATACGAAACCCCGCAATGATGAGAAACTATGTAAATTATGATAGATGTGAAACCATGTAAATAATTTGAAACCATTTAAATAATGATAGACGCACAACCATGTAGATGATGCAGAACCGCTTAAATGACAATAGATGTGTAACAATGTACTTGATGCAAAATCATTTAAATGATGAAAAATGATGTGAAACCATGATAGATGTGAAAGTATATAAATAATAATATATGTGCAATCATGATATATTTGAAACCATATATCATGATAGATGTGCAACCATGCTAGATAATAGACCATCAAAATATACTAGATGAGAGATTTTTACTTTTTGTTGGTACAATAATCTCTTTAGTCTTTTATTTTTAATTATAAAATTGTAGTTTTTGTCAGCTAATCTGTTTAAAGACTTCCTCGTTATTAATTTTTCAAGTCTCTTTAGACTCATAAGAATCTGAGATATTAAAATTTTCTTCTGTAAACTATCAGCACGTTGTTTTGGTACCATTTTATGTTTTTGTACAAAAGCAACTTATGTTGCACATTTTGAAGATTTTATTGGTCGCATAATATTCTTTGATGATTTTCTTCTTGTATTTGTAGTTTTTTAGTCAATCTAGATTTTTTAATTTAACGTTCTATAACAAAAAATTCATTTACTGTTTTTTTTTCTACATCAGTGGAAACATTTACATCCCATTTTTGTTGAATATCCTAATTTTCACCTCTATCATCATCGTTAATATCAACTTGCCCACCAGGAACATCATTATTTTTTCCTCCACATGAATATAATCATTCCTCCACATGACTATCATCTTATTTTTCCTCTGCATCAACATTTTTTCATGGGAATATATCTTCTCATTAAATTCTTCTTGTTATTGGACCTCCCAAACAAATATCTCATCTTCTTTAGTTGTTAGGTTTAACTTTTTTCTCAAAACTTACAATTTTTTAATACTTAAGTAAATGACACATGCGAGATATTGTATTAAACGATCAATACCGGAAAATATAGTAAACAATAGATGCGGGATAGTGTAATCCACAATAGATGTAGGGTAGTATATCTAAAAACAAAAACGCGGGATAATAAAAGGTATTATATATGTGGGATCCAGATATTATGCCAAACCATACTAAAAAAATAATGTGAGACAGTTACATGTATAAACAAATATGAATCATGATAGACTATATCATGCAAGATAGAAACATGCAAGACTATATCACGCAAGACTGTATCTCAATCATGAGAGACTATATCATGCGGGACAATACCATGCGAGTTTAGAAATTGCAAATTTTATGTGAGAATATATCATGAAAGACCATTTAAGGAGAAACTATAGCATGGGAGACCAAATATTATGGATTATATATCCATGTTCATTTGTGATCTCATTTAGAGTTTCAATCAAATTCAATATTGTTTTCCCTTCAAGATCCAACCATTTGTAGTATTTTAGTATCTTGCTTTGTATTGTTTCTCATTGACAAATAGTTGTGTGTTCTGTATATTAATGAATCTTCATATATAATATTTTTACTATTTTTAAAGATGTTTTAAAAATAGAGTAAAAATATTAACTAGTAATAGAGCAACACATCCAACTACTTTATAAGGTTTTGTTTTGTGACAATGTTTACTGAACTAATCATATTCTCCTTGATTGCTCCAGCCACAATAATAGTTACTTATTTTTTCGAGGTCTTCAATGTAATAAACCATTGTATAATCTAATACATCCCCGGATGTTGGAAAAGAACAATGTGGAGTATGCTAACATTATGAATAATATTATTACGTGTTTTAATGCTTGCTCTTTAGGTGTTCAACTGTTTTCTTTATTGCATCATATAAATATGCAAAAACTTTACTTAATATAAGTACATGATGGATGTGAGACTATGGTAACATGCAAGACCATTCAAAGATCATCCATGCGAAGCCAGTGTAATGCATGATAGTGTTGGACAATGCAATGCATGATAGATGCGAGACACTATAATGCATGATTAACGTGAGATAATGTAATGCGTGATAAATGCAGGACAATATAATGCATGATAGATGTTGGATATGGTACTACATAATAGACGTGAGACAATTTAATGTATGATATACATGAGATAGTGTAATATTTTATTAATACGAGATATTATGATACATGATAGATGTAGGATAATATATTAAATGACAAACACTAGATAAGTAACGCACGATAGATGTGAGACAAGGTAATGCATGATAAACGCGGGACATGGTAATGTTTAATAAATGCATGATAATATAATGCATGATAAATGTTTGACACTATATAGAATAAATGTTGGGGCGTTATAATAGTGTGTAACTATTTAACAAAATATGAAATTTTGTACCTTTATTATTTTATTTGTAATTGGTTTTTCTCGGTTTTGTTTTGACTTTTCTTGTCGTTTCATCATAAAAGTAAGTCTTCATTATTCTTGATTCTTTGTATCTTCATTTCGAATATTTGGTTTGATATTTTTTTGGTTTAATGACATATGTTTTTTTCCATGCATAAAAACATATATAATCTTGACATTGTTAGTTGTAAGTGATACTAACTTTGTCCTTAATCCGAACATTTGTTCTTCATCATCATCATATGTTATTATTATTATTTCTACGATAAAGTTCCAATTTTTTTATATTACTATTTTTATTCCTCATATTGTATGTTCATTTAATAGCGAAAAAATGGTGTTTTCTTCGCAGCTTTTAGGCGTCATCTGTTTTATTTTCTATTCTTTTATCTCATTTATAATTACAAACAGGTTTGATCTGAAAAATAGGTTTTTGGTGGCATTTTTCCTGTAAGAATTACGTGACTAATAGATGTACGACTATTTACAAAGTAGACATGTGACTCTTTTTTAATATATGTGTGACTATACAAAATAATGTGAAGCCAAAAAATGATGCACGACTACTTACAAAATATATGTGAGACTATTTAAAAAAAGAATTGATTAATGTTGGGCTATTTTAAAAGGTGTCGCAACGTGAGGCGATGCAAAGTAAAACAAAGTTGCACCGCCTCAGGTCATGGCAAGGTGCCTTAGTCGATAAGGTGGTCGCGGCGGCAATGCCTCATGCATGTGGCGAACCACTTTAAGGCGCTGCTAAAGCACTGTTTTTCTGATAATTTTTTAATTTTATTTTTTAAAATTTTATTTTTTTTCAAATTTAAAAACACAAATTAGGAAGTCTTCTTGGTATCACAATAAATACATCCTCACTGTGCATTCCATCCAAACCTACCTTTAAATTAAATAACACACTTTGATACTATTAATAATTAATTTAATTTAAAAAATGATAACTACTTTACAATATAGTAGCTCGCTGGTGGTGGCAAACAGACGGTCCATTAGTCCCACGATATATTTAACAGTTTTAAGTGTGTGCATGCATGATGTGTCGTGTGTAGTATATTTAACAGTTTTAAACGTGTGTGCGCTATGCGTGCAACTGCTTATGTTTCAGACAAGATAACATGACTACCGTGTCACAAGACTAGCGTGTTGCAGGTTATGCGTGATATCTCACGTATGATACCCAACAGATAGCCCATTTAAGTCATTGTTTATAAAAAAAAAGTTATATGATATCTATAACTAATTTGTATGCACTAATTAAATCTAATTTTAATACTTAAGATATGTACAATATAAACGAAATATTTAATATATTTATGTGATATTTTTTAATTATATATAGATATTATAGATAGTTTATTTAATATTCTAAATAAATTATTTATAATATCTACATATTATACATCTAATTGTATATTGATATTTAAATATTGTACTTTTAAAATATTTTCTATACGATTATTAAAAAATAATTTGTATGCATTAACTAAATCGAATTTCAGTAATTAAGATATGTATATCGTAAACAAAATACTTGTAATATACGTGTAATATTATTTTGATATTGTTTGTAGTATTATTAAGATATTATAAATAATTTAGGCATGATAATAATAATAATCAAAATGTAATAATAAAATTATAATCATATAACTTTAAAAATACTAACATTATAAGTTATGATTTTAGTTTATAAAATAATAAGAACACTTATATTATTTTAACATTATAATATATTATTTTAGTTTATAAAAGAAATAGCAACACTTAAAATGATAATAATCAAATCATAATAATACTAACCAAATTGTAATAATAAATTATAATAATATACCTTATAATATTTTAAAATTATAATTTTTGGTTTATAAAATAATTACAACACTTATAATATTTATAACCAAATAATCATGATAAGTATTAAAATGTAATAATAAAATTGTAATCATATAACTTGTAATATTTTAAAATTATAAGATATTATTATAATTTATAAAATAATAAAAATAAAAATAATATTTATAACCAAACCATAATAATTATATCTAAATATAATTATAAAACTATAATTATACTTCATATAATATTTAAAATTAAAATATATAATTTATATAATAATCACCATATGTAAATCCTAGTTGCGTTCTTCAGTTTCCTTTCTTCAAGCCATTCTCTTGTTTAAAGCTCTGGGAATCCCCTTCTCTCGATGAATCTCCTCTCTCAGTTGGGCTAGGTTTATGTCTAGCTTTAATGCGGAGCTAATGAATCGAAAAGATTTTGAGCAATTTGTAGTAGATTGAACTTACGGTCCTCAAGATCTATTGGCAATTGTGCGAAAGCTCTTTTTCCGTCTTCACTGATTCGAGTTCGGGGCTGATGAAGGCGTAGAATTTCATTTTGGTGGCTAGGTTTTTGGCTTGTTTCAAGGTGGAGCTAATTGCTTCTAGTTGATCGAATTACCCTAGTTAAGTTTGGGCCGATTTTAGGTAGTGGGCCGTCTCTGTAATGGTCTACTGAGAATATAAACTTTAAGTCGGTATATGACCTTTCTACTCTTCTTAAATGGGCCTTGCCCATCTTTAATAAATCAATCTTTTATGGGCAACTCTAAACCGAGACCCGTTTTGGTTATAATGAGACCCCCGTTATAATGAGACCTTCTTCGGCTATAATGAGACCCCAAATTTTACTAAAATACTCTTAATATATAAACATTTTTGAGCCGACTATCTCTCTTTTCTCTTTTCTCTTTTCTCTTTTTCTTTTTTTTCTTTTTTTATCAAATTCAAGTTGCTCTTTTTCTTTTTTTTTTTCTTTTTTTATCAAATTCAAGTTGCAGCTCGCATCTCACCAATCAAAATCAGAAAATTATTTCTCTTCTCCAATTAATCTCTCTCTAGAGAACTCATTTCCTAATCAAAATCAACAATAGCACCCCAAGCAGAAAAGAAGCCGACTGAGAATAAGGTCGCCGAGAAATATCCCTTGGTCGTCGTAGCGGCTGAGAAGAAACCAAATACCAGAAAGAAGTTAACAAAAGAAGCTGGCGCCGGAGCTGATAAAAAGAAGAAACAATCCAAGAAAAGCGTCAAGACCTACAAGATCTACATCTTCAAGATCTTGAAGCAGGTTCATCCCGATACCGGTGTTTCCAGCAAAGTTATGGGAATCATGAGCAGCTTCATCAACGGTATCTTTGAGAAGTTGGCTGATAAGTCTCTGAAGCTTGCGAGGTACAACAAGAAACCGACTATCACTTCAAGGGAAATCCAGACTGCCGTGAGGTTGGTGTTGTATGGTGAATTGGCTAAACATGATGTTTCTGAAGGAACGAAGGCTGTTACAAAGTTTACAAGTTCTTAGGTTATGGAATTTGGGGATTTAGGGTTTATGGTTGTAAGTTTAATTCAAACTTAGAAATCGATGTATTATTTTCTTTCTTGTGGATTTGTTATCTGATTGATGTTTCTCATTTCGCTATTAATCAAAGATCTTGATTTCAAATATTGATTTCTTTGATTTTTTTTAAAAATTGCAGCTCGCGTCTTATCTTGCCATCAAGATGATCGGGTTTCGAACAAGATTGCCATTACCATCAGGCTGAGAAATATTTTCACAGTTACTAGTTTATTTTTTAATATAAAATTATACAAATTACTGGGTACAGATATTACTTGATTGTAATATAGTTCTGTAAAACAAAATTGGCTCTTCGACTAGTATGATTCATTCTTTTGACGCTAATGAAAAGTCGAAAAGTTCCACAAGGCGATATTAAAATATAATTAAAAAATAGAGATAAGTTTTGTTAAAGAAGATGAATAAAATAGTTAGATTTTAATGTAATTCATTCTTTGGGTATTAGATTAGTTTTAGAGAGAAGTTTGGTTGGAGAAGAGGAAGAAAATTGTTTAGATTTTTGTCGAAAACTAGGTTTTATATGATGGGTAAAATGATCATTTTACATAAAGTAAAATAAAAGGTTTGATTTAAGGTCTCGTTATAGCCAAATGGGGTCTAGATATAGCCTTGCCCGTCTTTTATTTGCTAAAAAAAATTCTCCCATTATTTTAGCGTATAAATATTTTATTTCTCACGGAACGTAGCTCATGTGCCATCCTTAATACCGGCCACATTTTATTTACACATTTATAAAAAAAAGATAGTATTTTTAATGTACTAATTAATATTTTAGTACCACTATCCCTATAACTTTATATAATAATATAACATATTATTATAATTATATAAAAATGTATTTTTATGATGGAATGATGCTCAATAAAAATATATACATTTAATTTAAAAGGGCAACGCTAAACCGAGATCCGTTTTGGTTATAATGAGACCCCGTTATAATTAGACCTTCTTCCGTTATAATGAGACTCCAAATTTTACTAAAATACCCTTAATATATAAACCTTTTTCAGCCGACTATCTCTTTTCTCTTTTTCCTTTTTTTTTATTTTTATCAAATTTAATCGCATCTCCCCAATCAAAATCAGAAAATTATTTCTCTTCTCCAATTAATCTCTCTCTCTAGAGAACTCGTTTCCTAATCAAAATCAACAATAGCACCCCAAGCAGAAAAGAAGCCGACTGAGAATAAGGTCACCGAGAAATATCCCTTGGTCGCCGTAGCAGCTAAGAAGAAACCAAAAACTAGAAAGAAGTTACCAAAAGAAGCTGGCGATGGAGCTGATAAAAAGAAGAAACGATCCAAGAAAAGCGTCGAGACCTACAAGATCTACATCTTCAAGATCTTGAAGCAGTTTCATCCCGATATCGGTATTTTCAGCAAAGCTATGGGAATCATGAACAGTTTCATCAACATATCTTGGAGAAATTGGTTGGTGAGTCTGCGAAGCTTGTGAGGTACCGCAAGAAACCGACTATCACTTCAAAGGAAATCCAGACTGCGGTTAGGTTGGAACCAAGGTCGTTACAAAGTTTACAAGTTCTTAGGTTATGAAATTTGGGGATTTAGAGTTTCTGGTTGTAAATTTAATTCAAACTTAGAAATCGATATGTGGTTTTCTTTCTTGTGGTTTTTTTATCTGATTGATGTTTCTGATTTCGCTATTAATCAAAGATCTTAATTTCAAATATTGATTTCTTTGATTTTTCTATTTTTTTTTAAAAAAATTGCAGCTCGCTTCTTATCTTGCCATCAAGATGATCGGGTTTTGAAAAAAATTGCCATTACCATCACGCTGGGAAATATTTTCATAGTTACTAGTTTATTTCTTAATATAAAATTATACAAATTACTGGGTCCAGGGATTACTTCATTGTAATATAATTCTGTAAACAAAATTGGTTCTTCGACTAGTGTGAGTCATTCTTTTTACGCTAATGAAAAGTCGGAAAGTTGCACAAGGCGATATTAAAATATAATTAAAAAGTAGAGAGAAGTTTTGTTAAAGAAGATGAAGAATATAGTTAGATTTTAATGTAATTCATTCTTTGGGTATTAGATTAGTTTTATAGAGAAGTTTGGTTGGAGAAGAGAAAAAAAATTGTTTAGATTTTTGGTCAAAAACTTGGTTTTATATGATGGGTAAAATGGTCATTTTACATAAAGTAAAATAAAAAGTTTGATTTAAAGTCTCATTATAGGCAAATGGGGTCTAGATATAGCCTTGTCCAATTTAAAATTATGGACTAGTTACATATTAAACCATCAAAATTAACGCGAAAGTAAATGATGTCGTACTATTTAAAAAATATATGTCGTACTAACTAAAGATCGAACGAATTCTAAAAACGTTTAGTTTTTTAATCATTTAAACTCTCAGTCTAGTAAAATTAGAAATTGAACGGCAAATGGCAAATAAAAGAAAAAAATAATTGAATATTTTATTTTCTAAGGTTTAAATGGAGGAGAACTGTTTGAAATTCTTGTTGAAGTCGATTTTGTTTTTTAGCGGTAAAAAAGGGTGAAGCTATTATGTGATCAAATATATTACTTCCTCCATAATTCAAACTCTCTAATACACTTGTCACTTGCTTATACAAGTTACCCTCATTTTACTTTCTAATTTATAGTTAGATGAGATTAACCAAATACAAACCCTTTTCTAGCAGTAACACATCATTAGCCCAAATTTAATCTAACATATATAATTTTACACTATAAATTAAACCCTGAAACAAAAAACTTAAATTTTGTCAAAAATTAATCATGGAAAAGGAAAAAATTCAAACCAAACCGGTGAACAATACTCAATCAACGAACAAAGTAATTTAATCTTATGTTTACGTTTTATATTAATGTAACTAGAAAATTCGCGTTTGAAATAACTTTTTTAGAAGAATTCTCGATTTCTGTTGTTTTTAGCGACAAACAACTCAGTCTGAGGTGTCTCGGAATTAAGTGCTTTAAATTAAAAAAAACGACACCTGATTCTGAGATACCATCTCGGAATCATGTGTTTTGTTTTTTAAATAATTGCACCTAATTCCGAGATGCCATCTTAGAATTAGGTGCATTTCGTCTGTTTTTATTAAAAATTGTGGATTTTTATGGTGTTACAGACTCTAGGTTGCTCCAAATGTTCATCGAATTACAAGAAATCGTTCGTTTTGTTCATCGAGTTCATGTAACTCGTTAAACGAATCAAGGAATACGGTAGTTAAAAAACGAAAAAAAAATATTACCTTTCTTCGAAATCGATAGGGGATGTTGAGAAGCTGTTCGAATGAGAGATAATATACTTTTCAATTTTATAGAATTATAGCTAGGGTTCGGTGTGAAGTCGAAATCAGTGTTGGGGTTAGGGTTCGAAAGATTGTAATTTCTACGTTGAAAGGTTGAAGTGGTGTTAGGAATTGAAGGCTTATTATTTATAAGTGGAAAGGTTGAGAGGCTGAAGTGGTGTTAGAAATGGAAGGCTTATTATTTATAGGTGGATTTTTTGTTCGAATGAGGGTTACGGTTGGGTCGGAGAAATTAATGATGTTGGTAGGAAAAGGGTTAGGGTTGGGTCGGAGAAATTAATGATGTTGGTAGGAAGGCTGGTGTTAGGTGGAAAAATAACTGAGTAGTTAATGAACGTTTAAATAAATAGTGTTTGTTCTAGGGCTGTCAAACGGATATTTTGGATACAGCTCCTTATATCCGAATCCGAAATCATTATTTGAATTTAGATTTTTAAAAAATAATAATATATGAATCTGTATCCGACAGATATTACCCTGTTACGAATAATATCTGAATCTGATTATCTGAATTTCCACTAAACTTTCTAACTATTAGGCTACTTTTATAGGCACCTTCGTAAAAATTCATATTCTCATTTTAGATGTGGGATAAGGCTAAGAAAAATATACTTATTTTGAAAAGCCGCCATATCTTTTATAAAAAGTTTGGTACCAATTATTTTCCACATTTTAGATGTGGGATAAGAGTCATAAGACCAAAAAATATATACCACTTGTTAAGAAAAGTCACCATGTGTTTTATAAACAGCTCGGTAGCAACTTTTTTTCAAACTTTAAATGTGGGATAAGATACGATTTTTAAAAAGGCAACTCTCCATATTTATGCCAACTTTGTTAGTAATTTGTTTTGCTTTTTATAAGGTGGGATAACTAAAAAAACATACTTAAATAAAAAATTATATTTATTTATTTACAAAATTTCAGATATCAGATATTTCGAATACGGATATGACTATATCCATATGCGCTATTTTCGGATATGAATTCGGATACAGATATCATCCGTTTTCTTTCGAATACGGATATTATCCGTTTTCTTTCAAATACGGATATTATCCAAAAAATTTCGAATTCGATGTCGGATATTTCGGTCGGATATCAGATTTTTTGGAATTTTTTAACAGTCCTAGTTTGGTAAAAAGCTAATGAAAATGCTATTTTGGTGAAGGAAGAGTTAATCTTGGTATTTCCTTTATGGAGAAAATATCAAGATGATTTTTTTTTGGATTTATGGAAAAAATAAAAAATGTTATGGGAGAAATAGTTTCACCCATAAAAAAAAGTTGATCTTAAAATTAGAATCCATACAAAAGTCAATAAAAAATAAAAATTGTAGTAAATTAAAATACTAACATTTTTTATTGTTTTTTTAAAATTTAAAATAATTTTGACAGTTAACAAATTAAATATTTTAAAATTGTTACTGTAACCCATCCCATTTATATTTATATAAAATAATTATTTAGTTATAAATTTTGATGCTGGATTCATTTCAAATCAAACCATACTTTTTCTTTTATCCGATCACCAATTTTACAATAACTACAAGACCCAATCTAAAAAGTCGGTATAATTAGAGGATCCACTGTTGAAAGCAGTTTTTTAGTATCATAAAAGTCTTGCAGTTGCCCCTCTACCATGTAGTGTTCACATCGACTAGAGAGAAAATAAAATCCTCGTTTTCTTTTCGCTCATCATCACCGTAGAAATCGTGAAACTATCTTTTGAATCGGCCGAGCTAAAGATCTGACTCAGTACTGAAGCGTATCCTGACGCAAGATAAAAATGGGAGCTGCAGGCTCGAAGCTCGAGAAAGCTCTCGGCGATCATTTCCCCGAAACTGAGCGCTACTTCGGGCTCGAAAATTTCGGTAACACTTGTTACTGCAACAGCGTTTTGCAGGTATACGCTTCTCTCGCTATTCTAATATCGATATAGATGATTTATGCGAATCGGGTTCCTTCCTTTTGTTCTGAATTGCACTTTCATTGTTTCATAAAGATTAAGATCTATTTGGAGTAGGATTAATGATTTCATTTTGTTTCGGATTGAAATCTTGTTTAATTTTGAGGTAGGGGTGTTTTTATGGCTGAATTTGGGACTTTAGTGCTTATCTCTAGGACTATGTTGGTTAAGTAAAGCCGTAAAGGGATGATTAGTTTGAATATTAAAACTATTGTGCCAGTTGCTTCTTACTTTAGATACCACTGGCTTGATCCTGTTTATAGTAAGCTAAAGAACATGGAGTCTTGAACATTGTCATGAATCCTCTGAATACGATACAGACAAGTTTGTACCATGTGCGAGATCAACTTGGTGCCCGAGCCTTTACTTAGGATCAAAACACTGGATCTAACCAATTTGCGTGGAAACTTTCAATGGTAAATCATTTCGATACCTGAAAATATGAGAAAGATGAGAAAGAAAAAATGATCAAAGAATCACCTTCAAAGCATGTGGTCTAGATCAAAGTTTGATTTTTTTTTTGGCAATCACTGAAATTATGAATAAAAAGAAGTTTGATAATATAGCAGATATGCAAGTTGTGTCACAAAAAGAAATTCCAAACTTAGCTGTTAATGAAAAGAGAGAAAGGAAATGTGTTGAGTTGAGTGTTAGGGAGCTTACTTATCTTGTTAAGCTGGAGCTATTTGATTGTGTCACTCTTGATACGTAAAGATATTTTCTCATAAGGTGTTGATGTCGATATTAATGGTCTTAGTCCATAACTTAATTTATATTTCCTTATGCAGGCACTCTATTTTTGTGTCCCATTTCGTGATCAGTTGCTCAAATATTTTGCAAATAGTAAAAGTATCGGGGATGCTGAAGAGAATCTGCTAACATGCTTGGCCGACTTATTCACACAGGTGTTCTCGAATAATATTTGTTCCAGTGCTCTAATTAATATTTGCTAAAAAAGTTTAATTTTAGAGTTGTATACATATCACTATTAATTAATGATAGATCCCTTACTTAATCATACATATTTATTGGTGTTGTGACAAGAATTTTCCGCTATCATTTTGGAATCCTTGTCTGGTGATTATCATACATATTTATTGGTGTTGTGACAAGGATTTTCCGCTATCATTTTGGAATCCTTGTCTGGTGATTATAACGAAAAATGGGCCTGCGTTTTTACTTTATTAATTGCGACAGCATGACTCTTTTACTCTTTACTTTTGCCATCTTATTATTTTTTGTCTTCACTCTGACTGGTGTGTTGCCTTCTATTGCTGTTTACCTACCAGTTCCTAGTTTATTTCATTACAAATAAGAAATTCCAATAAACAAGTCTTTGCATGTAATGCGAGATGGCACTATATATGTTACCCTATTGACTTTTGATTTCTCTTACGTGCGAATATAAGCTCTCCTGCGACTCGCCAGCCGATTTCTGTCACAAAAGTTATTAGATTGGTTATTTATAATTTCATCTTGGAAGCTTCTAAATTTAAGTTGGAAAGTAATAGTAGAAAGTCAAAATGCTTCCTCTGTGTTTTCCCAAGGGGTTGAAATTTGTTTTACCCTTAAATATTTCCCAGATATGAAACTCAATGTTTAACCTGAATATTTCCCAAGGATTTAAAATTTGATTCACTCTCTGTATTACTTCAAGTCTACGATATTTAAAGACGTATCTTTGAAGCGAGAAATTCTACGACTTCTGAATTATAAAAGTCAAAAGAGTTTTGTTCTTGCACTTCATCCTTTTCTTATTATCATTCCGTACTCTATATTTGTCAAACTGCTACGTTTAGTGATTCATTCGAGCACTGTTAATATTCGAGATCAACTCAAAGAAACCCTTACATTTCAATCTTTCATCATCTTTCGCCTAAAAGAATATCCGTGCCATGGGTTTGTTTTAACTGTGAGCCAATTGTTGCATTTTTTTAGATAAATTCGCAGAAGAGGAAAACTGGTGTTATCGCTCCGAAGCGTTTTGTACAGAGGGTGAAGAAAGAAAATGAGCTTTTCCGTAGTTATATGCATCAGGTACCGGTTTTCTAATAAATGATCAATTAAGGTTTTCTCTAGGAAGTAATGATAGAAATACATTGGCAAAGTGATGGTGGTAGCCTTAATGATAATGAGGAAGACTTTAATTTTGACTGTTTGGAGGGGCTTAATAATAAACTTTATGAGTGTCATCTTGGTGATTATATAAATAAATTCAGAAATGCTGTATGGATACCATAGGATTCAGATATTTTTATTTTATTTTTTATTTTTACCCCCGACCTCCTAGTATCTTCACTGTTTGTTGGAGAATACCTGGGCGTTGCTCTTTTGAATGCTTATTTGTGGCCTCTTTAGGAATTTCCTTGAAGTCTTCAATTCTTCTAGCAGTCACAGAAAATATAATATTTTTACTTAATGCAAGATATATGATTGTGGATGTAAAGTGAAATTAAGACATACTTCTTGTCATTGCAGAAAAAAAAAACTGTGATGTTGTATAGCAACATAGCTGCCTACTTGCGTATTTTGCTTAGTGTATCATGCTAAATGTCCCTCTTTTAAATGGCTGCTCTGTAATCCCATTTAATAACCGGCTCCTCCAACATAGAAGAAGGAAACAGTCGCTAAATATAAATCTATTTTCTTTACTTCTGTGCAGGACGCGCATGAATTCTTGAATTTTTTGCTGAATGAACTTGTTGACATATTGGAGGGCCAAGCTGCAAAAAATGATCATGAAACCTCCCCGCAGGCCGAAAAGACTGCAAATGGTATGCATAAAGAGCCTCTGGTTACATGGGTGCACACAAGTTTTCAGGTGATTTTAACCTCATATTCACATTATCTGAGCATTAGCATCAATATTGATGTTTGTTTCATGGTACAGCCTTGTGTATCTTTTGGCTCTTATAGCTTAATTACAGTTTGCGTTCAATTGTGTTGCTGATGTCATTTTTACTTTGTACAACTTGCATATGTAGAAATTGCATTTTTCATTGTTTAACCATGCGTGTACGGTCTCGTGAATTTTAAAATTTTGTATGGATATACGATACAGGGAATACTTACCAATGAAACCAGGTGTTTGCGATGCGAAACTGTGACAGAGAGAGATGAAACTTTTCTAGATCTGAGCCTTGACATTGAACAAAACAGCTCGATAACAAGTTGTTTGAAAAACTTTAGCTCCACTGAGACTTTGAACGCGGAGGACAAATTTTTCTGTGACAAGTGCTGTAGGTACGTGGCTGTATATACTTGCATGTTTTTTTCATAATTTGGAATCTTACCTAGTGGTAACTCTTCATGTACCTAAACCTCTCTGCCTGAATTTGTTGTTCTGTTGATCTAAAAAATGCATGAGAATGATTACTCCATTTATATAGACGAGGATGACGAGCATAAAATACTTGTTAAAGTTATCTACTAACGGCAGCTTTATCCATAACTGGAGAATGTGAACTGAACCGATCCTGTGGGGCAGGTTGTAGTATTTTTTATTACTACCGGTTCGGGTATTGATTTTCTTGCTTTGATGGGTATCCAACCCAGACCATTCCAGTATTGGTTTTCTAGCAAACTGCAGGATCCGATCCATACCATACCACCCCAAATTGGTTTATGTCGGTACAATTGAGATTTTATGTTTTATTTTTTATTACAATTTACATTAATATATGTTAAAATAAGGCTGTTCAAGTTCCGGGCCGACAGTGGACGGGTAATTAGACATCTGGTACTAGATGATAGGTTGTTTGGTGGAGGATATTGTGCGGGTAATTTGGTTGGTATTAGATGATAATGCTGTTTGGTGGAGGGTATTTTGAGAGTAATGTCGTCGGTATTAGATGAGCTCATTGGGTTCGGATACGAATTATTAAATTAAGTACCTGCTAGGTTTGATTCAGGTTCGAGTAGAATTTGATAGCAGGGTGAGTAGTGACTTTACACATTCCCAGTCCTGACCACGCCTGTCACCATCTCTAATATTACCGGGTTTAATATTTTAGACTCTAAACTAACTTCCACAATTCAAAAACTTCAATACAATAATATAATTCAAGAAACTATTTAATGGTGTGATTCGGCGTTCAACCTGCTATTTTGTAGTTACGAAATTCACTTTATATGGCATTGCTAGATAAAAAGGTTGATGACATGGTGCGGTTAGGATGAGTTAAATAACAAAGTTGTGATACCTTTGCAGTCTGCAGGAAGCACAGAAGAGGATGAAGATAAAGAAGCCTCCTCAAATCTTGGTTATCCATTTAAAGCGGTTCAAATACATAGAGCAGCTGGGGCGGTACAAGAAGCTATCTTATAGAGTGGTTTTCCCCCTCGAGTTAAAGTTGAGCAACACTGTAGAAGACTCGGATATCGAGTACTCTCTTTTCGCCGTAGTTGTCCATGTCGGTAGTGGGCCTAACCACGGTCACTATGTCAGCCTGGTGAAAAGCCATAACCATTGGTTGTATTTTGATGACGAAAACGTTGACATCATTGATGAATCTGCAGTGCAGACGTTTTTTGGGTCAGCACAGGATTATTCGAGTAATACAGACCATGGGTACATTTTGTTCTATGAGAGTAGTAACTGTTGAAAGAAGCTTTTAGTAATAACAGTTAGCCGGAGACTTTAAGATACCAATGAAATGAAGCATATTCTGACGACAATATATGATAATGTATACTTTGTATAGACAAGATGTTTTCGTCAAGAGTTAAATTTGACTTGAATTTTGTTTCTTTATATACATACATATATAATATTTCCAATAATCAAGAGTTAAATTTGACTTGAATTTTGTTTCTTTATGTACATATATAATATTTCAAATATTTCTGTTTTTACAATCAAAGCTCAGTTAAGTTTTGTATTAATTAGAAAAATGTCTCGATGGATCTTCAATATCAATATAACAAAATTCAAGTTTTTTGATAGAAAATAGAAATTAGTGAGGTGATAAATTCTGAATTAAGAAAAAAATGGGTAAGAACTAAGCATAACTTTCAAGATGTTTTAGATTACATATATTCTATTTTGTTGTATTGCTGTATAGACATAATAAGATCATGTCAAGTTTATGTACTATGCGGTTTAGGCATGACTGCATTGACAACAAGGTAATCTCATCTTTACTATGGTTTGGCTAATTATTTCTACACCCACCTCCACCCAAAAAAATGTTCTTTATAGCACAAAAAATATTGCTAAATGAGTTTCATTTTCCGCACTTGCTTCCTCAATTATTTTCCCTCACTCTCAGATATTATATTCAAAAAATTAGTTTCATAAATTATTCGATCAAAAAATTTGAAAAATAAAAAATCATAATTTTTATTAAGACATTTCGTGTTTTTTTTCTTTATATATATGTATGTTTTTTATTTAAAACATGGTAAGTTTTAGAGGATCACGATTATTATGAAATGTATATAAGCGTTGTTAAAATGTATATGGACTTTAATAATTGTTTGGGTTAGGGTTTTTCGGATTTATTTTCTGTCACACTTGATTTATATACATTATAATTGTAATTATAGGATGGGATATGTGATAATGTTTTTACCATATACACAGTTGATTTATATACATTATAATTGTAATTATAGGATGGGATATGTGATAATGTTTTTACCGTATACACAGAAGGAAGATATAAGAGACACATTCACAATTCTCTAAGCATTGTTTGAGAGCCATCTTAACATGGTATCAAGTCTTTAAAATCATAGCCACTATAAATGAAAACCCTAATATTCAAAAACTCTCTTGCACCGACGTGTTTCCGGCATATCCTTCATCAGTCGACGTGTTTCCGGCATAGCCTTCTTCAGCCGACGTGTTTCCGACATAGTTTTCTTCAGCCGACGTGTTTCTGGTCTTTGTTCTATTGAGACCGATCTATTTTCGGTATTGTTCCTCTTGCGTCGGCGTATTACTTGTGTAGTTTTGTTTGGTTTCTCATCACCGACGTTTTTCCGATAGTTTTCATGGCAGACGAAATGCATTATGTTATGAACCAGACAACCCATTCGGCGTCATGTGATGCGGCCAAGCTTTCGCAAAATTGATCTGACTTTTCATATTATCTTGGTACCATTGATAATCCTCGTAATATTATTTCCACTGTTAAAGTTGATGGCTCTAATTATCAGGTTTGGTCTCGTTCTCTGCGTTTATCTCTGAAAGGTACGAGGAAGTTTGGTTTTTTGGATGGAAGTATTATGAAACGGGTGGATAGCGTGGCAGAAAGTAAACTCTAGCCCATATAAAGACTCATATTAAATAGCCCATATACGTTTTAACACAATTCATATACATTTGATTCTAATCTTGACACTCTAACAACCCCTCAACTTGGAGCGTGAAGATTATGAATGCCCAATTTGCTAAGCAAAAATTCAAACTGCTGCTTGGCTTTTGCAACTTTTCTTCATCCTTAAGTTGAACGCCGCAAAACATCCCACAAATGTTTAACCTCCTCAAAATACGAAACATACAATACTTCTATCCCAAAAGCCAAGCTTCCTCTTACCTTTCAGAGATAAACGCAGAGAATGAGACCAAGTTTGATAACTAGAGCAATCAAATTTATCGGTGGAAATAATATTAACATGATTATCATTGGAACCAAGATAATAGGGGGAAGTCGGATCAATTTTACGAAACCCAACTGCCGCATCACATGACACAGAAGGGGTTGTCTGGTTCACCGTGCAATTCGTCTGCCATGAAAAGTACCGGAAAAACGGCGGTAATGAGAAAACAAACAAAACTACACGGTAATACGTCGGCACAAGGGGAACAAGACCAAAAATACATCGGTATCAGGAGAACAAAGGTCGGATAAAGGTCGGTTGATGAAAGATATGTCGGAAACACGTCGGCTGATGAAGGCTATGCCGGAAACACGTCGGCGCAAGAGGAAAATTTTGGAGGATATGGTTTTATTTTACTATGGTTGGGGCTTTAGAGGCTCTGGCTCTTATACCATCGCTGGAAATTCACCATATTCATTCCGCTTTATTCCATTATTAATGAGATCAAATTTAAGAGGGATGTTGTCCGATACTTGGTCCAGAATTCCAAATTTGCTAATATTGAAAAAGAATAGAGCGTATATAAATGTATATCCACCTCAACTAGCAAAAGGCCTTTTGGGAGTGTATCAAAGATAAATCTATGCGGGTATTATCCAAAAGAAAGGTGTTATCGCTCTGGTTCAGTGGACCCCTAAGTTTTCGGTTCTGTTCAGTCCGGTCTGATTTGAATCCAAATTTGGTGCGATCCCGGTTTGGTCCGGTTTCGGTCAGGTCCGGTCCACTTTTCAAAAATAAATTTAATTAGAATTTAATTTTCAATTTTGTAAATAAATAAATAACATAAAAATTAAAGTTTAGAAATTAATATTTGATTTTTATTAGATATTGGTAATTAACTATTAATTTTGACAATACAATATATAAAAATATAAAAATATACATAATAATAATAATAAATTAATCGGGTCTAACAATTTTATTGGTTCGATTTCTTATCGATTCTATCGGTCTATCAATTTTATCGTTTCGATTCTGATCTATCGGTTTACCGGTTTTATTTATACGATTCTACGAATTTATCGGTTTCATCCATTCGTTTCCAAACCGATTTTGTTGTTTCAATTATTTATCGGTTTTGGTTTTTAAAATAAAATCACGAAACAAATGATTAAGGTTCGGTCCAATTCTCGATCGGGTTTGGCTAAATTAGGGCCCTTGATGATAACCATACCCAAAAAATTTCAGCCGTCTTTTATTCCGCCGGTTGAGACCCTCTCAACCGGCGGGGAAGCTTATCCCGGCGGGTGAAACAGCTTTTCCGCCGGGTGAGAGGGTCTCAACCGGCGGTTGAGATGAGTTCAACCGCCGGGGTAAGGGTAAAATTGTAAAACTTCAAAAACGCTTGTTTTTTTGGGGCTGGTTAACATATTTTGGACCCGAATTTAGCCGAACCCTTCTCGATCAAATTCTTATCGCTTTGGTTCAACTAGACAATTGACAGCCCTAATCCCAGTCGAACTATCTTGCTATTAGCATAGAAGACCCGTTCCCCACTTACGTATCTATTCCAACAGTCTTCTTTGTTTGAGATAGGTTACTCCTCACATTCATACATACATTGAGTTATCTAATTAACGGGTTCTCCAATATTATAAAAGATAGAGCAAAATCGATCATTTTTAACCTAGCTACTTTCCATCTTATACTTTGGCCTTCCACGTCAACCTCTACGCAGAGTAAAAGATCCCCTTAGAACATACTTTTTTGGATCTCCAATTATAGCCTAACAGAATTAACCATAAAATAACTACTATATGGATTATACAGAGAGAAGCAAAACTGTAAAGCCAAATATATAATTGTTTTGTATATAATTAATTGTTTTTGCAGTAAATAAACTATTAAAATGCACTAACGAAACTACCCAGTTCTGTAACAGACAGTTTTGCTTCTCCGTATACAATTATTAAACAAATATATACATGGTTGAGTATAATGAATTATAATAACAGCTATGTTATTTCATTTAGTTTCGTGAACAAACACTGTACAAATAGTTGATGAATAAACTATTAGGTAAATAAGTACTCTATATAATTTATTTAGTAGTGTTTTTCATCGTTAAGTCTTTTAAACTATAATCGGAGATCCGGAAAACAGGATTCAAGTAGATGTTTTAAAATTTCACAAAAAATTTCATTGTAGCGATAATTTAACTTTGTTTACGACCATTTTGGTTTTTAAAATGCATGGTTAAGGCGGTAGAAAGAGAAAGTCCAGATACAAAGTTTTTTCGCACAAGTACGAAAAGACAAAGATTTTGCTGCTAAACAAAAATTATAAACAAAAATTAAAGATAATGCAGGAAGTTGGCTAGATTTAGAGAATGAGGTTCGGGAGTGCATTTTAATAATTATTAATAATTAGTTGCGATGTTAAAAAATTTAGATTCAAACCTTAAAATGTAAGTTCGTTTTAAGAGAAAAGGCTATAAAATTTACATAAATAATCAAAAATACAATCCTATTGG
The DNA here is from genome assembly GCA_036936605.1 of Limnanthes douglasii subsp. nivea. Classification (NCBI taxonomy): domain Eukaryota; kingdom Viridiplantae; phylum Streptophyta; class Magnoliopsida; order Brassicales; family Limnanthaceae; genus Limnanthes; species Limnanthes douglasii. The sequence continues at coordinate 168,135,451 of JAUPFV010000005.1, read as the reverse complement.
TTAGAGTAAATATTTTGACGGTACATATAAAATACAAATAATACCGCAAACTCGATAACTGAGGATTGTAAATTTGTAATTCACTAAAATTGATTTGGTTTTTTTAATTAAAATGCGTTGGATTATTGGATGGGTTGGGTTGGATTATTGAGTGGATTGTGTTATTACGTGGGTTAGATCAGGTTATTGTGTGAGTTGAGTTATTAAGTGGGGGAAGATTGGATAATAAAACTATTTAAATAATAAATATTAATTTTTTAATTAGTTACTGATATCGAAGTAGAAATTTAAGGACTAAATTGTAAATAATGTAAGTTTAGGAGAACAATTGTAACTATGTAACATTATTGAGGACTAAGGGTAATTTACCCTCTTTTGTGTAACCGTTTTCAGAATAAGTCTAAGTCTTTGCGCCTCTGTATAAAGGGCAAGGATGGACTAATAAAAGGGTTGAACACTTTTCTAGTTTACTCAATTGTACTCAGACTTTCTCTCTCTAAAAACTCTATCTCTATTTCTCTCTCTAAAACTCACATATAACTTCTTCCTAAGACAATATTCTTAATATCTGAACTCACCAAATTGGAAATTTCACTGGGGACATAATTAAGAATCAGTGACTTGTTTGTTCGAATTTTTATACAATCTTCTTGTTTTCTCGTTGGAATCTCAGATAATTAAACCCGACAACAATCCATCTCTTCGATCAGCGATGGAAACTTTAAAAGATGACTTGCAAAGAAATGAAAACATGTTGGATGGATCAACTCCGATCCAAACTCAATCAGACATTGAGATGCGTATGAATCAGTTTTTAGAAAAAATAAATGTGCTAAATGAAAAATATGAACAACGAGAACAAGAAATCCACTCGGCGAAGCTCAAATCCGAGGTGAGACAAAAGAATGAAAAGATTGATATGGGAGATCAATTTGATCGATCATGTGCTGATCGGCGAGCTAAAAGTGAACATAAAAAAACGCGCTTCGAATCTCCTAAAGAGCGATATTCGTCTCGCAAAGGGAAAAAAGACAAGCAAAAGTATGTAACCTCTAGTGATGAAGAGGTAGAAAGCTCTGCTTCAGGCTTTAAAATATATAGGAGTTCTTCAAAAGAGGAACCTGACAGAGAACAGTCGAGGAAGCATAAAAAGGAATACAAATCTAAAAGGGACAATGTTCCTTGTTCTACTTGGTGTGAAGGGAACATTTCGAATCAGTATGCTGAGACTGATCAATTTCTATATGCAGTAATGAGAACCGATGATCAGTTTTTGCAAGCTGTCGATTGGAGAAACTCTCTATTGACGAGTGAAATTCGATCTATAACGCTTCCGAAGCATTTTGACATTGTTAAAGTGGAAAAGTTCGATGGGATGCAAGATCCCGATGACCACATCGAACAATTTAAAAACTACATGATGAACTTTGAAGATGACGACCAATTGGTGTGTCGTGCATTTTCGCAGACTTTTAAAGAAACAAATTTAAAGTGTTACAATCGGATGCTGAGGGGATCCATCTCAGATTTTAGGGATTTTTACACTACTTTTCGAAGGCAGTTTGTGGGGAGTAAAGAAATGAGAGCGAATGGAGATATTATTATCTAGTGCAAGCAAGCACCTAGGGAGAAATTGAAGGATTATACGAAGAGGTTCGTTTTTATTAAAGCAAGCTTGGACAATTGCGAAGAGAATGTGGCGATGGCAGCTTTTCGCCAATGACTATTGCCAGGGGATCTGGCCAATAAAACTACAAAGAGAAGAGCTTTAATTTTTGGGGCCTTGATGGCTCAAGTTGAGGATCAGATTAAGGTCGAGGAGTCAACTAGAGTCCAATGAGGACCGGTTAGCACTCCAAAGAATTCGAGTTAGGTGGCCAATAACCAAGGGCAACCCTTGAATGGAAATGGTAATCAACAGACAAAACAGAAGAACAACAACTTGCCACCTCGAACTGGTTGGTATTCAAATCATGCTCCATCTTATAACTATAACAAACCAAGGCCAAATCAATGGTTAGGACAGAATATTATGTTGATTTGACAAAGAATATGGCTGTGATTTTTTATAACAACAAGAGCTTCGTAAATTTTAGGAAGCCCACTCCAATAAGTAGGCCAAGGGAGGAAACGAAGAACAAATACTGCAGGTATCATGAAGATATTAGGCATGATACCAATGATTGTATTTCTCTGAAAAAGGAGGTTCAGACTTTGAACGAAAATGGGAAGCTCTTGACTTATGTGAAGTCAGGGGAGCGGTTCGAAAAACGCAGCGTCATTTTCAAAAGCTAATCCAACTATGCCAGCTGAGAATTTGATGATTTTAGATTCGAAGGTTGAAGTATTTGATGCTTCTTCGGAATATGTAGGGAAGGATCCGAACAACTTGTTTTTTTATAGCAGTTGAAGAGCCAATAGAAAAGGGGCATGTGCGAGATTTATGCAAAAAATTTGAGTCATTAGCCATTCTTGGAGGCGATTCGATGACTGGTAATTCTGATAGCTCGAGGAAGAGACATGTTGTCAATCTAACAACTCAAATTAAAGGGAAAATATCCATACATTTGCATGGAAAAAGGTTATTCCTTTCATTTTATTCGATGAAGATAATCTGCGAGGAACAGCAGGGCCACATAAAGATGCACTGATTATTGGGGTAGAGGTGGCTGGCGTCGAAATTCGACGTGTGCTTATTGACACTGACAGTTCTGCTAATGTCTTTTTTAAATCAACCTATGATAGAATGACAAATCCACCTCGAATTTCTCAAATAGATGAGACAATTATAGGATTTACAGGTGTAACAACTCGTGTGGTTGGGGAATTCGAGGGAGAAGTAAGTTTGGGAAAAAGACCATTCAAGAAGAAGGTCCATGTGCTTTTTGTGGTGGTGGACTGCCAAGGTCACAACTTTCTAGAATGTATGGGGTTGTATCAACGGTTCACCAATGTTTCAAGTATGTGGTTGAAGATCGAGTTGGGGTCGTTCGAGGTGACCAGAAGGTAGCTAGAGAATGTTATGCCACTGCACTTTGGATCCGGGGATCCATCAATAGGGATTTGATGCATGAATAGCAGTCAGAGGGGTTGAACTCGGATTTAGAAGAAAGATTTGACGATCAGAGGGAATCTCCAGGGTCTTTAACGGTAAGTGAAGAAATTGAGGAGTTTACTTTTTCGGAAGGAAGAGTGCTTCGAATCAGAACCCTATTTACCCAACTTTTACCTCAACAACTGCTAGAGTTTTAATCTGTTAATTTGGATGTTTTCTTTTGGAAGATAGAGGATGTAACATGAGTACCAATCAAGGTGATTCGCCATAGCTTGGCTATTGATCCGAAGGTGAAGCCAGTGATTCAGAAAAGAATGACATTCTGGTTAAAAAAAGCAGAAGCCATTGTTTCTGAGGCGGACCGGTTGTCCAGGGTCGAACATATAAGGGAGTCAAAATATTCTTTGTGGACGGTAAATCCAGTAGAATGTGAAATGGAGAATGTGTGTGGATTTTACAGACTTGAATCGAGCCTGTCCTAAATATCCATTTCATGTTCCTCGAATAGAATAGTTGATTGATTCTACCTCAGGAAATAAAATATTAACATTCATGGATGTTTTTGCATGATATAATCAAATTCAAATGGATCCAAAAGATCAAGAACGTACGACATTCATTACTGATAGAGGGTTACACTTCTATAGGGTTACGCCCTTTGGATTAAAAAATACTGGAGCCACTTATCAAAGATTGATGAATAAATATTTTGCCACTCAGATCGGAAGAAATATAGAGGTATATATAGACGATATGGTGGAAAAAAGTTTAAAGTATGATGTGTATCTTGCTGAATTTAAGGGCAATCAGGTTAAAGCTGAATCCTGAAAAATGTACCTTCAAGGTTTGGTGAGGGAAGTTTTTGGGTTTTGTTATCAGTGAAAAAGGAATAGAGGCTGACCTAGAACAATTAAAATCCCTGATAACAATGAATTCACCTCGGTCTATTAAAGATGTGCAAATTATGACTGGAAGGTTAGCAGTATTTAACCAATTTATTTCTAGATTTTCTGACAAATGCTTTCCTTTTTTCAAGTTTTACGAGGACCAAGCAGATTTGAATGAACATCGAAATGTGAGGCAACATTCACAACTATAAAAAAAATTATTATCATCACCAGAAATATTTCCAAAACCTTAAAATGAAAAGAAACTTTTTTTATACATTGCAGTATCGGATTTTGCACTAAGCACGGTGTTTTATCAGTGGAGGTTCAGGTATTCCGAAGCCAGTGTACTACATTAGTAAAAGTTTAGTGGTAGCAGAAAAGAGGTATTTAAAAGCTGGAAAAGTTGGCATTAGCATTGGTGATTGCTTCTAGGAAAATGTGCCCCTATTTTCAGGCTCACACTATTGAAGTCCAAACTTCATTCCCCTTGAAAAAACTTTTACATCGACCTGACATTTCGGGGAAAATGACTAAGTGATCAGTAGAATTGGGGGATTATGATATTTTGTTCACACCTCGAACTGCAATTAAAGCACAAGCATTTGCAGATTGTTTTGTTGAATTCTACTCAAGCAGATCGGATGTGGAAGAAAATACGGATGTTGCAACAGTGAGTTCGAGGTGGATCATTCGAACAGATAGAGGGTCTAGTATTTCAAGGTGCAGTTTTGGGGTTCAATTAATAGCTCCAACTGGTGAAACAATGATTCAATCTATTAAATTTGGTTTTCACGCTTCAAACAATGAGGCTGAATATGAAGGTGTTGTGGCAGGTTTAACTATTGGTAAAAATTTGTGGAGCAGCTTTAGTACACTTGGAAACAGATTCTCAGTTGTTAGCAAATCAGGTATCTGGATTTTTCAAAGCAAGAAAGGATCGTTTGATTTTATATCTTCAGGAACTTCAAAATTTAATACTTCTCTTTGATAATGTTGTTGAATATATTGGTCGATGGAGTAACATGGTGGCTGATTCTTTAGAAAATATTGCTTATAAGGAGGAATATCCTTGGATTTTGCTACAAGAAAATCTTCAATTGTTACTCAATCTAGTCAGTGCGAATGTGTAGAGGAGTTCTTTGTCACATCTGAGGTTATGCGAAGCGGTTGGCGAGCAGATATTCTCAATTTTTTTACTCAAGGAACATTACCAGAAGATACGAGGTTGGCCAAAAAATTGAGAGGTAAAACCTTTGGATATATAGTGTTAGATGGAATATTGTATAAAAAGGCATTGAGCATACCATTATTACGATGTATAGGCAAGCATGAATCACAGGAGGTGTTATCAGAATTGCATGATGGTGAAGGGTCAGCTCATTGCGGGTTTAAAGCTCTATCACGACGAGTTTTACTTGCAGGATTCTATTGGCCTACAATCATGAATGATGTTAAGAATTTATTTTGAAGTTGTGATATTTGTCAAATATTTTCTAATGTTATTCATAGGCCAACAGTGCCACTTATATCTATAATCGAGGCTATACCATTTGATAGATGGTGGATTGATCTAGTGGGGCCTTTGCCAATGGCTTCTGGAGGAAGGCAAATGATAATTGTAGGAGTGGATTATTTTACAAAAATAGGCCAAGGAAGAACCACTATCAGGAACACAGGCAAAAGATATGATCAAGTTTATTGTAAATAGTATTTGTTGTCGTTTTGGCGTGCCTCGGATAATTACGACAGATAATGACCCTCAATTTAATAATAAAGAGATGGCTTCATTTTGCACATCGAAAATAAATCAGCAATGTTTTTCGACGCATTTTCATCCTCAAGCTAATGGACAATTTGAGGTGACAAAGAGAACAATTTTAGATGGCTTGAAGAAAGTTTTGACATGAGCAACAGGAAAATGGCCAAATTATTTACAAGAGATGCTTTGGGCTTATCGGACAACTCCTAGAGAAGCTACAAAAAAAAACTCTTTTTGTTTGAGCATGTGGAATGGATACAGTCATCCCCATAGAATCTACGATGTCATCTTTTAGGATAAATCAATATTCTTGAAAGATCCAATGATGAAGTTAAAGGGGCGAATATATAGTTAATTGAGGAGAAAAGAGTTCGAGCTTATTTGAATATAATCTACTATCAAACTCTTATGAGGAATATATATGATTCGAAGGTGAAAATAAGGGAATTTAAAGAAGGTGATAAGGTGTTGAGAAAAGTGTTCTTACGTACAAAGGAGAAAAGCCTTGGAAAAATGGCTCCGAATTGGGAGGGGCCTTATATGGTTGTTGAGAGGATAAAGCCAGAGTTTTATCGTCTTTGTGATTTTGAAAGGAGGATGCTTCAACACCCATGGAATATACAACATTTGAAGCTTTATTGGGAATAGATTTTTCTATGTATTTTGGATTTTTTATTATTGAATGACGCACTCTTTCCTACCCTGTTGGCCCAAGAAGGCTTTAACGAGGCACTATGTACATATTCAATATTATCAATAAAATGCATTTTTGGCCAATGGTTGTTTACAAGTGTTTATTAAAAACAATCTTAACAACTTATCAAAGACTGATCATCTTTGAGGTTGGTTAAGAGTAGAACGTTCTGAAGTGTTTATTACACTTTTCGAAAAACAACCATTTTCAAATTACTATGTTCAATGAACACATTGTGATTTTGCGAAGTGTAACTTTCAATAATGCACTGTATTTTTTCGAAGTGCAACGTTCAATAATGCACTGTATTTTTTAAAAGTGTGACGTTCACCAGACATGCCATGATTTTTTAAAGTGTAACGTTCGCTAACTACATTGAGGTATTCAAAGTGGTATATTTATAATTTGTAGTGTGACTTTCGAAGTGTTTTATCACATTGAATAAGTTATATTTAAAAAGTTATCAAATCTATTTTAGGATTGTTAACATCGAATAATTTATGAAGATGATAAAAACGAAAAATAAGCAAAACATTTATCAATTAGATTAATTTTTCGAAGTACAATAAGCAGGTTTCCAATTTGACAAGTATAGAAAAGGATATGTTTAAAGAGCAATAAAGTTATTCAGATGACTCATCCTCCTCGGATGATTCCTCCTCTGATGATGATGAGTCAGGGATATGATCGAAGGCTTCACTTGGACGCTTTTTTTATGTGAATGTCGTTCCAAAAACTTGAGAGGGACAAACAATTTCTAAAGACGCTTCGACGGTCGTTGTTCTCCCGAAGTGGTGCATACGAGTCTGAATGTCTTGGAGAACAGGATCGTCTTCTCCAGCAAGCTTTTTTAACTCGTTGAAATTGATGAAGTTGTCAGGGTCGAAGTGGTCGGTGTTTTGATTCCCATCATCAATATTATCTTCAATAATGATCAGAACATCATTATTGGTTGTTTGCTCTTCGAGTGGAAGATCTTGCTGATTTTCAGTAATTGTGACTTCTTCCTTATCGGCTAAAGCATATTAAGTGATTTTGAACTGATTCTTTTTCTTTCCATGAGGACTTCTGGAAGTTTTATTTTTTGAAGAAGAAGGTTATCTTTCTTCTTCGATTGGTGAAAGATTTTTCTCTCCTGTTTTTATCTTGCGAGGTTTAGGTTTTGGTTGAGTAAAAAAGCTAGCACCAGATGTGTTAGTTGCCTTTTTATTCTTCTTTTCGGTTGTTGCCTTTTCTTTTTTCTTCTGAGGCAAGTGACTTTCCACTTTGTTGCGGATAGGGAGGGATACCTTGCAGTCAGGTTGAACTAACCTTTTACAGGCATGGTGAGGATTATACTCGCTCATTAAATTTCAAGAAGGCAAGGCTCCCGCTGTGATTGGAAAGAGATGGTTATTGAGAAAGTTGATCAGTTTGAAGGCAGTGTGGAAAGCATTGTTCCATTCTTTTTCAGCCCAAGCAGCAAGCTTCTTGGAAATATCCTTGGCTGTTGGCCGACGAATAGTATATTGCCTCGAAATTGCTGAAATAATTATACAAATAATTAATAAACGAGGAAGACGAGGAAGACAACGGAGATTCGAAGTACTTACGATCGCTTCTCCATATGGGATTTAGTTTTGATGGGTTCGCTTTGGAAATTTCCTTGCCATTCTCCCATGTTCCATAGATAAAAATGAACTTTTGTTTCCAAAGTTTATCTGTCTCCAAAAAATCATTGATGATATTTAAATCATTGACTAAAGTAAGGTAGTAGAAGGGGAGCTTAGGAACTTTTGATAACTTGGCCAGAGAGATAAAATATTTGATGCTGATAGGAATTTTGGACAACCGAGATGCCATAATCACAGACATAAGAGTGAATCATTGATTCAGTGTCACTTGAGTAGGGCATAGGTTGAGAATTTCGAATTACTCCACGATCATAGGATCTAGTGGGAACCAAATACCACAGTTGATGATTTCGGGGTAGACCACCAATTTGTTATCTTTGCGATTCAAGGGAGTCTCTCCATTCTGAGGCAATAGAACAGTGATGTTTTCTCTTATTCCATACTGCTTCTTCAAATCCGATGCTTGATTTTCTTGGTAATATATATATATATATATATATATATAGAAAAAAATTCAACGCGATAATGTAGTTAGCATCAAGACCCCTCAAATTAAAACCAATAGCAACCCTCTCTTCATCGGAAACAAATCCAGGTTCTTTCTTTTTTCGAGGCTTTCAAACTTTCTTTTCTATAACAGTATCTGAGTCCCCCTTGTCGGATTTAGCTTAATTATTAAACCTAGTAGCTTTGGAATCAGCTTCATCGGCTTCAGATACTTCACCTCTTGATTAGGGAGGATTTAGTTGAGGCAATGGAGTTTCAGCTTCCGATGAGGGATCTTTCGTTTGTGGAAGATTTTTGGATGAATTGTTTTGAGATAGTGGAACTTCTTCAGTTGCCTCTCGCCGATGACAAGACTGAGTAGTTGGATTTGATGAGGAAGGAATTGAAATAACATCTAAATTATCTCCCATTGCTATAAAAGTTTTTTTCTTTGGTGGATGATGAATCGAGGAGGGGGTATTTGAAATTTATTTTGAGGAAGATTCGTTTGATTCTACACTAATCAGAGGAGAAACTTTGATTTGAGAAGAAAAGGCTCGAGGTGTTTTAAGCGCTTGAACTTTGGAAGAGAGGCGCTCTTCGGTTATAGGAGAAAGGGAAAAAGCAGGTATTTTAGTTTGATCAAAATTACTGTAGTAAGTGGTTTTAGTGGTTGTCACAACATGAGCGTTGTTGACTAATCCAGCATCCTTATATTCCTCCGCTCTCTCAGTGATGCAAAGGTAGTCGTATGATCCGAAGACTAAAATGTTGTCAGGCTTCGGAGATTTTATTTTTTTGGGCATGTTAGCCTTGGATCTTATGCTTTTTGGATTTTTTCTCATAAACTGGATGAAGATTGACCGGAGAATATAGGTTTTGATCGGAAAGTTTGAGTTTTCTGATGAACATACTGAGAAGATGAAGAACATGTTAAAGGTAGCCAATGGATTGAATTTTCTCTCAAGTAATTTGTACTGTGAGATAAAAAATGAGGCTATTGGTGAATTTATAGAAAGATAAGAAGACGTGTAAAGTGGAAAGAAATCTATGGTGAAAGGGTATAATTCCGAACGGTGAAAAATTTAGGAGTTCGATATCTGTCAGACTACCTAGCTAGCTATGAATCTAGTAGCTAGATAATCATGATGGATCTGAACGGTCATTTGAAACGGTTACATTTGTGTACACTTTTGATGAAATTAGAAGCTTTCTATTCTTTAGTTTGAATTCGATGACTATGTTTTGAAGCTACTTCCATAATGATTCGAGAAGAAAGAAAAGAAAATTATTGTGTTTTGGAATGATTCGATAACTGCTTTTTTACTTCAAATCTACATTTTTAATTGAGTTTTGGACTTAAAGTTTTATATAGAGTATTCAATTTCGAGTTTTCGATCACAACAACTGATGCGGCATATGGAAGAATTTGAAGCCATTTAGCTCTTATTCTTTTACTGACATGAGAACTAGGGGGTACTGATATGGAAGTAGAAATTTAAGGACTAAAGTGTAAATAATGTAAGTTTAGGAGACAATTGTAACTATATAACATTATTGAAGACTAAGGGTAATTTAACCGTTTTCAGAATAAGTCTAAGTCTTTGCGCCTCTATATAAAGGGCAAAGCTGAACTAATAAAGGGGTTGAACATTTTTCTATTTTACTCAATTGTACTTAGACTTTCTCTCTAAAAACTCTCTATCTCTTTCTCTCTCTAAAACTCACATATAACTTCTTCCTAAAACAATATTCTTAATATCTGAACTCACCAGTTACCATATTCATGTCAACGTCCTACGTGAAGCTGACGTTAAAGGTCAAATGATAAAAATAGACAGAAAAAATGTTAAGGTAAAAAAAGATTCGTTTGTTGTATTTTTTGAAATGTTGGGAACCCATTTATTACATAAGTAAATAATGGAAACTAATATGAAAAAAATTGCAAACATGAGAGACTTGTCATGTTGTTTAGCCTATATATTTGTTGATATTGTTATAAAAAAACAACCTCTCAGGTTTGTGTCAAATGTCAGCGATGAAAGTATATATTAATAATTTAAACTTATTTATTATAATCTGCGTATACCATAAAAACACCCATATTAATCTCTTTAGTCTGCATAAAAAGAAAGTGTTTTCAATCATGTAATGATTTTGCGGATATCAACATTTTCTTTTCATAATGATAATACATTATCCATTATTATTAGAGTAGATTTTCTAAGCGTTTAGTTATTTTGATCTCAAAACTCCACGAAACCAATTATATTGAATATTTTTTAGGCATTGAACAGTAAATCGTCCCTCGACTATCGCCTTTGATGTCAGATAGTCCTTTGACTTTCAGATGTCCATTTACAGTCCCTGGACTATCACTTTTGGATAAAGTTAGTCCATCAGATCCTCAGATCCATGAGAGGCTGCCACGTGTCACCATAGTCCCCAGATTTTTGTATCACAACTAGTCCCTTGAGTTTAGGTCAAACCCAAAATGTAAAATATTACGGATAACTAAACTCAAGGGACTAGTGGTGATACAAAAATCTGGGGACTATGGTGACACGTGGCAGCCTCTCATGGATCAGAGGATCTGGTAGACTAACTTTATCCAAACGCGATAGTCTAGGGACTGTCAACGGACATTTGAAAGTCAAGGGACTATCTGACACCAAACGCGATAGTCGAGGGATGATATACTATTCAAAGCCAATATTTTTATGTTTTGATCTCAGTTTGTAAACATTAATATGTTTTTGTAACCTTTTTATTTGTCTTTCATAGAACAATCATAATTTAATTTTTTGCCATGTCTCGAGAGATTTTATATTAAGGAATTATTGCAGGATCTAAATGTTTTATCGGCAATGACTTGCATATTTCTCATTTTAACTTGTATACTTTTTCAATATCATGACAAACGATCAACATTTATCCATGTAGAATATAACGATGATAAAATCATTATTAAAATTTTGATGGAAACCAAATGGTCACTTGAACTTTTATTATATCCGTGATTTATGATGAAAGAATCAAGTTTTTTTATAGTACAATTGTGGGGATTGTTTAAGACCGCACAAACTCTTTTTTAGTCTACCCTCTGAACCTGTCATACTAGTTCATATGAATATCCTCCAAATTACCATGGAGAAAATAGTTTTCACATCAAGTTGTTCGACTTTCAAATTCAAGCCAACTACTATTCCAAAAATAAGTAAAATATATGATATCTCTAAGAAAACTCAAGCTTTTTTTATTCAAAAGCAATACATTTACTTTGACATAATAATTGAACAACCAATCATACATTGTACATTGGTTGTGGATTTATTGTTGAAATAATTATGGACCATTATAGTATACTAAATATATATTTAGTCATTTTCATAAGATCGGATTAATTATATTATATATAATTGATTAAGTATTTGGTTTATATGTGGAAAGACATTGTGGACTTATAAGTGTGGTAAACAGGTTGAATTTGGGCGCTATGAAAGATTGAGCCCAGATCTCAACACTTAGAACTGAATTGATAATTCATGACTAAATTAATAAAATCAGTTTAGCGGTTGTGGTCCCCGATAACAAAGCAGTAAAATTAAATTGGCGTATAACTGTTTTAATACAACTAGGTTTCCAGTTGTATTTGACTATAAAATAAAGACTAGAGTTCAATCATTTACTTAACCTAGACTAAAAAGACAATCATCATTTTGTTAAGAGGAAGAACTACAGCTCTTTTGTAGGAACACGAACATGAAGAACTCAAAGCATGATTCAAGTCTCCAGAAAGTTCCAGTAAATATTCAATAAAGATTATGGATAACAACAAGCTATAATTTTAATTTATTCTATGTAATTAGTTAATCATATTAAATGTTCAATATTCTACATGTTTAACAGATTAACTTGATGTGATTCAGTTAGTTGTATCAGTTGGTATTAGAGCCAAAAAACTCTTATGATTCATAAGATAACTTAACGTATATCTATAATTGAATTAAAAAAAATAGTATGTTTTTCTATATCTGAGTAATGAATTCAGATATTTCTTAGCTATTAGTCATGTTAAAACTATGTTTGTATGAGAGTATCTGTCATAGAAATGTTTGTATGTGGATATTTGTGGAAAGAAAAACTAAATGAGTAGAGAGAGAAAGAGATCAAAAGAATAAATGTAGCAATCATTGACTAATCATTGGCCATTTTCCTCAAAAAAGGAATGTACTTTATATTATACATGGGATAGGTTCTATATTTACATATTTACCCTCTCATAGGTGGATCTTCTCACCTCACTTCTTTATTATTTGTAAACAAGTTCACTAGTTATTACATATTACCCCATCAACCCTTATGTTTGTCTTAGTTTAGTCATTGAAATTTAATTACATAAATTTAAACCTTTTATTTATCACATTAAAGCTTATTTCTCACCATATTTTCCTTTCCTTATTAGTATCTCCCTAGTCTTTGTGAATGTATTTGAGTAAGGACTCATTTATGAAAATAAACTTTTCTTCTTCCTGAGCCCCCCGAATTTTTCTTCTTTTGGGTTTCCTTGTTGGACTACTCTCCCAACGTTTCCTTTGGTTAAACTACTTCTCTGTTGGCTTAAATTATTTTTTTGATATCCTTGGATCATTGATTTCTTGGTTCCAATATGATTATTACTCTTTTGATGCTTTCTCAAACCCATAAAATGGGTTTTCTTTTCCAATAGATCTCCTCGGAAATTCCTTCTATTGGTGCATCTAACATAATCTCTTTGCAACGCTCCTCATATTACTCTTGCTTTAAACATTTATTGGACAAATTTTTCATTCGTATTTCCTGGGCAGCTCTCCTCATAAGGCTTCCTCGAATCATTATTTATCATAGGTGCTTTTTCAGATTCATGACTCCACCATTAACAATAATGACCTCATTCTCCCCCATCATTCACTTTAGTTTGCATGCGTTATTCCATCTATTAACGTGTCAGAAATATTTTAGACTGATGACATCATTACTAACCACGTATCGGTTACTTCCTAGCACACACCAACATGGTCTCTCAAATTTTTTGTGAAGAATGCGACGGGTCAAAAAGATTTTTACACTTCCCAAGACTTATACGCGACGAGTCATCACTTAAATCCATTGCTTATAAAAAAAATCTTTAACTTATGTGGGCCTTCACACCCTTAGAATTCGATACCTCATCTGTAAATAGTTTTTGCATTCATAGTTTCAGGTTTGCGCATATTTACTCAACTCAAAAGAGTTATGAAAACCTTTTTTTAGAAAGATAAACAACTTGTCCCACTAAATTCCTTTCCTGACCTTTCATGCCTAAATACTTTGTAAGTCTTGACTGATACAAACTCTGGAGGTGGTTCAATATCTCAAACAATGCTGATGAATGAAGAGTTGCCAGTATTAAAGAAAAACCCACTCACTTAGAGATTATTCAAACAACATTTTGCGATAATTGGTCTCTTCTCCGGACGCGCTTCAATATAGTAGGAGCCTCAGGTAGCCATTCTTCATCTGTTCCACTTAAACCCATGCCCTCGGTTAATCTTGTTTGAGACATAACAAGGGTGACTTTTCCTCTTCCAAAGACGCTCACAAATCTTCCTCTTATCTCCCAATGGGCGGTGATTAAGAAAAACTTGTAAAAAAAAGTAAGGGAGAGCGGTCTAATAGAAAGAAATCTATGGGGTCAACTAAGCGGTCCAAAATAAAAAAAATTACACCTATTATTTTAATCTCTCAAATAACTCCATAATGTACCCCTCAAACCACCCCTGAGGTTAGTTCTCAAAAGCCTACTTCAAATAATGTTCCCCTATGGAAGGTCTTGAAATCCATTCCTCAAATTCAAGAAAAACATTTGGTTGACGAATCATATAGTGATCAAGAGGGAAATAATATGATTTAGTGGAAGCTTAGCCTATTCAAGCTATCCCTACATTAATTCCCCCCTCTGGACCTTCTGTACCTGGTTGGGAATTTTTTCTCCTCCCTTTGATATTATGACCACTTCTCTTGTTCACCAAGGAGAAACATGTGAGGTGAAAAAGAACAAGATAAAGAAGAAGAAATGTACTTCAAGTTAACCTTTAAATATAGAAGATGTCTTAATAAATAATCTCCACGAAATTGACACCAAACATTTTCTTGCACTTTATACAAAAAAAACAAGTATTTCCACCCGTTCGATGAGGTTAAAATGAAACACGGTGGGGGATTCCTGATAACATAACGATTGGGTTCCCTACAATTGGAGAAACAGCATTGCTTGTTCGTGATCACGAACTGATTATCTAATACAGAACTCATGAATTGGGGTCTTTGCCTGCCTCTTGACCCTGCCTTAGTAGAATATTTTCACCTGATTGAACTTTTTCCCTCTCAAGCTTGCCTCAACATGTGGTATACCCTCATGGCATACATTATGGATTCCTAGATCGCTCAGGTCGAATACTCAATGGAGGAGCTTATTGGACTCTTTGGTGAGGCTAAGAACTCTCACTTTTCTTTTTATTCTCTAGGTCTTTGAAGATAATATAAAGTTGTGATAGGTTTCTAAGAAACTGACAAGAAATGGAAACAGCAATTCATTTTTGTTTACAAGCAGTGGGAGACTGGTTTGAGCACTCCGAGGAGATGCCGCATCGGCTGACTTTGAAATGGATTGGATGAAGTATTTACTTTCATACTTATTTGATCGTGTTTGTTCAAATTATTCGATCTAAAGCATTTTCTTATGGACAATTATGAAGGGGATTTCCAAACCGTTTGTGGACCATGTTAAATCCGCAAGTAAAATCTTTACACAATTGAGGTTCTGGGTCGGTACCAACTGGAACTACAAGTTCCATAGATGTTTCACTCCCTCAAACTTGGTTATGAGCCATCTTTGGAGGTATGATCCAGGTCAAGAGAAATCATTAAAGGAACTTATGGTACCCCCCCCCCCCCTTGAAAAGTGGAGTACTTAAGTGTTTAGAAAGCTTAAACAAACCTTTTTTCTTCACACTAAAGCTAAGGCTCCCAGTCACCAGGATGTTGAAAAAACCGATGAGTAGGAGAACGAAACTGATGGTGACGTTGATTTGGAGGTTGGAGTCCGAGAAAAATAAAAAGTTAAAGTCCAAAAAGAACAAAAAGTTGATATTAACCCTGCAATTGTGTGGTTTAAGTGAGACTTATTATGAGGGAAAATGCTTTGAGACTAGTAAGGAGATTTTTTTTCCCAGGAGAAAAAGAAGAAGAAGGTTGATAGTAAAGAGGAAGATGATAACACTACCCGTCCATTTTTGCCTTCTATAAAAAGGGTTGTTGTTGTTGACTCAGATTATGCTGGAGATTTTGTTCCCTAAAGAAGACAAACTGCTAACCAAGGAAACCAAGACGAAATTCCAGGAGAAGAAGAAAATATTTCCCCTGCTTTGACTTATTTCGAAGTTTATGATTATGATTTTGTTGCGAATGAGCTTAACAGTTTGCTTCACGCTACTGCTCTCCTTGAAAGGAAGGCCAACCGTAAAGATCGTTATAAAATAAAGTGATCCAAAGAAGAGCCGAGGTGAAGAGGTTAGAAGATGAACTTGCCTATAAGAATAAAATATCTATAGAGTATTTAAAATGATTGTAGCATTAGAGACCCAACTTTCTGAAGAAAAAAAGAAGTTCGATGATGAAATGGAACGATTTATCACTAAGGATATCGAAAAGAATATTCTTATCGACGGTCTCTTTGATTCTTGTGATAAGACTCAAAATTACTTTGAGAAAACTGTTAAAAAGATTGAAAAGCTCTCCGCAGAGAAGGAATCCTTAAAGAAAAACTTTGAGAATGATAAGAAGAAATTTCTTAAGGAATATGGTGCTGATATCGTCTCTCGCTTCGAAAATCGAGATGCCAACATAAAGTCATCTTTATCACTAAGGTATGGTTTTATCCGGACTGGTAAAACTTTGTGAATCCAAACGGTTTTTTGCCAGAGTTTATGGGACACGTATCACTTTTTGGTTGGTTTCTTCAGCCATTTTTCACCTTGAATCTCGCACACACCTTCTTCGAAAAGCAACCTCTTCATTAAAGAGGGTGACATCAGCGCCGTCTTTTAATCATTACCAATTTTTTTCGAATTCTCCTAGGAATCAAACTCCTTTTTCAGATTTACTATAAATTGAAATACTTTCTACTGTTTCATCATCACTCTCATTTTTACTCTGCAAATTCTCAAAGCTTTTTTCTCTCCAAAACAAATTTTTACCCAGTTTGTTTATGTTCACGGCTCGGAACGCTTTGGTCAAAGGCGGGTGGCTCAACCTCTCTGAACTCGAAAAGGCGCAAAAGGTCGAAAGGGAAATGCGCATTGCAGCAGGCTTACCCACCTCCCCTATTGACAAACCAGTGACTGCAGCCACAGAGTCAGACCAGGGTTCTTCTTCTTCAAAAGGCATCAAACCGAAAAGGTTATTTCAAACCAATCTCTCACCCATCATCTCTGGTTCTTCGGTTCAAGAATCGAAACCTGTTGTTGAGCCAGGTGTAACTGTTACCAACTTTAAAAAACCCTCCACCTTCTTAGCTATGGGGTCAGACGCCGAAAACTCTCCTAAAAAATTAGTTGACCGAAGAAAAGGCTGACTGGTCAAGGGTCAAGCTTCCAAGGGCACCCCTTCGAAATCAGGTGCCAAAGACAGTAGTGCGGGGTCAGAAGTGCCCATCAGAGCTCCCAAGGACATGCTGTTCGGTCCAGAGGGCACTAGGTCAAGTCCCTAGAAGGAAACATCTGCACCAGAGCCCCAACCGGAGGCCAGGAACCAAGAAAACGCTGAAACTCAGCAGTCCGGAAACCAGGCTGAGCCAAATCTAAACCTTCCCCTTACCACTGCTACTGAAAACCCCTCATCAATCATGGAGGAAGTAATGGAGGACTCTATCGAAGAGGCTCCATTCGAGTCTGAGCCTTCCGGACAGACTAGTAGTGCTGTTGTTTCCAAAAAAGATAAAGGCAAGGAAAAGTTGTGCTTGAGGCATCCGGATCTACCGGAGTGTCTTGAAGGGAGAGTGGGGCCTTGTTTTCACAAGGTCAATGTCAAGTACCTCCTTGCCCTGCAAAAGATCAACTACGCATTCATCTACACAGCTGAGCTGGGCCGGATGCGTACGAAGTGGGGAATTCCAGAGAACGTGAAGATAAGAATCCCTATCAACCCCGAAACTCCCACGGACTGCAAATTGAGCGAGATAATCATCTTCACGGAGCTGTTTAATTGGGGGCTCAGATTCCCCTTGGACCCAGAAATTGTCAGATACTTTCATCTGATAAAGCTCTGTTTGAGCCAGCTGAGCCCCAATGCTTGGTACACCCTCATATCCTGCATTATGGCTTCCAGGCTCTCCGGGATTCCTCTACCAATGAAGGAGTTTGCTGCTGTGGCAAGCCTCTGCAGAAACCACCACATCCCCTTCTACCATTTCAACATGGGGGATAACTTTAAAGTTGTGGATGACTTGCTAGAGTCAGATAGGAATTAGAGGACCCAGTTCCTGTTTGTAAGTGGTGCTTGGGAGAATGGGAAGAAAATCAAGTCCGAAGTCAACCCAAGTCTTCTCACAAGCAGATGGAGGAGTGACCGTAAGTCTCCTACTTTACATTCTTGTCTCTCTCTTTTATTTTTTAAATCAATTTTTTTTAAACTAATTGGTCTTATCTTTGCCTTAACAGAACTTCCCAAGGACTTTAGTGACCACTTGAAAACCGGGCAGACCACTTGCACCAAGATCAACGCTTGGGCTGCTGAGAAGTGGGGGAACCGGTTCCATGCTGCTTTCACTGGGGGCAACTTGGCAAGGTCTCGTCTGTGGAACACCGCAGGTCGGAGAGACTTAACTTGGGAAGAGCTCACCACCCAGCCTCCTCCGGATGTCGTGCTCAAAAGGACGCATGGACCGGATGGGACACTTTACCTTCCAGGCCGGGCCAAGGCCCCGAGTAAGATGAAAGGCAAAAAGAAAGGCAAGAAAGCGACATGTGGAGCTAACCCTGCTGAGGTGGAGGAGGATGTTCCAACGCATCCGGAGGGGCCAGCCCCCAGTCAAATTGATGCTGCTCTTTTGGAACCGGTAGAGCAAGAGAGTGTTAGGCAAGAGGTTCACTCTCCAATTCCTCCAAGGGCTTCCAAAAGAGACCGTAAACGGGGAGCTGAAGGCAAAGACAGGGAGGCCAAGAAGAAAAGAACCTCTAAGGGTGACGAACTTTCTCTCCGAGCTCCGGAGACTCTCCCTCAAGCTGATCCCACTGACCCAACACAAGCAGAAGAGATACCTGGTGACTTCCAAACCGATGAGGTCGAAGGGGGAGCTCTTAGCATTGATGGGGTAGACATCACTGGTCTTGGTGGGCTTGGTGAGTACTTTATTAATCTCCCCAGAGATAATTTTGCTGGGCCTTATCTCCCTTCGAGCACCTCAAACACAGTCACTCTTAATGGTAAGACCTTTACCGTCTCAAGTGAAAAGGATGTTATAGCTCACTCTTTATTAAGCAATGTTCAGCCGGTGCTTGCGTTGGAGAAGCAAGTTCGAAATCAGGCAGACATTATCAAAGACCTCAAGTCTGACAAAGAGAGGCTGTCCAATGACCTTCTTACTGCCACTTCGAACGCTGCCATTCTAAAAGGGGATAACGAAGAGCTGAAGAAAAGCCAAGAGGTGAGTACCACAAAAGTTGCCACTCTAGAGAACACTATCACAGAGCTCCGAGAGAAGCTGTCAGGATTGGAGAAAGATCTTGCCTCTTCAAAAGGGGAGACCAAGGCCGAGGACC
The DNA here is from genome assembly GCA_036936605.1 of Limnanthes douglasii subsp. nivea. Taxonomy (NCBI): domain Eukaryota; kingdom Viridiplantae; phylum Streptophyta; class Magnoliopsida; order Brassicales; family Limnanthaceae; genus Limnanthes; species Limnanthes douglasii. The sequence continues at coordinate 168,116,116 of JAUPFV010000005.1, read as the reverse complement.
AAATTATCACAAACTTGACCAGTGACAAAATTGCACTTGAGAATACAGTGTCCAAAGCTGCCGAGGAGAAAGCTGATTTGCTAAGGGAGCAGGAGGCCAAAATCCAAGCCAAGATCAATGCTTACGCCAACAACGTGATCGACACTCAAGAGCAAATGTATGCCAAGGTGAGATCAGACATGGTCCTGCTCTTCCATGAGAAGTTTCCGAAGAGGAACCTAGGAGATTTATGGCTTCACGTAGAGGTTGAAGACCTCCCATATCACACAATGGCCGAAGGCGACAGGTTTGACTTCTCCAGTGCATCCTCATCTGATGACGAAGAAAACACCGGGGAGAGCCCAAACGAAGAAAAAGATGATCCCAAGGGGAAGAAGAAGGTAGATGAAGATGAGCCATCTTTAAAGGCTCAGCCTTAAATTATGAATTACTTTTTACTTTTCATGTTATCTAAACTAAAGTCCTTGGAAGGCCAAGGCACTCTTTTTGTAAGTGTGTCTGGTATCTGATCGGATAGATTCTTTACTCTGTTTTGACAATTTGAAAGTCCTTGGAAGGTCAAGGCACTTAAGTTATTTTAATGAATATCCTTGTTTTGCACAATACTCACATTCTTTCATAGTCTGTTCCAATTTTGATGGCTAGTGTTTAAATAACCCTTAGTTATTTCATAGTGAGAGTGTTTAAATTCTCTGATGACGAATGTTTAAATGGTCATCACTCTTTTATTTCAATCCGGATGGTGTGACAAAAGACAAAATAAGAAAACTTCAGAATTTTTTTAAGAAGGCATCAAATTTTATTTAAAACCCTGACACCTCATTAAAACCTCCCCGCGCCACCAGGGTAGGATAGAGTATGCCCCCAAATATTTACAAGGGTGTTTAAACAAGTAAATATTTACACAAATGTTATTCCAAGTACATCCGGAGATGTTCGATATTCCAAAGGTGGGTCAGAACTCTTCCATCATTGTCTTCTAGCCAATACGTTCCAGGTTTAAGCCTTTCAACAACCATATAAGGTCCTTCCCAAGTCGGGGCCAATTTGCCGAGCAGCTTCTCTTTAGTGTGTAAGAAGACTTTCCTCAATACCTTGTCCCCCGGTTGGAAATCTCTTCTTTTAACTCTAGAAGCAAATCTGCTTCTCATCAAACCCTGATAGTGTGCAACTCTAAGGTGAGCTTTAGCTCGTCTTTCTTCTACTAGATCGAGCTGACCTCTGATTGCCACTTCGTTAGCGCATTCAGAGAAGTTGTGAACACGAAATGATGGGAGAGTTGCTTCTATGGGAGCTACTGCATCCATCCCATAGACCAAAGCAAAGGGTGACTCCTGTGTTGCAGCCCCAGGTGTTGTCCGGTAGGCTCACAAAACTTCTTGTAAATAGCTTGGCCACTTCCCAGAAGCCCCTTCCAAATTCTTCTTTAAACCAGACAGAATAGTTCTGTTAGCCACTTCAACCTGACCATTTGCTTGTGGGTGGAAAGGTGAAGAGAAACAATGTTGTATACCCCTTGAGGCACATAAACTCTCCATTTCCCTATTGTCGAACTGTGGCCCGTTGTCTGTTGTTATCTTTTGTGGGACACCAAATCTGCAACAGATATTGGATAGAATGAATTTTATGACAGCTTTTGACGTTGTTCCTGCTAGAGGGGCTGCTTCAATCCACTTTGAAAAGTAATCTATAGCAACAATTATAGTTCTGCGCCCTCCGGATGCCATAGGGAGAGGCCCCACTAAATCCAACCCCCATCGAGCAAAAGGTATAGGCTCAGAAATTGACTCTAAAAGAATGGCTGGAACATGAATTTCATTGTTGTATCTTTGGCATGGGTCACACCTTCTTACCAGCTCTTTAGCATCCTGCATGATAGATGGCCAATAGTAGCCGGCCAGTAAAACTCTCCTTGTTAGAGCCCTGAATCCACAATGAGCTGATCTCTCGCCATCATGCAATTCGGAGAGGACTACTTGAGACTCATCATCACCCAAACAGCGCAGAAGAGGTTTACTGTAAGACTTTTTATACAGAATGTCTCTCGGTATGATAAAACCACGAGCCTTGTGCTTCAGTTTTCTGGCCAGTGATTTATCCGGAGGCACGATGCCGTCGGAGAGGTATTGCAGGAGAGGAAATCTCCAATCCTGAGGTTGTTTCACCTGTACTTCAAAAATTTCTTCTTCTTTACCCACATTAAGTTGAATGGATGGGCTCTCCAGCACAAGGATCCATGGATATGACTCTGTGTATGCTATGGTTGCCAATAAATCTGCCAACTCATTTTCTGTCTGGGGTATATGCTCATAAATAATGCTTTTAAACTTGAGTGCTTCATTTCTAAGGAGTAAATACTTCACAAGCTGCTCCTTTTTAGCCTCAGATTGACCTTGGGCATGGTGGATAAGAAGCTGGGAGTCACTCAGTAGCTTGACCCTCTTAGCCCCACAAATATAGGCTAACTTTAAACCAGCTATAGCTGCTTCTTACTCGGACTCATTATTGGAAGCCCTGAAAGCAAAACATATAGCCTGGTACATTTTGTCACCATATAGAGAAGTCAAGCACACCCCTGCACCACATCCTATAGTGCTGGATCCACCATCCGTCCGGATGACCCAGACCTTTTTGTCTTTCATCTCAGTAGTCTGCTCCGAATCTCTATCTGAGTGGAATTCAACTAAAAAATCGGCCACAGTTTGGGCTTTGACCGTTGTTCGGGGAGAAAAATCTATATCGAAATCCCCCAATTCTACAGACCACTTAGTCATCCTACTTGAAATGTCCGCCTTTTGGAGAACATTCTTCAAAGGAAAAGATGTTCGGACGATAATAAGATGAGCCTGGAAGTAAGGCCTCATCTTTCTTGCAACTATTACCAAGGCCAAAGCTAATTTTTCAAGTTTCAAATATCGCGTTTATGCATCTATCAAGCTTTTGCTGATGTAGTACACTGGATGGGGGTAATTATCTACTTCTCTCACTAACACAGCACTGATGGCACAACTTGAAACTGCCAATTATACGAAGAGTGTCTCCCCATCAACCGGTTTAAACAAGGTTTTGGGGGAGGACAGGTGCTTCTTGATTTCATTGAAAGCCTCATCACACTTTGAGGTCCAATCGAATCCCTTCGCACCCTTCAAGGTTTGAAAAAACGGGGCGCACCTGTCCGAAGACCTTGAGATAAATCTGTTTAAAGCAGCTAACCTCCCCGTTAGTTGTTGTACTTCTTTAATATTTCGAGGAGGCTCCATTTAGAATAGAGCATTAAGCTGGTCCGGATCGGGCTGTATCCCATGCTCACTTATAATATAGCCTAGGAACTTCCCAGATTGCACTCCGAACACACATTTTTCTGGATTTAACTTCAAATTCACTTTTACCAAGTTGGTAAAAGTTTCTTTGAGGTCAGCCAAGTGCAATTGCTCATCCACACTTTTCACCATCATGTCATCGATGTATACTTCCATATTCCTTCCAATCTGATCAGCAAAGGCTTTGTTTACCAATCTCTGATAAGTAGCCCCAGCATTTTTCAACCCAAATAGCATTACCTTATAGCAATGAAGACCTTTGTCAGTGACAAACATGGTATGCTCTTGATCCTTCAGATCTACTTGGATCTGATTATATCCGGAGAAAGCATCCATAAAAGATAGCAGCTTGTTCCCAGAGGTGGAGTCTACTAGCTGGTCAATTCGGGGAACTGGATACAAATCTTTTGGGCAAACCTATTGAGATTTGTGAAGTCAATGCACATACGCCACTTGCCATTTTTATTTTTCACCATGACCGGATTGGCAGTCCACAAAGGATATTGAGACTCCTTGATATGCCCCATCTTTGTGAGCCTGTCAACCTCTTGTACAATAAAATCAGCCTTTTCCTTGGAAAAAGCACTTCTCTTTTGAACCACTGGTGCTATGTCTTTCCGGACGGATAGGTGATGTGATATCACATCTGCTGGAACCCCAGTAACATCAGCATTGCACCAAGCAAAAACGTGCTGATGGTTTTTCCAAAACTTTAACATCTCATTTTTTAGGTCGGGTGGCATTTTAGACCCTATCTTGACATTTTTCCCTTCTTCTAAACAATGAGTCTCTACCTCTTCGACTGGTATTAATACTCCAGGGGTCTCTCTGGGGTCATCAATTTCACCCTCACCCCCAGAAATCCCCTCAAATTGCTATTGCTCGTTGAATAACTCCTTAGAATAATCATGACATTAGTTGTACTTTTATATCTTAACTTTCATCAAATTGATGTAAAGACCACGTTTCTCAATTACAATATTGAAGAAATGATCTATATGATGCAACCAAAAAACTTTGAAATATGTAATGGAGTTAATTTAGTATGCATGCTTAAGAAATCCATTTATGGGCTGAAATAGGCTTCTCGTCAGTGGAACTCAAATTCTTTGAGGTGATAGTCTTTTTTACTTTTAGATAACCCAGTTTAGGTTCGTGTGTCTTACAAGTTCAATGGGAATAATTTCATATTTATGGTATTAGATATTGTTGACGCATTGTTTTCCTCAAACAATAAGAAATTGTTACATACTACAAAGATATTTATATTAGACAAGTTCGATATGGCATCTTGTTGATGTCAACTTTGTGTTAGAAATCCAAATACATCAGGATTGTTCTTGTAAAAGTCTTGGATTATCCTAAAAGATATATATTAAAAGTGTGTTACAACATTATTGATTGGCGACCTGCAACCCCCTGAGTACCCTTATAGCAAAGGGTGATAGACTAAGTATGGGTAAATAGCCAAATACGACACTTAAGATTGACAAAATAAGAACGGTATCTTATGCTTCAGCAGTTAGGAGTTTAATGCATGCTCAAGTTTGTACTAGGCAAGACATTTCTTTTGATGTGAATATGTTTAGGAGGTATATAAGTTACCCACGTATGAACCACTAAAAGGTAGTAAAAATGGTACTTTAATATTTACAAAGAATGAAAAGGCACATATTAACATATGGGAAGTCGGAAAGGCTGGATATCGTTAGGTATTCTAACTTAGATTTTAGTGGATGCATAGACACACTGAAAATCAATTTGGGCAACATATATTTGTTAGTTAAAGGTGTAATATCTTAGAAAAATATAAAGCAAACACTTATTGCATCACCCACCATGAGTTTGTATTAAAGTCTCATAAGGTTGTATTGTATAAAGTTTTAAGTTCTCATGAGGTTGTATTGCGACAACAATTGCACAGTGCAGGTCTGTAATAATAACAAGAGCTCCTCTAAATCCAAACACATAGACGTGAAGTTTATATATGGTAAAAAGATAATTTAGATTGATCAGATAAATATAGAGCACACCGACTCAAACTTCATGATAACGGATCCTCTTACAAATGTGGTACTGCCTAATGTTATCTAGGAATACACCTTCAGTATGAGTGTAGCCAATTTAGATGATTGATAGATTTAGTGAGAGTCTTTGTAATGTGATACAATTAATATTTATGATATTATATACATAAAATTTTATTGTAATATATGACTTGGTTATACTTATATAAATTTATTACTTTATTAGATCTTTAAATGTAGGACCATTTAAGAGTAGACATGTACAATTATAATTCATGTTACTCTTAAATTGCACACCATAATTGACTCAAATAATTGATTGATGACAATAATGTAATTATTGTTGCATCATATTGTTCATATTATGAGAAAGAGGTATTTAGTTCTTTATAGTTTATTAATAATGTATGAGGTTGTACCGTTCATCTATTTATAACAGATGCAGGGGCCCTATTGAAGTTAAATATATTCTTGAGTAGCATATGATAGTCAAAATATGAGATTGTTGGAATAATTATGGATTAGTATGCTAAATATATATTTGGTCATTCTCATAAGGTAGTCCAATAATAAAGTAATCTGATTAAGTATATTATATATAATTAGATAGTTATTGATCATATATGAGCGTTGTCGAGTTATAAGTATGATAATCGGTTGAGTTTGGGTACTATGAAGGATTGGGCCCAAATCTCAACACTTCGGCCTGAATTGAAATCAAATTAGTGGTTGTGGTCACAAAATGGTAAAAGTAAATAGGATTTATATCATTAGGTTTGTAGTTGTATTTGTTTATAAAAGGAGGACCGAAGTTCACTAATTCAGTTAATCTAAACTGGTAGTCGTCACTTTGTTGAGATGAAGACTTACAATTGTTTTGCGGGAACGGGAACCTGAAAAACTATAAGTAGGATTCAAGTCTTCGGGATTCAAGTCTCCAAAAATTCGCAATAAAGATTCAATAAGGATTATGGATAGCAGGAGGTAAAGTAGTAAGTTTAATTTATTATAGGGAATTAAATAATCATATTAAAGGTTTAATATTCTACATGTTTAATAAACTGATGCAATTAAATTGGTTTCATCATTTTTATTTTTTACTTTTTATGTTAAACACATATCTGTTGTTTAATATATCATTATTTTTTTTGGTGACTCCACAAAATCATGCGTGTAATCTCATACAACCATATCATATATTCTTATATAACCCCACATTATCAATTCCTTATAATTTATAATGTAGTTTCATTAAAGCATTTGAGTTCTCCTCCGACACTTAACAACAAATACTCGTTTAACGAATCTTCTTAACATGGAACATATTATTATTAATCTTTAACAGTTACTAATGAGCTTCCCCTTAATCATAATACTCAACTAAAAATATTTTAAGGAGAACTAAGTTAGTTTTAGTATTGACATCCGATTTTGTTTTCTCAATATTTTCCATATCTTCAAAAGTCTGGTGTTCAAATAATACCATGTATTTATTTTAGTAAGTATTTCTATTATTTGGATTCCAAATCTTATATCCAAGCTCATTATGTATGTAGCAACACAATATACATTTTTTGGCTTTCTCATCCTTCTCGAATCTTTTATCTCAAGGATTATATACGAAAGTCTTACACCTAAATATCTTTAAGTGGTTGTGGTTTTTTTCAGTCCATATTATTTTAAAAACTAGACTTTATAGAAGTATTATAATAGGATAACTTAATATAATCAATGTTTCACCCTAGAAGAATCGTAAAAAAATCTTGTATGGGACATCGTGCATACGATATTATAAAAATGATTATATTAATTCTTTTTGCAACACAATTATGTCGTGGGGTCTTGGCAATTTATATCAAAATCCTGATGTCATAGACTCTATAATATTATTTAAATGGTCTAATTTATTTAACACCATTGGTGGAGTAGATAAAGTTTAAAATTTTCATTTTACCTTTTAACATTGACATAAAAATTCTTGAATATTTATAAATTTTGATATTTGGTTTTTAATGGATAAGGCAACATTCTTTAAGAATGACGATAAATAAATATGACAAAATATAGCGATCTACCAATACTTTGCAAGTGTACAATTATTATCAAGTAATAGTGATGGTGTGGCGGAAGCTTAGAAGAGAAAGCAACGATAAAACCCTAACCCTAGGTTAGAGAAATAAGGAGACTCATATAAATAATTCCCAAAATTCCATTAATCAAAGTGTGGCGGAAAAATAGGGTATGCTTTATATAGCACTACCCAAACCCTAATTCCAAATAAAGAAAATTACATAAATGTCTAAAATAAAACAAATAAATAAAAATAGCGCCTAAATATAAAAATTGGTTTTTGAGGGCTTTAGGTGTCAAATTTGGGTATCAAACTTTGTGACATATCACAGTTTTGAAATCTGGCCGGCTCGTCAAAAGCTTCGATTTGAGTATCTTTTTTACCCAATTTTGATACATGAACAAAAAACCAGTCTGTTTGCATTCTTCACTACATCATCCTTCCCCGGTTGGGAAGAATTCGACCTCGAATTCAAAACGTTGAAGCATTGAAAGTACTACAAAAATGTTGACGTTTTACCTCTGATTGCAACTCGTATTGGCATAAGTGTGTGAGAGGTGATAATCTGAATGTTGGCGTTCTTGTCAAGAAGTGGTTTCCTAACTTTGTCCATTTTTACCATGCCATCGGTATTACTGTGATCAACAGTAATAAGTTGATCTATGTCACTTTTATCAACCCACTTACTAAGCACTGCAGCACCCTTGCGCGTGTAAAAAGTTGTTGTCTTTCCAGTTCCAGACTGAGCTTGTTGTATCACATCAAGACCCTTGCAGAAAGGAACAATTCTTCTTTGTTGAATATTAGATGGCTTCTCAAGTTCTTCAGAGTATATTTCTGCCAGCAGATTCAAAACACTGCAATCTTCTACTTTTAACTTGTTATTCTTTCTTTTATTTCCCCAACCATCACCCAAAAATCCTCTAGGTTCTATTACAAAACCTAATCTTTTATCAATTAAAACACTATTCTTTTCTTCTATCAATTTATTCATAATCTCAAACACAAAAATATCATCTTCCATTTTTCTAATACGACAACATGTATCCACAAAAAAACGAATAAAAGGTTTGATTTTGGGATAACATAAAATACCTGGAAGATGCATCTCCATAATAAAAGCTGCTACTTTGCAGTATTTTTTCAATAGAACTTCTGAAGTGATGTAGTTTGGTGTACTGAAGCTTGAGATAATATCTCAATCTACAAGTTTCTCCTTACCATTAATTAGATCTTCATCATCTTAGTCATCATCATACTCATCATACACTGGTTTGTAAAAAAGCGGCCCAATTACATCTTCAAAAATAGTTTTATCATAGACTTGTTTGTCAAAAATAGTTTTATCATAGACTGGTTTGTCAAACACGGACTCAGACACAGTTTTAGCATCATAGTTAAGATCGGCAGCTGGTGCAATTTGAGCATAAAACTCCTTAACTGGTGGTGGTTATAGAAACACTGCTCTAGATGGCACTAATATAAACTTGATACCATCTTTCACAAAACTGTATCGACTTGTTCTACCATCATAAGTAGAATTCCTCTTAAATCGTCATGGACGTCCTAAAACTAGATGTCAAACGTTCATAGGAACTACGTCATGCCATACTGTATCTTTGTATTTACCAACAAAAAATGCAATTTGACAGCATTTAGAAACTGTTACCTCAGTGTACTCTATCAGTCCTGACAGTATGTACGGATATGGAAGAGCTTCGGTCTTCAGCGTCAGTTTCTGAACAGCCTCCTCTGGAATCAGATTCTCATAAATATTTGAATCAATTACAAACTTGCAGATTCTTCCTCCAATTGTGCAGGTAGACTAGAAGATGTTATTCTCTATTCTAGCCTTCAAGTCAAGAGGTATCCGGAACATGATTCTTGTATCCGCATAGCAGGAATTACTGGTCTCTGATACCAACTGATGGCATGGCGGAAGATTAGAAGACGAAAACAATAGATATTACCCTAACCCTAGGTTAGAGAAATAAGGAGACTTAGAGAAATAATTCCCAAAATTCAATTAATCAAAGTTTGACGGCAAAATAGGGTATAGAATGCTTTATATAGCACTACCCAAACCTTAATTCCAAATAAAGAAAATTACATAAATGTCTAAAATAAAACAAATAAATAAAAATAGCGTCTAAACATAAAAACTGGTTTTTGAGGGCTTTAGGCGTCGAATTTGGGTATCAAACTTTGTGATAAATCACAATTTTGAAATCTGGCCGGCTCGTCAAAAGCTTCGATTTGAGTACATTTTTTACCCAATTTCGATACCTGAACAAAAAACCAGTCTGTTCTCAGTCTTCACTATATTAAATAGTAAATAAACAGATACATACATGTCACTTTACATTATATGTAATATAATTCTATCAAGATATATATATATATTTGGGCGAAATTCATTGCTTTGTTTCGTCTTAAAAGATACACAATTTAAAAAATATCATAAAAGAACTCAGATAAAAGATGAAATTTGATGTATATTCATATTATGAGCTTTTAATTGAGTGATATGCATGCTGATGAAATTTTGAAGGCACGTAGTAAATAATATTGATGCAGGGGGAAGAAGAGTAAAGTGGTACGGTTAGTGGATGACGAGTGGTCGTACTTCGATAGACGAAAAAGTAATGTGAAATCATGTTCTTTGTTTTATCTAATTATAACGTACAACGTTCATATGAATAAGATTCAAAATGATTTTCAATGGTGAAGCATGAAATGTGTTAGACGTCCAAACATATTATAAGATGTTTTAATATTATTATCAACAACAACACCTTTTGCAAAAGAAAGATCACGGGTTACAAATGCATTGTAATTTACAGTTACAACTTCTAGAATAGCAGTCTTAGCACCAACAGTCTACCATAATTTCTGGAGCAGTAGTCTGAGCATCAAATTCTAGAGAAATAGTCTTTGCAGCAAGAGCTGCAATGGAAACAATATTATATTTAACAACAATAGATGCAATAACACATCGCGCATTTTGATGTGGTTTATTTATGTTTAAGGCTAATTTTGTAAAGTGGTTTGAGAATTTAATGTTTAAAGTAGAGAGTAGTGAGATAATCAAGTTGTGCAAGTCGTAAATCTTGATTACCCCCATTAATGAAAGTGGTTGGGGTATTTATACTTAATTAATGACCTATGGGATTGTTGGGTTGGATAATGGAATCGGGTCAAGTTTTAAGACCCATTAGTAATTTTGAGTGAAGTGACCAGCATCTAGCTTAGTTAACATTTATTACATTTGTCCTGTTCGGTTTTTATAATAGTGGTTATGGTCCGAACTTCCCTTCGGATTAAAACCGGATTCAATAGCTAAAATATCTGACCTCATCAGTAACCCCTTTAGCTCTTGCAAAGAATTTTTGGAAGAGATAACTCTTAAAAATCGATACTAACATTTTTTGATCTGGTGTTACATCAGAACTGCAGACTTTATCTTTTTTTTGTTAAGAATTTCAAGAGTCACTCTGTTAGAAATTTGGTGGGACTGAGTTTTCAGTTTAGAATTCTAAGAGTCTTTTATAATCGTGGGACACGTGTCACGCTCTGGTTTGACCTCATAACCGTTTTTCTCCTAGATTTTTGTGCCCACTAAGATAGAAAGTTACCAAAGCTTTAACTCCCATACTTTTTATCTTTTAATCATTACTTCGGTCGTGTTACCTTCTCCTAGGTAACTTCCACTTTTCACCGTTATACATAAATCTTCTTCACTGTTTCACTGTCTTCAAAAAATAGAAACATTCCTAGTGAGTTAACGCTTTGTTTATCTTCAAATTCGTGCTTGAGTCATATATGTTCACATCCATAAACACTTTAGTAAAAAAAGGTTGGTTGAACTTATCTGAGTTATAGAAAGTGAGAAAAGTTGCAAGAGACGAACGCATTGCTGCTGGCCTCCCTGTTTCTCCCGGTGAAGGAAACAATCAACCACAAGTGAATACAGACCAAAGTGCATCGCCCTCAAAATCTTCCAGGGTTAGAAAACTACCCTTTATCACAAGCCTTTCACCTCTTCCATCGGGGTCCTCTGTCCAAGAGTCCTAAAACTCTCTCCTTAAAGAGAAAGTTGTACTAGCCTTAGAAAACCCTCTCCTTTCATTGCTATGGGTTCAAATACAGAGAAATCCCTAGAGAAATTAACCTCACACCGAGTCACCCGTCAATCTAGATTGAAATCTACTCCCACCTCTTCAAATCCATCCAGTTTGAAGGGAGTAAAACCTGGGCCAAAAACCAAACTACCTGGACAGCAGCCCCTGACAAAAGCCAATCCATCCGAATATCCATCCGAACAACCTTCCACTGTAATGGAAGAAAACATGGATGATAGTTTAGATGAAGCTCTTTTTGAGGCGTCCGGTCAAATGTAAAACACAACTGCAGATCAAAATGGCAAAGCTAAAGTAGGTTTGACTCATCCAGATGCGCTTCCGGAGAGTCTGGAGGGTAGAGTGGGGCCAAGCTTCAAAAAAATCAGTGTGAAGTATTTGTTGTCCCTTCAAAATATAACCTACGAATATACCCACACTACTGAACTGGGTCGTATTCGTACGAAGTGGGAAATCTCAGAGTTTGTGAAGGTGAGAATCCCAGTCACCTCAGAAACACCGATGGACTGCAAACCTAATGAACTTGTGGTTTATACAGTGGTGCTGAATTGGGGACTCCGGTTTCTTTTGTATCTGGAGATAGTTAGGTACTTTAACTTGACCAAGCTGTATCTCAGTCAACTGAGCCCGAATGCTTGGTATACTCTACTGGCCGGCATCATGGCATCCAGGCTATCTAAGATTCCACTACCAATGGAACAATTTGCTGACGTGGCAAACTTGTGTAAGAATCATCACATCCCCATTCTACTACAACATGAGGAATGACTACAAGGTAGTAAATGATCTTCTGGAGTTAGAAAATTCGTGGATGACGCAGTTCTTATTCATCAGTGGGGCCTGGGAGAATGGTTCAGAGATCCAAGGAGGAAATAATGATGCTTTACTGAAAGTAGTAGAAGTTACTGTGAAGGAGGCTGGTGGGTGAGACAACCCACCAAATGTTTTGAAGAAGGACAAGAAACGTAAAGCCAGCAGCGATGAAAAAGATGCCAAGAAGAAGAAAGTTACCATGGGATCATAGATAATTTTTCGTCCTTCTGAAGTCCCTCTTCTAACTACTGTCGATCCTACCTTACAAGAGGGAATTCCACCCAATCTCTATTCCGAACAGGCTACCGCTGATGGTAACAAAGAGGTAAATCTTGACGCTTTTCAGAACATCAATATATATATTAATGATTTGGAAAAAGTTGATTTCGCGGAGCCTTACCATCCTCCTAACTCTTCCAGCGTTGTGACCTACAATGACAATACGTACGTAATATCTAGCGAGCAAGATATCACAACTTTAAAGGAGAAACTACAAACTAAGGACAATACTAATCAAACTTTATCCGATGACACAGTCAAGTTCGAGAAAATATTCAAGAGAGGACCGAAGAGAAAGCTGCCTTAGAACGTCAACAAGCTCAAGAAATAACTGCAAGGATAGAGAAGTATGCTAGTGGAGTAGTGGATTCTCTGGAGAAGAGGGGTGATGGAATTAAGTCTGATACGGTCTTACTGTTCTATGAGACGTTTCCTAAGATGACTCTTGGTCCTTTATGGAAATATGTGGACTATGATGACATCCCTTTCCACACCTTGGTAGATGGCGGCAAGTACAACTACTCAAGTGGAGAAGACTCCGAATATGATAAAGAAGTGAGTGAGAGTTCAAGTGCTGAACCCAAAAGTCCCCAAAAAGATGGTGGCGAAGAAAAAACCAAATGGAACAAGCCCTAAGGTTATATTGTGTACTTTTTGTTTGAAAAACTAAAATTCTTGGATGGCCAAGGGATCTAGTTTGTTTAATCTTTATTTTGTAAAACTCGAAGTCCTTGAACGGCCAAAGCATTTTGCAAATCATAGATCGGTTTTAATCCAGTCAGATTATAATATCATATTCCTCTTTGTTTAAATTTTGTTTAACTCTTTATGGCCAATGTTTAAATAGCCTTATATATTTCAGATGTGTTGAAAAAAGTATCAGACATCTTCAACAACATGTGTTTAATAAATGTGATCAAATGTTCAATATATTCGATCAAATCAAATATATTTGAGAGCCGGGGTGTTTAATAAGTGTTTAATATCCGACCTGAAAGAAAAATGCACTAGACTTTTGAAGAAGGCATAATATATTATTGAAAAACCTGGACACCTCATTAAAACCTCCCCGCGCCACCAGAATAGGAAAAAGTATGCCCCATAATATTTACATTGATATTTTAAAAGGTAAATATTTACAAAAGAGTTCTATTCTAAGTATAACCTGAGATGTTCAACATTCCATGGGTGATTTAGTGCTCTCCCTTCTTTGTCTTAGAGCATATATGTTCTTGATTTAACCTTCCCACATGCCATATAAGGGCCTTCTCAGTTCGGAGCCAGCTTACCGAATTTCTTTTCCTTGGTGTGTAAAAAGACTTTTCTTAAGACTTTGTCTCCTATTTGAAAATCCCTTCTTTTAACTTTGGAGGAAAATTTTGCTCCTCATCAAGCATTGGTAATGCGCTGTTCTCAGATGTGCTTTAACTCTTTTCTCTTTAATCACATCCAAATGCTAAATCATTAGCCTGTTCAGAATAGTTTTGGAATATGTGAGATCGTAAAGTAACTTCTATGGGAGTAATTGCATCTATCACATATACCAGAGAAAAATGAGACTCTTGTGTGGCAGCCCGATGTGTAGTTTGGTAGGCCTATAATACTTCTTGTAAATAACTTGGCCACTTTCCTGCAGCTCATTCCAAATGTTTCTTTAATCCGGACAAGATTGTCTTATTTACTACCTCAACCTGGCCATTTGCTTAAGGGTAGAAATGAGAAGAAAAACAATGTTGAATTCCACTGGAGGTACAGAACAATTCCATGTCTTTATTATCAAATCGTGGCCCATTGTCTGTAGTAATATTTCGGGGAACCCCAAATCTGCAACATATGTTAGACAAAATAAATTTAATAACTGCCTTTGAAGTGGTTCCAACCAAAGGAGCTCCCTCTATCCACTTTGAGAAATAGTCAATAGCGACTATGGCTGTCCTACATCTACCGGATGCCATAGAAAAGACCTAACTAGATCCATACCTCATCTTGCAAAGGGTATTGGTTCAGATATGGATTCCATAGGAACTGTTCGCACATGAATTTCATTCCCTTACTTTTGACAAAGATCACACTTTTCACCATTTCTTTATCATCTGCCATTATGGTTGGCCAATAGTATCCTGCTTATAGGACTCTTTTGGTTCAAGCCTTATAGCCACAATGTGCAGAACCTTCTCCATCATGTAGCTCAGATAATACAACTTGGGATTCTTCAAATCCTAAGCAACCTAATAGAGGTCTGCTAAAAGATTTCTTGTAAAGAACTTCTCTTAATATCAAGAAACCACAAGCCTTGTACTTGATCTTTTTAGCCACAACTTTATCCGGAGGCAATATCCCATCAAAAATTTATTGGAGAAGAACATATCTCCAATATTTAGGTTGAATAATAAGTATATTCATATTTTTTTCACTCTTTTTTTATCTGTCTATACGGATGGACATTCATGCATAAGAATCCATGGGTAAGATTCATAATAAGCTATAGTTGCCAAAGAGTCTACCATAATATTTTTTGATTTAGGAATGTGCTCATAGCAGATATGTTTGAAGTTTGCGGCAACTTCTTTCAACATAAGCAAGTATTTAATCAATTGTTCTTTATTTGTTTCAGATTTTCCTTGAACATGGTGAATCAGCAATTGTGAATCACTCATTAACCGGACTCTCTTTGCCCCGCATAGAAGAGCCAACTTAAGACCAGCTATTTCTGTTTCATATTCAGACTCATTGTTAGAAGCTCTGAAACCAAAACATATGGCCTGGTACATATTGTCACCATAAGAAGACGTTAAATAAACCCCAGCTCTATAGCCCATAGTACTTGATCCACCATCGGTTCGAACTACCCATTCTTTCTTATATCGGTTTTCTGATTCCTGTCTGGATGATCAATCAGCATGAAATTCTACCAAGAAGTCAGCTACTGATTGGGCTTTAATTTTTGTTCGAGGTGCAAAGTCAATATCATATATACCCAACTCCACTGACCACCTGGTCATTCTGCTTGACACATCAGCTTTCCGAAGAACACTTTTCAAGGGGAAAGATGTTCGAATAACAATGAAATGAGCTTGGAAGTATGGTCTCATATTTCTTTCCGCAATTACTAGGGCCAATGCCAATTTTTCCAACTTCAAATATCGTCTTTCAGCATCCAACAAACTCTTACTGATGTAATAATTCGAATGAGGGTAATTGTCCACATCTCTTACTAGCACAACACGTATTGCATTTTTTGATACAACTAGATATACATAGAGTTTTTCCCTCGAACAAGTTTAAAAAGAGTTTTAGGTGAAGACAAATGCTTCTCGATTTCAATAAAAGCATGGTCACACTATGTAAACCAATTAAAGTCTTTAACATTCCTCAACACTTGGAAGAATGGAACGCACTTGTCTGACGATCTTGAAATAAACCTATTCAACACAACCAATCGTCCTGTCATTCTTTGAACTTCTTTAATATTCCAAGGAGGGTCCATTGCTAGTAAGGTATTAAGTTGATCCGGATTAGGCTGAATTCCATTCTCACTTATTATGTAGTCCAAGAACTTTCCAGACCGGACCCCAAATACACATTGTTCACGGTTCAATTTTAAATTTACAGCATCTAAATTGGAGAATGTTTCTTGAAGGTCAGATATGTATGAATCTTCCTGCAAGGTTTTAACCATCATATCATCTATGTAAACCTCCATGTTTCTGCCAATCTGATTAGCGAAAGCTTTATTCACTAACCTCTGATAAGTGGCTACAATATTTTTCAATCCGAATGACATCACCTTATAATAATGAAGACCTTTGTCTGTGATGAAAGTAGTGTGATCTTGATCCTTCAAATCTACTTGTATCTGGTTGTACCTTGAGAAAGCATCCGTGAAAGACAATAGTTTGTTTCCAGAGGTGAAATCCACCAAATGATCTATTCGAGAAACAAGATAAATATCCTTAGGGCATGATCTATTAAGGTCAGTGAAATCGACGTACATGCGCCACTTGCGATTCTTTTTCTTGACCAAAACAGGGTTGACAGTCCACAAAGGGAATTGAGATTCTTTTATATGACCCATTTAGGTTAAACAGTCAACTTCTTGAACAATCATATCTGTTTTTTCCTTAGAAAAAAACCTTCTCTTATGTACAACTGGCACAATATCACTCCGGATTGACAACTTATGGGAAATTATATCAGCTGGCACTTCAGTTATATCATTATTACACCATGCAAAAACATGTTGGTTATTCATCAAAAAGGATAATAACCGGTCTTTTAAATATGGTACCAACTTAGAACCAATTTTAACACTCTTGCCCTCTGCGAGGGAATGGGTTTTAACCTCCTCAATACGTAATATAACACTGGGAGCCTCCCTGGGATCATCAATTTCATTTTCCTTAGCAGAAGGCTCCAATAGCTGCTAATCTTTGTTAACACTGACTGCCCCTAAAGTCTTAGGGTCAAGGGCTGTTGCATAGCATTTTCTGGCTATCTTCTGGTTGCTCCGGACAAGACCTACTTGTCCCTGAAAAGTATACTTCAAATATTGGTGGACCGTAAAGGCCATTACATGCATTCTAGAGAGCCAAGACCGCCCAAATATTTGATTGTAAGATGTTGGGCAATCCACCACAACAAACAGTACTCTTACCATCTTTTTAAAAAGGGTCCTTTGCCCAATAACACTTCCTCTTCGAATTCTCCGATTACATCTGCAAAACTCCCTGTGAAGCCTACGATGGTTATGTTCGAACATTGTATAACTGAAGGGTTTCTCATTTTTTTGTAGAAGCTTAAAAATAGGATGTTTGCCGAACTGCCTGTATCAATCAGAATCCGGTGTTTATCGTTTCCTCCTATTGGTACCCCTATTACCACCACATCTTTATGAGGCCTTGCAATGTCTCAAGTCATCTTCATCAAAAAATATAAATGAATATGGGGATTGATACAGGTGGGTGGATATTCCACCATCCAACTGGGTGGCCAAATTATAGACATGCCTCTTATTTGATGATGTAGAAGGCGCAGTCACGGTATCCCCTCCGAAAATAGTTAGTGATTCAAAAAAGTTAATAAGACCAGAAACTGTTTTGGTCTTGTCTGTTATCACCCCCACCTAATTTTGACTCGGATCTGGATCAAGATACTCTGAGTCTACATCAAATCTTTCAACAATTACCATTGCACCCTTTTGTGTGGATGTCCCACGATTGTTCGAAGGACCAGTTCGAGGAGTATTAGCTTGTCCATTATCTGGTATGCTTCCCCCTCATTTTTTAACATAGTCTCCTAAATTGCCCCTTTGAATGAGGTTCTGGACCTCCTACTTTAAAGCTATACAATCATGCGTATCATGGCCTATGCCATTATGGTATTGGCAGAAACGGGTGCTCCGGTTTTATCTGGGGGACTGCAATGCTGCTGGCTTTCTAAAATGCACTTCATTCTTAGTTTTGTTATAGATTTTAGTCACACTCTCGCCTAATGCAGCAAACCACTCAGGCTGAACCCAGGCCCCCCTCTTATTTTTGACCTGTTGGCTCTGAGTCTGATTAAAGTGACTTTGCCTCGACCTGTTAGATCCCTGTCCAGTATCTTTTTCCCTGTAACTGGACTGATTAGTAGCTGAAGGTGTTGTTTTTGTAGTTGTGGACTTAACCTGTCGGTGTACTCTGTTTTTTTTGTTTCTTTTACGTTGATTTGCTTTCCCACTTGATTCAACAAACCACCCTAGGTAATAGCCTTCTTTCGAGTCACTGAATCGGCTAGATTACCTGGATTTAAACCTTGGCTGAGGGAAGCAATTGCAACCTGTTCAAATCAATCTGCTAGCTCATTCTTTGTATTCACAAAACGACTGATGTACTCTTTTAGGGACTCGTTCGGCTCCTGAAAACAATGGATAATGGTGTCCCTGTTACCCTTAAGTTTCTTACTTCCAACAATTTTCCTTCGGAATGCAACCCCTAATGTATAAAAAAAAATATACACCCTTGAGGGAGACTGTTGTAAAATTTGAGGGCACTTCCCTTAAAAGTTTGAGAGAAGGCTCTACATAATAGCTTGTTATCATCATCAAAATTCATCATAAAGCTCTTAAATTGCTCCAGATGGTTGTCTGGATCGCGATTTTCATCATATTTCTCCATCTTGGAGCAATCAAACCTCTTATGATGATGTCCGGAGAGTATTTTGTTGGATAAATGCGATCGTCTCCAATTTTTGCTACGACTAAAAACAATATCTTCATTAGGGGTAGCAAAGATACCTAGTTCGGATTGGAAATCAAAATGATCAATCAACAACTGGTCAATATACTGGCCGGCTGACCTTTTACCGCTGACATGGTGCTTCTTAAACCTGCAATGCCTATCTCTTTTTCTTAAATGTTTTTTAGTCAGCCTTATTTTCTTTTTTGATCGTCCTTCATCACTACTTGAAGATTTGATTCTTCAAGCTCTGCCTCATTAGATGAGCTGTTGGAGGACCCAGATGTTGAACTCTCCATAGGTTTAGATCAGTGTGTCTTCTTAGAACTAAGATGAGTCTTCAAGGACTGCTCATTCTCTTAAAGACTGTCAGTATGGTGAAGTACTGACGCACCGGATTTTTCCTTAACCCCTTTCTCTGCTTGTTTTATTTCTCTCGACGCCTCTATTTCAGCTCTTAACTAGCTGCCCTCCTTGATAGTATATTCATTGTTTTCCCTTGCAACTTCCGCCTCAGAAGGTGGAACGTTCTGCTCATTCGGATCCATCCGAACTACCTTACTTGCTGGTTTCGAATTGTGAAATTCATGCACCATCGTGCTCCTGTTGTGGTCACCAATTTGATGTGGTTTATTTTTGTTTAAAGGTAATTTTGTAAACTAGTTTGGGAATTTAATGTTTAAAGTAGAGAGTAGTGAGATAATTAAGTTGTGTGCTAGCTGTAAATTCTGATTACCCCCATTAATGAAAGTGGTAGGAGTATTTATACTTAATTAATGACTCATGGGCTGGTTGGATCGGATCATGGAGTAGGGTCAATTTTAAGGACCCATCAGTAATTTGGAGTGAAGTGACTAGTATCTAGCTTAGTCAACATTTATTACGTTTCCCATGTTTGGCTTTTTTATAATAGTGGTTATGGTCTAAACTGCCTATCGGATTAAAACCAAGTTCAGTAGCTAAAATATCCGACCTCATCACATTTGGTATATTTAAATGGTGATTAATCCATGACATCATTGTATGTTTTTGGTTTGCTTTGCTTTTTTTTACCTTGATTTTGATATTTTAACCTGATATTGGTATTTTATATGATGATGAACTCATAATATATATTTCTTGGCACTTGTCCGTTATTTATGATGTCACGAACTAATAGAGCTTCAACAATGTTAAAAAGTTAAAATTGCTGGATGAAAATGATCGTTATTCTAGTGAAAGTTTGAACAAACTTTTAAAGGGAAACAAATGAGATCTTACATAACAATAAATTGTGCCCATCAAGACCACAAAAGTTATTAGTAAACTTGGGCATGATATATAAAATGATATATACATATATTTTATATTTCCGAAGTACGAGAGTATTATTATTGAAGTTGATTTTTACTTTGCTTTTCAAGTATTTGTTGATGAAATTAGAGTCCCTTTTAATGGAAAATAGTGCAAAAAATCCACAAATATTGAGCAACCATTCATAGCATGGTTGGTGAGATCAAGAATATCTATTTTATTGTCCATTACTACTACTCTAAAGATAATTGAGAGAGAAGTTGACAATGATATTTTGTATAATACTTGTTTTGATGTGTTTGGGTAAAATATATCGTTCTACATTATTTGGAAAACTGAAGTATATGTATATAAATATATGAAACGTATTTCTTTTCTTGCTTTTGTAATGTATGAAAGTCTTACCCTTTAAAAAAAATATCGTGCATCACTAACATTATGAATTGTGGACATTTTTTTCCAAGATAAATCTTTAATGGTTAGGCCATTTTGTTTGCATAATTTTGAGCATGAGATATTATAATAGCCGATTTTAGCTTATAAAATGACAAAGTTATCATGCGACTATGATCTGACCTTAAAAATTGTTTCATATAGATATTTTTTAAATGGTAAAAATGTCCAAAAACAGTGAGAGATAAAAAAAACATGAGATCTAACTATTAGAGGTCCAATAAAACGGAGATGAGATAGCCTAGCCCAAAAAATAATTTTGATTATGAATTAAAATTTTATACAATTATATTTTGTATCTTCATTAAATTGTAAGATATTTATAAAATAATTGTAGTATAGATATGTATTAAAAATTTAAATGACTCAATAGTTATATAAACATTAAAAATTTGACAAATTATAAAACAGGATAATAAAATTGGTGATAGTGTAAAGAGAAAAATAAAATAATATTTAACTATTTTTAACAATTTTTTTCCACATTTTTTCTTGTGTTTTTCTGGATTTGCTCGTTGGAATCGAATCGCTACATGATTCGATCACTTTACATGCGTTTATAAAAACAACTGATGGCTTGGTGATGAACGATATAAAACGATGTTTTAGGATCAGACTATATCGTTAGAAAATTATACTGGTAATTGATGATTCATAATTTTTAAAATTAAAAAATGGAGAATAACTTGCTAAGGAGAATATATATTTGTGTAACAATGTTGAAAAAAAATAAAAATAAAAAACTGAATCAATAATTAACCGAATAAAGAGAGTTTCATGGTTCGGATCATGTCGATGTCAAGTTAATTATTTATATTAAAATCCGATTCTTTTAATAATAAACTTTAAAAATAAAAAATAAAAATAAATAGCAAAAATAGAAAATACAATAAAACTAGAAGTTATTAAGTTAAGATAAATAGTAAAAAGGTGAAATGAAATAAAGCGTTATGATAGGCTAAAAAGCACCCGTAGTCCCTCATGTTTACCACTTGTATCAACTTGGTCCCCTTGCATAGAACTCATCCTCATCCTTTTTTTTAATTTGCATTTTTAGTCCCCCGCACATGTGAAGCCTGTGAGCTTGACACGTGGCATCAGTTTTTGTTGCAAGAATGGTCCCCCAATTTTTTTTCCAAAATTGTCCCTTCCCATTCCATCTGAGCATCCTTGTCAGCTTCCACGTCACCTTCTCTCTCCCCTCTCTTTCCCCTCTCTTTCTCTCTTTTCTCTCTCTTTCCGCTCTCTTTCATCGTCCCCGTCTTATGAAAACCCATCACCAGAACCGACTCTGCTTAAAGAACCCGAGTCCGAATCAGAACCCATGACGATAAATTCTTTCTCTAACAGAATCTGAAACTCATTTGAACCCTGAATTCAATCTGATTTCATCAATGACTCTAAAGTCTCCGGACTCGAATCCAACGGTGGAGGAGAGATCTCTGCCCTGCTAAGCTCGGTTGTGGTTGTGCTCGGATAATAAGTCTCTGGACTTGATTCCTCATTCGTTCTTGTTGGTTTCCTCCTCCGCCGGAGATCATCTGTTTGAGTCGAGGCATCGGCGGCGAGTTTCCATGGATTTGTAGCTGTAATTTTTATTTGTATATTAATAAATATAATTGGAGTCATTTAAAAGACAGAAGATAAAAGACAAAAGATAAAAGATAAAAGAGAGTAAAGTATAAAGAAGAGACGTACGCAACAACAAATGCACTGGTTCCATCCATATGCCAAGACTGGACGGTTTTCTCATTATTCTGAAACACGATTTTCACAAAATCATGAAGCTCGGTTCCAATAACGTGTGGGTGAATGGTAGCGTAGTTATTGTTATTGTTATTGGTTATGCTATTATTGGCTTCGGTAAGAGTAAATACGTCGGGGATGTTGTACCAATCAGCCAACTTCAATGGAGTTTCTGGATCCAGATGCGATATATTGTTCACAGAATAACGGAGCTTCTTGTTGATTTTAATTTTTGAATTAGATAATATTATTGTCTTTCCAATTGGTATTGTTCCATAATGGAATGATCCTTGCGGGTTTGGTCGCGCTGCATTCGATGTTAGGTTCCATCGGCGGAGATCTCTCCCCTGCTACTAGGAGAGATCCCATGGATTTGTTTTCATTCTCCGATTCGACTTGGAAACTCGCCGCCGATGCCTCGACTCAGACAGATGATCTCCGGAGGAGGAGGAAACCAACAAGAACGAAGAAGGAATCAAGTCCAGAGACTTATTATCCGAGCACAACCACAACCGAACTTAGCAGGGCAGAGATCTCTCCTCCACCGTTGGATTCGAGTCCGGAGACTTTAGAGTCATTGATGAAATCAGATTGAATTCAGGGTTCAAATAAGTTTCGGATTCTGTTAGAGAAAGAATTTATCGTCATGGGTTCTGATTCGGACTCGAGTTCTTTAAGCAGAGTCGGTTCTGGTGATGGGTTTTCACAAGACGATTTGGAAGAAGAAGTTGAGTTTCACAATTTGAATTTGATTGTGAGTGATGAAACTGATGAAGCTAAAAACAAGTATTCAGTAAGAGAATCGGTAGTACCAGAAAAATAAATTTTTCTTAGTTTCGAAGTTGAACCGAATCATGATTCTGAAAAAGAAGAAATGGGTTTTCGAGATTCAGACAATTTATTAAGAAATGAGTTGGAAAATAACGAATTGGTTCCATAATCTCAAATTTAGGATTCAGAAACAGAGGATTCAGTTGAGTTTAAAGATTCTGAAGAAGATGATTTCCATATACTTGATTCAGATTTTGTTTCAATTCTGGATTAAAAACAGTGGATTTAGTTGAGTTTAAAGAATTAGAAGAAGGTGATTTCCATATACTAGATTCGGATTTTGTCTCAAAACACGAGCTTTCTCAAAATGATTTGAATTCACCCGATTGGGATTTCAAAGATTCAGATTCAGATGAAGAATCGATGAAAGAGAGGGGAAACAGAGAGAAAAGAGAGAAAGAGAGGGGAGAGAGAAGGAGAGAGGGGAGAGAGAAGGTGACGTGGAAGCTGACAAGGCTGCTTAGATGTAATGGGAAGGGACAATTTTGGAAAAAAGATTGGGGACCATTCTTGCAACAAAAACTTATGCCACGTGTCAAGCTCACATGCTTCACATGTGGGGGACTAAAAATGCAAATTAAAAAAAGATGAGGATGATTTCTATGCATGATTGAAGGAAGGGGACCAAGTTGATACAAGTGGTAAACATGAGGGACTACGAGTGCTTTTTAGCCATTATGATACCTACGTGGACAAGTGAAGTGAATTAGAAAGGGAGATATTTTAGTATGAAATTTGTAAAACTAACTTACCATAAAAAGCTACTAATATTTAGCCTGCCATTCGGCACAAACGATGACTATAAAAAACTGGTTTAGTATAAAGGTAAATATGGAGGACTGTTTTGACACAATTAGTAAATGTGGGGACGAATAGTGGATTTTAGCCTAGTTTTTACTATGTATGGTCCGTTCTACGAATTGGTTCAAGATTATTATAAAACAGAAAAGCGCTCGTTAGACTAAACCTACTCGCGATTTTTTGCAAGGGGAAGACGAGAGAAGATGGCACTTGCTGGTTCAGTCCACCTGAATATCGAGGAGTCACCGCCGACATGGGGTTCTCGAGGTGTTGATTGCTTCGAGAAATTGGAGCAGATTGGTGAAGGAACTTACGGGTACTTGGTTTTTTCGCTAATTTCCCCCTTTACATTAGGTTACAATTCATCTCGCTAAAATTGAAGTCACTACTTATCTTTTGTTCGATTCAATTTGAGTGTTTCGTGCAAGTGATTGATTTAGGTATTATGTATGTATTTCTGTAGACAAGTGTATATGGCGAGAGAAATCAAAACTGGTGAAATTGTTGCATTGAAGAAAATACGCATGGATAACGAAAGAGAAGGGGTATGTTTGTTTATACTCGTTTACGTGTTTTCTATTAGATGTAGACTAATTTTGTGATGCGTTTTCTGGAATCGGATTTTTGCAGTTTCCTATAACTGCTATCAGAGAAATAAAAATCCTTAAGAAGCTTCATCACGAGAATGTTATCAAGCTTAAAGAGATTGTGACATCACCTGGTACTTAATCTCTTATCTTTTTAATTCCATATGACCTTCAATAAACAAAACCTGATCGTTATTTGTTTTTTGTTAAGGTCCCGAAAGAGATGATGTTGCAAAGTCAGGTAAAGATTTTCCTATCCGATTCCTATTAATTAGTATTTTCGCCATACAAAAGTTCTTTAACGACAATGTTTGGTTTTCTTAAAACTCCAGATGGAAATAAGTACTCAGATGGTAACAAGTATAAAGGAGGTATCTACATGGTCTTTGAATACATGGATCATGATTTGACTGGCCTTGCTGATCGTCCTGGACTGAGATTTACAGTTCCTCAAATCAAGGTATCAACATGACTAAATGGTTAATACTGAGAATATATTGCCAATTTAAGTAACATCCAATCCATTTTTTTGTTAGTGTTACATGAAGCAATTGCTCACCGGACTTCATTACTGTCATGTTAACCAAGTACTTCACAGAGATATTAAAGGTGATTCATGATTGCTTACTCAATGTATGGCTTCGGTTACTTTATCTTCCTGCGTTGCTATGTTTAATCCGTGTTATCTTCAGGCTCTAATCTTCTCATAGACAATGAGGGAAACTTAAAGCTTGCTGATTTTGGGCTTGCACGGTCATTTTCCCATGATCATACTGGAAATCTTACAAATCGGGTTATTACTCTGTGGTATAGGTATGCTATTTCTTAACGAATACAAAGGGTTTTATCTACTTATCTGTAATGTGTGTTCTGCTAAGACGTATCTTTGGTTGCTACTTGGTAATACTAATAATGTATATCGATATTAATACTACCGACATTTGGATTTCAGGCCACCGGAGTTGCTGCTTGGTGCCACTAAGTATGGCCCAGCTGTTGACATGTGGTCCGTGGGTTGTATTTTTGCTGAGCTTCTGCACGGCAAACCAATCTTACCGGGGAAAAATGAGGTCAGTGCAATGCAAGTACCATTTTTATATTTCTGTTTGCTAAGTATATATATAGTAACATGTGGAGATGATAATGTTAGTTCACATTCTGATTCAATTGTTGAGTTAGAAAGAGAAGCTTCAGTTCTTAGGGCGAGGTATTGTAGCTAATCCTTGGTGCTTGACCTTTTGTATGGATGAAGATAAAGAAGTTGGACTTGTTGTTACTTTGAAACACTGATTCTGAATAGTAGCCATAGGGCCTACTGGACTACTTGACATTTCGTATTCAGCAGACATTTTGTTGATAGATTGGGTTTATCTAGGATACCTGTGGTGAGATTGACACATACTTTGCTAGGTGATAACACTGATAGTTTCTATTGGTGCAAAAATTTGCAAAACCATTTGATGAGTGATGACACTAGTCAAATAAACTAGCCTCATATAGTAATGACAAAACAGTTGATTCCTCGTCAGCAGCGATTGCTTGATAATTAGAACTGATCAGGTACTTGACCGCTTCGAGCATGAAGGTGAAAGTAAGGTAGTCACTACATAGATCGTCATTAATCATGCTCTAAAATGCAACTTTGACATAAAAACTTCTGCAATGTTTAACGTGATATTCATTCTCGTGCTGTTGTTTCAGCCTGAACAACTCAACAAAATATTTGAGCTTTGCGGATCGCCTGATGAAAGTAATTGGCCTGGTGTAACTAAGATGCCTTGGTATACCAATTTTAAGCCGCAAAGAACTTTAAAACGACGCGTGAGAGAGGTGTTTAGACAGTAAGTAGAGCGATATTTCAAATTTCATTTTTGTGTTTATGTACTGAAACAATTAGACCTTTGATAAAAGGTATAACTATTTTACTTCTTAACAGTTTTGACCGCCATGCCCTTGATCTATTAGAGAAGATGTTGGTGCTTGATCCAACTCAGGTACCAATTTTGCGTTTATGAGCTTATTTTCCTCATCAATGTGTCTGTTTGTTGACTACTATTATAACTAGTAAACCTACTCTTGTGATTTTGGTTAGTCTTGCTCTAATTGATATGTTAATCCACTTGGTTCTAGGTTCTGATATATGTACTACTATGCACATGCATTGAAAATAACTTCCAATTCATATTTTGCCTGAAGGCACCAGTTGCAGTAATCTTAACATTACGCAGTCTATAAGATTTCTTCAGCAATTGAATAAATTCTATTGAACCAGTAACAGATAGATATGTTCCATGTTCGAAAATTCGAAACGGCGCCTCAAGGCGGTAGGCTCCTAAAAGGCGGAACGGTGCCTTGAGGCGTAAAAGGCATAAACCAATTAAAATATTACTAAAAAACAAATAAACCATAACTAATTAAAATATAACGTCCAAAATAAATTCAAGGGTTGGGTGCAGAAGAGTGACCCATCTATTATTAATCTATATTACGTTAGAGAAACTGCAAATGAAAACTACAGTTATATTTTGGAGAAGAAGAAGTAGAGTTTAGGAGAGATTAAAGAAAGAAGGAAAGTACTTTGCATTTATAGACAGATTAGAGATACAGATAGTTAAAAGTCTGGGAATCTGAAACGCCATGCATTACTCTTTTTTAAAAGAATTACCGTTATTGTCGAGGCGTACGCCTTTACTGCCTCAAGGCGATCGCCTTCAGGCGTAAGCATTAAATAAAAAGGCGCACACCTCATCTGTGTCATTAAAAGCGTACGCCTCGGTTCGGTTAGACCGAACCGATTCAAGGCGCGCCTCAAGGCGTACGCCTTGAACGATTTTTAAAACATTGGATATGTTGAGCAATCCTCCTTGGTATGTTGATTGTTATGTAGTGTAGAGAATTGATACATGTAACTTACATAGAAATAAATATAATTATTTTCTGATTGAGACCTTTTTTTCATCAGAGTCAAGGCTTTATTTTATTGCCTTTGATTTTCTATCATATGTGTAGAGAATAGGTGCCAGCGACGCACTAGACGCCGAATATTTCTGGAATGATCCTTTGCCTTGTGATCCTAAGAGGTAGGAATTTCTCTATTTTTGTGTTTTTCATCTCGCATTTTATATTTTATTGATATTATTTTTTCTGAATTGTCAAATACCAGCTTGCCTAAATACGAATCATCGCACGAGTTCCAAACAAAGAAAAAGAGGCAGCAGCAACGACAAAATGAAGAAGCGGCAAAGAGACAGAAGTTGCAGCACCCACAACAACATACTCGTCTGCCTCCAATTCAACATGCTGGTGGTGGACAGTCGCATCCAACTAATCACTGGCAGGGTCCAAATCATCCCATTAACAATGCTCCGGCTGCAGTCGCTAGTGGTCCCAGTCACCATTACTATGGAAAACCACGTGGTCCTCCTGGAGGTGGTGGTGGTGGTCCAAACAGGTACCCTCCTACCGGAAGTCAAAGCGGAGCTTACAATCCAAGCCGTGGAAACCAAGTGGCCGGTTATAGCAGTGGGCCGTATCCGCAACAAGGACGTGGCCCGCCATATGGTAGTAGCAGCAGCAGTGGCATTTCTAGTGCTGGTCCTCGAGGGCCTAGCAGCGGCTATGGTGTTGGCCCTCCTAATTATAATCAAAGCGGTCAATATGGAGGCTCTGCTACCGGGAGAGGTCCAAACCAGATGGGTGGGAATAGAAATCAACAGTATGGTTGGCAGCAGTGATTATAAATAAGTTTTATACGAAGAAAGAACAAGGTTGATGAAAAAATTTGGAGCCATTTCTGTAGTAGGAGCTTAATTACTCATTCAAGGTGTTTCTATGGAATGTACTGCTGAAAAATTGATGTAGTTATTTTGATTAATGGTGAACTGTGTCAATATCCTGTCTAGTAATCTTTAGACTAATTTTGTTGAAATTGTCTGAACAAACTATGTGCAACGTTTTCTTTTCTTCCTATTAATTAAATTTGGGAAGCGTTGTTTCCTCGTTTTTTTTTATTTCTTTCTTCTATATTAAAGTCATGTTTCTAGTTTTGTTATTTCTTTTAAAGAAATTTTTAATTATACCCAAATTTAAATTGGATTTCTAAGTCATTTCCTCTTGGGATTTTTTTTCCTTGTCTATATTTGTTTTAAATTCGCTTTCAATCTCTAACTCAATTTAACAATAACCCTTGTTTTGTAATTGGGTGCAGTCGAAGTTTATTTTTTTCAAAATCCAATTTGTTTTTGAATCGGTAAATTTAGATTTGTGAATTAGAGGGAAAAAAAACAAGAGTTATGTAATTTGCTAATAAAAAAAAGTTTTTTTTAGGAGAAATTGATAATTATGTAATATAAAAGGACTAAAGGATATGACCACAATTAGTGAATTGTTAGATGCACGAGGTTCACAAAGTGTTATAAAAGTACAATACCCTTTTTGAGGAAAGGGTGATTGATTAATGATTACACAATTATTGCTCTATACTTTCTCTCTTTTTAGAAAGTCATCTTTCTCTCTTTAAAATATTTACTAAGTAACGAATTAAGTCCTCCAAACATTGTTTTACTCTAACATCTCTTCCAAAGATTTCTTGAACTATCATTAATATTGTTTTACTCTAACATCTCCTCCAAAGATTTCTAGAACTATCATTTGCGCCGTCTTGTTTCCAAAACCTTGTTGAAATTCCGAAAGAAAAGTGATGGAAATTCGATAAGAATTGGACATGAATATGATTTGATGATTGAAAAAGAGTTAGCGGAAAACCCCGTTGAAATGAAGATCGATGAACAACATGACGATCAACATGCTGGTTAGATTTTAGAAGAGTCCATCTTGGTCGCTCAGAGAAATGAATTGTTGGAAGAAATTGAAAAGATGAACTTTGAAAGAGAGGCCGCAATGACTTCCAAGAAAATTCGGTTTGAAGTTCGAAGAGAAAATGAAACTGAGAAAGATGAATCACATCACCACTATTGAATCAATAGGAAGGAGTCACTATACTTCGAGGAAAAAGCTAAAGCCAAGGTATAGGTACAAATCATATGAATCAAGTGATTATTCACTCCATGATTCAAGTGAATCTTCTCCAGAAAGGGATTATCGTAGGAAGAAAGACATAAAAAAGAAATATGCGACGAAACATAGAAAAATGCATCGAGCGGGTCATCGGAGTAAAGACTTGAAAGGGAAAGAACAGGGCTTCGAGGATCATGCAAAGAAAGATATCGTTTTATATTGTAAGAACCAATCAGAGAGTCAAAATTTTAAATATCGTGTAAGTAATCAATAAACAGCTCCTTCCGAGGAGGGTCTCTATGCGATGACTCATGAGAGTCCAAGAACCAATGTTTACATAGTATGCCATAATTAGAGGTCCTCTCCTTTGTCGGCAAAAATACTTTTTCGAAACCTCCCGAAACATTTTGACAATTCTAAGTTGGAAATATTCGACGGAACACAAGATCCTGACAGCCATATTGAATAATTCAAAAAAATTATGATTAATTTCAGTGATGATGACAAGTTTTTATGTAGGGCTTTCTCCCAAACTTTTAAGGGTGTTGCTTCAAAATAGTATAACCGACTTCTGCAGGGTTATATAATTTTTTTTGACATGTTCAAGAACGTTTTCCGACAACATTTCGTGGGTAGTAAGAAATTTTGAGCTAATGGAGACACCATAATATACTTTAGACAAAAGGTTGGAGAAAGTTTGAAAAATTATACCAACCGTTTTCTTAAAGCAAAAACTAATACGGAATATTGTAAAGCCTCCGTGGCTTTAGCAACTTATAGAATGGGACTTATCCTTGGAATATTGAAGGACACTGTGGCTGAAAGTCAAGCTATGATGTTTGGGGTTTTTCTTGATCAAGTTGAAAAAAGAATATTGGTGGAAGAAACTGAGGCTTCAGAAATAGGTTCTAGTGATCAGTTGGAGCAGAATCAGTTCCAAATATCTCTTGTTACAGTCAACCTCCTCGAATAAATGTGCAACCTAAACCAATAAACTAATATCATCCGATGCCTAAAGTAACTCAGCAACAAACATACAGTACACAATAGATAACTAGACTAATGTCCAACAAATGCATTCATCCAGAATATTTCACAAATCTGACTGAGTGTGTGGCCACTTTATTTGACAAGACTCAAGGTCAAGTGCAATTTCGTAAACCCTTTACAATCCAAACTCCGAGGGAGAATGGAAACAATATATATTGCAAGTATCACGAAGACGTTGGACATGACACAAAAGAATGCATTACATTGAAGAAAAAAATAAAAGTGTTGATTGAAAACGGAAAATTGACAAACTTTGTAAAAAACACTCCCAAAAAAATTTGACAGTCAAAGGAGTACCGAAAGAAGAAAATGCGTTGATTATCTCCAAAGAGATTGATTCTTTCGACATGGAAAAATAGTACTTAGATCTGAAAGAGGGAATGACCGATATCAGCATGGTGAAAGAAATTATACCGAGGAAAACAGTTAGTGATTTATGTGCTTTCTTTGAATCTTTAGCAATTTTTGGGAGTGATACTGCTGCGGAAATTTGGACATCTCCCGAAAAATACATATAGTCAGCTTAACTACTCAGCTAGAAGTGGGTTCCTCGACACATATGCATAAAACTCCTTCCTTAATAATTTGTTTTGAAGATGATGATATGAGAAATGTGACAGGGCCACACGAAGATGCAGTGGTAATTGCAGTAGGGTTAACCGGCGATCACAGACAAAGAGTTCTAATTGACACAGGTAGCTCTAAAACATCTTATTCATGAGCACTTATAATAAAATTGTTGACCCGCCTGTAATCCGAAGATTAGACCAAACCATTGTGGGATTCACAGGGGTGACAGCTGAAGTGGTTGGGGAGTTTGAAAGTGTGGTCGAACTGGGTCGAGTGCCATTTAGAAAAGAAGTTGAAATTTTCTTTATTGTAATAGAGGCGCCAACATCTTATAATGATATTTCTGGGAGGTATTGGCTATCAAAGATGCATGTTGTTATCTCCACAGTTCATCAATGTTTAAAGTACGTCGTCAGAAATAATGTTGGAGAAATTAGAAACATTCAGCAAATGGCTAGAGAATGTTACCGAATTTCTTTATCTTCCAAGAAAGTTCGGGGGAATGAATGAGAAAAAGCATAGCAACTAGTGGGGATTTCCTCGAAATCGACCCCTTTTGATGATCCGAAGGAGTTGCCGATCTATTGATTCCAGATGAAAGCTATGACGATCATGTGTATCCAAATAGTAAAGTCTTAAAGATTAGAACAAAGTTATCTCCAGATTTAATGAAAAAATTGGTTAAATTTTTATACACAAAGTTAGATATGTTCGCTTGGTGTTCAGAGGACATAACAGGGGTCCCCCATAATTATTTTCCATAAAATGTCAATCAAGAATAATGTGAGGCCAATAATACAGAAAATGAGACCTTTTTCCCAAGAAAAATATGAGGCGATAGTGATAGAGGTATAACATCTATCCGGAGTAGGGAACATCCGAGAATCACAATATTCTCTGTGGGCGGCAAACCCAATGTTGGTAAGAAAGAAAAAACAACAAGTGGCAAATGTGCGTAGATTTTACAAACTTAAATAAGGCTTGTCCAAAAGATCCTTTCTTTGTCCCACGGATAGATCAGCTGGTAGATTTCACATCAGGAAATCGGTTACTTTCTTTTATGGATGCATATGAAGAGTATAATCAGATCAAAATGGATCCAAGGGATGAAGGAAACACTTCGTTTATCACTAGAATGGGTTTAACTGTTATATCGTAATGTTGTTTGGGTGCTTATCAGCGTCTGGTGAACAAAACTTTCGAGTCACAAATTGGGTGAAACATTGAAGTATATATTGATGAAATATTGGTAAAAATTCATAAGGATGAGAATCATTTTGACGATCTAGAGGAAACTTTCATTAACTTAGAAATGGTGAACTTAAAATAGAACCCAGAAAAATGCACCTTTGGGGTTCGATCAGGAAAGTTCCTCGGATATATAGAAAGTGAAAAAGGGATTGCAGACCCAGTAGAGTTAAAAGATTTAATGTTTATGACTCCTCTTCATAATATAAAAGCAGTTCAAATATTAACAGGCAGATTGGCAGTGTTGAACAGATTTAAATCTCGTTCTTCGGGTAAATGCGCTTATTTTTTCCAGGTCTTAAGGCATGCAAATTGTTTCAACTGGACAAAAGATTGTTCAGCCGCCTTCCATCTGATTAAAGAATACCTTTCTTCCCCAAAAATCCTCACAAAGCCCATTCCAGGGTAACAATTATTTATTTATATAGCAGTCTCAGACTATGTTGTGAGTGCTGTGTTAATCCGAGAGGAAGATAATGTTCCAAAACCAGTGTGCTACATCAGCAAAAGTTTATTAGATGTAGAAAGACGATATTTGAAGCTGGAAAGGGTTGAGACTATATTTTCAATCTCATTTTATCATGGTATGAACGTCTTTTCCATTAAAAATATGCTTCAAGACTTGATATCTCGGGGAGAATGAACCAGTGGTCAGTTGAACTAGGAGATTTTGATATTAATTTTGAGCCCAGAAATGAAATTAAAGCACAAGCCTTAGCAAATTTCTTAGTAGAGCTTCATTTTGAGTGATCAAATATGAACAATGATGAAGACAATTTCGAAGCAGGATGGGTAATCCAAATAGATGAGGCTCGAGTACATCAGGAAGTGGGACTGGGGTACAGTTGGTTTCTCCAGAAGGAATAACAATTTATCAGTCCATCCGTTTTGGGTTTAGAGAAACAAATAATGAAGCAGATACGAGGCAACTTTAGCAAGATTAATACCTGCACAAATCCGCGGGGATAAAAAATTTAAGCTAGTTAGTGATTCACAACTCCTCGTTAACCACGCGTCTGGACAATCCGAAGCTCGAAAGGATCGTCTAGTAAAATATTTAAAAGCTCTAAATGATTTATCTTTAGTTTTTCGAAAAAATCAGTTACGAGCATGTCCGAAGAGAAGAAAATTATGTGGCAGATTCTTTAGCAATCGCTTCGTATTTAGAGACATATTCATAGATTATTACACATGATAGCCCATCATTTATTAAAAATTTGGAGCAGGTAATTAGGATGATAAATGAAGACCCTCGAATATCTGTTTGGTAGGATACTACTTGCATATTATCTCATCCGATGCGAAAGAGTTGGTTAAACGATGTGTTACCTGTCAAAGGTTTGCTAATATAGTTCATAAGCCAAACGTTCCTCTTGAAATTATATCAGAGGAATTTCCGTTTGACAGATTGGGCATAGATATTGTGGGTCCTCTCCCAATGGCTTCTGGGGCCCCGACGATAAACGATAATCATGACAATATATTACTTCTCTAAATGGGTTGAGGCAGAACCATTAGTAGGAACAAAATCAAAAGTTGTAATCAGATTTATTACTTCAAATATTTATTACTGTTTTGGGGTTGCCATGAAAATTACTACAAATAATGGGCCTCAATTCGATAACAAAGATTTGAATAATTTTTGTAATTCTCGAATGGTACAACAATGTTTTTCAGCACCTTTTCACCCACAAGAAAATGGGCAAGTAGAAGTCACCAACCGGATAATTCTTGATATGCTAAATAAAAACTCGGAAGGGAAGACAGGAAAGTGTCCTGATTATTTGCAAGAAGTTCTCTAGGCATACCGAACAACTCCCCGAACAACAACATCAAAACCCTCATCTGCATTAGTATATGGGATGGATGCAGTTGTACCATCCGAGGCAATTTTTTTCGTCTTATTGAGTTATGAAATATACCGAAGAGTTTACTGATGCAAATAGAGCAAGGGATCTAGACTTCATTGAAGAAAAAAGAAGACGATCACAAATAAATTTGTTGCATTATCAAACATTGATGAGAAGTAGATATGCTTCCAAGGTTAAACGAAGGGAATTTAACATGCGTGATCAAGTGTTAAGAAAGGGTTTTCTTTGTACCAACGAAAAGAACCTCGTAAAGGTGGGTCCTAATTGAGAAGGCCCGTATGAGATAACAGAGAAGGTAAAACCTGGAACATATCAGATTAAGGATAAAGAAGGAAGAAATCTTAGGAACCCTTGGAATATAAAGCATCTTAAATTGTACTTAGACTGAATGTAAAAAAAGTAATATTTTTTGTGTAAGATATCATTGAAATACTCTTTCCTACCTTGATAGGTACAATAAGATTTTAACGAGGTGGTTTATTAGCCGATTTATATATATACAAGTTTTTGCCTTAAAAACTCTTTACAATTTTGGACCTAGAAGGTCTTCCAACGAAGTTGGTCTACAGCTATTAAATTTTGGATCCACAGGGTCTTCCAACAAAAAATTGATCTTAAACTATTAAATTTTGGACCTACAAGGTCTTCCAACAAAAAGTTGGTCTTAAACTATTAAATTTTGGACCTACAAGGTTTTCCAGCAAAACTTGGTCTTATTATTCGAAGCATTGAGGAAGTATAGTTAAAAACAAGTACTTCATAAATTATGAAAACTTTTACAGAGTTGCGTTGAATATTATGAGGAATTTTACAAAAAATGCCTCAACAATTATGAGGATTTTTACAAAAAATGCCTCAAAGATTTTGAGGGCTTTAACAAAAATGCCTCAAAGAATTTGAGGATTTTAACAAAACTACCTCGAAGATTTTGAGGACTTTTACTATTTTCTTACTCAGAAGACTCAGAACTGTCATCATATTTTGAATCTTCACTATCACTCAATGATGTCCTAGGTGGACAGAATTCAACAAGGACGTGTTCCCAAAAACTACCCAAGTACAGATTTGGATAGCGCTCATGATTTTTTTTTAATTAACCCAGATCTAACAGTTGCATCCCTCACATTTATCTTGTCTACACACTTAGCATCATAACTTCAACAACATCGTATTTTTCCTTTTAAGCATGAGCTAAGATAATCTGTTTCTCTTTTACGACCCTTTCAAAATCCTTGAAGTACTTGTTGAAACCATCAATGGCTTGATCATTTTCCTCCTTGTAAGTTGCGATAAGCTTGTCCTTAATGGTATTTGGTTCTGCGTAAATATCCCTTTCTTCTTGACAATATTTTTCGAGGAGTACGACATAATTCTCAGATGCAACCAGTTCTTCAAGGAGTGCACCGACTTATTTTTGAAGGGTTGAGTATTCTTGTTGGAGCTCCTCAATTTTTTATATGAATGATGAGGCTTTAGATTTGTAATAGATTTTCCGATCCTTCAGATGTTGTATTTTTTTCCCAATAGTAAGAGAGGAATGAAGCAGCTTGCGAAGACGGAGAGAAAACTCGTCTTCTCGAGTAATCTCGAAAGAACTATCGGAGTAGCGAACCTCAAAAGGAACCAAAGTGGGGGAATCAGCCTTTTGAGCATCACTTGGAGGTTCTTGAACGACAACAACATTTGGCGGAAGTTGGGAGGAATGAGATTCACAGATTTTCTATTTTGGTGAGGTCTTTGTATGTTCAGTTTCTTTATTTTCCAGGGAGCTAACAACTTCAGAAGTTTCTAGGATCTCTTCTAAGATAATATTCAATTTTTGTTGGCATTGTTTCTTCGGAAGAGCCTCACTGGAGAGTTTTTCGTCTACTTGGGCAAAAGCTCTTTGGACACATCAACCTTTGAATTTTCAGCATATTCATAATCCCCATGAGTTTCAACCTCGGAGGTTTCTTCTTCATCCTCATCATCGTTTAAATGACTCTTGGCCATGTCATGTCTTTTGCTTCCAATCAGTCAAAGACAACTTGTTGAGTAGTAGGAATCATGAGCTCCTCCATAGCTAATCGTTCTGATGGATTCAACATCCACAAACGAATTTTGGCAAGGTTGGTATGAGTAAAACAGAGCCGAAACCTGTTGTACCAGATAACCTTGGCCCACATATGAAGCTCGCTAAAGATAGTTTTTGTTGTAGGAGAGAAATCAACATAAGGCTTGGATATACCAGTCATTTTTGTTTATAATTAAGAAGAGTGTATAAGAATAAAATACAAGAAAAATCCAGAGAAAAACAAAAGGGAAGCATACCTCTATTTGTCCAGACGAAAGATAATTTGTGTGTGTTATCAGTAGTGGCCTCAGATCTTGTCTCCCAAAGCCCTAAGATGAAAATGAAGCGATGCTTCCATTTCTTGTCTCACTCAAGTAGATTCTTAACTACCCTCTGGCCCCGTCCGAAGACCAACTAATTACTCTAAGGAAAAGCTCACCTTTGAAATTCTAAAGGTCATGGCGCAGGACATAAGAGTAAACCACATGTTGGGACCGACCTGGGTGGGACAAAGGTCGATCATCGAAAAGTACTACACGAATAATGGGTCAAGGGATAGCGCAACCTCGAGTTCATCAGCTCCGTATAAACAATTAACTCATTATCCCTGATTGATAGCGGGGTCTCTCCAACAGTTAGAAAATGAATGGATATTGAAGAAGGAATTCCCCATCGAACTCTTAGCTTGGCCTCTTTGAATGAGTCGTAGTATTTATACTGCACTTTTTGAAAAGCCATCAAGTCTTTATTACCAACCGCTTTAAGGTTATTCCCCACTAAAACGTTGATTTTCGGGGGCAATGAAATATCTTCCTTTTATTTAGCTTTTTTCTTTGGAGGAGAAATATTTTCCTCAGACAGAGCAGCAATATCGGTCTTTTTCTTAGGATGGCATGTAGTGGTAGTCTTCTCTTCAATAGCTTGAGAAGTGGTGGCAGGTGGTTTCTCCTCGATAAATGAAACTAGCCTCTCATCGGAAGTTGTTGTTTCTTTTTCCTCAATATTAGGATGAACATAGGAAACATTAGATCTAATTTCTCGAATTGATTCAAGTGGTTGCTTCGTCATCCGAGCGACATTAGTTCTTGTCAACTTCCGTGGGGGTTTTTCTATGGTGTTGGCCTTGGAGTTCCTTGTGGAGTAACATATGATGTAGAAAAAATATTTGAAGGGGATCCCTTCAACGTTTGAAGTGATTCTGTTTGTTCTCTTTGTGATGTATTTTCCTTTTCGAAGAAGATCCTTTTGAATGTTTATATTTCCCCATGACTATAAAATCACTATTGTAAATTGTTAAGAAAGAGTGACCGGGGGCTGAGAGCAGATATTCGAAGGGATACTTGACGTTGAATTCTCCGGGGGTGGCCAAATACCGTAATATGATCTAACCGGGGTTGGGGCTCTGGTTTCGACGTATAAACCGGCAGCTCTCACTGATGGTTAAGCACTCTGATATGCGAAAATTGTTTGGCATAAACTATTTCTCTCTCTAGAATAATTTCTTCATAGCTTTATCTCTCTAAAAATGTTAAGAAGATATGTGACGAGATAAGGATATTTATAGGAGACGAGTGGGCTTTAAAGGTTAACGAGGCCAATGGTGGTGATGGGTTGTTTTCCTAGGGGAAAATTATCCAAAATAGGGACAATAAGTGCCTAGAGTTGTGTCACACCACCCCTAGTCTAGCTCATGTAAAAAATAAGAACATGCAAGGGGTATCCCAATAGAAATGTAGCAAGGGAAATCGTTTTCATTGGTGGTGTCAGAAAAAGTCATGACATCACAAGCGTGAAAAATTTGAGAAAACTTTTGGTATGGATATCGAAAGAACAAACAAAATTCGAAGGCATTTATTGTGAACAGAAAAATCAAAGCCCAATGAAAATTTGAGTTTAGTTTTTTGGATGATTCATGTACTTAAAACTTCGAGGAAGATTTTTGGGCCAAAAATTGTTGAAGCTTTCTGGTCGTGAAACGGTTGACAAAATCCGACGAGGATCAACCTGTGAAATCAAGCGAGAAGTTATTCGAGGAAGGGTTTCTCATTTGACAAGTTAACAGTTAAATCACTAAGTAATTCGATGAAGACAAAAATGATTATACACCAGTCATTGTTCGAACATTTTCACAAGGACTGGGGGGCTACTGATGAGGAAAGAATAGATCAACACGAAAATCTTAGAAAGTTAGGGGTGTAAGTTGTTAATAAAGAAAATCTCTTAGGAGAAATTAATAATTATGTATTATACAAGGACTAATTTATAGCAAACAATAAACTTAAAGACATAACCATAATTAGTGAATTGTTAGACACGTAGGGCTCAATAATGTACAATAAAAGTACCACATACTTTTTTGAGAAAAAGGTGATTGATTAATGATTACACAATTATTGCTCTCTACTTTCTCTCTCTAAAAAGTCATCTTTCTCTCTCTAAAATATTTAATAAGTAATTTGAATCACGAATTAAGTCTTCCAAACATTGTTTTACTCTAACATCTCCTCCAACGATAGAATAGAACTATCAAGTATGATTTGATTTCTTCAAATTTAGAGTTTTAAATGTACATTGCTTTGGAAGATAACGTGGAGTAAAGTTGTGTAACTCAAAATAGGTTTCAAATACGGAGGAAATAAATTATTTACGTGTCAATGACATCAAAACATAAATTTAAATTTAAATTAAAGGTGTGATATTGTAAAGACATGATTTAAATTTCTTTTCTAAAATTTTAAATAAAAAAATAGAAAACATTATAAAAACATCTATCCATTAATGTTTTTTTATATAATGTTTGTTATTTGTTTCAATTAATAAAAAATTGGCAAGCATTGGATGAATACCAGCTTCTCGCAATACAACTAGACTTGGTTTAACTCATTTTCAAATCATACCAACAAAATCTAATAGTACATACAAGTTTTTAAATCCTGGACTTAAATTTAGCAACATAACATAAAACCATATAAAAGAATATGTTAAAGGATCTATTAAATTTAGTGTTTAGCCAATACATTAATAAAAATCTCGATATGTCAAATTAATTCTTTTGTTGATAAACTAAAAAACTATTCCATCAACATGTTAAATTGGATGCTAGATTATGTAGCACTATTATTTACTTACTCAACTGTTAAGTGCCAGATAAATGGTTTGCTTTTTAAATTTGTTGTTTTTTAGACAATCATTAACTCACTCTCAATGCTTAGAGGTGAGTTAGCAAATAATATTGTAAGTGATTTAATATCTAATTCAATATATGGATTGAATATGTTAAAACAATAAATTTAACATATTGATGATGGTAGAGGTGGCAAGCAGGTAGATCCACGACCCACCAGACCTATTTAACAATTTTAAACAGGTTGTAGGCCTGACAGGTTACAGATCTTGCAGGTTACAGGTTTGGCAGGTTACTGCTAATGCAAGTATACCAGGTAAACAGGTCTAACAGGTTGCAGGTCTGGCAGGTTGCAGGCCTGACAGATAAACCCATGCAGATTATCCACTAGAAGACCCATTTAGCGCACTCCTTATCAAATAATTTATAATATTATTTAAAATTAATTTGAATGTGTTAATTAATTCGAATTTCAATAATTGAGATATGTATAATATAAACTAAATAATTATACTATTTATTGTATTCTAATTTAAATATTATATTATTTAAATCGAAATTAAATAATGAAGGTGTATTGTAAACAACATATCTCTAATATGATTTTGATATTGTTCGATTATATTCAGATATTTAAGATATTTTATTTAATATTAGATAGATATTTAAGTATTTCTTTAGATCTTTATTTTGTAATGTATAGGTTTAGATGATTTAAATAGTTTATTTTATTTTTGAACTATTTAATATTTATTTTTTAAAAGTATAAGAATTTTATTAGTGAGTCATAATACTTACTGAGTTGTTTGAGTCTTTTTTGACGAGTTATTATTATATATATCCAATATTAGGAGTAACTACGTTACATATCGACCACAAATATCAATATATTTGATATTCGAATAAAATATACCGATATTTGGTATTTGAATCAAATTTAAGAAGTGTTACAATTTTAATATTAATCACAGGAAACATACTTTTGGTTTGTATATTAGTATATATTTTTTAAAGTATTACATATTTATTTATTTATTACGTCAGCCCTAGTAACAGCTATTCTAGCCGATTTGAATGACCACACGTTATTGCTGACGTCATTGATGACGTCAGCAATAACGGCTAGTTTTTTTTTAAAAATAAAAACTATAAATAGACCCATTTCTACATCCAAATACACCATCTCTCAAATCTACTCGTTATCTCTCTAAAACTTCTTCATCTTTCTAAAATTTTCTACTAGTTCTAGAAACTCTCTACTTTCTTATTTTACATATTGTAGTTCTATTTTTTAAGTTATTATTTCACAATAGTTTGATTTTTTTTTTCTGCTATTTGTTTTTATTTGATAAAAACACTTAAATAACATTGTGATAATATTATACTAGCTCAATTAATAGTTTCATATAATTTGTCAAGTTATTTACTTGTTTGTTTAGATTAGTTGTTTTAAGTTTATTTATATTTTGAATAAAAAACTAAAATTTAATTTTAATTTGCGATATTAGTTGTTATTAGTCTAAATTTAGTTTTTATTAATTGCGAATTTGCGATATTAGTTTCGATTAGTATTTTATTGCATATTTAAAAAAAACGTTATTTTAAGTTGTAAAATGGCTTCAAAACGTAGAAATACTAATGCTCACCCACCCGCTAATGTAGATCTCAATACCGATGATGCTTTTCCTAGAGACTCCACTCACATTGACACACTCTCCTCCCACGAAAGTGGTGGTGGAAGTATTAGTGGTGGGTCGAGGTCTCATAAGAAAACATCTTGGATTTGGAATCACTTTAATACATCGGATGATAATATCTCCGCTATTTGTAAAGTGTGCAATAAAAGTTATATTTATAAAGGAGCAAATAGAAATATGGGAACTAGCACTATGGTTAAACATTTAATAAATCATGATATATTTGATCCTTCAAAACCTAACAAAAATAATATTTGCATGAACCCTCAAACCGGTCTTCCTTTTGAGTTTAACCATGATACGTATAGGGAAGAAACAATGATTTATGCAATCGGTAGTTTACAACCTTTCGGTTTTGCGGATACTTATAGATACAAAAATTGGATGCAAGCTGGGGTAAACCCACAAGCCAAACGCGTTCCGCGTAGCTCTTTGCGATCGCTAGCCTTTAAATATTTTTTAAAAAGAAAAAAAAAATTATTGAAACTATGCTATCTTTGCCATGGAATGTTTCTATAACTAGTGACATAACTTCTTTTACTGATTTTGATATGATATGTGTTACCCTTCATTTGGATGGATCCCGAATGGGTACTCCAAAGGAGAACTGTGTGGTTTGAATCTATTGGTCAACATAACGCACAAGTAATTAGAAAGAGTATAGTTGAATGCATGAATATTTATGGAATTAAAAATAAGATTGCATCTATTTCGTTTGATAATGCATCTGCTAATTTGAGTGCTATAAAATTGCTTAGAGAAAATTGTAATCCTATTATTCCTGAATTGTTTCACACCAAATGTTTGTGCCATGTACTTCAATTAGTTGCGAAAGATGGAATAAGTATGGTTTTGGAAGATTATATTAAACCTATTAAAAATGGGATCCTATTTTGCACGACCTCCGCTGCTAAAAAAAGAGCTTTTAGAACACTTGTTATTGAAAATGTGAAACCATATAAAAAACTTATATTAGATGTCGAAACAAGATGGAATTCTACTTATACAATGCTTGCACGTGATCATGTTTTTAAAGAAGA
This sequence comes from Limnanthes douglasii subsp. nivea, assembly GCA_036936605.1. NCBI lineage: Eukaryota > Viridiplantae > Streptophyta > Magnoliopsida > Brassicales > Limnanthaceae > Limnanthes > Limnanthes douglasii. The sequence goes on along the minus strand of JAUPFV010000005.1, from coordinate 168,073,872 downwards.
TATTACATCGCTTTATAATGCATTTTATCCTAATGTTGTTCTTGAATTTGCACATTGGAGATATTGTGCAATCATGTTAAAATTTTTAATTTTTTTTTAAAGAAGACATTCTAACCTTTTCTTCAAAAATCAACCTAATGTTCATTTGACCCTTTTCATGATTACTAATCTTGCCATGCATATGAATAAATTTAGATTAAATTTTGTATGCGGAGACATGGTCCCCCAAATGGAATTGAAGTTCCAAAAGTATTTTCATCAAATCCCTATGAGTTATTCTATTGCTTGCATTTTGGATCATTTTTCACGAAAAGATAAATTTGAATTATTAGTTAGATGGTTTTATAAATCCTTACAGTTTTCTGAGACTAGTCCACGAGAGGATCCATTTAACCCTGAAGGGTATATTGTCTGCGTATATCATTGTATGCATAGTATGTATGATAAGTATGCTAAAATATATAGACCACATCCAACTTCAAATGTAAGGAGTAGTAACAATAGGGGCCGAGGGAGATCTACTAACTATGTTCAAATGGAAATTTTACAAAGCAATGAATTTAGAGAAACCCCTCAATATGATAATGAGTTGTCTAGATATTTGAGCAGTAGGTTTGATTTAACAAATTTTCCCGACCATGGTATTGAAGATATCATAAGATGGTGGGGTACTAAAACGGATGAGTATCCTATTATTTGCAGGTTTGTTAAAAAGATTTATGCAATACCTATGTCTACAGTTGCAAGTGAGTGTGCTTTTAGCCAAGCGAGGTTGCAATACATGACTAAGAGAACAAGATTGACGGGTAAATCACTTGGAGTGCTTGTGGCAATCAAGGATTGGACTACGGCGGATAAAATGAGGCAAGATAAAGAGTTTAGAGACAAAGTGAATGTAGACGACATCTTCGAAGATTATCCGGATGATTATGAAGATACACTTGAACATGAAATTATGGAAGAAAACGAAGTTGTGAGTCATTCAAGTGAAGATGATAAGGATTATACTTATGAAGAAGAAGAAGATGAATGATGTTTGTAATAGTTTTTTTTAGATTTTGTAGTAGTTTATTTAATCTCTTAACTAAAAATTAAATTTAACATGTCAATTAATATATCTCTCTACATGTTCTTAACATTTGTTTCGTTCAAATAATATCTTCTAAAATATTTTTTAAATAACAAATTTAATTTTATAACTATATATCATTTATATATAAAAATTAATTTTATATTCATTTATTTTTTTAAAGGATCTTTTATATAACTATATATTTTTTATTTTTCATTTATTATATCACAACATATCGGACCAGGTCATCAACAAAGATAAGACCATGGCAATTCCCTCCAATAGAACCACTCAAACAAATATCAACAATATAAAATTTCTATCGGATTTCAAACAATGAAGCTTTCCTATTAAATACATAAGAATACACATCCATCTTAGAACTAAAGCAATACATTTTCAAGACTTAGTATCAAAGATAAGACTCAAAAATTCAGGATTAAGACAGTACACTGCTTTGATTTGGAGGCATACTTACCCTCATCCAATTTTTCCTATTAGCTATATCAGCTTATCACCTTCAAAGCTCAACCATTCCTAAAACTGTTGTCACAAGAATTGAATTGATAGATTAGTCAATAGATTTCTCTACGGTACAAATAATCAACATAAGGCTATATTATGGACCAGCTGACGCTATATTTGTCTACCCTATGATGAAGGTGATTTTAATATAAGAAGCTTAGAAGACTTAAAACAACCATTTTCCTGTAAGCGCTGGTATAAGTTCAGAGAAAAAAAGAGTCTATGGTCTATTTTTATGCAGTCTACATACTGCTCAGTTCATCATCCTTTGCAAGTACAAGCTACACACAAAATATCAAAAATTCGGAGGAGATTAAAGGAAGTTAGGTATATTTTTGAAGAGTATATCTACTTGAAACTATACAAATGTGACTTTTAGTTTTGGTTGGACATATGATGTAATATCAATTCCTTATATTTCTTAACCCTAAAGACTCTAACATTTGGTATACCCAATAAAAAGTTAAAGAATACTAGAATTTCAAACTCTTGTAATAACCCTAAACTTCTTAGATTTGTCTTGCCTTTAGATATAGAAATGATTAACGTCCTCTCAATTAAAGACAATAAAGATGATGAAATTCAATGAGCATTGAATCAACAAAAGGAATATAACATCAAAGCTACATGAGATAAAATTATAATAAGAGGAAGAGAGTCTATGCTTTTCAAAGTTATATAGAATAACATAATTATAAAGAATTGTTATTTCCTTCTTTGCAGACTTCTAAAAAACCTAATCTCTATTGATTCCGTTTTCCAGCTAAGAAACCCGAACTTAGCATCAAAATTCCAACATTGTGATAGTTGTGAGACGATATATCATTTTTTTGTTCATTGCAAGATTTCATGGGATGTCTGGCGAATTTTTTGCTGCACTTTTGACCTAAGACTGGATAGACACATGACGTTACAACATATAATCAGAACCTGGTTCTAGTCTGCTCCAAAATAAACATATATCCGAATTATCCTACCTACTATTATACGTTGGAGTATATCACAGGAAAAAAAGTTAAATATCAAACAAAAAGTACTCAATGTTTCTACCCTTATTCTTCAAGTCCAAAATATTATCATAAAGATGGATGTTGCAAACCTTCTCTAAATGTTCCACTAGATAAGGGATACAAATTCTGCCTATGAATTGGGTTGTTATAATCACCTAAATGGGAAGAGAAAGACTATAATCATCAACTAGAATCCTCTCTTTGGCTCAAGACTCAAGTTCAACATCGATGGCTCTTGTACAACAACATGGGAAGCTAATGGTGCAACCATTGTTAAGAAAAAATCACAATGACATAATATCAACTATTTCCAGGCTCTATGGTAAACATGTGCCAATATTAGTTGAACGTCGCAACCTACTTGATGGTCTTCTACTCTGTTTTATCTTAAAACTCTATAATATTAACATAAAGTCTTATTCAAGTGTTCTAATAACATTGCTCTCAAATCATTTTGTACCATGGTTTCTGTCATCTCTACTTAATTGTTGCACGAAACTGATTACACCTATCATGACAATAGCACACATATACATGGAGCAAAACTAAATTGTAGATTGGCTAGTCAAATGGATGCACACATGAAAATTAAAACAATACTTAACTAAAAACCAAATACAAAATCATCTCAAAATCATTGCACAATAAGACAGTCTGGAAGTAAGCTAGCCTAATTAAAATAGGAAATCCATTCTAAATATCCTATACAAATTTAATTTTCAAGTTTCAAATCAATATTTTGCTTATCGTTTAATAATATATTATTGCAGATAGAAATACCTCACAAAATTTGCTTGGCAGATTATAATCATTTTTTCTACTTGAAGATTGGAAGCTAGCTCAGATCACCCATCATATCTGAATCAACTAACTACTAGGAAAGAAACAAATAATATAGATAGGAGCAACAATTCTAAAATTTTATTTTCAACTAAAGAAATATTAAAGATAAGAAATATCAAAATTAAAAACTCTACCTGAATTTGAAATATCTATAAGCTCAGACGAATGTTTTCAAAGGGGGAAAATAAAATCAAAATTGACGCCTAATTCATGAAATATTTTGTATCAACTTTAACGGCTTGCCCATAAAATCATAACATCAACCATTTTTCTAATAGATCTTTTGTAAAATTCTAAAAGTTTATACAAATATCTACTTACTTAAAAAAATATTGAACAGATTTGGTCTTTTGGAAATACATTTTTAAAAATATATTTTAAATATTAGATTTGTTTTTTATAATATATTTTAAATATATTTTTAAAAATAATATATTAAAATTCATGTTGTTTTTATAAAATATTTAATTTTATATTACGTTTGTTAACAAATAAAAAATAAGAAAAAAAAATTAAAAAAATAAATAAAAAAACATAGAAAAAAAAAGAAATCTACACATAACCACCTCGATACAAAATAAAGGAGTGATGGCAACCCATCGTTTAAGAAACTATTAATAACCATCCTGATTTAGAACTTAACTACTCATAAGACCGTCATTTTTTTAATATCTATTATACCCTATATTGTTATTACAATATCTCTTATTTGTTTCTTTTTTCACTCGATCCATCTGTCTTTGCCATTAGAGCTCCAATATCTATCTTCCGTTGATCAAGATTTTCTTGAATTGTAAATCATTTGTTTTTTTGTTTTCTCTTCCATAATTGTCGATCATTAATCTATTAACATATGATTTTTTTCTACTTTATTATATTTGATTGTTTCAAGTTACTTTTTATTATACTATGATTATATAAGCTCATTATTTGATTTCATAAATTTGACAATTATTTGAAGAGATTGATTTTCGGAACATAATTTTTGGGATTTTTGGGTTCTCATGATTTTGTTGCGTAATTATGAACAAAATGGACGCGTAATTATTCATAGCATTAGGTTGTGAAATTATGTATATTTTATGGTTGAGTAATTAGGAAGTCCATTTGGTTGCGAATTTACGTGTACTTAGGTTGCGTAATAACTAGTTCTTATACTTTTTTTGGGTGCGTAATTTATATGAAAACTAGGTGCAAATTTAGTTTGAACTTGTATTTTTCATTTTATTTTGTTTATTTGTAGGTTTGCAATATATTCTCTGGTTTTGTTTTTAAAAATGATCAGTTTTTCGTTCGTATACTTAGTCGTTTTGATAATTATGAAAGTATGATTGATTTTGTAATAAACAAATGGTTGGTCAAGGACCGTTTAGCTTCATATATTTATTTGGTGAATATTATAGCGTTTTCTTATGAGTTAGATTGATGTTATACAAGGTGTAAGATAAGTATTTGAAGGGGGTGTTACGTCCATACGTTTTGCATTATCTTGATTTGCTATCGAACCATGATTTACTTATACATTCGTTTATAATAAAAAAAATTAGTGTTTATTGTGTGGATATATGGTTATAAAAAAAACATGTGAATGATCATAATTGTTATCATGTTTTTTCGACCGGAAATAAAAAGCATTTGATGTCAAATTTGATATCGAATAAGATAAGTGATGGTATTAGATCACGAGGTGACTTCACTCCCAAGAAAATTTAATAACTTGTTAAATTTGATTATGGTTTGAATATTTTTTTTATCGTGTGTCATGGTTGGCTTTGAAGAAAGCTGAAATGGAAGTTTGCAGTGATAGTTCTACTTCTTTCAAGTTGTTAAAAAGTTATTTTAAGGCCTGGAAGACTCTAGAGATGACAAGTTATTTTGTACTGGAGTATGATGGAGGAAATTGATTTTTAATCAATGTTTTATAGCTTATAGAGCTTGTCTTCAAGGATTTCACTATTGTCTATCGAATACACATTTTTTACGGGGACACATCAAGGGGTTTTACTGTCTGCAATAGCTACAGATAGTAACAATGATCTTTTTAACAAACATTATGTGTAAATACAAATTTCTATTTTTGGATGCGAAAGTACGTGTTAAGCTATAACGTATTAATGTGAAAGTTAGTTGTGTAATTACATTTTCGAGTGCAAGTTGGATTTGGTGTTGTGAATTTCAGTAAAATTTATTTATGATTTTTTAGTTATTAGTTAAGAGGCTGTGTAATTATGAGTAACTTAGGTGTGAAATTACATTATTTTGTTACGAATTTAGAGATTATATACTTGGTTCTAAATTAATTTATCCAATAGATACTTATTACTCTTATATCTTTTTGTAGGTCGTTTTACTGTCACATTTGATTTTATTGTGTTTGAAGATTGTGATAATTGACAATTCTTTTTGGAGACAATAAAGCCTAATTTACTTTGTCGTCAAATCACTTTTTTATCTGATCATCACCTAAGTATTGTTAATAATGTGTCAAATATTTTCCGTGCTTGCTACCATTCATATTATATTTATCGTCTTATTAACAATCGAAAACATGCGTTGAGTCTTAAATCAAAATATTTAAGGGAGAAGTTGGTTAAGATTTTGAGATACTATGCTTATGCACCCAGTTAGAGTTCATTCCATTCACATATTCATGAATTTCTTGGATAAGGTGGTAAAAAAAATACTTACCTTCATCGAAATGCCTTCCTCCAAAAAAGTATGCTTATGCATATTTTAGGTAAACATTATGGTTTCATGGCTTTCAGTCAAACCATGTCTTTTAATAATCAAACTAAAAAATTCTGTGGCTTGCTTATTTCTAAATTATTGGATAACATTAGGATCAAGTTAATGACTCAGATGTCAAAGCATCATTCTGATGGTCAACTTTTGAATAATGAGTTTTTTCCTGATATTGAAAAGAAGATTAAAAATAACATTGAAGAAGTTTCTACGTAGATTGTCCGATCGTCTACCAAATTACCATATGAAGTTAAATCAAAATCGGTTATGATTGTTGATCTTTAAAAATACACATATACGTGTGGTAGTTGGAAAATTGAATGTTTACCTTGTTTTCATGCTCTTGTTGCTATATTGAATATTCAAGGGAATCCTTCGGCATACTCATGCTATAGTAAAAGTTTTTATAAGGAAACTTACTCTTGGGACATACTAGCTTTCTTTACTTTTGGTGAAGCTTCCACTTCAAATTCATCTCCTATCGTTCTTCCACCTTGCTTGAAAAGAAGAACACATAAAGAAAATATATAAAACCATGTATTTTTTCCTATATTTTATTTAATTGGATATGTTCTTTTTGCATTTTTATGATTGTTTCTTAGCCAATTCGGAACTAGTCATTTTTTAGCGATGAGAGTAAACATTGTTATCTGGTGCGAATTTGCGTCATAATAGGTTGCAGAAGTAAAAAAGCTATATATATATATATATATCAGAAAATAATAGTGCATATGGGTTGCATAATTGGCTTATGAGGGGTTGCGTAATTACGCTTTACTTTGGTGCGAATGAACAACTTGTTTTTGCATGTATACGCATATGTTGTGAAAAATATAATTTTTAATTGGGGTTTGAAATAATTGTTTAATTGCTTGCAAAATCATGAGTAAATTGGGTGTGTATTTAATATTTTGATCGTGATAAAAGACCGAAGATAATTGTTCAAATTGTTGGTTTCGTGAATACTTTCTTTAGGGTTGTGAAAAAAGATTTTTTAATTTGCAAAACACAAAAAACTAGATCTGGAAAACTTAATGCATTTGGTTGCGTAAATACGTAAACTGAATTGTGAAAAAAGAAAAAAAAATCATCGAGAACATTTAAACAGGTACGCGAGTAGTTCTTATGTTACTGATTGTATTTGTTGATATAAAAAATGTATATAAACCATAAAAACCAAACACAAACAGTTTTTAGGTTCAAATATATGATTACGAACACATAAGTTGAATAATTAATGATCAAATAGAGTAATTTCATATTGAAAACTTGATATAGTAGCTGATTTGTGCTGAAATCTATTAGAATTCACTAGAAATTGCTAAAAATGTAATTTGAGAGATTTGAATTTAAAAAGAGAAAATATCATGAGATGGACAAAAGCTATTTTTTTTTATTTTTTTATATCCTAAGAGTATAGTTCGAAGATTTTATAAGTGGGATGATTGTCATCAAACTTAAAAAACTGAATGATTATCCTTAAATAGATTTAAAATGAAATATTTATTATAACTAACCAACAAAAAGAAAAAAAACCATAACATTTTAAAAAAGGTTAGTTAAGATCTTGTTTAACATTTTGCAACCTATTAACAACCATATATAATTAACACGTTCCCAGATTTTAGGAACCTATTAACAAACATAACATAGGGTAAAAAACACCACTCGTCCCTCACGTTTTCCACTTGTAACAAGTTCGTCCTTTTCTTTGCGGGATGTAATAAAGTGGTTACTCGTATTTTGAAAAGCGGAACAAAACGGTCCTTATTGGCCTCAACCCAAATTTTTTACCATTTATGACCTTTGACCAGCCACATTAGCGATCCACGTGGGACCCTGATGTGGCAGCAGTAAAAAACGTTAAAATCAATTTTACTTTTACCCAACCCTTTTAACCCTAAATCTATCTATAACCCGGCCTAACTAACCAAAAAAACCCGATATGCCCATCAACATTATTTGTCTCCAGCCCAGTAACCCATCGAACTCAGTTCTTCTTCTTTAATATCTCTCTATGTCACTCATCAATGGAAGAAGAGAAGTTCCATTGTAAAAAAATTGGCACAGAAGAAAAGAATAACGAAGAAAAACAGACCACGTTCATCAATGGAAGTTCCACTGTAAATATTCCAAAGTTTTATTTTTCTGTAGAAACGAATCAACAAATATCTAACAATTTCAAGAAAAAACTATATACATTGCAACTTATTATTAAATAGTAAAAGCTAACACATCATCAAAATCTCGAATAAGAGCTTCGCATTCATCTACAGACTTCAATTCACCCAATCGATCAAACATCATCGCTACATCATTTACCTTCCATCAATTCAACGAACTCGTCGAAATCAAGAAGTTCGTTCAAATCGATCAAATCGAATGCAGGTTGCGCCTCGTCGAGTGACGAAACACCTCATAACATACTCACACAGTTTGTAACTCCGACGTCGAGATCTTCCCAACGTTGTTCTTGTCCATGTAATCGAACACGGCTCAAAGCATGTTGTTATCATTATTGCGGCGGCCGGGAGATCTGCATTGCTCTGATTTCATCTTTGGAGATAATTTATTGTACAACTTTTCAAAACTCGATCTCTATGCGATTTTAGTACTCGTGATGATGAAAATCAATCACTTATAATTTATATTTAATGAAGAATGAAATCTTGATCTATCTTTACAGTTTTTGGTTGGAAATGATTTTGGAGTTTTAGGGTTTATAAAGAGGACGACTTGGGGGAGAGTGTAAAAAACAAGAAATTGGATTGAATTTATTGATTAATATAGAAAAGAGAAAGGAAATAAAAAGCGGTTGTTATAGAATTATGGAGATGATAGGATATGGATGAGCCAGTTGATTGAGTAGTGGAAATTCTCTTCTTCGATTGATGAGTGAGAGAGAGATATTAAAGAAGAAGAAGTGAGTTCGATGGGTTACTGGGTTAAAATAAGGTTGATGGGCCTATCAGGTTTTTTGGTTAGTTGGTCCGGGTTATGGGTAGATTTAGGGTTAAAAGGGTTGGGTAAAAATAAAATTCGTTTTAAATATTTTTACTGCTGCCTCATCAACGTCCCACGTGGATCACTGATGGGTGGTCAAAGAGTATTAATGGTAGAAAATTTGGGTTGAGGCCAATAAAGACCGTTTTGTTCCGCTTTCTAAAACACGGGAGACTACTTTATTACAGCCCCAAAGGAAAATGATGAACTTGTTACAAGTGGAAAATGTGAGGGACGAGTGATGTTTTTTACCCACATAACATATGTATTTTACATATTCACATATAGGTAATGGTGTCCGTGGACACCGGTTAAAAAGCATTAAGTAGATGTTTTTTTATCAAATCTGATATATTTTTTTCATATAATAATAACTAAAAGTTCAGTATTATACAAAGACGAAAATAACCTTATACTTGTAAATTCATAAATAACTTACGCAGTTTTGATTTAGTGATAAATAAAATATTTACTAATGATTACTTATATTTATATTTATAGTCATTACTTTTTTTATTAACGAAATTTAATAAAATTAATTTTAAGTAGATTTTATTCTTGATACGATGTTTTAAACTATTTTCTTATTTTAAATATTTTAAATAAATTCAAAATAAATTATATATTAATTATTTTATATTTAAAATATAAAATAATTTGAAAAAATAATACGGAGAGTATGTAGTAGTAAGAATTATGATAAATTATTGAAAGGTACATTCTTCAACACTAAAGCCAATAAAATTGTAAACTATTTAACATTAATATTTAAAACGTAGTTTGCAAACTATTTTTAAAATTTTAAATAAAATATAAAATACTTTTAAGATGATTTTCAAAATAATTTTGTTATTTATTTTATTTGTAATTTTTTTTATAAAGACTAACTATTCAAACTTTTAAATCGAATCAGTTATCTAATAATCTATTTTGATCGATTTAGTATAATTTTATAATTATTTATAAAATTAAATAAAAAAATAATTTGATATGTTAAAAGTTAAAAGATAATTAGTATAAAAAGAAATATTAAATATTACTCAAACAATTTAGATCAATCTAACATAGTTTTCTTTCAACGATACAGATGTTATAAAAAAAGTTAGTTACATTGCTCCAAGAAACCCTCCAAAAACTAAAAACTAAACCTAAACACTATTCTTCTCTTGGTCGATTCTTCTTCTCTTGATCATTTTAATGGAGGAAGGTGAGGACTCCTCACCATATCATCGATCCGCTGATCATGATATGCTCTTTCCAGTCCTGAAAAATCTTTACCCTAATCAGCCAAAGATCTGGAACAGTCCTGCTTTTCAATCTGTTACAAGTTGCGCAAAAGAATCAGTAATCAAGAAATCCTTTGCTGATCTATTCAAAACTAACTCGAAGAAAATAATACATAAGAATATCTCAGTATCAAGTGATAAAGATCAAATAGATATTCAATTTGAGGCTGATGATTTGGTGAAACTAAGAGAAAATTATAACCATACACTGGTTGGAAAGTTTGCAAGTGGGAAACCGAGTTACAATATTGTTAAGGCTTTCTTGGATTATTTTGAGTTTAAAGGTGATTAAAATGTTACTAGTTGGGATTACAGACACATTTTCATTGAGTTTGTGTTGATCGAGGACCTAAAGAGAATCTGGATGAGGAATGTTTGGCAAATAGGGGGAAAACTATGAGGCTTCTTGAATGGTCTCCTAAGTTCAATCCTAATATTGAGAACCCTGCTACCCCTGTCTATATAGATCTTCCTAACCTTCCTGAATTTTGGTATAATGAATCCACTATTCTCGAAGTATCAAAGACCATTGGGTCTCCTCTAAACATATGAGTGTCATCTAAGAATCGGACAAGGCATAATTTTTTGCAGAATTTGGGTGATTATGGATGTTTCAAAGCCATTTCCTAAGGGAATTTGGATCTCTTTTGGGTCTTACAGCTTTTGGCAAGAGTTGGTGTATGACAAATATCCTGAGTATTGTAAAATTTGTTCTCACCTAGGCCACTCTGAAAAGGGATGCAAAAAGCTTAATCAAAGGAAAACTTTGGATCAGGAGAAAATGAAGACCTCCAATCCCATGAAGTTGGACTCTTTGTTGCCTACATTTCAATTAAAGGATATTGGTCAAAAACTTAGATCAGCTATTGTGGATGAAAGAAAAGGAGGATGTTGTTGAGGTTCTAAAACACAATTCTGATACTGAAAAGAGTAATGAAACTACAGTTCAAAATCAGGTACCTTTGGGAATTGAAAATAAGGAAATCATTGAGGCACTGCACATGCTGGATATGGGATCCCTGAATCAAGAAACAAATTCTTCAGTGAATTCTCTATTAGCTATATCATCTCAAACAAAGCAAACTACTAGAAGTCTTCATTCCTCTCATGCAAACATAAATGCATTCAGTAAGTATGTTTTAAAGAAAACAGAACAAAAGAAAATGAAGAAAGTTAAAATTGTTAACTCAAATGGGATCATATCATCAAAGTGTGTGCAACACAAAAATACTTCCAAAACCTCTAAACAGTCCAAATTACTATAACAATTTTAAATTGGAACGTGCGTGGAATAGGAAACAAGGAAACTCAAAATAGAATAAAGTCCATCAAGAGGTCGAAGAATCTGGATTTTTAAGCCCTTCAAGAGCCAATGGTCAGTGTCTTAAAGTTGGAACCCATAGCTTGAAAACTTTGATTTCATGGATTCTCTAACAACATAAGTAATAAGCTCTGGGTCATAGGGAATAGGGATTATCCGGTTGATATAATTGCTAATGAAGATCATTTTTTGCATTTAAATATCAAACACAGTTCTATTCCTAAAACTTTCAAGGTTACGGTGATCTACACTAAATGCACTAGAAGTTAGAGGAGGTTTTTGTAGGACAGTCTAAGGAATCTTGAAAAGGAGGAGAGGGAATGGATTATCTTTGGGGATTTTAATACTATTGCTACACCTGATGAACAGCTTCATTGCATTACTAACTGCACTGCCAGCGTGGATGATTTCAATAACTTTTTGCTGGATTGTAATCTAATGGATGATGGTTTCTCAGGTAATAGGTTCACTTGGTCTAATTGTAGGCAGTGGAGAAGATTGGACAGGGTTCTAATTAACAACAAGTGGCTCAACTATTTTGATGACATTAGTGTTACCCATCTACCTAAAACTTGCTCAAATTACTCTCCCATATTACTTTCTATCTCTTCAAGCTATACACAAATGAAATATTCTTTCAAGTTTTTAAATATGTGGTGCCTGCATAAAGACTTCTATAAGTTTGTTGAAGGTTATTGGGGGATTGAGACTACTGGTTCTCGTATTCAAAGGTTTTGGCATAAGTTAAAACATCTTAAAGCCAACCTAAAGCTGTGGAATAAGACTGTATATGGAAATATTTTTGATTCAGTAAAACAAACTAAGGCTGGAATTTCTATTCAAGAAGCTAATATTCTAAAGTCTAACACTTCTCAAGATAGGGAGCTTCTGGATACGGACAAAGAAAACCATCTCTTGCTTCTTGCAAGAGAAGAGAAGTTTTAGGTTCAGAAGATCCATGTTAATTGGTCAAGGGATGGTGAAAGAAACACCTTTTTTCACAATTTTATGAAGAAAAGGAACGAGAGATCTAAGATCTCTAGACTATGGAATGGGTCTGCTTGGGTTGAGGATCCTAATGGCATTGGGGAGTCAGCTGTTAATCACTTTAAAACTCGTATTTCTGATCTCCCCACTCCATGAAATTCTAAAATTTTAGGTGATTGTATTCCTAAACTAGTTTATGAGGCTAACAATGATATGCTTATGGAGTTTCCTACTGAGTCAGAGATCTATGCAATCATAAAAGACCTGAGTCATAATGCAACTACTGGTCCTGATGGATTTAATGGTAAGTTTTTTAAGGTTTGATGGCCTATTATCAAGGAAGATTTGTGTGAGGCTATCGGGGATATATTCAAGGAAGGTCATTTTCTTAAGGGCATCTATGCAACTGTTCTTTGCCTTATCCCTAAGGTAGATTCTCCTAAAACTTGGAAGGATTTCAGAGCTATTAGTCTAACTACCTATTTGAGTAGAATTGTTTCTAAATTGATCAATACCAGAGTTTCTACCCTTCTCCATAACCTGATTTCTGATGAACAAGGGGCTTCTGTTAAAGATAGAAGCATTCATGATAATATCATGATTGCTCAAGAGCTTTCAAGTGACCTATCTATGAAGACAAAAAGTGGTAACATATTGCTAAATGTGGACATGGATAAGGCTTTTGACAGGTTGGATCATACTTTCCTACTAAGTGTATTGGTTGCATTTGGGTTCAGGGTTGATTTCATTAGATTGATTGAAAGGAATATTGATAACTGCCTCTTCTCTATTATAATTAATGTTGACTTAAGGGGTTTCTTTAACTCTAATAAGGGCTTAAGACAAGGTGACCCGCTGTCATCAAGTCTTTTTATCGTAGCAGAGGAATATCTCCTAAGGAGCCTTAAGAATCAATCTACTGAATTGAGTTCAATAAGATACAAAAGCAGAGGGAGCTTAAATGTACCTTGATTGTGCTTTGTTGATGACATACTGGTCTTATGCAATGGATCTACTGCCGCTGTCTCCAGAATTATGAACCTGTTCAGACATTATGAAGACATTTCTGGTCAGATAGTCAATATTCTAAAGTCAAGACTTATTACCTCCAAAAATCTCTCACCTCATGAGTTCAAAAGGCTGGAAACAGGGGCAACAAAATGAGGGTTAGTATTTTTAAAGACCTTGTAGCTAAAACAAGAAATAAAATCTCTGAGTGGGACCATAAAGTTCTAGCTTTGGGGGGGGGGGGAGATTGACCCTCATCCAGTCTGTCTTAAATGCCTACCCTATCTTCATTATTCAGCACACTACAATTCTTAAAAATATCATCAAAAGGTTAGAAATTATCTATAATAAGTTCCTCTGTGGGACTAAGGAAAACAAAGCTACTATTAACTGGTGCAAATGGTCAAAGTTGTGTAAGCCCTATGAGGAAGGAAGGTTGAATTTGAGAAGAATTGAAGATTTGGTGGATGTTTTTACTCTTAAGATTTGGTTCAATTTGAGAAGAAGGGTTTCTCTTTGGTCAAAGCTAACTAAATCTATATACTCCAACAACCAGCACCCTTTAATTATTCCTTTATCTTCTAAAAGTTCTTATATCTGGAAAAGAATATAGAAGTCTAGAGAAAGGGCTGATAAGTTTGTTATGTGGCAAGATAAAGCTGGGAATATTGATCTCCTGATTGATAAATGGTGTACTACAGAGCCTTTTATCAATCTTTCTGGAAATGTGGACGTAACTAACTATGTTGGCTCTATGGTTAAGGATTTCTGGGACAATGCTAGATGGAATATCTCCATGCTGGAGAATGTCTTGGACTCAGAACAAATCCAAAATATTCTCAAAGTCTCCCTAGACAATTCTAATGTAGACTCCATTAGTTGGACTCTGAGTGACAATGGGTTGTTCAATTCTAAAGCTGCATGGAAGGAAATATGTATCAAGGGAAATAGGTCAAACCTTTATGGAAACACTTAGAATAAGATAACTCCGCATAAATTTTCCTTCCTCTTCTGGAGAGTGCTCAAGAATTGGTTCCCTATTGATTCCATCATGCAAAAGAGAAATATCCAGTTAGCATCTAAGTGTCAGAATTGTAATAATGCTGAAACCGTAAAGCATGTTTTTGTTGAGTGTCAGCAAGCTTGGGATGTGTGGGTTTATTTTGCTGCCTACTTCAACATCTACATCACAAAGAACATGTCCTTTACTCACTTAGTAAGGACATAGTACTGGTCCTCGAGCAAGGAAATCCACTTGCGCTCTATATTACCATCTATTATTGTATGGGTGATCTCGTTTGCCAAGAATAAAATGAAGATGGAAGGCAAGAATCTAAACTTAATGATTTGATTAGGCACATTATATATATATATATATATATATATATATATATATATATATATTCTTTCTGGTCTAAATAAAGCTCATCTCTTGAAGAGGAAGTTCTGGGACAGAGATAGTAAAATTGGGCCATCTATTGGGTGTGTGAATCACCTAAGGATGCCTATAACCCCAATATCTCTCTTTTGGGTTTTTCTTAAGTTATGGGTCACTTTAAGCTCAACATCGATGGTGCTTGTAGTGAATTTGGGGAATGTTATGGTTGTGGGCTGGTCAGAGACAATTCTGGTAAGATTCTCTTTGGTTATGGGTGAGTCTATGGCAAAGGCAGCCCGATTGTAGCTGAAACCAGAGCCATGTTTGATGGTCTCCACATTTGTTTCTCTAAAGGTATCAACATGCTCGACATAGAAACAGATTCGAGAATTCTGGCTGAAATGATCCTTAAAGGAAGGTCTCCATGGTATCTTAAAGGTTTAATAAGCTTCTGCCTCAAACTTGTTTCTTCAAATATGAAATTCATTCATATCTTCAGAGAACTAGAATGAAGCAGCGGATTGGTTAGCAAATTCGACCAGCAAAATCTAACAAAAACTTGGATTTCGATGAAATTAGGGCTCTTGTTAGACTGAAAGTCATTGTCTTTCTCGAAGGTTTGGGGTTATGTTATCTAAGAGCAATTGAAGAAATTAAGCTTCGTAGAGTGTTAATCTTACCTGAATGCGTTGAACTTCTGTCATTTGTGATTCTCTGAAACATACCAGGTCTTGTTCTTCAGGTTGGAGAGATTATTGTTGGTTTTTTCCTGGAGATTCATGTAGAAGCTGGAAGGTGAATGGGTCGATGGAGATTTGGATTGTGGGTTAGTTTCGTCAAAGAAGACTGATAGAGAAGATGGTTTTGTTAGGGTTTGTTTCAGTATTTGAGGATTTTCAGTTGTGGAGTATCAAGCTGATTACAACGCATAAATTCTCTCATTGGTGTAATAAAAGTCACAATTTTTCTAAAATAAAAATAAAAAGCTAAACATAAAGATAATTTTGCTAATTTTTAAGAAATAGATCGATCTAACATAGTTTTGTAACTAAAAACAAAAAAAAAGAGATAATTTTGTCATTACAAAACTTAACTATCTCAAGTACGAATACTACTGTTAATTAATAGAAATAATTAATAGAAAACGGGATAATTAATGCTTCTTAACAACTACTCATGGACAACAGCTACCATTACCCTTCACAGATTTTATCAACCTAACAAGCATATGTATTTAAATTTTATCAACCTAATAAGCATATCTATTTAATAGATATTTTAAGATATCCATTGAACATGTTCTCAGCGCAAAAAAAAAAAAAAGACAAAGAAAAGTGGAGGACATCTTCTCCAAAAAAGTTTAGCTTTTTCTTATTAGGTTAAAAGGGCGTGAAATTTATCCAAACACATGCCGACTAAAACAATGAAAGCTTGTATATCCTGAGTTATAAAATTGCTTAAGATAACGGGGACCTATGCTAGATTCTGATTGAGTTTGATCTTTTATGCCGATTCTACCTTGAGAATGATCTTCATGCACTCATAAACAAAGTAACTGATGGCCGCGGAGGGCAAAACCTGTAAGAACATGAAAATTAAGGTTGGGTACAGCTTGAGAGAGAGAGAGATCTATATGTAAACAAAAAGTTGAAGACATTCGAAGTTTCAAAAAAGGTCAGAGATCACTACTAACAAAGACCTCAATGATGAAAATAGCCATTAATAAAAACCTGTTAGATATCATTTTACTTTAGACAACAGGCTATTAAAAAAAGGGGGAAACAAGATAAGAAATCAAGACAATCATTAAACTAATATCACAACATTAGATTCTTAATTTATTCCCACCTTTTAATCTAGATGATTATGATATGTAAGGATCATTAATTGATGGCTTGTTTATGTACAAACAAAGCCAGATTTGGCATAGCGGGACTCTCGTAAACCCATACAA
Source organism: Limnanthes douglasii subsp. nivea (assembly GCA_036936605.1). NCBI lineage: Eukaryota > Viridiplantae > Streptophyta > Magnoliopsida > Brassicales > Limnanthaceae > Limnanthes > Limnanthes douglasii. The sequence goes on along the minus strand of JAUPFV010000005.1, from coordinate 168,056,743 downwards.
ACTAAATATTGTATAATGGTCGCAATTCCCTCTAGAGAAAATCTGGCTGATCATCTAGCATACTGCAAAAGTCCTAGAATAGGATTTGAGCCAAACCGAGCCGAATATATTTGTCAATGACAACTTTAAAGTATTCGAGGTCGAGGCGAGTATACTTTTATGCCAAACAAATCATAATAATTTGAGCCGAGCCTACATATGGAGATATCGAGCTTGGGCCGATAAAATGTTTGAGCCTATGACATAGTTAAACAGCAGTTCTATATTTACCTTTACTCCTATTAAAACTACTATATCTAAAACAGCTGTTAATAGTACAATCTTGCACAATTTGTAGGTTGCCAGGAAACGTAGGAATTATACAAGTAGCTCGAGCTCATGTAGCTCGGCTCCTTTTCAACCATTACTATAATTTAGGATCCTTTGCTATGACAACTCGAGCTTTACAAGCTCAGGAGCCACTCACATATATTACAGAACCTGATTCAATACATGTATTTAGTATTATTTTTTATCAAAAACTTTCAATTAGGGGCTTTATTTATTTATTGTTTATTTTATATTTACATAAAACTTTGAAACAAAAGCAAAAAGATTTATAGATAAAAAATGCAGTTTTTGTTTATAAAATTAAGCTTAGAGTTTAGTATACTAGGTTTTAAGTCCTAACTATTAAACGAGCCAAGCTCGAGCCCGGACATAATACTTTAACCCAGCTTGAGCTTTATGAATTCAGCCGAGCTTGAGTCTGTCCTGACATGGCCCTTAGAAGAATGATTGGAAAGAAGATATACAAGTTTCACGCTTACGAAAGAAAGGGGATTTATTCAGTACCTGCAATACACTAGGAATCAAACCGGCATATAGAGCAGGAACACCTCCTTGCTCGAAAATTTTGACAGAAGTTGCAACGGCACTTAATTTTCCAGCGCGTGCTTGCATTTGAAGATGTCTCCTCACAACTTCAAACGGGTAAGTAGCCGCTTCAGCACAGGCACCCGCAAGTGCACCATACAGCAGTGTTCTTACTGTTCCCAGCTCCAGCTGCTCGAGTGCATTCAATTCCTGCCCTTCTTGGTTCATGTGCTCGATTCTTTTTCTCCCTTCGGGGGAATGAAGATAAGTGGACTTTAAAATATCGTAAACACCATAGAAAACTGCACCTGAAGGAGCCATGCTCGTGATCGAGGGTACCAAACCCTTGTAGAGAGAGAAAAACCCTTCTGTTTTAATCATGTGGCGAAAAGTACCGATTATACCGCCTAGTGCCTCACCACCAGGGGCTACCATTACTGTCCTTATCTGCAAAGCGGCAATGGAAGTATGAGTAATGCCAAAATACCTTACGACATCGCAGAAAAGAGAAAACTAGCAAGAGAATACTATAGACTGATTATTTCAAAAACCTAGTTAAAACGGAACATTGTTATGTAACAAATATGCAAACGGATAAAAGTTCACAATTTAATGGAACATCACTTAAGAGTTCAGAAAAATAAGGAAGACAAACGGGCTAACTGAATTTATTCCTACTACTATACAAAGCATATTTAAAACCTCAAAGATGCAGCCATATTTCACAAGCAACATAAGGTACACTCAGGAAATCTTTGAGTTTGGCTTAGCTTCGGCTGGATTCAATATCTTTTGAGTTCGAACTGTACGTCGAGTTCTATATAGCCTTTGATATCTTATCAAGCTAAGCTTGAATATCTCCATATGACTCGCGAGTCGCTTGAATCCAGATCAAGATTCAGCTTGTGTAGGTTGGCTCGAGTCTTGTTCGAATAATAATGAAATATGATAGATTTAATGACTTTAGTATAGAGTACTAAAATTCTTAATAATTGTTTGGAATACGCCAGCTCAGCTCGAGCTTGGATTTGAGTTCAAATCAAGCTTTTGAGACTTGAACGTCGAGTGGCACTCAAACCAAGTCTAGCAAATAAAAATTGAGCTGGGGCTCTTAATACTCATATTTGTTCACAAGCCGAGCTCGAGTAGCGATGTTGGGCTCGGCTCAAATCCAACCCTAGTACAACCTCTCTAGAATAGAGGTATTAGGTATGTATAGAGGATTTCGAACAACTTTAGTAGGTTAAAAAAAAACTTAGCATGCTAGTACTAAAGTGTTGGGACGTTGAAAATCTAGATGAAGGATATAACTTTACATTAGAAATTATGCCATACAAAAGCATTCCAGTGCAAAGACAGTTTATTTTTCTCCCAAGCATTTCCTTAAAGCTCAATATATATCGTGAAGTCGTAAAACTAAAGTTGTAAAAGCAACATACAGTATCCATTGGCAAGCAAAGCAAAGAAGCAGTAACTCCAGCTGCAGCACCAGCTACAAACCTCTCAAAATTTGTGGTTTCTTGATTTCCGGTCAGTTTCAACAGTTGACTTCTGTATGTATCATAAGCATAGAAATTGATAGACTTAAAAGGAGCAGTTCTAAGAATATTGATGAAATTCCCTTTCCAAAAACCTTTTATGCCTTCTGAAACAGCAATTTTGTTGATGAGTTCTAGAAGGCCCCTTTGTTCACCCCGAACCATATATTCCAGCTTTAGTCTCTCGAGAGGTGCAATACAAGTTCTGGAGCACAAAATGCCCGATTTACAGATACAGATATAACAGCAATCATATATTGTCAACAATCAATATAAAAATCAATCTTTAACAGTCTCCTTAGGGTCAAAATTTAATAACATATCAGAAAGATAAACTCTTCTTCAGTTTTGAATGTGAAATAAAATTCTACCTATGTTTTTCTGTCTATCAACCAAAGTAGAGCGCAAGTGAGTGAGGTGCAATCAGCCAAAACACTAATCTATACACCCGAAACCTTACAGGTACTTCTATCTAAGGTAAAAACCATACGTTTATAATCCAAAACCTATTGTAATTTCAACCTTCACTTCAAATTAGCCAAAAACAGCTCCAGACTAATTGCTTCTACATTTGACCAAACTAAGCAACTCAGATGATCATAAATTATCTAACGATAAGTGACTGACAAACTACAACAGATATCATAAATCAGCAAGTTCAAGCACATATGTTGGCTCAATTCCGTAATAAACTAGAACTAAAAATGAGACCTTGAAACAATAGCAGCAAAAGCTCCAGCCCATAGATGCTTGGTTGTATTCAAAGCACCTGATCCTCTCTCCTTGATCTTGATTTCCTCATGTTGTTTCCCGAACACATCATTTTCCTCCAATGAATCTGTATCCCCCTTTTGCCTCTCTCTTTCATTAGATTCACAAACACAACCTTCCCCTTCTTCGCTCTCCTTCACGGACAAACCTACCGATAAAAACAACGGACCCTTTGGTCCATTACGCTGCCGGAGTCTAAAAAAGCCCAGCTTTTTACTAAATCGGCATATATCAATCGAAGAAGAGGAACCGGAAGTAAGTGAAGAGACTAACGAAGAGGAAACTGTTTGGTCGACGAATAAACCACCGACCAAAAGTGGTCGATGATGATCAGATGGTTCAGATTTGACGAAGTCGGCGAGCCAGTGATCGAAGCCGTGCATTTCCGTTTAGAGTGATGGTGTACACGATTGGCAGATAAAAAGGTTACTCGGTATGTTGCTTCAAAAGATATTGAAGTTTGTGCAACAATGGAAAAGAGTAGCTACATTAAGAAAATTAACAGATCTGGGTTTTAATTAGAGAAAAATATAGAGAAAGCATTTTATTTCAGGAAGAAAAAAAATGGATTTTGTTTCATCGAAGTTCAGTGAATTTTATCACTATTTTCTCAGCTCGGCTATCATCGGAGTTTTTTTTTTCTTTTTCTGATCATGAGTTTTTTTTTGGCTTCGATTAAAAAAAAGTAGAAGGGATAGAAAACAAATTAAATATTTAATCTTTTTATTTCAAAATAAAAATAATCTTATAGATTGGTATTAAAATCTTCCTTGTAAACATTATAAATAATGATCCAATATAGTATAATAAATAAAATAAAATTGATATCAATAAAACTTTAACAATATTTTTTTTTGAAAAAAATAAAAATAAATAAAATTAATTTTTATTATAGAATAAAAAAAGGTCTAGAAAAAAAAGCCACATTTGATAGATTTTTTTTTTTTAGTAAAAGGGCTTTTTATTGAAATAATAGAAGAGTACAAGCCTTAAAAGGCAATTTTACACAAAAATTAAAAACAAGAGATTCGCCCGAACCAAACACCATCTTCAACCTTCAGCCATAAGCCCCAAGTCCAACCCTAACTTCGAATTCTCAAATACCCCAGATTGATGCTCTCAAGAAAAGCGATTGCTTTCAATTTCAACGGAGCATCATTCCTTCCAAACTCCAAAGCCAATTTCTTCTCAAGAACATACTTGGCAATCCAATCTGCCCCCAAGTTCTGTTCTCGAAAAATCTGATTCACCACCATTGTTGAACATAGAAGCTTCCTGCAACATCTCAACAATGGTTCAAGATACCATGGACTGTTACCATATAACAATAAGTTTATTAAGATCGAAGAATCCACTTCAACATCAACATTCCTTATCTGAAGCCTGTTACACAGCTTCAAACCTTCAAACAAGGTTCTGCATTCAGCAATCAGAGGCGAACTTTTACCGAAGAGACAACCCATTCCAGCTACAATGCCACCATTGCTACTTCGAATCAACACTCCTCCGGCCGACTCACCATCAAAGGTACAAGCATAACTAATTTATCATCCTATCCCTCATTTTTTTTTAACTCAAACTTGAATTTTCCAATTTATCATTTTACCATAACTAATTACAACCATACCATTTACCCCCTAAAATTGCATAGAATTTTAAAACCTCCAAAAATTATCATAAACCTAAACTATTTACTACCCTAAAACAAACACTCCACAACCCAAATCCACAAAATCGATTCTGTTTTTAAAAAAACATGATTTTGGCATGATTTTAGGCTTGGTTTTCATAGATTAGTGTTGTAAAATTGTTTGTTAGACGCAGATCTGTCGATTTAACTTCGATTTTGTTGGAAATGGTGTTGTTTGGATAGATATAGGGTTGCTAGTTTTGCATGTGCTCATCACATGTCGCGTGCTACCAAATTTGTGTTCGTTACATGGTCGTGCGACCAGGAAGGGTTATTGTCGCATGCGACAGTATCACCTAACTGTCGTGCGACAAAACCCAACTTTTCATTTTAATTGCAATTTTTTTTAAAAATCTGACTGGATAATAAATACAAAGAAAAAAATAATTCTATTTAATTATCTTAAAAGATAAGAAAATAAATTTAAAGACTTAAAATGGTAAGAGTGAATATTGGGTAATAAATAACCAATCATTTTTTTACTCTAACAAATACCCAATAATTTTGAAATATAATAATTTTTCGTAAATCTTTTTGAACTTATTGACTCTTAAAATTAATTAAAATTTCAAAATTAAAATTTATATTAAACGAGAGCTATAATATAAAATTTAATTTTGAAATTTTAATTAATTTTGATGACGGTGAAAACAGATGTACATGAGATGCAGTGTCCGTGAGTGCAGACAGTGGGCAAAATTCTTGGGTATTCGATACTGACGTTACATATCACATGTGTCAGTTCAAGGAGTGGTTCGATACTTACAAGCCAATGCAAGGAACTGTATATCTAGGGAACAATCATTTTTTGGTTGTTGGTGGTATCGGTATCGTCAGAATCTGAATGTTTGATGGGGTTGTTAGAATCTTGATGTGCTGACATGTTCTTGGGTTAAAGAGAAACCTAATTTCTTTTTGGGACACTAGACTATCGGGGTCACAAGTACCGTGCAGAAGACAGTGTAATCAAAGTGACAAAAGACTCAATGGTGTGCATTAAAGGTGGTTTGCAGAATGAGTTTTACATTCTCTAAAGAAGTGTTGTTATAGACGAAGTTGTAGTAGCATCATCAGGAAGTAATAACCAAAGTAGGCAAGATCAAAATAAGTTGTGGCAGTGCCGTCTTGGTCACATGAGTGATAGAGGATTAGCTGTTTTAGGAAATAGAGATTTTCTGAAATAATATAAAGCTCAATCATTGAGATTTTGTGAGTGTTTGGCCTATCCAACTGATTAAAACAGCCAAACAACAAACCAGTTTCTTTATCCTTGTCCCAGTGTTTGAATTTTAACAGTTTAGCACTGTCTATGCTCGAGAGAATATAGAATATGTGACTAATCATACTTGCAAAAGAGATATCTTTATTCTCTATTTTTTGTTCCTTGCATTCCAGATTACCCAAGCAACAACAGTGGGTATGATGGTGCGCATGTAAACTCGCTTACAGGTAGACCGCAACCAATTTCTCACCATATGTGAGAGAGACATGTTTCCGATTATCTGATCATTGAAGTAGGCTGAAAAATAGGACCACACCTCCCATGCTTTTTGGCAATTAATTAAAACATGATATATAATTTCTGTATTAAAGTAGTGTTGATATTTAGATATTAACTGCATTTTTCTTTTTTCCATCACATAGTCAACAGGAAGCCAACCCTTTAACGATCTCCAGAGGAGGAAGGAGTACTTACGGGGTGTAACACTATTCCACAGTCTGCTGTAAAGATAAAATTTATTACCTTTAACTTTATTTCATGCCATGTATTTTTGCTGTTGAAAAGACCATCCTCGCTAAGTTTCCTGATAATTAAATCGTTGCACCCACTCTTAACCTTCACCTTGAGAACATTTTGAATCTGGTTTTGGTCTAAAATGTTCTAAAACATCAATAGGTTCCACCTACCAAAGTCTCAATAATCCCTTACCATATGGACATTGTGAGAAATTCTATCATCATGGTCATTAAAAACCTTAAAAGCTTCAGTATTACACCACTTGTCAACCAGTAGATCAACCTTACCAGCATCAATCTGCCAGAAAATATGTTTTTCAGCTCTGCCCCTAACTCTCCAGACCCTTTTCCACATAGTTGAGCTTTTAGGATTTAGCAATACAGTGAGAGGATGACTATTGTTAAGGTATATAGATTTCATCAAGTTGGCCAAGATTGATTCATTATTCCTCAAGTTGTACCAGAATTTGTAGGAAAAAACTTCAACCATGTCATTTATTTTTTGTAGATTCAGACCTCCCTCCTCGTAACTCTTGCATAATGCTGACCATTTGCACCATATAGTTATGGCCTTCCCAGCTTGAGATCTCCAAAGAAATTTGTTATAAAGAGCCTCTAGTTTCTTTGTAATCGATTTATGAATTTCATTGTTTTGGGCCACAAAGATAGGATAACTAGTTAAAACGGACTGAACAAGAACCAGTTTTCCCCCAGAAGAAATATTTCTATGATCCCATTCACTCATTTTGTTGATTGTTTTTGCAATGAGGTCCTCAAAATTTCTAATACTATTTTTGTTGCCTATAACAGCACCCAGGTACTTGAAGGGCATGCTGCTCTGCTTGAATCCCAGAAGATTCTCCAAGTTTCTTACGTAGCTGGTGGATCTTCTAGTAGAGGTAATAACCGTAGATTTCCCTTTGTTAACAATCTGACTAGAAACCTCCTCATATTGACTAACCACCCTCATTATCTTGTTTACAGCGTTTGAGGACCCATTGCAGAACAACAGAATATCATCAGCAAAGCACAGGCTAGATAAGTGCACATTCCCTCTTGCTTTGTAGTTTATAGTAAGAAAGTCAAAATAAAGTTTTATAGTCCTCTTATTAAATATTCCTGGCCAATTATAAATAGAATGGGTGACAATGGGTCACCTTGTCTGAGGCCTTTGTTGGTCCTAAAAAACTTTTTACAGACGCCATTAACAATCACTGAAAATGGCAGTTGACCATATTTCTTTCAATAAGATTAAGAAAATCATCTCTGAATCCAAACTTAGCAAGAACACTTAGAATAAACGTATGATCAATTCCATCAAACTCCTTATCCGTATCAAGTTTTATCATGATGTTACCTCCCCTGACCTTGTTAGGTAAATCCATAGCCAATTCTTGAGCCACCATGATATTATCATGGATACTCCTACCCTTGACAAACGCCCCTTGCTCAGCTGAAATAAGATTAGGGAGTATAGAAGAGAGCTTATTGTTGATAGTTTTAGAAATGATTCTACTTAGAAGAGTAGTCAAGCTGATAGACCTGAAATCAGAACACCTTTTAGGAGCATCCCTTTTAGGAATTAAGAAAAGCACCGTAGCATAGATTCCCATAGGAAACTTGCCCTAAGAGTAGAATTCCCTAATAACATTACAGAGGTCATCTTTGATAATTTTCCAACAATACTTATAAAACTTACCGTTAAACCCATCAGGGCCTGCAGCCACGTTAGAATCCAGACCTTTGACAACCTCATATATTTCATTCTCCATAGGTAAGTCCATTAGCATATCATTTTCTTTATTAGTTACCAACTTAGGGATATAGTATTTACAAATATTTGGATACCAAGGGTTATGACACTCAGAAATAAGCTCATTGAAATGAGACACATCAGACTGACCAATAGAATCCTCATCCTCCAACCATCTGTCATCAGCCCATATACGAGAGATTCTTGATCTCTTTTGTTTTTTCACATAATTGTGAAAAAATGCAGAGTTTCTATCCCCATTCTTAGACCATTTTGTCTGAAACTTCTGTATCCAGAATTCTTCTTCTCTTTGGAGAAGAATTAGATGATTTTCTTTAGCTTTTTTCAAAACATCATTATCTTCCATAGAATTAGACAAAAGGACTTTAGCATCAAGGTCATTGATTTCCACTTCTTGACTCCTTATGGAGTCAAACACATTGTCAAAGACATTCCTGTTCCAAACCTTTAGGATAGCCTTTAAGTGTTTAAGTTTAAACCAGAACTTAAACATGTTAAGAAATTGGAAATTTGACTTTCTTTTAGGTGTAAAAGTGGCTATATTGATAAGTAACGGAGAGTGGCTAGAACATGTTTTAGGAAGGTGAAAAATAGTAGTGTCAACAAAACTACTGATCCATTTTTCATTATCCAAAACCCTGTCAAGTCTACGTCATTGTCTTCTATTAGACCACATGAATTTATTACCAGAGAACCCCATATCAACTAGATTGCAATCAAACATAAAACTGTTGAAATCTTCCATACTAGCAATAGTACTTATAGTACAATGAATCTGTTCCTCAGGCCTTGCAATGGTATTTAAATCCCCAAACAGAATCCAGTCCATTTCTTTAGTTTCAATCTTTCTCAGCCCATCCCAGAGTTGACCCTTTAAGCTTCTAGTACATTTTGCATATATTACAGTAACCAGAAAATCTTTAACATCTAAATAATGCCTAACTTTAAGATGCACAAACTGATCTTCATTAACCAAGACCTCCACCACAAAATCATTGCTCCACATCACTCAAACCTTGTTGCAATAGTTACCTGTAAAACCATGAAACCCAAGCTTGACAAAAATAGAAGGTAGATTAGAAGCACATACCATAGGCTCTTGTATAACAAGAAAGCTTATTTTCTTGGCTCTCTTAATTGATCTTAATCTGGCTTGAGTCTCCTTGTTGCCAATGCCACGAGCATTCCAACTAAGAATGGCAATAGTCATTTAGAGATTTTAAGGTTCTTTGCAACATATTTATGCTGCAAAGCTTTTGAGGAGATGATCCCCTTTGTGTTTAGAATTCTGTCTTTCTTATTCTTTTTCAGTTCAACCTTCTTATTACTTATGAGCTTCTTTACATGAGATTGTGGGAGGCTTCCTGTAGATTCCTTTGTTGGGGAACCTCTTACAAAAAGACGATTTAGGGACAAGCTATAGAGGATTCACCCTAGTTGATAGGAGAAAAATCAAGAAAATAGAGAGCCCCAATTATTTTGTCTGACTCCACACCAATTAGTGGATTTCCAGGTACATCTTTTCTCAAAATAACTTCCTCAGTAACTTCTTTTTCATTAACTATTATTGATTTTATTTTATTTTCTTTCATCTCAATTTGAAACGATGGAATCAAAGAATCAAGTAGATGTGTGTTGGAAGATCTAGCCTTCTTAGAAGAAGTCCTCTGGATAGTCTTCTTGCATTCATTCAACGAATGGCCCAGGTGAGAACATTCAGAACAATAGCTAGGATACTTGTTGTGCACCAATTCTTGCCAGTAGGAGTAGGAACCAAAATTAATTTTTATATTTTTAGGTAATACCTTTGAAACATCCAGAACTACCCATATCCTGCTGTAGTTAGTCATGGCCCTGTTTCTAGATGGTACCCACACACTTAAGGGATTCCCTAAAGATTTAGCAATCTCCGTTATAGTTTCCTCACAGTACATAAAATCTGGCATGTTAGGAAAATCAATGTACACCGGCGTAGCTGGGTTTTCAATACTAGATTTGAAATTGGGAGACCATTCCAACAATTGCATCACCTTTTCCCCGATTTTCCAGACATTTCTTTTCCATAGCTTTAAGAGATCTTTAAGAGAAAGTTCAATGAATATATGTCTGAAATCCCAACTTGGGTCATTGCATTCTCCCTGAAATCTGAATTTATCCAAGAATGCCATAACAGTTGCATAGCTGGGTTTCCTCGTAGCGAACTTACCAACCAACGTAAATTTCGACATTTGTTTTAATAGAACCAGATCTTCTGGATCAAATATGATCTCAGCATTATCATTTTCAAATTTTCTGATAACCTTTTGTGGACTACCTTCTCGACATTGTTCTTAAATAAGTCAGCATATGAGCTTTTGGATGCTGACACCTTTGTCTTGCTGATGTCAGGCTCAAAAATTGGGTTTTCCATAATGTTTTGGTGTTCCGATTGCGGGAACAACGCCAGGAAGCTCTCCTGATAATCAGCAGCTCGCTGATGTGCAGAAGAACTCCCAGCATTCATCAAGAGAGATGAAGAGATTCAAGATGAGAAGATTTTAGAGTAGGTGGTAGCGAAGCGGAAATAGAAGAAATAGACAACGATAAAACCCTAACCCTAGGTTAGAGAAATAAGGAGACTCAGAATAATAATTCTTAAAATTCAATTAATCAAAGTCTGATGACAAAATAGGGTATAGGATGCTTTATATAGCATGACCCAAAACCCCAATTCCAAATAAGGAAAATTACAAAAATGTTTTAAAATAAAATAAATAAATAAAATAACGCCAAAATATTAAAACTGGTTTTCGAAGGCTCTAAAGGTCGAATCTGGGTATCAAACTTTGTGACAAAGTCACATTTTCGAACTCTGATGGGCTCGTCGAAATATTCGATTTGAGTACATGTTTGACCCAATTTTGATACCTAGGAAAGAAACCAGTTTGTTCGCAGTCTTCGCTACATCATCCTTCTCCGGTTGGGAAGAATTCGACCTCGAATTCGGAACGCTGAAACATTGAAAGAACTGCAAAAACATTGGCGTGTTCACCGATGATAAGGGTGTAAGAGGTGAGAATCTGAATGTTACAGCTCTTGTCAAGAAGTGGTTTCTCAGGTTTGTCCATGTGTGCCATGCCATCGGCATTACTGTGGTCAGCGATAACAAGATATAATCCACCCACTTGTTCTATGTCTGCCTTTTCAACCCATTTACTAAGAACAACAACACACTTGCGCGTGTAAAGAGTTGTTGTCTTTCCGGTTCCAAACTGTGCTTATTGTATCACATCAAAAGCCTCACAGAAAGAAACAATTCCTCCTTGTTGAATAATAGATGGCTTCTCAAGTTCTGCAGAGTATATTTCTACCAACAGATTCAAAACATTGCAATCTTCTACTTTTGACTTTTTATTGTTTCTTTTATTTCCCCAACCATCACCCAAAACTCCTACAGGTTCTATTACAAAACCTAACCTTTTATCCATTAAAACACCAATATTTTATTCTAACAATCTCTTCATAATATGAAATACAAAAATATAATCTTCATCCACAGAGAACCGAAACAAGTGTTCGATTGTAGGATAACCGAAAATACCTGGAAGGCGCATCTCCACGATAAAAGCTACTGCTTCGTAGTCCTTTTTCAACAAAATCTTTGGAGTGATGTAGTATGGTGTACTGAAGTCTGAGACAATTTCTTGATCTACAAGTTTCTCCTTAACATTAATTTGATCTTCATTATCCCATTCTTTAACATCAACGCTCTTCTCTTCAATCTCATCGTCGTAGACATCATAAATTGGATCTCCCAATTCCAACCAAATTTCATCAAAAATTTTACCCTGGTAGTCAGCCTCATACTCAGCAAAGAGTGGATGGTCGAGTATCGGTGAACCCTCCATATCACAAACAGCTACTTGATGGATCTCCTTCCCCTTTGGTTTTTCCAAATTGTAGTTGTGGTTGTGGTTGGATCATGTGAAAAAGACTTTCGCCTTTGAATTTATGGATGGAGTTTGAAATCCAGTGGTGGTCAACCTTTCAATATCTTCTATCGCTTTCTTCATTTGATGTCGCATCGAATTCATCCATTCATCTATCTGCGATCGGAACTGATCAAATTTATCACGGTCGACCGATTCGGCGAACGGAAGACTGAACTTCCCCTGCAAGGATATCTTTGGCGGCATACCTTCGTTACCCACATCCTAGGAGCTCTGTCGCTCTGATACCAACTTGGCTCTAATACCAATATGGTAGCGAAGCGGAAATAGAAGAAATAGACAACGATAAAACCCTAACCCTAGGTTAGAGAAATAAGGAGACTCTGAATAATAATTCTTAAAGTTCAATTAATCAAAGTCTGATGACAAGATAGGGTATATGATGCTTTATATAGCATGAACCAAAACCCCAATTCCAAATAAGGAAAATTACATAAATGTTTTAAAATAAAATAAATAAATAAAATAACGCTAAAATATTAAAACTGGTTTTCGAAAGCTCTAAAGGTCAAATCTGGGTATCAAACTTTGTGACAAAGTCACATTTTCGAACTCTGATGGGCTCGTCGAAATCTTCGATTTGAGTACATGTTTAACCCAATTTTGATACCTAGGAAAGAAACTAGTCTGTTCGCCACCTTCGCTACACCATCCTTCTCCGGTTGGGAAGAATTCGACCTCGAATTCGGAACGCTGAAACATTGAAATAACTGCAAAAACATTGGCGTGTTCACCGATGATAAGGGTGTAAGAGGTGAGAATCTGAATGTTACAGCTCTTGTCAAGAAGTGGTTTCTCAGGTTTGTCCATCTGTGCCATGCCATCGGCATTACTGTGGTCAGCGATAATAAGATATAATCCACCCACTTGTTCTATGTCTGCCTTTTCAACCCATTTACTAAGAACAACAGCACACTTGCACGTGTAAAGAGTTGTTGTCTTTCCAGTTCCAAACTGTGCTTATGGTATCACATCAAAAGCCTCACAGCAAGAAACAATTCCTCTTTGTTGAATAGTAGATGGCTTCTCAAGTTCTGCAGAGTATATTTCTACCAACAGATTCAAAGCATTGCAATCTTCTACTTTTGACTTTTTATTGTTTCTTTTATTTCCCCAACCATCACCCAAAACTCCTCCAGGTTCTATTACAAAACCGAACCTTTTATCCATTAAAACACCAATATTTTCTTCTAACAATCTCTTCATAATATGATATACAAAAATATAATCTTCATCCACAGAGAACCGAAACAAGTGTTCGATTGTAGGATAACCGAAAATACCTGGAAGGCGCATCTCCACGATAAAAGCTATTGCTTCGTAGTCCCTTTTCAACAAAATCTTTGGAGTGATGTAGTATGGTGTACTGAAGTCTGAGACAATTTCTTGATCTACAAGTTTCTCCTTAACATTAATTTGATCTTCATTATCCCATTATTTAACATCAACGCTCTTCTCTTCAATCTCATCGTCGTAGACATCATAAATTGGATCTCCCAATTCCAACCAAATTTCATCAAAAATTTCACCCTGGTAGTCAGCCTCATACTCAGCAAAGAGTGGATGGTCGAGTATCGGCGAACCCTCCATATCACAAACAGCTACTTGATGGATCTCCTTCCCCTTTGATTTTTCCAAATTGTAGTTGTGGTTGTGGTTGGATCCTGTGAAAAAGACTTTCGCCTTTGAATTTATGGTTGGAGTTTGAAATCCGGTGGTGGTCAACCTTTAAATATCTTCTATCGCTTTCTTCATTTGATGTCGCATCGAATTCATCCATTCATCTATCTGCGATCGGAACTGATCGAATTCATCACGGTCGACCGATTCGGTGAACGGAAGAGTGAACTTCCCCTGCAAGGATATCTTTGGCGGCATACTTTCGTTACCCACGTCCTAGGAGCTCTGTCGCTCTGATACCAACCTGGCTCTGATACCAATATGGCAGCGAAGCGGAAATAGAAGAAATAGACAACGATAAAACCCTAACCCTAGGTTAGAGAAATAAGGAGACTCAGAATAATAATTCTTAAAATTCAATTAATCAAAGTCTGATGACAAGATAGGGTATATGATGTTTTATATAGCATAACCCAAAACCCTAATTTCAAATAAGGAAAATTACATAAATGTTTTAAAATAAAATAAATAAATAAAATAACGCTAAAATATTAAAACTGGTTTTCGAAGGCTCTACAGGTCAAATCTGGGTATCAAACTTTGTGACAAAGTCACATTTTCGAACTCTGATGGGCTCGTCGAAATCTTCGATTTGAGTACATGTTTAACCCAATTTTGATACCTAGGAAAGAAACCAGTCTGTTCGCAGTCTTCGCTACATCATCCTTCTCCGGTTGGGAAGAATTCGACCTCGAATTCGGAACGCTGAAACATTGAAATAACTGCAAAAACATTGGCGTGTTCACCGATGATAAGGGTGTAAGAGGTGAGAATCTGAATGTTACAGCTCTTGTCAAGAAGTGGTTTCTCAGGTTTGTCCATCTGTGCCATGCCATCGGCATTACTGTGGTCAACGATAACAAGATATAATCCACCCACTTGTTCTATGTCTGCCTTTTCAACCCATTTACTAAGAACAACAGCACACTTGCGCGTGTAAAGAGTTGTTGTCTTTCCAGTTCCAAACTGTGCTTATTGTATCACATCAAAAGCCTCACAAAAAGAAACAATTCCTCTTTGTTGAATAGTAGATGGCTTCTCAAGTTCTGCAGAGTATATTTCTACCAACAGATTCAAAGCATTGCAATCTTCTACTTTTGACTTTTTATTGTTTCTTTTATTTCCCCAACCATCACCCAAAACTCCTCCAGGTTCTATTACAAAACCTAACATTTTATCCATTAAAACACCAATATTTTCTTCTAACAATCTCTTCATAATATGATATACAAAAATATAATCTTCATCCACAGAGAACCAAAACAAGTGTTCGATTGTAGGATAACCGAAAATACCTGGAAGGCGCATCTCCACGATAAAAGCTACTGCTTCGTAGTCCTTTTTCAACAAAATTTTTGGAGTGATGTAGTATGGTGTACTGAAGTCTGAGACAATTTCTTGATCTACAAGTTTCTTCTTAACATTAATTTGATCTTCATTA
The DNA here is from genome assembly GCA_036936605.1 of Limnanthes douglasii subsp. nivea. NCBI lineage: Eukaryota > Viridiplantae > Streptophyta > Magnoliopsida > Brassicales > Limnanthaceae > Limnanthes > Limnanthes douglasii. The sequence goes on along the minus strand of JAUPFV010000005.1, from coordinate 168,041,268 downwards.
TCCCATTCTTTAACATCAACGCTCTTCTCTTCAATCTCATCGTCGTAGACATCATAAATTGGATCTCCCAATTCCAACCAAATTTCATCAAAAATTTCACCCTGGTAGTCAGCCTCATACTCAGCAAAGAGTGTGCCTGAATCAAATTGGCGATTAGAATCAAATTGGCGATTATAATCAAATTGAAATTACTAACCTACCCTCAGGCAATTATAATCCACATCAAATTGGCGACCACAGTGGGAGGAGAGAGGTGCCTGAATCAAGCATTCAAAACCTGCCAAAAAATTCTGTCCGTATGAATCCGGACAATCCAGAGCTCCCACCAGCTTTGCTCGAAGTGGTGGAAGAAAACGATGAGTATACTGTCCAAGAGCGCGACAGGTTAAAGCTTGAAATAGAAGCTCTGAGGGCTGAGAAGGCCAAGATGGGCGTGAAAGAAAAATCCAAGGCAACAGTTGTTCATCACACCGATAACCCCAGAGAGCATGAGGCTTCCAAAACTCATGTGAGCACCAAAAAGACTCATGCTAGTTCTAAAAAGTCTCACCGGTCCAAGCCTGTGGAGAGTTCTGACTCGAGTTCAGAATCTTCGGGCAGCTCTTCGGACAGTGAGGGAAATGAAAAATCCTTGTCCTCTAGCAGTGATGAGGGTCGAACCAAGAAAAAACAAAAGCAGGTTAAGAAATATTCGAGAAAAAGAGATCACCATGGAAGAATGAAAAGGCATATTGGAAAGGGGTCATCTCACCACCGGAGGTATACGGACAAGATGCTGATGAATCCCTTTGCTTTCCACGATGAGCCATGTATCTTTGAAACTCCCAATGAGGATACTGTGTTCAGTCGTGGAAGGAATTGGAGGCAGTCTCCACTGTCTTCTAAATTCCTGTCCGGAAACCTCCCCAAGAGGTTTGACAGTACTAAGATGGAGAAGTACGATGGCAGTACTGATCCGGACAATCATCTGGAGCAATTCAAGAACTTCATGATGAACTTTGATGATGATGATAAACTACTGTGTAGGGCATTCTCCCAATCTTTCACGGGGAGTGCTCTGAAATGGTACAACAGCCTGCCTCAAGGTTGTATTAAATATTTTGATACATTCTGGGTGGCCGTTCGAAGGCAGTTTGTAAGGAGTAAGGAGCTGAAGGGCAATGGAGACACAATAATCCATTGTGCCCAGGAGCCAAATGAGTCTTTGAAGGAATACATAAGTCGTTTCGTGAACACAAAGAATGGGTTGGCTGATTGCTTCGAACAAGTGGCAATAGCATCCCTAAGGCAAGGTTTGAACCCAAGCAATCTGGCTGATTCGGTGACCAGAAAGAAGGCCATGACCTGGGGGGGATTGCTAAATCAGGTTGGCAAGCAAATAAACGTTGATGAAACAAAGAAAACCAGGGTGTACAGACAGGTGAGATCCACCCCGGTGGCACCAACTCCAAATCAAAACCAGTCCGGGAACAAAGCAAGAGAAACCGGACAGGGGCATGGTAGGGCAAAAGCTCAGTCTCAGCCAGTTGCTCCTGCTCAAAGTCAACAATCCAGAAACAAAAGAGGGCCATGGGTCCAACCGGAGTGGTTCGCAGAGCTCAAAGAAAGCGTGGCCACTATTTTCGATAAAACAAAAGATGAGGTGCACTATCGGAGACCAGCAACCTTGCAGTATCCCAGAGAGCATCGCAACAACTCTTTTTGCCAATACCACAATGATATTGGCCATACCACTGATGATTGCATAGCGTTGAAACAAGAGGTTCAAAACTTGATTGAAAGGGGAAAGTTAGGAGCATACGTTAAAAGAAGGGGAGGAAACAGGCCTGACAACACTCACCGGGTTGGTCCAAGTAATGCTGCCCCGGAGGGGGCCATGGTAATAGTTGAAAGGTTTGATGTGGAATCTGAATACTTGGATCCTGATCCAACACGAAATAGGGTGGGTGCTATAGACTAGTGTTCTAGGACGGTCTCAGGGCTCATTAAATTCTTCGAGTCACTGACGATTTTCGGAGGGGACACTATGACAGCTCCTACTGCTTCTTCAAGAAAGAGGCATGTTCATAATTTAGCCTCCCAGCTAGAAGGAGGCATGCCATCTTATCAATCACCAAACTCATTCCCATTCATAGTCTTCGATGAGGATGATTTGAGAGATATTGATGGCCCTCATGAGGATGCTGTTGTCATAGGAGCATCTATAGGGGGCAATGAGATAAGACGAATTCTGGTGGATACTGGAAGCTCTGCCAATATCCTTTTCCTAACCACTTACAAGAAAATGAAAAATCCAGCTGTGATTCAAAAGTCAGACAGATCAATCGTGGGCTTCACGGGCAGCTCAGCCGATGTGATCGGGGAATTTGAAGAAGAAGTGTTATTGGGTAGGGGCCCTTTCAAGAAAATGGTTAGAATACTCTTCATCGTGGTGGATTGTCCCACTTGCTATACTGCTATTCTAGGGAGATCTTGGCTCTCTAGGATGCATGCAGTGGCTTCAACAATCCATCAGTGTTTAAAGTATGCTGTTCAGGGACATGTTGGGGTTGTCCGGAGCAGCCAAAAGATTGCAAGAGAATGCTATGCCACTGCCTTGGCTCCACGAACACTGGGGGCAGTCCGTATAAATGATCAATAGCAGTTTGAGGGCCTTTCTGGGGGTGAGGGTGAGATTGATGACCCCAGAGAGACCCCTGGAGTGTTGATTCCAATTGAAGAGGTTGAAACGCACTACTTGGAAGAAGGCAAAAGTGTCAAGATAGGGTCCAAGATGCCACCAATGTTGAAAGAAGAGATGTTGAAATTCTTGAAAGACCATCAGCACGTTTTTGCTTGGTGCAATGCTGATGTTACTGGAGTTCCATCAGAGGTGATATCCCATCACCTATCTGTCCGAAGAGATGTGGCACCAGTGGTTCAAAAGTGGAGAGCTTTCTCAAAAGAAAAGGTTGATGTCATAGTACAAGAGGTTGACAAGCTCACAAAGATGGGGCACATCAAAGAATCTCAATACCCTTTGTGGACTGCCAATCCTGTCCTGGTAAAAAAGAAAAACGGCAAATGGCGCATGTGCATTGACTTCACCGATCTTAACAGAGCTTGCCCAAAAGATTTGTATCTGGTTCCCCGGATAGATCAGTTAGTAGACTCTACTTCTCGGAACAAGCCGCTCTCCTTTATGGATGCCTTCTCCGGGTACAATCAGATCCAAGTAGATCCAAAAGATCAAGAGCATACCACGTTTGTCACTGATAGGGGTCTACATTGCTACAAGGTGATGCCTTTTGGCTTGAAAAATGCTGGGGCTACTTATCAGAGGTTAGTCAACAAGGCATTTGCTGATCAAATTGGAAGAAATATGGAGGTTTACATTGACGATATGATGGTGAAAAGCATGGATGAGCAGTTACACTTGTCCGATCTCCAAGAAACGTTTGCCAACTTGGCAAAAGTGAATTTAAAACTAAACCCTGAAAAGTGTGTATTCGGAGTGCAGTCCGGGAAGTTCTTAGGGTATATCATAAGTGAGCATGGAATACAACCCGACTCGGACCAACTCAATGCCTTATTCCAGATGGAGCCTCCTCGAAACATTAAAGAAGTACAACGATTAACAGGGAGATTAGCTGCCTTGAACAAATTCATCTCCAGGTCTTCGGACAGGTGTGCTCCATTCTTTCAAACTTTGAAGGGTGCAAAAGGGTTCGAATGGACCCCACAATGTGGTGAGGCATTCAATGAAATCAAGAAACATCTCTCCTCTCCCAAAACTTTGTTCAAACCAGTTGACGGGGAGACTCTTATTGTGTATTTGGCCGTTTCAAGTTGTGCCATCAGTGCTGTGTTGGTAAGAGAGGTCGATGGTTGTCCCTACCCAGTGTACTACATCAGCAAAAGCTTGATTGATGCTGAGAGGCGTTACTTGAAACTTGAAAAATTGGCATTAGCCTCTGGTGATAGCTGCAAGAAAAATGAAGCCTTACTTTCAGGCTCATCCTATCGTCGTCCGGACATCTTTCCCTTTAAAGAATGTTCTTCAAAAAGCAGACATTTCAAGCAGAATGACGAAGTGGTCAGTAGAGTTGGGGGACTTCGACATAGACTTTGCTCCCCGAACAGCAGTAAAAGCCCAAGCTGTGGCTGATTTTCTGGTTGAATTCCACTCCGATAGGGATTCAGAGCAACCTACTGATTCAAAAGACAAGAAAGTGTGGATTGTCCGAACAGACGGAGGGTCTAGCACCATGGGATGTGGTGCAGGAATATGTCTCACTTCCCCATATGGGGACAGCATGTACCAAGCTATTTGTTTTGCTTTCAGGGCGTCTAATAACGAGTCCGAATACGAAGCAGCTATAGCTGGGTTAAAGTTGGCCCACATCTGTGGGGCTAAAGGGGTCAAGCTTCTAAGTGACTCCCAGTTACTTGTCCACCATGCCTTAGGCCAATCTGAGGCTAGAAAGGAGCAGTTGGTAAAATATTTACTCCTCCTCAAAAATGAAGCGCTAAAGTTTAAAGCTGTTGTCTATGAGCACATTTCCCGGGCAGAAAATGAGCTGGCAGACTCATTGGCAACAATAGCATATACGGAGTCCTACCCATGGATCCATGTGCTTGAAAGCCCTTCTATTCAACTTAGTGAGGGTGTAAAAGAGGAAGTTTTTGAAATACAAGCGAGTCGACCTTAAGACAGGAGATCTCCTCTCATACAATATCTGTCCGATGGTATTATACCTTCAGATAAGTCACAAGCCAGAACATTGAAACACAAGGCTCGTGGTTTCATTATGTTGAGAGAAGTGTTGTACAAAAAATCCTATAGTAAACCTCTCCTACGTTGTTTAGGGGATCATGAGTCACAAGTGGTCCTCTCCGAATTGCATGATGGTGAGGGATCAACCCATTGTGGGTTCAGAGCTTTAACAAGAAGAGTGTTACTCTTCGGATACTATTGGCCATCAATCATGAAAGATGCTAAGGAGCTGGTAAGAAGGTGTGACCCATGCCAGAGGTACAGCAATGAAATTCATGTACCAGCCATTCTTTTGGAGTCAATTTCTGAGCCCATCCCTTTTGCTCGATGGGGATTGGACTTGGTTGGGCCTCTCCCTGTGGCGTCTGGAGGGCGTAAAACTATAATTGTGGCCATTGACTACTTCTCAAAGTGGATAGAAGCAGCTCCCCTGGCAGGGACAACGTCGAAAGCTGTCATAAAATTCATTCTGTCCAATATATGTTGCAGATTTGGTGTCCCACAGAAGATAACAACAGACAATGGGCCACAGTTTGACAACAGAGAGATGGAAAGCTTCTGTGCCTCAAGGGGTATACAGCATTGTTTCTCTTCACCTTTCCACCCACAAGCCAATGGACAAGTTGAAGTGGCTAATAGAACTATACTGTCCGGGTTAAAGAAAAATTTGGAAGGGGCTGCTGGGAAGTGGCCTAGTTATTTACAAGAAGTCTTGTGGGCCTACCGGACAACACCTGGGGCTGCAACACAAGAATCACCCTTTGCCTTGGTCTATGGAATGGATGCAGTAGCCCCCATAGAGAAGACACTCCCTTCCTTTCGTGTTCACAACTTCTCCGGACACGCTAATGAGATGGCCATCAGAAATCAACTTGATTTAATAGAAGAAAGGCGGGTTAAAGCTCGCCTTAGAGTGGCACACTATTAGGGCTTGATGAGAAGCAGGTTTGCTTCTAAAGTTAAAAGAAGAGATTTCCAACCAGGGGACAAAGTATTGAGGAAGGTCTTCTTACACACTAAAGAAAAGCTCTTCGGAAAGCTGGCCCCTACCTGGGAGGGTCCATATATCGTGGTTGAAAGAATCAAGCCTGGAACTTATTGGTTGGAAGACAAAGATGGCAGGGTTTTAACTCACCCTTGGAATATTGAGCACCTTCGAATGTATTTGGAATAAAACTTGTGTAAATATTTACTTGTTTAAACATCCATGTAAATATTTGGGGGCATACCTTCCCCTCTTCGGTGGCACGGAGAGCTTTCAATGAAATTTAATGCCTTCTTCAAATTTTTCTAAGTATTTTCAAAATTCTATCTCTTATCATACTACCCGGACTGAAAGATCTAGGGGCTATTTAAATTCTAGCCGAAGAGTCTTAATACTCTCACAATGCAATAAAGCTACTTAAACTCCAGCTATTTAAACAAAAGCAAATAATGAAAGAAGATGATGGTTGAACAAAATAGAAACATTCATTCAACAAACTTAAAATTGCCTTGGCCTTCCAAGGACTTTTGAACAAGTTAGGATACAACACAAAAAATCTGTCCGAATAATACGGACACCATCACAAAAAGAGTGCCTTGGCCTTCCAAGGACTTTAGTTTGAATGCAAGATAAACAAAATAAACTATAAATTAAGGTTGAGCCTTTGAAGATGGCTCGCCCTCATCTGCTTTCTTGCCCTTGATATCGCTCCTCTCTTCGACTATCTTCTTGCCCTTGGGATCAATCTCCTCTTCGCCTGGGCTCTCTCCGGTTTTCTCTTCATTATCAGAAGAGGACTCACCGGAAAATCCCTCATCAACCATAGTATAATATGAAAGGTCATCATCATCCACATAGAGACATAAGTCCCCCAGTCTCCTCTTCGGGAATTTTTCGTGAAAAAGGAGAACCATATCAGACTTCACCCTTTGAATCATTAGCTCTTCGCTTTGTATCATCTCCCTGGCATAGGCGTTGATCTTGGCCTTGATTGTGGCCTCTTGGTCCCTTACCAAAGCAGCTTTCTCTTCAGCAGCCTGAGTCACTGCATTTTCCAAAGCAATCTTGTCAGTGGTCATGTTGGTGATGAGCTTCTCCTTTGTAGTGGTCTCTCCCCGTGAGACCGTGAGATCTTTTTCCATACCAGACAACTTCTCCTGGAGATCTTTTATGGTCTGCTCTAGGGTGGCAACTTTTGTGTTGCTCTCATCATGACTCCTCTTCAGCTCCTCGTGTGCTTCCTTAAGTAAATCAGCATTGGTAGTAGCAATGCGGAGGTCTTCGGACAGCTTATCCTTCTCAGACTTGAGGTCTTTAATGGTGTCTGCTTGGCTCCAGACTTGTCTTTCCAGTGTAAGAACTGGCTGCACATTACTAAGCAGAGAATGGGCAATAGTGTCCTTCTCACTAGAAACCATGAAAGTCTTACCGTTAAAGTTGACCGTATTGGAGCTGCTCGGAGGGATGTAGGGCCCTGCGAACTCGTCTCTGGGCAGGCCAAGAAATATTCACCAAGTCCACCTAGACCGGTGATGTCCACTTCATCCAAGTTGAGCTCTCCCCCCTCAACTTCATCAGTGTGAAACTCTCTGGGAATCTCTTCGGCCAGCGTTGGGTCAGAAGGGCCTGTGGGAAAAGAGGGCTCCGGATCCCGAAGAGCGAGCTCATCTCCTTGTGAAGTCTTTTTCTTCTTGACTACCCGGTCAGCGCTTTCACTTGCTTGCTTGCGAGTCCTCTTGGGAGCCCTTGGAGGTTTTGGAAGGTCTACTTCCTGCTTCTCGGTCTCCTGCTCCACCACCTGCAAGAGGGTTGCATCAATTTGAACTTGGGCTGGCCCCTCTGGATTTGTTGGGGTATCCTTCTCAGCATCACCTGCCACCTTCTTGCCTTTTCTTCTGCCCTTTATTTTGCTCGGGGCTTTGGCCCGGGCAGGCAGGTAGAGTGTCCCATCCAGTTCGTGGGACCTTCTCAGCACAATGTCTTCATCAGGTTGGGTGGTGAGCTCCTCCCAAGTTAGGTCTCTCCGACCTGTGGTGTTCCACAGGTGAGACCTTGCTAGATTCCCCGAGGTGAAGGCTTTGTGGAATCGATTCTCCCAATTCTCTGCGGCCCAAGCATTGATTTTGCCACAAGTAGTCTGTCCGGCCTTCAGATAGTCCCCGAACTCCTTTGGCAGCTCTGATAGAACAGAAGAGAAATTGGTTAATATAAACTTAACTTAAAGAAAAAGAGAAAAACGGACAGAGACTCAAGTTAAGGAACTTACGGTCACTCCTCCACCTACTCCTGAGGAGGCTTGGGTTCTCTCCGGCCTTGATTTTCTTGCCGTTTTCCCATGAGCCACTAACAAACAGGAATTGGCTTCTCCACTTACTTTCCGATTCCAGGAGATCATCAACAGCCTTGAGATCGTTCCCCATGTTGAAATGGTAGAAGGGGAAGTGATGATGCTTGCACAGGTTGGCCACTGCTGCGAACTCTTCCATAGGAAGAGGAATCCCAGATAACCTAGACGCCATGATACATGACATTAAGGTGAACCAACCATTGGGGCTTAGCTGTGTTGGGCAGAGCTTGACCAGGTGGAAGTAGCGCATGATCTCCGGGTCTAGTGGGAACCTGAGTCCCCAGTTAAATAGCTCCGTAAAGAAGACTATCTCGTTTCGTTTACAGTCCATTGGGGTCTCCGGATCAATGGGGATCCTTATCTTCACGTTTTCAGGGATCCCCCATTTGGTGCGCATTTTACCCAGATCAGAGGTATGGATGAATGCATACTTGGTCTTATGCAAGGCCAAGAGGTACTTAAACTCGACTTTGTGGAAGCACGGCCCCACTCTCCCCTCAAGGCACTCCGGCAGGTGCGGACGCCTCAGATACAAATTTTCTTTGCCCTTTTTGGCAGCAACAGCAGTGGTATCAGCCTGTCCGGAGGACTCGGACTCAAAGGGGACCTCTTCAGTAGAGTCCTCCATTCTCTCCTCCATAATTGTTGGAGGGACTTCTGTGGAAGTGGTTCGGGGAGGATTGAAGCTTGGCATAGCCTGCCTTTCGGACTGCTGACTGCCCGTATTCATCTGACTTCTCACCTCAAGTTGGGTTTCTGAGGCAGAAGATTCTCTAGGGGGTACTGGGCTGCTGGCCTCCGGACCGGACGGCCTCTCCCGGGGAGCTCTAAAGGCCACTCCAGCCCCAGAGTCACTATTTTTTGCCTCCGATTTCGAGGGAGTATTCTTCGAGGTTAGTCCTTTGACTAACCGGCTAGGCCTCTTAACGACTACCTTCTCCGGGGAGTGGTCAGAATCAGACCCCATAGCTATAAAAGGTGAGGTTTTCCTAACGCTTGTAGCGGTGACTCCTGGTTTAACAGTAGGTATTGACTCCTGAACTGAGGAACCAGATACTATGGGAGAAAGGGTGGATTGAAAGAGCTTTTTGGGCTTGGTACCTCTGGAGGAGGATGAACCTCGATCTGATTCTGTAACAGAAGCAACCGGTCTATCAACTGGTGATGATGGTAGCCCTGCTGCTATTCGCCTTTCTTTTTCGACCTTCTGTGCTTTCTCCAACTCTGAAAGGTTGAGCCAACCACCTTTGATCAATGCTGTTCTTGCTGTAAACATAAAACAACCAAGGGAATTTTTGTTCTAGAGAGAGAAAGCTCTGAGTAAAATTGCAGAATAAGATTTGAGAGAGATAGTAAAACAGTGAAAAATGAATGTGAATTTATAGTAGATTTGAAAAAAAGGAGTTGATTCCTAGGAGAATCCGAAAAGTTGGGTAATGATTAAAAGACAGCGCTGATGTCACTATTGGCAATTAAAGAGGTTACTTGTTAAAGAAGGTGGTGCGAAATTCAAGGTGAAAAAACGGCTGAAGTGGCCAATCAGAGAGCGACACGTGTCCCACTAACTCTGACAAAAACCGTTTGGAATTTGTAAAGCTTAACCTGTCCGGATATACCCACTGTTCTGTCCGAATTAAGAACCACTTCATTCATCGGACTGTTTTTCAGATCTTTGACAAGGACACTTGCTCAAACACCTAAAAAAGGGGCTCCTGATGAGTCCAAATTTAGCATACTCCCCGGAAGGGCAAATCAGTCTAAGTCTCTCCGAAGACCGGACAGATCATTTAGACCGGACAAATCATTTGGACCGGACAGATCATTTTGAACACTGTGAACTTAAGACTGTTCGAACTATGACTAAAGTACTAAAAAACCTAAACACTTCCTGACTAAGCTACCTGCCCTCCTGCTTAGAACTAATGGGTCTTTGAACATGACCCGGGTCCATTAAACATGACCCGAAAGCCCATAAGGGGCCAAACATCATACTATAAATACCCAACCACCAGCATTAACTATGGGTAATGAAAATTAACTGCTACCAAGCTGCTTAATTATCTCTCTACCGTTAAACACCCATACACTACCGTTAAACACCCATACACTACCGTTAAACACCCTTACACTACCGTTAAACACCCATACACTACCATTAAACACCCATACACCACCTTGAAATTCCACTTGAAATTACTAACCTACCCTCAGGCAATTATAATCCACATCAGCATCGAATTCATCCATTCATCTATCTACGATCGGAACTGATCGAATTCATCACGGTCGACCGATTCGGCGAACGGAAGAGTGAACTTCCCCTGCAAGGATATCTTTGGCGGCATACCTTCGTTACCCACGTCCTAGGAGCTCTGTCGCTCTGATACCAACCTAGCTCTGATACCAATATGGCAGCGAAGCGAAAATAGAAGAAATAGACAACGATAAAACCCTAACCCTAGGTTAGAGAAATAAGGAGACTCAGAGTAATAATTCTTAAAATTCAATAAATCAAAGTCTGATGACAAGATAGGGTATATGATGCTTTATATAGCATGACCCAAAACCCCAATTCCAAATAAGGAAAATTACATAAATGTTTTAAAATAAAATAAATAAATAAAATAACGCTAAAATATTAAAACTGGTTTTCGAAGGCTCTAAAGGTCGAATCTGGGTATCAAACTTTGTGACAAAGTCACATTTTCGAACTCTGATGGGCTCATCGAAATCTTCGATTTGAGTACATGTTTGACCCAATTTTGATACCTAGGAAAGAAACCAGTCTGTTCGCAGTCTTCGCTACATCATCCTTCTCCGGTTGGGAAGAATTCGACCTCGAATTCGGAACGCTGAAACATTGAAAGAACTGCAAAAACATTGGCGTGTTCACCGATAATAAGGGTGTAAGAGGTGAGAATCTGAATGTTACAGCTCTTGTCAAGAAGTGGTTTCTCAGGTTTGTCCATCCGTGCCATGCCATCGACATTACTGTGGTCAGCGATAACAAGATATAATCCACCCACTTGTTCTATGTCTGCCTTTTCAACCCATTTACTAAGAACAACAGCACACTTGCGCGTGTAAAGAGTTGTTGTCTTTCCAGTTCCAAACTGTGCTTATTGTATCACATCAAAAGCCTCACAGAAAGAAACAATTCCTCTTTGTTGAATAGTAGATGGCTTCTCAAGTTCTGCAGAGTATATTTCTACCAACAGATTCAAAGCATTGCAATCTTCTACTTTTGACTTTTTATTGTTTCTTTTATTTCCCCAACCATCACCCAAAACTCCTCCAGGTTCTATTACAAAACCTAACCTTTTATCCATTAAAAAACCAATATTTTATTCTAACAATCTCTTCATAATATGAAATACAAAAATATAATCTTCATCCACAGAGAACCGAAACAAGTGTTCGATTGTAGGATAACCGAAAATACCTAGAAGGGGCATCTCCACGATAAAAGCTACTGCTTCGTAGTCCTTTTTCAACAAAATCTTTGGAGTGATGTAGTATGGTGTACTGAAGTCTGAGACAATTTCTTGATCTACAAGTTTCTCCTTAACATTAATTTGATCTTCATTATCCCATTCTTTAACATCAACGCTCTTCTCTTCAATCTCATCGTCGTAGACATCATAAATTGGATCTCCCAATTCCAACCAAATTTCATCAAAAATTTCACCCTGGTAGTCAGCCTCATACTCAGCAAAGAGTGGATGGTCGAGTATCGGCGAACCCTCCATATCACAAACAGCTACTTGATGGATCTCCTTCCCCTTTGGTTTTTCCAAATTGTAGTTGTGGTTGTGGTTGGATCCTGTGAAAAAGACTTACGCCTTTGAATTTATGGTTGGAGTTTGAAATCCGGTGGTGGTCAACCTTTCAATATCTTCTATCGCTTTCTTCATTTGATGTCGCATCGAATTCATCCATTCATCTATCTGCGATCGGAACTGATCGAATTCATCACGGTCGACCGATTCGGCGAACGGAAGAGTGAACTTCCCCTGCAAGGATATCTTTGGCGGCATACCTGCATTACCCACGTCCTAGGAGCTCTGTCGCTCTGATACCAACCTGGCTCTGATACCAATATGGTAGCGAAGCGGAAATAGAAGAAATAGACAACGATAAAACCCTAACCCTAGATTAGAGAAATAAGGAGACTCAGAATAATAATTCTTAAAATTCAATTAATCAAAGTTTGATGACAAGATAGGGTATAGGATGCTTTATATAGCATGACCCAAAACCCCAATTCCAAATAAGGAAAATTAAATAAATGTTTTAAAATAAAATAAATAAATAAAATAACGCTAAAATATTAAAACTGGTTTTCGAAGGCTCTAAAGGTCGAATCTGGGTATCAAACTTTGTGACAAAGTCACATTTTCGAACTCTGATGGGCTCGTCGAAATCTTCGATTTGAGTACATGTTTGATCCAATTCTGATACCTAGAAAAAAAACCAGTCTGTTCGCAGTCTTCGCTACATCAGTAGGGCTCCAAATCTTGGAGCATTCTTGAAATTTGTAACCGTTTCCTATCGTATAGATTCTAGATTATCTGAAAATTCATAGTTTTGAAACTCCATCCTCCCGCATGGGTTTAACTTAATTAGTGTCTTCTATTTCAACGTGACTATCACTTAAACATGAACTAAATAGGAATTATTACATTATATATATCGGAGATAAAACAAAACAAACAATAGAATAAAGGGACGAAAGAAGCTAAGAGGAAGGCAGTCGTAGGTGGTTGGAATAAACGAAATATATAATATCGTAGGTGCCTGGAGTTAATAAAAACGTGCATAGGCATAGAATATTAATATAAAGAAAAGGAAGTGCAGTGCTGATCTGGTTTTGTATAAATGGTGTGGTTTCAAGTAAAGTAGAAGCAAAACAACCTGAAGACACATATATATACACTACTACTACCAGTACCACTACTAATCTACTACAACTACTACTAATCTTCTACTACTACTACTACTTATCAACTCTTCGTCTTCTACTCCCACCCGAGTCCGACTACTTTTTCCGGTGCATAAATCCGATGGAAAAAGGAAAGATGTCCTTTTGGAGCAGCCTCCGCGCACTGCTGCTCATTGCCCTTGCATTCATAATAAAAGGATTTCAAAAGAAGAGCAGCAAACACCAACCCCAGCTTCCGCCTGGACCCGCCCCTTGGCCCATCATCGGAAGCATACCCGAGATGCTCCGGAACAAGCCCACCTTCCGATGGATTCACCGTCTTATGCAGGAAATGAAGACCGATATATTTTGCATTCGCTTGGGCAAAACACATGTCATCGCTGTCTCCTGCCCCAAAATCGCCAGAGAAATGCTGAAGCAGCAGGACTCCGTATTCGCATCCAGGCCACTTTCATCGGCACAGCGCCTTTTGAGCAGCGGAAACCTCACCGCTGTTCTCTCTCCTTACGGCGACCAGTGGAAAAAAATGAAAAAAAGTATTGGTCTCCGAAATTATTTCTCCGGCTAGACACAGGTTGCTCTACGACAAAAGAGCAGAGGAGGCAGATAATTTGGTAACTTATGTTCACAATCTTTGCAACGAGTTTAAGACGGTGAACTTGAGGACCGTTACGAGATGCTATGCGGGGAATGTAACTCGAAGGCTGAAGTTTAACAAAAGGCATTTTGGACAAGCCACCCGCGATGGAGGGCCCAGTCACGATGAGATCCAACACGTAGAAGCTCTCTTCACAAGCTTAGGTTACCTCTACGCATTTTGTATCTCCGATTTTCTACCGGCCTTGGCAGGGTTTGATTTAGACGTGTTAGAAATATCTCCACCAACTAATGTGATATTGTTCGCTTTGGGCGATTAATCCCGCACGGTTTTGCTCTTGGTTCACTCCAAGAAGGCTTCACATTAGTTGTGGGATAAAGGATCAAGCTTACTCACTCTTAACACTCTCTCTTAAACTTGATCCGCGGAATGGCAATACACCCATTGTATGGCTTAGAACACATGTTGCATTTTATGTATTTAATCTAAACATGTTTTATTTATTTAAGTTATAGTAACCGTTAGTATTAAACTGAGTCTTAGAGTTTTACGTGGGTGTAGGAGTTACGTAACGGGCATTAAGTGAAGACAGAAGTGGGATTAGTGGATCTTGTTTTGTAACTTCCACCTCGTTTATTGCCTATTTATTTCCTTTGTACGCTGCATTTGATTAATGAAGAAGCACCACAGTTTCACTTTCTCAAAAGGGATAATAGATTTGTAGGGAAACATACACTTTCTCTTTGTACCCACGGTCTATCACATTGAACATAAAAAGGGTTAATACTTGGTATCAGAGCTTCAGGAGATGTTCATAACTTCAGATGGAAACGACAAGCAAAAGCTCCTTTGGTCTCAGCTACCCGATGTTGAGCAAAACCAACTACACTGCATGGGCTCTCAAAATGACGGTATTCATGCAAGCCCAAGGAGTGTGGGAGGCAATCGAACCCAAGGACCCTAATGCTCCTGTGGAAGACAAGGTCGACAAAAAGGCACTCGTTGTTATTTACCAGGGAGTTCCAGAAGATGTCCTCATGTCACTTGCAGAAAAGAAGACGGCCAGGGATGCGTGGAAGGCTGTCAAAACCATGTACCTGGGAGCAGACAAGGTAAAAGCAGCTAGAGCCCAGACCCTCAAGAGCGAATTCGAAGCTCTAAGCATGAATGACGATGAGCCATTAGACGAATTCTATCTGAAGCTGAACAGCCTGGTTACCAATATTCGAGTGTTGGGAGAGAAAGTGGAAGAGACATATGTGGTTAAGAAACTTCTCAGAGCGGTTCCCACAAAATTCTTACAGATTGCATATGCTATTGAGCAATTCGGAGATCTGGAAGAGATGTCGGTAGAAGAAGTCGTTGGTTCTTTGAAAGCCCACGAGGAAAGATTGCGAGGGACAACGGAGAAACACCAGGGACAATTGCTGCTGACAGAAGATGAGTGGAGGAAGAAAGAAAGCGGCGAGGGGCAGCTTTTGTTGACTCGAGAAGAATGGTTAAGGAAAACCAATAGAGAATGGACTCGAGGTGGAGGAAGTACTCGTGGAGTACGAGACAGAAGTAGAGTGAGGTGCTTTAACTGTCAAGCACTGGGACACTTTGCTGCGGACTGTCGTAAACCAAGGAAGGAGAAAGACATGACGAGAGAAGCAAATCTCTCGAAAATCCAAGAAGATGAGCCAGCCTTGTCGGTTGTTGAGGTCGGAAAAAATGGATATCGAATCTATGCTTCTTAAGGAGGATGGAGTGGTTCCAAAGCTACGAACAAACGCAGGTGAACAAAAGGAGTCACAGGTGTGGTACTTGGATAACGGCGCCAGCAATCACATGACTGGGCAACGTGGAAAATTCAAAAGCTTGGATGAGCGTGTCTCCGGGAAAGTGAATTTTGGCGATGGATCGACCGTGTGTATCAAGGGAAAGGGAACAGTGGCGTTCCAGTGCAAGAATGGTGAAGAAAGGATGCTTGAAGAGGTATACTATATCCCAAATCTCTGTAATAATATTATAAGCTTGGGACAACTTTCTGAGGCAGGGAATAAAGTCGTACTTGATGGGGATTATTTGTGGATTCGCGAGGCGAGTGGAATACTATTGATGAAGGTGAAAAGGACATAGAATCGACTATATAAGATCAGTCTTGAAGAAAGTAGAGCAACATGTTTGTTTAACAAGGTCGAAGAAGATCCTGATGATGTCGAGGTGAAAGGGATTGGATCCTCTAAAAAAGAGGATGGCTTAAATGATACCTCCATGGAGGAATATGGAAAAGATGAGAGACTCGATTTAGATGATAATGATCCTGAATATGAACCCGAAGAATATGGTAGAGAGGATTATGATGAGAAGGACACGGAGAAAGATGATTTGCATCAAAGGGAAGATGAAGATTATGAGGAAGTAGATGAAGAAGGAGATGACCAAGCACAGGACTGGCACCTTCATGGGATGAAAGTTATCTCAAGGAACTTTTGAAGAAATATGGTGAGATTGAAAAAATCGAGCTTGCAAGTAATATGCCATCTGCAAAGCGCAAAGATTTTGGATTTGTCACTTTCGATACTCATCATGCTACTGTGACTTGCGCCAAAAGTATAAACAACACCGAGCTAGGTGAAAAGGAACACAAGGCTAAAGTTAGGGCTAGGCTGTCTAGACCACGTCAGAGAAGTAAAGGACGAAATGTAGGTCGAACAGATTACCATCATGCCCGTGATGGAGAGCGAGCTGTTAGGAATTCATGGGATCGTCCATCATCACGTGGCTTTGCATCACGTAGTGTAAGGGGAAGTGCAGCTCGCTTTGCACCAGCGAGCGTGAGAAGGCCTGTTAGACCTAGAGATAGACGCCCTATCGTGTCCGTGCCAGCAAGAGGGAGGCCCTTGCCTCCTCCACCTAGGTCATATGACAGAAGACCACCTGTTCCTTCGTATCCGAGGAGTAGCTTGAAGAGGGAATATAGCCGCCGTGAGGATCTTCCTCCTCCAAGAAGTAGACCTGTAGTCCATTGTGATCCAAGGATTGTTTCTGAGAGGCGCCCATCTTATAGAGATGAGTATTCATCCCGGGAGTCTGATTATCCCGATTTACCTAGAGTTGCTTCTCATTCAGCACCAAGGAGAGCTTACATAGATGACGGTTATGGTCAAAGATATAAAAGGAGTGCAGGTTATCGTGAATTACGAAGCCGTGATTATGACTCTGTTTCTGGGTCCAAACGGCCATATTCTGAGATGGATGATGTTCCTCCCCCACGTTATACTGATCCTGGTGTCCGGCATTCAAGGTCCCGTTTGGACTATGAGCTTGGGGGAAGTACTTCTCACTACGGAGATGCATATGGTGATAGATTCGAAAGATCTAGTCTAGGATATGGAAGCAGCAGAACTTCTGCATCAAGTCAGGATTCACATGGACTTTATGGCAGTCGTCAAGGAATGGGTTACGAAGTCGAGGTTTGAAAAACATGTTGAGATTAGGGGGGGACATGTTGCATTTTATGTATTTAATCTAAACATGTTTTATTTATCTAAGTTATAGTAACCGTTAGTATTAAACTGAGTCTTAGAGTTTTACGTGGGTGTAGGAGTTACGTAATGGGCATTAAGTGAAGAGAGAAGTGGGATTAGTGGATCTTGTTTTGTAACTTCCACCTCGTTTATTGCCTATTTATTTCCTTTGTACGCTGCATTTGATTAATGAAGAAGCACCACAGTTTCACTTTCTCAAAAGGGATAATAGATTTGTAGGGCAACATACACTTTCTCTTTGTACCCACGGTCTATCACATTGAACATAAAAAGGGTTAATAAGACGGCCACCAAAAGATTCTGAAAGAGGCCAATCATACTGTTGACAAGTATCATGACCCTATCGTCGACGACAGAATAAGAGAGTGGAGGACTGTAGGCGGAAAGAAGCAGGCCGACGACTTTCTCGATCTTCTTATCTCCTTGAAGGATAAAGATGGCAACCCATTGTTGACCGACCAAGAGATCCGAGCACAGACTAAGGAAATTATGCTCGCGCCAGTTGATAATCCTTCTAACGCAGTAGAGTGGGTGCTGGCCGAGATGATAAACCAGCCCGATATTCTCCAAAAAGCTATAGAGGAACTAGATACGGTGGTCGGAAAAGACAGACTTGTTCAAGAATCTGACATTCCTAAACTCAACTATATCAAATCGTGTCTAAGAGAAGCCTTCCGCCTCCATCCCATCGCACCATTCAATGTTCCACACGAGGCTTTGGCCGATACCACCGTTGCCGGATACCTCATTCCCAAGGGGAGCTATGCCATTCTTTCTCGTGTAGGGCTCGGACAAAACCCCACTATCTGGATTGACCCACTCCAGTTCAGACCCGAGCGCCACCTCAAACCTGATTGCTCCGAAGTGGTTCTTACCGAGCACGACTTGCGCTTTATTTCATTTAGTACAGGTCGACGCGGCTGCATTGCTGCTACTTTGGGGACTTGCATGACTACCATGCTTTTGGCTAGGCTACTTCAGGGCTTCACCTGGAGCCCACCGGGGAATGCAACTCATGTTGATCTTAGTGAATCGACTCATGATCTCTTCCTAGCTAAACCCTTGATTGCACAAGCAGCACCGCGCTTGCCTCCACATCTATACCCACGTCAAATCAATTTTCGACAAGCCTAATTGTCCACAAATGTTAAAATCACATAGGATCACTCGAGCTTCCAAATGTTATCAGTATTCCAGTAAATCTTTAATTTAGTTTTTGCATTATTAAACTTTAAATTTCAGAAACTGATCAATTTTGCCCTATCATCGTCTTTAATTTGAATGAAATTCCCTGTGTTCTTCGGAAGGGATGGGAAAATATTCACGAAAAGATATTAGAAGTATGTTATCATACAAGTATACCCCTTTTTCAAAATCACCGAAAGAATATCTCTAAACTGAAGTACTAAAGACACAAAAATTATTTTCGAATCATAGTGTTCATATTTATCTCACAAAAGAAATAACGTGTGAATCTAATTGATAAAAATATAAATTTATTATTTAAACAGTTACCACTCGAAAAATTTATCATCCATACGAAAAAAATAAATAAATCGGATTTGTCTCAACTCTTACTACCTAAAATAAACATAAAAGAATCTAAAAATATAAAAGTTTTGTTAGTTTTTAAGTTGAGTTCGTGTTGTATGAGTTTGGGTTTAGTATAAATTTTACGTAAAAACGTTTTTTTTAACATGTCTTTGTAAAATAATAGGATTGTACCAATTGTTTTCTACCGGCACTATATTGAATGTCACTAGTATATCATTACATGAGTAATGGTTATCCCCTTCTTGAAATTAACTACAAATTTTAGCAACGAATATGTTTCGCATTAACTTTTGATAGTAATCAAAAGTAGACGTGTTTTGATTGGATTCTATACGACGAACTCCAATTTGGTTTTACGCACTCTCGTCTGTCTAATCCCCATATATGGAAATGAACAACTTCAAAGATTGAGTTCACTAGTACCAATGAAGTTGAATTAATTTCACAAATTATTGGCTCGTATTGGAGCATCGCACAAAGCCCTTAGTATAAGCTTGTATTGTAGACTAGTCGTACCCGACTATAAGATTCGTATATGGAGACTTTTATTCATGTATCGTTCTCTATTCTGAAGTTTTTTTTTGGACAAAAGCTAATTTATTCGTGCTTATGCACCGAATAAAATATATGACTAACCAATTACAATAAAGAGTTTCATCGAGGAACACATAGTGAGCATATCGTATTATGACAGTTATAGCCTCGACTTTGTAATCTAGAATTTTTCATTCGGTAAGATATGTTGTAGTTGGGGTTTACAAAAACGTCAAATGTTGTATCAGAGGGATCGAGTTGTGTTGGTTAAAATGAGTCAATTCTTTATTGTATGACCACACATAATTGAGATTTAGAACTTCCAGAGAATATTTGTCTACTAATTAACTGTCGGTGACTAATTTTACTAATCGTGCCCTACAAATATAGGCGAGGTGAGGCTCTTTAATCTTTGTTTTATATGTGATGAGTTCGGAGATTTCAGTCATTGTGTCATGATTAAATCAGAAGGACAATTTGGACTAAACCACCACACTAAAAGTCCGAACATGACAAATGTACTAATTATTGACTAAGCTAGTTGTTTTTCAACTTAAAACTATATTACTAATGGGTCCTTAAACTTGACATGGTTTCACAACACGACCCAATAAGCCCATGGGTCAGTAATTAAGTATAAATACACCAACTACTTTTTTTAATGAGGTGATCATAATTTATTACTAGTAGACAACTTAATTATCTCTCTACTCTTCAAACTAAACACAAAACACCACAAAATTACCAAAACACCTTTTAAACACTTTACCAGATTACCCTCAAGCAGAAATAAACCACACTAAATTGGAAACCACAGTGGGAGGCGACGGTTCCTGAATTTTACACCAACAAGTAAAGCAGTTCAGATGGATCTGAATGAGCAGAACACTCCACCCCCAGAGGTGGAAAGTGCAAGGGAAAATAAGGGGTATACCAACGAGGAGCGAGACCAGCTGAGGACTGAAATAGAGGCGTTGAGAGCAATAAAATAAGTCAAAAAAGATATTAAGGAGAAATGGGGAGCGTCAGTACTTCACCACACTGACAATTCTGGAGAAAATGAGTAGTCTTTGAAAACTCACCTCAGCTCAAAACAGACGCACCGATCTAAGCCTGTTAAGAGTTCTACATCTGAGTCCTCTAGCAGTTCCTTAAATGAGGCAGAGCTTGAAGAATCACTATCTTCCAGTAGTGATAAAGGGAGATCTAGAAAAAAGATGAAGTTAACTAAGAAGAACTCGAGGAAGAGGGATAGACATGGTAGGCTCAAAAGGCACCAGGGTAAGGGTTCATCTCAAAAGCATGTTGACCAGTTGCTGATTGATCCCTTTGCGTTTCAGTCTGAATCGGGTATTTTTGCAACTCCTTAATGAGGATACAGTTTTCAGTCGCAGCATAAATTGGAGGCAATCGCCTTTGTCCTAAACAAATACTCTCCAGAAATCTTCCTAAAAGATTTGATAGCTCCAAAATGGAGAAATACGACGGGAGTCGTGATCCGGACAACGATACATTTTGACGATATGACAAGCTTTTGTGTAGAGATTTCTCCCAAACTTTAACGGGGAGTTCTCTTAAATGGTATAACAGTCAACCTGAGGGGTGTATTAGAAATTTTGATACATTTTGGATTGCCTTCCGGAGCCAATGTGTTGGGAGTAAAGAACTAAATGGTAATGAGGACACCATTATCTATTGTGCTCAGTAACCAAATGAGTCCTTGAAAGATTACATAAGTCGTTTTGTGAATACGAAGAATGGGCTAGCAGATTACTTTGAGCAGGTTGCAATTGCTTCCCTTAGGCAAGGTTTGAATAATGGAAATTTAGCTGATTTTGTGACTCGGAAGAAGGTTATGACATGGGGTGGTTTATTGAACCAAGTGGGAAAACATATCAATATAGAAGAAACAAATAAAATAAGAGTGCAACATCAGCTGAGGTGCACCACTACAACTGCGGCTCCTCCAACCACTAACCAATCTGGTTACATGGCAAAGGAGACCAGACAAGGGTCAACCGATCCAAGAAGAATCAATCCAACCAAACCCAGAGCCAAAAACCAGGAGTAAGAGCGGTCCCTGGGTCCAGCCTAAGTGGTTCATTGAATTGGAGGAGAATGTAGCCAGAATCTATGATAAGACCAAGAATGAAGTGCACTTCCGAAAATCGGAAGCACTGCAGTCCCCCAGAGAAAACCGGAACACCCGCTTTTGCCAATATCACAATGATATAGGACATGATACTCAGGATTGCATAGCGTTGAAGCAGGAGGTGTGAAACCTTATTGAGAGGGGCAATTTGGGAGCTTATGTTAAAAAACGAAATGGAAACAGACCGGATAACGCACAAATAATGCTACCTGGACGAATCCTTCAAATAATCCTAGGACATCTGCCCAAGAGGGTGCCATGGTGATCCTTGAAAGATTTGATGTAGACTCTGAATATCTAGATCCAGATCCAAATCAAAATAAGGTGGGGTGATAACAAAGAACTCTAAGACAGTTTCCGGACTGATCAACTTCTTCGAATCGTGACAATTTTTGGAGGAGATACCATGACTGCACCTACCACTTCATCAAGAAAGAGGCATGTCCACAATTTCGCCACCCAGTTAGAAGGTGGAATGTCTTCCCATTAGTGACAATCCCCATTCCCATTCATAGTCTTTGATGAAGACGACCCGAGGGACATTGCGGGACCTCATGAGGATGCGGTGGTCATAAGGGTATTTATAGGGGGAAATGATACACGCCGAATTCTGATTTATACGGGAAGTTCGGCAAACATCCTATTTTTAAGCTCCAACAAGCAAATACGGAATCTAACAGTTATTCAACGTACGAACAGGACCATTGTAGGCTTCACAGAGACTTCTAAAGATGTAAACGGGTCCAAGATGACATCAGAATTAAAAAGTAAAGTGTTAGCCTTTTTGAAAGACCATCAGCATGTTTTTGCTTGGTGCAATGCTGATGTAACCGGAGTACCAGCAGATATTATATCACACCAACTATCCATCCGAAGGGATACAACACCTGTTGTGCAAAAGAGGAGAGCTTTTTCTAAGGAAAAAGCTGATGTCATAGTTCAGGAAGTTGACCGCCTTACTAAAATGGGGCACATAAAGGAATCTAAATACCCTTTAAGGACAGCCAATCCGGTGTTAGTAAAGAGGAAAAATGAAAAGTGGCGTATGTGCATTGATTTTACAGATCTCAATAGAGCTTGTCCAAAAGACCTATATCCGGTGCCTCGAATTGATCACATATGGGAACAAGCTACTGTCCTTTATGGATGTCTTCTCCGAGTATAATCAGATTCAAGTAGATCTGAATGATCAAGAACATACTATATTTGTTACTAATAGGGGCCTCCATTGTTACAAGGTGATTCCATTTGGGTTAAAGAATGCTGGGGCTACTTATCAGAGATTAGTAAACAAGGATTTTGTTAATCAGATTAGAAGAAACATGGAAGTCTATATCAATGACATGATGGTGAAGAGTGTGGACGAAGAGCTACACTTAGCAGATCTCCAAGAAACCTTTGCCAACTTGGTGAAGGTAAATTTAAAATTAAATCCAGAAAAGTGTATTTTCGGGGTGCAGTCCGGAAAATTCTTAGGGTATGTGATAAGTGAGAAGGGCATACAACCTGATCCAGACCAGTTTAGTGCTTTATTGGAAATATAGCCTCCTCGGAATATTAAAGAAGTACAAAGATTGACAGGGAGGTTAGCTGCTCTAAACCGTTTTATTTCAAGGTCTTCAGATAGTTGTGCCTCGTTTTTTCAAACTTTGAAATGTGCAAAACAGTTTAATTGGTCTCCCCAGTGTGACCAGGCTTTCGATGAAATTAAGAAGCACTTATCCTCCCCAAAAACTTTGTTTAAACTTGTTGATGAAGAGACACTCTACATATACTTGGCAGTTTCTGATTGCGCCCTAAGTGCACTGCTAGTAAGGAAGGTGGATAATTATCCTCGTCCAGTGTACTATATCAGCAAAAGTTTGATTGATGCAGAAAAAATATATTTAAAACGTGAAAAACTAGCACTGGCCTTAGTAATTGTTGTTAGGAAAATGAGGCCCCACTTTCAGTCTCATTCGATCATTGTCCGAATGTTTTTTCCCTTGAAAAATGTTCTTCAAAAGGCAGACGTTTCAAGCAGAATGACCAAGTGGTCGGTAGATTTGGGAGACTATGATATTGATTTTTCCCCGCGTACAGCAGTCAAGGCTCAGACTGTTGCTGATTTCCTAGTCGAATTTCACTCAGACAGAGACACCAAACGAGCATAAGTTGAAAAAACTAAGAAAGTATGGGCTGTCCGGACTGATGGAGGATCGAGTACCATTGGTTGTGGTGCTGGAATATGTTTAACCTCTCCATACGGTGACAAAATGTACCAAGCTATATGTTTTACTTTCAGGGCTTCCAACAATGAGTCAGAATATGAAGCTGATATAGCTGGCTTGAAATTAGCTATAATTTGTGGAGCCAAAAGGGTCAGGTTATTGAGCGATTCCCAACTTCTAATCCATCATGCACAAGGTCAATCCGAAGCCAAAAAAAAAGAAATTGGTTAAAAATTTATTTGTCCTTAAAGAAGTGGCACATAATTTTAAAAACATCATCTATGAGCACATACCCCGAACAGAAAATATGTTAGCAGATTCCTTGGCAACCATAGCTTATTCTGAGTCCTACCCATAGATTCATGTGCAAGAGTGCCTATCCAATCAACTCAGTCAAAACAAGGAAGAAGAAAGTTTAAATATACAAGTAAATCAACCTCAATATTAGAGATTTCCTCTTTTCCAGTACATCTCAGATGGCATCTTGCCTCCGGAAAAAGTAGTGCCAAGAAAAGTAAAGTATAAGGCTCGTGGCTTTGTCATCTTAAGAGACGTTCTTTACAAAAAATACTTTAGTAGGCCTCTCTTATGATGTTTGGGGATCGAAAAGTCCCAAATAGTGCTCTCTGAATTGCACGATGGCGAGGGATTAGCACACTGTGGATTCAGGGCTCTAACCAGAAGGGTCTTGTTAGCTGGGTACTATTGGCCCTCCATAATGCAAGATGCCAAGAAATTGGTGAAAAAGTATGATCCATGCCAAAGATACAGTAATGAAATTCATATCCAAGTTTTCCCTTTAGAGTCAATTTCTGAGCCAATACCTTTTGCTCGTTGGGGGCTGGATTTGGTGGGACCTCTAACCATGGCATCCGGAGGACGCATAACTATAATAGTTGATATTGATTACTTCTCAAAGTGGATCGAAGCATCCCCATTGGAAGGAACTACTTCGAAAGCTGTTATAAAATTCATCCTGTCTAATATTTGTTGCAGATTTGGGGTTCCACAAAAAATAACCACAGACAATGGGCCACAGTTCCATAACAAGGATGTGAAGAATTTATGTGCCTCTAAAGGAATTCAACGCTGTTTCTCTTCTCCTTTCCACCCACAGGCAAATGGTCAAGTTAAAGTAGCTAATAGAACCATCATGTCCGGTCTTAAAAAGAATCTAGAAGAGGTTGTTGGAAAATGGCCAAGTTATTTACAAGAAGTACTATGGGCTTACTGAAAAACTCCCGGGGCTGCAACACAAGAATCCCCATTTTCCTTGGTGTATGGTATGGATGAAATAACTCCCATATAGGCCACTCTCCCTTCATTCCGAGTCCAAAATTTTTCCGAACAAGCTAACGAAGAGGCAATCAGAAGCCACCTTGACGTGATGGAAGAAAGAAGAGTCAAGGCTCACCTTAGAGCCGCACACTATCAGGGTTTGATGAGAATCAGATTTGCTTCCAGAATCAAAAGGAGGACTTTTCAACCAGGTGATAAGGTGCCGAGAAAAGTCTTCCTATATACCAAGGAGAAGCAGTTTGGCAAGCTAGGTCTAACTTGGGAAGGACCCTATGTTGCCAAATCCTCATTCCCCCTCTTTAACTCCTCATTCTCTCTCTTTAATGCCTCAATACTCTGGTTGGCAGTAAGGAGGTTGTTAGACAAACTCTCTTTATCATAGGTGAGTGTGTTGATGATGGCTGATTGATTTCGCACCTGCTTCTCCAAGTTAAGCACCGGTTGAATATGGCTCAACAAGGAGTGGGTCACCATGTCCTTCTCACCTGAAACAGAAAAATATTTACTGTTGAAAGTGAAAATGTTCGAAGAGCTTGGGGGGGAGGTAAGGACCAACAAATTGGTCCTTCTCAAGGTCTTCAAAATAAAGGCCAATGCCTTGAAGGCCACTGATGTCTACCTCATCGATGTTGATGTCCCCTCCGGTGCCCTCTCCAGTGTGAAAGTCACTTGGGATTTCCTCTGCATGAGTTGGGTCTAGTGGGTCGGCCGGGGGAAGAGACTCCGGAGGCTGGAGAGCAACTTCATCTCCCTTGGAGGTTTTCGTCTTCTTGGCCTCCCTATCACCACCTTCTACTCTCCATTTTATGTCTTTCTTAGAAGCCTTTGTAGGTTTTGAAGGTCCAACTGCCTCTTTGGTGCTCTCATTTTCTACCACAAGGTCCAAAGCAGCATCAATCCTTCCTTGGTCCTGCACCTCCTGGTTTGCTGGGACAGTCTCCTCAACACCACCTGGATTGACCTTAGTTACGTCCGGCTTAGCCTTGCCTTTCTTGCCCTTCATTTTGCTTGGGCTTTAGCTCTGCTCGGCAAAGCTAGCTTTCCATCCTTAGCATCTGTCTTCCAAAGAATGACCTCCGGAGGGGGCGGAGTGGTTAATTCCTCCCAAGACAAGTCTCTCCGGCCGGTGGTGTTCCAGAGATGAGATCTTACCAAGTTGCCACCAGTAAAACAGTTGTGAAATCGATTTCCCCATTTTTCAGCAGCCCAAGCATTCAGTTTGGCACAAGTAGTCTGCCCCTCCTCTAAGTAGTCATTGAACTCCTTCGGCAGCACTACCAAAAGAGAAAGAACAATGTTTAAGTAGACAAATTTACAAACATGATGAAATATTAACCTGTGATTCAAGCACCACTGATGAACAATAATTGTGTTTTCCATTCTTCCAAGCACGCTTGGGTTGACACCAGCCATAATCTTATTTACATTCTTCCAAGCACCACTGATGAACAATAATTGGGTTTTCCAATTCTTCTCCGATTCAAGCAGATCAGCCACCACTTTATAATTGTCGCTCATATTAAAATGGTAGAAGGGGATGACGTGGTTCTTGCAAATACTGGCCACAACTGCGAACTGCTCCATCAGAAGCGGGATTCCAGAAAGCCTGAAGGCCATGCTGCAAGCCATAAGTGTGAACCAAGTGTTGGGGCTCAGTTGGCTTGGGTAGAGCTTTATCAGATGGAAATATCTGACGATCTCTGCGTCCAAGGGAAACCTAAGCCCCCAGTTAAATAACTCAGTGTAGAAAACTATCTCACTGAATTTGCAATTCATTGGCGTCTCCGGATCAACCGGTATCCTCACTTTAACGGATTATGGGATCCCCCACTTAGTCCAGATCCGGCCTAGTTCAGCTGTGTGAATGAAAGCATAATTGATGTTCTGCATAGCCAGCAGATACTTTACACTAACTTTGTGGAAGCAAGGTCCCACTCTACCTTCAAGGCACTCCGGCAGGTCCGGGTGTTTTAAACATAGCTTCTCTTTTCCCTTGCTTTTCTTGACAATGGCAGCCTCACTTGTCTGAACGGATACATCAGTCTCAAAAGGGGTTTCTTCAACATTGTCCTCCATTATGTCTTCCATTACCATGGAAGGGTTGTCGGTTGTTTTTGGGAGAGAAGTGCTAGTGGTTGGCTCAGTAAGTTGTCCAGATGGCTGAGCATCATTTTCCTTTTGTGGTCTGGAGTCCGGCTGGGGCTCAGATCTGGAGGGCTCATTTCGAAGGCTTGAACTAGTAGCCTCCGAACCAGATAATTTGTCCTTGGGAACCTTAATGGGTGCTTCTGACCCTGTAATTTTGTCTTTAGCCCCAAACTTAGAGGGCACTGATTTTGGAGATTTAGACTGTGGAGCAACAACCTGCCCTTTTACTAAGTGGCCTCTTCGTCGAAACGTTAGCTTTTCTGGAAATATGTCAACATCCGATCAATGGAAATGAATGGGGAGGGTCTCTTAGTACTTGTAACTGCTTGCTCTTGTTCGACAATAAGATTTGACTCCTGGACCGATGAGCCTGAGATAATCGGTGAAAGACTAGGTTGAAATAACCTTCTAGGTTTAGAGCTTTTGCCAGAAGACGAACCTCGATCAGGCTCTGAGCTTGGTGTTTCAGATTTGTCAATAGGAGAGACTGGGAGGCCTGCATCAATGCGTCTTTCTCGTTCGACTCTCTGTGCTTGCTCTAACTCCGAAATATTAAGCCACCCACCTTTTACAAGTGCGTTTCTTTCTATAAACATAAACTTACACCGAAAAGGATTTTTGGAAAAGAGAGATAAAAGCTTTGGAGAATAGGAGTGAAAGATGATGAAGATGGTAAAACTGTGAAAAATGAGTTAATTTATACTAAAGAAACAAAAGATACCCTGAAACCTAAGAGAATACGAAAAGATGGAAGTAATGATTAAAGACGACGCTGATGTCACAAGCATTAATTGAAGAGGTTACTTTTTGAAATGAGTGGGAGCGCCGTTCTAGGAGAAAAATGGTTTGTGAGGCGAATCAGAGAGGGACACGTGTCCCACGATTCATGGCAAAACCGTTGAGTTTCTTAGAGTTTTATCAGTCCGGATAAATCCTTTACGCAAATCGAAATCGGTCCGGACATTATCACAGGTGCTCAACAGCAATTTTTTAGGTCTTGCCAAAGGCCTTCGAACATAACCTAAAAAAGGCGCTAATGATGAGTCCGGATTTATTCACCACTCACTGTAGGATCCGCACAGGGGAAATTCAAACAAAAACCACCCACTGAACCATCCGAACAGGACAAAAGTATTAAAATCTAATCACCTTTTGACTAAGCTAATTGGTAACTTGCTTAATAAACTAATGGGTTTTTTACCTCGACCCAGTTTTATGAGTTTGACCCGAAAACCCATGAGGCCCATAATTAAGGGTATAAATACCCAACCACTTTCATTAATAAAGGGTAATGAACATTTAATATAACGAGGTAGCTCAAATCTCTCACTACAAATCACTTAAACATTAAATACCTTTGAAACACCACAAAACATCTGACAAAATTACCCTCAGTCGAAAATAATCCACACCATCGAGTGGTCAGAGTAATTGTTTTATATGCATTCGAATAGATTACCTTGGATTGGTCAGAGTATTTGTTTTATATTCCTACAAATGGATTACCTTCAAAAGGTCAGAGTATTTGGTTTTACATACCTTTGAATGTATTACCTTCGAATGGTGAGAGTATTTCTTTTATATGCCTTCGTATGGTCATAGTATTTGTTTCATATACCTTGAAGTGGATTAATTATGAATTGTCAAAATATTTGTATTATATATCTTCGAATTGAACCACCTTCCCCAAAGATCCAACGACAATGCTTTGTGAAACTTCAAAACCATATCGGATTCAATTGACGCATCCCGTTTGTCTAAAGACTCTAAGATCCTATTAACGTATTCGTCTAATGCATTTGTGTGCCTTGTGTGGCATGATTTTTAAGAGAATTTAGCTCATTCTTGTTATTCTTAACGAGTCCATTTTGATTAATTTTCTCATTCGTTGGGCGTTCTATGGTAACTTTATCGAGGGCATGTTTATATTTTATTAAGGTGATATCTGGATGATTATAGCCCTTTGTAAGAGGCTTTTCACCTGTGCAAGTTCATCATTGAGCAATTTGACTTCATCCGCTAGACCATCAACACATGAAGAATGACTCTTCAGTATGGTAGTCTTAACGGTAACCAATATTGTACTCGTTGAAGAACTTCTCCTCAGGTCATGGTTTGTTGAACAAAATATCTGCACACCTTGGCTATCCTTGATGAGCTATAATATCAGGACTTTCTTTTGCTTTTAATGCAAAGATCTTTGAGTGTTGATTCCATTATATAATTGGGTTTTGACAAAGAGAGACAGGTTTTATGTGCACGAAAGAAGAGTAGTTACAATCCCATTATAGATAGTGTAGTTACAAACTTTAACATGAACATATACCACATAAAATCCATTCTAGAGAGCATCACATTGCTAATAGACAGCGCAACCAAATCTTTAGACGAATTAGGGTTTTCTAAACAAATGATTATTTTAAAGATGATCATCCATTCAGACGAAGATAACATTATAATTTCACATCTGACCTATAATTGCAGACACTGCCAATAATGACATTTTTTCAACCTCACAACACCAACACCCTTTAAGCTTATTGCATCGCCCTTATGCTTCACATCAAACAAGATTTTGGTGCAAGAAAGAAAGACGGTAATATGAATTCGAGGGAAAAAAACAAAAAATTCGACAGCGAATTTGAAGGTGAATTCTTTCCAACAATGAGAGGATGATGTAGCTCACTATTTAAATTCAATTATTTATGAAAGTACTATTTATTTCTCGTATGATGATGTCTACTACTAGTGTGAGGGTTATAGTATCGTCGGGCCCGATGCTATCGTCTCAGGTAAGCATAGAATTGGCGATGCATAATTATTAAAAAAAATTGTAATATGAGTCATCACCCTGATTGGTCTCGGACTCCACCATGACTTGTTTCTCTTCGGATCTTGGGGAAATATATTTTTTTTATGAAGGTATGTTGGTAATGGTTAGCTAATGGTCTTTATCAACGTGGATAATATGGAGGTGTGTTAGTAACGTTCATTTGCAAGGCCTCTTAAATGTGGTATTCGTACTCAAATGAGGTTCTTGTAGATGAAAATAGGTCATGTTAATTTGGAAAAACAAAAGTATAAAATTTTATCGGATTTTATTGGAAGTAAGATAATGAAATACAAATTGTTTTGTAAACCATAGTGGTTAATGATAAATAGGTGGAGAAAGTATTAAATTTTAAATAAGAATGTTTTATAAATTAAGATGGTCATTATTTTTGTTTAAACATGAACTAAATAGGAATTATTACATTATATATATCGGAGATAAAACAAAACAAACAATAGAATAAAGGGACGAAAGAAGCTAAGAGGAAGGCAGTCGTAGGTGGTTGGAATAAACGAAATATATAATATCGTAGGTGCCTGGAGTTAATAAAAAGAGAAAAGTACCTGAAAATACCCACTCAACTATCTTATTACCCGGCGGCACCCGCTTTTAACATAGGTTTACTTAATACCCAGACTAATAAATTGGACAAAAATACCCTTCCACTATATATAGCCATTTTTCAATTCCATCCCACTTTTTCGACCCTCCTATCACCCTAAACAAACGCAAAATTCTAATTTTAGAAACCACCAGAAAAAAAACCGTTCGACTTCTTGATACTCTCTCTCTCTCAAACCCAGAAACCCTACAGCTTCTCACCTTCGTCACTATCGCACCGGTCAGCCTCTTTTACTCATACAGTCACTAACACCTTCAAATCTCATTCGACAAAGTTGTCGTCAAGTCGTCTCTGAAAACTTCTATCTCGTTCTCCGGCCGGTGAAATTTAACAGGTATGCATTATGGTGGAAAGCGTACTTTTTTTTGCGTTTTTTTTTGAATCTGAACCACTGTTTTCAACAACTCCACGATAGCATTGCTTTTCGTAGTAGAATGAAGTATCTACTGACGATAGTTGCTCAGTTTATGGGTTTATAGTCGAAGCCAGGGTAGAATTTTAGTTGCATGTAACACTGATACTCTACATCGTTCATTATGTATGTTAGATCTGCATTAGGTAGTTCATTGTTGATTTTGGTGTTTGGTGCATAATTCCCAGATCCCTGCAACGTGCATGGAAAAAATGTAACAGTTCGCATCCTGATCACCCACAATGCAAACAATTCGCAGCTCGATTGTATTGTTATACTTATTTACAAACAGTTCGCAGCTTGATATACATAAGTCGCATCCTGTTATAACTATTTCGCAGCTTGTTTGTTAAGCCAGTATTTATATGTATGCATTTCGCAGCTTGTGATGCGAATTATTTGTGACACTCCAACTGATTGTGTTTGTGCAGAAAGTATGACAACAAAACCTAGCTACTACAGATCAGGGTTGGTGAGCCTTCTGAAGCTACTCAAAGACATGCGTATTACAAGGGCCCACATTGAAGCGTGTAGAAACACACCCTTCTACACGCTTCTGAAAACGGCGTTTGAAATCCGTAATGAGGAAGAGCTGCCAAGGAAAAAATTCTACACAATCATTCAGTATATCCTCGAGAAATTCTCTCTGGAAAGAGACGCCTTTAGGATTGGCCACAAGTATGTAAAGCTAACTACAAACGATATCAAGATCATATTCGGGCTGAGGCATGGCACCGAGAAAATGGAGTTAACAAAAACCGGCGCTTTTCACAACAAGTATGCAGACGGCGAGGAGGACGAATCAAGGATGATGAAGAAATACTTCATGTCAAAAACTGGCAGGAAAGCATCAGCTAGTAATACCAAAACAATAACAAATGCCATCATAAAGGTACGTCTAAAATGGACTTCATCTTTATAAAGCAAGATTCTGTACATTTCTAACATAGAATGTTGTCATTGGTTTTACAGGAGGGTATAGAGAAGGCCATAACCGAAGGAGGAGAACATGAATTGGAAGACGTGGCGAGGCTGTTGATACTGTTTTTGTGCTCCACGCTATTCTACTCCGTATCTGGAGATATCTTGGGCTGGAGCACGGTTTATTACGTTGAAGACCTCAACAGAATAAACAATTACGACTGGGCTGGATCGATTCTGTTCAAGCTTCGACAGTCTATCAGGAGTTGCTTAGCAGTAGAAAGAGCCGATAAAATCGTCGGCTGCGTCGCCCTAGTAGTTGTAAGTTTGATCTATTCAATATAACAATTAGTTATGTACATAGCATCGTGTTTGATAAAACTTGTCCCCATGCAGCCCTTCATCATGGAGCACACAACAATCGGCCACGAGGTAGCGAAGCCAACCTCGATACCAAGGTTCTTCAAATGGTTGGGGTTAGAGTGCCAAGCATCCACCATGACATATCTTCTTAGAACACCCTCGCTGGATAATGACCAGGTATAAGCTTTATATATGTATTGAACTGGGGGTGCATACAGTTCGCAGCATATGATGCGAACTGCTTATAAAAATATCTCAAACATTTCGCAGCCTGATATGAATTTTACTTCGCAGCTTCATGTTCAACACAGTTCGCATCATATGTTTAATACTTAGTTCGCATCATACTGTCCCATAATCATATGTTTAATACTTGGTTCGCATCATACTGTCTCATAACCATTTCGCAGCTTAACATGCGAAATATGATTTAAAACCACACCGTTCGCATCATATGATGCGAACTGCTTGTAAGAAACAATTTGTTTGTCTAAAACCTCGTACTTTCGAAACAATTAATTTACTTACATGTGCATCTGTTGGTAGGTTTTAGAAGGTCCATTACAGCTTACCGAGGTTGAAATTGAAGCTTTCGGAGAAAGAGAAGATGATGAAGATGGTGAAGATGCAGAAGTAACGGTACCAGCTTCACCGGAAGAAAGACCTAGGAAGAGGTCGAAAAGCACAGCATCAAAACCAAAAAAAAAGGAGACGAGCATCACATAATGTAATAAATAAGATGATGTCTCCCACACTCGAACACCCAACACCACCCGAGCCATCGATTCCACCAAAAAGACTCCCCAAGAAAACAATTCCACCACAACCCAAAGGCAAATCCAGGCAAGAGCCCTCCGACACCGACACAACCAATATGAGTGAAACGATCGGTGATTATTTATTAAAACGCAGAGACCCTAATCCCGATATTGCTGCTCAATCAAAGCGTTTGAAGACGTATGCCGGCAAGAACAAGTACGAGCGAAAAATAGAAAAACAGGCCAGAGAAGTAAGTATGCCTTGAACCTTAAATAATCATTACAATCAGCACTTAATATGTTTATAAACCGTTTGCTATCATTTGGGCAGCTGGAAGAACTGAAACGCAAGATAGCGGAACTGGAAGCACAACAACTCGACAATGCTATCTCTCTGCCAATCTGCCGTACTGAAACCACAATAAAGCAGGTACCAGCAGCACTTCCAGAGGGACAAAAATCCACTGATCAGCAAGCATCCGTGTCTAATGCTGATCAGCACCATGCTGATGGAGTACTGCCGGAAGAAAGGGATGATGATGCCCACAATTCACCCATCATGGAGACACAGACAGATAAGGTACATAATGTAAGTAGATGATATGATGTTATTAAACAAATATGAGGACTATTGTGCTTAAGATGCGAATTATGCAATAAACTGGTGGTCTGGTTGTTACACGTATATATCAGGTCAGGATGCGAAATATGTACCAAACTGGGGGAATTTATAACATAGATATCAGGTCAGGATGCGAAATATGTACCAAACTGGGGGAATTTATAACATAGATATCAGGTCAGGATGCGAACTATGTAATAAACTGGGGGACTGTATAACATAAATATCAGATCAGAATGCGAAATAGGTAACAACGGAGTGAATGTATAACATAGATATCAGGTCAGGATGCGAAATATGTACCAAACTGGGGGAATTTATAACATAGATATCAGGTCAGGATGCGAACTATGTAATAAACTGGGGGACTGTATAACATAAATATCAGATCAGAATGCGAAATAGGTAATAACGGAGTGAATGTATAACATAGATATCAGGTCAGGATGCGAAATATGATTACACGATGATTAACATATGTTTTTTTATGAAATAGGAGACCGAAAGACAACAACAACACCATCAGAAACAGAAACACCAGCAGCAACAACAACACCCCCAACAACAAGGAGAACAGGAACAACAGCACCCCCAACCACAACACCCCCAACAACAAGGAGAACAGGAACAAGAAGAACACCGCAAGAAACAACAACAAGAGCAAACAGAACAAGAAGAAGAACAACAACAACACCCCCAACCACAACAGGAAGAAGAAGAAGAGCAACAAAAAGAAGAACACCCCCAGCAACAACAAGAAGAACAACAACTCGAAGAACACCAGACGCCACAGGTTCAACACGAGGACAGGCAACAAGAGCAACAACAAGGACAAGAAGAACAACAGCAGCAGCAACAGATAGCCTTGGCGAAGAGAGAAAGGCTAACTCAAGAGGTAGCACCTCAAGAGTCAGAACCTGTCCATCCCGGTGAGAAGACAGAACTACTCACCCAGGAAGGACCATGCTTAGAAGACAAAACCACTTCTTCGGTGGAACTTCAAAGACCAACGGTGCTGTCAGCAAAGACAGAATTGCTAAGCCAACGTCAAACTGTAGACCCGGTAACAAATCAACTCACAGCTCCAGAGTCCCACGATAACACAGTAGGTTTACATGATGCTTTTGTTGATGGTATTAGTACTCAAGTTTCACAGACATTTTTAAATGAAATTGATAATGTATATTACGATTCTATAATACAACGGTCTCTGGAGAACATGTCGGAGGATGACATTAATCATTTCTGCCGACACGATCCAGCCTCTATGCCGAACAAGTCAACGGCAGTGGTTGTCGCTGACCGTGCGGTAAGGCCTACTTATAATGCTTTTGCATAATAACACGTGACTTGTGGTAAATGCTTACTGGAGCATTACAAATAAATATCAGGGTAGGATGCGAACTGTTCGGGGGAACCTCGAATAGTTCGCATCCTACCCTGATAGATACTTATAAATTTATTTAACTGCTACCTTACATTTCGCAGCCTAAGCTGCGAACTATTTGGAGTCGTTGCACTTATAATCACTGACGCCCTCTACTTTTTGTTTCATACTAAGCTCGAGAAGGTTAATGAGATAGAGGAGCCAAGTTTTACGCTACTGACACAAACGCAGCCTCAAGTGGCAGAGGAAGAAGAAGAGTTCATAATAACAATGCGGGAACCGCCAGTAGTAGAATACAGCGACTGGCCAAAGAAAACAAAAGTAACTGACCTTATCGATGTGGCAGAATACCACAAAATACAGTTGGTTAAAGCCTACGAGAGCGACACACCTGATCCAGTGGTATGGCAGTTACCAGAGTCCAAGTTTACATACGGAATCAGGGTGCAAACGAGTGATGTCATGGCACTACCTTTAGAACTGGAGCTGGACGTAAAGGTATCCAACTGTCAACCCATTCTATTTTCAATGTTTCAAATATGTATTCTATATTTAACATAATGTTTCAATGTTAGGTTATCGATGCTTGGATTCGAAAGATGCTTGAAGAAGCAGACTACAAAGTCCCATGCACTCAAGCTAAAAGGACAGTATCACGACGCCGTACTGATTTCGGGCATGGCTACGGTAAGTTTAGGACAGGTAAATTGAACAAAAGTTCAGAAAATATTCTTATTTTAATATACTTTTGCTTGGATGCAGCATCAATTGAAAGAAGGCTGGCCAGTAGAAAATCTTGTGGACATGGCTTTTAGAATGGGGCGCAAAGATGCCAACATCATCTTTGTTCCACTGTGCACCGAGCAAAAGGACAATGCAAACCACTGGACGTTGCTCGTCATCGATATCGACGGCAGGACAATTTCAAACTACAATTCGCTTCTGCCTAGGCTTCATGGCACAGACCTGACCACAAGGACACCTGCAAAACTGGTAAAATATTCCAAACCATTAAATTTAAGTATACAAGCTGCGAACTGTGTTCTGGTATGCTGCGAATTGTAAGCAAAACAGTTGTTTTCGCAGCCTGTCTATAACCCAATTCGCAGCCTGTCTATAACTCAATTCGCAGCCTGTCCACAACACAATTCGCAGCCCGTCCATGTTGGATTGCCTGTCATATAATTCGCAGCCTGAGCTGCGAATTGTGTTGGATTCATTGTCATATAATTCGCAACCTGAGGATGCGAATTGTATGTCACCAACTTTTTTGGTTTTTGTTTTTGTGAATATTCCTAACATTAATTACTATACACAGATCAAATATTTGTTGGATAGAGAATTCCTACCCAAAGATAATACAGGGTGGAAGGTGAAGGTGGAAAGAGGATTCCCACAACAAAAGCGAGGCACCCTGGACTGTGGTGTCTTCGTCTGCCAATATGCAAGGGATATTATTCAGCATGGAACAGTGCAGAAAAAATACAATGCAGATATGGTAACTGCCTTCAGAAGAGAAATGTTCCATTTCTTTTTAAATGACAAAGACACCATCACATATGGCTGATTTGTGTATTGCTTCTAAATAAATTTGTTACTTGTAAAATACAGCTGTTGTAAATTTAGTTTTTTTGTTCATATTCCTTACCTTATGTTTCGCATCATATCCTCATATATAATGGTTAGTTTTGAATATTCCTTATCTTATATTTAGTTTAGTTTTGAATATTCCTTATCTTATATTTCGCATCATAACCTGATATATAATGGTTGATTATGATCCTGGTATGTATGAACAGTTCGCAGCATACCCTGATATATAATGGTTAAAACCACACCGTTCGCAGCCTAACTTATATCAAATAGTTCGCAGCCTAACCAGATAGATGTTTATCACTACACACCCAATTCGCAGCCTGGTGCATAAATAAAAAATTCAAAATATAAAAATCAAGAATACGAACAGGCTATGGCGTATGCCTTGGTAAACGTTTTCTCCATTGAGCACACAAAAAACTATCTAATCACGTACAGAACAAGCTTTCCCATTAATTTCTGATTGGACATGGAGGCTATGTAATGATTACCTCCTTTCCCTATAAATAACACTAGTAAACCAGAGGCTATTTTAAAACAAACTACACATTTTGCACCAGAGGCTATTTTTTAACAAACTCCTTTCCCTCTTCTCTTAGAATTCAAAAAGTCATGTCTTTTTCCACCACCACAACCACCACCTCAGTCTCAAATTCTGGTTCAATCGGTTCTCTGGGTGACTCCTGGTCATCCTTAACCGTGAACTGGAGTGATGACTTGATCATGCCAGCAGCACCACCAAACAGCCCAGTATCTGTTTTTGGGTTAGACATATATGATGACTACTACTCAGCTGACTCACAACCATTGGAAGTTGTTCCACAGCTTGCTGCTGAACCTCAGCCAGAACAGGTTCCTGCTGCACCTCAGCCAGAAATGGTGCAACCTCAGCCGGCAGAGGTTAAAAACAACAAAAGGAAGAGGGAATACGAAGCTGGTCCATCGAGGACAAAATTTTTAAGCATGATGGACGTTGATGTTGAAGCTAAGGATAAAGAAGAACATGCGAAAGATGTTGAAGCTGAGGATAAAGAAGAACATCACCAAGATGTTGAAGCTGAGGATAAAGAAGAGAAAGAGAAAGAGAAGGAGAAAGAGAAAGAGAAGGAGAAAGAGGAAACAGTTGGTGATGAATCGTCTACCAACTGCTAGAGTTGGTTTTAGTTTTTTGGTATACTGAAATGCAACTAACCAGCACCAAAAGCTTGTAGTGATGTGTGTAAACAGTTGTTAGTTTCTGGATATATTTTGTAATCCTCCATTTTGTAATCCAAATATATTTTGAACATCATTTCCAACATTACTGAATGTTACTCATTTTCAACATTGCTGAATATCCTGGTATTTTATTAAACAACAATTCGCAGCTTATCAAAAAGCAAATATCAGGACTCCTAACTGAACTCAATTCGCATCACAATTTTGTTCCTAATTCGCAGCCTAACATGCGAAACAACATTGTTGAATATCCTGGTATTTTATTAAACAACAATTCGCAGCTTATCACATGACAAATATCAGGACTCCTAACTGAACTCCATTCGCATCACAATTTTGTTCCTAATTCGCAGCCTAACATGCGAAACGTAACATATGCTAAATTGTTCATCTGATTTACCAACGATTCGCATCCTGTTAAAATTTAACTTAATTGTTCATAGTTCGCATGTAATCCTGATAGATGTTTGTAGTCCAACTTGTAATCCTCCTTTCAGCCTTACTGAATATACTGTTATTTTTGTTAAATAACAATTCGCAGCTTATCACATGACAAATATCAGGACAACCTTAACTGAACTCCATTCGCATCACAAATATAGCCCTATTTCGCATCATACCATGCGAAACGTAAGGGTATGAACATGTTTGATGTGGTTTTACATATGATTCGCATCCTGTTAAACTTTCACATATTTGCATATAATTCGCATGTAATTCGAATGTACAAATGTCTAGTTTGTTGTACAGAACAATAACTATTCAAAAAAAATAAATGTCCTTAAACTGGAACATCACAAGTCCTCCGGTTATGGCCTGATTTCAAACATCGGCCACACCTTAACTTCTTGGTTGAGATTTCTCCTCTAGAAGGGATTCGCTTTTTCTTAGGCCTTCCGGAGCGTCTCTTAACGTTCGGAGGCAGAACTTCAACGAAAGAAGGATCGTTAGCGCTGGACCCTTCGCCAAAATCAGTTAGAGCTGGTATGCTGAAAGAGTAACTTTCCCTGTAATTCTTAACCGTAAAGAAGGGTTCTATTACAGTCAATGGATCTTGGTCAGTGTATTGTAATGCCGCTAGACCGTGAGCACATGGAAAACACTCTTGTTGCCATGATCCGCATGAACATTTGAAATCCAACAGATTAACAACAGCCACAGGAGTCGAAAAGACTTCGAACACGGCAGAAGAGGACTTACGTACTACCCAACTTCGGCACATGTCAACATTCTGCTTTAGCTTCTTCTCGTACTCAGGAACCAAATTAGTACTCCAGCTGAGACCTTCTTCGTATCTCCGTGAAACCTGAGTCATAAGCAAGACTCTAATGCAATCAATAAACTCAACAATTGGTAAGCCACAATATTTTTTGATCTGATTGTTAAACGATTCAGCTGCGGTAGAAGCCATAGAGCCGTATCGCTTCCCTTTTACGTATGCCTGCGCATACTTTTCAGGGGGTAAATTTGCAAGAAAATCACTCATTCTCTGACCACCTTCACATAAAAAACCTGTTAGTATCTCTTTAAAAAGCTCTTGACTGGGAGCAAAAGCAAGACGGTGGAAGAAACTCAACATCTTTTTTTTATACTCCCTGTTAGTATGCTCCAGTTTGGCTCTCAAATTCTGCATGAGATGGTAATAACAGTACGCATGATAGCAGTTTGGATACAAGACAGAAACAGCATTAACAATACCAGAATGACGGTCTGAAATAAATGTGATCTGGCGATCCAGCAAATGTGGTTTCAAACACCCCAAAAACCACATCCAATTGTCCCAATCTTCAATGCTAACCACAGCAATAGCAACCGGGAATAGTCCTGGAAAAAGGCAGATCAATTAAACACTACAACAGTATGCAAACGTTTAAAACTTGTAAACAATTCGCATGCTGTCACACACATTTCGCAGCTTGTCATGCGAAATGTGTGTAACATTTTAATTGATCATGCAAACAGTTCGCATCTTGTTATGTGAATTCGCAGCTTGTGGAAACTTCAAATAATACCTAACTCAAGCTGCGATGTAAGTACAATTTATACAGCATAATACATAATTCGCAGCCTCAACTGCGAAATGTGAGGATCACAACCCTGCTTAATTCGCAACACATGCTGCGAATTACATCAGCATTTTCACACAAAAACATCGTTCATTATTTAGATAAATGTAACTAACCGTTGTTTCCGTCCTTTGCTACAGCAGTGAGCAATGTACCCTTGTACTTGCCATATAAGTGGGTTCCATCGACAAACAACATTGGACGGCATGAATGAAAACCACTAAGGGACGAACCGAATGCTACAAAACAGCGCTTGAATCGGTTTCCAGCTGACAACTCCAACTGGCAGTCTGAAGTAATATCCCGGCTCTTCAATCGTTTGAAGTATCCGCTTAGTAAACTAAAAGAGCTTGAACTATCTCCAAAAACTCCCCTCCTAGCCTTCTCTAAAGCATTCCATGACAAACGATAAGAGATATCAAGACCGTAATCTTGTTTGACAGTTGATTGTATGGTTTTGGCTGTCAACGAATGGCAGGTCCGGAGAGAATCCTGAATTTCCTCTGCAATCAAATCTGATGTCAAATGCCTGTGCCGCTTATGCTTATGCTTTTGGGAGAAAACAGGACTGCAAGTATGGTTCGGGAAATACTTCTTTATCGTCATAAGGCCGGTGCTTGAGTCAATAGATGCATAAACCCTCCATTTGCACCCGCTTGTGAGCTTATTTTCACAATAAGCAGTGATCTTATTTGTTGTGTTGTGCAGGTATTTGAAAGAAAAACCATGCTCTAACGCAAACTTGCACAAGGATAACCTCAGACCGGCAGCACCTTCTTCAAAAGCTTGACCCACCCCTGTAATAGCATCAGCCCAACCAGCAGTAGCAAGTTGTTTTTTCCTCTGATCAGAATTAACTAAGCCGTTACTACTCTCCCCACTAACTAATTGATCAAAAAATGGTTCTACCAAAACCAAGCTACGCTCTTTACGCTTACCACCAGAATCCTTACCACCAGAGCTCTTATCAACAGAACTTTTATTACCAGACCCCTTATCGAAGACGTGTTGTTCTATGAGAAAACTAACCCGTTTTAAACGCTCCAAATCAAGATATAACACCAACCCAACAAAATCACTCTGGTTATTAAAGAAACAATTATTTTGATCCCCGCAGGAGTAAGTAATCAGGTACTCACCTGTGGCAAGCTCCTCCCACTTGTTCTCTACATAAGCTTGGATACTTTCGAAGGTTTCAAACTCCGTGAAAGGCACAATTGCAGTTTGGTGACCATATTTAAAAATACAAACTCGTGATTTAGACATCTCTTAACCTGGACAATACAAGTTATTTGTTATTAGTCTCAAAAAGTAGGTA
The DNA here is from genome assembly GCA_036936605.1 of Limnanthes douglasii subsp. nivea. Classification (NCBI taxonomy): domain Eukaryota; kingdom Viridiplantae; phylum Streptophyta; class Magnoliopsida; order Brassicales; family Limnanthaceae; genus Limnanthes; species Limnanthes douglasii. The sequence goes on along the minus strand of JAUPFV010000005.1, from coordinate 168,000,094 downwards.
CAAAAATATTTACTACTGCATCAAACAATTCGCATCCTAAGGTGCGAATTGTGTTTACCTAGAACTAGCAATTCGCATCCGGTCCTGATATTTGTAGGTAACAAAGTCCTGATATTTATTGCATCATCAAACAATTCGCATCATAACATGCGAAATGTGTACATATATATAACAATTCGCAGCCTGGCTTGATATTTGTGTATATCTGCATATACCTATTCGCAGCCTGTCCTGATATTTCTATGTAACACCGGTCCTAATATCTGTTTCGAAATACAATACTCTAACTGATCAAACAATTCGCATCATAACATGCGAAATGTGTACATATATATAACAATTCGCAGCCTGGCTTGATATTTGTGTATATCTGCATATACCTATTCGCAGCCTGTCCTGATATTTCTATGTAACACCGGCCCTAATATCTGTTTCGAAATACAATACTCTAACTGACCTAAAAACTCATAATCTACACATTACCCACAACCTAAAGCACTACCAAATTAGAATATAACATCAGAAAACAAAGACGTAACTATATAGCGAACAATATTAACGAAACAGATCACTATAACCAAAAAAAACAGAGAAAAGCTCGAAATCAGTCAATGGCATCTAAAAACAGTAGACTATAACCTATTCCAACAGAGAAAACGAATAAAAAACTTCGAAATCGGTAGGTAATTACCTAAAAAGCTCGCAACACGATCACTTGTAAGCTACAAGATTCCAAAAAGTCGTGATGAACTCCTGTACGTATAAAACAGAGGTTAGACAGGTCTAACACAGCAACTTACATAAAGAAACAAACCTTTAGCAGCTTCCGATCACCGGAAAATGTGATTTAGACCCAGCTCGTGGTGGTTGGTAGGGTTAGGTGGTTAGAGCGGCTAACAAATTCAAATCTTCAAAAAGCAAGAAAAAATAGAAAGAAAACAGAAAATAACGTTTATATAGTGGGTTAAGGGTAGTTAGGGTATTAAAATAAAGTTAGGTTGTTAGTGAATAAGGTAGTTGAGATGGGTATTAAGTAACCATTGATCAAACCTTGGGTGGTAAGTGACAATTGAATAGCTGAGTGGATACTTTAAGTACAATTTCCCTAATAAAAACGTGCATAGGCATAGAATATTAATATAAAGAAAAGGAAGTGCAGTGCTGATCTGGTTTTGTATAAATGGTGTGGTTTCAAGTAAAGTAGAAGCAAAACAACCTGAAGACACATATATATACACTACTACTACCAGTACCACTACTAATCTACTACAACTACTACTAATCTTCTACTACTACTACTACTTATCAACTCTTCGTCTTCTACTCCCACCCGAGTCCGACTACTTTTTCCGGTGCATAAATCCGATGGAAAAAGGAAAGATGTCCTTTTGGAGCAGCCTCCGCGCACTGCTGCTCATTGCCCTTGCATTCATAATAAAAGGATTTCAAAAGAAGAGCAGCAAACACCAACCCCAGCTTCCGCCTGGACCCGCCCCTTGGCCCATCATCGGAAGCATACCCGAGATGCTCCGGAACAAGCCCACCTTCCGATGGATTCACCGTCTTATGCAGGAAATGAAGACCGATATATTTTGCATTCGCTTGGGCAAAACACATGTCATCGCTGTCTCCTGCCCCAAAATCGCCAGAGAAATGCTGAAGCAGCAGGACTCCGTATTCGCATCCAGGCCACTTTCATTGGCACAGCGCCTTTTGAGCAGCGGAAACCTCACCGCTGTTCTCTCTCCTTACGGCGACCAGTGGAAAAAAATGAAAAAAAGTATTGGTCTCCGAAATTATTTCTCCGGCTAGACACAGGTTGCTCTACGACAAAAGAGCAGAGGAGGCAGATAATTTGGTAACTTATGTTCACAATCTTTGCAACGAGTTTAAGACGGTGAACTTGAGGACCGTTACGAGATGCTATGCGGGGAATGTAACTCGAAGGCTGAAGTTTAACAAAAGGCATTTTGGACAAGCCACCCGCGATGGAGGGCCCAGTCACGATGAGATCCAACACGTAGAAGCTCTCTTCACAAGCTTAGGTTACCTCTACGCATTTTGTATCTCCGATTTTCTACCGGCCTTGGCAGGGTTTGATTTAGACGGCCACCAAAAGATTCTGAAAGAGGCCAATCATACTGTTGACAAGTATCATGACCCTATCGTCGACGACAGAATAAGAGAGTGGAGGACTGTAGGCGGAAAGAAGCAGGCCGACGACTTTCTCGATCTTCTTATCTCTTTGAAGGATAAAGATGGCAACCCATTGTTGACCGACCAAGAGATCCGAGCACAGACTAAGGAAATTATGCTCGCGGCAGTTGATAATCCTTCTAACGCAGTAGAGTGGGTGCTGGCCGAGATGATAAACCAGCCCGATATTCTCCAAAAAGCTACAGAGGAACTAGATACGGTGGTCGGAAAAGACAGACTTGTTCAAGAATCTGACATTCCTAAACCCAACGCAGTCTTTAATTTGAATGAAATTCCCTGTGTTCTTCGGAAGGGATGGGAAAATATTCACGAAAAGATATTAGAAGGATGTTATCATACAAGTATACCCCTTTTTCAAAATCACCGAAAGAATATCTCTAAACTCAAGTACTAAAGACACAAAAATTATTTTCGAATCATAGTGTTCATATTTATCTCACAAAAGAAATAACGTGTGAATCTAATAGATAAAAATATAAATTTATTATTTAAATAGTTACCACTCGAAAAATTTATCATCCATACGAAAAAAATAAATAAATCGGATTTGTCTCAACTCTTACTACCTAAAATAAACATAAAAGAATCTAAAAATATAAAAGTTTTGTCAGTTTTTAAGTTGAGTTCGTGTTGTATGAGTTTGGGTTTAGTATAAATTTTACGTAAAAACGTTTTTTTTAACATGTCTTTGTAAAATAATAGGATTGTACCAATTGTTTTCTACCGGCACTATATTGAATGTCACTAGTATATCATTACATGAGTAATGGTTATCCCCTTCTTGAAATTAACTACAAATTTTAGCAACGAATATGTTTCGCATTAACTTTTGATAGTAATCAAAAGTAGACGTGTTTTGATTGGATTCTATACGACGAACTCCAATTTGGTTTTACGCACTCTCGTCCGTCTAATCCCCATATATGGAAATGAACAACTTCAAAGATTGAGTTCACTCGTACCATACCAATGAAGTTGAATTAATTTCACAAATTATTGGCTCGTATTGGAGCATCGCACAAAGTCCTTAATATAAGCTTGTATTGTAGACTAGTCGCACAATGGTCTCATTTTGCTTTGGTATATGAAATAAATGTAATTACTCCCATAGAGGCTACTTTACCGTCACACAAAGTCCAACACTATTCCGAACAGGCTAATGATGTAGCAGTTAGGAATCAGCTGGACTTAATAGAAGAAAAAATGGTTAAAGCACACCTAAGAACAGTACACTACCACGGCTTGATGAGGAGCAGATTTTCTTCCAAAGTTAAAAGAAGAGATTTTCAAGTGGAAGACAAAGTTTTAAGAAAATTATTTTTACATACTAAGGAGAAGAAGTTCGGTAAACTGGCTCCAAACTGGGAAGGCCCTTATATGGTCTCTGAAAAGGTCAAGCCAGGGACATATAGGCTCCAAGACAAAGAATGTAGAGCTCTAAAGCATCCATGGAATGTTGAACATCTAAGGTTATATTTAGAATAAAGCTCTTTTGTACCTACCCTGGTGGGTGAGGAGGTTTTAATGAGGTTCCCGGATTTTTCAATAATATATGATGCCTTCTTTAAAAGCCTATTGTGATTTGGTTTTAAATTTCTTATTCAACACCTCGGCTCTCAAGTTTTCTTAGGTTGATCGGATATGTTTAGCACATGATCACAATTATTAAACACATGTGATCGAAGATATTGGATACTTTTTTTCAACACTTCTGAAATATTAGGGGCTACTTAAACATTGGCCATGAAAGATTTAAACAAAGTATTAAACAAAAAGGAAATTTGATAATTAGACATGATCGGACTCAAACCGATAAGTAGTACAAAAAATGCCTTGGCCATCCAATGAATTTAGTGTTTCAAAACAAAAAAATACATAATAAAACCTTAGGGCTTGTTTTCTTCAGATTTTTCTTCACCACCATATTTTTTGGGACTTTTAAGTTCAGCACTTAAACTCTCACCCGTTCCTTCATCATCATTAATGGAGTTCACTGCACTAGAGTAGTTATGCTTATCACTATCTGCTAAGGTGTGGAATGTGATGTCGTCATAGTCCACGTATTTCCACAAGGGACCAAGGGTCCTCTTGGGTAAGGTCTCATGAAACAACATGACCATATCAGATTTGATCTCATCATCCCTCTTCTCTATGAAATACACTATCTCATTAGAATAATACTCTCTACCTGTAGCAACGGCTTGTTTTTATTTGCGTTCTAAGGCCTCATTCTCTTTACTCTTCTCTTCAATAGTACTCTCCAACTTTCCCTTCTTATCGGAAAAACTTTGGATAGTACCATCTTTAGTTTTCAGTTTCTCCTTCAAAGCTTTGAGGTTTTGCGAAGAAGAGGTCTCCATGTTGGAATATTTGGTTTGAAGCTCTTTGTTGACCGCATCTGATGCGAGCAATTTGGAAGCTAACTCTTCTTTATCCTTCTTCAATACCTCTATGCTTTGTTGAGCGCTGAGTAGATCATTTGACAAGTTTTGCTTGTCAGTAGTTAGAGAATTAATGGTACCTGTTTGAGCCCTCACTTGCCTCTCCATATCAAATACTAGTCGTATATAGCCTAGGAGGGCATGGCTCTAGATGTCTTGCTTATCAGATATAGCATAGGTCTTCCCATTATGAGTCACCACGTTGGAAGAACTAGAAGGACAGTATGGCCCCGCGAAGTCATCTTTCTCTAGATCATTTAATTAATATTAATGTCTTGAAAGGCCTCAAGGTCTACCTCATAATAAGAGAAACTCAGTATTGCTCTTCGAGCGACCGATTAAAAGGCTTGGGGTGTAAGCCTTGATCTTCATGTCATTCTCCCAAGTCCCACTAATAAAGAGGAATTGTATCCTCCAAGGTTTTTCGGATTCTAAGAGATCATCCACCACCTTATAATCATTCCCCATGTTGTAATGGTAGAAAATGATCTGAACGTTCTTGCATAAATTTGCCAGAGCAGCAAACTCTTCCATCGGTAGTGGAATCTTGGACAACCTGGATGTCATGATGCAGGCTAGAAGGGTATACCAAGCATTGGGGCTTATTTGGATAGGACACAACTTGATTACATGGAAATATCTGACTATCTCCGGATCCTAGGGGAACTGAAGTCCCCAGTTCAATACTTCAGTGTAGATAACCACCATATTTAGTTTGCAGTCCATTGAGGTCTTCAGAGTAATCGGGATCCTCACTTTTACTAACTCTGGGATCCCCTATTTAGTACGGATCTGACCTAACTCAGCTGTATGGGTATACACATAGTTAATATTTTTAAGGGCCACCAAGTATTTGACACTTACCTTCTTGAAACAAGGACCCACTTTGCCCTCCTAGCTCTCCTGAAGAGCATCTGAATGACTCATACCCACCTTAGTTTTGCTTTTCTGTTTGGAAGTTATATCCCCTGTTTGACCGGACGTCTCTGCCGCAAAATGGGCTTTTTCTATACTTACTTCCATATTTTCTTCGATCATTGTGGAAGGATTGTCCGGATGGTTTTGAAGAAGACTATTCTGATGCCTTTTAGGATAGCTGTTCGGATGGTTTTATAAACAGTTGTTCAGAAGGCTGTGCAGATGACGCTCCTGATAATCTTGTGTCTGTTAGGGGTTGTTGCCCGGATGGTTTAGTTTGCGGTACAGACTTTGTTACCTCCAAACTGGAGAGGTTTGAAGATGTGGGTGTGGATTTTGTTTTATACTAACGCGTAACCCTGCGATGAGTTAACTTGTCTGGTGACGTTTCTGTGTCTGATCCCATCGCAATGAAAGGTGAGAGTTTTCTGACACTGGAAGCGACTTTCTCCTTGGCTAAGGGTTTTGGGATTCCTGGACTGAGGAACTAGATGGGAGAGGTGTAAGAGTCACTACAAACGAAAGTTTCCTAACTCTAAGGTTGTTTGAAGAAGATGACCCATGATCAGTGTCTATTGTGGATGATTACATTTTTTGCTTGGAGAAGTAGAAATACCAGCAGCAATGCGTTTGTCCCTTACTACTTTCTGCGTTTTTTTCTAATTCAGACAAGTTCAACCAACCTCCTTTAACTAAGGTGTTTCTGGCTGTGAACATATATGACTCGAGAACAAATATGAAGGTAAACTGAGCTCTCTCTCTAAGAATATTTGTGATTGTTGAAGACAATAAAATAGTAGAAAAGTTTATATATAACCGTGAAAAGATGCAGTTACCTAGGGGAGGATGGATCGATTTTTTGCAATGATTAAAAGCTGCAAAGTGTGAAAATTAAAGCCTATGTAACTTTCTAGCCTAGTGGGTGTGACAATATAGGAGAAGAAACGACTGAGAGGTCGAACTAGAGCTTGACACGTGTCCCATGATTCAAGAAAAACTCTTAGAATTCTGAGATGAGAAATCAGTTCTCACAAAGTTCGAACAGGATCACTATTGAAGAGAAACTTTTGCAGTTCGAACGACACAAACAAATCGGAAAGCGTTGGTATTGATTTTGTGAGTTTTAGCTCTTCCAAATGTATACAAACCATAGTGTAATATGTAAGATGTGTCGGACTTTAGAAAGCATCTCTTTATATGAAAGACGTTTGGAAAATTACATTTTGTAACCTTGAAAATATGGTCGCATTTTATTTACCAATACCACCTGATCTAACACTAGCATCTCTAATCATAATACCGAGTTTTGACATGAATGGTGGATTTTGGTGACTTAATAAACGGGTTGGCATATGGTTAATTTATCATTCAATAATATTTTTTTAACATCATTCAATATAGATAAAGGGTTTCACTTAGGTTTGGTTGTGTCATGACCTCCAGAGAGGGTAAGTTTTTTTAAAAAAATAGAATGCTTCATCGCATTCTTGTGTACAATTATCTTGTATAATCGTCTTAACTATCTGGGAAAGTGTTATGCACTTGTTAGAAGATATAAAAATTAATCTATTTAAGGGAGTGAACCTACTTGTGGGGATCTAGACATCCTTGATTTTATATGGTGGTTATATGTCTCTTAAATTAGATATATTTTTTCGAGAATTCTTTGTCTCATTTTTTATTGAAATAATTTCGCAAGAACTTCCCGTATTAGATTAAGGATAATCATTTTTTTTAGATTTAGTTAATTGACTAGTTTGTGGTTGACAAAGTTTCCTTCTAAGTCTACGAGATGGTTGTTTTTTTATTAGCTTGTGACTGTGATTGAATATTTCTCCCAGCTTTGGTTAAGAAAGTCTTGCTCACCAATTGTTGATATCTCACAACGACATTTATGAGACCGTAAGGCATTACCTTGTAAGAGTGTGAAACTCGCTCACTCACAAATAGTGGGGTTCTTCGTTGTTCGAATGTATATTAATTTGATTGTACTATGGATATGCATCCATAAAGTTTTAAATTTTGTTCTTCAAAGTAGCAGCCACCAACTGGTTAATTTGCTGGACCAGAAATCCATACTTAGAATTATATGTGTTTTTTATTTTTCAAGATAATTATATTTTCAGTCCATATACGATAAATGGCTTCCCTCGTATGGTAATTTGACTGAGTCTATTGACCTCAGAATAATAGCTTATATTTGTTCATGAAACAATGGTATCCATCTAGGGTTTTTTATAATTAATCTTGATAGTTTTCTCATGGCACATGAACAAAAAAATATAAGTGTACAATTTATGTTGTAATTTTGATGCGTACTAGACTCAAGATTTATGGAAGCGAAAGCAATAAAATCTAAATTTAACTTAATAATTTATTATAAAAAATTATTAATTAAGAATAAATAAATTGTGATCGGAAGATCAAAATTTGGGGTTTTATATTAAATACTAAATAATATAATAATTTTTATCTATCAATAATCACTCAATATCAAACTTATATATTAATCACTACCCAAGGTAAGTCCGAAATACAGCTAACTTGTTTCTCTCTCTCTAGTATTCTATGTGTTTTTTTAAATGTCATATAAATTATATCTCCAAAATATATCCATAAATATTACTTATTTATCTTTGAAGACGGAGAAACTAGATCCACGAAACATATCTTTGTATTTTTTTATAAAAAAAATAGTTGCAAAATTACGTGTAATTTGGTTACAAAATAAGTTTCGAAAAAAATTGTGTTGTAGTTGTAGAAGTACGTGTAAATATACTACAAAAATAAGAAGAATAAAACCGTTGAAGTAGGACTTTGATCGCTAAATAAGTATGATTCAGTGAAAAACAAAAAACAACATGTTTTGTGAAAATAAGTGTTAATTGGATGTGGAACAATTAATTTTTTGTAGTTCGAAAAATATATGCATTTTTTATATTGAAAACACATTTGTTTGAAAAATAACATGTTCCTGTTGTGAAAATACATTCAATTTGATTAATAAATAAGGTTATAAAAAATAACTGTATCCTAGTAGTAAAAATTACTTGTAATTTTGTTTCAGAAAAATATCGCTCATGAATTTTGTTAGGTTTGTTTTGAAAAAATAGAAATATATTTATTTTTGGTTTTGTTTTATTAAGGTTTGAAAGATACGGAGTTTTGAAAGTTAAAAATAAAAACTGATTATTGAAGGATGTATGTAGACTAGACTAGGAATGTATATGTTGATTTGATAATAACCATGAGCTCCATGACACTATAATATTTTGGTCTTGGCTACACCACCCTTATAAGATTATTGACTCGTACTAGCTATGATAAGGTCAGATATTTTGGACAATGCACTTTGCTTTTATCCGAAGGGAAATTCGGACCACACCACTACCATGAGAAACTGAACACGACAAATATAGTGGAAAGTGACTAAGCTAGGTGCTGGTCATTTCACACCTCGTGCTAATGGGTTCTTAAACTTGACCCGACTCCACAATGTGATCCAAAAGGCCCATGGGTCATTAGTTAAGTATAAAAGTCCCAAGTACTTTCATTAATGAGGATGATCATAATTTAATATAAGCACACATCTTAATTATCTCACTACACTCGCCCTCAAACATTAAATTTTCAAAAGACTTTACTAAATTTCCCTCCACCAGAAATAATCCACACCAGTTTCTAGTTACTCTTCCACCATCAAGCCAATGGGAAAGTAGAGGTTGTTGACATAACTATTCTAATAAGGTCTAAAAATAATTTAAATTGAGCAACAAACGAATGACCATATTACTTACAAAAAATATTATGGGCTTATCGTACTACTCCGCAAACTTCCACTCAAGAATAAATTTTTTCTTTGGTGTATGAGATGGACCCTCCCATATTTTTGACTTAAAACCATCCTAAAGAGAATAATGATATAATTATAAGAGCTCAATTAGACTTAGTTGAATAAAAATTATTAAAGCTCACTTGAGAACTGTGTATTATCAAATATTGATCAGAAGAAGGCATGCATATAAAATTCGAATAAGAGAGTTAGAAGTGGGGGAAAAAGTTTTAAAGAAAGTATTTTTACACACCCAAGACAAGAATACGACTCTTTAAGGAATCCATGGAATGTTGAACACTTAAGGTTGTATCTTGGATAATTGTATAGTGCGTTTATTATATTTACGTTCTTTTCATATGCATGTAAATATTTGGGGAATATACTCTTTCCTATCCTGGTGGCACGCAAAATTTTTAATGAGTTGTTCGAATCATTTTCAATCTATCGTGTCTGTGTTAAACAATTATTATGATATTAATTTACTTAGATTGTATTACATACCTTCCAATGGATTACCTTCGAGTGATGAGTCCGGATTTATTCACCACTCACTGTAAAAACCGGACAGGGGTAATTCGGACAAAAACCACCCACTAAACCATCCGAACAGGATAAAAGTATTAAAAGCAAATCACCTTTTGACTAAGATAATTGGTAACTTGCTTAATAAACTAATGGGTTTTTGACCTCGAACCGGTTTCATGAGTTTGACCCGAAAACCCATGAGGCCCATAATTAAGGGTATAAATACCCAACCACTTTCATTAATGAGGGTAATGAACATTTAATACAACCAGGCAGCTCAAATCTCTCACAACAAACCACTTAAACATTAAATACCTTTGAAACACCACAAAACATCTAACAAAATTACCCTCAGTCAAAAATAATCCACACCAAATTGGCGACCATAGTGGGAGAAGAAGGTGCCTGAATCTAGCATTCGAAACCATCAAGAAAAACCAGTTCAGATGAATCCGGACGAGTAGGAAGTGCCCCAGCTTTGGCAGAAGTGGTGGGAGAAAACGATGAATATACGATCGAGGAGCGAAATAAACTAAAAGTTGAAATAGAATCTTTGAGGACAGCTAAAAGGGCGGAGATGGGTGTGAAAGAAAAGTCAAAAGTGTCAACAGTTCACCATACTGACAATCCAAGAGAGCATGAGCCATCAAAGACCCATGTGAGCACTAAAAAGACTCATGCTAGTTCAAAGAAGTCTCACCGATCTAAACCGGTAAAGAGCTCAGATTCAGACTCAGAATCTTCTAGCAGCTCCTCAAATGAAGATGGAGTCGAAGAATCCCTATCATCCAACAGTGATGGAAGCCGTTCTAAGTAGAAACAGAAGTTGGTCGAAAAAATATTCAAGAAAAAAGGACAGGCATGGAAGGTTGAAGAGGCATCTGGGTAAAGGGTCGTCTCATAGTCACAGCCATGGCCGGAGGCATATAGACCGATTGTTAATGGATCCTTTTTGCCTTTCATAACTAGCCAGGTATCTTTACAACTCCTAACTAAGATACTGTATATAGTCGTGGCCGAAATTGGAGACAATCTTCATTGTCCTCCAAGATATTCTCCGGAAACCTTCCTAAGAGGTTTGACAGCACAAAGATGGAAAAATATGATGCCAGTAAAGATCCAGATAACCATCTGGAGAAATTCAAAAAATTTATGATGAATTTTTACGATGACGATAAGTTAATTTGTCGAGCGTTCTCCCAGTCTTTTATGGGGAGCGCTCTGAAGTGGTACAATAGTCTGCCACAGGGCTGCATCACAAATTTTGATACTTTTTGGGTGGCCTTCCGGAGGCAGTTCGTTGGAAGTAAAGAAGTGAAGGGAAATTGAGACACTATATCCATTGTGCCTAAGAACCAAATGAATCTGTGAAGGAATACATAAGTTGCTTTGAACAAGTAGCAATAGCTTCTCTGAGGCAGGGTTTGAACCCTGGTAATTTGGCTGATTCAGTAACCAGGAAAAAGGTCATGACATGGAGGGGTTTACTGAATCAGGTCGGCAAACAGATTAATGTAGATGAAACAAAGAAAACCAGGGTGCACCGGCAAGTGAAGTCTACCCTAGTTGCACCAAATCAAAACCAGAATCAGTCCGGGTACAAGGCCAAGGAAGCCGGACAGGGTCAAAGTAGGGCCAAGGCTCAATCCCACCCAGCTGCACCAGCTCAAAGCCAACCATCTAGAAATAAGTGAGGACCTTGGGTTCAACCGGAGTGGTTTGCTGAATTAAAAGAAAAAGTAGCCACCATTTATGATAAAACGAAAGACGAAGTACATTTCAGAAAGCCGGTTGTATTACAATCTCCCAGGAAAATCGAAATAATAGTTTACGTCAGTATCATCATGATACCCTGCTTCCAAGCTCATTCTATTATTGTCCGAACCTCTTTCCCTTTGAAGAATGTTCTTCAAAAAGCTGATGTATTAAGCAGAATGACCAAATGGTCGGTGGAATTGGGTGATTACGATATTGACTTTGCCCTCGAACAACAATTAAAGCCCCATCGGTGGTTGACTTCTAGGTAGAGTTTCATGCTGACAGATCCTCCAGACAAGAATCAGGAAATTCTTTTAAAATAGAATGGGTAGTTTGAACTGATGGTGGATCAAGTACTATGGGTTGTGGAGCTGGAATTTTCTTAACCTTCTCATATGGTGATAAAATGTATCAAACTATATGCTTTGGATTCAAAGCTTCCAACAATGAGTCTGAGTATGAAGCATCCATTGTCGGTCTTAAGCTAGCTCTCTTATGTGGGGCTGAGAGAGTCCGATTAATGAGTGATTCTCAATTAGTTATCCACTATACTCAAGGGCAGTCTGAAGCCAAGAAAGAACTAATGGTCAAGTATTTTCTCATGTTGAAAGAAGTGGCAGCCAACTTTAAAAATATTTGTTATGAGCATATTCCCAGATCGGAAGTCATTTTGGTAGACTCCTTGGAAACTATGGCTTATTCTGAATCTTACTCCTGGATTCTCCTACAAGAATATCCATCTATACAGATAGATCAGAAGAAATAGGATGAAGAAAATATGAACATACTTGTTCTTCAGCCTAAAGATTGGAGCTACGCTCTCCTCCAATACATTTCTGATTGGATATTGCCTTTGGATAAAGTTGTGGCAAAAAAGATTAAGTACAAAGCTCGTGGTTTCTTGATAATAAAAGAGGTTTGTCACAAAAAAAAATCTTTCAGCAGGCCTCTCCTGCGCTGTTTAGGGTTTGAAGAATCCCAGGTTGTATTATCCGAATTACATGATGGGGAAGGCTCAACACACTAAGGCTATAAGGCACTGACCCGAAGAGTTTCGTTAGCCGGATAATACTGGCCAACCATAATGGCAGATGCTAAAGAAATGGTGAAGAAATGTGATCCATATAAAAAATATGCGAATAAAGTTAATGTGCCAGCAGTACCTATGGAGTCTATTTCTGACCAATACCCATTGCCAGAAGGGGGATGGATTTAGTTAGGCCTCTTCGTATGGCATCCGGTGGGTGTAGAACTACTATAGTCTCCATCGACTATTTCTATAAGTGGATAGAGGCAACTCCTTTGGTTGGATCCACTTCGAAGGTTGTTATCAAATTAATCCTATCCAATATATGCTGTTGGTTTGGGATTTCTCAGAAGATTACTACGGACAATGGGCTACAGTTTGATAATAAAGACATGGAAGCCTTCTGTTTTTCTTCTCTTTTCCACCCCCAATAAAATAACTAAGTTGAGGTTGCAAATAGAACCATATTTTCTGGACTAAAGTAAAAATTGGAAGGAGCTGTAGGAAAGTGGCCAAGTTATTTACAAGACGTTTTGTGGGCCTACCGAACTACTCCTCGGGCTGCCACACAATAGTCTCATTTTGCTTTATAGTCTCCTTTCAAGTTTTCTTGGGTTGATCGGATATGTTTAGCACATGATCACAATTATTAAACACATGTGATCGAAGATATTGAATACTTTTGTTCAACACTTCTGAAATATTAGGGGCTACTTAAACATTGGCCATGAAAGATTTAAACAAAGTATTAAACAAAAGGGAAATTTGATAATTAAACATGATCGGACTCAAACCGATAAGTAGTACAAAAAATTCCTTGGCCATCCAAGTAATTTAGTGTTTAAAAAAAAAATACATAATAAAACCTTAGGGCTTGTTATCTTCGGATTTTTCTTCACCACCATCTCTTTTGGGACTTTTAAGTTCAGCACTTAAACTCTCACTCGTTCCTTCATCATCATTAATGGAGTCCACTACACTAGAGTAGTTATTCTTATCACCATCTGCTAAGGTGTGGAATGTGATGTCGTCATAGTCCACGTATTTCCACAGGGGACCATGGGTCCTCTTTGGAAAGGTGTCATGAAATAACATGACCATATCAGATTTGATCTCATCATCCCTCTTCTCTAGGGAATACACTATCTCATTGGAATAATACTCTATACTTGTAACGACGGCTTGTTTTTGTTGGCTTTCTAAGGCGCATTCTCTTTACTCTTCTCTTCAATAGTACTCTCCAACTTGGCCTTCTTATCGGATCAAATTTAGATAGTACCATCTTTAGTTTTCAGTTGCTCAAACAAAAGTTTGAGGTTTACAAAGAAGAGGTCTCCAGGTTGGAGTATTTGGTTTGAAGCTCCTTGTTGACCGCATCTGATGCAAGCAATTTGGACGCTAACTCTTCTTTATCCTTCTTCAATACCTCTATGCTTTGTTGAGCGCTGAGGAGATGACTAGTGCTCTTCCAGCAACCGGTTAAAAGGCTTGGGGTGTCAGCCTTGATCTTTATGCCATTTTCCCAAGTCCCACTAATAAAGAGGAATTGCATCCTCCAAGGTTTTTTGGATTCTAAGAGATCATCCACCACCTTATAGTTAGTCCCCATGTTGTAATGGTAGAAATGGATCTGATGGTTCTTGCATAAGCTTTCCACAGCAGCAAACTGTTCCATCGGTAGTGGAATCTTGGACAACCTGGATGTCATGATGCAGGCTAGAAGGGTATACCAAGCATTGGGGCTTATTTGGCTGGGACACAACTTGATTAGATGGAAATATCTGAATATCTCCGGATCCTAGGGGAACTGAAGTCCCCAGTTCAATACTTTAGTGTAGATAACCACCATATTTGGTTTGCAGTCCATTGGGGTCTTCAGAGTAATCGGGATCCTCACTTTTACTAACTCTAGGATCCCCCATTTAGTACGGATCTGACCCAACTCAGCTGTGTGGGTATACACATAGTTAATATTTTGAAGGGCCACCAAGTATTTGACACTTACCTTCTTGAAACAGGGACCCACTTTGCCTTCCAAGCTCTCTAGAAGAGCATCTGAATGACTCATACCCACCATAGTTTTGCCTTTCTGTTTGGATGTTATATCCCCTGTTTTACCGAACTCCTCTGCCGCAAAATGGGCTTTTTCTATACTTACTTCCATATTTTCTTCGATCACTATGGAAGGATTGTCCGGATGATTTTGAAGAAGACTATTATGATGCCTTTGAGGATAACTGTTTGGATGGTTTTATAAACAGTTGTTCAGAAAGTTGTGCAGATGACGCTCCTGATAATCTGGCGTCTGTTAGGGGTCGTTGCCCGGATGGTTTAGCTTGCGGTACAGACTTTGTTACCTCCAAACTGGAGGGGTTTGAAGATGTGGGTGTGGATTTTGTTTTATACTAACGCGTAACCCTGCGAGGAGTTAACTTGTCTGGTGATGTTTCTGTGTTCGATCCCATCGCAATGAAAGGTGAGAGTTTCCTGACACTGGAAGCAACTTTCTCCTTGCCTAAGGGGTTTTGGGATTCTTGGACTGAGGAACTAGATAAGAGAGGTGTAAGATTTGCTAAAAACGGAAGTTTCCTAACACTAACGTTTTCTAAAGAAGATGACCCATGCTCAGTGTTCTGTTGTGGATGATTACTTTTTTTTCTTGGAGAAGCAGAAAGACTAGCAACAATGCGTTTGTCCCTTGCTACTTTCTGTGCTTTTTCTAATTCAGAAAAGTTCAACCAACCTCCTTTAACTAAGGTGTTTCTGGCTGTGAACATATATGACTCAAGAACAAATATGAAGGTAAATTTAGCTCTCACTCTAAGAATATTTGTGATTGTTGAAGACAGTAACACAGTAGAAAAAATTATATATAACAGTGAAAAGGAGCAGTTACATATGGGAAGATTGATCGATTTTTTGCAATGACTAAAAGCTGCAAAGTGTGAAAATTAAAGCCTAGGTAACTTTCTAGCCTAGTGGGTGTGACAATCTAGGAGAAGAAACGACTAGGAGGTCGAACTAGAGCTTGACACGTGTCCCACGATTCAAGAAAAACTCTAAGAATTCTGAGATGAGAAATCAGTTCTGAGAAAGTTCGAACATGGTCCCTATTGTAGAGAAACTTTTGCAGTTCGAACGACACAAACAAATTAGAAAAAGTTGGTATTGATTTTGTGAGTTTTAGCTCTTCCAAATGTATACAAACCATAGTATAATATGTAAGATGTGTCGGACTTTAGAAAGCATCTCTTAAAAAGAAAGACGTTTGGAAAATTACATTTTGTAACCTTAAAAATATGGTCACGTTTTATTTACTACTACCACCCGAGCTAACACTAGCATCTCTAATCATAATACCGAGTTTTGACATGAATGATGGATTTTGGTGACTTAATAAACGGGTTGGCAGATGGTTAATTTATCATTCAATAATATTTTTTTAACATCATTCATGATTGATAAAGGGTTTCACTTAGGTTTGGTTGTGTCATGACCTCCAGAGAGGGTTAGTTTTTGTTAAAAAAAATAGAATGCTTCATCGCATTCTCGTGTACAATTTTCTTGTATAACCGTCTTAACTATCTGGGAAAGTGTTATGCACTTGTTAGAAGATATAAAAATTAATCTATTTAAGGAAATGAACCTACTTGTGTGGATCTAGACATCCTTGATTGTATATGGTGGTTATATGTCTCTTAAATTAGATATATTTTTTTGGGAATTCTTTGTCTCATTTTTTATTGAAAAAATATCGCAAGAACTTCTCGTATTAGATTAAGGATAATCATTTTTTTAGATTTAGTTAATTGACTAGTTTGTGGTTGTCAAAGTTTCCTTTTAAGTCTACGAGATGGTTGTTTTTTATTAGCTTATGACTGTGCTTGAATATTTCTCCCACCTTCGGTTAAGAAAATCTTGCTCACCAATTGTTGATATGTCACAACAACATTTATGAGACCGTAAGGCATTACCTTGTAAGAGTGTGAAACTCGCTTAGTCACAAACCGTGGGGTTCTTCGTTGTTCGAATGTATATTAATTTGATTGTACTACGAATATGCATCCATAAAATTTTAAATTTTGTTCTTCGAAGTAGCAGCCACCAACTGGTTAATTTGCTGGACCAGAAATCCATACTCAGAATTATATGTGTTTTTTATTTTTCAAGATAATTATATTTGCAGTCCATATACGATAAATGGCTTCCCTCGTATGGTAATTTGACTGAGTCTATTGACCTCAGAAATAATAGCTTATATTTGTTCATGAAACAACTTATGTTGTAATTTTGATGTGTACTAGACTCAAGATTTATGGAAGCGAAAGCAATAAAATCTAAATTTAACTTAATAATTTAATATAAATTTTTTTAATTAAGAATAAATGAATAAATAAATTGTGATCGGAAGATCAAAATTTGGGGTTTTATATTAAATACTAAATAATATAATAATGGTAATCTATCAATAATCACTCAATATCAAACTTATATATTAATCGCTACCCAAGGTAAGTCCATATACAACTAACTTTTTTTCTCTCTCTCTAGTATTCTATTTGTTTTTTAAAATGTGATATAAATTATAACTCCAAAAGATATCCATAAATATTATTTATTTATTTATTTTTGAAGGTGAAGAAACTAGATCCACGAAATATATCTTTTTATTTTTCTATAAAAAAAATTAGTTGCAAAATTACGTGTAATTTGGTTACAAAATAAGTTTGAAAAAACATTGTGTTGTAGTTGCGGAATTACGTGTAAATGTACTACAAAAATAAGAAGAATAAAACCATTGAAGTAGGACTTTGATCGCTAAATAAGTATGATTCAGTGAAAAACAAAAAAAACAACATGTTTTGTGACAATAAGTGTTAATTGGATGTGGAACAATTAATTTTTTGTAGTTCAAAATATATATGCCTTTTTTATATTGAAAACACCATTGTTTGAAAAATGACATGTTCCGGTTGTGAAAATACATTCAATTTGATTGCGAAATAAGGTTATAAAAAATAACTGTATCCTAGTAAGAAAAATTACTTGTAATTTTGTTTCAGAAAAATATCGCTCATGAATTTTGTTAGGTTTGTTTTGAAAAAATAGAAATATATTTATTTTTGGTTTTGTTTTATTAAGGTTTGAAAGATATGGAGTTTTGAAAGTTAAAAATAAAAACTGATTATTGAAGGATGTATGTAGACTAGACTAGGAATGTATATGTTGATTTGATAATAACCATGAGCTCCATGACACTATAATATTTTGGTCCTGGCTACACCACCCTTATAAGATTATTGACTCAGACTAGCTAGGATGAGGTTGGATATTTTAGACAATGCACTTTGCTTTTATCCGAAGGGAAATTCGGACCACACCACTACCATGAGAAACCGAACACGACAAATATAGTGGAAAGTGACTAAGCTAGGTGCTGGTCATTTTACACCTTGGGCTAATAGGTTCTTAAACTTGACCCGACTCCACAATCCGATCCAAAAGGCCCATGGGTCATTAGTTAAGTATAAATGTCCAAACTACTTTCATTAATGAGGGTGATCGGAATTTAATATAAGCATACACCTTAATTATCTCACTACACTCGCCCTCAAACATTAAATTTTAAAAAGACTTTACTAAATTTCTCTCCACCAGAAATAATACACACCAGTTTCTAGTTACTCTTCCACCATCAAGCCAATGGGAAAGTAGAGGTTGTTGACATAACTATTCTAATAGGGTCTAAAAATAATATAAATTGAGCAGCAAACGAATGACCATATTACTTACAAAACCTATTATGGGCTTATCGTACTACTCCGCACACTTCCACTCAAGAATAAATTTTTGCTTTGGTGTATGAAGTGGACCCTCCCATATTTTTGACTTAAAAACCATTCTAAAGAGAATAATGATATAATTATAAGAGCTCAATTAGAATTAGTTGAATAAAAATGATTAATGCTCACTTGAGAATTGTGTATTATCAAAGATTGATCAGAAGAAGGTATGCATCTAAAATTCGAATAAGAGAGTTAGAAGTGGGGGAAAAGTTTTAAGGAAAGTATTTTTACACACCCAAGACAAGAATACGACTCTTTAAGGAATCCATGGAATGTTGAACACTTAAGGTTGTATCTTGGATAATTGTATAGTGCGTTTATTATATTTACGTTGTTTTTATATGCATGTAAATATTTGGGGAATATACTATTTCCTATCCTGGTGGCGCGCAAATTTTTAGTGAGTTGTTCGAATCATTTTCAATCTATCGCGCCTGCCTTAAAAAATTATTACGATGTTAACTTACTTAGATTGTATTACATACCTTCCAATGGATTACCTTCGAGTGATGAGTCCCGATTTATTCACCACTCATTGTAGAAACCGGACATGGGCAATTTGGACAAAAACCACCCACTGAACCATCCAAACAGGACAAAAGTATTAAAAGCTAATCATCTTTTGACTAAGCTAATTGGTAACTTGCTTAATAAACTAATGGGTTTTTTACCTCGAATTGGTTTCATGAGTTTAACCTGAAAACCCATGAGGCCCATAATTAAGGGTATAAATACCCAACCACTTTCATTAATGAGGGTAATGAACATTTAATACAACCAGACAGCTCAAATCTCTCATTACAAACCACTTAAACATTAAATACCTTTGAAACACCACAAAACATTTGACAAAATTACCCTTAGTAAAAAATAATCCACACCAAATTGGCGACCACAGTGAGAGAAGAAGGTGCTTGAATCTAGCATTCGAAACCATCAAGAAAAATCAGTTCGGATGAATCCGGACGAGCAGGAAATGCCACCAGCTTTGGCATAAGTGGTGGGAGAAAACGATGAATATACAATCGAGGAGCGAGATAAACTAAAAGTTGAGATAAAATCTTTGAGGACAGCTAAAAGGGCGGAGATGGGTGTGAAAGAAAAGTCAAAAGTGTCAGTAGTTCACCATACTGACAATTCAAGAGAGCATGAGCCATCAAAGACCCATGTGAGCACTAAAAAGATTCATGCTAGTTCAAAGAAGTCTCACCGGTCTAAACCGATGGAGAGCTCAGATTCAGACTCAGAATCTTCTAGCAGCTCCTCAAATGAAGACGGAGTCGAAGAATCCTTACCATCGAGTAGTGATGGAGGCCGTTCTAAGAAGAAACAGAAGTTGGTCAAAAAATATTCAAGAAAAAGGGACATGCATGGAAGGATGAAGAGGCATATGGGTAAAGGGTCGTCTCATAGTCACAGCCATGGCCGGAGGCATGTATGGGAGGGTCCATCTCATACACCAAAGCAAAAGTGTTAGCCTTTTTGAAAGACCATCATGATTTTTTCGCTTGGTGCAATGCTGATGTAACCGGAGTACCAGCAGACATTATATCACACCAACTATCCATCCAGAGGGATATAGCACCTGTTGTGCAAAAGAGGAGAGCTTTCTAAGGAAAAATCTGATGTCATAGTTCAGGAAGTTGACCGCCTTACTAAAATGGGGCACATAAAGGAATCTCAATACCCTTTATGGACAGCCAATCCGGTGTTAGTAAAGAAGTAAATTGGAAAGTGGCGTATGTGCATTGATTTTACAGATCTCAACAGAGCTTGCCCAAAAGACCTATATTCGGTCACTCGAATTGATCAGTTGGTGGACTCCACATCTGGGAACAAGCTACTGTCTTTTATGGTTGCCTTCTCCGGGTATAATCAGATTCAAGTAGATCCGAAGGATCAAGAACATACTACATTTGTTACTGATATGGACCTCCATTGTTACAGGGTGATGCCATTTGGGTTAAAGAATATTGGGGCTACTTATCAGAGATTAGTAAACTAGGATTTTGCTAACCAGATTGGAAGAAACTTGAAAGTCTATATCGATGACATGATGGTGAAGAGTATGGACGAAAATCTAGACCTAGCAGATCTCCAAGAAACCTTTGCCAACTTGGTGAAGGTAAATTTAAAATTAAATCCAGAAAAGTGTGCTTTCGGGGTGCAGCCCGGAAAATTCTTAGGGTATGTGATAAGTGAGAAGGGCATACAACCTGATCCAGACCAGCTTAGTGCTTTATTGCAAATAGAGCCTCCTCAGGATATTAAAGAAGTACAAAGATTGACAGGGAGGTTAGCTGCTCTAAACCGTTTTATTTCAAGGTCTTCAGATAGGTGTGCCCCGTTTTTTCAAATTTTGAAAGGTGCAAAATAGTTTAATTGGTCTCCCCAGTGTGACCAGGCTTTCGATGAAATTAAGCACTTATCCTCCCCTAAAACTTTGTTTAAACCTGTTGATGAAGAGACAATCTACATATACTTGGCAGTTTCTGATTGCGCCCTAAGTGCAGTGCTAGTAAGGGAGGTGGATAATTATCCTCGTCAAGTGTACTATATCAATAAAAGTTTGATTGATGCGGAAAAAATATATTTAAAACTTAAAAAACTAGCACTGGCCTTAGTAATTGCTGCTAGGAAAATGAGGCCCTACTTTCAGTCTTATTCGATCATTGTCCAGACGTCTTTTCCCTTGAAAAACGTTCTTCAAAAGGCAGACATTTCAAGCAGAATGACCAAGTGGTCGGTGGAGCTGGGAGACTATGATATTTATTTTGCCCCTCGTACAGCAGTCAAGGCTCAGACTGTTGCTGATTTCCTAGAAGAATTTCACTGAGACAGAGACACTAAACGAGCATAAGTTGAAAAAACTAAGAAAGTATGGGTTGTCCGGACTCATAAAGGATCGAGTACTATGGGTTGTTGTTCTGAAATATGTTTAACCTCTCCGTACGGTGACAAAATGTACCAAGCTATATGTTTTGCTTTCAGGGCTTCCAACAATGAGTCCGAATATGAAGCTGCTATAGTTGGCTTGAAATTAGCTCTAATTTGTGGAGCCAAAAGGGTCAGGTTAACGAGCGATTCCCAGCTAATCCATCATGCACAAGGTAAATCCGAAGCCCAAAAGGAGCAATTGGTTAAATATTTATTTGTCCTTAAAGAAGTGGAACTTAATTTCAAAAACATCATCTATGAGCACATACCCCGAACAAAAAATAAGTTAGCAGATTCCTCGGAAACCATAGCTTATTCGGAGTCCTACGCATAGATTCATGTGCAAGAGTGTCCATCCATTCAACTCAGTCAAAACAAAGAAGAAGAAAGTTTAAATATACAAGTAAATCAACCTCAAGATTGGAGATTTCCTCTTTTCCAGTACTTCTTAGATGGCATCTTGCCTCCGGAAAAAGCAGTGCCAAGAAAAGTAAAGTATAAGGCTCGTGGATTTGTCATCCTAAGAGACGTTCTTTACAAAAAAAATCCTTTAGTAGGCCTCTCTTACGATGTTTGGGGATCGAAGAGTCCCAAATAGTGCTCTCTGAATTGCACGATAGCGAGGGATCAGCACACTGTGGATTCAGGGCTCTAACCAGAAGGGTCTTGTTAGCTGGGTACTATTGGCCCTCCATAATGCAAGATGCCAAGGAATGGGTGAAAAAGTGTGATCCATGCCAAAGATACAGTAATGAAATTCATATCCCAGCTGTCCCTTTAGAGTCAATTTCTGAGCCAACACCTTTTGCTCGTTGGGGGCTGGATTTGGTAGGACCTCTACCCATGGCATCCGGAGGACGCAGAACTATAATATTTGATATTGATTACTTCTCAAAGTGGATCGACGCAGCCCCATTGGCAGGAACTACTTCGAAAGCTGTTATAAAATTCATCCTGTCTAATATTTGCTGCAGATTTGGGGTTCCACAAAAATAACCACAAACAATGGGCCACAGTTTGATAACAAGAATGTGGAGAATTTCTGTGCCTCTAGAGGAATTCAACACTGTTTCTCTTCTCTTTTCCACCCACAGGAAAATGGTCAAGTTGAAGTAGCTAACAGAATCATCCTGTCCGGTCTTAAAAAGAATCTAGAAGGGGTTGTTGGAAAGTGGCCAAGTTATCTACAAGAAGTACCTATGGGCTTACTGGACAACTCCCGGGGCTGTAACACAAGAATCCCCATTTGCCTTGGTGTATGGTATAGATGCAATAGCTCCCACAGAGGCCACTCTCCCTTCATTCTGAGTCCACAATTTTTCCGAACAAGCTAACGAAGAGGCAATCAGAAGCCAGCTTGACTTGATGGAAGAAAGAAGAGTCAAGGCTCACCTTAGAGCCGCACACTATCAGGGTTTGATGAGAAGCAGATTTGCTTCCAGAATCAAAAGGAGGGCTTTTCAACCAGGGGATAAGGTGCTGAGAAAAGTCTTCTTACATACCAAGGAGAAGCGGTTTGGCAAGCTAGCTCCAACTTCGGAAGGACCCTATGTGGTCAGTGAAAAGCTTAAGCCTGGGACGTACATGCTCCAAGATAAAGATGGAAGGATTTTGAATCACCCCTGGAACATTGAACACCTCCACTTGTATCTAGAATAAAAACTATGTAAACATTTACTTGTTTAAAGTCCATGTAAATATTAGGGGGCATACTCTTTCCTACCTTGGTGGCGCGGGGAGGTTTTAATGAGGTGTCCGGGTTTTTTAATAAAATTCGATGCCTTCTTGAAAATTTCGAAGTGGTTAAACAATTCGATGACGTTGTCTTTGGCATTCACCTCCTCTTTTGAAGTAGAAAGATTCTTCTCCAAGTCAGAATACTTGGATTGAAGTTCTTTGACAATCCCCTCCGAACTGGCCAGCTTGGTTGCCAAATCATCCTTCCCCCTCTTTAACTCCTTATTCTATCTCTTTAATGCCTCAATACTCTGGTTGGCGGTAAGGAGGTTGTTAGACAAACTCTCTTTATCAGAGGTGAGTGTGTTGATGATGGCTGATTGATTTCGCACCTGCTTCTCCAAGTTAAGCACCGGTTGGATATTGCTCAACAAGGAGTGGGTCACCATGTCCTTCTCACCTGAAATAGAAAAATATTTACTGTTCAAAGTGACAATGTTCGAAGAGCTTGGGGGGAAGTAAGGACCAGAAAAGTCGTCCTTCTCAAGGTATTCAAAGTAAAGGCCAATCCTTTGAACGCCACTGATGTCTACCCCATCGATGTTGATGTCCCCTCCGGTGCCCTCTCTAGTTTGAAAGTCACTTGGGATTTCCTCTGCATGAGTTGGGTCTATTGGGTCTACCGGGGGAAGAGACTCCGGGGGCCAGAGAGCAACTTCATCTCCCTTGGAGGTTTTCGTCTTCTTGGCCTCCCTATCACCACCTTCTACTCCCCGTTTTCTTTCTTTCTTGGAAGCCTTTGTAGGTTTTGAAGGTCCAACTACCTCTTCGGTGCTCTCATTTTCTACCACTTGAAGCAAAGCAGCATCAATCCTTCCTTGGTCCTACACCTCCTAGTTTGCTGGGATAGTCTCCTCAACACCACCTGGGTTGACCTCAGTTACGTCCGGCTTAGCCTTGCCTTTCTTGCCCTTTATTTTGCTTGGGGCTTTAGCTCTTCCCGGCAAAGCTAGCTTTCCATCCTTAACATCTGTCTTCCAAAGAATGACCTCCGGAGGGGGCGGAGTGGTTAATTCCTCCCAAGACAGGTCTCTCCGGCCGGTGGTGTTCTAGAGATGTGATCTTACCAAGTTGCCACCAGTAAAACAGTTGTGAAATCGATTTCCCCATTTTTCAACAGCCCAAGCATTCAGTTTGGCACAAGTAGTCTGCCTCTCCTCTAAATTGTCATTGAACTCCTTCGGCAGCATTACCAAAAGAGAAAGAAGAATGTTTAAGTAAATTTTTTTACAAACATGATGAAATATTAACGTGTGCTTTTCCATCTGCTGGTAAGCATGCTTGGGTTGACACCAACCTTAATCTTTTTTCCATTCTCCCAAGCACCACTGATGAACAAGAATTGGGTTTTCCAATTCTTCTCCGATTCAAGCAGATCATCCACCATTTTGTAATTGTCGCTCATATTAAAATGGTAGAAGGGGATTACGTGGTCTTTGCAAAGACTAGCCACAGCTGTGAACTGCTCCATCGGAAGAGGGATTCCGGATAGCCTGAAGGCCATGCTCCAAGCCATAAGTGTGAACCAAGCGTTGGGGCTCAGTTGGCTTGGGCAGAGCTTTATCAGATGGAAATATCTGACGATCTCTGGGTCCAAGAGAAACCTAAGCCCCCAGTTAAATAACTCAGTGTAGAAAACTATCTCACTGAGTTTGCAATCCATTGGCGTCTCCGAATCAACCGGTATCCTCACTTTAACGGATTCTGGTATCCCCCACTTAGTCCGGATCCAGCCTAGTTCAGCTGTGTGAATGAAAGCATAATTGATGTTCTGCATAGCCAGCAAATACTTTACACTAACTTTGTGGAAGCAAGGTCCCACTCTTCCTTCAAGGCACTCCGGCAGGTCCGAGTGTTTTAAACATAGCTTCTTTTTGTCCTTGCTTTTCTTGACAATGGCAGCCTCACTTGTCTGACCGGAGACATCAGTCTCAAAAGGGGCTTCTTCAACATTGTCCTCCATTGTGTCTTCCATTACCATGGAAGGGTTGTCGGTTGTTTTTGGGAGAGAAGTGCTAGTGGTTGGCTCAATAAGCTGTCCGGATGGCTGAGCATCATTTTCCTTTTGTGGTCTGGAGTCCGGCTGGGGCTCAGATCCGGAGGGCTCATTTCGAAGGCTTGAACTAGTAGCCTCCGAACCAGATAATTTGTCCTTGGGAAACTTAATGGGTGCTTCTGACCCTGTAATTTTGTCTTTGGCCCCAGACTTAGAGGGCACTGATTTTGGAGATTTAGACTGTGGAGCAACAGCCTGCCCTTTTACTAAGTGGCCTCTTCGTCGAAACGTTAGCTTTTCTGGGGAGATGTCAGCATCCGATCCCATGGCAATGAATGGGAAAGGTCTCTTAGTACTTGTAACTGCTCGCTCTTGTTCGACAATAGGATTTGACTCTTGGACCGATGAGCCTGAGATGATCGGTGAAATACTAGGTTGAAATAACCTTCTAGGTTTAGATCTTCTGCCAGAAAACGAACGTGGATCAGGCTCTGAGCTTGGTGTTTCAGATTTGTCAATAGGAGAGACTGGGAGGCCTGCATCAATGCGTCTTTCTCGTTCGAATCTCTGTGCTTGCTCTAACTCCGAAAGATTAAGCCACCCACCTTTTACAAGTGCATTTCTTGTTGTAAACATAAACTTACACCGAAAAGGGTTTTTGGAAAAGATAGATAAAAGTTTTAGAGAATAGGAGTGAAAAGATGATGAAGATGGTAAAACAGCGAAAAATGAGTTAATTTATACTAAAGAAACAAAAGATACCCTGAAACCTAAGAGAATACAAAAATATGGAAGTAATGATTAAAGACGGCGCTGATGTCACAAGTATTGATTGAAGAGGTTACTTTTTGAAATGAGTGGGAGCGCTGTTCTAAGAGAAAAACGGCTGGTGAGGCGAATCAGAGAGGGACACGTGTCCCATGATCCATGGCAAAACCGTTGAGTTTCTTAGAGTTTTGTCAGTCCGGATAAATCCTTTACACAGGTGCTCAAAAGCAATTTTTTAGGTCTTGCCAAAGGCCTTCGAACATAACCTAAAAAAGGGGCTAATGATGAGTCCGAATTTATTCACCACTCACTTTAGAATCCGGACAGGGGCAATTTGGACAAAAACCACCCACTGAACCATCCGAACAGGACACAAGTATTAAAAGCTAATCACCTTTTGACTAAGCTAATTGGTAACTTTCTTAATAAACTAATGGGTTTTTGACCTCGACCCAGTTTTATGAGTTTGACCCGAAAACCCATGAGGCCCATAATTAAGGGTATAAATACCTAACCACTTTCATTAATGAGGGTAATGAACATTTAATACAACCAGACAGCTCAAATCTCTCACTACAAACCACTTAAACATTAAATACCTTTGAAACACCACAAAATATCTGACAAAATTACCCTCAGTCGAAAATAATCCACACCATCGAGTGGTCAGAGTATTTGTTTTATATGCATTCGAATACATTACCTTGGATTGGTCAGAGTATTTGTTTTATATTCCTACAAATGGATTACCTTCAAAAGGTCAGAGTATTTGGTTTTACATACCTTTTGAATGTATTACCTTCGAATGTTCAGAGTATTTCTTTTATATGCCTTCGTATGGTCATAGTATTTGTTTCATATACCTTCAAGTGGATTAATTATGAATTGTCAAAATATTTGTATTATATATCTTCGAATTGAACCAGCTCCCCCAAAGATCCAAGGACAATGCTTTGTGAAACTTCAAAACCATATCGGATGCAATTGAGGTATCCCGTTTGTCTAAAGACTCTAAGATCCTATGAATGTATTCGTTTAAGGCATTTGCGTGTCTTGTGTGGCATAAGCTTTAAGAGAAGTTAGCTCATCCTTGTAATTTTTAACGAGTCCATTTTGATCACTTTTCTCATTCGTTGGGCTTTCTATGGTAATTTTATCGAGGGCCTATTTATATTTTATTAAGGTGATATCTTCAGAGCTGGATGATTATAGCCCTTTGTAAGAGGCTTTTCACCTGTGCAAGTTCATCATTGATCAATTTGACTTCATCCGCTAGACCATCAACACATGAAGAATGACTCTTCAGTATGGTAGTCTTAACGGTAACCAATATTGTACTCGTTGAAGAACTTCTCCTCAGGTCATTGTTTGTTGAACAAAATATCTGCACACCTTGGCTATCCTTGAACAAAATATCATGACTCTTCAGTACGGTAGTCTTACGTTCATATTCTCAAGGGTTTAACTTAATTAGTGTCCTCTATTTCACTTAAACATGAACTAAATAGAAATTATTACATTATATATATCGGAGATAAAACAAAACAAACAATAGAATAAAGGGACGAAAGAAGCTAAGAGGAAGGCAGTCGTAGGTGGTTGGAATAAACGAAATATATAATATCGTAGGTGCCTGGAGTTAATAAAAACGTGCATAGGCATAGAATATTAATATAAAGAAAAGGAAGTGCAGTGCTGATCTGGTTTTGTATAAATGGTGTGGTTTCAAGTAAAGTAGAAGCAAAACAACCTGAAGACACATATATATACACTACTACTACCAGTACCACTACTAATCTACTACAACTACTACTAATCTTCTACTACTACTACTACTTATCAACTCTTCGTCTTCTACTCCCACCCGAGTCCGACTACTTTTTCCGGTGCATAAATCCGATGGAAAAAGGAAAGATGTCCTTTTGGAGCAGCCTCCGCGCACTGCTGCTCATTGCCCTTGCATTCATAATAAAAGGATTTCAAAAGAAGAGCAGCAAACACCAACCCCAGCTTCCGCCTGGACCCGCCCCTTGGCCCATCATCGGAAGCATACCCGAGATGCTCCGGAACAAGCCCACCTTCCGATGGATTCACCGTCTTATGCAGGAAATGAAGACCGATATATTTTGCATTCGCTTGGGCAAAACACATGTCATCGCTGTCTCCTGCCCCAAAATCGCCAGAGAAATGCTGAAGCAGCAGGACTCCGTATTCGCATCCAGGCCACTTTCATTGGCACAGCGCCTTTTGAGCAGCGGAAACCTCACCGCTGTTCTCTCTCCTTACGGCGACCAGTGGAAAAAAATGAAAAAAAGTATTGGTCTCCGAAATTATTTCTCCGGCTAGACACAGGTTGCTCTACGACAAAAGAGCAGAGGAGGCAGATAATTTGGTAACTTATGTTCACAATCTTTGCAACGAGTTTAAGACGGTGAACTTGAGGACCGTTACGAGATGCTATGCGGGGAATGTAACTCGAAGGCTGAAGTTTAACAAAAGGCATTTTGGACAAGCCACCCGCGATGGAGGGCCCAGTCACGATGAGATCCAACACGTAGAAGCTCTCTTCACAAGCTTAGGTTACCTCTACGCATTTTGTATCTCCGATTTTCTACCGGCCTTGGCAGGGTTTGATTTAGACGGCCACCAAAAGATTCTGAAAGAGGCCAATCATACTGTTGACAAGTATCATGACCCTATCGTCGACGACAGAATAAGAGAGTGGAGGACTGTAGGCGGAAAGAAGCAGGCCGACGACTTTCTCGATCTTCTTATCTCTTTGAAGGATAAAGATGGCAACCCATTGTTGACCGACCAAGAGATCCGAGCACAGACTAAGGAAATTATGCTCGCGGCAGTTGATAATCCTTCTAACGCAGTAGAGTGGGTGCTGGCCGAGATGATAAACCAGCCCGATATTCTCCAAAAAGCTACAGAGGAACTAGATACGGTGGTCGGAAAAGACAGACTTGTTCAAGAATCTGACATTCCTAAACCCAACGCAGTCTTTAATTTGAATGAAATTCCCTGTGTTCTTCGGAAGGGATGGGAAAATATTCACGAAAAGATATTAGAAGGATGTTATCATACAAGTATACCCCTTTTTCAAAATCACCGAAAGAATATCTCTAAACTCAAGTACTAAAGACACAAAAATTATTTTCGAATCATAGTGTTCATATTTATCTCACAAAAGAAATAACGTGTGAATCTAATAGATAAAAATATAAATTTATTATTTAAATAGTTACCACTCGAAAAATTTATCATCCATACGAAAAAAATAAATAAATCGGATTTGTCTCAACTCTTACTACCTAAAATAAACATAAAAGAATCTAAAAATATAAAAGTTTTGTCAGTTTTTAAGTTGAGTTCGTGTTGTATGAGTTTGGGTTTAGTATAAATTTTACGTAAAAACGTTTTTTTTAACATGTCTTTGTAAAATAATAGGATTGTACCAATTGTTTTCTACCGGCACTATATTGAATGTCACTAGTATATCATTACATGAGTAATGGTTATCCCCTTCTTGAAATTAACTACAAATTTTAGCAACGAATATGTTTCGCATTAACTTTTGATAGTAATCAAAAGTAGACGTGTTTTGATTGGATTCTATACGACGAACTCCAATTTGGTTTTACGCACTCTCGTCCGTCTAATCCCCATATATGGAAATGAACAACTTCAAAGATTGAGTTCACTCGTACCATACCAATGAAGTTGAATTAATTTCACAAATTATTGGCTCGTATTGGAGCATCGCACAAAGTCCTTAATATAAGCTTGTATTGTAGACTAGTCGCACAATGGTCTCATTTTGCTTTGGTATATGAAATAAATGTAATTACTCCCATAGAGGCTACTTTATCGTCACACAAAGTCCAACACT
The DNA here is from genome assembly GCA_036936605.1 of Limnanthes douglasii subsp. nivea. NCBI lineage: Eukaryota > Viridiplantae > Streptophyta > Magnoliopsida > Brassicales > Limnanthaceae > Limnanthes > Limnanthes douglasii. Next base: position 167,970,194 of record JAUPFV010000005.1, on the reverse strand, counting down.
ATTCCGAACAGGCTAATGATGTAGCAGTTAGGAATCAGCTGGACTTAATAGAAGAAAAAATGGTTAAAGCACACCTAAGAACAGTACACTACCACGGCTTGATGAGGAGCATATTTTCTTCCAAAGTTAAAAGAAGAGATTTTCAAGTGGAAGACAAAGTTTTAAGAAAATTATTTTTACATACTAAGGAGAAGAAGTTCGGTAAACTGGCTCCAAACTGGGAAGACCCTTATATGGTCTCTGAAAAGGTCAAGCCAGGGACATATAGGCTCCAAGACAAAGAATGTAGAGCTCTAAAGCATCCATGGAATGTTGAACATCTAAGGTTATATTTAGAATAAAGCTCTTTTGTACCTACCCTGGTGGGCGAGGAGGTTTTAATGAGGTTCCCGGATTTTTCAATAATATATGATGCCTTCTTTAAAAGCCTATTGTGATTTAGTTTTAAATTTCTTATTTAACACCTCGGCTCTCAAGTTTTCTTAGGTTGATCGGATGTGTTTAGCACATGATCACAATTATTAAACACATGTGATCGAAGATATTGGATACTTTTGTTCAACACTTCTGAAATATTAGGGGCTACTTAAACATTGGCCATGAAAGATTTAAACAAAGTATTAAACAAAAAGGAAATTTGATAATTAGACATGATCGGACTCAAACCGATAAGTAGTACAAAAAATGCCTTGGCCATCCAATGAATTTAGTGTTTCAAAACAAACAAAAACATAATAAAACCTTAGGGCTTGTTTTCTTCGGATTTTTCTTCACCGCCATATTTTTTGGGACTTTTAAGTTCAGCACTTAAACTCTCACCCGTTCCTTCATCATCATTAATGGAGTTCACTGCACTAGAGTAGTTATGCTTATCACTATCTGCTAAGGTGTGGAATGTGATGTCGTCATAGTCCACGTATTTCCATAAGGGACCAAGGGTCCTCTTGGGTAAGGTCTCATGAAACAACATGACCATATCGGATTTGATCTCATCATCCCTCTTCTCTATGAAATACACTATCTCATTAGAATAATACTCTCTACCTGTAGCAACGGCTTGTTTTTATTTGCGTTCTAAGGCCTCATTCTCTTTACTCTTCTCTTCAATAGTACTCTCCAACTTTCCCTTCTTATCGGAAAAACTTTGGATAGTACCATCTTTAGTTTTCAGTTTCTCCTTCAAAGCTTTGAGGTTTTGCGAAGAAGAGGTCTCCATGTTGGAATATTTGGTTTGAAGCTCTTTGTTGACCGCATCTGATGCGAGCAATTTGGAAGCTAACTCTTCTTTATCCTTCTTCAATACCTCTATGCTTTGTTGAGCGCTGAGTAGATCATTTGACAAGTTTTGCTTGTCAGTAGTTAGAGAATTAATGGTACCTGTTTGAGCCCTCACTTGCCTCTCCATATCAAATACTAGTCGTATATAGCCTAGGAGGGCATGGCTCTAGATGTCTTGCTTATCAGATATAGCATAGGTCTTCCCATTATGAGTCACCACGTTGGAAGAACTAGAAGGACAGTATGGCCCCGCGAAGTCATCTTTCTCTAGATCATTTAATTAATATTAATGTCTTGAAAGGCCTCAAGGTCTACCTCATAATAAGAGAAACTCAGTATTGCTCTTCCAGCGACCGATTAAAAGGCTTGGGGTGTAAGCCTTGATCTTCATGTCATTCTCCCAAGTCCCACTAATAAAGAGAAATTTTATCCTCCAAGGTTTTTCGGATTCTAAGAGATCATCCACCACCTTATAATCATTCCCCATGTTGTAATGGTAGAAAATGATCTGAACGTTCTTGCATAAATTTGCCAGAGCAGCAAACTCTTCCATCGGTAGTGGAATCTTGGACAACCTGGATGTCATGATGCAGGCTAGAAGGGTATACCAAGCATTGGGGCTCATTTGGATAGGACACAACTTGATTAGATGGAAATATCTGACTATCTCCGGATCCTAGGGGAACTGAAGTCCCCAGTTCAATACTTCAGTGTAGATAACCACCATATTTAGTTTGCAGTCCATTGAGGTCTTCAGAGTAATCGGGATCCTCACTTTTACTAACTCTGGGATCCCCTATTTATTACGGATCTGACCTAACTCAGCTGTATGGGTACACACATAGTTAATATTTTTAAGGGCCACCAAGTATTTGACACTTACCTTCTTGAAACAAGGACCCACTTTGCCCTCCAAGCTCTCCTGAAGAGCATCTGAATGACTCATACCCACCTTAGTTTTGCTTTTCTGTTTGGAAGTTATATCCCATGTTTGACCGGACGCCTCTGCCGCAAAATGGGCTTTTTCTATACTTACTTCCATATTTTCTTCGATCACTGTGGAAGGATTGTCCGGATGGTTTTGAAGAAGACTATTCTGATGCCTTTTAGGATAGCTGTTCGGATGCCTTTTATAAACAGTTGTTCTGTTAGGGGTTGTTGCCCGGATGGTTTAGTTTACGGTACAGACTTTGTTACCTCCAAACTGGAGAGGTTTGAAGATGTGGGTGTGGATTTTGTTTTATACTAACGCGTAACCCTGCGATGAGTTAACTTGTCTGGTGACGTTTCTGTGTCCGATCCCATCGCAATGAAAGGTGAGAGTTTTCTGACACTGGAAGCGACTTTCTCCTTGGCTAAGGGTTTTGGGATTCCTGGACTGAGGAACTAGATGGGAGAGGTGTAAGAGTCACTACAAACGAAAGTTTCCTAACTCTAAGGTTGTTTGAAGAAGATGACCCATGATCAGTGTCTATTGTGGATGATTACATTTTTTGCTTGGAGAAGTAGAAATACCAGCAGCAATGCGTCTGTCCCTTACTACTTTCTGCGTTTTTTTCTAATTCAGACAAGTTCAACCAACCTCCTTTAACTAAGGTGTTTCTGGCTGTGAACATATATGACTCGAGAACAAATATGAAGGTAAACTGAGCTCTCTCTCTAAGAATATTTGTGATTGTTGAAGACAATAAAACAGTAGAAAAGTTTATATATAACAGTGAAAAGATGTAGTTACCTAGGGGAAGATGGATCGCTTTTTTGCAATGATTAAAAGCTACAAAGTGTGAAAATTAAAGCCTATGTAACTTTCTAGCCTAGTGGGTGTGACAATCTAGGAGAAGAAACGACTGTGATGTCGAACTAGAGCTTGACACGTGTCCCACGATTCAAGAAAAACTCTTTGAATTCTGAGATGAGAAATCAATTCTGACAAAGTTCGAATAGGGTCACTATTGATGAGTCTGAATTCAGATTACTCCCCGGACATGGACAGATCGGACCTAGTCCTCCGGACCGGACAGAGCACTTCGAACACTTAGCTAATGGGATTGTTCGAACTATGACAAAAGTACTAAAAAACCTAAACACTTCTTGACAAAGCTGCTTACTCTCCTACTTAGAGCTCATGGGTCTTTAAACATGACCCGGGTCCATTAAACATGACCCGAAAGCCCATAAGGGCCCAAATGTAAGGGTATAAATACCCAACCACCTGCATTAAATGTGGGTAATGAAAATTAAATACAACCATGCTGCTTAATTCTCCCTCTAGACTCTACTCTAAATATTAAACACCCACATACTTTCACTAAACATAAAACAAATTACAAGCCTACCCTCAGGCGACAATTATCCTCACCAAATTGGCGACCACAGTGGGAGGAGAAGGTTCCTGAATCAAGCATTCAAAACCAGTAAGAAAAGTCTGTCTGAAAGAATCCGGACGCCCCATGAGTACCACTAGCTCTGCTCGAAGTGGTGGGTGAAAACGATGAATACACTATCGAAGAGCGCGATAGGCTGAAGGGTGAAATAGAAGCTCTGAGGGCTGAAACGGCTAGGATGGGCATGAAAGAAAAATCCAAAGCATCAGTTGCCCATCAGACTGATAACCCCAGAAATCATGAGCCTTCAAAGACTCATGTGAGTACCAAAAAGACTCATGCCACCTCCAAAAAGTCTCACCGGTCTAAGCCAGTATAGAGCTCTGACTCAAGCTCAGAATCTTCTGATAGCTCTTCGGACGATGAGGGCGTTGAAGAATCCTTATCCTCTAGCAGCGATGAGGGTCGAACTAAAAAGAAGCAAAATCAGATTAAAAAATATTCGAGAAAAAGAGATAGGCATGGAAGGATGAAGAGGAATATTGGTAAATGGTCATCTCATAGCCGGAGGCATGTGGACCGGATGCTGATGGATCCTTTCGCTTTTCACAACGAACCAGGTATCTTTGCAACTCCCAATGAGGATACTGTGTTCGGTCGTGGTAGATATTGGAGGCAATCTCCATTATCTTCCAAAATTCTGTCCGGAAACCTCCCTAAGAGGTTTGACAGCACCAAAATGGAAAAGTACGATGGCAGTACTGATCCGGACAACCACTTAGAGCAATTCAAGAACTTTATGATGAACTTTGATGACGATGATAAGCTACTTTGTAGAGCATTCACCTAGTCTTTTACGGGGAGTGCTCTGAAATTGTATAATAGTCTACCACAAGGCTGTATCAAGAATTCCGATACTTTTTGGGTGGCCTTTCGAAGGCAGTTCGTTGGAAGTAAAGAGCTAAAGGGAAATGGAGACACAATAATCCATTGTGCTCAGGAACCAAACGAGTCCTTAAAAGAATATATAAGTCGTTTTGTGAACACCAAGAATGGGTTGGCTGATTGCTTCGAGCAAGTGGCAATAGCATCCTTAAGACAGGGCTTGAATCTTGGCAATTTGGCTGATTCAGTGACCAGAAAGAAAGCTATGACCTGGGGAGGGTTGCTGAATCAAGTTGGAAAACAGATTAACGTAGACAAAACAAAGAAAACAAGGGTGCACATGCAAGTAAAGTCTGCCCCGGTGGCACTAAATCCCAATCAGAATCAGTCCGGGAACAAGGCAAGGGAAACCGGACAGGGGCATGGTAGGGCTAAAGCTCAGTCTCAGCCAGCTGCTCCTGCTCAGAGTCAGCAATCCAGAAACAAGAGAGGGCCTTGGGTTCAACCGGAGTGGTTCGCAGAATTGAAAGAAAGTGTGGCCACCATTTATGATAAAACAAAGGAAGAGGTGCACTATAGAAGACCAGCCACACTGCAATCTCCTAGGGAGCATCGCAATAACTCTTTCTGCCAGTATCACAATGACACTGGCCATACCACTGATGATTGCATAGCTTTAAAGCAAGAGGTTCAGAACTTGATCGAAAGGGGAAAACTGGGGGCTTATGTCAAAAGAAGAGGAGGTAACAGGCCTGACAATACTCACCGGGTTGGTCCAAGTAATGCTGCTCCAGAGGGAGCCATGGTTATAATTGAAAGGTTTGATGTGGAATCTGAGTACTTGGATCCTGATCCAATTCGAAACAGAGTAGGTGCAATTGAGGAACGTTCTAGGACGGTCTCCGGGCTCATTAAGTTTTTTGAGTCACTTACAATTTTTGGACGGGATACTATGACAGCTCCTACTGCTTCTTCGAGGAAGAGGCATGTACACACTTTGGCCACCGAGCTAGAAGGAGGCATGACTTCCTACCAATCACAAAATCCATTCCCCTTCATTGTTTTTGATGAAGATGATTTAAGAGATATAGCTGGCCCCCATGAAGATGTTGTTGTCATAAGAGCATCTATTGGAGGCAATGACATAAGACGAATTCTGGTGGATACTGGAAGCTCAGCCAATATCCTTTTCTTAACCACATACAAGAGAATGAAAAATCCAGCTATAATTCAGAGTTCGGACAGGTCAATTGTGGGCTTTACCGGCAGCTCAACAGATGTGATCGGAGAGTTCGAAGAAGAATTTCTATTGGGCAAGGTCCCTTTCAAGAAAATGTTCAGTATACTTTTTATCATTGTGGATTGTCCCACTTGTTATAATGCTATTCTAGGGAGGTCTTGGCTCTCTAGGATGCATGCAGTGGCTTCAATAGTCCACCAGTGCTTGAAATATGCTGTTCAGGGACAGGTGGGAGTCGTCTGGAGCAGTCAAAAGGTTGCAAGAGAATGTTATGCTACAGCTCCGGCTCCCCGAACACTGGGGGCAGTTCGTATCAACGAACAATAGCAGTTTGAGGGGCTTTCTAGGGGCGAGGGTGAAATTGATGACCCCAGAGAGACCCCTGGAGTGTTGATACCAGTCGAAGAGGTAGAGACGCATTGTTTAGAAGAAGGAAAAAGTGTCAAGATAGGGTCTAAGATGCCACCCGTTTTGAAAAATGAAATGTTAAAGTTTTTGAAGAATCACCAGCACGTTTTTGCTTGGTGCAATGCTGATGTTACTGGGGTTCCAGCAGAAGTAATATCACATCACCTGTCTATCTGGAGAGACATAGCACCAGTGGTTCAAAAGAGAAGAGCTTTTTCGAAGGAAAAGACTGATGTCATTGTGCAAGAAGTTGACAGGCTCACAAAGATGGGGCATATCAAGGAGTCTCAATATCCTTTGTGGACTGCCAATCCGGTTCTGGTAAAAAAGAAAAATGGCAAGTGGCGTATGTGCATTGACTTCACAGATCTCAATAGAGCTTGCCCAAAAGATTTGTATCCAGTCCCCCGGATTGATCAGTTAGTAGACTCCACCTCTGGGAACAAGCTGCTATCTTTTATGGATGCCTTCTCCGGATACAATCAGATCCAGGTAGATCTAAAGGATCAAGAGCACACTACATTTATCATTGACAGGGGTATTCATTGCAACAAGGTAATGCCATTTGGGTTGAAAAATGCTGGAGCTACTTATCAGAGATTGGTCAATAAAGCTTTTGTTGATCAGATTGGAAGGAATATGGAAGTATACATCGATGACATGATGGTGAAGAGTGTGGATGAGCAATTGCATTTAGCAGACCTCCAAGAAACTTTTGCCAACTTGGTAAAAGTGAATTTAAAATTAAACCCGGAAAAATGTGTGTTCGGAGTGGAGTCCGGGAAGTTTCTAGGCTATATTATAAGTGAGCATGGGATACAGGCCGATCCGGACCAGCTTAATGCTCTATTCCAGATGGAGGTCTTCGAGGTCTTCGGACAGGTGCGCCCCTTTCTTCTAAATCTTGAAGGGTGCAAAGGGATTCGATTGGACCTCACAGTGCGATGAGGCTTTTAATGAGATTAAGAAGCACCTGTCCTCCCCCAAAACTTTATTTAAACCAGTTAACGGGGAGACACTCTTCGTATATTTGGCAGTTTTAAGTTGTGCCATTAGTGCTGTGTTGGTAAGAGAAGTGGAAAATTATCCCCATCCGGTGTACTACATTAGCAAAATCTTAATAGATGCAGAAAGACGTTACTTGAAACTCGAGAAATTAGCATTGGCCCTGGTAATAGCTGCAAGAAAAATGAGGCCTTATTTCCAGGCTCATCCTATCATCGTCCGGACTTCTTTTCCCTTGAAGAACGTCCTCCAAAAGGCAGACATTTCAAGCAAGATGACTAAATGGTCAGTACAGCTGGGAGATTTCGACATAGATTTTGCTCCTCGAACAGCAGTTAAAGCCCAAGCAGTGGCTGATTTTTTGGTTGAATTTCACTCCGACAGAGTTTCGGAGCAGACTACTGACATAAAAAATAAAAAGGTATGGGTCGTTCGAACAGATGGTGGATCTAGCACTATGGGATGTGGTGCCGGGGTGTGTTTGACTTCCCCATATGGTGACAAAATGTACCAAGCTATATGTTCTGCTTTCAAGGCATCCAATAATGAGTCAGAGTACGAAACACCTATAGCTGGATTAAAGTTGTCCTACATTTGTTGGGCTAAGAGGGTCAGGCTACTAAGTGACTCCCAGCTTCTCATCCACCATGCCCAAGGTCAATCTGAGGCTAAAAAGGAGTAGCTTGTGAAATACTTACTTCTTCTTAAAAATGAAGCACTCAAGTTTAAAAGTGTTGTTTATGAACATATACCCCAGACAGAAAATGAGTTAGCATATTCATTGGCAACCATAGCATATATACAGAGTCGTATCCATGGATCCAGGTGCTAGAGAGCCCCTCCATTCAACTTGGTATGGGTAATGAAGAAGAAATTTTTGATGTACAAATAAAACAACCTCAGGACTGGAGATTTCCTCTCCTGCAATACCTCTCCGATGGTATTGTGCCTCCGGATAAATCGTTGGCAAGAACATTGAAACACAAAGCTCGTGGTTTTATCATATTGAGAGACGTTTTGTATAAAAAGTCTTACAGTAAACCTCTCCTGTATTGCTTGGGGGATGATGAGTCTCAAGTAGTCCTCTCTGAATTGCATGATGGTGAGGGATCAGCTCATTGTGGATTCAGGGCTTTAACAAGGAGAGTTTTACTGGCCGGTTACTATTGGCCATCCATCATGAAATATGTTAAGGAATTGGTAAGAAGATGTGACCCATGCCAGAGGTACAACAATGAAATTCATGTCCCAGCCATTCCTCTAGAGTCAATTTCTGAGCCTATTCCTTTTGCTCGATGGGGGTTGGATTTAGTGGGCCCACTCCCTATGGCGTCCGGAGGGCGCAAAACTATAATTATTGCTATAGATTACTTTTCGAAGTGGGTTGAAGCAGCCCCTCTAGCAGGAAGAACGTCAAAAGTTGTCATAAAATTCATTCTATCCAACATCTGTAGCAGATTTGGTGTCCCACGAAAGATAACAACAGCCAATGGGCCACAATTCGACAATAAGGAAATGGAGAGTTTCTGTGCCTCAAGGGGTATACAACATTGTTTCTCTTCGCCTTTCCACCCACAAGGAAATGGACAAGTTGAAGTGGCTAACAGAACTATACTGTCCGGTTTGAAGAAGAATTTGGAAGGGGCTGCTGGGAAGTGGCCTAGTTATTTGCAAGAGGTCTTGTGGGCCTACCGGATAACACCTAGGGCTGCAACACAAGAAGCACCCTTTGCTTTGGTCTATGGGATGGATGCAGTAGCTCCCATAGAAGTAACTCTCCCTTCATTTCATGTTCACAACTTCTCCGAATGCGCTAACGAGGTGGCAATCAGAGGTCAGCTCGATCTGGTAGAAGAAAGACAAGTTAAAGCTCACCTTAGAGTTGCGCACTATCAGGGTTTGATGAGGAGCAGATTTGCTTCCAGAGTTAAAAGAAGAGATTTCCAACCGGGGGACAAGGTATTGAGGAAAGTCTTCTTACACACTAAAGAAAAACTGTTCGGCAAATTGGCTCCGACTTGGGAAGGACCTTATATGGTTGTTGAAAGGCTTAAACCCGGAACATATTGGCTAGAAGACAAGGATGGAAGAGTTTTGACTCACCCTTGGAATATCGAACATCTCCGGATGTACTTGGAGTAGCATTTGTGTAAATATTTACTTGTTTGAACATCCATGTAAATATTTGGGGGCATACTCTTCTCTCCCTGGTGGCACGGGGAGGTTTTAATGAGGTGTCCGGGATTTTGAATAAAATTTGATGCCTTCTTAAAATGTTTTCTGAAGTATTTTAGTTTTGTCCTTTGTCACATCATCCGGATTGAAATAAAAGAATGATGACCACTTAAACATTCGTCATCGGAGAATTTAAACACTCTCACTGAAACAACTAAGGGCTATTTAAACTCTAGCCATCAAAATTGGAACAGACTATGTAAGAGGATTAGAATTGCACAAAACAAAGATATTCATTAAAATAAATTAAAGTGTCTTAGCCTTCCAAGGACTTTTAAATTGTCAAAATAAAACAAAAAAAACCTATCCGGTCAGATACCGGACACAATTACAAAAAAGAGTGCCTTGGCTATCCAAGGACTTTAGTTTGGGTAAACAAGTAAAAAGTAAATCATGAGTTAAGGTTGAGACTTTGAAGATGGCTCACCTTCATCTGTCTTTTTCTTCCCTTTGAGATCACTTTTTTCTTCATTGGGGCTCTCCCCGATGTGTTCTTCGTCATCCGATGAGGAAGCACTGGAGTAACCATACCTGTCGCCTTCAGCCATTGTATGATACGGGAGGTCGTCAGACTCAACGTGAAGCCATAAATACCCTAGGTTCCTCTTCGGAAACTTCTCATGGAAGAGTAGAACCATGTCAGACCTCACCTTGGCATACATTTCCTCTTGGGTGTCGATCACGTTGTTGGCATAAGCGTCGATATTGGCTTGAATCTTAGCCTTCTGCTCCCTTAGCAAAGTAGCTTTCTCCTCGGCAGCCTTAGACACTGTATTCTCAAGAGCAATTTTGTCATTGGTCAAGTTGGTGATGATTTGGTCTTTGTCCTTGGATTCCCCTTTTGAGGTGGCAAGATCTTTCTCCAGTCCGGACAGCTTCTCCCGGAGCTTTGTGATGGTGTCCTCTAAAGTGGTGACTTTTGTGGTACTTGCCTCTTGGTTTCTCTTCAACTCCTCATTTTCTTCCTTTAGGATGGCAGCGTTTGAAGTGGCAGTACGAAGGTCATCGGACAACCTCTCTTTGTCAGACTTAAGATCCTTGATAATGTCTGCCTGATTCCGAACTTGTTTTTCCAACGCAAGCACATGCTGAACATTACTTAATAAAGAGTGGGCTATGACGTCCCTTTCACTTGAAACAATAAAGGTCTTACCATTGAAAGTGACCGTATTTGAGGTGGTCGGAGGGAGATAAGGCCCAGCAAAGTCATCTCTGGTAAGATTGATGAAGTACTCACCAAGCCCACCAAGACCGGTGATGTCTACCCCATCAATGTTGAGATCTCCCCCTTCGACCTCATCGGTATGGAAGTCGCCCGGTATCTCCTGCGCTAGTGTTGGGTCAGTAGGATCAGCTTAGGAAGGAGGCTCCGGAGCCCGGAGAGAAAGCTCATCACCCTTAGAGATCTTCTTCTTCTTGGCCTCCCGGTCTTTGCTTTCACTTCCCTGTTTACGATTTCTTTTGGAAGCCCTTGGAGGTTTTGGGGGGTGCACTTCTTGCCTTTCAGTCTCATGCTCCACCACTTCCAGGAGAGCAGCATCAATTTGGCTGTAGACTGGCCCCTCCGGGTTTATTGGAGCATCCTCCTCTGCATCAGCAGGGTTAGCACGACCCACCACCTTCTTGCCTTTCTTTTTACCCTTCATCTTGCTTGGGGATTTCGCCCAGCTTGGCAAGTAGAGTGTCCCATCTGGTTCATGGGTCCTTTGAAGCACAACATCCGGAGGAGGCTGAGTGGTGAGCTCCTCCCAAGTCAAGTCTCTCCGACCTGTGGTGTTCCACAAGTGAGACCTTGCCAAGTTGCCTCGGGTAAAAGCAGCATGGAACCGGTTCCCCCACCTCTCAGCAGCCCAAGCATTGATCTTGGTGCAAGTAGCGTGCCCGGTTTTCAGGTAATCACTGAATTCCTTGGGCAGTTCTGCTGAGGCAAAAGTAAAACCAATTAGTTTAAACTAACTCTAAAAAAGAAGAGAGAGACAAAAGTATAAAGCGGGAGACTTACGGTCACTCCTCCACCTGCTTCTGAGAAGGCTTGGGTTCACTCCGGACTTGATCTTCTTTCCGTTCTCCCAAGCACCACTAACAAACAGGAACTGGGTCCTCCAATTCCTCTCTGCCTCCAACAAATCATCTACAGCCTTGAAATTATCCCCCATATTGAAATGGTAAAAGGGGATGTGGTGGTTTCTACAAAGACTGGCCACAACAGCAAACTCCTCCATTGGCAGAGGAATCCCGGAGAGCCTCGAAGCCATGATGCAAGACATGAGGGTGTACCAGGCGTTGGGGCTCAACTGGCTCGGACAAAGTTTTATCAGATGGAAGTACCTGACAATTTCTGGGTCCAATGGGAATCTGAGCCCCCAATTGAATAGCTCCGTGAACATGACAATTTTGCTTAACTTGCAGTCCATGGGAGTCTCTAGGTGTATGGGGATCCTGATCTTCACATTCTCCGGTATTCCCCACTTCGTACGCATCCGGCCCAGCTCATCTGTGTGGATGAATGCGTAGTTGATTTTTTGCAAGGAGAGGAGGTACTTAACGCTGACCTTGTGGAAACAAGGCCCCACCTTTCCTTCTAGGCTCTCCGGCAGATCCGGATGCCTCAAGCACAATTTCTCTTTGTTTTTGTCCTTTTTGGCAACTACAACACTACTGGTCTGACCGGAGGACTCAGACTCAAATGGAGCCTCTTCAACAGAGTCCTCCATTACTTCCTCCATAATTGTTGAAGGATTTTCAGTAGCAGTGGTGGGGGGAGGGTTCACATCTGACTCAGCCTGGTCTCCGGACTATTGGGCCTCAGTGTTCTTTTAGCTTCTGGCCTCCGGTTGGGGCTCTGGTGCAGATGCTTCTCTTTGAAGACTTGAACTGGTGCCCTCCGGACCGGACAGCCTGTCCTTGGGAGCTCTGATGGGCACTTCTGACCCAGTGCTGCTGTCTTTAGCACCCGACTTTGAAGGAGTGCTCTTAGAACCTTGGCCTTTAACTAACAGGCCTTTTCTCTGGTCGACTAGATTTTGAGGGGAGTGCTGGGTATCTGACCCCATAGCTATGAAGGGGGAGGGTTTTTTGAAACTGGTTACAGTGACGCCTGGCTCAACCACAGGTTCTGATTCTTGAACCAAGGAACCTGAGATAATGGGGGAGAGATTGGTTTGGAATAACCTTTTCGGCTTGGTGCCTTTAGAGGAAGAAGAGCCTTGATCCGACTCTGTGGCTGAAGTTACTGGTCTGTCGATGGGCGAAACGGGTAGTCCTGCTGCAATGCGTCTTTCCCTTTCGACCTTTTGCGCCTTTTCTAATTCAGAAAGGTTGAGCCACCCACCTTTGATCAGTGCGTTCCTCACTGTAAACATAAACTATCTGGGTGAAGTTTTGCTTTAAAGAGAGAAAGTTTTAAGAAATTGCAGAGTAAACTTGAGAGAGATGGTAAAATAGTAGAAAGTGTTTTGATTTATAGTAAATCTGAAAAAAGGAGTTTGATTCCTAGGAGAATTCGAAAAGATTGGTAATGATTAAAGACGGCGCTGATGTCACCACCTTTAATTAAGAGGTTGATTTTCGAAGAAGGTGGGTTCGAAATTCAAGGTGAAAAAACGGCTGAAGCAACCAACTAGAAAGCGACACGTGTCCCACAACCTCTGGCAAAAACCGTTTTGGATTCATGAAGCTTTATCAGTCCGAACAAAACCATAAGACAAACAGACCTGTCCGGATTAAAACCGCCCCTGACGTCCGACGGTTTTTCAGGTTTTTGACAAAGGCATTTGAACAAACACCTAAAAAAGGGGCTCTGATGAGTCTGAATTCTGCTTACTCCCCGGACAGGGACAGATCGGACCTAGTCCTCCGGACCGGACAGAGCACTTCGAACACTTAGCTAATGGGACTGTTTGAACTATGACAAAAGTACTAAAAAACCTAAACACTTCTTGACTAAGCTGCTTGCTCTCCTACTTAGAGCTCATGGGTCTTTAAACATGACCCGGGTCCATTAAACATGACCCGAAAGCCCATAAGCGCCCAAATGTAAGGGTATAAATACCCAACCACCTGCATTAAATGTGGGTAATGAAAATTAAATACAACCAGGCTGCTTAATTCTCCCTCTAGACTCTACTCTAAATATTAAACACCCACATACTTTCACGAAACATAAAACAAATTACAAGCCTACCCTCAGGCGACAATTATCCTCACCAACTATTGAAGAGAAACTTTTGCAGTTGGAATGACACAAACAAATCGGAAAAAGTTGGTATTGATTTTGTGAGTTTTAACTATTCCAAATGTATACAACCCATAGTGTAATATGTAAGATATGTCGGCCTTTAGAAAGCATCTCTTAAAAGGAAAGACGTTTGGAAAATTACATTTTGTAACCTTGAAAATATGGTCACATTTTCTTTACTACTACCACCCGAGCTAACACTAGCATCTCTAATCATAGTACCGAGTTTTGACATGAATGGTGGATTTTTGTGACTTAATAAACGGGTTGGCATATGGTTAATTTATCATTCAATAATATTTTTTTAACATCATTCAATATAGATAAAGGGTTTCACTTAGGTTTGGTTGTGTCATGACCTCCAGAGAGGGTAAGTTTTTTTAAAAAAAGTAAAATGCTTCATCGCATTCTCGTGTACAATTATCTTGTATAACCGTCTTAACTATCTGGGAAAGTGTTATGCACTTGTTAGAAGATATAAAAACTAATCTATTTAAGGGATTGAACCTACTTGTGGGGATCTAGACATCCTTGATTGTATATGGTGGTTATATGTCTCTTAAATTAGATATATTTTTTTTGGGAATTCTTTGTCTCATTTTTTTATTGAAATAATATCGCAAGAACTTCCCGTATTAGATTAAAGATAATCATTTTTTTAGATTTAGTTAATTGACTAGTTTGTGGTTGTCAAAGTTTCATTTTAAGTATACGAGATGGTTGTTTTTTTATTAGCTTGTGACTGTGATTGAATATTTCTCCCAGCTTCGGTTAAGAAAGTCTTGCTCACCAATTGTTGATATGTCACAACGACATTTATGAGACCGTAAGGCATTACCTTGTAAGAGTGCGAAACTCACTCAGTCACAAACCGTGGGGTTCTTCGTTGTTCGAATGTATATTAATTTGATTGTACTATGAATATGCATCCATAAAATTTTAAATTTTGTTCTTCGAAGTAGCAGCCACCAACTCGTTAATTTGCTGGACCAGAAATCCATACTCAGAATTATATGTATTTTTTATATTTCAAGATAATTATATTTGCAGTCCATATACGATAAATGGCTTCCCTCATATGGTAATTTGACCGAGTCTATTGACCTCAGAAGTAATAGCTTATAGTTGTTCATGAAACAATGGTATCCGTCTAGGGTTTTTGATAATTAATGTCGATAGTTTTCTTATGGCACATGAAAAAAAAATACAAGTGTACAATTTATGTTGTAATTTTGATGTGTACTAGACTCAAGATTTATGGAAGCGGAAGCAATAAAATCTAAATTTAACTTAATAATTTATTATAAAAAATTATTAATTAAGAATAAATAAATAATTAAATTGTGATCGGAAGATCAAAATTTGGGGTTTTATATTAAATACTAAATAATATAATAATTGTAATCTATCAATAATCACTCAATATCAAACTTATATATTTATCGTTACCCAAGGTAAGTCCGAAATACAACTAACTTTTTTTCTCTCTCTCTAGTATTCTATGTGTTTTTTTAAATGTCATATAAATTATAACTTCAAAAGATATCAATAAATATTATTTATTTATTTTTGAAGACGGAGAAACTAGATCCACGAAAGATATCTTTGTATTTTTTTATAAAAAAAATAGTTGCAAAATTACGTGTAATTTGGTTACAAAATAAGTTTGGAAAAAAATTGTGTTGTAGTTGCAGAAGTACGTGTAAATGTACTACAAAAATAAGAAGAATAAAACCATTGAAGTAGGACTTTGATCGCTAAATAAGTATGATTCAGTGAAAAACAAAAAACAACATGTTTTGTGAAAATAAGTGTTAATTGGATGTGGAACAATTAATTTTTTGTAGTTCAAAAAATATATGCATTTTTTATATTGAAAACACATTTGTTTAAAAAATTACATGTTCCGGTTGTGAAAATACATTCAATTTGATTAAGAAATAAGGTTATAAAAAATAACTGTATCCTAGTTGCAAAAATTACTTGTAGTTTTGTTTCAGAAAAATATCGCTCATGAATTTTGTTAGGTTTGTTTTAATAAAATAGAAATATATTTATTTTTGGATTTGTTTTATTAAGGTTTGAAAGATATGGAGTTTTGAAAGTTAAAAATAACAACTGATTATTGAAGGATGTATGTAGACTAGACTAGGAATGTATATGTTTATTTGATAATAACCATGAGCTCCATGACACTATAATATTTTGGTCCTGGCTACACTACCCTTATAGGATTATTGACTCGTACTAGCTATGATGAGGTCGGATATTTTGGACAATGCACTTTGCTTTTATACGAAGGGAAATTCGGACCACACCACTACCACGAGAAACTGAACACGACAAATATAGTGGAAAGTGACTAAGCTAGGTGCTGGTCATTTCACACCTCGGGCTAATGGGTTCTTATACTTGACCCAACTCCACAATCCGATCCAAAAGGCCCATGGGTCATTAGTTAAGTATAAATGTCCCAAATACTTTCATTAATGAGGATGATCATAATTTAATATAAGCACACACCTTAATTATCTCACTACACTCGCCCTCAAACATTAATTTTTCAAAAGACTTTACTAAATTTCCCTCCACCAGAAATAATCCACACCGGTTTCTAGTTACTCTTCCACCATCAAGCCAATGGGAAAGTAGAGGTTGTTGACATAACTATTCTAATAAGGTCTAAAAATAATTTAAATTGAGCAACAAACGAATGACCATATTACTTACAAAAAATATTATGGGCTTATCGTACTACTCCGCAAACTTCCACTCAAGAATAAATTTTGCTTTGGTGTATGAGATGGACCCTCCCATATTTTTGACTTAAAACCATCATAAAGAGAATAATGATATAATTATAAGAGCTCATTTGGACTTAGTTGAGTAAAAATTATTAAAGTTCACTTGAGAACTGTGTATTATCAAAGATTGATCAGAAGATGGTATGCATCTAAAATTCGAATAAGAGAGTTAGAAGTGGGGGGAAAAGTTTTAAGGAAAGTATTTTTACACACCCAAGACAAGAATACACTTTAAGGCATCCATGGAATGTTGAACACTTAAGGTTGTATCTTGGATTGCGTTTATTATATTTACGTTGTTTTTATATGTATGTAAATATTTGGGGAATATACTCTTTCCTATCCTGGTGGCGCGCAAAATTTTTAATGAGCTGTTCGAATCATTTTCAATCTATCGCGTCAACTTTAAACAATTATTATGATGTTAATTTACTTAGATTGTATTACATACCTTCCAATGGATTACCTTCGAGTGATGAGTCCGGATTTATTCACCACTCACTGTAGAAACCGGACAGGGGAAATTTAGACAAAAACCACCCACTAAACCATCCGAACAGGACAAAAGTATTAAAAGCTAATCACCTTTTGACTAAGCTAATTGGTAACTTGCTTAATAAACTAATGGGTTTTTTACCTCGATCGGGTTTCATGAGTTTGACCCGAAAACCCATGAGGCCCATAATTAAGGGTATAAATACCCAACCACTTTCATTAATGAGGGTAATGAACATATAATACAACCAGGCAGCTCAAATCTCTCACAACAAACCACTTAAACATTAAATACCTTTGAAACACCACAAAACATCTGAAAAAATTACCCTCAGTCGAAAATAATCCACACCAAATTGGCGACTACAGTGGGAGAAGAAGGTGCCTGAATCTAGCATTCGAAACCATCAAGAAAAACCAGTTCGGATGAATCCGGAGGAGCAGGAAGTGCCACCAGCTTTGACAGAAGTGGTGGGAGAAAACGATGAATATATGATCGAGGAGCGAAATACATTAAAAGTTGAAATAAAATCTTTGAGGGCTGCTAAAAGGGCGGAGATGGGTGTGAAAGAAAAGTCAAACGTGTCAGCAGTTCACCATACTGACAATCCAAGAGAGCATGAGCCATCAAAGACCCATGTGAGCACTAAAAAGACTCATGCTAGTTCAAAGAAGTCTCACCGGTCTAAATCGGTAAAAAGTTCAGATTCAGACTCAAAATCTTCTAGTAGCTCCTCAAATAAAGACGAAGTCGAAGAATCCCTATCATCCAGAAGTGATGGAGGCCGTTCTAAGAAGATGCATCTGGGTAAAGGGTCGTCTCATAGTCACAGCCATGGCCGGAGGCATGTAGACCGATTGTTAATGGATCCTTTTTCCTTTCATGACGAGCCATGTATCTTTGCAACTCCTAACGAAGATACTGCATTTAGTCGTGGCCGAAATTGGAGACAATCTTCATTGTCCTCCAAGATATTGTCCGGAAACCTTCCTAAGAGGTTTCACAGTACAAACATGGAAAAATATGATGGGAGTAAAGATCCAGATAACCATCTGGAGACATTCAAAAAATTTATGATGAATTTTGACGATGACGATAAGTTACTTAGTCGAGCGTTCTCCCAGTCTTTTACAGGGAGCGCTCTGAAGTGGTACAATAGTCTGCCACAGGTCTGCATCAAAATGTTTTATACTTTTTGGGTGGCCTTCTGGAGGCAGTTCGTTGGAAGTAAAGAAGTGAAGGGCAATGGAGACACTATTATCCATTGTGCCCAAGAGCCAAATGAATCTTTGAAGGAATACATAAGTCGCTTTGTGAACACCAAAAATTGATTAGCTGATTCTTTCAACAAGTAACAATAGCTTCTCTGAGGCAGGGTTTGAACCCTGGTAATTTGGTTGATTGAGTAACCAGGAAAAAGGCCATGACACGGGGGGGTTTACTGAATCAGGTCGGCAAACAGAATAATGTAGATGAACAAAGAAAACCAGGGTTCACCGGCAAGTGAAGTCAACCCCAGTTGCACCAAATCAAAACCAGAATCAGTTCGGGTACAAGGCCAAGGAAGTCGGACAGGGTCAAAGTAGGGCCAAGGCTTAATCCCACCCAGCTGCACCAGCTCAAGGCCAACAATCTAGAAATAAGTGAGGACCTTGGGTTCAACTGGAGTGGTTTGCTGAATTAAAAGAAAATGTAGCCACCATTTATGATAAAACGAAAGACGAAGTACATTTCAAAAAGCCGGCTGCATTACAATCTCCCAGGGAAAGTCGAAATAATAGTTTATGTCAGTATCATCATGATACTGGCCATACCACTGAAGATTGCATCGCATTGAAACAAGAAGTACAGAATTTGATTGAGAGAGGGAAGTTGGGGGCTTATGTTAAAAGAAGAAATGGAAATAGGCCTGATAATGCTCATCGTATTGGCCCGAACAATACAGGGACATCGGCTCCGGATGGGGCTATGGTGATAATTGAAAGTTTCGATATAAAGTCAGAGTATTTGGATCCTGATCCAACCCGAAACAAGGTTTGCGTTATCACAGAGCACTGCAAGACGGTGTCCGGACTCATCATGTTTTTTGAGTCACTTACAATATTTGGGGGAGACACCATGACTGCACCAACTGCTTCTTTGAGAAAGAGGCATGTTCATACTTTAGCTATCCAACTGGTAGGAGGCATGACTTCCTATCAATCGCAAATTCCATTTCTCTTCATTGTTTTTGATAAAGATAACTTGAGGGACATAGCTGGTCCCCGTGAAGATGCTGTTGTAATATGAGCATCCATTGGGGGCAATGACATAAGGAGAATTTTGGTCGACACCGATAGTTCAGCCAATATCCTCTTTTTAACTTCTTATAAACAGATGAAGAATCCAGCAGTGATTCAGCGTTCGAACAGGTCAATAGTGGGTTTCACTGGAAGCTCAGGTGACGTAATCAGGGAATTTTAAGAAGAGGTTTTGCTGGGTAAGGGACCTTTTAAGAAGATGGTCAGAATACTTTTTATTGTGGTGGATTGTCCTACGTGTTATAATTCCATTTTGGGGAGATCTTCGCTCTCTAGGATGCATGATGTGGCTTCAACAATCCACCAATATTTAAAATACGCTGTATAAGGGCAAGTGGGAGTTGTCCGAAGCAGTCAGAAGGTAGCAAGGGAGGGTTATGCAACAGCACTGGCCCCTCGAACTTTGGGGGCAGTTCGGATCAGTGAGGATTAACAATTTGAGGGGCCCTCTGGGGGAGAGGGTGAAATTGATGACCCCAGAGAGACCCCTGGTGTTTTAATACCAATTGAACAAGTTGAAACTCACTCTCTGGCTGAAGGAAGAAGTGTCAAGAACGGGTCCAAGATGACATCGGAATTAAAAAGTAAAGTGTTAGCGTTTCTGAAAGACCATCAGCATGTTTTCGCTTGGTGCAATGCTGATGTAACCGGAGTACCAGCAGATATTATATCACACCAACTATCCATCCGGAGGGATACAACACCTGTTGTGCAAAAGAGGAGAGCTTTTTCTAAGGAAAAAGCTGATGTCATAATTCAGGAAATTGACCGCCTTACTAAAATGGGGCACATAAAGGAATCTCAATACCCTTTATGGACAACCAATCCGGTGTTAGTAAAGAGGAAAAATAGAAAGTGGCGTATGTGCATTGATTTTACAGATCTCAATAGAGCTTGTCCAAAAGACCTATATCTGGTGCCTCGAATTGATCACATATGGGAACAAGCTATTGTCCTTTATGGATGCCTTCTCCCAGTATAATCAGAATCAAGTAGATCCGAATGATCAAGAACATACTACATTTGTGACTAATAAGGGCCTCCATTGTTACAAGGTGATGTCATTTGGGTTAAAGAATGCTGGGGCTACTTATCAGAGATTAGTAAACAAGGCTTTTGCTAATCATATTGGAAGAAACATGGAAGTCTATATCGCTGACATGATGGTGAAGAGTGTGGATGAAGAGCTACACTTAGCAGATCTCCAAGAAACCTTTGCCAACTTGGTGAAGGTAAATTTAAAATAAAATCCAGAAAAGTGTACTTGCGGGGTGCAGTCCGGAACATTCTTAGGGTATGTGATAAGTGAGAAAGGCATACAACCTGATCCAGACAGTTTAGTGCTTTATTGAAAATGGAGCCTCCTCGGAATATTAAAGAAGTACAAAGATTGACAGGGAGGTTAGCTGCTCTAAACCGTTTTATTTCAAGGTCTTCAGATAGGTGTGCCCCGTTTTTTCAAACTTTGAAAGGTGCAAAGGAGTTTAATTGGTCTCCCCAGTGTGACCAGGCTTTCGATGAAATTAAGAAGCACTTATCCTCCCCAAAAACTTTATTTAAACTTGTTGATGGAGAGACACTCTACATATACTTGGTAGTTTCTGATTGCGCCCTAAGTTCAGTGCTAGTAAGGGAGGTGGATCATTATCCTCGTCCAGTGTACTATATCATCAAAAGTTTGATTGATGTAGAAAAAAGATATTTAAAACTTGAAAAACTAGCACTGGCCTTAGTAATTGTTGTTAGGAAAATGAGGCCCTACTTTCAGTCTCATTCGATCATTGTCCGGATGTCTTTTCCCTTGAAAAACGTTCTTCAAAAGGCAGATGTTTCAAGCAGAATGACCAAGTGGTCGGTGGATTCGGGAGACTATGATATTGATTTTTCTCCTCGTACTGCAGTCAAGGCTCAGACTGTTGCTGATTTCCTAGTCGAATTTCACTCAAATAGAGACACCAAACGAGCATAAGTTGAAGAAACTAAGAAAGTATGGGCTGTCCGGACTCATGGAGGATCGAGTACCATGGGTTGTGGTGCTGGAATATGTTTAACCTCTCCATACGGTGACAAAATGTATTAAGCTATATGTTTTGCTTTCAGGGCTTCCAACAATGAGTCTGAATATGAAGCTGATATAGTTGGCTTGAAATTAGCTATAATTTGTGGAGCCAAAAAGGTCAGGTTAATGAGCGATTCCCACCTTCTAATCCATCATGCACAAGGTCAATCCGAAGCCAAAAAAGAGCAATTGGTTAAATATTTATTTGTCCTTAAAGAAGTGGCACTTAATTTTAAAAACATCATCTATGAGCACATACCCCGAACAGAAAATATGTTAGCAGATTCCTTGGCAACCATAGCTTATTCTGACTCCTACCCATAGATTCATGTGCGAGAGTGCCCATCTATTCAACTCAGTCAAAACAAGGAAGAAGAAAGTTTAAATATACAAATAAATCAACCTCAATATTGGAGATTTCCTCTTTTCCAGTACCTCTCAGATGGCATCTTGCCTCCGGAAAAAGAAGTGCCAAGAAAAATAAAGTATAAGGCTCGTGGCTTTGTCATCCTAAGAGACGTTCTTTACAAAAAAATCCTTTAGTAGGCCTCTCTTACGATGTTTGGGGATCGAAGAGTCCCAAATAGTGCTATCTGAATTGCACGATGGCGAGGGATCAGCACACTGTGGATTCAGGGCTCTAACCAGAACGGTCTTGTTAGCTGGGTACTATTGGCCCTCCATAATGCAAGATGCCAAGAAATTAGTGAAAAAGTGTGATCCATGCCAAAGATACAGTAATGAAATTCATATCCCAGTTTTCCCTTTAGAGTCAATTTCGGAGCCAATACCTTTTGCTCGTTGGGGTCTGGATTTAGTGGGACCTCTGCCCATGGCATCCGGAGGACGCAGAACTATAATAGTTGATATTGATTACTTCTCAAAGTGGATCGAAGCAGCCCCATTGGCAGGAACTACTTCGAAAGCTGTTATAAAATTCATCCTGTCTAATATTTGCTGCAGATTTGGGGTTCCACAAAAAATAACCACAGACAATGGGCCACAGTTCGATAACAAGGATGTGGAGAATTTATGTGCCTCTAGAGGAATTCAACGCTGTTTCTCTTCTCCTTTCCACCCACAGGAAAATGGTCAAGTTGAAGTAGCTAACAGAACCATCATGTCCGGTCTTAAAAAGAATCTAGAAGGGACTGTTGGAAAGTGGCCAAGTTATCTACAAGAAGTACTATGGGCTTACTGAAAAACTCCCAGGGCTGCAACACAAGAATCCCTATTTGCCTTGGTGTATGGTATGGATGTAATAACTCCCATATAGGCCACTCTCACTTCATTCTGAGTCCACAATTTTTCCGAACAAGCTAACAAAGAGGCAATCAGAAGCCAGCTTGACTTGATGGAAGAAAGAAGAGTCAAGGCTCACCTTAGAGCCGCACACTATCAGGGTTTGATGAGAAGCAGATTTGCTTCCAGAATCAAAAGGAGGGCTTTTCAACCAGGGGATAAGGTGCTGAGAAAAGTCTTCTTACATACCAAGGAGAAGCAGTTTGGAAAGCTAGGTCCAACTTGGGAAGGACCCCTATGTGGTCAGTCAAAAGCTTAAGCCTCGGACGTACAGGCTCCAAGATAAAGATGGAAGGATTTTGAATCACCCCTGGAAAATTGAACACCTCCGCTTGTATCTAGAATAAAAACTATGTAAATATTTACTTGTTTAAAGTCCATGTAAATATTAGGAGGCATACTTTTTCCTACCCTGGTGGCGCGGGGAGGTTTTACTGAGGTGTCCGGGTTTTTTTAATAAAATTTGATGCCTTCTTGAAAAATTCGAAGTGGTTTGATTAAACGTTCGGTTTGATTCGGTGGAGTGATGACTATTTAAACATTTATCATCAGAGAATTTAAACACTCTCACTTTAAAATACTATAAAATAACTAAAGGCCATTTAAATACGAGCCATTGAAATTGGAAAACTAAAGAACAATGTAAGAGTTGTGTAAAATAAAATTTCCATATGAAAAATTTATTGGCCATCCAAGGACTTTGAAGTTTTAAAAGAGAAGGTTTGTCCGGAGAAGGGCCGGACACGATTACAAAAATGCCTTGGCAACCAAGGACTTTAGTTCAAACACAAAAATGCCTTGGCGCCCTCCGTCTGTTCGGACAATCCACACTTTCAACCAGAAAATCAGCCACAGCTTGGGCTTTTACTGCTGTTCGGGGAGCAAAGTCTATGTCGAAGTCCCCCAACTCCACTGACCACTTCGTCATTCTGCTCGAAATGTCTGCTTTTTGAAGGACATTCTTTAAAGGGAAAGATGTACGGACGCCGATAGGATGAGCCTGAAAGTAAGGCCTCATTTTTCTTGCAGCTATCACCAGAGCTAATGCCAATTTTTCGAGTTTCAAGTAACGCCTCTCAACGTCAATCAAGCTTTTGCTGATGTAGTACACTGGGTAGGGACACCCTTCAACCTCTCTTACCAACACAGCACTGATGGCACAACATGAAACGGCCAGATACACAATAAGAGTCTCCCCGTCAACTGGTTTGAACAAAGTTTTGGGAGAGGAGAGATGTTTCTTGATTTCATTGAATGCCTCACCACACTGTGGGGTCTATTCGAACCCTTTTGCACCCTTCAAAGTTTGAAAGAATGGAGCACACCTGTCCGAAGACCTGGAGATGAATCTGTTCAAGGCAGCTAATCTCCCCGTTAATCGCTGTACTTTTTTAATGTTTCGAGGAGGCTCCATCTGGAATAAGGCATTGAGTTGGTCCGGGTCGGGCTGTATTCCATGCTCACTTATGATATACCCTAAGAACTTCCTAGACTGCACTCCGAATACACACTTTTCAAGGTTTAGTTTTAAATTCACTTTTGCCAAGTTGGCAAAAGTTTCTTGGAGATCGGAAAAGTGCAACTGCTCATCTACGCTTTTCACCATCATATCGTCAATGTAAACCTCCATATTTCTTCCAATTTGATAAACAAATGCCTTGTTGACTAACCTCTGATAAGTAGCCCCAGCATTTTTCAAGCCAAAAGGCATCACCTTGTAGCAATGTAGACCCCTATCAGTGACAAACGTGGTATGCTCTTGATCTTTTGGATCTACTTGGATCTGATTGTACCCGGAGAAGGCATCCATGAAGGAGAGCAGCTTGTTCCCAGAAGTAGAGTCTACTAACTGATCTATCCGGGGAACCGGATACAAATCTTTTGGGAAAGCTCTGTTAAGATCGGTGAAGTCAATGCACATGCGCCATTTGCCATTTTTCTTTTTTACCAGGACAGGATTGGCAGTCCACAAAGGGTATTGAGATTCTTTGATGTGTCCCATCTTTGTGAGTCTGTCAACTTCTTGTACTATGACATCGGCCTTTTCTTTTGAGAAAGCTCTCCTCTTTTGAACCACTGGTGCCACATCTCTTCGGACAGATAGGTGATGGGATATCACCTCTGATGGAACTCCAGTAACATCAGCATTGCACCAAGCAAAAACGTGCTGATGGTCTTTCAAGAATTTCAACATCTCTTCTTTCAACATTGGTGGCATCTTGGACCCTATCTTGACACTTTTGCCTTCTTCCAAGTAGTGCGTTTCAACCTCTTCAATTGGAATCAACACTCTAAGGGTCTCTCTGGGGTCATCAATCTCACCCTCACCCCCAGAAAGGCCCTCAAACTGCTATTGATCATTTATACGGACTGCCCCCAGTGTTCGTGGAGCCAAGGCAGTGGCATAGCATTCTCTTGCAATCTTTTGGCTGCTCCGGACAACCCCAAACTGTCCCTGAACAGCATACTTTAAGCACTGATGGACTGTTGTAGCCACTGCATGCATCCTAGAGAGCCAAGATCTCCTTAGTATAGCATTATAGCAAGTAGGACAATCCACCACGATGAAGAGTATCCTAACCATTTTCTTGAAATGGCCCCTGCCCAATAACACCTCTTCTTCAAATTCTCCGATCACATCGGCTGAGCTGCCCGTGAAGCCCACGATTGACCTGTCCGACTTTTGAATCACAGCTGGATTTTTCATTTTCATATAAGTGGTTAGGAACATGATGTTGGCAGAGCTTCCAGTATCCACCAAAATTCGCCTTATTTCATTGCCCCCTATAGATGCTCCTATGACAACAGCATCCTCATGAGGGCCAGCAATGTCTCTTAAATCATCCTCATCAAAGACAATGAATGGAAATGAGTTTGGTGATTGATAAGATGTCATGCCTCCTTCTAGCTGGGAGGCTAAATTATGAACATGCCTCTTTCTTGAAGAAGGAGTAGGAGCTGTCATAGTGTCCCCTCCGAAAATCGTCAGTGACTCGAAGAATTTAATGAGCCCGGAGACCGTCCTAGAACACTCCTCTATAGCACCCACCCTATTTCGTGTTGGATCAGGATCCAAGTATTCAGATTCCACATCAAACCTTTCAACTATTACCATGGCCCCCTCCGGGGCAGCATTACTTGGACCAACCCGGTGAGTGTTGTCAGGCCTGTTGCCTCCTCTTCTTTTAACGTATGCTCCTAACTTTCCCCTTTCAATCAAGTTTTGAACCTTTTGTTTCAACGCTATGCAATCATCAGTGGTATGGCCAATATCATTGTGGTATTGGCAAAAGGAGTTGTTGCGATGCTCTCTGGGAGACTGCAAGGTTGCTGGTCTCCGGTAGTGCACCTCATCTTTTGTTTTATCGAAAATGGCGGCCACGCTTTCTTTGAGCTCTGCGAACCACTCCGGTTGGACCCATGGCCCTCTTTTGTTTCTGGATTGTTGACTTTGAGCAGGAGCAGCTGGCTGAGACTAGGCTTTTGCCCTACCATGCCCCTGTCCGGTTTCTCTTGCTTTGTTCCCAGACTGGTTTTGATTTGGAGTTGGTGCCACCGGGGTGGATCTCACCTGTCTGTGCACATGGTCTTCTTTGTTTCATCAACGTTTATTTGCTTGCCAACTTGATTTAGCAACCCTCCCCAGGTCATGGCCTTCTTTCTGGTCACCGAATCAGCCAGATTTCCTGGGTTCAAACCTTGCCTTAGGGATGCTATTGCCACCTGTTCGAAGCAATCAGCCAACCCATTCTTTGTGTTTACAAAACGACTTATGTATTCTTTCAAGGACTCATTTGGCTCATGGGCACAATGGATTATTGTGTCTCCATTGCCCTTTAGCTCCTTACTTCCTACAAACTGCCTTCGAAAGGCCACCCATAATGTATCAAAATATTTAATACAACCTTGAGGAAGGCTGTTGTACCATTTCAGAGCACTCCCCGTGAAAGATTGGGAGAATGCCCTACACAGTAGTTTATCATCATCATCAAAGTTCATCATGAAGTTCTTGAATTGCTCCAGATGATTGTCCGGATCAGTACTGTCATCGTACTTCTCCATCTTAGTACTGTCAAACCTCTTGGGGAGGTTTCCGGACAGGATTTTAGAAGACAGTGGAGACTGCCTCCAATTCCTTCCACGACTGAACACAGTATCCTCATTGGGAGTTGCAAAGATACCTGGCTCATCATGGAAAGCAAATGGATCCATCAACATCTTGTCCGTATACCTCCGGTGGTGAGATGACCCCTTTTCCAATTTGCCTTTTCATTCTTCCATGGTGATCTCTTTTTCTTAAATATTTCTTAACCTGCTTTTGCTTTTTCTTGGTTCGACCCTCATCACTGCTAGAGGACAAGGATTTTTCATTTCCCTCACTGTCCGAAGAGTTGCCCGAAGATTCTGAACTTGAGTCAGAACTTTCCACAGGCTTGGACCGTTGAGACTTTTTAGAACTAGCATGAGTCTTTTTGGTGCTCACATGAGTTTTGGAAGCCTCATGCTCTCTGGGGTTATCGGTGTGATGAACAACCAATGCCTTAGATTTTTCTTTCACGCCCATCTTGGCCTTTTCAGCCCTCAGAGCTTCTATTTCAAGCTTTAACCTGTCGCGCTCTTGGACAATATACTCATCGTTTTCTTCCACCACTTCGAGCAAAGCTGGTGGGAGCTCTGGATTGTCCGGATTCATACAGAAAAATTTTTTTGGCAGGTTTTGAATGCTTGATTCAGGCACCTCTCTCCTCCCACTGTGGTCGCCAATTTGGTGTGGATAAAAGTTGCATGAGGGTAGGCTAGTAATTTCAAGTGGAGTTTCAAGGTGGTGTATGGGTGTTTAACGGTGGTGTATGGGTGTTTAACGGTAGTGTATGGGTGTTTAACGGTAGTGTAGAGAGTAGAGAGATGATTAAGCAGCTTGGTAGCAGTTAATTTTCATTACCCATAGTTAATGCTGGTGGTTGGGTATTTATAGTATGATGTTTGGGCCCTTATGGGCTTTCGGGTCATGTTTAATGGACCCGGGTCATGTTCAAAGACCCATTAGTTCTAAGCAGGAGGGCAGGTAGCTTAGTCAGGAAGTGTTTAGGTTTTTTAGTACTTTAGTCATAGTTCGAACAGTCTTAAGTTTACAGTGTTCAAAGTGATCTGTCCGGTCCAAATGATCTGTCCGGTCCAAATGATCTGTCCGGTCTTCGGAGAGACTTAGACTGATTTGCCCTTCCGGGGAGTATGCTGAATTCGGACTCATCAATGATGACAAGCTTTTGTATAGAGCTTTGTCCCAAACTTTCACGGGGAGTTCTCTTAAATGGTATAACAGTCTACCTGAGGGGTGTATTAGAAATTTTGATACATTTTGGGTTGCCTTCTGGAGGTAATGTGTTGGGAGTAAAGAACTAAAGGGTAATGGGGACACCATTATCCATTGTGCTCAGTAACTAAATGAGTCCTTGAAAGATTACATAAGTCGTTTTGTGAATACGAAGAATGGGCTAGCAGATTGCTTTGAGCAGGTTGCAATTGCTTCCGTTAGGCGAGGTTTGAATAATGGGAATTTAACTGATTTTGTGACTCGGAAGAAGGCTATGATCTGGGGTGGTTTATTGAACCAAATGGGAAAACATATCAATATAGAAGAAACAAATAAAATAAGGGTGGACCATCAAATGAGGTGCACCACTACAACAGCAGCTCCGCCAACCACTAACCAATCTGGTTACAGGGGAAAGGAGACCAGACAAGGGTCCTACTGATCCAAGCAGAATCAATCCAACAAAACCCAGAGCCAACAAACCAGGAGTAAGAGTGGTCCCTAGATCCAGCCTAAGTGATTCACTAAATTGGAGGAGAATGTATCCAGAATCTATGATAAGACCAAGAATGAAGTGCACTTCCCAAAATCGGAAGCACTGCAGTCCCCAAAGAAAACCGGAACACCCGTTTTTGCCAATATCACAATGATATAGGCCATGATACTCAAGATTGCATAGCGTTGAAGCAGGAAATGCAAAACCTTATTGAGAGGGGAAATTTTTGAGCTTATGTTAAAAAATCAAGTGGAAACAGACCGGATAACGCACAAATAATGCTCCTCTGACGAATCCTTCAAAATAATCCTGGGACATCTGCCCAAGAGGGTGCCATGGTGATCCTTGAAAGATTTGATGTAGACTCTGAATATCTAGATCCAGATCCAGATCTAAATAAGGTGGGGTGTTAACAGAGAACTCTAAGACAGTTTCCGGACTGATCAACTTCTTCGAATCTTTGACAATTTTTGGAGGAGATACCATGACTGCACCTACCACTTCATCCAGAAAGAGGCATGTCCACAATTTAGCCACCTAGTTAGAAGGTGGAATGTCTTCCCATTAGTGTCAATCCCCATTCACATTCATAGTCTTTGATGAAGATGACCTGAGGGACATTGCAGGACCTCATGAGGATGCGGTGGTCATAAGGGCTTTTATAAGGGAAATGATACACGCCGAATTCTGATTTATACGGGTAGTTCGGCAAGCATCCTATTTTTAAGCTCATACAAGCAAATGAGGAATCCAACAGTTATTCAACGTTCAAACAGGACCATTGTAGGCTTCACAGAGACTTCTACAGATGTAATTGGGGAGTTCGAAAAGAAATGTTATAGGGAAATAAGTCTTTTAAAAAGATGGTAAGAGTACTATTTGTTGTGGTAGATTTCCCAACATCATATAATGCAATTCTTGGGAGGTCTTGGCTTTCCATAATGAATGTTGTGGCTTCTACAGTCCATCAGTGTTTGAAGTATGCGGTTCAGGGACAAGTAGTTGTTGTCCGTAGTAGTCAAACGATAGCCAGGGAGTGCTATGCAATAGCTCTTGCACCTAAAACTCTAGGGCAGTCAGAATTAATAAGGATTAGCAGCTACTAGAGCCTTCTACTGAGGAAAGTGAGATTTATGATCCCAGGGAGGCTTCCAGTGTTATCATACCTATTGAAGAAGTTGAAACTCACTCCCTCGCAGAGGGCAAGAATGTTAAGATTGGTTTCAAATTGACACCCGAGTTGAAACATCGATTGTTGTCCTTTTTTATGAATAATAAACATATGTTTGCATGGTGCAACAGTGAAGGATCAAGATCACACTACTTTCATCACAAAGAGAGGTCTTCATTGCTACAAGTTGATTCCCTTCAGGTTGAATAATGTTGGGGCTACTTATCAGAGGTTGGTGAATAAATCCTTTGCTAATCAGATTTCCAAGAACAATGAAGTGTACATAGATGATATGATGGTTAACATATTGGAGGAATATTTACACATATCTGACCTTCAAGAGACTTTTTGTAATTTAGAAACTGTGAACTTAAAGTTAAACCCTGAGAAGTGTGTGTTTGGGGTCCGATCTAGAAATTCTTTGGCTACATAATTAGTGAAAAGGGAATCCACCCTGATTCGGGTCAGCTTAATGCCTTATTAGCAATGGACCCTCCTCGAAATGTTAAGGAAGTCCAAAGGCTCACAGGAAGGTTGACTGCATTGAATAGGTTTATTTCAAGGTCATTGGACAAGAAGCACCGCGCTTGCCTCCACATCTATACCCACGTCAAATCAATTTTCGACAAGCCTTATTTTTCCACAAATGTTAAAATCACATAGGATCACTCGAGCTTCCAAATGTTATTAGTATACCAGTAAATCTTTAATTTAGTTTTTGCATTATTAAACTTTAAATTTCAGAAACTCATTTATTTTGCCCTATCATCGTCTTTAATTTGAATGAAATTCCCTGTGTTCTTCGGAAGGGATGGGAAAATATTCACGAAAAGATATTAGAAGGATGTTATCATACAAGTATACCCCTTTTTCAAAATCACCGAAAAAATATCTCTAAACTCAAATACTAAAGACACAAAAATTATTTTCGAATCATATGAGTGAATCTAATAGATAAAAATATAAATTTATTATTTAAATAGTTACCACTCGAAAAATTTATCATCCATACGAAAAAAATAAAAATAAATCGGATTTGTCTCAACTTTTACTACCTAAAATATACATAAAAGAATCTAAAAATATAAACGTTTTGTCAGTTTTTAAGTTGAGTTCGTGTTGTATGAGTTTGGGTTTAATATAAATTTTATGTAAAAACGTTTTTTAACATGTCTTTGTAAAATATTAGGATTGTACCAATTGTTTTTTACCGGCACTATATTGAATGTCACTAGTATATTATTACAAGAGTAATGGTTATCCCCTTCTTGAAATTAACTACAGATTTTAAAAATGTTTCGCATTAACTTTTTATAGTAATCCGTTCGTAGACGTGTTTTGATTGGATTCTATACGACGAACTCCAATTTGGTTTTACACGCTCTCGTCTGTCTAATCCCCATATATGGAAATGAACAACTTCAAAGATTGAGTTCACTGGTACCAATGAAGTTTAATTAATTTCACAAATTATTGGCTCGTATTAGACCATCGCACAAAGTCCTTAGTATAAGCTTGTAATGTAGACTAGTCGTACCCGACTATAAGTTTCATATATGGAGACTTTTATTCATGTATCGTTCTCTATTCTGAAGTTTTTTTTGGACAAAAGCTGATGTATTCGTGCTTATGCACCGAATAAAATATCTAACTAACCAAAGACGATAAAGAGTTTCATCGAGGAACACATAGTGAGCATATCGTATTATGACAGTTATAGCCTCTGATAAGGAAGAATAAAAGACAAGGAGAAATGTGTGAAGAAGAAACACGATAGGAGGAAAATGCAGAGAGGAAATTGTGTGAGGGGAAAATTGCACAAACTATCAAAGAAATAGCTGGAATAAGAAGAAATTAAGATATAGGGACTAAAAATGTAATAAATTGGAATTAAAGCGTGTGGGGTCCATAATCGTACTATAAAAGGATCACCCACGCTTCACAGATCCCGAGACTGATTTCAATATATTACTTGCTCTCTCTACTTAACCTAATCCACACTTTCTCTCTCTAAGAAAGCCTCCTAAACATAATACTACAAACTATTGTGAGACAAAAAGATCTTCGTATCACAAAAATCACCCCCCGACAGTCTAAAAACTCTTCAGTGGCGCCGTCTGTGGGAAGCGAAGATCGCTCTGACGATAATCGCTTCTTGGAAATAATTTATGTCCCAAGGAAAACTATGGAAGAGCAATTGGACCATTTTGTTAACGATTGCGAGGAGAACTTAGTGGGCGATGATTACCGGAACGATATGGAATACGACGGACAAGGGGGCCAGCGAGTCGGAGACACTTTCGATGACTCAGACTTGTTGGCTCGAAGGAACTAACTGTTGCTAGAGATTGGAAGATTGAAGGAAGAAATGGAAGTCGTACAGGAAAATCTTCGTTCTGAGATAAGGAGGAAGCCAGCTGGTGAAAAGGAGGAACATGAAAACGAATTTCGTCCTAAGAACAGAGACGATAGATACCGTGCGTACGAACGGCGATCGCCGAGGAGGAGAGAAAAATGACATTTGGACTCGCCCGACTCAAGCGATTATTCTCGATACAGTTCGTCGGAGTCGTCCCCTCGGAAAAACCACAGAAAGAAAAAGCACGGTCGAAGACATGATGATTACCGAAGGGGAAGAAGCTCAGAGAGGAAGTCTCTGAAGGAGAATAGTTACCGGGCTCAGTTCGACGGCCAGACTTATGGGCAAGCGAAGTTTCCTGCCAGGAAGGAAGACATGGGCCCACGAAATTCGGAGTGGCAACATTAATATACTCTACTGTCCGAGGAAGGGTTATACTTTCCGAGCAATGACAACATGAGATCCAACGTCTATCGAACGGGACACAATTGTAGAGCTTCTCCTCTGGCCCAGGACATATTGGTGGGAAACCTCCCAAAGCACTTCGATATCTCGAAGCTAGAAAAAATCGATGGGACGCAAGACCCGGATAATCACATCGAACAATTCAAAGACTTTATGATTAACTTCGACGACGATGATAAGTTGCTGTGTAGAGCATTTTCTCAGACCTTCAATGGGGTAGCTTCCAAATGGTATAATAGGCTTCCGCAGGGCTCGATAAAGAATTTCGACATGTTCTGGAATGTCTTCAGACAACACTTCGGGGGGAGCAAAAAGTTCTGCGCTAACGGAGACACGATAATCTACTGTAGGCAAAAGGTGGGGGAAAGCTTGAAGAATTACACCAATCGGTTTGTCAAGACGAAAACAAACATGGAGTATTGTAAAGATTCAGTAGCACTTGCAGCTTTTAGAATGGGCCTACTTCCCGGACTGTTGAAGGATACGGTGGCGGAGAGTCAGGCAATGACCTTCGGAGCATTGTTGGATCAGGTCGAGAAGAGAATCTTGGTGGAGGAGACTCAGGCATCAGAGAAGGGATCCGAGGATCAGTTGGATCAGAATCAATTTCAAAGAGTTGAGCCGAGTAGCCAGGGGCCCCGTACTAATGCTCAGGCCAAAAGTACGGGTCAATATCCGCCGAGGCAGAAGACGAACCCGCAATACTATGGCAACCAGCAAAATTACAATCAAGGAACAAGACCCATGTCAAATAAGTGGGTTCGACCAGACTATTTCGCGGAGTTGACAGAAAGTGTTGCCGCCATATTTGACAAGGCGAGGTCTACTGTACCATTCAGGAAGCCTTTTCCTATACAGACTCCGAGGGAAAGTAGAAGCGTTAATAAGTATTGCAAATATCACGAGGATATAGGGCACGATACCAAGGACTGCATAGCCTTGAAAAAAGAAGTGCAAGCTTTGATCGAGAACGGAATGTTGTTAGAGTATGTCAAAAATCATTCCCAGAAGAACGCTGCGGTGAAAGCTGTCCCAAAAAACACTGACACAGCAATGGTAATATCCGAAGGGGTTGATGATTTTGACATTGAACAAGAATATTTGGTAACTTATGTTCACAATCTTTGAAACGAGTTTAAAACGGTGAACTTGAGGACCGTTACGAGATGCTATGCGGGGAATGTAACTCGAAGGCTGATGTTTAACAAAAGGCATTTTGGACAAGCCACCCGCGATAGAGGGCCCAGTCACGTTGAGATCCAACACGTAGAAGCTCTCTTCACAATCTTAGGTTACCTCTACGTATTTTGTATCTCCTATTTTCTACCGGCCTTGGCAGGGTTTGATTTAGACGGCCACCAAAAGATTCTGAAAGAGGCCAATGATACTGTTGACAAGTATCATGACCCTATCGTCGACGACAAAATAAGAGAGTGGAGGACTGTAGGCGGAAAGAAGCAGGCCGACGACTTTCTCGATGTTCTTATCTCCTTGAAGGATAAAGATGGCAACCCATTGTTGACCGACCAAGAGATCCGAGCACAGACTAAGGAAATTATGCTCGCGGCAATTAATCATCCTCCTAACGCAGTAGAGTGGGTGCTGGCCGAGATGATAAACCAGCCCGATATTCTCCAAAAAGCTACAGAGGAACTAGATACGGTGGTCGGAAAAGACAGACTTGTTCAAGAATCTGACATTCCTAAACTCAACTATATCAAATCGTGTCTAAGAGAAGCCTTCCGCCTCCATCCCATCGCACCATTCAATGTTCCACACGAGGCTTTGGCCGATACCACCGTTGCCGGATACCTCATTCCCAAGGGAAGCTATGTCATTCTTTCTCGTGTAGGGCTCGGACAAAACCCCACTATCTGGGATGACCCACTCCAGTTCAGACCCGAGCGCCACCTCAAACCTGATTGCTCCGAAGTGGTTCTTACCGAGCACGACTTGCGCTTTATTTCATTTAGTACAGGTCGACGCGGCTGCATTGCTGCTACTTTCGGGACTTGCATGACTACCATGCTTTTGGCTAGGCTACTTCAGGGCTTCACCTGGAGCCCACCAGGGAATGCAACTCATGTTGATCTTAGTGAATCGACAAATGATCTCTTCCTAGCTAAACCCTTGATTGCACAAGCAGCACCGCGCTTGCCTCCACATCTATACCCACGTCAAATCAATTTTCGACAAGCCTAATTGTCCACAAATATTAAAATCACAAAGGATCACTCGAGCTTCCAAATGTTATTAGTATACCAGTAAATGTTTAATTTAGTTTTTACATTATTAAACTTTAAATTTCAGAAACTGATCAATTTTGCCCTATCATCGTCTTTAATTTGAATGAAATTCCCTGTGTTCTTCGGAAGGGATGGGAAAATATTCACGAAAAGATATTAGAAGGATGTTAGCATAGAAGTATAACCCTTTTTCAAAATCACCGAAAGAATATCTCTAAACTCACAGAAAGAATATCTCTAAACTCAAATACTAAATTGTGAGGTTTGTTTTCGTCTGAGGGTAAGCTTGTAATTTTTGGTTAGAACTGTGTGAAAGTTTGAGAGTATTTAATGTTTGAGTAGAGAGTAGAGGGAGAATTGAGCAGTATCGTTGCATTTAATTTTCATTACCCTCATTTAATGTAGGTGGTTGGGTATTTATACCCTTACATTTGGGCTTTATGGGCTTTCGGGTCATATTTAATGGACTCGGGTCAAGTTCAAGGACCCATGAGCTCTTAGTAAGAGAGCAAGCAGCTTAGTCAAGAAATGATTAGGTTTTAAGTACTTTAGTTCTGTTCGAACAACACAATGGATGATGGTGTCCGAATTGTCATCGTCCGGTTAGATAGACATTGTCCGAACTGACCCTGTCTGAAGTGGTAACAGGATACGGACTCATCAGTAGCCCTTTTTTAGGTGTTTGTTCAAAAACCTTTGTCAAAACCTGAAAAACAGTCCGTTGCTAGTGATAGTTCCATCCGGACAGGTCCTCCGAATAGTGTCATAGCTTTATCTGGACTGAAAAAAGCTCTTTGAATCTAAACGGTTTCTTGCCAAAGTTCATGGGACACGTGTCTCTCTCTGGTTCGTTACTTCACCCGTTTTTTCACCTCGAATTTTGCACCCACCTTCTCTGAAAAGCAACCTCTTCATTAAATGAAGGTGACATCAGCGCCGTTTCTTAATCATTGCAAATCCTTTCGAATTCTCCTAGGAATCAAAACACCTTTTTGGGGTTTACTATAAATTAAAACACTTTTCCACTGTTTTGCTATCACCTTCTTTTTCCCTTTGCTAATTTTCAGAGCTTTCTCTCTCAAACACAAGTTCTTCACTTTGGTTGTTTATGTTCACGGCTAGGAACGCTTTAATCAGAGGCGCATCGCAGCAGGCTTACCTACTTCCCCCATCGACAAACCAGTAACCTCAACCACAGAGCCTGACAAGAGTTCCTCCTCTACAAAAAGTGTCAAACCGAGGAGATTGTTTCGAACCAGTCTTTGTCCTATTGTCTCAGGTTCATCAGTTAAAGAGTCAGAACCCACTGTTGAACCAGGTTTAATAGTTACTAGTTTCAAAAAGCCTTCCCCATTCATAGCCATGGGGTCAGATGCAGATACTTCTCCCAACAAACTGGTCGATCGAAGAAAAAGCCGACTGGTCAAAGGGCAGGCTTCCAAAGGCACCCCTTCAAAATCAGGTGCTAAGGATAGCAGTACAGGGTCAGAGGCACCCATAAAAGTACCCAAGGACAGGCTGTCCGGACCGGAGGCCACTGGCTCAAGCCCCCGAAGAGAAACCATCACATCAGAGCCTCGGCCGGTGGCCAGAGTCCAGGAGAGTATTGAAGCTCATCAGTCCGGAGGTCAAACTGAACAAACTCCAAACTCCCCCCTCACCAAGACAATTGAAAACCCTTCCTCAATAATGGAGGAAATAATGGAAGACTTTATCGAAGAGGCTCCATTCGAGTGTGAACCCTCTGGACAGACTAGTGATGCTGCTGCTGCCAAGAAGGATAAGGGTAAAGAGAAGCTATGCCTTAGGCATCAAGATTTACCAGAAATCCTCGAAGGAAAAGTGGGACCTTGTTTTCACAAGGTAAACGTTAAATATCTTCTTGCTTTACAAAAAATCAACTATGCTTTCATCCATACAGCCGAGTTGGGCCGGATGCGCACGAAGTGGGGGATTCCGGAGAATGTAAAGATAAGAATCCCCATAGACCCCGAAACCCCAATGGATTGTAAACTCAGTGAAATAGTCATCTTCACTAAGGTTTTTAACTGGTGTTTAAGGTTCCCCTTATATCTGGAGATAGTTAGGTATTTCCACCTTATCAAGCCCTGCCCTAGTCAACTGAGCCCCAACGCCTGGTACACACTTATGGCATGCATCATGGCCTCCAGGCTCTCTGAGATTCCTTTACCAATGGAGGAATTCGCAGCTGTGGCCAGTCTCTGCAGAAACCACCACATTCCCTTCTATCACTACAACATGGGTGATAATTATAAAATAGTGGATGATCTGCTTGAGTCGGAGAGAAATTGGAGGACTCAATTCATGTTCGTAAGCGGCGCTTGGGAGAATGGGAGGAAAATCAAAGCTGGAGTCAATCCGAGTCTCCTCACCAGCAGATGGAGGAGTGATCGTAAGGATCCTACCTTACATTTTTATTTTTACTTTTATCGAATTTTGCGTAAACTGACTGGTCTTGTCTTTTGTCTTAACAGAGCTGCCCAAAGACTTCAATGACTATCTAAAGGCCGGGCAGACCGCTTGTACCAAGATCAACACTTGGGCTGCTGAAAAGTGGGGCAAACCGGTTTCATGATGCTTTTACAGGAGGAAATTTTGCAAGGTCTCACCTCTGGAACACTACTGGCCGGAGGGACTTG
This sequence comes from Limnanthes douglasii subsp. nivea, assembly GCA_036936605.1. Taxonomy (NCBI): domain Eukaryota; kingdom Viridiplantae; phylum Streptophyta; class Magnoliopsida; order Brassicales; family Limnanthaceae; genus Limnanthes; species Limnanthes douglasii. The sequence continues at coordinate 167,932,910 of JAUPFV010000005.1, read as the reverse complement.
TCTAGGGAAGAACTCACCACTCCACCCCTCCGGATTTAGTCCTCAAGAGAACACACGAACCGGATGGGTCACTATACTTGTCAGGCCGGGCCAAGGACCCAAGTAAAATGAAAGGCAAGAAGGGGAAGGGCAAGAAGGTTGCAGGTGAGGCTAACCCTGCCGAGGTGGAGGAGGTTGTTCCAACAAACCCAGAGGGGCCAGCCCTAAGCCAGATCTGATGAGGGCGGAATTCGCCGATCCAAGCGATAGGGGTAAAAATGCAGTAAATAATAGTTGATGGGATTAATCGGGTATTTAAAGTCCTTCGAGGACCAATTTACAACAATGCAATAGTAAGAAGGGCTTCATTGATATGCAATGAACGGCCCACTAATAGGTTAAATGGGTCCACCTTATTTTACTATAAAAGGGTGACCCACTTGCCCAAAAAAGGGGTATTGAATATTACTTTCTCAGATTCCACTTTATCTCTCTACACTTTCTCTCTCTAGTCACATCAGATTCACGATCCCAAATATATTCTTCTGACAATTATTCACTCATCAAGATCGATGCTGCTCTCCTAGAAGTGGTGGAGCAGGAGAGTGTTAGGGAAGAGGTAGGATCTCCCAAACCTCCAAGGGTTCGCAAGAGAGACCGAAAACGTAGAGCAAAGAATAAAGAGAGGGAGGCCAAAAAGAAAAAGACCTCTAGGGTGACGAAATTTCTCTCCGGCCTCCGGAACCTCTCCCCCCTGTAGACCCTACCGATCCGACAAGAGCAGAGGAGATCCCTGGTTACTTTCAAACTGACGAGGTTTGAGGAGGAGAACTTAGCATTGATGGTGTTGAAATTACAGGGCTTGATGGACTTGGTGACTACTTTGCAAACCTTCCCAGAGACGATTTTGCTGGGCCTTACCTCCCTCCAAGCACTTCGAACACCGTTACTTTTAATGGTAAGACTTTTACTGTTTCAAGTGAAAGGGATATTATAACTCACTCCATATTAAGTAATGTTCAGACAGTGCTTGTTCTGGAGAAACAAGTTCAAGGTCAGGCAGATATTATCAAAGATCTCAAATCTGACAAGGAGAAACTGTTCGACGATCTCTTCACTGCCACCCAAAATGCTGACATTCTGAAAGGAGAAAACGAGGAGCTAAGGAAGAGCCAAGAGGGGTGGACCACAATGGTCGCCACCTTGGAAGACACTATCAAAGACCTCCGGGAAAAGTTGTCCGGATCAGAGAAAGATCTCACTTCTTCAAAAGATGAGGGAAAGGCCAAAGATCAAGTCATCCAGAACCTGACAAATGACAAGATTGCGCTCGAGAACACAGTGTCCAAGGCTGCAGAGGAGAAAGTAGATCTGCTACGGGATCAAGAGGCCAAAATTCAGGCCAAGATCGATGCTTATGCCAACAATGTAATAGACACTCAAAAGCAAATGTATGCCAAGGTGAGGTCGGACATGGTCCTGCTCTTTCATGAGAAGTTCCCGAAGAGGAACCTGGGAGATTTTTGGCTTCATGTAGAGTACGAAGACCTTCGCTTCCACACCGTGGCTGATGGAGACTTGCATGATTATTACAGTGCTTCCTCCTCTGACGAAGAAGAAAACACCGGGGAGGACCCACACGAAGAGAAAGACGATCCCAAGAAGAAGAAAACAAGTGAGGCTGACCCATCTTCAAAGGCTCAGTCTTAGATTATGAATTATCTTTTCACCTTTTACTTTGTTTGAACTAAAGTCCTTGGAAGGCCAAGGCATTTTTGTAATTGTGTCCGGTACTTGACCGGATAGATCTTTTGTTTTGTCTGACAATTAAAAAGTCCTTGGAAGGCCAAGGCACTTAGGTTATTTCAATGAATATCTTTGTTTTGCACAACTCTTGCATTCTTTCATAGTTTGGAAGGCCAAGGCACTTAGGTTATTTCTTAAATATTCTAAAGTGAGAGTGTTTAAACTCTCCGATGATAAATGTTTATGTAGTCATCTTTCCTTTAATTCAATCCGGATGGTGTGACAAAACACAAAGTAAGAACACTTCGAATTGTTTCAAGAAGGCATCAAGTTTTATAAAAAGCCCGGACACCTCATTAAAACCTCCCCGCGCCACCAGGGTATGAAAGAGTATCCCCCAAATATTTACATGGATTTTTAAACAAGTAAATATTTACATTTTTCCTACTCTAAGTACATCCGGAGATGTTCAACATTCCAAGGGTGATTCAAAACCTTTCCATCTTTGTCTTCTAGCCAGTATGTTCCAGGTTTGAGCCTTTCAATGACCATATAAGGTCCTTCCCAAGTTGGGGCTAGTTTGCCGAGCAACTTTTCTTTAGTATGTAAGAAGACATTCCTTAACACCTTGTCCCCCGGTTGAAAATCTCTTCTTTTAACTCTAGAAGCAAACGTGCTTCTCATCAAACCCTGATAGTGTGCAGCTCTAAGGTGAGCCTTAACTCGTCTTTCCTCTATTAGGTCAAGCTGACCCCTGACTGCCACTTCGTTAGCATCTTCGGAGAAATTGTGAACTCGAAAAGAAGGGAGAGTTTCCTCTATGGGAGCTATGGCATCCATCCCATAGACCAAGGAAAGAGGTGATTCTTGTGTTGCAGCCCCAGGAGTAGTCAGGTAGGCCCACAAAACTTCTTGTAAATAACTAGGCCATTTTCCAGCAGCCCCTTCTAAATTTTTCTTCAAACCGGACAATATAGTTCTGTTGGCCACCTCAACTTGATCGTTTTCTTGTGGATGGAAAGGTGAAGAGAAACAATGTTGTATACCCCTAGAGGAACAGAAACTCTCCATTTCCTTGTTGTCGAACTGTAGCCCATTATCCGTTGTTATCTTCTGTGGAACACCAAATCTGCAACATATATTGGATAAAATGAATTTTATAACGGCTTTTGATGTTGTTCCTGCCAGTGGGGCTGCTTCAATCCACTTCGAAAAATAATCAATAGCAACAATTATCGTCCTGCGTCCTCCGGATGCCATCGGAAGAGGTCCCACCAAATCCAACCCCAATCGAGCAAAAGGTATAGGCTCAGAAATTGACTCTAAAGGGATGGCTGGGACATGAATTTCGTTGATGTATCTCGGGAATGGGTCACACCTTCGCACCAGCTCCTTAGCATCTTGCATTATAGAGGGCCAATAATAGCCAGCTAGTAAAACTCTTCTTGTTAGAGCCCTGAATCGACAGTGAGTTGATCCCTCACCATCATGTAATTCGGAGAGGACTACTTGAGACTCATCGTCTCCCAAACATCGCAAAAGAGGTTTACTGTAAGACTTTTTATACAGAACGTCTCTTCGTACGATAAAACCACGAGCCTTGTGCTTCATTTTTCTTGCTAGTGATTTATCCGGAGGCAAGATGCCATCGGAGAGATACTGCAGGAGAGGAAATCTCCAATCTTGAGGTTGTTTCATCTGTACATCGAAAATTTCTTCCTCTTTGCCCACATTGAATTGAATGGAAGGGCACTCCGACACATGGATCCAAGGATATGACTCAGTGTATGCTATGGTTGCCAAGGAATCTGCTAGTTCATTCTCTGTTCGGGGTATATGTTCATAAACAATGCTTTTGAACTTAAGTGCCTCATTTTTAAAAAGAAGTAAGTACCTCACTAGTTGCTCCTTTTTGGGCTCAGATTGACCTTGCGCATGGTGGATAAGAAGATGGGAATCACTCATCAGCTTGACCCTTTTGGCCCCACAAATATAAGCTAACTTTAAACCAGCTATAGCTGCTTCGTATTTGGACTCATTGTTGGAAGCCCTCAAAGCAAAACATATAGCCGGGTACATTTTGTCACCATATGGAGAAGTCAAGCACACCCCTGCACCACATCCCATAGTACTTGATCCACCATCTGTTCGGACGATCCAGACCTTTTTGTCTTTCATCTCAGTAGTTTGCTCTGTATCTCTATCAGAATGAAATTCAACTAAAAAATCAGCCACAGCTTGGGCTTTGACCGCTGGTCGTGGAGCAAAATCAATATCGAAGTCCCCCAACTCCACTGACCACTTAGTCATTCTACTTGAAATGTCTGCCTTTTGAAGAAAATTCTTCAAGGGAAAAGATGTTCGGACGATAATAAGATGAGCCTGAAAATAAGGCCTCATTTTCCTTGCAGCAATTACCAAGGCTAATGCTATTTTTTCGAGTTTTAAGTAGCGTTTTTCTGCATCTATCAAGCTCTTGCTGATGTAGTACACCGGATAAGGGTAATTATCCACCTCTCTTACCAATACAGCACTGATGGAACAACTGGAAACTGCCAAATATACGAAGAGCGTCTCTTCATTAACAGGTTTAAATAAAGTCTTGGGGGAGGATAGATGTTTCTTGATTTCATTGAAGGCCTCATCGCACTGTGAAGTCCAGTCAAATCCCTTTGGACCCTTTAAAGTTTGAAAAAATGGGGCACATCTGTCTGAAGACCTTGAGATGAATCGATTTAAAGCAGCCAACCTCCCAGTCAACCGTTGTACTTGTTTAACATTTCGAGGAGGCTCCATTTGGAATAAAGCATTAAGCTGGTCCGGATTGGGCTGTATCCCTTGCTCACTTATTATATAACCCAGGAATTTCCCGGACTGTACTCCGAACACACACTTTTCGGGATAGGTAGCCCAAGCATTTTTCAACCCAAATGGCATTACCTTGTAACAATGAAGACCCCTATCAGTGACAAATGTGGTATGCTCCTGATCCTTTGGATCCACTTGAATCTGGTTATACCCGGAGAAGGCATACATGAAAGACAGTAGCTTATTTCCAGAAGTGGAATCCACCAGGAGATCAATTCGGGGGACCGTGTATAAATCTTTTGGGCAATCCCTATTGAGATTTGTGAAATCAATGCACATACGCCACTTGCCATTCTTCTTCAACCGGTATCAATACTCCAGGGGTCTCTCTGGGGTCATCAATTTCACCATCACCCCCAGAAAGCCCCTCAAACTGCTATTCTTCGTTGATACGAACTGCCCCCAACGTCCGTGGAGCCAGTGCTGTAGCATAACACTCTCTTGCAATCTTTTGACTGCTCCGGAAAACTCCCACTTGTCCATAAACAGCATATTTCAAACATTGGTGGACTGTCGAGGCCACTGCATGCATCCTAGAGAGCAAAGACCTCCCTAAAATAGCATTATAACAAGTGGGACAATCCACCACAATAAAAAGTATCCTGGCCATCTTCTTAAAAGGGCCATTGCCCAACAACACTTCCTCTTCGAACTCCCCGATCACATTTGCTGAGCTCCCAGTGAAGCCCACAATTGATCTATCCGAATGCTGAATTACGGCTGGATTTTTCATCTTTTTGTAAGAGGTTAAGAAGAGGATATTGGCTGAACTCCCAGTATCCACGAAGATTCGTCTTATGTAATTGCCCCGAATGGATGCTCCTATGACAACAACATCTTCATGAGGGCCAGCTATATCCCTGAAGTCATCTTTATCGAAAACAATGAGGGGAAATGGAATTTGTGATTGATAGGAGGTCATGTCTCCTTCCAGATGGGTAGCTAAAGTATGAACGTGCCTCTTCCTTGAAGAAGCAGTAGGAGCTGTCATAGTATCCCCTCCAAAAATTGTGAGTGACTCAAAAAACTTAATAAGCCCGAAGACTGTTTTACAACGTTCCTCAATGACACCCACTCTATTTCGAGTTGGATTAGGATCCAAGTATTCTGATTCTACATCAAATCTTTCGATTATAACCATAGCTTCCTCCAGAGCAGCATTGCTCGGACCAACCCGATGAGCATTATCAGGCCTATTTCCTCCTCTTCTTTTGACATATGCCCCCAGCTTTCCTCTCTCAATTAAGTTCTGAACTTCTTGTTTCAAGGCTATACAATCGTCAGTGGTATGGCCAGTATCATTATGGTACGGACATAAATAATTGTTACTGATGAGTCTGGATTCTGTTACCTCTACGGACAGGGACAGTTCGGACAAAGACCACCTAACCGGACAGGGCAGTTCGAACACCGCATCCATTGGACTGTTCGAACAAGAACTAAAGTACTTAAAAAACCTAAACACTTCTTGACTAAGTTGCCTGCTCTCCTACTAAGAGCTCATGGGTCCTTGAACTTGACCCGGGTCCATTAAACATGACCCGAAAGCCCATAAGGTCCAGATGTAAGGGTATAAATACCCAACCACCAACATTAAATGAGTGTCATGAAAATTAAATACAACCAGACTGCTTAATTCTCCCTCTACTCTCTACTCAAACATTAAATACTTACAAACTTCCACAAACTCTAAACAAAATTATAAATTTACCCTTAGACGAGAATAAACCTCACCAAATTGGTGACCACAGTGGGAGCACGACGGTTCCTGAATCAAGCATTCGAAACCAACAGGAAAACTCAGTCCGAATGAATCCGGACGCCCTGGAAGTACCACCAGCCTTGCTTGAAGTGGTGGGTGAAAATGATGAATATACCATCGAGTAGCGTGATAGATTAAAGGACGAGATAGAAGCTCTGAGGGCAGAGAAGGCTAAGATGGGCATGAAAGAGAAGTCAAAAGCATCAGTCGCTCATCATACCGACAACCCTAGAGAGCATGAGCCTTCGAAGACTCATGTAAGTACCAAGAAGACTCATGCTAGCTCCAAAAAGTCTCACCGGTTTAAACCAGTGGAGAGTTCTGACTCCGATTCAGAGTCTTCTGATAGCTCTTCGGACCAAGATGGAGTTGAAGAGTCCTTGTCCTCCAGCAGTGATGAGGGCCGATCCAAAAAGAAGCAAAAGTTGATTACAAAGTATTCAAGAAAAAGGGATAGACATGGGAAATTGAAGAAGAATATAGGAAAAGGATCATCTCACAGCCAGAGGCATGTAGATCGGATGCTAATGGATCCTTTCGCCTTCCATGATGAACCAGGTATCTTTGCAACTCCCAATGAGGATATTGTGTTTAGTCGTGGCCGGAATTGGAGACAATCTCCATTGTCTTCCAAGATTTTGTCTGGAAACCTCCCTAAGAGGTTCGATAGCACTAAAATGGAAAAATATGATGGCAGTACTGATCTGGATAACGACTTGGAAAAATTTAAAAACTTGATGATGAATTTCGATGATGATGATAAGTTACTCTGTAGAGCATTCTCCCAGTCCTTTACGGGGAGTGCTCTGAAGTGGTATAACAGCCTACCACAAGGTTGCATCAGGAATTTTGATACCTTTTGGGTGGCCTTTCGAAGGCAGTTTGTTGGGAGTAAAGAGTTGAAGCGCAATGGGGACACAATAATCCATTGTGCCCAAGAACCAAACGAATCATTAAAAGAATACATAAGTCGTTTTGTAAACACCAAAAATGGGTTGGCTGATTGCTTCGAGCAAGTAGCAATAGCATCCTCTAGACAGGGCTTAAACCCTACAAATTTGGCTTATTCGGTGACTAGAAAAAAAAGCCATGACTTGGGGAGGTTTGCTGAATCAAGTCGGAAAGCAAATCGATGTTGATGAAACAAAGAAAACTAGGGTGCACAGGCAGGTAAGGTCTACCCCGGTTGCACCAAACCCTAACCAAAATCAGTCCGGGAACAAGGCAAGGGAGACCGGACAGGGGCATAACAGGGCTAAAGCTCAATCTCAGCCAGCTGCACCTTCCCACAGTCAACAATCTAGAAATAAGAAAGGTCCTTGGGTTCAACCGGAGTGGTTTGCAGAATTAAAAGAAAGTGTGGCCACCATTTATGATCAAACAAAGGAAGAAGTGCACTATAGGAGACCGGCCGCACTGCAATATCCTAGGGAACATCGTAACAACTCTTTCTGCCAGTACCATAATGATACTGGCCATACCACTGACGATTGTATAGCCTTGAAACAAGAAGTTCAAAACTTGATTGAAAGAGGAAAGCTGGGGGCATATGTCAAAAGAAGAGGAGAAATAGGCCTGATAATGCTCATCGGGTTGGTCCAAGCAATGCTACTCCGGAGGGAGCTATGGTTATAATCGAAAGATTTGATCTAGAATCATAATACTTGGATCCTGATCCAACTCGAAATAGAATGGGTACCATTGAGGAACGTTGTAAAACGGTCTCCGGGCTTATAAAGTTTTTTGAGTCACTTACAATTTTCGGAGGGGATACTATGACAGCTCCTACTGCTTCTTCGAGGAAGAGGCACGTTCATACTTTAGCCGCCCAGCTAGAAGGAGGCATGACCTCCTATCAATCACAAATTCCATTTCCCTTCATTGTTTTCGTTAGGATGACTTAAGGGATATGGCTGGCCCTCATGAAGATGTTGTTGTCATAGGAGCATCCATTGGGGGCAATGACATAAGAAGAATCTTGGTGGATACTGGAAGCTCAGCCAATATCCTCTTCTTAACCACTTACAAAAAGATGAAAAATCCAGTCGTAATTCAACGTTCGGACAGATCAATTGTGGGTTTCACTGGGAGCTCAGCAGATGTGATCGGGGAGTTCGAAGAGGAAGTTTTGTTGGGCAGGGGCCCTTTCAAGAAGATGATCAGGATACTTTTTATTTTGGTGGATTGTCCCACTTGATATAATGCTATTTTATGGAGGTCTTGGCTCTCTAGGATGCATGCGGTGGCCTCGACAGTCCACCAATGTTGGAAATATGATGTTCAAGGACAAGTGGGAGTTGTCTGAAGCAGTCAAAAGGTTGCAAGAGAGTGTTATGCTACAGCACTGGCTCCACGGACGTTGGGGGCAGTTCGTATCAACGAAGAATAGCAGTTTGAGGGGCTTTCTGGGGTGGGGGTGAAATTGATGACCCCAGAGAGACCTCTGGAGTATTGATACCGGTTGAAGAAGTTGAAACACATTCTTTAGAAGAAGGAAAAAGTGTTAAGATAGGGTCCAAAATGTCGTCTGAACTGAAAAATAGAATGTTGAAGTTTCTAAAAGACCATCACCATGTTTTTGCTTGGTACAATGCTGATGTAACTGGGGTTCCAGCAGATATTATATCACATCACCAATCCATTCGGAGAGACATAGCACCTGTGATACAAAATAGAAGGGCTTTTTCCAAGAAAAAGGCTGATGTTATTGTTCAAGAAGTTGGCAGGCTCACAAAAATAGGGCATATAAAGGAGTCTCAATATCCTTTGTGGACTGCCAATCTGGTCTTGGTAAAAAAGAAAAATGGCAAGTGGCGTATGTGGATTGACGTCACAGATCTCAATAGGGCTTGCCCAAAAGATTTATATCCAGTCCTCCGGATTGATCAGCTAGTAGATTCCACTTCTGGGAATAAGCTACTATCCTTTATGGATGCTTTCTCCGGGTACAATCAGATTCAAGTAGATCCGAAGGATCAGGAGCATACCACATTTGTCACTGACACGGGTCTTCATTGCTACAAGGTGATGCCATTCGGATTGAAAAATGCCGGGGCTACTTATCAAATATTGGTGAACAAAGCCTTTGCTAATCAAATTGGAAGAAATATGGAAGTATACATTGATGACATGATGGTGAACAATGTGGATGAACAACTACACTTGGCCGACCTCCAAGAAACTTTTGCTAATTTAGTGAAAGTGAATTTAAAGCTAAATCCAGAAAAATGTGTGTTCGGAGTGCAATCCGGGAAATTCCTAGGTTATATCATAAGTGAGCAAGGGATATAGCCCGATCCGGACCAGCTTAATGCTTTGTTCCAAATGGAGCCTCCTCGGAATGTTAAAGAAGTACAACGGTTGACTGGGAGGTTGGCTGCTTTAAATCGATTCAACTCAAGATCTTCAGACATATGTGCTCCGTTTTTTCAAACTCTAAAGGGTGCAAAGGGATTTGACTGGACTTCACAGTGCGATGAGGCCTTCAATGAGATTAAGAAACATCTATCCTCTCCCAAGACTTTATTTAAACCTGTTGATGGAGAGACACTCTTCGTCTACTTGGAAGTTTCAAGTTGTGCCATCAGTGCTGTATTGGTAAGAGAGGTAGATAATTACCCCCATCCGGTGTACTACATCAGCAAGAGCTTGATAGATGCAGAAAAATACTATTTAAAGCTCGAAAAATTAGCATTAGCCTTGGTAATTACTACAAGGAAGATGAGGCCTTATTTTCAAGCTCATCCTATTATCGTTCGGATATCTTTTCCTTTGAAGAATGTCCTTCAAAAGGCAGACATTTCAAGTAGAATGAGTAAATGGTCAGTGGAATTGGGGGACTTCGATATTGATTTTTCTCCTCAAACATCAGTCAAAGCCCAAGTTGTGGCTGATTTTCTAGTTGAATTCCACTCTGATAGGGATACGGAGCAGACTACTGAAATGAAAGACAAAAAGGTCTGGGTCGTCCGGACAGATGGTAGATCCAGTACTATGGGATGTGGTGCAGGGGTGTGCTTGACTTCTCCATATGGTGACAAAATGTACCAGGCTATATGTTTTTCTTTTAGGGCTTCCAACAATGAGTCTGAATTCAAAGCAGCTATAGCTGGTTTAAAGCTAGCTTATATTTGTGGGGCCAAAAGGGTCAAGCTGATGAGTGATTCCCAACTTCTTATACACCATGCGCAAGGTTAATCTGAGGCCAAAAAGAAGCAACTAGTGAAGTACTTACTTCTTCTTAAAAATGAGGCACTTAAGTTCAAAAGCATTGTTTATGAGCATATACCTCGGACAGAGAATGAACTATCAGATTCCTTGGCAACCATAGCATATACTGAGTCATATCCTTGGATCCATGTGCTGGAGTGCCCTTCCATTCAACTCAATATGAGCAAAGAGGAAGAAATTTTCGATGTACACATGAAACAGCCTCAAGATTGGAGATTCCCTCTCCTGCAGTATCTCTCCGATGGCATCTTGCCTCCGGATAAATCATTAGCAAGAAAAATGAAGCACAAAGCTCGTGGTTTTATCATACTAAGGGACGTTCTGTATAAAAAGTCTTACAGTAAAACTCTTTTGCGATGTTTGGGAGATGATGAGTCTCAAGTAGTCCTCTCTGAATTGCATGATGGTGAGGGATCAACTCATTGTGGGTTCAAGGCTCTAACAAGGAGAGTTTTACTAGCTAACTATTATTGGCCCTCTATAATGTAGGATGCTAAAGAGCTGGTGAGAAGGTGTGATCCATGCCAGAGGTATATCAATGAAATTCATGTACGAGCTATCCCTTTAGAGTCAATTTTTGAGCCTATACCTTTTGCTCGATGGGGGTTGTATTTAGTGGGCCCTCTTCCTATGGCGTCCAGAGGCGCAGAACTATAATTGTTGCTATAGATTACTTTTCGAAGTGGATTGAAGCAGCCCCCCTGGCACGAACAACGTCAAAAGCTATCATAAACTTCATTTTATCCAACATCTGTTGCAGATTTGGTGTTCCACAAAAGATAACGACAGACAATGGGCCACAGTTCGACAACAAGGAAATGGAGAGTTTCTGTGCCTCAATGGGTATACAGCATTGTTTCTCTTCACCTTTCCACCCACAAGCGAATGGTCAGGTTGAAGTGGCTAACAGAACTATATTGTCCGGTCTAAAGAAGAATTTAGAAGGGGCTGCTGGGAAGTGGCCTAGCTATTTACAAGAGGTTTTGTGGGCCTACCAGACTACACCTGGGGCTGCAACACAAGAGTCACCCTTTGCCTTGGTCTATGGATTGGATGCAATAGCCCCCATAGAGGCAACTCTCCCCTCATTTCGGGTTCACAACTTCTCCGAACACGCAAACGAAGTGGCAGTCAGAGGTCAGCTTGACCTAATAGAGGAAAGACGAGTTAAGGCTCACCTTAGAGCTGCACACTATCAAGGTTTGATGAGAAGCAGGTTTGCTTCTAGAGTTAAAAGAAGATATTTCCAGCCGGGTGACAAGGTATTGAGGAAAGTCTTCTTACACACTAAAGAGAAGCTGCTCGGCAAACTGGCCCCAACTTGGGAATGACCTTATATGGTCATTGAAAGACTTAAACCTGGAACATCTTGGCTCGAAGACAAGGATGGAAGGGTTTTAAATCACCCTTGGAATATTGAGCATCTCCGAATGTACTTGGAATAGAAGCTATGTAAATATTTACTTGTTTAAAAATCCATGTAAATATTTGGGGGCATACTCTTTCCTACCCTGGTGGCACGGGGAGGTTTTAATGAGGTGTCCGGGATTTTTAATAAAATTTGATGCCTTCTTAAAAAAATTTGAAGTGTTCTTAATTTGTTTTTTGTCATACCATCCGGATTGAATTAAGGAATGATGACTACTTAAACATTTGTCATCGGAGAATTTAAACACTCTCACTTTAGAATGCTTATGGAATAACTAAGGGCTATTTAAACACTAGCCACCAAAATTGAAACAAACTATGGAAGAATGCAAGAGTTGTGCAAAACAAAGATATTCATTAAAATAACCTAAGTGCCTTGGCCTTCCAAGGACTTTTCAATTGTCAAACAAAACAAAAGATCTATCCGGTCAAATGCCGGACACAATAACAAAAATGCCTTGTCCTTCCAAGGACTTTAGTTCAGATAACATGAAAAGTGAAAAGATAATTCATAATTTAAGACTGAGCCTTTGAAGATGGCTCAGCCTCACTTGTCTTCTTCTTCTTCTTGGGATCGTCTTTCTCTCCGTGAGGGCCCTCCCCGGTGTTTTCTTCTTCGTCAGAGGAGGAAGCACTGGAATAATCATGCAAGTCACCATCAGCCATGGTGTGGAAGGGAAGGTTTTCGTACTCTACATGAAGCCACAAATATCCCAGGTTCCTCTTCGGGAACTTCTCATGAAAGAGCAGGACCATGTCTGACTTCACCTTGGCATACATTTGCTCTTGTGTGTCTATTACGTTGTTGGCATAAGCATCGATCTTGGCCTGAATTTTGACCTCCTGCTCTCTTAGCAGATCAGCTTTCTCCTCCGCGGCCTTGGACATTATATTCTCGAGCGCAATTTTGTCACTTGTCAAGTTGTGAATGATTTGATCCTTTGCCTTTTCCTCCTCTTTCGAAGAGGTGAGATCTTTCTCTAATCCGGACAGCTTCTCCCGGAGCTCTTTGATAGTGTCTTCTGAAGTGGAAACCTTTGTGATCCACCCCTCTTGGTTCTTCTTTAGCTCCTCATTCTCTCCCTTCAGAATGTCAGCATGTTGAGTGGCAGTAAGAAGGTCATCGGACAGTTTCTCTTTGTCAGATTTGAGATCTTTGATGATATCTTCCTGGCCTCGAACTTGTTTCTCCAAAACAAGCACTAGCTGAACATTACTTAATATGGAGTGAGCTATAATATCCCTTTCACTTGAAACAGTAAAAGTCTTACCATTAAAAGTGACGGTGTTCGAAGTACTCGAAGGGAGGTAAGGCCAAGCAAAATCGTCTCTGGGAGGTTGGAAAAATAGTCAACGAGTCCATCGAGCCCTGTGATATCAACACCATCGATACTAAGGTCTCCTCCTCCGACCTCGTCGGTGAGAAAGTCACTAGGAATCTCCTCTACTCTTGTCGGATCAGTAGGGTCTATAGGGGGGAGAGGCTCCGAAGTCCGGAGTGAGAGTTCATCACCCCTGGAGGTCTTTTTCTTCTTAGCCTCCCTGTCCTTGCTTTCTTCTCCCCGTTTTCGATCTCTCTTGGGAGCTCTTGGGGGTCTTGGGGATTGAACCTCTTCCCTAACACTCTCCTGCTCCACCACTTCTAAGAGAGCAGCATCGATCTGGCTTGGAGTTGGCCCCATTGGATTTGTTGGAGCAGCCTCCTCCATATCGGCAGGGTTAGGTTCACCTACAACCTTCTTGCCCTTCTTTTTCTTGCCTTTCATTTTACTCGGGGCCTTAGCCCGGCCTGGCAAGTAAAGTGACCCATCCGGTTCGTGTGTTCTCTTGAGGACTACATCCGGAAGGGGTGGAGTGGTGAGTTCTTCCCAGGTCTTGTCCCTCCGGCCAGTAGTGTTCCAGAGGTGAGACCTTGCCAAGTTGCCTTCTGTGAAAGCGTCGTGAAACCGGTTTCCCTATTTTTCAGCAGCCCAAGTGTTGATCTTGGTACAAGTGGTCTGCCCGGACTTTAGGTAGTCATTGAAGTCTTTGGGCAGTTCTGCTAAGAAAAAAGACAAGACCAGTTAGTTTAAGCAAATTCGATAAAAGAAGAAATAAGAATATAAAGTAGAAGCCTTACGATCACTCCTCCATCTGCTGGTGAGGAGACTTGGATTGACTCCGGCTTTGATTTTCTCCCAAGCACCACTTACGAACAGGAATTGAGTCCTCCAATTTCTCTCTGACTCAAGCAGATCATCCATTGCTTTATAATTATCACCAATGTTGAAGTGATAGAAGGGTATGTGGTGGTTCTTGCAGAGACTGGCCACAACTGCGAACTCCTCCATTGGTAGAGGAATCCCGGAGAGCCTGGAGGCCATAATGCAGGCCATAAGAGTGTACCAGGCATTGGGACTCAGTTAACTAGAGCAGAGCCTGATGAGGTGGAAGTACCTAACTATCTCCGGATCTAAAGGAAACCTTAGACCCCAGTTAAAAAGCTGAGTGAAAATGACTATTTCATTGAGTTTACAATCCATTGGGGTTTCGGGGTCTATGGGAATTCTTATCTTCACGTTCTCCGGAATTCCCTACTTCGTACGCATCCGGCCCAAATCAGCTGTATGAATGAAGGCATATTTGATTTTTTGTAAAGCAAGAAGGTATTTAACGTTTACCTTGTGGAAACAAGGTCCCACTTTTCCTTCGAGGCACTCTAGCAGATCCGGATGCCTTAAGCATAGCTTTTCCTTGCCCTTATCCTTCTGGGCAGCAACAGCACCACTAGTCTGTCCGGAAGGTTCAGACTTGAATGGAGCGTCTTCGATAGAGTCCTCCATTATTTCCTCCATTATCGAGGAAGGGTTTTCAGTAGTCTTGGTGAGAGGGGAGTTTGGAGTTGGTCCAGTCTGACCACCGGACTGATGAGCTTCAACGCTCTCCTGCACTCTAGCCTCCGGCTGGGGCTCTGATGTGGAGGTTTTTCTTCGGGGTTTTAAGCCAGTAGCCTCCAGACTACACAGCATGTCCTTGGGTGCTTTTATGGGTGCTTCTGACCCTGTACTGCTATCTCTGGCACCTGATTTCGAAGGGGTGCTTTGGAGGCCTGCCCTTTGACCAGCCGACCTTTTCTTTGATCAACTAGCTTGTTGGGAGAAGTATCAGCATCTGACCCCATGGCTAAGAATGGGGAAGGTTTTTTAGAACTAGTAACTGTTAAACCTGGTTCAACAGTGGGTTCTGACTCTTGAACCGAAGAACCTGAGATGATAGGAGAAAGACTGGTTTGAAACAATCTCATCGGTTTGACGCCCTTTGTAGAGGAAGAACCCTGATCAGACTCTGTAGCTGAGATTGTTGGTTTGTCGATGGGGGAAGTGGGTAAGCCTGCTGCGATGCACCTTTCCCTTTCAATCTTTTGTGCTTTTTCTAGTTGAGATAGATTGAGCCACCCACCTTTGATTAAAGCGTTCCTAGCCGTGAACATAAACAACCTAAGTAAAGAACTTGTGTTTGAGAGAGAGAGCTCTGAAAATTAGCAAAGTGAAAATGAAAGTGATAGTAAAACAGTGGAAAAGTATCTTAATTTATAGTAAACCTCAAAAAGAAGTCTTGATTGCTAGGAGAATTTGAAAAGATTAGCAATTATTAAAAGACGGCGCTGATGTCACCTTCATTAATGAAGATGTTGCTTTTCAGAGAATGTGGGTGCGAAATTCAAGGTGAAAAAACGGCTAAAGCAACAAACCAAAGAGAGACACGTGTCCCATGAACTTTGGCAAAAAACCGTTTAGATTCAAGGAACTTTTTCAGTCCGGATAAAACCATAACACAATTCGAAAGACCTGTCCGGATGAAGCTGCTACTGATACCGGACTGTTTTTCAGGTTTTGACAAAGGTTTTTGAACAAACACCTAAAAAAGGGGCTACTGATGAGTCCGGATTCTATTACCTCTACGGACAGGGACAGTTCGGACAAAGACCACCTAACCGGACAGGGCAGTTCGAACACCTCATCCATTGGACTGTTCGAACAAGAACTAAAGTACTTAAAAAACCTAAACACTTCTTGACTAAGCTGCCTGCTCTCCTACTAAGAGGTCATGGGTCCTTGAACTTGACCCAAGTCCATTAAACATGACCCGAAAGCCCGTAAGGTCCAGATGTAAGGGTATAAATACCCAACTACCAACATTAAATGAGGGTAATAAAAATTAAATACAACCAGGCTGCTTAATTCTCCCTCTACTCTCTACTCAAACATTAAATACTTACAAACTTTCACAAACTCTAAACAAAATTACAAATATACCCTCAGACGAGAATAAACCTCACCAGTTACGATGTTCCCTAGGAGATTGCAGTACGGCCGACCTTCTATAGTGTACTTCTTCCTTTGTTTTTTCATAAATGGTGGCCACACTTTCCTTTAACTCTGCAAACCATTCTGGTTGAACCCAAGGCCCTCTCTTATTTCTAGATTGTTGACTCTGGGCAGGCGCAGCTGGCTGAGATTGAGCTTTAGCCCTATTATGTCCCTGTCCAGTCTTCCTTGCCTTGTTCCCGAACTGATTTTAGTTGGGGTTTCGTGCAACCGGGGCAGACCTCACCTGCCTGTGCACCCTAGTTTTCTTTGTTTCATCAACGTTGATTTGTTTTCCAACCTGATTCAGTAGCCCCCCCCCCAAGTCATGGATTTTTTCTGGTCACTGAATTAGCTAAATTTCCAGGGTTTAAGCCCTGTCTCGAGGATGCTATTGCTACTTGCTCGAAGCAATCAGCCAACCCATTTTTGGTGTTTACAAAACAAATTATGTATTCTTTCAATGATTCGTTTGGTTCTTGGGCACAATGGATTATTGTGTCCCCATTTCCCTTCAACTCTTTACTCCCAACAAACTGCCTTCGAAAGGCCACCCAAAAGGTATCAAAATTCCTGATGCAGCCTTGTGGTAGGCTGTTATACCACTTTAGAGCACTCCCCGTAAAGGACTGGGAGAACGCTCTACAGAGTAACTTATCGTCATCATCAAAAATTCATCATAAAGTTTTTAAATTGTTCCAAGTGGTTGTCCGGATCTTTGCTGCCATCGTATTTCTCTATTTTTGTGCTATCGAACCTCTTGGGGAGGTTTCCGGACAGAATCTTAGAAGACAATGGAGATTGTCTCCAATTCCGGCCACGACTAAACACAGTATCCTCATTGGGAGTTGTAAAGATACCTGGTTCATCGTGGAAGGCAAAAGGATCCACCAGCATCCGGTCTACATGCCTTCGGCTGTGAGATGATCCTTTGCCTATATTCCTCTTCAATTTCCCATGACTATCCCTTTTTCTTGAATACTTTTTAATCAATTTTTGCTTCTTTTTGGATCGGCCCTCATCACTGCTGGAGGATAAGGACTCTTCAACTCCATCCTCGTCCGAGGAGCTACCAGAAGACTCTGAGTCTGAGTCAGAACTCTCCACTGGCTTAGACCGGTGAGAATTTTTGGAGCTAGCATGAGTATTCTTGGTACTCACATGAGTCTTCGAAGGCTCATGATCTTTAGGGTTGTCGGTATGATGAGCAACTAATGCTTTTGAGTTCTCTTTTATACCCATCTTAGCCTTCTCTGCCCTCAAAGCTTCTATCTCGCCCTTTAATCTATCACGCTCCTCGATGGTATATTCATCATTCTCACCCACCACTTCAAGCAAAGCTGGTGGTACTTCTGGGGCGTCCGGATTCATTCGGACTGATTTTTTCTGATGGTTTCGAATGCTTGATTCAGGCACCGTCGTTCTCCCACTATGGTTGCCAGTTTGATGAGGTTTATTTTCGTCTGAGGGTAAGTTTGTAATTTTTGTTTAGAACTGTGTGAAAGTTTGAGATTATTTGATGTTTGAGGAGAGAGTGAGGGAGAATTGAGCAGCCTGGTTGCATTTAATTTTCATTGCCCTCATTTAATGTAGGTGGTTGGGTATTTATACCCTTACATTTGGGCTTTATGGGCTTTCGGGTCATGTTTAATGGACCCGGGTCAAGTTCAAGGACCCATGAGCTCTTAGTAGGAGAGCAAGCAGCTTAGTCAAGAAGTGATTAGGTTTTAAGTACTGTAGTTCTGTTCGAACAGCACAATGGATGATGGTGTCCGAATTGTCATCGTCCGGTTAGATAGACATTGTCTGAACTGACCCTATCTGAAGTGGTAACAGGATCCAAACTCATAACTAAAGACACAAAAATTATTTTCGAATCATAGTGTTCATATTTATCTCATAAAAGAAATAACGTGCGAATCTAATAGATAAAAATATAAATTTATTATTTAAATAGTTACCACTCGAAAAATTTATCATCCATTCGAAAAAAAAAATCGGATTTGTCTGAACTCTTACTACCTAAAATAAACATAAAAGAATCTAAAAATATAAAAGTTTTGTCAGTTTTTAAGTTGAGTTTGTGTTGTATGAGTTTGGGTTTAGTATAAATTTTATGTAAAAACGTTTTTTTTAACATGTCTTTGTAAAATAATAGGATTGTATCAATTGTTTTTTACCGACACTATATTGAATGTCACTAGTATATTATTACAAGAGTAATGGTTATCCCCTTCTTGAAATTAACTACAAATTTTACCAACGTATATGTTTCGCATTAACTTTTGATAATAATCCGTTCGTAGACGTGTTTTGATTGGATTCTATACGACGAAGTCCAATTTGGTTTTACGACTCTCGTCTGTCTAATCCCCATATATGGAAATGAACAACTTCAAAGATTGAGTTTACTGGTACCAATGAAGTTGAATTAATTTCACAAATTATTGGCTCGTATTGGAGCATCGCACAAAGTCCTTAGTATAAGCTTGTATTGTAGACTAGTCGTACCCGACTATAAAATTCGTATATAGAGACTTTTATTCATGTATCGTTCTCTTTTCTGAAGTTTTTTTTGGACAAAAGCTGATTTAATCGTGCTTATGCACCGAATAAAATATCTGAGTAACCAAAGAAGATAAAAAGTTTCATCGAGGAACACATAGTGAGCATATCGTATTATGACAGTTATAGCCTCGACTTTTTAGTCTAGAATTTTTCATCTGGTAAGATATGCTGTAGTTGAGGTTTACCAAAACGTCAAATGTTGTATCAGAGGGATCGAGTTGTGTTGGTTAAAATGAGTCAATTCCTTATTGTATGACCACACATAATTCAGATTTAGAACTTCCAGAGAATATCTGTCTACTAATTAACAGTCGGTGACTCATTTTACTAATCGTGCCCTACAAATATAGGCGATGTGAGGCCCTTTAATTTTTGTTTTATATGTGATGAGTTCGGAGATTTCAATCAGTGTTCCATGATTAAATCAGAAGGATAATTTGGACTAAACCACCACACTAAAAGTCCGAACAGGACAAATGTACTAATTATAGACTAAGCTAGTTGTTATTCAACTTAAAACTATATTACTAATGGGTCCTTAAACTTGACCTGGTTTCACAACATGACCCAATAAGCCCATGAGTCAGTAATTAAGTATAAATACCCTAACTACTTTCATTAATGAGGTGATCAGAATTTATTACTAGTAGACAACTTAATTATCTCTCTACTCTTCAAACTAAGCACAAAACACCACAAAATTACCAAAACACCTTTTAAACACTTTACCAGATTACCCTCAGACAGAAATAAACCACACTAAATTGGCGACCACAGTGGGAGGCGACGGTTCCTGAATTTTACATTCAAAACCAGCAAGTAAAGAAGTTCGGATGGATCCGAATGAGCAGGATGCTCCACCCCAAGAGGTGGAAAGTGCAAGGGAAAATAAGGAGTATACCAACGAGGAGCGAGACCAGGTGAGGACTGAAATAGAGGCGTTGAGAGCAATAAAACAAGCAGAAAAAGATATTAAGGAGAAATCGGGAGGGTCATTACTTCACCACACTAACAATTTTGGAGAAAATGAGTAGTCTTTGAAAACTCACTTCAGCTCAAAACAGACGCACCGATCTAAGCTTGTCAAGAGTTTTACATCTGAGTCCTCTAGCATTTCCTGAAATGAGGCAGAGCTTGAAGAATCACTATCTTCTAGTAGTGATAAAGGGAGATCTAGAAAAAAGATGAGGTTAACTAAGAAGAACTCGAGGAAGAGGGAGAGACATTGTAAGAGATGGTATTGAGCAATGGGCCTTTTTAAAAGATGGTAAGAGTACTATTTGTTGTGGTAGATTGCCCAACATCGTATAATCCAATTCTTGGGAGCTCTTGGCTTTCCATAATGAATGTTGTGGCTTCTACAGTCCATCCGTGCTTGAAGTATGCGGTTCATGAACAAGTAGTTGTTGTCCGTAGTAGTCAAAAGATAGCGAGGGAGTTCTATGCAATAGCTTTTGCCCCTAAAAATCTAGGGGAAGTCAGAATTAATAAGGATTAGCAGCTACTAGAGCCTTCTCAGGGTACAACCACATACAGGTGGATCCAAAGGATCAAGATCACACTACTTTCATCACAGAGAGATGTCTTCGTTGCTACAAGGTGATTCCCTTCGGGTTGAATAATGTTGGGGCTACTTATCAGAGATTGGTGAATAAATCCTTTGCAAATCATATTTCCAAGAACATGGAAGTGTACATAGATGATATGATGGTTAACATATTGGAGGAATATTTACACATATTTGACATTCAAGAGACGTTTTGTAATTTAGAAACTATGAACTTAAAGTTAAACCCTGAGAAATGTGTGTTTCGGGTCCGATCTAGAAAATTCTTTGGCTACATAATAAGTGAAAAGGGAATCCACCCTGATTCGGATCAGCTTATTGCCTTATTAGAAATGGACCATCCTCAGAATGTTAAGGAAGTCCAAAGGCTCACAGGAAGGTTGACTGCATTGAATAGGTTTATTTCAAGGTCATTGGACAAGTGTGCTCTATTTTTCCAAGTATTGAGGGATGCTAAATTCTTCAATTGGTCTCTACAGTGTGACCAGGCTATAATTGAAATAAAGAAACATTTTTCCTCACCCGAAACTCTTTTCAAACCTGTTTGGGGAGAAAAGCTTTATATGTATTTGGCTGTATCAGTATATGCTATAAGTGTTGTGCTAGTAAATGAAGTAGACAATTACCCTCATTCGGTGTACTACATCGGTAACAGTCTACTAGATGCTGAGAGACGATACTTGAGGTTGGAAACGTTGGCATTAGACTTAGTAATTGCAGCAAGAAAAATGAGACCCTGCTTCTAAGCTCATTCTATTGTTGTCTGAACCTCTTTCCCTTTGAAGAATGTTCTTCAAAAAGCTGATGTATCAAGCAGAATGACAAAGTGGTCGATGGAATTGGGTGATTACGATATTGACTTTGCCCTCGAACAACAATTAAAGCCCCATCGGTGGCTGACTTTTAGGTAGAGTTTCATGCTGACAGATCCTCCAGACAAGAATCAGGAAATTCTTTTAAAATAGAATGGGTAGTTTGAACTGATGGTGGATCAAGTACTATGGGTTTTGGAGCTGGAATTTTCTTAACCTTCCCATATGGTGGTGATGTATCAAGCTATATGCTTTGGATTCAAAGCTTCCAACAATGAGTCTGAGTATGAAGCAGCCATTGTCGGTCTTAAGCTAGCTCTCTTATGTGGGGCTAAGAGAGTCCGATTAATGAGTGATTCTCAATTACTTATCCACCATACTCAAGGGCAGTCTGAAGCCAAGAAAGAACTGATGGTCAAGTATTTTCTCATGTTGAAAGAAGTGGCAACCAACTTTAAAAATATTTGTTATGAGCATATTCCCAGATCGGATAAAACTTTGGTAGACTCCTTCGAAACTATGGCTTATTCTGAATCTTACCCCTGGATTCTTGTACAAGAATATCCATCTATACAGATAGATCAGAAGAAATAGGATGAACAAAACATGAACATACTTGTTCTTCAGCCTAAAGATTAGAGATACGCTCTCCTCCAATACATTTCTGATTGGATATTGCCTTTCGATAAAGTTGTGGCAAAAAAGATTAAGTACAAAGCTCGTGGTTTCTTGACAATAAGAGAGCTTCTTTACAAAAAAATCTTTCACCAGGCCTCTCTTGCGATGTTTAGGGTTTGAAGAATCCCAGGTTGTATTATCTGAATTACATGATGGGGAAGGCTCAGCACACTGTGGCTATAGGGCACTGAGCCGAAGAGTTTTGTTAGCCGGATACTACTGGCCAACCATAATGGCAGATGCTAAAGAAATGGTGAAGAAATGTGATCCATATAAAAAATATGGGAATGAAATTAATGTGCCAGCAGTACTTATGGAGTCTATTTCTGAACCAATACCCATTTCCAGAAGGGGGATGGATTTAGTTGGGCCTCTTCCTATGGCATCCGGCGGGTGTAGAACTATTATAGTGTCCATCGACAATTTCTATAAGTGGATAGAGGCAGCTCCTTTGGCTGGATCCACTTCGAAGGTTTTTATCAAATTAATCTTATCCAATATATGTTGTTGGTTTGGGATTTCTCAGAAGATTACTACGGACAATGGGCTACAGTTTGATAATAAAGACATGGAAGACTTCTGTTTTTCTTCTCTTTTCCACCCCCAAGAAAATGGCTAAGTTGAGGTTGCAAATAGAACCATATTGTCTGGACAAAAGAAACAATTGGAAGGAGCTGCAGGAAAGTTGCCAAGTTATTTACAAGAAGTTTTGCGGGCCTACCAAACTACTCCTCGGGCTGCCACACAATAGTCTCATTTTGCTTTAGTATATGAAATAAATGCAATTACTCTCATAGACGTTACTTTACCGTCACACAGAGTCCAACACTATTCTGAACAAGCTAATGATGTAGCAGTTAGGAAACAGCTGGACTTAATAGAAGAAAAATGGTTAAAGAAAACTTAAGAACATCACACTACCAAGGTTTGATGAGGAGCAGATTTTCTTCCAAAGTTTAAAGAAGATATTTTTAAGTGGAAGAAAAAGTTTTAAGAAAATTCTTTTTACATACAAAGGAGAAGCAGTTCGGTAAACTGGCTCAAAACTGGGAAGGCCCTTATATGGTCTCTGAAAAGGTCAAGCCAGAGACATACAGGCTCCAAGAAAAAAAAGGTAGAGCTCTAAAGCATCCATGGAATGTTGAACATCTCAGTTTATATTTAGAATAAATCTCTTTTATACCTACCCTGGTGGGTGAGGAGGTTTTAATGAGGTTTCTGGATTTTTCAATAACATATGATGCCTTCTTTAAAAGTCTGTTATGATTTTGTTTTAAATTTCTTATTCAACACCTCGGCTCTCAAGTTTTCTAGGGTTGATCGGATATGTTTAGCACATGATCACAATTATTAAACACATGTGATCGAAGATATTAGATACTTTTGTTCAACACTTCTGAAATATTAGGGGCTACTTAAACATTGGCCATGAAAGATTTAAACAAAGTATTAAACAAAAGGGAAATTGGATAATTAAACCTGATCGGACTCAAACTGATAAGTAGTACAAAAAATAACTTGGCGATCCAAGGAATTTAGTGTTTCAAAACAAAAAAAATACAGAATAAAACCTGAGGGCTTGTTCTCTTCAGATTTTTCTTCACCACCATCTTTTTTGGGACTATTAAGTTCAGAACTTAAACTCCCACTCATTCCTTCATCATCATTAATGGAGTCCACTGCACTAGAGTAGTTTTGCTTATCACCATCTGCTAAGGTGTGGAATGGGATGTCGTCATAGTCCACATATTTCCACAAGGGACCAAGGGTCCTCTTGCGAAAGGTCTCATGAAACAACATGACCATATCGGATTTGATCTCATCATCCCTCTTCTCTATGGAATACACTATCTCATTGGAATAATACTCTATACCTGCAGCGACGACTTGTTTTTGTTGGCGTTCTAAGGCCTCATTCTCTTTACCCTTCTCTTCAATAGTACTCTCCAACTTGGTCTTCTCATCGTATAAACTTTGGATAGTACCATCTTTAGTTTCAGTTGCTCCTTTAAAGCTTTGAGGTTTTGCGAAGAAGAGGTCTCCAGGTTGGAGTATTTGGTTTGAAGCTCCTTGTTGATCGCATCTGATGCGAGCAGTTTGGAAGCTAACTCTTTTTTATCCTTCTTCAATACCTCTATGCTTTGTTGAGCGTTGAGGATATCATTTGACAAGTTTTGCTTGTCAGTAGTTAGAGAATTAATGGTACTTGTTTGAGCCCTTACTTGCCTCTCTAGATCAAATACTGGTCTGATATAGCCTAGGAGGGCATGGCTCAAGATGTCTTTCTCTTCGGATATAGCATAGTTCTTCCCATTATGAGTCACCACGTTGGAAGAACTAGAAGGACAGTATGGCCCCGCGAAGTCATCTTTCTTTAGTTGCGAAATTACATGTAATTTAGTTACAGAATAAGTTTGGAAACAAATTGTGTTCTAGTTGCGGAACTATGTGTAAATGTATTGCAAAAATAAGAAGAAAAAAACCATAGAACTAGGAATTTGATCGCTAAATAAGTATGATTATGTGAAAAACAAAAGACAACATGTTATGTGAAAATAAGTGTTAACTGGATGTCGAACAACTAATTTTTTGTAGCTTTGAAAATATATGCATTTTTTATATTGAAAACACATTTGCTTGAAAAAGGACATGTTTCTGTTGTGAAAATACATTCAATTTGGTTAGAAAGAAGTTTATAAAAAATAATTGTATTTTAGTTTCAAAAATTGGTTGTAATTTTGTTTCGGAAAAAAATATCGCTCATGAATTGTGTTAGGTTTGTCTTTAAAAAATAGATATATGTGTGTGTTTTTGGTTGTTTCTATTAAGGTTTGATAGATATGGAGTTTTGAAAGTCAAAAATGAAAACTAATTATTGAATTATGTATCTATTTGTGTATTGAGGGTAGCATTTATGCTTTCTGTAATTTGAATTCTATCGTGGTGGTTATGTAAAAAAAATTGGTAAATCAATATTAAAAAAAATTTAAAATATTAAAATATGTATATCATTTTGTTAAGAATTTTAATCAATTAAAGAAATTAAATCTAAACTTATATTTTTAAAGTTAAGTTCTCTTTCATAGTAGTGTATTTATATATCGATCAACATCAACGACAACTAATATTTGTGTATGACTGGTTATATCTGTAGACATTTACTTCCTACAATTGGGTTATAAAAATTTATTTCAAACTTCACTAGGTCATGGTCATAGAGCACTACTCATTAAATTCAATACTATTAGTATATTCAAAATCTATCGCAATTCAATTAATCCTGTATGAAATTGGAAGCATTAAGTTTACTATTAATACTAAAAAAATCAAAATTAAAAAATTAATTCATAACAAATGTATATAAATATGTCCTAAAGCCCGATACCAAAATGATTAGCTCATGCTAATCTTATTCGTAATATTAATAAAAAATAAATAAAAAATTAAAAATATAATTAGTGGAAACAATTGTATAGATCTCTGACGGTGTGTAAGATTTTCTAATTTTTAATCCGGAGAGTATAATTAATAGGTTTAATAATGAAAAAAATAGAATTTATTTTTTTAATTTTAATATTAATACCCATTTTGAAATTCAAAATCTTCCTTAAGAATTGTAACAAAAACAAAATATACATTAATTATGAAAAATACTTAATGAGTTTAATGATCTATATAATATTTAACTTATTTTGGAAAAAATAAATTATCATTATATTCTATTTATTTGGATATAATTTTAATAAAAAATATTTTAAAACGAAAAATAATATTAATTTGTTTAGTAGTTGTAAATATATATTTAATTATTAAACTTTCTTAACTAATCTATTTAGTGAGTTTTGGTTAATGATTTCCATCCAATTTTGTTAGGAGCATTAGATTAGATAAAGAAGCGATGCGGTCGATGAACCCACTCTTTTATATACATATTATATTTAGTAATTAGTTATATCAAGTAGATTCTAGTCTAGGTAGTGATGTAATCACTTCATGTCTTATCCAAATATACCTGCATATATCATAATGTTTTTTTAATTATGTAATGATAAGTTGGAATTTTAATTGTATTATGTGTTGGTAATTATAAAAATAAAATATGGTATGATGTAGTTATTATGGACAATTTCCATCAAGTGTTCATGGAAATTATAAAGGAATTCTATTTATGATCGTACAGTATTGTAATAAATTAATGAAAGACTACAATGGTTCAATCGAAAGTAGTGTTCTCAAAACCAATACAACAAGTTAAAGGAGTTTTATACTCATACTTCAGATGAAGTTGTCGATCTTAGTTTTGACGCTAAATCTATACATGCGCTTGTATTTGATAAGCCATTCTATGATAAGTATGATGATGAGGTAGAGAAGAAGAGAGTTGATGCTAAAAAATTAAAAAACTGAAAATAATTTTTTTTTTAAATTAAACCCAAATGTTTCATCGAAATTGGATATAAATTCTCCTCTTACAATTAAATTGGTGGATTGAACTCATACTGCTCAAAATACCAAGTACAATTTAAAGTCAGGAACAAAAAATATTGTGGAGAATTTTTTGTTGAAAATTCTGATATCATTAGAGACCTTTTACCATCGTCTTTACCGCAATCAAGAACTTCTGAACCTTCGAACATAAGGTGTATTATTGAAAAGAAGAAAGAAAATCGGCCTTGTAAAAGCAGTTATCTAAACCAATAAAGAACTCTTGAGGCAAATAGAATATGGATCATATACCAAGTAGCAATAAGGTTATTACTTCTCCTACATGTCTAAAATATTCAAGTAAATCATACAACGACAAATTATATTTTAAGAAGTTACCTCAGCTACGAGGGACTAACTTTGAAGACTCTGGAGATTCTTTGAGAAATACATGTTTTCCTGAAATCGACTCATGTTTTGTTTCCATAATTGACTTTCACTTTAAATAATATAATGTTTTTATTTCTTTACTTCCTTTTGTTGAGGGACAAAAATTCCCAAAAGGTTTGATATTATGGAGTGAGGAATGAACTATTTGATTCCTCATATTTACCGAGAGCCAAGGCGTAAATTATTATGGACAAGATAAAAACAAGCAGTAGTCAATTAACAAGATCAATTACTATGAATTGGATGCTTAGATTAAATTGTGGACAACATATTAGGTGGTGCAACTAAGGTATTCGAGGAAATGTCTGCGAGGAATGTCTATCATGATTCTGGCAGTTATACCTATATGATAAATGGGTATGACATACACGGGTTGGGTGAAGCTGCTATAAAACGTTTTACTAAAATTCAAATCTGAAGATGTGATTGTATTACGTACTCGAGTATTTTATACGCATGTAGCCATACTAGTTCCGTTCATAATTGGATGCCTTTTTTTTACCGTATTGTGTCGGCTTATCAAATGGCTAAGAACTGAGCAATTCTATTAGATTATTCTACTATGGTATAACCCAATTTGATTAGTACCACTCCCATTGTATATGGTATTGAAATCGTGAACAACTTATGTAGTGCTTCATGGAATGTTGTGTTTTTTGTTAGCGGAAAAGATAGGAAAACTCTAGTGAGATGATTCTCTACTTTTAAAAAGCATGAGATTACAGCGGCGTATGGTTTTCTCTCGGGGGAAAATCATGAGACGGAGTGGGAAACCTGTGAATCAGTGGTTGATTTCAAGAAACCTATGAATCGATGGCTAATTTCGGTTGAAATAGATTACAAATACAATAATGAAGTTGTGTTGGAACATTTTGACAGTTCATTGAGGAAAAATATGTGGTCTTGTTTTGACACCAATGACATATCACATAAACTAGATGAAGAAAAAAATGTTCGAAGGACAAATTCGGACGGAATTCGGACTTATGCCAATATGTGTCTTTAAGTATTTATTTCATTATTTAAGTAATTTTATTTTTTGTATTTTTATTATTATTATTATTATTATATTATTGGTCTCAATTGGTATCGGCTTATGGGTTTGACCTATAACCATGATTTGGCCCATTAGGCATATTAGGCTAAAATAAGCCTATAAATAGTTTGTGAGAAAACTTTAATATTGATGGTTATTTAATTCATAATCAGACTCTCTATAAATAATAATTAAAGAAACTTAATTATGTCTCTAGTCTGTATCCTAATTCAATTCATTCTTTTTATCTTACACAACCAGCTTCGAATAAATTTTATACACACCGAATTGGCGACGATAGTGGGAGCTCCATTTAAAGGTACCCGAATAACAACATCATAAACCTAACAAGCAAAAGGTCATCTTCAGATCTCTCCAATGCATGAATTCTAAGATGAATGTAGCCTGAGGGTAATCTGGTAAAGTGTTTAAAATGTGTTTTGGTAATTTTGTGGTGTTTTGTGTTTAGTGTGAAAAGTAGAGAGATAATTAGGTTGCCTACTAATCATAAATTCTAAACACTCTCATTAATGAAAGTAGTTGGGGTATTTATACTTAATTACTCACCCATTGGCTTATTGGGTCGGGTTGTGAAATCGGATCGAGTTTAAGGACCCATTAGTAATATAGTTTTAAGTTGATTAACAACTAGCTTAGTCAATAATTAATACATTTGTCCTGTTCGGATTTTTAGTGTGGTGGTTTAGTCCGAATTGTCCTTCAGATTTCATCACGACACAGTGACTGAATCTCCGAACTCATGACTAGCCCATTTAGGTCTTGCAAAGGACCTTTGAAAGAGCTAAAACTCAAAAAAACCAATATCATATTTGTCCGATTTGTTTGTGTTGTTCGAAATATAAGAGTTTTTCTTCAAGAGTGACCCTGTTCGTACTTTGTCAGAACTAATTTCTCATCTCAGAATTCTAAGACTTTCTCTTGAATCATGGGACACGTGTCAACCTTTAGTTCGACCTCCTAGCTGTGTTTTCTCCTAGATTGTCGCACCCACTAGGCTAGAAAGTTACGTAGGCTTTAATTTTCACACTTTGTAGCTTTTAATCATTGCTAAAAATTGATCTAACTCCTCCTAGGTAGCTTCTCTTTTTCACCGTTATGTATAAAATGTTCTACTGTTTCATTGTCTTTAAAAAATTATAAGCATTCTTAGAGAGAGTAAGAGAGAGAGAGCGCTCAGTTCACCTTCAAATTTGTTCTTGAGTCATCTATGTCCATAGCCAGAAATGGCTTAGTTAAAGAAGGCTGGTTGAACTTGTCTAAAGCAAAAAAATCACAGAATGTAGCAAGGGACAAAGGCATTGTTCCGGGTCTTCCTGCTTCTCCAAGCGAAAAAGGTAATCAACCACAACAGATTACTGATCAGGGGTCATCTACTTCAAAAAACCCTAAAGTTAGGAAACTTCCATTTGTAGCAAATCTTACACCTCTCCCATCTGGTTCCTCGGTCTAAGAATCCCAAAACCCTTTATCCATGGAGAAAGTCGTTTCCAGTGTAAGAAAACCCTCACCTTTCATTGCGATGGGATCGAACACAGAAAAGTCACCAGACAAGTTAACTCCTCACCGGGTTACGCGTCAGTCTAAACCAAAATCTACTCATTTATCTTCAAAGCCCTCTAGTTCGGAGGTAGTAAAGTCTGCATCTCAAGCTAAATCACCCGGGCAGCAGCCGCTAATAGAAACGCGATTATCCAAATCGTCACCTGCACAACCTCCTGACAGCTGTTTGCAAAAGCTTCCGAACATCCATCTTCAAAAACATCTTAACAGCCTTCTTCAAAGCCATTCGAACAACCTTCCTCGATGATGGAAGAAAATATGGAAGACATCATAGAAGAAGCCCCTTTTGAGGCTGAGGCATCCGGTCAAACAGGAGATCCAACTTTAGACCAGAAAGGTAAAACCAAGGTGCGTATGACTCATCCACATGCTCTTCCGGGGAGCTTGGAGGGTAATGTGGGTCCATTATTCAAGAAAGTAAGTGTAAAATACTTGGTGGCCCTTCAAAATATTAACTATGTGTATACCCACACAGCTGAGCTAGGTCAGATCCGCACTAAGTGGGAGATTCCAGAATCTGTGAAAGTGAGGATCCCAATCACTCCGTAGACCCCTATGGATTGCAAGCTAAACGAAGTGGTCTATATTGAAGTATTGAACTGAGGACTTCTGTTCCCCTTGGATCCAGAGATAATCAGATATTTCATCTGATCAAGCTGTGTCCCAGCCAACTGAGCCCCAACGCTCGGTATACCCTTCTGGCCTGCATCATCGCGCCCAGGCTGTCTAAGATTCCACTACCGATGGAACAGTTTGTTGTTATGGCAAGCTTGTGCAAGAACCATCAGATCCCATTCTACCATTACAACATGGGGAACGATTATAAGGTAGTGGATGATCTGCTAGAGTTTAAAAACCCTGGAGGACGCAACTCCTATTTATAAGTGGGGCTTGAGAGAATGATAGGAAAATCAAGGCAGACTCAAATCCAAACCTTTTGACCCGTCGCTGGAAGAGCACTGGTGAGTTTCTCTTTCTTTTTCCTTTCATCTTTTAAGTTCTACGTTTTTAATTTAGACTAACTTATATTTCTTTTGAGTACTTCTGAACGAGTTACTAGGTTACTTGGAGGCATGGCAGGATACTTGCACCAAGCTAAATGCTTAGGCTCGAAGAATTG
Source organism: Limnanthes douglasii subsp. nivea (assembly GCA_036936605.1). Taxonomy (NCBI): domain Eukaryota; kingdom Viridiplantae; phylum Streptophyta; class Magnoliopsida; order Brassicales; family Limnanthaceae; genus Limnanthes; species Limnanthes douglasii. Next base: position 167,902,314 of record JAUPFV010000005.1, on the reverse strand, counting down.
GGGAAATACTTCCACAATTGCTTCAAATCATGCAACTTTGTGAGGCCTCACCTGTGGAACACCACGGTTAGAAGAGATCTCACATGGGAATAGTTGACTACTCCTCCCCCTGCAGATGTGATCTTAAAGAGGACAAAAGTTAAGGATGCTAAGTTATATCTGCCTTACAGGGCCAAATCCCCCAGCAAAATGAAGAACATGAAGAAGAAGGCCGGTAATAGAATAATATATTTATTTGTTTTTCAACCAAACCCGTTCTTCCGACCTTTTTTGAAAAGCGGTAATTGTAAAGGAATTTGGTGGGTCGAAGAACCCACTAAAGCCTCCGAAGAAGGATAAAAAGCGTAAGGCCAACAATGATGAAAAAGATGCCAAGAAAAAGAAGGTCACTCTGGGAGCAGAGATAATCCTTCGCTCACCTGAAGTCCTCCCCTAGCACCTAACGATCCCACTTTACAGGAGGTAATTCCAACTGACCTTTACTTCGGATAGGTTTCTGGTGATGGCAACGATGAGGTAGACCTAGAAGCCTTTCAAGAAATTAATATTTATTTCAATGATCTAGAGAAAGATGACTTCGCAGATCCTTACCGCCATCCTAGGCTATATCTGACCAGTACTTAATCTGGAGAGGCAGTTAAAGACTCAAACATGTACCATTCGTTCTCTAACCACTGACAAGCAAAACTTGTCGAATAATCTTCCCAGTGCTCAACAAAGCATAGAGGTATTAAAGAATGATGAAGAAGAGTTAGTTGTCAAACTGCTCACATCAGAGGTGGCCAACAAAGAGCTTCAAACCAAATACTCCAACCTGGAGACCTCTTCTTCAAAACAACTCACAGCTTTGAATAAGCAATTGAAAACTAAGGATGGTACTATCAAGACTTTATCTGATGAGAAGGCCAAGTTGGAGAGCACTGTCGAAAAGAAGATTAAAAAGAAAGAGGCCTTGGAATGCCAACAAAAACAGGTCGTAGTTACAGGTATAGAGAAGTATGCCAATGAGGTAGCAGATTCTCTAGAGAAAAGGGATAATAAGATCAAATCTGATATGGTCCTGTTTTTTCGTGAGACCTTTCCCAGGAGGACCCTTGGTCCCCTGTGGAAATACGTGGACTATGATGACATCCCATTCTATACCTTAGCAGATGGTGACAAGCATAACTATTCTAGTGGATTTGACTCCACTGATGATGATGAAGGAACAGGTGAGATTCAAGTTCGGTAAGCCCACAATACTTCTTGTAAATAACTTGGCCACTTTCCTGCGGCTCCCTCCAAATTCTTCTTTTGTTCGGACAAGATGGTTCTATTTGCAACCTCAACTTGGCCATTTGCTTGAGGGTGCAGAGGAGAAGAAAAACAATGTTGAATCCCTCTAGAGGTATAGAAGGCTTCCATGTCTTTATTATCAAATTGTGGCCCACTGTCCGTAGTAATCTTTTGAGGAACCCCCAAATCTACAGTATATGTTGGATAGGATAAATTTAATAACAACCTTAAAAGTGGTTCCATCCAAAGTATGTGCCTCTATCCATTTAGATAAATAGTCAATGGAAACTATTATAGTTCTACACCCACCGGATGCCATAGGAAGAGGTCCAACCAAATCCATCCCCCATATGGCAAAGGGTATTAGTTCCGAAATAGAATCCATAGGTACTGCTGGCATATGAATTTCATTCCCATATTTTTAACAAGGATCACATTTCTTCATCATTTCTTTAGCATCTGCCATTATGGTTGGCCAATAGTATCCGACTAACAAAACTCTGTGGGTCAGGGCCCTATAGCCACAGTGTGCTGAGCCTTCCCCGTCATGTAATTCGGATAATACAACCTGGGATTATTCAAACCCTAAACAGCGCAGGAAAGGCCTGCTGAAAGACTTTTTGTAAAGAACTTCTCTTATAATCAAGAAATCATGATCCTTGTACGTAATCGTTTTTGCCACAACTTTATCCGAAGGCAATATCCCATCGGAAATGTAGTGGCGGAGATCGTATCTCCAATCTTTAGGTTGAATAACAAGTATGTTCATATTTTCTTCATCATTTTTCTTCTGATCTACCTATATAGATGGATATTCTTGTACAAGAATCCAGGTGTAGGATTCAGAATAAGCTATAGTTTCCAAGGAGTCTGCCAAAGTGTTCTGTGATCAGGGAATGTGCTCATAGCAAATATTTTTAAAGTTGGCTGCCACTTCTTTCAACATGAGCAAATACTTGACTAGCTGTTTTTTCTTGGCTTCAGACTGTCCTTGCGCATGGTGGATGAGTAATTGAGAATCACTCATTAATCGGACTATCTTAGCCTCACATAGGAGAGCTAGATTAAGACCGGCAATGGCTACTTCATATTCAGACTCACTGTTGGAAGCTCTGAATCCAAAGCATATAGCTGGATACATTTATCACCATATGGGGAGGTTAAGCAAATTCCAGCTCCACAACCCATAGTACTTGATCCAGCATCAGTTTGAACTACCCATTCATTTTAAAAACAATTTCCTAAATCCTATCCAGAGGATCTGTCAGCATGAAACTCTACCAAGAAGTCAGCCAATGATTGGGCTTTAATTGTTGTTCGAGGGGCAAAGTCAATATCGTAATCACCCAATTCCATTGACCACTTGGTCATTCTGTTTGATACATCAGCTTTTTGAAGAACATTTTTCAAAGGGAAAGACATCCAAACAACAATATAATGAGCTTGGAAGTAGGGTCTCATTTTTATTGCTGCAATTACTAAGGTCAGTGCCAACTTCTCCAACCTCAAGTATATTTTCTCAGTATCCAGTACACTCTTACTGATGTAGTACACCGGACGAGGATAATTGTACAGTCCTCTTACTAGCACAGCACTTATAGCATATTCTGATACAGCTACATACACATAAAGATTTTCTCCCTGAACAGGTTTGAAAAGAGTTTTGGGTGAGGACAAATGTTTCTTTATTTCAATAAAAGCTTGGTCGCACTGTGGGGAACAATTGAAGTCTTTAGCATTCCTTAATACTTGTAAAAATGAAGCGCACTTGTTCGATGACCTTGAAATAAACCTATTCGATGTAGCCAACCTTCATGTGAGCCTTTGAACTTCCTTAACATTCCGAGAAGGGTCCATTGCTAATAAGGCATTAAGCTGATCCGAATCAGGATGGATTCCCTGTTCACTTATTATGTATCCTAAGAATTTTCTAGATCGGACCCCAAACACACATTTCTCAGAGTTTAAAATTAAATTCACAGCTTCTAAATTGGAAAATGTCTCTTGAAGGTCAGATATGTGTGAGTCTTCCTCCAAGTTTGTGCCAATCATATCATCTATGTACACTTCGATGTTCCTGCCAATCTGATTATCAAAGGCTTTATTCACCAGCCTCTGATAAGTGGCCCCAGCATTCTTCAACCCGAAGGGCATCACCTTGTAAAAATGAAGACCTCTGTCTGTGATGAAAGTATTGTGAAATTGATCCTACGGATCCACTTGTATCTGGTTGTACCCTGAGAAGGCATCCATGAAGGATAACAGCTTGTTTCCAGATGTAGAATCCACCAACTGATCTATCCGAGGAACGGGATAAAGATCCTTAAGGCATGCCCTATTGAGGTCTGTAAAATCAATACACATACGCTATTTTCCATTCTTTTTCTTGACAAACACAGGGTTGGCAGTCCACAAAGGGTAATGGTATTCTTTAATATGACCCATCTTGGTTAATCGGTCAACTTCTTGAACAATCATATCCGTTTTTTCCTTGGAAAAAGCTCTCATCTTTTGTACAACTGGTGCAACATCACTCCGGATAGACAACTTGTGTGAAATAATATTTGCTGGTACTCCGGTAACATCAATGTTGCACCATGCAAACACATGTTGATTATTCATAAAAAATGACAACAAGTGATGCTTCAACTCTTGTGCCAATTTGGAACCAATCGTAACATTTTTTCCCTCTGCGAGGGAGTGAGTTTCAACCTCTTCGATAGGTATTATAAAACTAGGAGCCTCTCTGGGATCATCAAATTTACTTTCCTCAGCAGAAGGCTCCGGCAGCTGCTAATCTTTGTTAATCCTGACTGCCCCGAGAGTTTTAGGGGCAATAGTTGTTGCATAGCACTCCCTGGCTATCTTTTGACTGCTCCGGACAACACCTACTTGTCCCTGAACAGCATACTTCAAGCACTGATGGATTGTAGAGGCCACAATATGCATTCTAGAAAATCAAGACCTCCCAGAAATTGGATTATCCGATATTGTGCAATCCACCACAACAAATAGCACTCTCACCATTTTTTTAAAGGGCCCATTGCCCAACAATACTTCCTCTTCGAACTCCCCAATTAAATCTGCAGAACTCCCTGTGAAGCCTACAATATTTTTGTTCGAACGTTGAATAACTTCTGGATTCCTTATTTTCTTGTAGGAGCTTAAAAATAGGATGTTTGCTGAACTGCCTGTATCAATCAGAATTCAGCGTATGTCATTTCCTCCTATTGAAGCCCTTATGACCACTGCATCCTCATGAGGTCCTGCAATATCCCTCATGTCATTCTCATCAAAAACTATGGATGGGAATGGGGATTAGCACTAATGGGAAGACATTCCACCTTCTAACTGGGTGGGAAAATTGTGGACATGCCTCTTCCTTGATGAAGTGCTAGGTGCAGTTACAGTATCTCCTCCAAAAATGGTTATTGATTCAAAGAAGTTGATCAGTCCAGAGACTGTCTTAGTTTTTTCTGTTATCACCCCCACCTTATTTTGATCTGGATTAGGATCCAGATACTCAGAGTGTACATCAAATCTTCAAGAATCACCATTGCGCCCTCTTGTGCAAATGTCCCGGGATTGTTTGAAGGATTTTTCCGGGGAGCATTATTTTTTGTGTTATCTGGTATGTTTCCACTTTGTTTTTTGACATAAGCTCCCAACTTTCCCCTCTCAATAAGGTTTTGGACCTCCTGTTTTAAGGCTATGCAATCCTGAGTATCATGGCCTATATCATTGTGATATTGGCAAAAACAAGTGTTCCGGTTCTCTCTGGGGGACTACAGTGTTGTCGGTTTTCTAAAGTGCACTTTATTCTTGCTCTTATCATAGATTGTGGCTACATTCTCCCCCAATTCACCGAACCACTCAGGCTGGACCCAGGGACCTCTCTTACCTCTGGTTTGTTGGCTCTGGGTTTGGTTGGACTGATTCTGCTTGGAACGGTTGGACCCTTGTCCGGTCTCCTTTGGCATGTTACCGGATTGGTTAGTGACTGGAGGAGTTGTTGTTGTAGTGGTGGACCTCACCTGACGGTGCACACTTGTTTTCATTGCTTCTTCTACATTGATTTTTTCCCACTTGGTTCAGTAAACCACCCCAGTTCATAGCCTTCTTGCGAATCACAAAATCAGCTAAATTCTCAGAATTCGACCTTACATAAGGGAAGGAAATGCAACCTTACTCAAAGAAATCTGTTAGCCCATTCTTCGTATTCACAAAGCGACTTATGTAATATTTCAGGGACTCATTTGGTTCCTGAGCACAATGGATAATGGTGTCCCCGTTACGCTTGAGTTCCTTACTTCCAACAAATTACCTCCGGAAGGAAACCTATAACATATCAAAATTTCTTATGCACCCCTGAGGGAGACTGTTATACCACTTAAGAGCACTCCATGTGAAAGGTTGGGAGAAAGCTCTACACAAAAGCTTGTCATCGTCATTAAAATTCATCATGAAGTTTTTGAACGGTTCCAGATGATTGTCCAGATCTCGACTCCCATCATATTTCTCCATCTTGGAGCTATCAAACCTTTTAGGAAGATTTCCGAAAAGTATTTTTGCGGATAAAGGTGATTGCCTCCAATTCTTGTTGCTACTGAAAACAATATCTTCAGTAGGGGTTACAAAAATACCTGGTTCGGACTGAAAGACAAAGGGATCAATCAGCAACTGATCAACATGCTTATGAGCTGACCCACTATCCTGGTGCATCCTGAGTCTACCATGTCTGTCCCTCTTCCTCAAATTCTTTTTAGTTAACCTCATCTTCTTTCTAGATCTCCCTTTATCACTACTTGAAGATAATTATTCTTCAAGTCCTACCTCATTTGAGGAACTGTTGAAGGACTCAGATGTAGAACTCTTAACAGGCTTAGATTGGTGTGTCTTTTTTGAGCTGAGATGAGTCTTCAAAGATTTCTCATTGTCTCCAGGATTGTCAGTGTATTAAAGTACTGACGTTCAGGATTTCTCCTTGACACCTTTTTAGGCTTGTTTTATTGCTCTCAACACCTCTACAGCCCTCAGCTGGTCTCGCTCCTCGATGGTATACTCCTTATTTTCCATTACACTTTCCACCTCTGGGGGTGGAGTATTCTGCTCATTCTGATCCATCTGAATTACTTTGTATGTAGAATTCAGGCATCGTCGCCTCCCACTGTGGTCGCTAATTTGTTGTGGTTTATTTCTGCCTAAGGGTAATCTGGTAAAGTGTTTAAAAGGTATTTTGGTAATTTTGTGGTGTTTTGTGTTTAGTGTGAAGAGTAGAGAGATGATTAAGCTGCTTACTAGTCATAAATTTTGAACACCCTCATTAATTAAAATAGTTGGGTATTTATACTTAATTACTGACCCATAGGCTTATTGGGTCGGGTTGTGACACCGGGTCGAGTTTAAAGACTCATTAGTAATATAGTTTTAAGTTGATTAGCAACTAGCTTAGTCAATAATTAATACATTTCTCATGTTCGGATTTTTAGTGTGGTACTTTAGTCCGAATTGTCCTTCGGATTTAATCACGGCACAGTGACTGAGCCTGATCAACTGCGAACATAAATTAAGACACCCAGAGATCAATACAAGCTTAGTTAAAATTTTAAAGGCAAGGTTCAAATAGAGAGCCAAAAATCTGATAGCGAAGAAGATTATCGTCAGCATAGCCTAAAGAAACATCAAATTTCCAAAAAGAAGCGTATAACCAAGAATAGTTCTAGCTCTTCAGGGTCTAATAAAGACTCGACCTCTGAATCCGAAATGTCTTCATCCTCCTCGAGCAGTGTTCGAAGAGAAATAATCACCACCACAAGTGTTGGTCAAAGAAGTGTTTGAATTGGAATCACAAGTCAAATAATCCAGACTTTTCGGGTGAAAATAATCACCAAAAGGATAAAAAGAATAATAAAGGGTATGAGAAAAAGACGAAAGGCTTAGTAGATAATAGTATAGACCATTTGGTGAGTGATCAATTCGCTACCTAATTCAAATCAAGTATATTTTCTACCTCTAACGAAGATCACCAATTTAGCTAAGGGGATAATTGGAGGCAGTGTCAATTGTCTCTCGTAATTCTATCCTGCCACTTACCTAGACGATTCGATATATCCAAGATGGAAAAGTTTGATGGAAGCAAAGATCCGGATAATCAGCTTATGAAATTCAAAAAATTATGATGAGCTTTAATGGTGAATGATGATAAGCTATTATGTAGGAATTTTTCTCAAACTTTCAAAGAAAGTGCCTTAAAATGGTATAATCATCTTCGACAGGGGTCAATCAAAAACTTTGGCATGCTTTGTATGACTTACCGAAAACAGTTTATGGGAAGTATAGAACTTTGAGGAAATTAAGACACCATAATCCATTGTCACCAGTTCATTGATGAGCCTTAAAGGCATATACCAATCGTTTTGTTGAAACTAGAGATGGTTTGATAGACTGCTTCAGACAAGTGGTCATAGTTGTTTTTAGACAGGGCTTTTACTGAGGGAATTAGCTAATAAATTTACCCGAAAAAAATCAACATGAATCAATATATATATATATATATATATATATATATATATATATATATATATATATATATATATATCAATACATAATCTCAATGGCATGTATTATGTACAGTGAAGAAAAACATGCATAAATATATGTATCAACATACAGTTCTATTATTCAATCGAATAAAAAAAGGGTTTTTGTAGACTCTGATACCAATTGTTATACTTTCTTTGAAATCGCATCAAATTAAGATAACAAATTACGGAAAATAAATATAAACACTTATTTAGTTTAACCTAAGAATAAACAAAGATAAGATAACTCACGGGTTTGCCGGCACTATCCATTTAGTATTCTTGTTCATTTTTGTCCTTAAGTGATTCTATTGATGAACTTGAGAAACCTGTAGAGCAAGTTAGCACAGAAAAAGTCTGGCTTTTCCAGACATTAAAGGAAACGACAGATTTAATGTTTAGGATTTAGGATCATGAAATGCCTAAACCTAGCTCCTTAATTATAGTCTTTACAATCTGAAGCCCAACATTGTAAAGCTCATCCTTTAATACTTCCTTGTGTTCGGGGACCATAACCCGATAAATTGATAATTCAGTTTATTCCCTGATTTATTAATTCATTCTTAAGTGTTGATATTTGGGCCTTATTCATCACAATGTCCAAATTCAATCTGGTTGCCACACTTGAGCACATAACACAATTTCACTCATAGGTCAAATTCAGTTAATTACATAATTAATCCGATTACTTTTAATTTGGTGAGAGGACAAAAAATTTATATGTTTATAAAAATCTAGAGTTTATTGAAGTAAAAATTGAAAAATAAAAACATGTATCGCATTTATTTATAAAATTTTAGCAGGTGAAATAAGATTACTATTAATATGGTCGGATTATTTTGATACTGACTAGTGTATATATCGGAGGGGCAGTTCGAACATATTCAGTACCATGCCCCTCCAAACTGATTATAACTTAGTGGAACATGACTCAACTAGTTGTCAATCATTTCATCTCTTGGGCTAATGGATTTTAAATTTGACCCAAGCCCATGATCCGACCCGAAAGGCATGTTGATCATTAAAGAGTATAAATATACAAACTACTTTCATTAATGAGGGTGATAAAAAAATTAATGCTAGCACACACCTTACTTATCTTTCTACATTTTACTCCAAACAATAAATATCCAAAACTGTTTCCCAAACTACTCTTAAATCAGAAATAAACCAAACTAACTATTAAAACCATTAAACCTCTTATTTGATATTATCTCACGAATCATGTTTTTTAATAAAAAAATCTAAAAAGTTAGTTTAAAGTTGAAATGTCTAAAACATGTCAAACTTGAAGTGATATACGTAGTATTTATATGATCATCTAGGATAGTTGGAGTATGAGATCAAGAAGACAGATCTACCAACACTTTTTGTAACGGGCTATACTAAAATAAGATCCAATTTTATTAGAACAAGACACAACTGAATCAAGACCTAGTTTTGTTATACCATGACCCCCGTATTTACAATTTTGCAAAAATTACTTAATTTGTTTTATAATTATACCTTCGGTGCTTTATACAAATACCTAGTAATGTGTATATCTTTTGTTTTATACATATTATAGTATTTAAGAATTTCTTGAGATAAAGTTTTGTATTAACTAAGATGTTTACTATAATTTCAGCATAACTCGTAGACGACCACGCTCTCCATCCAGCTCGAATCGTCAGACAAGCGATGACGAACCTACTCTGTGTAGACTGAGTTCAAGGTCAATTAAGGTTGAGCAAAGCAGCCGTATACCTGTCATTTAGCACTGACACATTACTCCGGATCATCTTTTCTGGAGATTCAGTGCTCATGTTTTGGACTTGTACTTGAAAATGAGCAACTACAATTAATATGAGACATATAATATCTTCAAAAAAATGTAAGTTTGTTTTGGTGTTTCATCGTAAGTTTGTTTTGGTAGTTTATCATGTAGTAAATTATACCGTATCTTATTATGAATTTATTTTTATATTATGTAGGCGAGAGCATCGTTACGATGTTATGTGATGTACTCTACCTATCGTAATTAGGATCTCACTAGACAGATTAAGATTTTATATCAGGTGATGAGGATGTGTTTTGGCCTGCTCCTTAACTACTTTTCGTGTTGGTGTACCAACGTGCATTTACTATAAGGATTTTAGCGATGGAATCCGGAGACAAATACCTTTCATTTCTTTTCCGATGAGATGACAGTCACACTTGAAAACATTTACATTATCACCGGCCTTCCGGTTACACATCATGATTTCGATCTAGTTACTTACCCTAGTAAAGGTCAAGAAGTAGCTTGGTTCGCTCGGTTACTAGGTTTAGATTGAAATGATCTTAAAGATGAGCTAGATCGTAACCGTATTGGTAGTGGGAGAGACGTACGTCTTAGTTATTTATGTGATATTTATTATATAGCCGAGTTTCACGGTGATGTGATTACGAATGACATGTTTACTCAAGCAACGAGGGGGTATTTGTTTCATATGTTTGGTTTTTGTATTTTTACTAACAATTCGGGTAACATTGTATTTCTAGACTATCAAAATTTCATTGAGAACTATAGCACCACGCTTAGGTATAACTGGGATCAGCTTACATTAGCTTATTTATATTACCATCTTGACAGAGGCTGTTTACATACGACATCAAGTTTTACTGGTTTCCTTGCATTAGCGACATGGATATACAATCATTTTTATTGATGAGTCTGAATGCGGAGTGCTCCCCGGAAGGGCAGATCAGTGTAATTCTCTCCGGACACCGGACAGAACTTTTGGATCGGACAGATCTCTTCGAACCAATGTGAGCCTAAGGCTGTTCGAACTATGACTAAAGTACTAAAAAACCTAAACACTTCTTGACTAAGCTGCCTGTCCTCCTGCTTAGAACTCATGGGTCTTTAAACATGACCCGAGTCCATTAAACTTGACCCGAAAGCCCATAAGGGCCCAAATAACATACTATAAATACTCAACCACCAGCATTAACTTCTAATAATGAAAATTAACTGCTGCCAAGCTGCTTAATTCTCTCTCCACCTTGAAACACCCTCACACCACCTTGAAACACCCTTACACCATCTTGAAACTCTACTTGAAATTACTAGCCTACCCCTAGGCTGTTTTTACCCTCACCAAATTGGCGACCATAGTGGGAGGCGACGGTGCCTGAATCAAGTATTCGAAACCAAGTAAAGACATTCTGTCCGAATGAATCCGGATAATCCAGAGCTTCCACCAGCTTTGCTCGAAGTGGTGGAAGAGAACGATGAGTATACTGTCCAAGAGCGCGACAGGTTAAAACTTGAAATAGAAGCTTTGAGGGCTGAGAAGGCCAAGATGGGCGTGAAAGAAAAATCCAAGGCTTCGGTTGTTCATCATACCGACAACCCTAGAGAGCCTGAGGCTTCAAAAACCCATGTGAGTACTAAAAAGACACATGCTAGTTCTAAAAAGTCTCACCGGTCCAAGCCTGTGGAGAGCTCTGACTCAAGTTCAGAATCTTCGGGCAGCTCTTCGGACAGTGAGGGAAATGAGAAATCCTTGTCCTCTAGCAGTGATGAGGGTCGAACCAAGAAAAAGCAAAAGCAGGTAAAGAAGTATTCGAGAAAGAGAGATCATCATGGAAGAATGAAAAGGCATATTGGAAAGGGATCCTCTCACCACCGGAGGTATACAGACAAGATGTTGATGGATCCTTTTGCCTTCCATGATGAGCCAGGTATCTTTGCAACTCTTAATGAGGATACTGTGTTCAGTCGTGGGTGGAATTGGAGGCAATCTCCATTGTCTTCTAAAATTCTGTCCGGAAACCTCCCCAAGAGGTTTGACAGCACCAAGATGGAGAAGTATGATGGCAGTACTGATCCGGACAATCATCTGGAGCAATTCAAGAACTTCATGATGAACTTTGATGATGATGATAAACTACTCTGTAGGGCATTTTCCCAATCTTTCACGGGGAGTGCTCTGAAATGGTACAACAGCCTGCCTCAGGGTTGTATCAAAGACTTTGATACTTTTTGGGTAGCCTTTAGAAGGCAGTTTGTGGGGAGTAAGGAGCTGAAGGGCAATGGAGACACAATAATCCATTGTGCCCAAGAGCCAAATGAGTCGTTAAAGGAGTACATAAGTCGTTTTGTAAACACAAAGAATGGGTTGGCTGATTGCTTCGAATAAGTGGCAATAGCATCCCTAAGACAAGGTTTAAACCCAGGAAACCTGGCCGATTCGGTGACCAGGAAGAAAGCCATGACCTGGGGAGGATTGCTAAACCAAGTTGGCAAGCAAATAAATGTTGATGAAACGAAAAAGACCAGGGTGCACAGGCAAGTGAGATCCACCCCGGTGGCACCTACTCCAAATCAAAACCAATCCGGGAATAAAGCCAGAGAAACCGGACAGGGGCATGGTAGGGGGAAAGCACAGTCTCAACCAGCTGCTCCTGCTCAAAGTCAACAGTCTAGAAACAAAAGAGGGTCATGGGTCCAACCGGAGTGGTTTGCAGAACTCAAAGAAAGTGTGGCAACCATTTTCGATAAAACAAAAGATGAGGTACACTACCGGAGACCAGCAACTTTGCAGTCTCCTAGAGAGCATCGAAACAATTCCTTTTGCCAATACCACAATGATATTGGTCATACCACCGATGATTGCATAGCATTGAAACAAGAGGTACAAAACTTGATCGAAAGGGGAAAGTTGGGTGCATACGTCAAAAGGAGAGGAGGCAGCAGGCCTGACAACACTCACCGGGTTGGTCCGAGTAATGCTGCCCCGGAGGGGGCTATGGTAATAGTTGAAAGGTTTGATGTGGAGTCTGAATACTTGGATCCTGATCCAACACGAAACAGAGTGGGTGTTATAGAGGAGCGTTCTAGATCGGTCTCCGGGCTCATTAAATTCTTTGAGTCACTGACAATTTTCGGAGGGGACACAATGACTGCTCCTACTACTTCTTCAAGAAAAAGGCATGTTCATAATTTGGCCTCCCAGCTAGAAGGAGGCATGACCTCTTATCAATCACCGGATTCATTCCCCTTCATTGTCTTCGATGGGGATGATTTAAGAGACATTGCTGGCCCTCATGAGGATGATGTTGTCATAGGAGCATCTGTAGGGGGCAACGAGATAAGGCGAATTTTGGTGGATACTGGAAGCTCTGCCAATATCCTCTTTTTAAACACCTACAAGAAAATGAAAAATCCAGTTGTGATTCAAAAGTCGGACAGGTCGATTGTGGGTTTTACGGGCAGTTCGGCCGATGTGATCGGGGAGTTTGAAGAAGAAGTGTTATTGGGCAGGGGCCCTTTCAAGAAAATGGTTAGAATACTCTTCATTGTGGTGGATTGTCCCACCTGCTACAATGCTATTCTAGGGAGATCTTGGCTCTCTAGGATGCATGTAGTGGCTTCGACAGTCCATCAGTGTTTAAAGTATGCTGTTCAGGGGCAGGTTGGGGTTGTCCGGAGCAGTCAAAAGATTGCAAGAGAATGTTATGCCACTGCCTTGGATCCACGAACGTTGGGGGCAGTCCGTATAAACGATCAATAGCAGTTTGAGGGCCTTTCTGGGGGTGAGGGTGAAATTGATGACCCCAGAGAGACCCCTGGAGTGCTGATTCCAGTAGAGGAGGTTGAAACACACTGCTTGGAAGAAGGGAAAAATGTCAAGATAGGGTCCAAAATGCCACAGATGTTGAAAGAAAAAATGTTGAAATTCTTGAAAGACCATCAGCATGTTTTTGCTTGGTGCAATGCTGATGTTACTGGAGTTCCATCAGAGGTGATTTCCCATCACCTGTCTGTCCGGAGAGATGTCATTGTACAAGAAAAGGAGAGCCTTCTCAAAAGAAAAGGCTGATGTCATTGTACAAGAGGTTGACAGACTCACAAAGATGGGGCACATCAGAGAATCTCAGTACCCTTTGTGGACTGCTAATCCTGTCTTGGTAAAAAAGAAGAATGGCAAATGGCGTATGTGCATTGACTTCACAGACCTAAATCGAGCTTGTCCAAAAGACTTGTATCCGGTCCCTCGGATAGATCAGTTAGTAGATTCTACTTCTGGCAACAAGCTACTCTCCTTCATGGACGCCTTCTCCGGGTATAATCAGATCCAGGTAGATCCAAAAGATCAAGAGCATACGACGTTTGTCACTGACAGAGGTCTACATTGCTACAAGGTGATGCCCTTTGGCTTGAAAAATGCTGGGGCTACTTATCAGAGGTTAGTCAACAAGGCATTTGCTGATCAAATTGGAAGAAATATGGAGGTTTACATTGACGATATGATGGTGAAAAGCGTGGATGAGCAGTTGCACTTGTCCGACCTCCAAGAGACTTTTGCCAACTTGGCCAAAGTAAATTTGAAACTAAACCCTGAAAAATGTGTGTTCGGAGTGCAGTCCGGGAAATTTCTAGGGTATATCATAAGTGAGCATGGAATACAGCCCGACCCGGACCAACTCAATGCTTTGTTCCAAATGGAGCCTCATCGAAACATTAAAGAAGTACAGCGATTAACGGGGAGATTGGCTGCCTTGAACAGATTCATCTCCAGGTCTTCGGACAGGTGTGCTCCATTTTTTCAGACCTTGAAGGGTGCAAAGGGGTTTGAATGGACACCACAGTGTAATGAAGCATTTAATGAAATCAAGAAACATCTTTCCTCTCCCAAGACTTTGTTCAAACCGGTTGATGGGGAGACTCTCTTTGTATATCTGGCTGTTTCAAGTTGTGCCATCAGTGTTGTGCTAGTAAGGGAGGTTGATGGGCATCCTCACCCAGTGTATTACATCAGCAAAAGCTTGATTGATGCTGAGAAACGTTACTTGAAACTCGAAAAACTAGCATTGGCCTCGGTAATAGCTGCAAGAAAAATGAGGCCCTACTTCCAAGCTCATCCTATCATTGTCCGAACGTCCTTCCCTTTAAAGAATGTCCTTCAAAAAGCAGACATTTCGAGCAGAATGACAAAGTGGTCAGTAGAGTTGGGGGACTTCGACATAGACTTTGACCCCCGAACAGCGGTAAAAGCTCAAGTTGTGGCTGACTTTCTGGTTGAATTCCATTCTGACAGGGATTCGGAGCAGCCTACTGATTCAAAAGACAAGAAAGTGTGGATTGTCCGAACAGACGGAGGGTCTAGCACCATGGGATCTGGGGCAGGAATATGTCTCACTTCCCCCTACGGGGACAGCATGTACCAAGCTATTTGTTTTGCTTTCAGGGCATCCAATAATGAGTCCGAGTACGAAGCAGCCATAGCTGGGTTAAAGTTGGCCTATATCTGTGGAGCTAAAAGGGTCAAGCTACTAAGTGACTCCCAGTTGCTTGTCCACCATGCCTTGGGCTTATCAGAGGCTAGAAAGGAGCAATTGGTCAAGTATTTACTCCTCCTAAAAAATGAAGCGTTAAAGTTTAAAGCTGTTGTCTATGAGCACATCCCCCGGGCAGAAAATGAGCTAGCAGACTCACTAGCAACGATAGCATATACGGAGTCCTACCCATGGATCCATGTGCTTGAAAGCCCTTCTATTCAACTCAAAGAAGGTATAAAAGAGGAAGTCTTTGAAGTACAAGTGAATCAGCCTCAAGACTGGAGGTCTCCTCTTATACAGTATCTGTCCGATGGCATCGTGCCCTTAGATAAATCACAAGCCAGGACATTGAAACATAGGGCTCGTGGTTTCTTGATGATAAGAGAAGTGTTGTACAAAAAATCCTATAGCAAACCTCTCCTACGTTGTTTAGGGGATCATGAATCACAGACAATTCTCTCCGAATTGCATGATGGTGAGGGATCAGCCCATTGTGGATTTAGAGCTTTAACAAGAAGAGTACTACTCTCCGGATACTATTGGCCATCGATTATGAAAGATGCTAAGGAGCTGGTGAGAAGGTGTGACCCATGCCAGAGGTACAGCAATGAAATTCATGTACCAGCCATTCCTTTGGAATCAATTTCTGAGCCCATCCCTTTTGCTCGATGGGGATTGGACTTAGTTGGGCCTCTCCCTGTGGCCTCCGGAGGGCGTAAAACCATAATTGTAGCCATTGACTACTTCTCGAAGTGGATAGAAGCAGCCCCTTTGGCAGGGAAAACCTCAAAAGCTGTTATAAAATTCATTCTATCCAACATATGTTGCAGATTTGGTGTCCCCCAGAAAATAACAACAGACAATGGGCCACAGTTTGACAACAGAGAAATGGAAAGTTTTTGTGCCTCAAGAGGTATTCAGCACTGTTTTTCTTCACCTTTTCACCCACAAGCCAATGGGCAAGTTGAAGTGGCTAATAGAACAATTCTCTCCGGTTTAAAGAAAACTTGGAAGGGGCTGCTGGGAAGTGGCCTAGTTATCTACAAGAAGTCTTGTGGGCCTACCGGACAACACCTGGGGCTGCAACACAAGAATCCCCTTTTGCCTTGGTCTATGGGATGGATGCAGTAGCCCCCATAGAGAAGACACTCCCTTCCTTTCGTGTTCATAACTTCTCCGGGCAGGCTAATGAGATGGCAGTTAGAAATCAGCTTGATTTGATCGAAGAAAGACGGGTTAAAGCTCATCTTAGAATGGCACACTATCAGGTCTTGATGAGAAGCAGGTTTGCTTCTAAAGTTAAAAGAAGAGATTTTCAACCAGGAGATAAAGTATTAAGGAACGTTTTCTTGCATACAAAGGAAAAGCTCTTCGGAAAGCGGGCCCCAACTTGGGAGGGTCCGTATACTGTGGTTGAAAGAATCAAGCCTGGGACATATTGGTTGGAAGACAAAGATGGCAGGGTTTTAACTCACCCTTGGAATATTGAACACCTTCGAATGTACTTGGAATAACACTTGTGTAAATATTTACTTGTTTAAACATTCATGTAAATATTTGGGGGCATACCTTCCCCTCTTCGGTGGCACGGAGAGCTTCCAATGAAATTTATGCCTTCTTCAATAATTTTCTAAGTATTTTCAAAATTCTGTTTCTTGTCATGCTGCCCGGACTGAAAGATCTAAGGGCTATTTAAACTCTAGCCGGAGAATTTAAACACTCACAATGCAATAATTCAAAGCTACTTAAACTCTAGCTTTCTAAAGTAAAACAAATAATAAAAGAAGAGGATGACTGGGCCAAATAAAAACATTCATTCAACAATTTAAAATTGCCTTGGCCTTCCAAGGACTTTTTAAACAAGTTTGGACACAGTACAAAAAATCTGTCCGAATAGTACCGGACACCACAACAAAAAGAGTGCCTTGGCCTTCCAAGGACTTTAGTTTAAACAAAAGATAGAAAAAAAGTAAACCATAAATTAAGGTTGAGCCTTTGAAGATGGCTCACCCTCATCTGACTTTTTGCCCTTGACATCACCTTTCTCTTCGATTATCTTCTTACCCTTGGGGTCAATCTCCTCTTCACCTGGGCTCTCTCCGGTTTCCTCTTCATCACCAGACGAGGACTCACCAGAGTACCCCTCATCAACCATGGTCCAGTATGGGAGATCGTCATCATCCACATAGCGCCATAATCCCCCTAGTCTCCTCTTCGGGAATTTCTCATGAAACAGGAGGACCATGTCAGACTTCACCTTCTGGATCATTAGCTCCTCGCTTTGGATCATCTCCCTGGCATAGGCGTTGATCTTGGCCTTGATTGTGGCCTCTTGGTCCCTCACCAAAGCAGCTTTCTCTTCGACAGCCTGAGTCACAGCATTTTCTAAAGCAAGTTTGTCAGTAGTCAGGTTGGTGATGAGCTTCTCCTTGGCTGCAGTTTCTCCTCTTGAGGTTGTCAGGTCCTTCTCCAGTCCGGACAACTTAGCCCGGAGGTCTTTTATGATCTCTTCTAAAGAAGCAACTTTTGTCTTGCCTTCATCTTGATTCTTCTTTAGCTGATCATTTGCCTCTTTAAGCAAATCAATCTTAGTGGCAGCAGTCTGGAGGTCATCGGACAGCTTCTCCATCTCAGACTTGAGGTCTTTGATGGTGTCTGCTTGACTTCGGACTTGCCTTTCCAAAGTAAGCACTGGCTGTACATTGCTAAGTAAAGAATGGGCTATGATGTCCTTCTCGCTAGAAACCATGAAAGTCTTACCGTTGAAATTGACCGTGTTGGAGCTGCTCGGAGGGACGTAGGGCCCTGCGAACTCGTCTCTGGGCAGGCCAAGAAAATATTCACCAAGTCCACCCAGACCGGTGATGTCCATTTCATCCAAGTTAAGCTCTCCCCCCTCAACTTCATCTGTATGAAATTCCTTTGGAATCTCTTCTTGAAAGTCCCTTGGGATCTCTTCGGCCAGTGTAGGGTCAGTAGGGAAAGAAGGCTCCGGGTCCCGGAGAGCAACCTCATCTCCTTGGGAAGTCTTCTTCTTCTTGGCCTCCCTATCAGCACTCTCACTTGTTTGCTTGCGAGTCCTCTTAGAAGCCCTTGAGGGCTTAGGGAGGTTCACTTCCTGCTTCTCGCTCTCCTGTTCCACCACTTGTAAAAGGGCTGCATCAATTTGAACCTGTGCCCGTCCCTCTGTGTCTGTTGGGGCCTCCTTCTCATCGTCACCTGCCACCCTCTTGCCTTTCTTCTTCTTGCCCTTCATTTTACTTGGGGCTCTGGCCCGGGCAGGCAGGAAGAGAGTCCCATCCAGTTCATGAGACCTTCTCAGCACGATGTCCTCGTCAGGTTGGGTGGAGAACTCCTCCCAAGTCAGGTCTCTTCGACCTGTGGTATTCCACAGGTGAGACCTTGCTAAGTTCCCAGAAGTGAAGGCTTTATGGAACCGGTTCTCCCAGTTCTCTGCGGCCCAAGCGTTGATTTTGCCACAGGAAACCTGTCCGGCCTTCAGGTAGTCTCCGAACTCCTTTGGCAGCTCTGATAAAACAAAAGAGAAACTAATTAGCATAAACTTAAAAGAAAAGAGAAATTCGAACAGAGACTTAAGATGAGAAGCTTACGGTCACTCCTCCATCTACTCCTGAGGAGGCTTGGATTCTCTCCGGTCTTGATTTTCTTGCCATTCTCCCATGAGCCACTGACAAATAAGAATTGGCTCCTCCATTTGCTCTCCGACTCCAGGAGATCATCGACAGCTTTAAGATCGTTCCCCATGTTGAAATGGTAGAAGGGGAACTGATGATGTTTACACAAGTTGGCCACAGCTGCAAACTCTTCCATGGGAAGAGGGATTCCAGATAACCTAGACGCCATAATACATGACATCAAGGTAAACCAACCGTTGGGGCTTAGCTGTGACGGGCAGAGCTTGACCAAGTGAAAATAGCGCACTATCTCCGGGTCCAGTGGGAACCTGAGTCCCCAGTTGAATAGCTCCGTGAAGAAGACTATCTCATTCCTTTTGCAGTCCATCGGGGTCTCCGGATCGATGGGAATTCGTATCTTTACATTCTCAGGGATCCCCCACTTAGTGCGCAACCGACCCAGATCTGAAGTATGGATGAACGCATACTTGGTCCTTAGCAAAGCTGAAAGATACTTGAACTCAACTTTATGAAAGCATGGCCCCACTCTCCCTTCAAGGCTCTCCGGCAGGTCCGGACGCCTCAGATACAAGTCCTCTTTGCCCTTCTTGGCACCAACGATAGCAGTATCAGCCTGTCCGGAGGACTCAGACTCAAATCTAACCTCCTCAGTGGAGTCCTCCATCCTCTCCTCCATAATCGTTGGGGGAGCTTCAGTAGAAATAGTCTGGGGAGGATTGAGGCTTGGCAAAGCTGATCCTCCGGACTGTTGGCTGTCCGTATTTACCCTACTTCTCACCTCAATTTGAGTTTCTGAGGTAGAAGTTTCCTTGGGGGTAGTGGGCTGCTGGCCTCCAGTCCTGACAGCCTCTCCCGGGGAGCCCTTATAATTGCCCCAGACCCTGATACACTATCTTTTGCCCCCGATTTCGAGGGTGTGTTTTTAGAAGAAAGCCCTTTGACCAACCTACTTGGCCTTTTCATGATTAGCTTGTCCGGGGAATGGTCAGAGTCAGACCCCATAGCAATGAAAGAAGATTTTTTCCTAACACTTGTGACAGTAACTCCCGGTTCAACAGCAGGGATCGACTCCTGAACTGAGGAGCCAGATACTATGGGGGAGAGCGTTGATTGAAAGAGTTTTTTAGTTTTTGTACCTTTGGAAGAAGATGAACCTCTATCAGATTCAGCAACAGAAGAGGCTGGTTTCTCAATAGGCGACGATGGTAGCCCTGCAGCAAGTCGTTTTTCCTTCTCAACTCTTTGAGCTTTCTCCAATTCTAAAGGATTAAGCCAGCCACCCTTGATCAGTGTTGTTCTTGCTGTAAACATAAACAGCCAAGAAAGTTTTGAAGTTCTAGAGAGATAAAGCTTTGAGTGAAATTGCAGAGTGAAAGTTGAAAGAGATAATGAGACAGTGAAAAGTGAATTAGAATTTATAGTAAATGTGAAAAAAGAGTTGATTCCTAGGAGAATCCGAAAAGTTGGGCAATGATTAAAAGACGGCGCTGATGTCATTAATGGCATTTAAAAGAGGTAACTTGTTCGAGAAAGTTGTGCAAAGTTCAAGGTGAAAAAACGGCTAAAGTAACCAATCGGAGAGTGACACGTGTCCCATTAACTCTGGCAAGAACCGTTTAGAATTCGTAAGGTTCGGTCTGTCCGGGTTTATCCACAACTCCCTTCGAATCAAGAATCACTTCCTAAATCGGACTGTTTTTCAGTTCTTTGACAAGGGCGCTTGTTCAAACACCTAAAAAAGGGGCTCCTGATGAGTCTGAATGCGGAGTGCTCCCCGGAAGGGCAGATCAGTGTAATTCTCTCCGGACACCGGACAGAACTTTTAGATCGGACAGATCTCTTCGAACCAATGTGAGCCTAAGGCTGTTCGAACTATGACTAAAGTACTAAAAACCCTAAACACTTCTTGACTAAGCTGCCTGTCCTCCTGCTTAGAACTCATGGGTCTTTAAACATGACCTGGGTCCATTAAACTTGACTCGAAAGCCCATAAGGGCCCAAATAACATACTATAAATACTCAACCACCAGCATTAACTTCTAATAATGAAAATTAACTGCTGCCAAGCTGCTTAATTCTCTCTCCACCTTGAAACACCCTCACACCACCTTGAAACACCCTTACACCATCTTGAAACTCTACTTGAAATTACTAGCCTACCCCTAGGCTGTTTTTACCCTCACCATTTATGACTATGAAGTTTAGTTCATATGTTATCACTCAGCCAACTATATGTAGATACGCACATCCTCCTTTTCGTTCAAACCAAGAGACGCGACACAATATTTTCCATACTATATCTATGTTCAAGGAGCATGATGTAAGTTTTATTTATCGTGTATTTTTTTAACCCTATTTCTCTTAATTTTAATACTTGTTTGATGTTTTCATAAATTATTATCTATAGTGTAGGTCTCATTCATTCCATACTAACATTTACGCGATGTTAGACATTTCTGCGTTGTAGCTTAGATAGATACTACACTGAAGTCTTAGGACATTGTGGAACCTTACTATCATCTCTGTGTCGCTTGAAAGTTAGGGCATGTTCAGGAGAGACCTGGTCCACTACGCGGTAGAAGTCAACGTGCTAACATGCGATATCGGTGGGATGGTTATATGTGGTCCGCATGGCAGTCACATACTGTTGACCCCACAATTCGAGGTGCTACATACCGGGTCCTTGTATTACTTGAGGCCAACTTCTGGTGTGTTCTGATTGATCCAGATTCTTGCCTAGCCGATGCATATGTCGAGGTTAACTCATCCGAGACCATTTTCAGGCTAGATGTATCGTCTTGTTAGATTAGTTTATCGTGGTTGAGTCAATGAGCCATAAGATGAGTCTAGAGAATCTTTGTGAGCCTTTGGGGGAGTATTTCATACTAGCCCACCAGTATCGAGAGTGTGACTGATTTTACATTATGTTTTCTTTGGTTATGTTACTGACTCTATTTTCTATCTATCGTATCTATTTTATACTGAATACTTAGTTATGTACAATTTTAGTTTTTTCATTAAATATTATATAATTCGATCTCATTATATTTTGTGACTTCGGAAGATATTTCACACTCATCATGCATAAGGTTCTACTCAATGTGTGCATATGGGGTACAAAATTGTTTTTGGAAAGTTTAGAATTGCATAAATTTTAAGTATGTTGTGAATAGTTTTGAAAAAAAAACATAACAAATATAAATATTAAAGTGATTATAATACTATAGTCAAACAATTTTAATTTCTGAACGATAAGTAAATAAGTCTAAAGTATGCCTTCGAATCAAACTAAAAACAAGTAAGATATGACAATAATCAAGGGTCTCCAGATAAACCATAAAAGTGTGTTGCTGCATCATGCACATTAGATATTTGGACAGACTTGATTTGGTGATATTTGTTGAATCTCATGTCGAGCTTATTTTGTCATACAGTTACGTCTTCGTTAGTCCGAAACGTGAACCAACTAGGATATATTTACGGTAATAGTTTATCCAATACAACATGTAGAATTAAAATTTGAATAAATTTGTGTTAAAATAATAATATACTATAAATTAATTATATTAATTTACTTTCTTTAACATAGTGGTTACCGTGTACAAAACCTAAACCAACTTCTTGTGTAGGATACGATTGAGGCGGTACACCGCCTAAAGGTAGATTTGTAGATTACGACATATTGATATCGAGTGGCTATCATTAAGCTGATATTTGGCAATGTCATCCAATGCCTGTATGTTTGGGACGTAAGTGCAAATGGTATTATCTATAAGGTAATGTTTCTTATAAGTTCATCTTTCGTACCAATTTTATATCTGGTATTGATAGGTTCGGATAATTTTGGAAGTGCCCTTCTGCCTAATCCGAAGGGATAATTCGGGCATCTTCTACATTAAACTTTTTATGAATAGTAAACCTAAGTGGACTATGACTCAGCTATATGTTGGCCCGTTTTTGTTTTGGGCTTTGAAGCCTGAGCAGAATCCAAAGTCCGACCCGGACAGCTCTTGGATCATAAAACAAGTATATATACCCCAACCAACTTCATTTAAGAGGTTGGATATTTTCTAGAGAAATTAATAGGAACTACCCACCTCTTTTATCTCTCTACCCTCTAGTCTTGAAATTAATATCCTATTAAACAAATTATTTGCCCAAAAATACCCCTTGATTAGAAATAATCTTTACCAAATTGGCGACCACAATGAGAGGCGACGGTGCCTGAATTTCAGATTCAAAACCAGTGAATAAAGCAGTTCAGATGTCATTGAAGCAGATGGATCCTAATGTACAAGACGTTCCACCTCCATAGGTTGAAGGTGTGAGAGAGAACAATGAGCACACTATTGTGTCTCATGTCAATCATAATGGTGATGAAAAACAATCCATGCAGGATGAACGTGATCAGTTAAGCATTGAGATTGAGGCTTTAAGAGCTTAGAAACAAGCTGAAAAAAGGAATAAAAGAGAAGTTTGGTGCATCCGGACTCCACCATATTGATGAGCCTAGTGAAAATGAACAGTACATAAGGACTCATGTCAGCTCTAAGAAAACACATTGGTCTAAATGAGTTGTGAGCACGACATCGGAGTCTTCTAATAGTTCATCCATTGATTCTGACCTT
Source organism: Limnanthes douglasii subsp. nivea (assembly GCA_036936605.1). NCBI lineage: Eukaryota > Viridiplantae > Streptophyta > Magnoliopsida > Brassicales > Limnanthaceae > Limnanthes > Limnanthes douglasii. The sequence goes on along the minus strand of JAUPFV010000005.1, from coordinate 167,878,866 downwards.
GAAGAATCATTCTCATCCAGAAGTGATGAAGGTAGTCTAAAGAAGAAGTTAAGGCTGACTAAGAAAAATTCAAGAAAAAGGGATAGAGAGGGCAGCATTACAAAGTATCAAGGAAATATAAAGGGTTCAGCTGATCACCAGACTATTTGCTGATCGATCCATTTACCTTTCAATCCGAGCCATGTATTTTTGCTACTCCCATTGAAGATACAGTATTTAGTTATAGCCAAAATTGGAGACAATCACCCTTATCTTCAAAAATACTCTTCGGAGATCTTCCCAAACGATTTGACAATTCCAAGATGGAGAAGTATGATGGAAGCAAAAATTCAGACAATCATCTCGAGCAATTTAAAAAAATGTATGATGAATTTTCATGATGATGACAAGTTGTTATACCAAGCCTTCTCGCAAACCTTTAAAGAAAGTGCCCTTAAGTGGTACAATAGTCTCCCCCAGGGGTTTGTAAATAATTTTGACATATTCTGGGTAGCATTCCGGAGGCAATTTGTTGAAAGCAATGAGCTGAAAGGGAATGGTCATACGATTATTCATTTTTCCCAAGATCCAATCTAATATTTGAAGGAATATATTAGTAGGTTTATGAACACGAAGAATGGGCTAGCTGATTGTTTTGAACAAGTAGCAATCACTTCTTTAAGACAAGGCTTGAATCCGGGTAATTTGGCCGACTCAGTAACCCGGAAAAAAGATATGACTTTTAGGGGGCTGTTAAATTAAGTTAGAAAATATATTATTATTGAAGAAACTAAGAAATTTAGAGTGTCGCATCAGAATGGATCCACCACTACAGTTTCAATTCCACTAGCAGCAACTCAATCCGGTCACAAATTAATGGAAACGAGACAGAGATCACAACGGCCCAAGCAGAATTAGTCCAATCAAAACCAACAAGTTAGAAGTAAAAAGGGTCCATGGGTTCATCTTGAATGGTTTGTTGAGTTGGGAGAGAGTGTAGGAACAATTTCTGACAAGATTAATAATGATGTGCACTTTAGAAGACCAACCCCACTGCAGTCCCCTAGAGAGACCCGTAATACCTGTTTTTTCAAATATCATAATGATGTGGGTCATGATATGCATGATTGTATAGCATTGAAGCAAGAAGTGAAAATCTCATTGAGAGAGAGGAAAATTAGGATCTTTTATTAAAAAAACAAGGGGCAGCAGACCGAATAATACACGATCCAATGCAAATGCTCCTTGAACTACTTTTTCAACATTCCTAGGGACATCCAGACAGGAATATTCCATGATGATTGTTGAAAGATTTGATGTGGACTCTGAATACCTTGATCTAGATGCAAATCGGAATTAGGTGGGGGTGATAGTGGATAAATCTTCTACAGTTTCCGATCTAGTGAAGTTTTTTAAATCATTAACCATATTTGGGGGAGACACCATGACAGCGCCCTCAAGTTGTTTAATAAAAATTCATGTCAATAGCTTGACTACTCAGTTCGAAGGAAGAATGTCCATACATTTGTACCAAACCCCGGCTACTTTCATAATCTTTGATGAAGACTACTTAAGAGATATTATGGGGGAGCATGAAGATGTTGTGGTAATAGAGGCATCAATTGGGGGTAATGACATACGTCGAATATTGATTGATACTAGTAGTTCAGAAAACGTTTTATTATGAATACTTATATACAGATGAAAATCCCTCGGTTATCCAGCGATTAAACAGAACTATTGTTGGGTTTTACGGGGAGTTCGGCTGATGTCATTGGTGAGTTTGAAGATAAAGTATTGTTGGGTAGAGGACCTTTTAAAAAAGTGGTAAAGTTATTATTCGTTGTGGTTGACTGCCCAACATCCTACAATGTTATATTTTGAAGATCTTGGCTTTCTAGGATGCATGTTGTGGCTTCTACTATCCATCAATGTTTAAAATATGTTGTAGATGCACAATGGGTGTTGTCTGAAGCAGTCATAAAGCGGCTAGAGAATGCTATGTAACTGCTCTTGCCTCAAAATCATTGGAGGCAATCAAGACGAACAAGGAATAGAAACTACTGGAGCCTTCCACCGATGAGAATGAAATAGATGATCCAAGGGAGGCTCCTTGTGTTATAATACCCATAAAAGAAGTTAAAATCCATTGCCTAGCAGAAGAAAAAAATGTTAGGTTGTACTAAATTACCATTGAGTTTGAAACAATAATTATTGTCTTTCTTGTCTAACAATATATATGTGTTTGCATAGGTGGATTAGAACGATCAAGATCATACTACATTTATCACAGACAGAGGGCTTTCTTGCTATAAGGTGATGCCGTTTGGGTTGAAAAATGTTGGGGCTACTTATCAGCAGTTAGTTAGATAAAACATTTGCTAACCAGATTGGCAGAAATATGGAAGTATATATAGATGATATGCTGATTTAACGTACGAGGGATGAGGATCACTTGGCAGACTTAAAAGAGACGTTTGCTAACTTAGAAAAGGTAAATTTGAAGCTAAATCCAGAAAAGTGTACATTTGCAGCTCTATCTGGAAAGTTTCTAGGATATGTCACTAGTGAAAAAGGAATTCAGGCCGATCTGGATCAGTTAAATTCTTTGTTTACCATGGATCCTCCTCGAAGTACTAAAGAAGTCCAGAGACTAACCGGACGATTGGTTGCGTTGAATAGGTAAGAAGTCCATAGACTAAAGAGAAGTGGATAATTACCCCAGTCAGTGTATTACATAAGCAAGAGTTTTCTGGAAGCGTAAAAAAGTATTTAAATTTATAAAAAAAATAGACTTGGCACTGGTGATAGCAGCCAGAAAAAAAGAGGTCATACATTCAAGCACATTCGATTACAGTTCAAATATTTTTTCCTTTAAAGAATATTTTACAAAAAAACTGACATATCGGGAAGAATGACTAAGTGGTCAGTTGAGCTTGGAGACTATGATATTTATTTTATGCCTCGGACCGCAATCAAGGCTCAAGATGTAGCTGATTTCTTGGTGGAATTTCATACTAAAAGGCCTTACGAACGAGAGCAAGAAAGCAAGTCTAAAAAGAGTGGCTAATCTGAACAGATAGTGGGTCTAGTACGATGGGATGTGGGGCTGAATTTGTTTAACTTCCCCTTATGGTGATACTATGTATCAAGCTGTGTGTTTTGGTTTTAGGGCATCCAATAATGAATCAGAGTATGAGGCGACCATTGCTGGTTTACGACTAACTCAAATATGTGGAGCAAAGATGGTCCAGTTAGTGAGTGACTCCCAATTACTTGTTTGGCAGGCTGAAGGACTATCTGAAACTAAAAAAGATCACTTAATAAAGTATCTGCAAGTACTAAGGGAAGTTTCCATAAGTTTTAAAAGCATCCGGTATGAACATGTCCCTAGATCAAAGAATATTATGGCATATTCTTTAGCTACCATAGCCTATTCTGAAGTATACCTATAGATTCTTATACAAGATGCCCCACCATAAGCTTAGTTCAAGGAAAACAGGGTGTATCTGAAGAAAGTATGAATGTATCTGGCATACAATCCAAAGGTTGGAGGTATGAAATACATCAATTTATTTCAGATGGAGTTTTCCCTTCAGATAAAGTCCTAGCTAAAAAGATCAAGTACAAGGCTCGTGGTTTCCTGGTGTTAAAAGAAATTTTTTATAAAAACTCTTTCAGCAGACCTCTCTTAGGTTGCTTAGGTTTTGAAGAATCCCAAAGTTTTCTATCTGAATTACACGATGGGGAGAGATGAGCACATCGTGGTTATAAGGCCTTAACCAGGAGAGTTTTGTTAGCAGGATACTATTAACCTACTATTTTGACAGATGCCAAAGATATGGCATAGATGTGATCCTTGTAAAAAATATGGGAATGAAATCCATGTCCTAGCAGTTCCTATAGAGTCGATATCTAAGCTCGTACCCTTTGATAGATGGGGTTTCGATTTGACTGGACCTATTCTCATGGCCTCCGGAGGTTATCGAAAGATAATAGTGGCAATATACTATTTCTCTAAATGGATGGAAGCTGCCCACTGGTTTGAACCAATCCTAATGCGGTCATAAAATTTATCTTATCCAACATATGTTGTTGATTTGGAATCCCCCCAACGTATTACCATGGACAATGGGCCACAATTTGACAATAAAGACATGAAGCTATTTTGAACATCCAGGGGAATCCAACATTTGTTTCTTCTCATTTCCACCCTCAAGCCAATGGGAAAGTTGAAGTAACTAATCGAACAATCTTAAAATGGTTAAAAAGAATCTTTAAGGAACTACAGGAAAGTGGCCCAGCTATTGGCAAGAAGTACTATGGGTCTACCAAACTACTCCTCATACAGCCACTCGAGAGTCTCATTTTGCTCTTGTTTATGGGATGGATGTCATTACGCCTATAGAATCCACTTTGTCGTCATTCATGATCCAAAATTATTTTGAACACGCTAATGAGATGATGTTAAGGAATCAGTTGGATCTCATTGAAGAAAGAAGAGTGAAGGAACATTTGAGAACAACACACTACCAAGGTTTAATGAGAAGTAGATTTGCATCTAGAGTAAAAATAAGAGATTACCAATTATGAGACAAAGTGTTAAGGAAATTCTTCTAACATACCAAGGAGAAACAATTTAGAAAGTTGGCTCCTAATTGGAAAGGTCAATATATGGTGTGCGAAAAAATCAAGCAAGGAACATATAGACTTCAAGACAAAGAGGGTAACATGTTAAAACATCAATGGAATGTTGAACACCTCAGGTTGTACTTAGAGTAAAATTATCTTGTAAATATTTACTTTGTTATGCTTTAATATAAATATTTGAGGGCATACTCTATCCTGCCCTGGTGGTGCGGGGAGGTTTTAATAAGGTGTCTGGTTTTCAATCAATATTATCTTATGCATTTTTTAAATATTATGGTGAGTACGAGGAGATCTGATAAATCAAATGTCTATTAAACACATCCGGCCTTCAAATGAAGTATCTATGAAGTGCTCGGATCTATTAAACACTTTCATCCTTCAAATGAAATACCTTTGAAGTAATTCAATGAATTAAACTCTTTTAAACACGTCGGAAAAATTAAATACTGATTCAGTACTAGACATAAGAAGAGAAAGAAATACATACAAAGGAAAACTTAACATTAAAAATTGATTGGAATATATTCAATCCACAATCACACAAAATTCCTTGGCCATCGAAGGACTTTGGTTCACAAAATAAAATTTAAAAGAAAATAACAAGATGCGTTGCCATCCAAGGACTTTAGCCTTAAACATAAAAATTAAACACAATAACCTTAGGGCTCATTCCCTTCGGTTTTTTCCTTACCATCATCTTTCTTGGGACTCTTGGCATCAGTGTTTGAGCTTTCATCAGTTCCCTCATCAGAATCACACTCACTTGGTGAAGAAAAATCATTTTTATCACCATCTGTCATGGTATGAAAAGGTATCTTATCATATGGTACGAAATTCCACAAAGGTCCAAGGTTCTTCTTTCGAAAGGTCTCATGAAATAGCAAAACCATATCTGATTTGATACCTTCATCAGTCTTTTCTAAAGCTACAACACCACCAGCATACTTCTCCACTTCTGCAGATATCTCGTGAGCTTGATTCTCCTTTAAAGAAGTGTTTTCCTCATCCTTCTCTTTAATAAGTTTCTCTAAATTCTCTTTCTCTTCGGATAAAGTACTAATGGTGCTTTCAGTAGTGGCTTGATGATCCTTCAATGAATTAATCTCTTCAGAAGTGGTCTTCAATATATCAGAATATTTGGTCTGGAGATCTTCTTAGGCAGTCTTATCCTTTTGCAATTCGGTTTTCAATTGCTCTTTCTCTTTACATAAAGTCTTCACCTTCTGTTATTCGGATGAAAGAGAATTCTTTAAGCTCTAGTTGTCTATGAAAAGAGAAACTATGTCATTAGCCTGATTCTTGACTTATCTTTCTAGATCAACGATTGGCCTGATATTGCCCAGGATTATGTGGCCTAAAGTATCATGCTCACTTGAGACTGCAAAATATTATCCATCATAAATCACGTATTCTTCAAGGTGGTTGTTTGGGGAAATGTTCGGACAAAGTCCTCCTTGTCAAACTCACTGAAATACATACACCCAAGTCATCTAGGTTAACGTCGCCTTCAGTAGGATGTGGATCGACTGTAGAAAACGGCAGCGAGGGAGGATCAGCGTGTGCATCTTCTTGTGGAAAAATATCATATAGGAGAGAAGACCCTATGGCACCTTTTTTCTTTATTCCAGCCTTTTGGTCACTTCCCTCATTACACCTTTTATGGCCCTTTCTCTTGAGTTGGAGTGATGGATTTGATCTTGCGGCCTCACCCACTGTCACAACTACTGCCTCCAATAAAGCAGTATTGATTCCTTCAGGATTCTCCGAGCTACCAACTTTGGGAACCCCATGAGTTGTGTCAGCTTTGGTGTGGTTTATTTTAGGCTGAGGGTGATTTTGTCCAGTGTTTTAAAGAGTTTCAAAGGTATTAAATATTTAGGTGTTTTGTAGTGAGAGATCTAAGCTGCTTGGTTGTATTAAATGTTCATTACCCTCATTAATGAAAGTAGTTGGGGTATTTATACCCTTAATTATGGACCCATGGGCTTTCGGGTCAAATTATGAAATTGGTTCGAGTTTAAAGACCCATTAGTTCTTAAATAGATTAGCACCTAGCTTAGTCAAAAAGTGTTTAGTGTTTTAGTACTTTTGTCCTGTCCAGATAGTTCAGTGGGTAGTTATTGTCCGTATTACCCCTATCTAGTTTTCTCAGTGAGTGGTGGTGAATAAATACGGACTCATCAGTAGCCCCTTTTTTAGGCTTTGGCAAATGTCTTTGGCAAGACTAAAAAACTCACTTAGTCAGTAGCAGTTTTTTCTGGATCGCTCATGCGTTTGGTTCAAGGTTTATCTGAACTGATTTTTTCTCAGAATTCTAAGAGTTTTTCTTAGGATCTTGGGACACGTGTTGCATTTTAATTCGTTCTACCAACCGTTTTCTTTCTAGAACGACGCTTCCACTAGTCTTGAAAAGTAACTCTTGCATTTAATGCTTCTGACGTCAGTGCCGTTTTCAATCATTACCTAAATCTTTTCGCTTTCTCATAGGTACTAGTAGTTTTTTTCCATACTAATATATAAATCACTCTTTTTCACGGTTTCATCATCTTCACCACTCCACAATTTATTTACTCATAGATTTTCACCATTTCTTTCAAAAACCTATCTTGGATAGTTTTATGTTCACAGCGAAGAACGCTCTTGTGAAAGGTGGTTGGTTAAATTTTTCTGAACTAGAGAAAGCGAAAAAAATCCAATGTGATAGGCGCATTGCTGCTGGTCTTCCAATCTCTCCAAGCAATAAGTCTGATACACCATCCTCAGAAACTGATCAAGGATCGTCTTCTATCAAAAGTGCAAAACCTAAGCGTTTATTCAAGCCAAACCTCTCTCCAATCCAATCAGGCTCCTCGGTCCAGGAGTCTCAGCCTTTTAACGTTCAAGAGAAAGCAGTATCAAGTGTCAGGAAGCCTTCTCCGTTTATCACTATGGGATCTGACATTGAAAAATCCTGTGAGAAAATAAATCCTCGGCGGACAACACGTTTGGTAAAAGGTCAAGCAACTGGCTCACAACCCATGTCCTCTAAAACGGGGGCCTCTAAGTCTGCAGTCAAAGATAAAGCCTCCGGATCAGAACCATCTATTAGAGCCCCAAGAGACAAATCCTCCGGATCTTAGGCTATCAGATTTACTTCTCGTACCGAGTCCTCCGGAGCTGAGCCCCATCCAGACACTAGACCTCTAAGAGGGACTGATGCTCAACCGTCCGGAAAAACTACTGAGCCACAAGCTGACACTCTTCCATCCACAACAACTGATAAACCTTCCACAGTGATGGAAGAGGTCATGGAGGATAGTGTCGAAGAGGCCCCATTTTAAACTGAAGCCTCCGGGAAAACTGGAGATGCTGCCTCTGACAAAAAAAGGAAAGGCAAAGAGAAAATATGCATGACCCATCTGGATCTTCCGGAATGCTTGGAGGGCAAAATAGGGCCCTGCTTTCAGAAGGTCAATGTGAAATATTTGTTGGCCATGCAGAACATCAATTATATTTATACTCATACTGCGGAGCTGGGCCGGATCCAGGCTAAGTGGGGGATCCCAAAATTAGTGAAGGTTAGAATACCAGTCACACCGGAGACTCCGATGGACTGTAAGATTAACGAAATTGTCTTTTACACAGAGTTGTTCAATTGTGGGCTCAGATTCCATTTAGACCCGGAGATGGTTAGATATTTTCACCTAATCAAACTTTATCCAATCCAGCTGAGTCCAAATGCTTGGTATACTCTCCTCGCCTGCATAATAGCGTCGAGGTTGTCCGGCATTCCTCTTCTCATGGAGCAGTTTGCTGCAGTGGTCAGCCTGTGTAAAAACCATCACATCATATTCTACCACTACAACATGGGAGACAACTTCAAGGTGGTGGACGACATGTTGGAGTTAGAGAAAAACAAGAAGACCCAGTTCCTCTTAATCAGTGAGACGTGGGAGAATGGGAAAAATATTAAGGCCAACGTCAACCCTAGCATGCTCATCAGCAGGTGGAAGAACACAAGTAAGTATTCGGTTTTATTTGTCTTTCTCTCTTTCTTATTTTTATCAAAATTCCACCCTTAAATCATCCACTTTCTTATTTCAGTATTGATGAGTCCGGATTTTCTCACCACTCACTGTAGAAACCGGACAGGGGCATTTCAGAAAAAACCACCCACTGAACCATCCAAACAGGACTAAAGTATTAAAAACTAATCACTTTATGACTAAGCTAATTATCCACCTGCTTAATAAACTTATGGGCCTTTGAAGTCGACCCGGTTTCATGAGTTTGACCCGAAAACCCATGAGGCCCACAATTAAGAGTATAAATATCCAACCACTTTCATTAATGAGGGTAAGGAACATTTAATACAATCAGGAAACTCAAATCTCTCACTACAAACTACCTAAAAATACCCTTGAAACATCACAAAACATCTGACTAAATTACCCTCAGACCGAAATTATCCCCACCAGATTGGCGACCACAATAGGAGGAGAAGGTGCCTGAATCAAGCATTCGAAACCATCAGGAAAGATCAGTTTGGATGAATCGGGACGAGCAGGAATACCACCAGCTTTAGCAGAAGTGGTGGGAGAAAATGCTGAATATACCATCAAGGAGCGAGATAGACTAAAAGTTGAGATAGAAGCCTTGAAGGCTGTAAAAAAGGCAGAATTGGGTGTGAAAGAAAAGTCTAAAGTGTCAGCAGTTCACCATACTGAAAATTCAAGAGAGCATGAGCCATCAAAAACCCATGTGAGTACTAAAAAAACTCATGCTAGCTCGAAGAAGTCTCACTGGTCTAAACCGGTGGAAAGCTCAGATTCAGACTCAGAATCTTCCAGCAGCTCCTCAAACGGAGATGGAGTCGAAGAATCTCTGTCATCCAGCAGTGATGAAGGCCGTTCTAAGAAGAAACAGAAGTTGGTTAAGAAATACTCAAGAAAAAGGGACATGCATGGAAGGTTAAAGAGGCATCTGGGTAAACGGTCGTCTTATAGCCATGGCCGGAGGCACGTACACCGATTACTAATGGATTCTTTTTCCTTTCATGATGAGCCAGGTATCTTTTCTACTCCCAACGAAGATATTGTCTTCGGTCGTGGCCGTAATTGGAGGCAATCTCCGTTGTCCTCCAAGATACTGTCCGGAAACCTTCTTAAGAGGTTTGACAACACAAAGATGGAAAATATGATGGTAGTATAGATCCGGATAACCATCTAGAGAAATTCAAGAATCTATTATGTCGAGCATTCTCCCAGTATTTTACGGGGAGTGCTCTGAAGTGGTACAATATTTTGCCACAAGGCTGCATCATGAATTTCGACACTTTTTGGGTGGCTTTCCGAAGGCAGTTCGTTAGAAGTAAAGAAGTAAAGGGCAATGGAGACACTATTATCCATTGTGCCCAAGAACCAAATGAATCTTTGAAGAAGTACATAAGTCGTTTCGTGAACACCAAAAATAGATTAGCTTATTGCTTTGAACAAGTGGCAATAGCTTCTCTGAGGCAGGGTTTGAATCCTGGCAATTTGGCTGATTCAGTAACCAGGAAAAAGGCCATGACATGGGGAGGTTTACTGAATCAAGTCGGAAAACAGATTAATGTGGATGAAACAAAGAAAACTAGAGTGCACCGGCAAGTGAGATATTCCCCAGCCGCACCAAATCAGATCCGGAATTAGTCCGGGTATAAGGCCAAAGAAGCCGGACAGGGTCAAAACAGGGCTAAGCTCAATCCCACCCGGCTGCACCGGCTCAAAGCCAGCAATCTAGAAATAAGCGAGGACCTTGGGTTCAACCGGAGTGGTTCGCTGAATTAAAAGAAAATGTAGCCACCATTTATGATAATACGAAAGACGAAGTCCATTTCAGAAAGCCGGCTGCATTACAATCTCCCAGGGAAAGTCGAAATAATAGTTTTTGTCAGTATCACCATGATACTGGTCATACCACTGAAGATTCCATTGCACTGAAACAGGAAGTGCAGAATTTGATTGAGAGAGGGAATTTGGGGGCTTATGTTTAAAAAAAGAAGTGGAAATATACCTGATAATGCTCATCGGGCTGGCCCGAACAATGCAGGGACATCGGCTCCGGATGGGGCTATGGTGATATTTGAAAGGTTTGATGTAGAATCAGAATATTTGGATCCTGATCCGACTCGAAACAAGGTGGGTGTTATCACAGAGCATTGCAAGACGGTGTCCGGCCTCATCAGCTTTTTTGAGTCACTTACAATTTTTGGGGGAGACACCATGACTGCACTAACTGCTTCTTCGAGAAAGAGGCACGTTCATACTTTAGCTACCCAACTAGAAGGAGGTATGACTTCCTATCAATCACAAATTCCATTTCCCTTCATTGTTTTCGATGAGGATGACTTGAGGGACATCGCTGGACCCCATGAAGATGTTGTTGTCATAGGAGCATCCATTGGGGGCAATGACATAAGACAAATTTTGGTAGACACCGGAAGTTCAGCCAATATTCTCTTTTTGACTTCCTACAAAAAATGAAGAATCTAGCAGTAATTCAGCGTTCGAACACGTCAATTGTGGGTTTCATTGGAAGCTCAGCAGATGTGATCGGGGAGTTCGAAGATGAGGTTTTGTTGGGCAAAGGCCCTTTTAAAAAGATGGTTAAAATACTTTTTATTGTGGTGGATTGTCCCACTTGTTATAATGCCATTTTGGGGAGATCTTGGCTCTCCAAGATGCATGATGCGGCCTCAACAGTCCACCAATGTTTGAAATATGATGTACAAAGACAAGTGGGAGTTGTTCGAAGTAGTCAAAAGGTGGCAAGAGAGTGTTATGCAACAGCACTGGCCCCTCGAACGTTAGGGGCAGTCCGAATAAGTGAGGAATAGCAGTTTGAGGGGCCCTCTGGGGGAGAGAGTGAAATTGATGACCCTAGAGAGACCCCTGGCGTTTTAATACCTATTGAAGAAGTTGAAATTCACTCTCTAGTTGAAGGAAAAAGTGTCAAGATTGGGTCCAAGATGACATCGGAATTAAAAGTTAAAATGTTAGCTTTTTTGAAAGACCATCAGCATGTTTTTGCTCTTGGTGCAATGCTGAGTACCGGCAAACATTATCTCACACCAGTTATCCGTCCGGAAGGATATCGCACCCGTTGTGCAAAAGATAAGAGCTTTTTCTAAAGAGAAAGCTGATATCATAGTTCAAGAGGTTGACCGTCTTACTAAGATGGGGTACATAAATGAATCTCAATACCCTTTATGGACAGCCAATCCGGTGCTGGTAAAGAAGAAAAATGGAAAGTGGCGTATGTGCATCGATTTTACAGATCTAAATAGAGCTTGCCCGAAAGATCTATATCCAGTTACCTGAATGGATCAGTTAGTAGACTCTACGTCTAGAAACAAGTTACTATCCTTTATGGATGCTTTCTCCGGATACAATCAGATTCAAGTAGATCTGAAGGATCAAGAACATACTACGTTTATTACTGATAGGGGCCTCCATTGTTACAAGGTGATGTCGTTTGGGTTAAAGAATGTTGGGGCTACTTATCAGAGGTTAGTAAACAAAGCTTTTGCTGGCCAAATTGGAAGAAATATCGAAGTTTATATCGACGACATGATGGTAAAGAGTGTGGCTGAAGAGCTACACTTGGCAGACTTCCAGGAAACGTTTGCCAATTTAATGAAAGTAAATTTAAAATTAAACCCAGAGAAGTGTGTTTTCGGAGTGGAGTCCGGAAAATTCTTGGGATATGTGATAAGTGAGAAAGGGATACAACCTGATCCAGACCAGCTTAATGCTTTGTTGCAAATGGAGCCTCCTCGGAATATTAAAGAAGTACAAAGATTGACAGGGAGGTTGGCTGCTCTAAACCGTTTTATCTCAAGGTCTTCGGATAGGTGTGCCCCGTTTTTTCAAACTTTGAAAGGTGCGAAAGAATTTAATTGGTCTCCCCGGTGCGACCAAGAATTTGATGAAATTAAGAAGCATTTATCCTCCCTTAAAACTTTGTTTAAACCTGTTGATGGAGAGACGTTTTACATATACCTGGCAATTTCTGAGTGTGCCCTAAGTGCAGTACTAGTAAGGGAGGTGGATAATTATCCTCGGCCTGTCTACTATATCAGCAAAAGCTTGATTGATGCAGAAAAAAGATATTTGAAACTTGAAAAACTAGCACTGGCTTTAGTAATTTCTGCCAGGAGAATGAGGCCTTATTTTAAGTCTCATTCGATCATCGTCCGAACGTCTTTTCCCTTGAACGTTCTTCAAAAGGCAAACATTTCAAGAAGAATGACCAAGTGGTCAGTGGAGCTGGGAGACTATGATATTGACTTTACCCCTCGAACGGCAGTCAAAGCTCAAACTGTAGCTGACTTCTTGGTTGAATTCCATTCAGACAGAGGTACTAAGCAAGCGACCAGTGAAAAAGATAAAAAAGTATGGGATATTCGGACTGATGGTGGGTCAAGTACCATGGGTTGTGGTGCTGGGATATGTTTAACCTCTCCGTACGGCGACAAGATGTACCAGGCTATATATTTTTCTTTCAGGGCATCTAATAATGAGTCCGAATATGAAGCTGCTATAGCTGGCTTAAAATTAGCTCTTATTTGTGGAGCCAAAAAGGTCAGGTTAATGAGAGATTCTCGGCTTCTTATTCAATCTGAAGCCAAAAAGGAGCAGTTGGTTAAATACTTATTTCTTCTCAGGGAAGTGGCCTTTAATTTCAAAAGCATCGCCTATGAGCACATACCCCGGACAGAAAATACGCTAGTAGACTCTTTGGCAACCATAGCTTATACTGAGTCCTACCCTTGGATTCATGTGCTAGAATGCCCATCCATTCAAATCAATCCGGATAAGGAAGAATAGAGCTTGAATATACAAGTAAAACAACCCCAAGATTGGAGATTTCCTCTCCTCTAATATCTTTCAAATGGCATCTTGCCTCCGGAAAAAGCAGTAGCAAGGAAGGTAAAATAAATGGCTCGTGGTTTTGTCATCTTAAGAGACGTTCTTTATAAAAAAAATCCTTTAGTAAACCTCTTTTACGATGTGTGGGGATCGAAGAGTCTCAAATATTGCTCTCCAAATTACATGATGGCGAGGGATCACCACATTGTGGGCTCAGGGTTCTAACCAGAAGAGTTTTGTTGGCTGGGTACTATTGGCCCTCCATAATGCAAGATGTCAAGGAGTTGGTGAAGAAGTGTGATCCATGCCAAAGATACAGCAATGAAATCCATGTTCCAGCAGTCCCTTTAGAGTCAATTTCTGAGCCAATACCTTTTGCTCGTTGGCGGCTGGATTTAGTGGGACCTCTACCCATGGCATCCGGAGGGTTCAGAACTATAATTGTTGCTATTGATTACTACTCCAAGTGGATCGAAGCAGCCGCGTTGGCAGGAACTACTTCAAAAATTGTTATAAAATTCATCTTGTCCAACATTTGTTGTAGATTTGGGGTTCCACAAAAGATAACTACCGACAATGGACCACAATTCGATAACACGGAGATAGAGAATTTATGTTCTACTAGAGGCATTCAACATTTTTTTTCTTCTCCTTTCCACCCACAGGCAAATGGTCAAGTTGAAGTGGCTAACAGGACCATCTTGTCCGGTCTTAAAAAGAATCTAGAGGGAGCTGCTGGAAAATGGCCAAGTTACCTGCAAGAGGTATTATGGGCTTACCGAACTACTCCTGGGACTGCAACACAAGAGTCTCCCTTTTTTTTGGTATATGGGATGGATGTTATAGCTCACATAGAGGCTACTCTCCTTCATTTCGAGTCCATAATTTTTCTGAACTAGCTACTGAAGTGGCGATAAGAAACCAACTTGACTTGATGGAGGAAAAAAGAGTTAAGGCTCACCTCAGAGCCACACACTATCAGGGTTTGATGAGAAGTAGATTTGCTTCTAAAATCAAAAGGAGGGATTTTCAACTCGGTGATAATGTGCTAAGAAAAGTCTTCTTACATACCAAGGAGAGGCAGTTCGGCAAGTCAGCTCCAACTTGGGAAGTGCCCTATGTGGTCAATGAAAAGCTTAAGCCTGGGACATACCAGCTCCAAGATAAAGATGGAACGATTTTGAATCGCCCCTGGAACATCGAATACCTTCGGTTGTATTTAGAATCGACTATGTAAATATTTACTTGTTTAAAGTCCATGTAAATATTTGGGTGCATACTCTTTCCTACCCTGGTGGCGCGGGGAGGTTTTAATGAGGTGTCCAGGTTTTTAAATAAAATTTGATGCCTTCTTAAAAAATTCGAAGTGGTTTGACTAGTAGTTCAATTTCTGAGCCAATACCTTTTACTCGTTGGCGGCTGGATTTAGTGGGACCTCTACCTATGGCATCCGGAGGGTTCAGAACTATAATTGTTGCTATTGATTACTACTCCAAGTGGATCGAAGCAGCCGCATTGGCAGGAACTACTTCAAAAATTGTTATAAAATTCATCTTGTCCAACATTTGTTGTAGATTTGGGGTTCCACAAAAGATAACTACCGACAATGGACCACAATTCGATAACACGGAGATAGAGAATTTCTGTTCTACTAGAGGCATTCAACATTTTTTTTCTTCTCCTTTCCACCCACAGGCAAATGGTCAAGTTGAAGTGGCTAACAGGACCATCATGTCCGGTCTTAAAAAGAATCTAGAGGGAGCTGCTGGGAAATGGCCAAGTTACCTGCAAGAGGTATTATGGGCTTACCGAACTACTCCTAGGACTGCAACACAAGAGTCTCCCTTTTTTTGGTATATGGGATGGATGTTATAGCTCACATAGAGGCTACTCTCCTTCATTTCGAGTCCATAATTTTTCTGAACTAGCTACTAAAGTGGCGATAAGAAACCAACTTGACTTGATGGAGGAAAAAAGAGTTAAGGCTCACCTCAGAGCCACACACTATCAGGGTTTGATGAGAAGTAGATTTGCTTCTAAAATCAAAAGGAGGGATTTTCAACTCGGTGATAATGTGCTAAGAAAAGTCTTTTTACATACCAAGGAGAGGCAGTTCGGCAAGTCAGCTCCAACTTGGGAAGTGCCCTATGTGGTCAATGAAAAGCTTAAGCCTGGGACATACCGGCTCCAAGATAAAGATGGAACGATTTTGAATCACCCCTGGAACATCGAATACCTTCGGTTGTATTTAGAATCGACTATGTAAATATTTACTTGTTTAAAGTCCATGTAAATATTTGGGTGCATACTCTTTCCTACCCTGGTGGCGCGGGGAGGTTTTAATGAGGTGTCCAGGTTTTTAAATAAAATTTGATGCCTTCTTAAAAAAATCGAAGTGGTTTGACTAGTAGTTCAATTTCTGAGCCAATACCTTTTGCTCGTTGGCGGCTGGATTTAGTGGGACCTCTACCCATGGCATCCGGAGGGTTCAGAACTATAATTGTTGCTATTGATTACTACTCCAAGTGGATCGAAGCAGCCGCATTGGCAGGAACTACTTCAAAAATTGTTATAAAATTCATCTTGTCCAACATTTGTTGTAGATTTGGGGTTCCACAAAAGATAACTACCGACAATGGACCACAATTCGATAACACGGAGATAGAGAATTTCTGTTCTACTAGAGGCATTCAACATTTTTTTTCTTCTCCTTTCCACCCACAGGCAAATGGTCAAGTTTAAGTGGCTAACATGACCATCCTGTCCGGTCTTAAAAAGAATCTAGAGGGAGCTGCTGGGAAATGGCCAAGCTACCTGCAAGAGGTATTATGGGCTTACCGAACTACTCCTAGGGCTGCAACACAAGAGTCTCCCTTTGTTTTGGTATATGGGATGGATGCTATAGCTCACATAGAGGCTACTCTCCTTCATTTCGAGTCCATAATTTTTCTGAACTAGCTACTGAAGTGGCGATAAGAAACCAACTTGACTTGATGGAGGAAAAAAGAGTTAAGGCTCACCTCAGAGCCACACACTATCAGGGTTTGATGAGAAGTAGATTTGCTTCTAAAATCAAAAGGAGGGATTTTCAACTCGGTGATAATGTGCTAAGAAAAGTCTTCTTACATACCAAGGAGAGGCAGTTCGGCAAGTCAGCTCCAACTTGGGAAGTGCCCTATGTGGTCAATGAAAAGCTTAAGCCTAGGACATACCGGCTCCAAGATAAAGATGGAACGATTTTGAATCACCCCTGGAACATCGAATACCTTCGGTTGTATTTAGAATCGACTATGTAAATATTTACTTGTTTAAAGTCCATGTAAATATTTGGGTGCATACTCTTTCCTACCCTGGTGGCGCGGGGAGGTTTTAATGAGGTGTCCAGGTTTTTAAATAAAATTTGATGCCTTCTTAAAAAAAATCGAAGTGGTTTGACTAGTAGTTCGATTTAATTCGATGAGGTAATGACTATTTAAACATGTGTCATCGGAGAATTTGAACACTCTCACTTTAAAACACTTATGAAATAACTAAAGGTCATTTGAACACAAGCCGTCAAAATTAAATAATATGTAAAGATAAAATTGTGCGGTAGATGTCGGGGAGTGATATTAAAAATATAAAATTCCTTGGCCATCCAAGGACTTTGAAGTTTCTAAGAGAGAAGATTTTTCCGGTAAAGTGCGGGACACGATTACAAAAATGCCTTGGTCATCCAAGGAATTTAGTTCAAACACAAAATTAAAAGATAATTGGCATTTTGGGGACATTAATTCTTAGATGTCCCAGCTTCACTTGGTTTTTTCTTGGGATCAGTAGGTTCCTCATCAGGACTCTCTCCGGTCTTTTCATCTTCATCACTAGTGTCATCCCAACCATTGGAATAACCATGCTTATCACCATCAGCCATAGTATGGTGAGGAAGGTCTTCGTATTCCACGATTCGCCATAAGTCCTCGAGTGTCCTCCTTGGAAATTTCTCATGAAAGAGTAGAACCATGTCTGACTTGAGCTTAGCATATCTTTACTCTTGGGAGTCTATCACTCCGTTGGTATACGCATCAATCCTAGCTTGGATTGTCCTTTCCTCCTCCTTTAGCAAGTCATCTTTCTCTTGCTTAGCTCGGGACACAGCATCTTCAAGCGATATCTTGTCATTTTTCAGGGTCTGAATGACGTCGTCTTTGGCCTTCACCTCCTCTTTCGAAGTGGAATGATTTTTCTCCAAGTCATAATACTTGGATTGAAGTTCTGTGACAACCCCTTCCGAAGTGGCCAGCTTGGTGGCCAAATCTTCCTTCCCCTTTATCAACTCTTCATTTTCTTTCTTTATTGCCTCGAGACTCTGCTTGATTGTAAGGAGGTCTTTGGACAAACTCTCCTTGTCATAATTGAGCGTGTTGATGATGGTTGACTGGTTTCGCACTTGCTTCTCTAAGTTGAGCATTGGCTGAATGTTACTTAACAAGGAATAGGTCACCACATCTTTCTCCCCTGAAACAGAAAAAGAGTTACCGTTGAAGGTGACCATGTTCGAGGAGCTTGGGGGAAGGTAAGGGCCAGCGAAATCATCATTTTCAAGGTCATTAAAGTAAAGACCAATCCCTTGAAGCCCACTGATGTCAACTCCATCGATGTTGATGTCCCCTCCGGCGCCCTCTCCGGTGTAGAAATCACTTGGGATTTCCTCTACATGAGTTGGGTCTATTGGGTCAACCGGGGGAAGAGACTCCGGAGGCCGGAGAGCAACTTCATCTCCCTTGGAGGTTTTCTTCTTCTTGGCCTCCCTATCTCCACCTTCTGCTCCCCGTTTTCTGTCTTTCTTGGGAGCCTTTGAAGGCTTTGGAGATCCAACCACCTCTTTGGTACTCTCATTCTCTACCACTTGTAGCAAAGCGGCATCGATCCTTCCTTGTTCCTACTCCTACGGGCTTGCAGGGGAATTTTCCTCAACATCACCAGGGTTGACTTCAGCCCCACCTTGTTTAGCCTTGCCTTTCTTGCCCTTCATTTTTCTTGGGGCTTTAGCTCTGCTCGGCAAGGCCAACTTTCCATCTTTTCCATCAGTCTTCAGTAGAATCACCCCCGGAGGGGTGGAGTGGTAATTCCTCCCAAGACAAGTCCCTCCGGCCGGTTGTATTCCAGAAATGGGATCTTGTTAAGTTTCCTCCGGTGAAGCAGTTGTGGAAGTGGTTTCCCCATTTCTCAGTTTTCCAAGAATTTAGCTTGGCACAAATAGTCTGCCCCGCTTCTAAGTAGTCGTTGAACTCCTTAGGCAGCACTACCAAAAAACAAAAGAATAGAAATTAATCAAACAAATTTACCATAAGAAAAGATAGAAAAATATGGTTAAATGTTTACATGTACTCCTCCATCTGCTCGTAAGCATGCTTGGATTATCACCAGCTTTAATCTTCCTCTCGTTCTCCCAAGCACCACTGATGAACAAAAATTGAGTCTTCCAGTTCTTTTCTGACTCAAGCAAGTCGTCTACTACTTTGTAATTATCACCCATGTTGTAGTGGTAGAAGGGGATGACATGGTTTCTGCAAAGACTGGCTACAACAGCAAATTGCTCCATCGGAAGGGGAATTCCAGAGAGCCTGGAGGCCATGATACAGGCCATGAGGGTAAACCAAGCATTAGGGCTCAGTTGGCTTGGGCAGAGCTTTATCAGATGAAAATATATGACTATCTCTAGGTCCAAGGGAAACCTAAGCCCCCAATTAAACAACTCTGTGTAGAAGACTATCTCACTGAGTTTGCAGTCCATTGGCGTCTCCGGATCGACTGGTATCCTCACTTTAACATTTTCCGGAATCCCCCACTTCGTCCTCATCCGGCCAAGTTCAGCTGTATGAATAAAATCGTAATTGATCTTCTGCATGGCTAGCAGATATTTTACACTTACTTTTGTGGAAACAAGGCCCCACTTTTCCTACAAGGCACCTTGGCAAATCCGGGTGCTTTAAACACAACTTCTCTTTGCCTTTGCTCTTCTTGACGATAGCAGTCTCACTTGTCTGCTCGGAGACATCGGTATCAAAAGGGGCTTCTTCAATGCTATCCTCCATTACATCTTCCATTACCATGGAAGGATTATCAGTTATTTTTGGGAGAGAAGAGCTAGTGGTTGGCTTAGTAGGCCCTCCGGATGGTTGGGCATTGCTTTCCCCTTGTGGTATAGAGTCCGGCTGGGGCTCAGATCCGGAGGTTTCTTTCCGAAGGCTTGAACTGGTTGCCTCCAGACCGGGCAGCTTGTCCTTGGGGACTTTTATGGGTGCTTCTGGCCCTGTAGTTAGAAGGCGTGGATTTTGGAGGTTTAGGTTGTGCAGTGGCAGCCTGCCCTTTCACTAAACGACCCTTTCGTCGATCTACCAGCTTCTCTGGGGAGATGTCAGCATCTGATCCCATGGCGATGAATGGGGAAGGTCTCTTAGTGCTTGTAACTGCCTGATGTGGTTCAACAACAGGCTCTGATTCCTAGACCGATGAGCCTGAAACGATTGGTGAAAGATTGAGCTGGAATAACCTTTTGGGTTTAGAACTTTTGGCAGAAGACGAACCCCGATCAGGCTCTGAACTTGGTGTTTCAGATTTGTCAATAGGAGAAACAGGGAGGCCTGCAGCAATGCGCCTTTCTCGTTCGACTTTTTGAGCTTTTTCTAACTCCGACAAGTTGAGCCACCCACATTTTACCAGGGCGTTTCTCGCTGTGAACATAAACTTATACCAAGAAAAGGGTTTTTTGAGAGGTAAAAGCTTTGAAGATTAACAGTGTGGAGATAATGAAGATGGTAAAACAGTGAAAAGTATACTAATTTATACTAAAAAGACAAAAGATGCCTTGAAACTTAGGAGAATACGAAAAGATGAGAGTAATGATTAAAGACGGCGTTGATGTCACCAGCATTAATTGAAGAGGTTACTTTATGAAGTAAGTGGGAGCATCGTTCTAGGTGAAAAACGGATGGAGAGACAAATCAGAAAAGGACACGTGTCCCACGATCTCTGGCAAAACCTTTGAGTTTTTGAGAGTTTCACCAGTCCGGATAAAGCCGTTACACAATTCGAAATCTGTCCGGACATAGTTACGGGTACACATGAACTATTTTTTAGGTCTTTCCAAAGGCCTTCGAACATAACCTAAAAAAGGGGCTACTGATACGTCCAGATTTTCTCACCACTCACTGTAGAAACCGGATAGGGGCATTTCGGACAAAAACCACCCACTGAACCATCCGAACAGGACTAAAGTATTAAAAACTAATCACTTTATGACTAAGCTAATTATCAACCTACTTAATAAACTTATGGGCCTTTGAAGTCGACACGGTTTCATGAGTTTGACCCGAAAATCCATGAGGCCCATAATTAAGGGTATAAGTACCCAACCACTTTCATTAATGAGGGTAAGGAACATTTAATACAACCAGGCAGTTCAAATCTCTCACTACAAACTACCCAAACATTAAATACCCTTGAAACATCACAAAACATCTGACTAAATTACCCTCAGACCGAAATTATCCCCACCAAGTATTGTCGAAGGAGTTCACCGGCTACTTGGAGGAGGGGCAGGCCACATGTGCCAAGCTAAATGCCTGGGCTGCTGAATGCTGGGGGAATGCTTCCCACAACTTTTTTACCTCCGGCAATCTGGTGAGATCCTACTTGTGGAATACCACGGGTCTGAGAGATCTCACATGGGAGGAACTGACTACACCCCCTCCTCCGGCCATCATACTTAGAAGAACAGAGGAGAAGGATGGCAAACTGGCCTTACCCTTTAGAGCCAAAGCCCCAAGCAACATGAAAGGGAAGGGCAAGAAAAAGAAGGCCGCAGCAGAGGCAGTTCGAGGTGTTGCAGAGGAGGCGACTCCGGAGAATCGAGGAAGACAGACCCAAAGAGGGATTGATGCTGCTTTGCTCAAATTAGTTGAGGATAAGTCCATTAAGGAGGCAGGTGAACCTCAAAATCCACCAAGGCCTCCTAAAAAGGGGAGCAAGCAACGATGAGAGGGCTGCTAAGAAGAAGAAGGTTACCTTGGGGGATGAAGTAATCCTTCGCCCTTCGGAGTCCCTACCTCCGGGGGACCCAATTGATCCCACCTTGGCAGAGCAGATCCCACCGGAGAGGATTTTGATGGAGTAAACATCAGTGGCCTCCAGAATATTGGTCTCTACTTTGGAGAGTTTGAGAAAGATGAATTTGTTGGCCCCTACCTTCCTCCAAGCTCCTCCAACATGGTGACTTTCAATGGTAAGTCCTTTACCGTTTCCGGGGAACATGATACGGTGACCCACTCATCTGGGCCGTATTCAGCCAATACTCAACTTGGAAAAGTAAGTAAAGAATCAGTTTTCCCTCATCAACACCCTCAACATAGACAATGAGACATTTTCAACTGACCTCCTTAATACCAACCAGAAAATTGAGGCACTGAAGAAGGAGCTTGAAGAGTCGAAAAAGGAGAAAGAAGATCTGTTAACCAAGTTGGTTGCTTCGGAGAAGGCTAACACAGAGCTCCAAACTAAATGCTTCGGTTTGGAAAAAGATCTCTCCACCATAAAAGAAGATGTGAAGACTAAAGAGGATGCAATCCAGAGCTTGTCCAGTGATAAGACTTCCCTCGAAGAGGCTGTGTCTAAGGTGACCAAGGAGAAAGAGGACTTGGTGAAGGGACAAGAACAGACAATCCAGGCCAAGATTGATGCTTACACCAATAAAGTTATAGACTCCCTGGAGGTAAGAGATGCAGAAGTCAAATCTGATATGGTACTACTCATCCACTAGAAATTTCCGAAGAGAACCCTTGGAGATTTATGGATATATGTAGAGTATGAGGACCTCCCGTTCCATACTATGGTAGAAGTTGATCGACATGGCTATAGCAGTGGAATAGATTTCTTTACTGATGAGGAAGAAGGAACCGGAGAAATTTCCAGTGGCGAACCTAAAGATCCTAGACAAAAGATGATGCAGGAACGTCCAAAAAGAATGAGCCCTAAGGTTTTAACTACTTTTTTTCTTTTGTTTTTCTCAACCTTATGAAACATTAAAGTCCTTAGATGGCCAAGGCATTTTTGTAACTGCGTCCGATTTGAGTCCAGTTAAGCTTTTCTTTTAAACTTAAAGTCCTTGGATGGCCAAGACATATTTTATGTTCTAATATCGTGACCTGGTTGTTAGCCGGACATGTTTACCTTGCTAAACTTTTGCTTTGTTTCATACTCGCTTAATTTTAATGGCTGATGTTTAAAGCGCCCTTATTTATTTTACAAGTATTTAAGATGAGAGTGTTTAAAATCTCCGATGAAAAATGTTTAATTGTCATCATTCAACCAAGTCAATCTGATCTACCAAAGATCCTTAGAAGAATTTTAAAGAAATTTCAATCAAACTACTCCTAATATTTTAAGAATACATCAAATTTTATTGAAAAAATCAGACACCTCATTAAAACCTCCCCGCGCCACCAGGGTAGGAAAGAGTATGCCCCCTAATATTTACATGGACTTTAAGCAAGTAAATATTTACAAAACGTTTACTCCAGATATAACCGGAGGTGTTCAATATTCCATTGGTGCTTCAGGATTCTTCCATCTTTGTCTTGAAGCCTGTATGTCCCAGTCTTAAGTTTTTCGGAGACCTCATAGGTCCCTTCCTAGTTCGGAGATAGCTTGCCGAACTACTTCTCCTTAGTATGCAAGAAAACGTTTCTCAATACTTTGTCCCCCGGACAAAAATCTCTTCTTTTGATTCTGGAAGCAAATCTGCTCCTCATCAGGCCTTAGTAATGGGTGGCTCTAAGATGAGCCTTAACCCTTCTTTCTTCTATTAAGTCCAACTAACTTCTGAATGCCACTTCATTAGCTTGTTCGGAAAAATTGTGGACTCTGTATGATGGAAGAGTTGCCTCTACAGGACTAATTGCTTCCATCCCATATACTAAGGCAAAAGGAGACTCTTGTATAGCAGCTCCAAGAGTAGTCTAGTATGCCCATAACACTTCTTGCAAATAACTTGGCCACTTTCCTGCAGCCCCTTCTAAATTCTTTTTCAAACCGGACAGAATGGTTATGTTTGCCACTTGAACTTGACCATTTTCTTGTGGGTGGAAAGGAGAAGAAAAACAATGCTGAATGCCCCGAGAAGCACAAAAATTCTCCATATCCTTGTTATCAAATTGTGGCCCATTATCTGTGGTTATCATTTGTGGAACTCCAAATTTGCAACAAATGTTGGATATAATATATTTTATAACAGCTTTTGAAGTAGTTCCTGCCAGTGGTGCTGATTCTATCCATTTTGAGAAATAATCGATGGCTACAATAATGGTTCTGCATCCTCCGGATGCCATTGGTAAAGGCCCAACCAAATCCAGTCCCCAACGAGCAAAAGGTATTGGCTCAAAAATTGATTACATTGGAGCGGCTGAGATATGAATTTCATTACCCTATCTTTGGCATGGGTCACACTTTTTTACCAACTCTTTGGCATCTGCCATTACGGATGGCCAATAATATTTGGCCAACAAAACCCTCCAAGTTAAAGCTCTATAGCCACAATGTGTTGATCCTTCTCTATCATGTAATTCGGATAGCACAATTTAGGATTCTTCAACCCCCTAAACAACACAGGAGAGGTCTACTAAACGACTTTTTATAAAGGACATCTCTTATGATCAAGAAACCACGAGCTTTATGTTTCATTTTCCTTGCCACAGCTTTTTCCGGAGGCAAAAAACCATCAGAAATATATTGAAGAAGGGGATATCTCCAGTCTTTGGGTTGAACTACTTGTATATTCAAATTCTCTTCTTTCTCCTTGTTCTGATCTGGTTGTATGGATGGGTACTCTCCGATCTGGGTATATGTTCATAGGTAACATTTTTGAAGTTAGCTGCCACTTCTTTAAGGAAAACCAAGTACTTGATCAACTGCTCCTTTTTTGCCTCAGATTGACCTTAGGCATGATGGATAAGAAGCTGAGAATCACTCATCAACCTGACTCTTTTAGCCCCACATAGAGTAGATAGTTTCAAGCCAGCTATAGCAGCCTCATATTCGGACTCGTTGTTAGATCCCTAAAAGCAAAACATATAGCCTGGTATAACTTATCGCCATATGGGGAGCTTAAAGAAATCCCAGCACCACAACCCATTGTACTTGATCCACCATATGTCCGGACAACCCATACCTTCTTAGTTTTCTCATTTGTAGCTTGTTTAGTACTTCTATCCGAATGGAACTCAACCAGGAAATCAGCAACAGATTAGGCTTTGATTGCAGTTCGAGGGCGAAATCAATATCATTGTCACCCAATTATACTGATCATTTGGTCATCCTACTTGATATGTCTACTTTCTGAAGGACATTTTTCACACGAAAAGATGTCCAGACGATAATAGAATGAGACTGAAAATACGGCCTCATTTTTCTAGCAGCAATCACCAAGGCTAGCGCCAGTTTTTCAAACTTTAGGTACCTCTTTTTAGCATCCATCAAACTCTTGCTGATATGGTACACCGGACGAGGATAATGTTCCACCTCTCTTACTAGCACCACACTTATAGCACATTCAGACATAGCCAAGTATATGTACAGTGTCTCTCCGTCAACAGGTTTGAAATGGGTTTTGGAAGAAGATAAATGCTTTTTTATTTAATTAAACGCCTGGTCGCACTGTGGAGACCAGTTAAAGTCTTTAGCACCCTTTAAAGTCTGAAAAAATAGGGCACACCTGTCCAAAGACCTTGAAATAAAACGATTTAATGCAGTCAACCTGCTTGTCAACCTTTGTATTTCTTTAATACTCCGAGGAGGATCCAATTTCGACAAGGCATCGAGTTGATCCGGATCAGGCTATATTACTTTTTCACTTATCACATACCCCAGAAAATTTCCGGATTGTACCCCAAACACACACTTTTCACGATTCAATTTTAAATTAACCTTTGCCAACCTCTGATAAGTAGCCCCAGTATTTTTCAAACCAAAAGGCATCACCTTGTAGCAATGAAGACCCCAATCTGTAACAAATGTAGCGTCCCCACCGAATATAATAAGTGACTCAAAAACGTTTATGAGACCAAACACTGTCTTAGTATGCTCTGTTATAACCCCCACCTTATTCCGGGTTGGATCAGGATCCAAGTACTCTAACTCAACATAAAATATTTCAATGATGACCATAGCCCCATCCAGAGCAGATGTCCCTGCGTTGTTCGTTGGGCCAGTCCAGTGAGCATTGTCAGGCATGTTGCCGCTTTTTCTCTTGACATAAGCTCTCAACTTCCCTCTTTCAATCAGATTATGCACTTCTTGTTTCAAAGCGATGCAATCTTTAGTGTTGTGGCCAAGATCATGATGATATTGGCATAAACAAGTATTACGACTTTCCCTAGGAGATTGAAGTGATGTCGGCTTCTTGAAATGTACCTCATCTTTTGTTTTATCATATATGGTTGCCACATTTTCTTTCAATTCAGCAAACCACTCTGGTTGGACCCAAGGTCCTTGTTTATTTCTAGACTGCTGGCTCTGAGCTGGGCCTGGATGGGATTGAGTCTGCTTGGCCCTGTTGGGCCCTTGTCCGACTTCTTTAGCCTTGTATCCGGACTGGTTCTGGTTTGGAGCAACCGGGGCAGACCTCACCAGCCTGTGTACTCTAGTCTTCTTTGTTTCATCAACATTTATTTGCTTTCCCACCTGATTTAGCAAACCTCCCCAGGTCATAGCTTTTTTCCTGGTTACAGAATCAGCCAGATTCCCAGGATTTAAACCTTCTCTTAAAGAAGCTATTGCTACCTGCTCGAAGCAATCAACTAACCCATTCTTTGTGTTTACGAACCGGCTTATATAGTCTTTTAGTGATTCGTTTGGCTCTTGGGCACAATGGATGATAGTATCTCCATTGCCCTTTACCTCCTTACTCCCCACAAACTGCCTCTGGAAGGCTACCCAAAATGTGTCAAAGTTTCTGATACAACCCTGTGGTAGCCTATTGTACCATTTCAAAGCAATCCCCGTAAAAGATTGAGAGAAGGCTCTACAAAGCATTTTGTCATCATCATCAAAATTCATCATAAAAATTTTAAACTGTTCTAGATGATTGTCCGGATCCTTGCTCTCATCATACTTTTCCATCTTAGTACTGTCAAACCTCTTAGGAAGGTTTCCGGACAGTATCTTGGATGACAATGGGGATCGTCTCCAACTCCGGCCACGACTAAAGACAGTGTCTTCATTAGGTGTTGCAAAAATACCTGGCTCATCATCGAAAGCGAAGGGATCCATCAGTAACTGATCCATATCCCTACGGCTACTCCCCTACCTATCCCTCTTTCTTGAATATTTTTTAACCAACTTTTGCTTCTTCTTGGATATGCCCTCGTCACTGCTAGATGAAAAGGACTCCTCAAGCCCGTCTTCATTCGAGGAGCTGCTAAAGAAGTCAGACTCTGAGCTCTCCACCGGCTTGGACCGGTGAGATTTCTTGGAAATAACATGGGTCTTTTTCGTGCTCAAGTGAGTTTTTGCTGACGGGTCATGCTCCCTTGGGTTCTCAGTATGGTGAATGGCTGACACTTTCGATATTTCTTTCAAATCTATCTCTGCCTTTTTAGTGGCCCTCAACGCTTCTATTTCAGCTTTCAGCCTATCTCTCTCTTCGATCATGTACTCATTGTTTTCTCCCACCACCTCTATCAAAGGTGATGGATCTGCCTGATCGTCCGGATTCATCCGAACTGGCCTTCCTTGCTGGTTTCGAATGCTAAATTCGGGGATCTTCTTCTCCCAGTGTGGTCGCCAATTTGGTGTGGTTTATTTTAGGCTGAGGGTAATTTTATCGAGTGTTTTAAAGAGTTTCAAAGGTATTAAATATTTGGGTGTTTTGTAGTGAGAGATTTAAGCTGCCTGGTTGTATTAAATGTTCATTACCCTCATTAATGAAAGTAGTTGGGGTATTTATACCCTTAATTATGGACCTATGGGCTGTCAGGTCAAATTATGAAATTGGGTCGAGTTTAAAGACCCGTTAGTTCTTAAGTAGATTAGCACCTAGCTTAGTCAAAAGGTGTTTAGTGTTTTAGTACTTTTGTCCTGTCCAGATAGTTCAGTGGGCAGTTATTGTTCGAATTACCCCTGTCCGGTTTTCTCAGTGAGTGGTGGTGAATAAATCCGGACTCATCAAGCTTCAATCTTCTTATTCTTCTTTATCTTGTCTAAATGACTAGGGACTTTATTTCGGGATGGTAAGTATAGTTTTCCATCCTTCGCCTCAGTTCATTTAAGGATGGCATCCGATTGAGAGGAATGATCTGTTGTTCCCAAGAAAGGTATCTGTTTTCGGTGGTATTCCACAAGTGAGCCCTCAAAATGTTTCCATTAGTGAAACAATTATGAAAGGCAAATCCCCAATTATCTGATGCCCATGGATTTAACTTGGCAAATGTAGCCCTTCCTGCCTCCAGATGCTCTGAGAACATTTTTTAAAACCCTACAAAGAGACACAATAAATCAGTTTGGTAGATCAAAATAGAGTCTAAGTACTAGTAAAAATCCGAACATAAGTTACCTGAACTATTCCAGTATTTGGTCAGTTGACTTGGGTTTCCTTTGGAGGTTATCTTTCTTCCATTCTCACAAGCCCTACTTAAGTAGAGAAATTGATTCCTCCATGGTTTCTCAGCCTCCAACAAATCATTCACCACTTTATAGTCGTTCCCATATTATAGTGATAAAAATGGATGTGGTGATTCCTACACAAGCTAGTCACAGCAGCAAACTGCTTCATAGGCATTGGGATTCTC
The DNA here is from genome assembly GCA_036936605.1 of Limnanthes douglasii subsp. nivea. Taxonomy (NCBI): domain Eukaryota; kingdom Viridiplantae; phylum Streptophyta; class Magnoliopsida; order Brassicales; family Limnanthaceae; genus Limnanthes; species Limnanthes douglasii. The sequence goes on along the minus strand of JAUPFV010000005.1, from coordinate 167,850,527 downwards.
GACAGTCTAGAAGCAATAATGTTGGCTAACAAAGTATACCATGCATTAGGACTCAGTTGGCTTGGATAAAACATTATCAAGTGAAAATACCTAACTAATTCTGGATCTAAAAGGAAACGAAGACCCTAGTTCAGCACCTCAGTATACACCATTATTTATGTAGCCTTACAATCCATTGGGGTTTTCGGAGTGATGGGAATCCTCACTTTAATAGACTCTGGGAAGCCTCATTTATTCATGATCCTATCTAACTCAGTATTGTGTGTATACACATAATGTATTCTATGAAGGACCAATAAGTATTTCACACTAACCTTACGAAAGTTAGGCCCTACTTTCCCTACCAAGCAATCCGGAAGTGATTCGATATTAGGCATCCCCACCTTTCCTCTGATAGTTCGAACTAATGCGGTATCTCCAATACTCCCAAATGTCTTCAGTGGGATATCCTCCTCACTATTGTCCATGTTTTCTTTCATTATAGTAGGTTATTGTTCGGCCAATTTAGAACCAGTAGCTTCTTTCTCCATTTGAGTAGCCTCTTCCCTAATTTGAGTAGATTCTTTCTCAATTTGAGTAGCCCCATTGCGGGGAAGCGATAAATTCGGGTCCACCGGAGGTTGGGCAGGAGGTTTTATTACCCCTGAACCCATATCTTTTGAGGTGTGAGGGGTGCTCTTAGCCTGGGAGATTCCAGTGACTCTTTGGGGTGTAGCATTATTAGTGTCTGATCCCATAACGATGAACGGTGAGGTTTTCTTTACGGTTGAATTTTTCTTATCCTTAGAGAAATGCCTTATGAGTATTTGAACGGAAGACTCGGAATCTAGTGTGGATAAAGTTGGGGTGAATGGAGTTTTTCGAATTACTAAGGTTCTGGATGAGGATGAACTTTTGTCCAGCTCCGGTATTGCCTGGCTAATCACTCCACCAAAAGAGGCACGAATTCCAGTAACGTTTCTTGCTTTCTTTCTTGCTTTTTCCAACTTAGAGAAATTTAACCAACCTTTTTTTATCAAAGTGGTTTTGGATGTGAACATATGAACTCTCAAACTAGAAACAAAATTGCAACTTCAAAGTTTTCTTTCTCTAGAAAGTTTTATTGTTCTAAAAAAAGGAACAGTAAAACAGTGTTATATAGAGGTGAAAACACTTGAGTGATTTATCTAGGGGAGATAAAACGTTTTAGTAATGATTGGGGGGCTATTGAATACACCTTAATCACTTTTCGAAAAATAGGTACAAGTACCAAGAAATAAAAACGACTACGAGGTCGAACCAAAAACTAACATGTGTAAATCAGAAAATGTTCATCAGTATTCTGACCGTTGGGTTCTTTCTCATAAAGGAGAAAACGTTTCGGATCCGATCTAAAATTTTCTCCTAAAACAAGATCTCTTCCAAATACACCTTGGATCTGATCCTAGTCTTTTGTTTGATAAGTTAGTTCTTCCAAAAATACTTTTGAAAGACCTAAAGGAGCTACTGATATGGTCAGATAATTTTGGAAGTTCCCTTCTGCCTAATCTGAAGGGGTAATTCGAGCATTATCTATGTTAAACTTTTTATTAATAGTAAACCTAAGTGGACTATAACTCAGTTGTGTACTGACCCGTTTTTGTTTTGGGCTTTAAAGCCTGGCCTGAATCCAAAGTCCGACCCGGACGGCTCTTGGGTCATGAAACAAGTATAAATACCCCAACCAACTTCATTTAAGAGGTTGGACTTTTTCTAGAGAAATTAGTAGTTACTACCCATTTCTTTTATCTCTTTACCCTCTCGTCTTGAAATTAATATCCTATAAACAAAGTCTTTGCCCAAAAATACCCCTTGATTAGAAATAATCCTCACCATATATGATCTTTAAAGTATTCCAGTGAATATTACGTTCTTCAAGAAGAACGGGCCTACCTTCTCGCTCGGCCATAGCTACCTCTCATGCACACTATAACTAGTGTATTTTTCTAACAACACAACCACGAGCTACTCGATCTGACTCCTATTCGCCAAGAATTTTTTAAACTCTTATTTATAATGTCTAAGGCAGCACAATATATTTCACATTTTAATTTTCCATAGATATGAAGTCTAGATATCATTTTCGGCGATACTTACTTCACCCGAATGTTTTAAAAAAAAATCAGGTGTTGAGTTTGAAGCAAGACATGAACATTTTCCTAAAAAAAATTCAAATGTGCATATATAGAGTGTTCGTGAGCACTATCCGCCCTATAACATATGAATAAATAAACTTTAATTGTAACATCAAATATTATAAAACTAAATTACATTTGTGACATCATAACTTATCGATTGCTAGTTTCTAAGATAAAATAATACCATATTAACTTACAAATATCTTTAAATAGTATAGACCATATCATTTATAAGCCCTTCTAAGATGAAATGTCTTAGAATATAATACCTATGAGCAAAGATATATCATAAAAGGGTAATAATTCAACTATTGCATTGTTGGTGATGTAAAACTTCAAAAAATCAAGTTTTTTATCACATGAGGGGACATAAAAAACATCATATAAAGTGAGAATTGATTGTGGAGATAAGAGACTACTGGAGCCTCTATGTGATATAAACACATGTACCATCCCTAATCATAAAATCATCAATTTGTAAAAAGAGTGAATGTATATATTGTTTACGTTAGTCGACACATAATGAGCAACATCATTGTCGAGCAACCGGGCTTTAAGATATGTTGTTGGCATTAAAGTTTTATGTGGCCGCCAAAGAGTATTTGAATACTAAGGGTGAAGGGTTAGAATATTGAATGTGAAGCACTTGAAAGGAGGAGCATATTTTTGTTATATGTATTTGGATTACACATATCTTGGAAAAAACTAAATAAGGTATAAATTGAGAGCATTTTACGATTTCGAAATCGTTGAACTGATTTGATTAATAGACGATCATTATTAGGTTCTAGTGGATGCCAATTCTGGTTTCCACCAAATGCATATAAAGGAGATGGGGTATGCCAATTATTATTTTGGATGGGCATCATTGACTAGTTCATTTTGTTTGTTGGATTAGTAATAATTGGAAGAAAAATTTTTGAACTTGTGATTGTTGGGGTGTAGAGACTTCAAAATAGAGTAGTTTCTTATGAAGTACATCAAATAAAATGGAGACGTTACGAGATTGTATCGTACAAAATTATTTTTTATAGTCGTCGCTTAGGTCATTTATGATCTTATTGTGAGGTCTTCAATATCAAATCGTGTCCTAACTAGTTCATCCACACAACCTTTGCCATAATTAAAATACTCTATGGCATTTTGGTTTTTTTTTATTGGATTCTTAAGTTTAGTTTGCGGTTGTTTGATGCGATCACATGAGGGTTTGACATATGAATTAACAATAATGATTCATGTTTTTTTACGCATTTGGTTTGGGCAATAAAATGAATGATAGTAATAGAAATCTAACCACTTGAAATATTTAACAGCAATTAATCTCAACGAATCTAAAATTGGTGAATGTGATTGATAGAAGAAAATCCATTTTGGCACATTTCACCTATCACGCCCACTATATTTTAATCTGACGTGAAACTTAAAGGAGGTTCATATCTCTCGTTTTAAATTGATATTGGCTAGAAAAATATCGCAGGTTACTTATGTTTGTCATTTTTTTTTTAAAAATCACGTTAATATTTTTTTTTGTATGAACAAGTTTCCATGTTTTATAAACGCAACAAATAGATGTTGAAAATGTGAACGATTTATTTATTACAAATTAAAAACATGAGAAATTTGTTTATTAGAAGGGTAAGGATTTTTTATTACAGTGATTTGTTTGTTATATTTTTAAACCATAAGGAATGAATCTTGAATGTTTTTTATCCATTGATATTCTATAACTCAAATGCGTTTATAGTCAATAATTTAATCAACTTTTTTTTTTGTAAATGAAAAGCTTAAATTAATTAGAGAGTTCATACATAAGTCTGGGGTACGCCCCACAATACAAGAACAAACATTTAGAACAAAATGCTAAATAGAGACGTCTCCGTAGAGTTGCTCAGATAGAGTGGCACTCAGGAGGAAAATGAAATAGGAAACTGCGAACGACTAGAATCTAGGTTGGATTAGTGGTGTCTCCATGAGCATCCCATCCAGAATCCACGCTCCAGGACATACCGAGAATACATGTGACATAGCAAAGAGTAAGTTAGAAATAAATACATTATAATTTCCAACTAATCTTGGTACCAAGGAATCTAAATCGGAGATCCGATATGATTTGGTACAATATTGATGAGCCCAAAGCTGAAGAAGATCCAAAAATTCTTGAATTTCTCTCTTTCCAAATTTGGTAAATGACTGCATTGAAACAGGTTCTCCAAGTAGAATAGGTTTGAGAATTCGACCATCTAGAGGCCTCATCAATCCAGCTTAGCCAGCACAGAGAGCGAATAGGAAAGCCGAGCTTGGTACTGGAAGAGGACCAGATGCTCTGAGAGAAACTACAGTCAAAGAGAGTATGAGATATAGTTTCCGGCTCAGAGAGGCAAAGGGGGCATTCAGGTGGGGTATCATAGCCCCAACTTCGAAGCTTGTCTTTGGTTGCAAGCTTTCCCAAGATTGTCAACCAAGAAATAAAGGAATGGCAGGGAATATTGAATTTGTTCCAAACTAACCCAGCCCATCCCTTAACAGGAATTGGCTTACGAAGGACATTGTACGTGTCCTTAATTGTAAAGATGTTACATCCAGCCTTTGCCACCCAGAAAGGAACATCCCACGATAGGGTGTTAGGAAGGGGGAGGGAAAGAATAAGCTTGTGGATTTCGACCACGTGAATCCGTCTTCTGGCTCTCGCCGATCTCAAATTTGCAGGCCATTTTCATTCGCCATTGCAGATAATGTCCGAGACTTTTAGGTTGCTTCCTAACCGAGAGTCACTGATGATATAGCTCCATAGTGTATTGCGAGAGGTAATGGGAGAAGCCATGGATCATGCCAGAATGAAGTGTTCAATCCATTGCTGATAACCACCCTGTATAAATTACGAGCCAAAGGCCGAAGCCGAAGAATTTTCCTCCAGATTCAAGAGGAAGAGGATGCCGGAGAAACTTCCCAAAAGTTTATATTTTTTATTTTTTCAGTTCTAATCCAATCACACCAAATAGAAGGATTATTGTTACTAATAATCGACCATAGATGTTTTAGGACGGCCACCTGATTCCAGATTTTTAAGTCTAGTATCCCAAGGCCGCCCTCTTTGTATGGAGTGGATACGGTCGACCAGGCAACTTTTGCCCCAAATATTTTCATAGTCGATCCAGACCAAAGGAACCGGCGAAGGTATTGGGTTAATTCTTTAATTATCCTAGAGGGTAGGATAAAAATCGAAGACCAATAAACTTGACCGGCGAATAAGACCGATTTGATTAGTTGGAGCCTACCCGCATAGGAGAGGTGCTTAGTAGTCCAAGAATCAATTCGGGAAGTTATTCTAAGCAGAAGGGGTCGACAGTCCGAGTGTGAAAGTCTACCAATTATTAGGGGAACCCCGAGATATTTTACAGGGAGGGTACCTTCAGGGAAATTCAAGATAGATAAAAGGTTATGACGGAGGGGCTGCTCAATTCCTGAGAAAAAAACGAGGCTTTTCAAGGGATTAAATTTAAGACCCGAGAGAGAGTAGAAGTCGTCCAGAGCATCCTTAATGAGATTGAAGGAGAGAGGGTCGCCATTGCAGAAAATCATTAGATCATCTGCAAAGCAGAGATTGATAATTTTATGCTTTTGGCATTTCCAATGGAATCGGAAGTTCCCATTTTGACTTTTCTCTTTGAGGATGCCTGAAAGTACTTGCATAACAAGTACAAAGAGAAGACGGGAGAGAGGGTCCCCATGCCGTAGGCCTTTTTCCCCTTTGAAGTTACCCTGAAGGTCACCATTGATAATAATGGAGTATGAGGGGGAAGAGATGCATTTGATTATCCAGGTAATCATCTTCTCAGGGAATTGCATTGCAACTAGAATATCTAGAATGAGATGCCAGCGAACATTGTCAATGGTGGATATTATCAGCTATGCTCCTTCCCGAAATAAAGGCCGATTGGGAGGAATCGACCAGATAGGGGAAGGAGGATTTAATTCTATTGGCCATGATTTTAGAAATTATTTTATATACCACATTGCAGAGGGCGATGGGTCTATAGTCCGCTGGCGAAGAAGGGGGTCAATTTTAGGGATGGGGGCAATTGAGGTTGCATTCCAAGAGTCGTACAAAGTACCAGAGAGGAAGAATTCTTGGACACCCTTACAGATGTTTGGGCCCACAATATTCCACGTGGATTTGAAAAAGCTAGAATTGTAACCATCCGAGCCAGAAGACTTATCACTATCAATACTAAAAAGAGCCGATTTGATTTCAGATTGGGTGATCTCGCGGATCATTGACTCTTTTATCAGTATGAATGACATAGGAAGTAATCAGAGAGGAGACTTTTTTGAGACCTGGGTAATTAGCAGAATGCTTGGTACCTAGTGAGTCTTCAAAAAAGTTAACGAAGACTTTAGAGACATTAGACGGAGAGGACACAATAACTCTCTGCTTATTGGTGGTCGAGATAATTTTGTTACGGAATAGCCAGGCTTTAATACTGTTGTGGAAAAATTTAGTGTTCTTGTCACCCAATTTGATCAAATTTATTCTAGATTTTTGTTTAAGGAAAGATTCTTCTGCTCGACTTAGAAAGATGAAGGAGTCAGAAGCCTCCTTTTCTTTAGTAAGGAGAAAAGGGTTGAGAGGGTCATCAACAAGAAATGATTGAGCCTCAAACAAGGCTTTCTGGGCGTCAGAGGCCCTGGCAGAAATGTCACTGAACTCCTTACGGTTGAGAGAGGCTAGCTCAGTTTGCAAACGAGTTAGCTTGTCAGAGACCATCTTCATTCCAGTGAATGAAGAAGGGGCATTCCAGCTTGAGATGACAATGTCCTTAAACTAAGGATGGGATTGCCACATATTGAAGAAGCGAAAGGGCTTCTTCCTCCTTGGCCGAGGGAAGCCAAGGTTGAGAGTGACAGTTGTGTGGTCAGACGTACGAATATATCCGAAGCGGACAGTGGACATAGGGAAAAGTTCATCACAATCCGGGTTGACCAGGACACGATCAATTTTAAAAAGAATTGGGTGGGTGGGTTGTTTATTTATACAGGTAAACGGGAAGCCAGTGGATTTAAGATCACTGAGCTCGCACTGATAGCAACAATTATTGAAATATTCGATAGCTGAAGACCAACTTTCAGAGGATCCCATGCGCTCTTGGGGGTGACGGATCGCATTATAATCTCCAAGGGAAACCCATGGAAAGTGGTTGTCCATATTGTAGATTTTAATGAGGTCATTCCAAAGTGGAATGCGATCCTTAGCTTCATTGAAAGCATAAAAAGCAGTGAGCTTAAAAGAAGCTCTGAAATTGTGACATTTAGCTAGGCAATGAATTAGCTGGGGGGATTGGGATAATCTAGTTAACGAAATTACACTTGGATTCCAGAGAATCCAGATTCTACCTAAGGGATGCGATGAATGGTTGGTTATTACATGCCAATAGGGTGTCATATTTCTAATTATTGGTCGACTTTGTGAATTTGGACTTTAGTTTCTACGAGGACAATCGAAGATATATGATTGCTAAAACTAAAATCTGCAACATCTTTTTGTCTAACCGGGAAAGTGGACATTCCAAGATGCAATATTCATAAGAAATACTTACAGTGAGTCAGTCTCGGATCCTGTCGGAGGATAATACCATTTTGCCCTTGCCTTTCGTCTCCACCGTGCAAGCTCTTTTTGGAGGAGAGTCCAGTTCCTCACCAATCTCCACCTCCTGATCCTCGTTGATTGAAGGAAGACGGGATCTGTCTCCTATTTTAGGCTTAATTTCGAAGGGATCTTCCTCAGAGGACGAGATCCCATAAGGAAAGGGTGATAGCCTGATGGAACCAAGCTTGTATTGGCGAGTAGGGTGCCCAAAGATTTTACAATTATCGCATTGAGGGGAGAACCCCTGATATTCAAAGGAAACAGAAATGGTTTTGCCTCTTAAAAGAATAACTCTTATCTTTAATCAACTTATAATGATGAAATAAAAACACCAGCAGTAGATAGATGTGTTTACTACTGCTAATTTTTCACCACACTTATTCCTTGACTAAAATTGAAACACCAACTATTTTTCTTATAAATATTTAAGATAAATGCCCATATATCAAGACAATCAACTAAAAAAGGCAACAAAACTACGGTGACATTTCTATTTTAAGTAAATATTATATCGTCAGTGTACAAACTATATATTGTAGGCCTTTTCTATGGTCATATATTACTGTTTACTTATAAATTTTTATTTGATTGGTTTTATATGAGAGGAAAATGATTATGTTTTCTTTTAGAACCACCCTAATCTTCTTACAAGTTTAAATTTTAAGGGTTTTAGAGTTTACATCAAAGGTTCAGTCACTTTGCAACAAACAAAAATAAACAGAATGTTAAAAGGTGAGAGATCATCCCACATGGAGCTTCATTGTGGGCGGTCCAGATGTATTAGGCCATCAATGCTCCGCGCAAGGACAGTACAATAAACATCGTGATGGCTAGCACGAACAGGACATGGTTGTCAACAGCTTAAATCTTCTAGTGCCGCTTTGATTTCTTCTTTGTCGGTTTATCGGCTGATTCTGCAATATATGCTTCAGCATCGATGTTCTCCATTGATTTTTGCTTCTTTAATTCCTTAGCCTTTTTCTGAGAACAAGAATCAAACCCACATTTGTTAGAATTTTATTAATAAAGCAGTCAAGTAAAGGTAGATTTCCGAATCACAGTCTCACCTTCACTGACATTGCTAGCTCAGCCACATCCTTCTCTCTGTCTTCAGATTTATTAGAATCCTTATCAGCCGATTCCTACAACAAACAAAAACCATTATTAATCCTTGTCAAAGCCAGTCAAAGAACAACAAACAACGGAACAGGATCAAACCTTGGGGGGAATGAACGCAGCCTCTCGTTTTCTTTTATTCTCTGCAGTTTTCTCAATCTGCTTCTCCTGCTTCTCCCGCCATTGTTTCTCGGATTTCTTTTTGTCAGTTAAGAAATACTCTCCTGACTCGAGTTGCAAGTCAATCTGGATATATGTTAGATAGATATCAGTTATACTAACTCTGACATGAACTACTAGTTGTAAAATATTACTTTTGAATAAATATAAACAAATTTTAATGTAAAGTCGATGAAAATTGTGTAAAATAAAATATATATTTTAAAATCATTCTATGTGAAAAAAGATTAAAAAGAAAGTTCGATTTCTTACACTTTTCTCAATTTTAGTTATAATTTCAAAAACTGAACTAATTTTAAGATACTCCTTCTGTCCCAAAATGTTTGTCCCAAAATGTTTGTAATTTAAGGTCCTTGCACAATAATTAAGAAACACAATTTTTAAAGTAAAATCATAGCAATAAATACTTCATTACCCTTTTTTCTTTCTTATAAAATTTAAAAAAAAAAAAAACACTTCACCAATTAATGTGAAGAAGGGTAAAGATGGAAAGTGCTGGAATTTACTTTATTGGTATTACAAAACGACAATTATTTTGGGACAAATCTTATGGTCCAGGAGGGAGTATTATTTAAGCTAAAAAAAGAATAATTTAATATATTTTGAACTTAAATGCAAAAACACAAGAAAATATAATTTCATAAATGAAAGACTGAACATAAACAAATAGATGGAAAAAAACATGGGAAATCAAACAAAATTTTAGGAAATAGAGATCAGTTATATCAAAGATCCAGATGGAAATGACTACTACATACTTACCTTGCTAGGTGGCTGTGGAGGTGGGAAAGGAGTGTATGGCTTCTTCTCTTTGCCTTTGCTCTTCTTTTGTTTAACATTTTTCCTGCATCAAGTTGATTCATAAAACTTATAAATAACATTAGATAACATATGATAATTTGATGTATGTATATACAAACCGATAATTTACTAATTGATAATAATCATCATTTTAATAAGTTTGAGACTAATTCATTAATTGGAAAGTATTTTTCGTTTATTATTATTATTTAAAATGATGCCTGTCCTAAAAAATCGAATTTTAAAACAATTGAGTAGCAATTTCTTACTTCTTGAACTTCGGAAGAAATCGGTCCCAACTTTCATTTGCCAGTGCTGGATCTTTCTCTAATTCTTTCTTCATCATAAGGATCTATAATCAATCAGAAACAACAACAAGAAAAACGTCACCCAATATCGAAAAAAAAAATAGAAACTATGTTACCCAACGAAACAAGAAATTCTATGCACCTTAATATGGTATACAGGATGCAATTTGTTCTGCATACAATCTTCTATAATCCTCCGTAATTGCTTTAGACCTTTAAATGAACCCATAGCAGCTACTGTGTTTCCCTACTTGATCATAAGCAATATACAAAAAATGATAAATACTCTCAGACTTCTCAACAGTGATCATCCGACATCCAAATTGCACGAGAGACAGACTTACCTGAACTAAAATGTAACAGCCTGACAAAATTTCGAGTGCCTGCAATAAACAATGCAGTTAATAAAATAGACAAAGTGGGTGAGTTCCAGGACACGAGCATGTTATTTGGGATTTTAAGACGCTGCTTCATAACATAGACATCTTAATTGCTTGTGAACGCAATAGCACATACACAATAGCTTGCACGATCATCTTAAATAACCAAAAAAATGCCTTTTATAAAAGGTCAAAGATTGTTTCGTGCCTGCCTAATGGAAAAAACAACATTTAAATCGACTATAAACTGAAACAACAGAAATAGAGAACCTGTACTTTTGATGAAAACTACGTGTAAATAGAAAAGGGTCTTTCTAAGTTACCAGAAAAAATCAACTATTCTAACCTAAAACACATTTTTTGCCTTTAGGTTTGTAGCCCTTTCTACTATAAAGAAGAAACGATATAATTGATCTTCCATTTTCAACAATAATTGTTGATTTTTCGCAAAAAAAAAGTAATTAAAATGTTTTGTTATATATTTTCTAATGCAATAAGCATCTCTGTATCTTCTTTATTGTATCAAACAGGCAACAAAGCTCAGAAAAACTTTGAGTCTTTTTGTGCTGTCAATATATATGAGATTTATTGGTAGGTATGAATTCGGAAATTTGATTTTCTATTCTATACAAAAAAAAGGACATAAGTTTTAAACCTCGATTACAAGACGTTTACAAACTTCTCTAAAGTTCTGGATGGGTGAAAAAAAAGTAAACGAAGTAGAAGCTGTTAGCTAGAGAAGCAAATATCTGATGGTAGAAACATAAGAAAAAAGTACCACCGGTATGTAATTAACTTTAGTTTTCTTTTACTAAAAATAGGCAATCAGTCAAATGAATACATTAGTAAAATGTCAATTACAACTTTGGGCTAGATTATACATGAGTTAAATTAATAATGATGTATTTTGTGAATATTTAGATTAGCATAGAAGCAAAAAAACCAGTGAAAAAAATACAGTGAAGAAAAAAATACATTCGAAAAGCTCTTTTTTTGAGCTTTAATCCTAAAATTTCAGACTAACCAAACAACCTTTTCGGTTATAGGGCAAAAATCCCAATGACACCAAAAAACCCCTTAGAAGATGAAAACTATATGGTTCTTTGTTGAACAAATTATACTTAATACAAGTCTTTTGCACATCACCAAACCTAGAAATTTACAGAAATTTTTTAGATTTGATCATCACTGAGACATGGATGAATATACAATCTTAAAACCCAAGTCTTCTAACCTTATTTTTCTGTATCATGCTTATCTCACACATCACACTCTTAAGACTCCCACCAGAACCTAACAATCTTATATTAGCTATAGCACATACCTTTAAAGTAGAAGAATTTGGACCGACGAGACGCTGCCTTCTTTTTACAAACCTTTCCTGTGATTAGTAATCAGATGCATGTTAACCATTCACTTTATCATGAAAAGATCTAATCAGTGAATATAATGTTTAAACAGTCAACCAAAATAGCTTCATATGTTTACTCGATACTGATGTCAGTTTTAGCACTGTTGGTTTTATTTACGGCCATACTTCTTCACAAACTAGTAGGATACTATTCAGTTTCTTATTAATGCATTTCTACACATGAGCAGCAAAGCAACTAAAGGTGGCAAAAGATTAATCGCCAGAAGAATAGCAAAAAGTCATTCATGAACTACTGCTTAAGAATATGTATTCTTGCATCCAAAATGTATGGTAGAAGATGAAGATTATATTCCAATACTGTCTATCTTATGTCGTGGTGTTGTTAACCACAAAATATATACTAGACTAAAGAGCAGATAAATGTTCCACGCCGTCTTCTCTCGAAGCACGATGATTGAATTTTTAAGTTCAACAATTGATTAAGCCCAGAACATATAAGACATATCGAAATTGTAAGCATGCGTGCAATAAACAATGTGAAGTTAACAAAAAAAGGGGAAATGAAGACCTTATTGCGGACCAAGCTACCAATCTTGATAATGTCACACTGCATCTCATCTTGTAGTATCTTGATAGCTTGAGGAGCCGGAACACTTCTCGACAAAAGCTTAATGAGATCCCTGGCTTTCACAATTATGTATGGATCCTTTGTTTTTCTCGTAGTCGAAACCGTCATAGAACCCTCAATCTAAATACAACAATAATAACGATGACATGTTAATAAAACTGAAAATGAAGAAAAAGTAAAGAAAAACACAAACACATGTTGTTTAGTTACCAAATTCAATTCGCATGAAACTCCAAATTCTTTCAAAGCAGACTTGACCAAAGGCCAAGCTTCCTGCAAGTACTTCTCTCTGTACTGAGGGAATAGAGTAGAGAAGGAGCTTTGTTCAAGCATCCCGCTCTCATTCCAACTGGGATCGAACTTCTCAATTGTCCACCTATCAATGTTAGGGTCATCATCCCAGGGCTTTGGCTTATCGTGCTTTCCTTTCTTTTTCCCGGTTTCTTCCATCGAAGTAGACATACTTGGTTCAACTAAGCACTTCTTCATTAGCATAAAAAGAAGAGAAATCATTCTGATTAGTATAACAACTTTGTATACTCTAACTTCAAATATATTCTTAGCCAGGCATTGCGCAGCCCAGTTCTCAATACTTAGCATACATCAATTATACACTAAACTCATCAGAACAATGTTGAAACTTATAAGATTTCAACATAATATATACTATGCACAACAAAATATAATTCAATAAAAAAAATACACTTCCACTTTTTGCTCCTTTCGAATAACACACGTGGTCATAGCGCTTGTACTTAACTAATATTCAATAAAATGCCATGGTACCGAGTTAGAGAACATCAATATATGCATATCGAGGTCGAAATCTTAGCCAATTTTGTAATGTAAAATCAATCAACTGACACCCATAATCGATTACAACCAATCGAGCAACGATGAGGAGCCACAAGTAACTAAGACTGATATAAACCCTAAGTAATTTAATGAACAATACGATACTGTACACACTGAGAAAGTAAAGAACAATAATCTGGAAAACGAACCTAAGCCCAGTTAAGGTTTCAATCGAATGGGTCATCGATTTCCCCCTTTCTTTTTGTTTTCTGCAATTTATATAGTGAAGAGGAACCACTATCTGATACGGGTCACCCAAAAGCATATGGGCTGGGCCATTACAGGTCATATTTGGTATTTCCTTGGGATACCGGTTAAATAATGGACACGGCTAAATCAAAACCCCATTTTTTTTTATAGTGATACCGTAATTCCATATTTTTTCATTGAATGTTAAATTACTAAACTATTTCTAGATATAAAAATCTTAATATTTCCACCCACCTGACTTCTACCTTTTCTCCTCTCTCTCCTACTTTTCTCTCTAATATTCAAGAAAAACCCAAGAACAAATAAACCCAAAAACCAAAAAAACATTTAAAATCAACATAAACTCATAAACTCATTAACCCATAAACCCAAAAATCAGAAAAGCATCTCCAAATCTAGTTCATATTATGGATTTAAATGATTATAACGACCATTTTAGCTTCAATTTTAAAGATTTTCGTTCGGACGAGGATGAGCCCCCAACCTGACTATTTGGAGACAGGCCTTGAGGAAAAATTTAAATTTTTGAACTTAACCGACATAAATTCGCACCTTATCGTGAGCTGTTTTCTGCATCCGCACACAAAAACATGCATGGAGCATGCAAAATCACGCATGTCCGTGCGTGGATTTTGTCAAATCCTGGCGCTTCCATGCCGAATTTTGTCAATTGAAAACGCTTCCATGTCGATTTTAACGTTTCGGTTTTTATTCCGATTTTAACTACATATGAAGATTGAACATTTTCAAAAAAATGATGAATAATTTTTATGTTTTTTATTAATTTTATTTTTAATTATTTTAATCATTTTAATTATTTAATTATTTAATTATTTAATATATAAGAGATAGGTACATTATCACTGCAATTCATTAATTATAAAAGTACAGTGAAAAGAGTGATATATATATAGTCTTGTTATCGGGTCGGGTCGGTCCGGGCTTGGACGAGACCAAGACCGATTCGATAAGTTACCGGCGGGTCGGGTCAGACCATTAAGCGAAGGGAACCAAATATTATGGATTGGGACTCGCTCGTTAAGAGTCGAGTCGGTCCGGTCCGACTCTTAACGGACGGGTTTGTTAGTTTATCATTATTTTTTTAGGATTTGAGCTAAAAATATACCTAGATTAGGAAAAAAAATTATATACCTCCCTTATCTGGCTGGTTTCTGGACGGATCGGTCCAGACCGGTAAGAGAATCGGTCCAAAATTTTGGCTCCCAACCCGCTCTCTAAACTATTCGGACCGGTCTCGAGCGGGCCTTACCGGTACGGTTTCGACGGGTTAACGGGTTGGAAGGCCGCCTAACAGCTTATTTATATATATATATATATTTGATTTTGTTGTAAAGATAAAAAGGCGTACAAAATAATTTGGAATAGGTATTTCCACGCACGAACTGTTTCACAATACCTCTGCACATTTTAAATATAAGTTATATAACCCCAAATCCAATAGAATATGTATCGAATTGAAGCCAACGGCCTAACTAAACATATAAATATAATCAAACCATAAAAAATCAACTACAAGTAGAGAACAAATTGATCTTTTTATTCGAAAAATAAACTTTAAATATCACTACAAATAGAGATCCAATTTTTTTAAAAATACCACAATGGTGTAGAGAATTCGTACTTTAACAAGTTTATGCGGTTGGAATTTAAAAAATCTAGTGTTTCACAATATTGGGTTAGAGAGAATTAGGGTTTCGGAAGAGAGAAAGTGGGTGCATTTGAGAGTTTTGGTATTTATAGCAGTGGCCATTTCGTAATTAATGGGGTCTCGTTATAGCCAAACCAGGTCTCACTATAACCGGGTCTCGTTATAGAAAAAATGGATCTTTAAAAAAAAGACTTACCAATAAAGACTCATTCAACAAACCGAACCTAGAAATATTTTATACCTTAAATGTTTTTATATATAAAATATAGTAACCAACTTCTCAATCTTTGTTTTTTTTTTTTTAATTTTTAAAGGTCTATATCTTTTAAGCCGTAACTCGGAAAGAATCCGAAAATACCATTGGTTTTGTTTTTTTAAGACGAACAAAACTAGTACCATTCATGATATGTTTTGATTTTTTGTAAAAAAAATATATATTTTACACACATTTCTCATCTATATAGTTTCGCATCTAGTGAGTGGTTTCACATCTACCAAAATAAAGAAGGTTTCGCATCTATCAAAACAAAGAATTACATGTTTCGCATCTATCAAAAACATGTTTTTTTCATCTACCATTCTTAAAGGATTACACGTTTCGCAACTATCAGTAGTTATAGATACAAACGATCTATCCTTACTTACTGAGATCGTATGTTTTGCATCCCCTTCACTGAAAACAGAAAATCTGTTACGCGACTGAAAATTCCAAAAACACAAAATAAAATATTAAAATCAACAAAAAACTAATACAATGCTACAAATAAACTACATTACCAAAATTTAAACTCATAAACTAATTAGAAATTCGACAATAAACACTACGGAAATAGATCTTAAAAAGTAGCTATTTCAAGTTCAACTTCGAGTTTCAAACACACTCAAGTTCAACTTCGAGTTTCAAACACACACAACATCGAGTATCTTTGCATAATCAAGTTGATGAGTAAATTAATGACAAGAAAGGGGGAATCTTGGATCTTGTGCTTGATGTGACTAGAGGTGAAAATGTAGAGAGAGAAAATAGAAAGAGAATGTATTAAAGAATGTCCAACTACCCAAGAATAAAGGGGCTCCCTTATATAGTGGGGAAAGTGGGACCCATTTATGTCCTAGGTAGTCTTTGATTATTTAATGGTTAGTCCTTTATACCTTATTTTTTTTACATATTGTCCTCTAATAAATAATAAACACACTAGTGGGTACATTTTACCTCTCATTTTTGCAATTAACTCATTTTCTATCAGGCTCGGTGAATTACTTCCTTATCAATAGCTCCCTAGTCTTCAAGAGTGTCGGGAATGAAGACTTGTGAATAATTCAGTCAAAAGGCCTCTGACCAAAATCGCCTCGGAATTGCATCGCCTAAGGCTTTGGGATGAGTTATGTCGCTCATTGACCGACCACTCTCTTATAACTGACGATCGATCCTCGTTTCTTAGTGCATCGGGGACGGCCGCGAAGTACCCCCGACGCTAATGAACTTGCTATGGGCCTACTACAGACTTTGGATAATGGATTCACCATGGGCCCAAACAAATTATTGGGCCTTAAGAGAAATAATGGATATGTGGAACCTATTTAGATTAAACTCGAGTTCCAGCATCGGTGCAGGCCTACGACACTAGCCTGACAAGGGCCTATGTCGTGCATAGTTGGGTTGGGTCTTACACGTGTCATTTCCTTATTCAAAGCGTGCTCGTCTACACACCTCTCTAGGAGGCTCTTCGACTTCCCCATTGACCATTCTAGAGAGAGAAAGTATTGTGTATGAAAAATAAAAACCCGAAGCTTAAACAGAAGCCAAAGAAGAAAAACGAATCCGTGTTTGGGTTTATTGACTAAGCTAGTATTAGTGACCGAGCCGACGAATACCGAGCCGTTGGATTAGTCTGGGTTCTGACACAAAGCCTTTCACACTCGTCCCTCTCCCCCACGATCCTGGTCTACCTACTCTCATTCCTACAGAGTCATTCATAGTGCCCGAACCAGTTATTGCCCACACTCCTGAACCCATTATTATTCCTTCTAGTAGCAGTTCTCCAAATTCTCTTACCGACCAATCCAAACACTCTACACTTTCATCGGTGAACGGTCCTGAATATTTACCCCCTCTTCCTCCCAAAAGTCAAAGCAAACTGAGGTTCCTCACAATAGGATATTCCAGTGCCTCTTCCTCGCCGGTGGAGAGTGCCTCAATTGAATTGGTGCAACTAACTCCTACAATCGTAGGATTTCGCACGGGTGTCAACACTATTGCTACGTCTTTAGGCGTTGCCCGAAGGGATTTTGAGCGCCAGACGCTTGAAATAGAACGTGCTCGCCAGCAGCAAGAAAGTGGGTCAAAACATGCCCGCTCCGGTAGTAGCTCTAGCTTCATACAACCGCTTTCTCAATCGGTTGATCCAAAAGCGACCGGTTCTCAGCTTTCAGAAGAAGCTGATCCCAACTGTACCGAAGCTGGTCCAAGCAAAGGCATCAAAGATCCAGAAGGTAACGATTTAGTTGGCTCGGGCAGTGATCCCGTAAAGGAAAATGCTGCGGGAAAAGGTGTCGTTGCTGTAGGAGGTAGTGATGCCGTTCCTCCCGAAGAGCCCCTTCCTTCAGAGATAGAGGCTATTATAACCACCGCCTACCATCGGTTATTGCCAAGGGACAATGTCATTGCCCTTTTCGAAGGCAAGTATTTGTACTTCTCCGTTGTGGAACAGTCGGAGCTTCTGATCCGGTGGGGAATCCCGGAGTGCATCAAAGTACAATTCCCTGTTTATGGCGAAACGCCCGTGCACGTTCAATCTTGGGAGATCATTGTTTTTTTAGATCTGTTTAACTGGGGTCTTAGGTTTCCTCTAGACCTTGAGATTGCTCGGTACTTTGAGGTAATTGGTATCTGCCCCTCGCAGCTAACTCCCAACGCATGGTATACACTAATTTTGTGTATCATGGCCTCTCGACTGTCGGGTCGCATTATGCCGATGGAAGAGTATGTTGCCATGTCTGGGCTTTCCAAGTCGCTCAAATCACCTTTCATTTATTATTCCTTCGCAAAGACTTAGAAGATCGTGAATGACTTCTTTGAAAGTGACAAATCCTGGAAGCATCGGTTTGTCTTCCTCAGCGGCTGCTGGGAGAATGGTCGTCCATACACTAAAGCGAACCCGAGGCGGTTGCTACGGACATGGGTTCCCGATGGTAATCTTTTTTTTACTGACCAATCCTTTGTCTAGTTTCCAGGGAGTTCATTCAAAGGCTGAAGAAGGACTACTTTGAGGATGCCAAAGTTACCTTCAAAATTTTGAAAGACTTTGCCCGAAAGAATTGGGGTCGGGCCTTCCACCGCTTCTTCAAGAACACCAACTTGATCATGAGTCACCTCTGGCGTTGCTCTGAAGAACCGCTCTCATTGGAGCAGCTGCGCCAATAACCTGCTTTGGTGGATCTGGTCGCAAAAACCAACGCGCCTAATGCTCACCTATTCCTTCCCAAACGCAACAAAGCGCCTAGCAAACGCTCAAAGTCTGACGAGGATGCTGAGCCAGCGAATGCAGAAAAGGTGGAGGTCGGCGTTGTTGGACAAAAAGCATCAGTTTCTGTTGAGGCGGAGGGGGTTGATCGGACTGAGGAAATGAAGAAGAAGAGGAAAAAGGCTGTAGCTCAGGGTGTTGAAGCCAAAAAACCAAAGTGCGCGAAGAAGAAGTCAGAGGGTGGTTCTGCCGACGCTCCCGCCCTTGCAGAAAATGTGACTATCCCGACGCTTTTCAAACACTATGAAGAGGTTAAGGAGAGGATGTTGCTGCTCCCGCAACAGTATCGTTCGAGAATGCTCTGGTAGTCGTGATTCCTGACAATGACGGGGTCAAGGGCAAAAATGTGGGTCCTTCAGAAGCAGCAAAAATTGTCGAAGCTTCATCAAGTGGCACCAAACTGCCCATCCTGTCTGTTCCTGGGAGCCCTTATACCTTCGCTTTGCAGGCCAACGATGTGTTGTCCTTGTCCTTGTACAACATGATTGTGCATCTGGTGATGAAGGAAAGGCGTAGGGGACTAAACCAGAGACTGAGAGAAGCAAAAGGGAAAATAGCCGCGCTTGAGAATGAAGTCAAGAAAAAGGATGCGGGGAAGGAGCTCTTGGAAGAAAAGCTTAAAAAGGCTGAGGAACGAGCATCGAAGGCTGAGAAAACCTTGGCGCGGGTCAGAAAAGACCGCGATGCTCAAGCTGGGCAGTTAGCAGTGACTAAATTTCAAAGCCGTTTCTTCCGTTATTTCGCAGCAAAGAAAACGAAGGAAATTGGTGACCTTAAAACCACCAATGCTATGTTTGCTGACAAATGTCAGAAATGGATGGAAAAAGAAGCCGTCGAGGCTGAATCTGCTTATGTTCTGAGCTTCCATAATCGTTTCCCCGACCTTTCCTTTGGGTCAATGTGGTTAGATGTCCCCGAGGCAGATTTCCCACCCGGAGTGGTCTGCGAAAATGAAGAGTCGGATGCCATAGAGACGAATCTTGGAGATGAAGACGCTTAAATCCTCTCTTTTTTGTATCAAAAGTTTTGTAACCTTTGGGGTCTGTTGAACCCTTTTGAATATGTCTTGTATCCGATGTCTATGAAATGTTAAGTTTTTTCATTATTTTCGTGGTTGTTCACCTTTACGCTTCTACATATCGACATTTAAATGAAAATCATCTTTTGGGGTCGGGAACAAAATGTAGATCAATTAAAAACTGAAAAACATATTAAGGTTCTGTTGATCAAAATTTAATTGAAAATTTTCCCACAGGGTCGGGAACAAAATGTAGATCGGTTAAAAATTGAAAAACCTATTAAGGTTATGTTGATCAATATTTAATTGAAACTTTTCCCATAGGGTCGGGAACAAAATGTAGATCCGTTAAAAACTGAAAAACTTATTAAGGTTTTGTTGATCAATATTTAATTGAAACGTTTCCCATAGGGTCGGGAACCAAATATAGATCAGTTAAAAACTAAAAAACCTATTAAGGTTCTGTTGATCAATATTTAATTGAAACTTTTCCCGTAGGGTCAGGAACTAAATGTAGATCAGTTAAAAACTGAAAAACCTATTAAGGTTCGGTCGCTTAATTAAAACCGTTAAGAGTTGTTTATCAACTCATCAGCTGATGGATTTCCCTTTTAACGCTTTCGAATTTTAAAGGCAAATGAATAGAGTAAAAAGATTGGTTGTCATGGGTGCCTAAGTAAAACCTTATCGCGCCACCGAGGTAGGAAAGAGTGCATCCCCGACCAAAAGTTCTTACATAAACAAGAATAATTATAAATAAATTAAAAAAAAATCACTCCAAATATATATTTAGGTGTTCAATATTCCAGGGGAGCCTCAATAAGCGTCCATGCTTGTCTTGTAATCGATACGTCCCGCTATTTCTTTTTTCTACCACCTCGTACGGGGCTTCCGAATTTAGAGCGAGTTTACCGAGGATTTTGTCTTTGGTGTGTAGGAAAACTATTCTCAAAACTCTATCCCTGACCTTGAACTCTCGTCGACGTACATTCGACGCATATTAGCTCCTCATTAAGGTTTGATAATGTAGAGAATTCAGCTGAGCTCGGCTTCTTTTTTCTTCTACCAGGTCCAGAGCTAGTCGTCTGTCGTCCCCGTTTCTATTCTCTTCGTAGTTTTCGATCCTAAAGAATGGGAAAATTGATTCTGTGGGGGTAACGACGTCCATTCCATAAACTCAAGCATAGGTCGATTCTTGAGTCGTCGTTCGGGGGTAGTACGGTAGGCCCATAATACTTCATGTAAATAATCCGGCCACTTGCCGGCTTTTCCTTCTAAGTTCTTTTTGAGTTCGTCTATGATAGTCCGGTTTGTGACTTCAACTTGCCCGTTCACCTGAGGGTGGAAAGGGGCCGAAAAGCATTGCCTGATTATGTGGGTCAAACAAAAGGATTTCATTTCGCTGCTATCAAACTGAGGTCCGTTGTCCACTGTGAGCCTCTGAGGTACCCCAAACCTACAGCAGATATTTGACCAAATGAATTTGATGATGTCTTTAGTTTTCGTTCCTGATAGTGGCTCAGCTTCGACCCATTTCAAAAGTAATCCACTGCCACCACTATCATTTGTCTTCCGCCGGATTCCATTGGTAATGGCCCCACTAGATCGATCCTCCATCGGTAAAAAATGAGGCCTTCAGATATTGATTCCAAAGAAGCTGCATGCATGTGGATTGCGTTCATGAATCTTTGTCAAGTATCGCACTTTTCACTATCTGTTGAGCATCGGCAGTTACTGTCGGCCAATAAAACCGGCAAGAAAAATTCTCCTTATTAGTGCTTTGTAACCGCAGTGAGCGACGCCTTCTCCGTCGTGCAGCTCGAACACAATTATATGTGATTCATTCGTCCCTAAACATCTCAGCAAAGGCCTGCTGAAAGACTTTTTGTACAGTATTTCTCCCAACAAAGTGTAACCCTGGGCCTTATTTCGTACCTTCCGGGCTGCAACGCTATCGTCAGGTAATAAATATTCGGCCAGGAAAACTATAATGTCCCTTCTCCAGTCAGACAAGGTTACTGACGATATTTGACAGGCGATCTCTGGACGATTGTCCAGCTCTGTCCTCTTTATAATCGACGGTTTTTCTTCTACTATTACCCAAGGGTAGCTGCTTGAACAGGATGCCGACGTCAGGGAGTCTGCAATCACGTTTTCAGTTCTGGGGACGTGCTCATATGCCACTTTGGAAAACGACGCGGCTAGCATGCGCAACGCTGCTAAGTACTGAACTAGGTGCTCTTTCCTGGCTTCTGACACTCCCGAGGCTTGATTAATCAGCAACTGAGAATCACCGATGAGACGTATATGCCTAGCTCCGCACACCTGTGCTAATCTCAAACCAGCTAGGGCAGCCTCATACTCAGCTTCGTTGTTAGATGTGGTAAAACCAAATCAGATTTCCTGATGCATACTTATGCCCGTAGGAGTGACTATCTGCACACCCGCGCCGCATCCACTATCGTTCGATACCCCATCGGTTTGAATTACCCACTCGACTTGCTTGTCTTCCTCGGGCGTCTTTACTTGGTCTGGTCGGTCACAATGAAATTCAACTAGAAAATCAGCCAAAGCCTGGCCTTTAATGGCCGTTCTTGGCTCAAAATTGATATCAAAATCGCCTAGTTCGACTGACCATTTAGACATTCGTCCTGACATGTCCGGCCGCTGAAGAACATACTTGAGGTCAAACGAGGTTCGAACGACAATAGGATGGGCCTAGAAATATGGCCGCATTTTTGCGCCGCAGTCACCAAAGCCAAAGCCATTTTCTCCAGCTTCAGATACCTCGTCTCCGCATCTAATAAGCTTTTGCTTACGAAATATACTACTTTAGGAATTGTTCCCGATTCACTAATCAACGATGCACTCACTGCAAAATGTGATACTGCTACATAAAGAAAAAGAGTCTCCCCTTTCAGGGGCTTTGTCAAAAGGTTCGGAGACGATAAATAAGTTTTGATTCCCAAAAAGGCTTCATCACAAGATGGTGTCCAAACAAAAGACTTTGCATTTCTCAAGACCTGAAAAAAGGGAGCACATTTGTCAGATGAATGAGATATGAATCGATTTAGAGCCGATAGGCGCCCGGTAAATATCTGAACCTTGTTGATGTTCCTTGGTGGGGTCATGCTTGCGAGAGCTTGCAGTTGGATCAGATCCGCCTTGATTCCTTTCTCGCTGACGGGGAATCCTAGAAACTTTCCCGACCTTACTAAAAAAACACTTCTCCGGGTTTAATTTAAGGTTTATGTTCCTTAGATTGTCAAAAGTCTCTCTCAAATCAGCAAGATGGTCATTGTCTGTCCCACTTTTCACAAGCATGTCTTCTATATAAACTTCCATATTCCTCTCTATGTGCCTTTCAAACGCCTTGTTCACCAACCTTTGATAAGTCGCTTCTGTGTTTTTTAACCTGAAGGGCATAACCTTATAAAAATACAATCCTCACCTGGTGATGAATGTAGTGCTTTCTTGGTCTGCTGGGTTCAATTTGATTTGATTATAGCCCGCATATGCATCCATAAAATAAAGCAGATTGTTACCCGACGTCGAGTCGACCAACTGCTCGATTCTTGGCATCGGGAAAGGGTCTTTTGGGCATGCTCGATTGAGATCGATGAAATCTACGCACATACTTCACTTTCCATTTTTCTTTTTTACCAGAACGGGATTGGATGTCCACAATGGGTAACTTGACTCTTTGATGTGGCCGACGCTGAGCATTCTTTCCACCTCTCTTAGAATAATTTCCGTTTTTTCTGGTGAGAAGGTTCGATATTTTTGTGAGATGGGTCAGACATTTCTGTTGACGGTCAACTTGTGAATTATCTGGTCTTCTGGGACTCCGGTAACGTCCTTCGAACACCAAGCGAACAAATTCAAACTCTCATGTAATAATAAAATCAATTGTTTCTTGAAATCTGGCGATAAATTAGTTCTGATCTGTAAGATCCTTCCTTCGTTAAATTGGTACTTTTCACATTCTTCATCGGTAGTAAAAAAACGGGGAGCTTCCCTGGGATCTTCCATGGGTAATGACCCCAATGGAAGTCCCCCTAACTGCTAGTCCCGAACTTGCTCCATTTCCTGATCCCCTTTTGGTGCCAAAGTCGCCCGATAGCATTTTCTTGCCGTTTTCTGGCTGCTTCTTACCACCCCTACATTGTTCCCGACCACGTACTTCAAGCATTGATGAATAGTGGATGTTACCGCATGCATTCGTGATAGCCACGATCGGCCGAAAATCACATTATGAGAAGCTGGTTTATCTACCACGACGAATAACACGGTGACATTTTTCTCGAAAGGCCCGCGACCTAGCTGAACAATGCCTTCGAACTCTCCTATTACCTCTGCGGCCGAACCTGTGAATCCCACGATAGTTCGTTCCGAACGCGTAATCACTGAGGGTTTCTTAAACTTGGCGAACGTTGATGCAAATATAATGTTTACCGAAATTCTGGTATCGACAAGAATACGTCGGACTTCTTCTCCCGTAATGACTGCCCCGATAACGACGACATCCTCGTGAGGGCAAACAATGTCCCTCATGTCATCGTCGTCAAAATACAGAATTGGTGATGGGTTGCCTTTCGCATGAGGATAAGTCTGAGCTTCCAACTGAGTTGCTACGTTCACAATATGTCGTTTCCGGGAAGAATGTGTGATCCCTGCCATAGAATCACCCTAAAAATAGTCAAAGATTCAAAAAATTGATAGAGGTTACTTACGTTTCCTCTGCTTTCTACGACTTCCTCTTCAATGACCTCGAAGACGTTACGTCTGACATTGGGATCGAGATATTCGATTGATACATCAAAAAGATCTGTTACTTCAGAAATTGCCATAGTTGTCTCCGATTTTTGTACAGTCACGCTTTCTTTCGAAGCTGCTCCTGGTTGCGCTTTATTCATCACAAACTCGAGTAGTTTTCCATTTTCTATCAGCATCTACATTTCCTTTTTGAAGGAAATACAATCCTTGGTGTCATGTCCCACATCCTCATGGTATCTGCAATATCGATTGTTTCTGTTTTCCCGAGCCGTTGGGATGGGAAAAGGCCTCCGATAAATCTCTCTCTTTTTAGTCTTTTCGTATATTGTGGAAACATATTCCTTCAAGTCAGCAAAGTATACGGGTCAGATACATTTATTGGAAGCAGGTCAGGTGACCATTTGATTGCTTTGTCTTGGCCTTTGAACTTGAAGAGTCGACGGCTTGGTCGGTGCGGGCTGGGTTAGCAGTATCGTACTGATTGGCTGCACCTGCGAGACGTGGAAAAGTAGAGTGCCCTGCTTTATAACAACCGATGCCTGAGCGCTCTACTGGATCTGTGCTGCCAACTCGAAAGCCTCGGTTTCCTCTATCAATATTTGTTTTTCCACCTGAGCCAAAAGGGCAGAGAAAGTAAAAGCCTGCTTCTTCGTGACTGCTTGTTTCATCGGCCATGGCAGCAACCCTAAGCGGTACACTGTCAGCGCCACATTTTCCTTACAGTGGTCTAGTTCAGTCTTCGCATCGATAAAACGCATGGTATAATCCTTGAGGCTCTCTCCTAGTCTTTGTTTGCAGTTGACGATCGTATCTTCATTTGCAGTTGACGATTGTATCTCTATTTGCTCGGAAACTTTTGCTTCCCACGAATTATTAACGGAATTTCACCCAGAACATCTCAAAATTCTTTATACAACCATGCGGTAACCGATTATACCATTTAGAGGCCTGGTCCTTGAAGGTCATTGAGAAATCTCGGCATAACAACTTGTCGTCGTTGTCGAAACTCAACATGAAATTTTTAAAAGCCTCCAAGTGGTTGTCCGGGTCTCTTTTGCCATCGTACTTTTCCAATTTAGATATATCAAATCTCTTCGGGAGGTGCCCCGACGGTATCTCATCCGACAACGGCGATGCTCTCTAATTCATTCCGAAGCCAAATGACCCGCCCCCAAGCCCTTCAATAGGAATTTTATATAACCCTTCATTGCTCGGGTTGACAAACTGACTACTAACCCTGTATCTCTGTGTCTGGCTATTTGTTGGTTGCCACTGGACTTGGGGTAGGACCACCCGCTCCTCTCTACTGGCTGCCAATATTTCGGTGCTGTCTTTTTTGCACTGGGTGAGTCAGAACGGGGTGCCTTATTGCGTTTGGATTTAGTTTTTCGTGCAAGTTTATTTCGTCTTTCCCTGCGACGATACTCTCTTCCCGACGAATCTTCAGAAGTGAAATTAGTGGAAACACCTCGATCATCCTTTGAGTACCATCTGGTTTTTCCCTTCAATTCTCTGTCTTGCTGGGATTCTCGGTACTCTTGAATTGGTCGGGCGTCAATATGGTGACCTTCTGCCGGGGAGCCTTCTCCACGGTTGTCAGTCATCGGTGCTTTCCTTTTTTCTTCCCGAGCTCTTTTCTCATCTAAAGCTCTCTCCCTCTCAGCGTTCAACTTCGCGATGTCATCTATCAACTGTCTCCTTGTCATGAAAAGAGTTGATCGTTTATCCGATCATGCACATGACAGTCATTACGATCATGGTCCGGTGCCCCTTCGCCTTCGGATAGTGAGATAGCTCGGGCCACCACTCTCCCGACCCTTTCCCCAGTCGTCTCGTCGTTCATAGTTTAAGTTAAATCGTGATTTTGAAGAATTAGGTATCACGTGTTCCCACAGATGACGCCAATAATGAGTAAATTAATGACAAAAAATGGGGAATCTTGGATCTTGTGCTTGATGTGACTAGAGCTAAAAATATAAAGAGAGAAAGTAGAAAGAGAATGTATTAAAGAATGTCCACCTACCCAAGAATAAAAGGGGCTCCCTTATATAGTGGGGAAAGTGAGACCCATTTATGTCGTACGTAGTCTTTGATTATTTAATGGTTAGTTATTTACACCTTATTTCTTTTACATATTGTCCTCTAATAAATAATAAACACAAGTGGGTACATTTTACTTCTCATTTTTGCAATTAACTCATTTTCTATCAGTCTCGGTGAATTACTTCCTTATCACAAGTAAAAACACAAATCAAAATCATACGAAACAAAAGAAAAACAAAAAATTGAGTAAAGTGGAACATTGTTCTATTCATGTAGAGAGAGAAAAAATAGGGGAAAAGCAAGATATGAGTTGTTAAACTTTTATATTATACGTAGGGGTATTTAGGGTATTAGTGGGTCTTCAATGGTAAATATTTGACTAAAACGGGTCTTTCTCAGAGAATAATGAAAATATGGGTCTTAGATGAATAATAGTTATGGTTTGGGGTCTTAATTGGTACTTTACCCATTAAAAATAACTTTCTATTTTAAGGGTATCATTTAATAAAATCATAGTATTATGTGATTTTGATAAATATCTATTTTATTTAAATATTTATCATTTGGGATCCACTAATATCATAAATGTTCTTATTTATTTTTTAACTCAATTTTTCGTATGTGAAGTTGTTTCATTATTCGATTATGTAAATGTTTTTATTTGATTAGGTAAAAACAGATCTATAATACCATAAAAATAATTGGTTCGATTCCTTGTTTTCATATGATTTTGATTGTATTTTTATTTTTATTTTAACGATTGATTTTGGATTTTTGTTCTGTTTGTTTAGTTAACTCGATTTTTTTAATGTTTATTTTGAAATAGGTTACTAGATTTCTGTTTTCTTCATGTTTTTTGAAATTCATCTCATATTTTTTTGATATTGTAGTTGAATTGTTGTATTGCAGTAAGATTTTGATCATTTTTTTGTGTATTCTTTGTGTTTTTGGAAAATTTGGTCCGAAAAACCAGTTCAAGCTTAAACAAAGAAGACGAAGTTTTTGAAGATGCAAAACATGTTTATTGACTCTAATTGTTGATGCGAAATATTGTTATTTTATGTATTGGTAGATAAAAAACCTACGTAATGATAGATGCAAAACCTTTTTACTTTAAGTATTAATATATGTGAAACATGATGGTTGAGAAAAGCAAAACATTGTTCTTTGCTAGATGCAAAATCTTTTTAGTTTTTATACTGCTAGACACGAAACCAAACAATTAGAACAACTATGATAGATGAGAAACCATTCCAACTATGATAGATGCTAGATGCTAAATGCGAAACCAGACATATTATACATGTGAAACCAGGTAAGGTAATGAGAAACTAGGGAAAAATATTTTTTTAAAACAAATTCAAAACATATCATGACTAAATCTAGTTTTGTTTGTCTTAATTAAAACCAATGGTATTTTTGGATTTATTTCCGAGTTACGGTTCTCCCTCCTGCTTATTCTAAAACTTTTCAGGGACCCCCTCATGGTATTCAAGTTGAAAGAGATAAATTGAAGAACTTTTTAAATTTTTAATTTTACACTGTAAACGAAGAAGACGACTCTTTTGAAGAAGATGTGAAACCTTGTTTTTTATAGATGCGAAATATGTTTAAATTTTGTACTACTAGATACGAAACCAGGCCCACTATGAGAGAATGTGTTCTCAAATATCGAGGAGATTATGGTGGTTTCTTGCACTACCGAACTTGATTAGAGAAAGCTAACACCAACATAATTTCATAACGATGTCTTAGACTTCAAGACTAATATCGAGCATTGAGTCTTGTATAATATTTTTTATATAGTGGGATACTAAAAAAGTGGAGAGACGTCACATCATCCCAGAAGGGTGTATGTTCTTCACTAGACATCGTCACCTTATACAATTTTATTAATATAGGTTTTTTTTCCAAGTCCAAGAGAAGGAAGAAACAATATTAGATTCCGAAAGTTGTTGTATTTTTTTTATCCAATCACACTGAATGTAAGACTTACTTCAACTAATAAATGTTCCAAATGTGCTTGAAGACGGTCATTTGATTATATACATGTGCCGGCAAGGTAACTTTTTTCCAAGCGAGTTTAGAAAAAAAAAATCATTTTGTGACCCGACTAAAAAAACGTGTTTGGCCTAGTTCTTTCAGAATCTTGGTCGGTAAGATGAATATAGAAAACTAGTAAATTTTCTTCGTAAAAATAATTAACTCAAAAATTTGGATCTTTTGAAATAGTCCGATATGAGTTTTGAAAGTAGTCTTATATGTCCATAATGCAACATCTAGCTTTGATGGCCAATTTTTGCTTGAGGAACTTACCGTCTTCTGCAAAATATTCTCAAATTATCTATTAGACACTTAAACTTGGATGTTGATTTGAGGATGATATGGTGTTGAAACTCGGCGAATGACTCGATATTTTGCTAGAAGAGCATTTAATTGATGATTGTGTAAATTAGTCCATACATCACTAATGAGTAATGATTACTCTCGGGGTTACAAATCGTGAGAAAATATATTCCTTAATGAATTTGATAACCACCGTGTATCATTTTTTCATATTGTTGCTTCCACTAACTTTGAGACATACTTTACCGCTATCAATATGTATTTTGTTGTTCAAAGATGATGGAAAATATCTCATGAACCCTATGTCTCATACATCAAACAACTCAACCTCTAGAATATATTTTAGAAGCATCTTATTTTTTATTGATGTGTGGGCCAAAAGAATTCGGATTGCAAAATTTTCGTTGTTGTTTTTGTTGCATCAAAATGACATCTAACAAATAAGGAATGGTAACGGCATAGTATGTTTGCCATTTCATTTTTGGTACACATGATCGGATACTACGGTCACTAGACTGCTTATAAATGTATAGATCGTCTCAATAATATTGTTTAAGATCACACAAAAAAAATTCTTCTTTGGTAGCACATATATTTCAGGGCTACTTAATCTAAAAGAAAATTTTCAGTATATGCAAACCATGATTTAATATGTACAACCAATAACTGTTCATCCGAAAAGTACTAATCTATTGACCGATTTTCTTTCTCTATATGATTTTTTGGTTCTAGGCGAGATGAGTGATTTGTTATGACGTTTTTCAAACTATTTTTTGTATTGAATCTCAATATCAAATTACTGCAAAAGTAATACCCAATGTAATAAATATGGTTTTAAATATTTCCTATATAATAGGTACTTTGATGCAACATGATTTGTATGTATTATAACTTTAGTACCTAATAAATATGGTCAAAATTTATCTAAACCAAAAACTACCGCAAGAAATTTTGTATGATTGTTGCATAATTTAATTGAGGACCCGTTAATGTTCTGCTAACGTAATATACAATGTCATTTTTTTCATTTCTTCACTGCCGAAGATGTTAATTCAAACGGTAAATCTCAATTGGATAATACAATAATAGGCACAACAAGTACTTTAAATTTTATTGTGTTAAATGCATCTAAGCACTCTTAAAAACATAATATTTTCCCTTTTCGCCAATTCATCATAAAGAGGCTTGGAAATTTAAGAAAAATCTTTAATAAATCTCATATAAAAACATGTATGGTCGAGAAAATTTTGAAATCTATTGACCAAAGTAATAGAAGATAGATTATTTGATGATGGTGTGGATAATAATTGCCTGAGGGTAGGCTGGTAATTTCTAGTGGAGTTTTAAGGTGGTGTGTGGGTGTTTAACGGTGGTGTAGAGAGTAGAGAGATGATTAAGCAGCTTGGTAGCAGTTAATTCTCATTCCCCTAGTTAATGCGGGTGGTTAGGTATTTATAGTGTAGTGTTTGGGCCCTTATGGGCTTTCGGGTCATGTTTAATGGACCCAGGTCATGTTCAAAGACCCATGAGCTCTAAGTAGGAGAGCAAGTAGCTTAGTCAAAAAGTGTTTAGGTTTTTTAGTACTTTTGTCATAGTTGGAACAGCCTTAAGTTCATAGTGTTCACAGAAATCTGTCCGGTCCAAGTAACCTGTTCGATCCCTGTCCCTGTAATCTGTCCGGTTTTCGGAGAGACTTGACCGATTTGCCCTTGTTCGGGGAGCATGCTGAATTCAGACTCATCAGATGACCTCTATCTTATCTTTATATACCTCGATTATTTCATCCGGATTTTGATGTCCTAACAAGATTTTATTTTGAACCATAAAATGGTACTCCTCCTAATTTAAAACAATGTTAGTATCTAAACATATATGTAACACAATATATTGATTACCTAGACAATTATCAAACGAATCACCAAAAACTGAATAATCACCTATGCAAATTTCAATGGATTTTCAACCTTACTTAAAAATATAGACATCATACACTGTCAAAAACTGTCAAAAATTGTCAAGAGCATTGCATAACATTCCGATATGTAAAAATAAAATATGGACAATTAAAAGTACTCTTCTATTGGTCATTTGGTCATATAAAAATTTGATTGTACGAGAGGTATCTATTAAAGAAACAATATAAATTATGAGTGACTAACCTTTCCAACATTTTATCAATAAACGGAAGTAGGAAGTGATTTTTTAACGTTGCGTCAATCTTCTATAATTTATACACATTATCCAACTTGTGACCGTTCTTGTTGGTATCAAATCATTTTTCTCGTTCTTGATCACCGTTATTTATATTTATTTTGAACAACTTGTATCGGACTTACCCAAGTGTTTTCTAGAATATAATAAATAATTCCAGTGTTTAAGAATTACATCACCTCCTTTATTACTACTTCTTGCATCGCTAGATTCAGTCATTTTTGTAGTTGCAATATAAGCTTGTAAATATCTTTTATCAAGATGTTGTGTTGACAAATTGAAGGGTTTATCCTTTTTTTATGTTCGTTACCATTCAACCAATTACTTCTTTAAATTGTTTTAACACCCTCAATAATTTAATTTCATATGCATCATTAAAAAAACATTAATAATAATAATAGAAAAATTGTTAGGATATTTTAAATACACATACCGCAAATAAGAGGGTAAATTTTTTTAATTATAACTTAAGAATTTTAGATTTAAGTGATTTATCTTTTGGTTTTAGAATGTGAATATTAATAGGTTGATTGGGTAGATTGTTTAATTTTTAACACATCCAATAACCTTCTCATTTTCAATCTCTTCTTCATCTAATCTAGCAAGTACTAATGAATTTTCTAAAACATATGAAGAAGTATTTCATACATGCATTTATCAATGATTTCACCTCTCACATCAATGAACAAACATTATTATAATCTTTTTGGAAATTTGAACACTTCTAATATGTTGAATTCTACATAATTGTCTCCTACTCGAATGATCCATTTTAAATCTCAACATCCACAATAGCTCTCCAGTAGCTATTAAAGGTTATTCTAAGATGGGAGGTACAACCATATCTTCCTCTATGTCTAAAATAATAAAATCTACCAAGAAAATAAAATTATCAACCGTCACTAAAATATCTTCAGCTATTCTTTTAGGATAGTGAATGACCAATCGACTAAATATATTATGTACATTAAATAGTAGATTTACAGGCCCTTATAGAAACCCACGTAGCTCTACCTCTAGTCCCGGAATAATTCGACGACCCACGACGTACACATGGCGTGGGAGTATAGACACACGTCAAGCTAATGGATTTTGTCAATGGTCTTACGAAATACGTATGGCACGGTGCTATGTGCCCACGCCATACGTATGGGGTGAGAGCATATACAAAAACCATTAGTTTAACATTTTTTTATACTCTCAGGCCATGCGTATGACATGTGCACATGGTTTCTGCCACTGTTTGGCGTAGCAATATAGCACCATAACCCCCCAAATAAACCTTAGACTATAAATGTGAAACAATATAACATCATAAACCACCAATGAATCTGTAAACTAAGATTGTAAACACTTACAGTGAAGTTTCAGAGGTGTTACTGCTCGATTCAAAAGGTTTGGCTCTTGAGATGAGTTGCTGCTCGATTAAATAGCGTATATGTTTTGCTGATTTGAGGGTTAGTTGTTGCTGGGTAAGACGAGAAGGGTTACTTGTTGATTCGAGGGTTATTTGCTGCTTGGTTCAAAAGATTGCTGCTTTGAGGGTTTAGGTTTATGGCTGGATGATTTGTTGGTGACACTGCTGCTCGGTTCAAAAGGTTGTTGTCGATTCGAAAAACTGTTGTCGAGGGTTTGGATCTGTGGCTCGATTCGAAAGGTTTCAAGGTGATCTGTTGGTGAGGTTGATGTTTGTAAAAAGTGAGGGGATTTTCATGGTCTACGATGAGGGTAAGTCTACGGTAACTTTTAATATAGCTTATTAATTAGTTTCATTTTAATTTAGTTTTATTTATTGTATTTGGTTTTTAATTTAGGTTTTTATTTATTTATTTATTTAGTTTAAGTTTTTGTACGCTATTTATTTTTAGTTTTATCTTTAGTTTAAGTTTTGAAAATAGTATACTTTTTTTAGAGAGAAATGAAGAGAAAATGTTAAGTTTTTTTTTCTGAAATTTTGGTAACTTGAGGAATTAAATCCATTTGAATTTTTTCGTGTAAGAAGAAAATTGTCAACTATTCGCAGAGTAATTTCCGAATTTCAAAACTAACTACTTGAAATAATTTTATGTTTTTTTAACAAATCTCTTTATTCATAAATAATTCAAAGCTTTGACGTCTTTCTATATGTTTGAGATTTTTCTATATGTTTGAGATTTTCTATTATTTTTAGATGAATCGAATAACATTCACTCAATTCATGTCTTTCGTGATAATAAAAAGTCTCAATAGCATTATTTGATTCACAATTAACATGCTTTTAGTTGTTTTCTGTAGTTGGAGATAAATATGTTAGGATCGTCACTCACCCTTAGATTTTTTTTTGTATCGTACCTTCGGTGTCTGATCCAGTGACCTTCAAGCTTTAATCTCCTATCATGTCAACTTAAGCTAGGATTTTACAGTTGCACTTAAAATTAA
Organism: Limnanthes douglasii subsp. nivea; assembly: GCA_036936605.1. Taxonomy (NCBI): domain Eukaryota; kingdom Viridiplantae; phylum Streptophyta; class Magnoliopsida; order Brassicales; family Limnanthaceae; genus Limnanthes; species Limnanthes douglasii. The sequence continues at coordinate 167,816,872 of JAUPFV010000005.1, read as the reverse complement.
TCAGAATTTTGATATGATTGGTGATATGGGTACCTCATATTCCGCCTCCCGTCTCCGTATATAAGTAAGAACAACCGATCTCAACACTAGTATAATATTGTCCATTTTGGCTCCCGAAGGCCCTCACGGCTTTGCTTTTGGTCCTCATCCAAAAAGCCTCATACCAGGTGAGGTATATTCTTACTTATATACCATTGATCATTCCCATATGTCTAACTGATGTGGGATGTGGGAATTTGGTCATCATCCTAACAAATCCTTCTCTCGAACAAAGTACCACTTTAGCCTCCTCTCAATTGACTTCCATCCCCCACTCTAATAAGGTTGGGGCTACCTGAACCATAGAAGCACTACGGATGTTACTGCTCACCTCCTATTAGACCACAAGTTGTCTTGTATTTTAGTGCCACTACTCCAATCAAGTCACACTGCTTGATGAGCCACATGTACTCCGAATTAGGATCTCTAGAGCAGATCACCATGAGCATGGCTATTGGTTCATCGTATTCGACTTCCGAGAATTTGACCACCATCGCGTTCTGTTTTGGTCTGGCTATGATACCATTTTGTTGGAAATATGGGTACCGTGTATTACGTCTCCGTATATAAGTAAGAACAACCGATCTCCTATTAGACCACTTTGTCTTGTTCCTTAGCATCACTCCCCACTCCAATCAAGTACCACCGCTTGATGAGTCACGAACACTCCAAACTAGGATCTATAGAGCAGATCACATTGAGCATTACGTATAACTTCTTCATGTTCGACCTCCGAGAATTTCACCACCATCGCGTTCCGTCTGGGCCTGACGCTTTGATACCACGTGTTGGGAATATGGGGCTCGGTCCACATATTCCACCTCTGTATATAAGTAAGAAAAACACGATCTCAACATTATATCCCGCCTCCGTATATAAGTAAGAACAACACGATCTCAACACTAGTATGATATTGTCCGCTTTCGTGCCCGAAAGCCAGCACGACTTTGGTTTTGGTCCACTTCCAAAAGACCTCATACTTCTCGCCTCCTCTTAGACCAAACTGTCTAGTTCCTTAGCGCCACTCTCTCACTCCATTCAAGTACCATCACTTGTTGAGTCTCACGGGTACTCCGTACTAGGATCTCTGGAACAGATCACCTTGAGGACGACATTTGGCTTCTGTTTGACTTCCAAGAAATTCACCACCATCGCGTTCGGTCTGGCTCTTTGAGCCCACGTGTTGGGAATATGGGGGCTCGGTCCGCATATTCCGCCTCCGTATATAAGTACGGACAACACGATCTCAACACTAATATGATATTGTACGCTTTGGCACCCGAAGACCCGCACGGTTTTGCTTTTGGTCCACTTCCAAAAGACCTCATAATAATAGAGACATGTTCTTATTTATATAGCATTTTGATCATCCTCGACGTGGGATGCAAATTGATAATAGAATACTCCAACTAGTAAACCGAACTTGGAACTGAATGGCATTCCGAGAGAAAATGGATTACGAAAAAAAAATGTAAATATAAGGTTGTGGGAACTATATAAGACAAATGATGTAAATGTTTAGAATATGGAGGACAATGCTCATATCATGTACAAGGAATTAAGTTTTGTTTATATCTTTTAGAATAACAAACCATGATTTACTATATTGACTTTGACCCTTCAGTACTGATAGTGATGACACCGATCTTCATTTCTTTTACTTTAGTTTTCCAATATAAAAATAGGTCCAACCAAAAGACTTCGATAGTGAAGACCTCATGTTCTGGACATCCAACACGTTAGTTTCAAAGCAAGAACATCTATTTATAAGTACATTCGAATATTTACATTACAACCATGATCTATAAAATACAAAAGACATGAGTTCATGACATTAGAATTCATATCAGCCTGGTCAATCAGTATTTAAGTTTGAACAATGAATAGGATGACTAGTAAAGTTAATAAGCATGAAAGACATATATAACAGTTGACTTTCAACTTGGACTCTATTTATCGGAACTCTAGTAAAGAGGAAAATAAAATATGATAAAAAAATTTAGAAATTTGAAGGAATTTCAAGTTCTAATTCTAAGGTTCTAACATTATATAAGACTAAACATGCACGGTCTGAATACCTTTAGTCTTTTGTAAGAAGTGTAATCTACGAACCAAGCGAAACAAAGGCAACTTTATGTGATAAGTTTCAATATTATGACTAAATGCCCATAAAAATCCTAAAGAAGACTCAAGCCGCGGATCTACATTGGGGTCGGAGGGGCGTAGACCCCTACCTAAAATCTAAAATATATGTTTTATATTTTTTTAAAGTAATAATTATTTAAATAATATTAAAATAAAAATTCTACACTCCCTTGCTTAAAATGTATATTTTGGAATTTTTTTAAGGCAATATTTATTCAAATAATATTAAAGTAAAAATTCTACGCCCTCTTACCTAAAATATATATTTTATAATTTTTTAAGGTAACAAAAATAATATTAAAGTAAAAATTTAAGATAATAATTGTTTTTTAGGAATGTTTTAAATTTAAAGTCCGAAATAATGGTAGAAACATTTTAATTTAAAAATTAGTATGTTGACTATTTTTAAGAAACTTTTTAGATTAAAAGTCTTGGTGGAAATTTTAATTTACAAAATCTTGAATATTTTAAAAGAAAATTTTAAGTTGATATTTATAAATGGTTGGATGTAGTCTCCAGCATCTCAATCTCTTGAATATTAGAACTCGGTTGATTTTGTAAGTATTCTCAATTTTTTTTTGCCATAATTTGTTTTGATTTTATATTTGTTTAATCTTTTTAATTAATTATGTTTTATTTCTTACTTTGATTTAGAAAAAGATAATGAATTGGAACGAGATAATATTTAAATCAAAGAAATTAAAGAAAAGAGGGAAAAGAAAGATCCGAAAGAGTTTCACCAATTTATTTTTAAGGTAGGTATAGTTTTTTTTTCTTTTCAAATTTTATTATTATTTTGATCTTAAAACACTTGATAATCAATATTTTTTTATGATTTGATTTGTGGTCACTTAGGTCTTAGTTTTAGATAACAAAGTTTTATTTACTCAAATCATATTTTTTAAATTATTTTCTAAAGTATGTTTTAAATAATCATTTTTCATTTTATTTTTTTATATTTTCAAAAATAATTTTTAATTAATAATATATTAAGATTCGTTTTTATAAATTATTTGATTTTATTTTTTTAAAGACAATATATATGGAAATATTTGTTAGTTTTTTAAAATAAAATTATATATTTATATTATAAATTATGTTTAATACAAATTTGATTTTAATTTTATATAATGTATTTAAAAAATATTTTTTATATAAAAAAATTGAATTTATTTCTATCCAGTTTTCAAAAATATATTTTATACAATTTATTTTCATGTATCTTTTGAAATATTCTTTTTATATATTAAATGATTATGTTATATTTTATTTTTTAATTTTTTTTAAATAATATATTAATATTTTCATCTATGTGTTAAAAATATCTTTTATATAAAAAAAAATTATATTTGTTTATAACAAATTTTATTTACTTTTATGTAAATTTTAAAATATATTTTTAAGATATTAAATTTGGTTTTTTTTTCTTTTATTTTATTTTATTTTATATATCTTTTAAAAATAATATATTAAGATAGATTAAGATTTATTGTTAAATATATATTTATATGTAATAATATCATACTATAATAAGATATCTTTGTTTATAAAAAACCAAAGAATTGTGTTGGTTCTTCAAGTAACTCGAGTAATAATAATAATATGATTTATGATTCATCCTAATCCGATTGCCTCTATATCAAAATGTTAGAGATAAAATTTGACGAGAATTCGACGAGAATTTTAGCCACCTTACTTCAATTCCTAGATCCGCCAGAAGAGTATACATGTAGTACTATTAGGGGGTCGTTTCAAGGAATTTACGGGATGATGACCGTGATAACTGCTGGAGAATTTGTGGCGTGATGTTCGTAGCAAGCATTTTTGTTAAGACAAAACAAAGGTTCACCAATTTCTTTAGCTAAAAAGCCTTCCTTGTTGTCCTCTAAATGAACCATCTATTATATCTGTTTGCCTTACTTGAGTTTGATGCAATATGTACATGAAGATCCCAGCAGATATGCATCTGGTAGCTGATCGCCAAGGACACAAAAAAGAACATATCATGTTGCTAAGCGTCAGGGCCGTGCAGCCAAATAAGTGTTGGACAGCATTTTATTGCCTACACTTTCTCCTCTTTGTTGCATACTGAAGCTGTTACTTCAACTTTTTTGTTTCTCTGTTTCATACCTTCAAATCTTCTTCTACTTTGCATCATATCAGTGCCTTTTGAGCTTTGCTTTGATTCTGTAAGGGTTATCTAAGATTTGTTTTCATGTTTCGTCCTCATATTTCGGGGTCTGTGTGTACTTAGTCCATAAACATGAATTATATCTATACAGTTATTAATAATCAAATAAAGTTTAGATAGCAAGTAATAGAAACAGATATTTGGTGAGTAACCTTGTCTTTTCACAATATAATAAAATCTTCAGGTATCACTTTGTTCATGTGGGGGAAAGAACAATTTCAAAAAGCTCATTTACAAAAATCGTATCTTAATTTTTAACATGAACTAGATGCTTAATATCACATATTCCGCAAGTAACTCGCCAATAGGAGTAAAGCTAACACACCTAGCTACTTTATACTGATTAACTCTTGAAATCGCAAAATCCATTCATTCTTAATTATTTAACGGTACAGTTTTTCAGCTCTCACGACCAAACCAAGTGAAACTAAACAAGAAACTTATAATAATTTGTTAAGGAAATCAAACTACTTTTGTAATTAAAAATTTGATAAAATTCTATCTGGTCGTCATCATCGAACATCTCAGATTCATCGTCATTGTTAATGTCTATATGAAGAGACCGCCTTTTGAGTTCGCCGTCTATCAGAAACCAGAACTCCTCCTTATTCCGCAATTCAGATTTGAATACCGGTGTCAAATCCACAAATCCCTCGGGACTGAGTCTGAACTCCTCCTTATAGTCGAGTTCAGGAACTAAGCGAAACTTTTCAGTTTTAATATCGAAGCATAAAGTAGCATCATGAAAATCTTTTTTACACGCAATCCATCGGATGGATCCATTCTCAACTGTTGAATAATATGCTAAACAGCCCAACGGACAATCTTCTGTTTTCCTCCAATCTTCTGTTTTTTTCCATAGTTCTGTTTTAGAACTATAGACTTCAGCTCCCAAACACAGCTCCTCGTGGATACAAACCACCTTGATTTCGTTCGCGTTGTCATCAACTCCCAGTCCATACCAATCTCGATTCGATGGTAATGTTTTTTGCATGGTGGGAGGGAGAAAGACGATTTCATCTCGTAGAGGATTGCATAGAGCAAGTTCGAATCCACCGTGATTATAAAGTCTCATAAGAAGCACTCCATTGCAAGCACAGACCACAAGTTGTTGGTCCCTCCAAAATCTTGATGACTTGAGCGGCAAGTTAACGAGGGGAGATTCTGAATTCTTCTTTAGGAATTCGCCGGTGTCTTCTAACATATGCGCTGTGAATTCCTCTGTTAACCAATTAAAATGAAAGAGGAGCAAATCTCTTTTGTTGGATTTCGAGATTCTGGCTTTTTCAAAATCCGGATCATCGATCGTTTCGCGATAAGATTTGGAAACACTCCGTAAACGTAAAAGTGTCTTAGCAGACAATAGGGATAAGATATCATAAACCACGTCAAAAGGTAAGGAAGCCATTGTTTTTGTTTTGCTTCTAATACAATACTCAAACCTACACTTATATAGAGATATCAGATATGATAGGTCTTTTGAAAACGTCTTCTCTTAAGAGTAGGAAAAAAATTTGCGTTGATTCTAACTCTCTTGATTTTTTTCCTTTTTTTTTTTTATTGTTTCCTGTTTTTAAGAAGGCTCTGTTTGGTTCCACTTAAATTTGAAGGAAAAATAAAATATTTCAGATGACTTTTTTAAGTTTGAACAATGAATAGGATGACCAGTAAAGTTAATAAGCATGAAAGACATATATAACAGTTGACTTTCAACTTGGACTCTATTTATCGGAACTCTAGTAAAGAGGAAAATAAAATATGATAAAAAAAATTAGAAATTTGAGGGAATTTCAAGTTCTAATTCTAAGGTTCTAACATTATATAAGACTACATGCACGGTCCGAATACTTTTAGCCTTTTGTAAGAAGTGTAATCTACTAACCAAGCCGGAAACAAAGGCAACTTTATTTGATAAGTTTCAATATTACGACTAAATGACCATAAAAATCCTAAAGAAGACTCAAGCGGCGGATCTACATTGGGCCGATGGGGCGTAGGCCACCTACCTAAAATATATGTTTTATATTTTTTTTAAGTTAATAATTATTTAAATAATATTAAAATAAAAATTATACGCTCCCTTACTTAAAATATATATTTTAGAATTTTTAAGGCAATATTTATTTAAATAATATTAAAATAAAAATTCTACGTCCTCTTACCTAAAATATATATTTTATAATTTTTTTAAGGTAATAAAAATAATATTAAAATAAAAATTTAAGATAATAATTGTTTTTTAGGAATGTTTTAAATTTAAGAGAAAAGTACCTGAAAATACCCACTCAACTATCTTATTATCCGGCGGTACCCGCTTTTAACATAGTGTTACTTAATACCCAGACTAATAAATTGGACAAAAATACCCTTCCACTATATATACCCATTTTTCACATCCAACCCACTTTTTCGACCTTCCTATCACCCTAAACAAACGCAAAATTCTAATTTTAGAAACCACCAGAAAACAAACCGTTCGACTTCGTGATACTCTCTCTCTCAAACCCAGAAACCCTACAGTTTCTCACCGTTTGCACCTTCGACACTATCGCACCGGTCAGCCTCTTTTACTCAGTCAGACTACACACCTTCAATCTCGTTCGACAAAGTTGTCGTGAAGTCGTCTCTTAAAGCTTCAATCTCGTTCTCCGACCGGTGAAATTTAACAAGTATGCATTATCGTGGAAAGTGTACTTTTTTTTCGTTCTTGACGAATTTGAACCACTTTTTTCTCTTAATTCACGATACGCGTTGCTTTTTATACTAGAATGAAGTATCTACTGACGATAGTTGCTCAGTTTATTGGTTTATAGTCGAAGCCAGGGTAGAATTTTAGTTGCATTTAATACTGATACTCTCCTGAGAAATATTATTTATGTTAGATCTGCATTAGGTAGTTCATTGTTGATTTTGGTGTTCGTTGCATAATTCCCAGATCCCTGCAACGTGCATGTAAAAAGTGTAACAGTTCGCACCCTGATCACCCACAATACAAGCAATTCGCAGCTCGATTGCATGTTTATACTTATTAACAAACAATTCGCAACTTGAGCTACTTAATTCGCATCATAACAGGTCTCATTTCGCAGCTTGTATGTGAAGCCAATATTTATATGTATGCATTTCGCAACTTGTGATGCGAATTATTTGTGACACTCCAACTGATTTGTGTTTGTGCAGAAACTATGATAACAAAACCTAGCTACTACAGATCAGGGTTGGTGAGCCTTCTGAAGCTACTCAAAGACATGCGTATTACAAGGGCGCACATTGAAGCTGCAAGAAACACCCCCTTCTACACACTGCTGAAAACCGCTTTCCAAATCCGTAATGAGGTAGAGCTGCCAAAGAATAAATTCTACTCAATCATTCAGTATATAATCGAGCAATTCTCCGTGGATAGAGACGCCTTTAAGATTGGCAAAAAGTATGTAAAGCTAACTGAGAACGATGTCAAGATCATATTCGTCTTGAGGCATGGCACCGAGAAAATCCAATTAACAAAAACCGGAGCTTTTCACAACAAGTATGCATCCGACGAGGAGGACGAATCAAGGATGATGAAGAAATACTTCATGGGTAAAACTGGCAGGAAAGTAGCAGCTAGTAATACCAAAACAATAACAAATTCCATTATAAAGGTACGCCTAAAATGGACTTCATCTTTATAAAGCAAGATTCTGTACATTTCTAACATAGCATGTTGTCGTTGGTTTTACAGGAGGGTATAGCGAAGGCCATAAACGAAGGAGGGGAGCATGAGTTGGAAGATGTTGTGAGGCTGTTGATACTGTTTTTGTGCTCCACACTATTCTACTCCGTATCTGGAGATATCTTGGGCTGGAGCACGATTTATTACGTTTAAAACCTCAACAGAATAAACAATTATGACTGGGCTGGATCAATACTGTACAAGCTTCGACAGTCTATCAGGAGTTGCTTGGCAGTAGAAAGAGCTGATAAAGTCGTCGGTTGCGTCGCCCTTGTAGTTGTAAGATTCATCTATTCAATATAAAAATTAGTTATGTACAAAGCATATTGTTGATAAAACTTGTCCCCATGCAGCCCTTCATCATGGAGCACACAACAATCGGCCACGAGATAGCGAAGCCAACCTCGATACCAAGGTTTTTCAAATGGTTGGGATTAGAGTGCCAAGCATCAACCATGACATATCTCATTCGAACACCCTTGTTGGATAATGACCAGGTATAAGCTTTATATATGTATTGAACTGGGGGTGCAAATAGTTCGCAGCATATCATGCGTTTTGTTAGAAAAATGTATCAATCATTTCGCAGCCTAATATGAATTTTAATTCACAACTTCTTTTTCTACACATTTCGCATCATATAGTTTTACACACATTTCGCAGCTCTGCATGCATCAACCATTTCGCAGCCTGACATACATACTTAGTTCGCAGTATGTGGTTTTCACTTAGTTCGCAGCATGTGGTACACATAGTTCGAACAATATTGTCCCATACACATTTCGCAGCTCAGGATGCGAATACTTTGCAACTCTAACATGATTAAAACCACACAATTCACATCATATGATGCGAACTATTTATAAAAAACAAATTGTTTCTCTACACCCTCATACTTTGGAAACAATTAATTTACTTACATGTGCATCTGTTGGTAGGTTTTAGAAGGTCCATTACAGCTTACCGAGGCTGAAATTCAAGCTTTCGGAGAAAGAGAAGATGGTGAAGATGCAGAAGTAACGGAACCGACTTCACCGGAAGAAAGACCTAGGAAGAGGACGAAAAGCACAGCATCAAAACCAAAACAAAGAAGACGAGCATCACAGAATGTAATGAATAAGGTGATGTCTCCCACACTTGAACATCCAACACAACCCGAGCCATCGATTCCACCACCAAGACTCCCCAAGAAAACGATTCCACCACAACCGAAAGGTAAATCCAGGCAAGAGCCCTCTGACACCGACACAACCAGTATGAGTGAAACAATCATTGATTATTTATTCAAACGTAGAGAACTTAATCCCGATATTGATGCTCCATCAAAGCGTTTGAAGACATACGCCGACAAGAACAAGTACCAACGAAAAATAGACAAACAGGCCAGAGAAGTAAGTATGACTTGAACCTTAAATAATCACTACAATCAGCACTTATATATGTTTATAAAACGTTTGCTATCATTTTTGCAGCTGAAAGAATTGAAACGCAAAATAGCGGAACTTGAAGCACAACAACTCCACAATGCTATCTCTCTGCCAATTTGCCGTACTGAAAGCCAAATAAAGCAGGTACCAGCAGCACTTCCAGAGGGACAAAAATCCACTGATCAGCAAGCATCCGTGTCTAATGCTGATCGGCAACATGCTGATGGAGTACTGCCGGAAGAAAGAGATGATGATGCCCACAATTCACCCATCATGGAACCACATACAGAGGAGCTAGATAATGTAAGTAGATGATATGATGTTATCAAACAAATATCAGGACTCTTGTGTGGTCATGTCCAAACGTTTCGCAGCTTGAGCTGCGAATTGTGTAATAAACTGGTGGTTTGGTTATTACACAGTTCGCATCCTGAGCTGCGAATTGTTAGGAATGTATAACATAGATATCAGGTCAGGATGCGAAGTGTGATTGCACAATGATTAACTTATGCTTAACCCTTCCACCCTTTTGTTTTTTTTTTAATTTTTGTATGAAATAGGAGACCGAAAGCCAACAACAACACCAGCAGAAACAACAAGACTAGCAGCAGCAACAAGAACAACAACAACAACAACAGCAGCAACGAGAAGAAGAACACCCCCAGCAACAGCAACAAGAAGAAGAACAACAACAACACACCCAGCAACAACAACAACAACAACAGGAACAACACGAACAGCAACAACAAGAAGAACACCACCAGGAACAACCCCAGCAACAACAAGAACAACAACAGGAACAACAACAGCAACAACAACACGACGAACAGTAACAACAAGAAGAACACCCACAGCAACAACAACACGAAGAACACCACCAGGAACAACACCAGCAGCCACAGGTTCAACACGAAGACCGGCAACAAGAACAACAACAACAAGGGCAACAACAACAACAAGAACAACAAGAACAACAACAGATAACCTTGGCGAAGAGAGAAAAACTAACTCAAGAGGTAGCACCTCAAGAGTCAGAACCTGTCCATCCCGGTGAGAAGACAGAACTACTCAGCCAGGAAGGACCATCCTTAGAAGACAAAACCACTTCTTCGGTGGAACCTCAAAGACCAACGGTGCTGTCAGCAAAGTCAGAATTGCTAAGCCAACGTCAAACTGTAGCCCCGGTAACAAATCAACTGCCAGCTCCAGAGTCCCACGATAACGCAGTAGGTTTACCTGATGCTTTTGTTAATGGTATTTACACTCAAGTTTCACAGACATTTTTAAATGAAATTGATAATGTATATTACGATTCTATAATACAACGGTCTTTGGAGAACATGTCGGAGGATGACTTTTATGATTTCTGCCGACACGATCCAGATCCTATGCCGAACAAGTCAACGGCAGTGGTTGTCGCTGACCGTGCGGTAAAGCCTACTTATAATGATTTCGCATCATAACATAAGATTTGTGTCTAATGCTGATTGGGGTATTACAAACGAATATCAGGGTAGGATGCGAACTGTTCAGTGGAACCTCGAACAGTTCGCACCCTACCCTGATAGATGCTAATAAATTTATTTAACTGGAACCTTACATTTCGCAGCCTAAGCTGCGAACTGTTTAGACTCGTTGCACTTATAAACCACTGACGCCCTTCTACTCTTGATTTTTGTTATTTACTAAGCTCGAGCCCATTAAAGAGATAGAGCAGCCAAGTTTTGAGCTACTGACACAAACGCAGCCTCAAGTGGCAGAGGAAGAAGAAGAGTTCGTAATTACAATGCGGGAACCGCCAGTAGTAGAATACAGCGACTGGCCAAAGACAACAAAAGTAACTGCCCGTATCGATCTGGCACAATACCACAAAATACAGTTGGTTAAAGCCTACGAGAGCGACACCCCTGATCCAGTGGTATGACAGTTACCGGAGTCCAAGTTTACATACGGAATCAGGGTGCAAGCGAGTGATGTCATGGCACTACCTTTAGAACTGGAGCTGGACGTAAAGGTATCCAATTGTCAACCAATTTTATTTTCAATGTTTCAAATATGTATTCTATATTTAACATAAATCTACAACTCCTTTGTTAGCTTATCGATGCTTGGATTCGTAAGATGCTTGAAGATGCAGACTACAAAGTTCCATGCACTAAAGCTAAAGGAGAGCATCACGACGCCATACTGATTTCGGGCATGACTGCGGTAAGTTTAGCTCACGTAAATTGAACAAAGTTCTCAGAAATGTTCTCACTTTAATATACTCTTGCTTGGATGCAGCATCAAATGAAAGCAGGGTGGCAAGTGGAAAATTTGGTGGACATGGCTTTTAGGAAGGGGCGCAAAGCAGCCAACATCATCATGGTTCCAGTGTGCACTGAGTCGAAGGACAATGTAAACCACTGGACGTTGCTCGTCATCGATGTTGACGGAAGGATAATTTCAAACTACAATTCGCTTCTGCCTAAGCTTCATGCTATAGACACCACCACAAGAACACCTGCACTAATGGTAAATATTCCAAACTATACACTTAATTCTGAACACATTTTAGGTATGCATGCTGCGAAATGAGATCTGGTATGCTGCGAATTGTGAGTAAACAAGATGTTTTTTCGCAGCCTGTCCATAACTCAATTCGCAGCCTATCCATGTTGGATACAATTCGAAGCCTGTCCACAACTCAATTCGCAGCCTATCAAGGCTGTCATACAATTCGCAGCCTAAGATGCGAATTGTGTTGGATTTATTGTCATATAATTCGCAGCCTGAGGATGCGAATTGTATGTCACCAACTGTTTTTGTTTTTGTGCATATTCCTAACACTATTCTATTATACACAGATCAAATATTTGTTGGATAGAGGATTCCTACCCAAATATACTACAGGGTGGAAGGTGAAAGTGGAAAGAGGCATCCCATAACAAAAGCGAGGCAGCGTGGACTGTGGTGTCTTCGTCTACAAATATGCAAGGGATATTATTGAGCATGGATCAGTGCAGAAAAAATACGATGCAGATATGGTAACTGCCTTCAGAGCAGAAATGTTCTATTACTTTTTAAATGACGTAGACACCATCACATATGGCTGATTCGTGTAATTTTTAGTTTTGTTGTAATTTTTAGTTTTAAATACATCTGTCTGTTGTAAATACATCTGTTTGTTGTAATTTTTAGTTTTGTTGTGATAAATGTTTGATATGATTTTACCAGCGATTCGTAGCCTGTTGAAATTTCACATAATTGCACATAATTCGCATGTAATCCTGATAGATGTTTGTAACAATACACCAACACAAGAATGTACAAATGATGCGAAATTTCACATAATTGCACATAATTCGCAGCACAGGATGCGAAATGATTACAACTCCAAAAACACAGGAATGTACAAATGTTTAGTTTGCTATACATAACAATAACTATGCTACAAAAATAAATGTGATATGGCCAACCAGAATTGTCCTTAAACTGGAACATCACAAGTCCTCCGGTTATGGCCAGATTTCGAACATCGGCCACACCTTAACTTCTTGGTTGAGATTTCTCCTCTAGAAGGGATTCGCTTTTTCTTAGGCCTTCCGGAGCGTCTCTTACCGTTCGGAGGCAGAACTTCAACAAAAGAAGGATCGTTAGCGTTGGACCCTTCCCCGAAATCAGTTATAGCTGGTATGCTGAAAGAGTAACTCTCCCTGTAATTCTTAACCGTAAAGAAGGGTTCTATTACAGTCAATGGATCTTGGTCGGTGTATTGTAATGCCGCTAGAGCATGAGCACATGGAAAACACTCTTGTTGCCATGATCCGCGTGAACATTTGAAATCCAACAGATTAACAACAGCCACAGGATTCGAAAAGACTTCGAACATGGCGGAAGAGGACTTACGTACTACCCAACTTCGGCACATGTCAACATTCTGCTTTAGCTTCTTCTCGTACTCGGGAACCAAATTAGTACTCCAGCTGAGACCTTCTTCGTATCACCGTGAAACTTGAGTCATAAGCAAGACTCTAATCCAATCAATAAACTCAACAATTGGTAAGCCGCAATATTTTTTAATCTGATTGTTAAACGATTCAGCTGCGATAGAAGCCATAGAGCCGTAGCGCTTCCCTTTTACGTAAGCCTGCACATACTTTTCAAGGGGTAAATTTGCAAGAAAATCACTCATTCTCTCACCACCTTCACATAGAAAACCTGTTAGTATATCTTTAAAAAGCTCTTGACTGGGAGCATAAGCAAGACGGTGGAAGAAACTCAACATCTTTTTTTTATACTCCCTGTTAGTATGTTCCAGTTTGGCTTTCAAATTCTGTATGAGATGGAAATAACAGTACGCATGATAGCAGTGTGGATACAAGACAGAAACAGCATTAACAATACCAGAATGACGGTCTGAAATAAATGTGATCTGGCGATCCAGTAAATGTGGTTTCAAACACCGTAAAAACCACATCCAATTGTCCCAATCTTCAATGCTAACTACAGCAACAGCAACAGGGAATAGTCCTGGAAAAAGGCAGATCAAATGAACACTACAACAGTATGCAAACGTTTAAAAATTGTAAACAATTCGCATGTTGTCCTGGACAATTCTCAGCTTGTCATGCGAAATATGTGTGACATTTTAATTGCTCATCCTCACATTTCGCATCTTGTCATGTGAATTGTTTGTGACAACTTTAAATAATACCTAACTCAAGCTGCGATGTAAGTACAGTTTACTCAGCATAATACATAATTCGCAGCCTCAGATGCGAAATGTGAGGATCACAACACTGCTTAATTCGCATCACATGCTGCGAATTGCATGAGCATTTTCACACAAAAACATCGTTCATTAACTAGATAAATGTAACTAACCGTTGTTTCCGTCCTTTGCTACAGCAGTGAGTAATGTACCCTTGTACTTGCCATATAAGTGGGTTCCATCGACAAACAACATTGGACGGCATGAATGAAAACCACTAAGGGACGAACCGAATGCTACAAAACAGCGCTTGAATCGGTTTCCAGCTGACAACTCCAACTGGCAGTCTGAAGTAATATCCCGGCTCTTCAAGCGTTTGAAGTATCCGCTTAGTAAACTAAAAGAACTTGAACTATCTCCAAAAACTCCCCTCCTAGCCTTCTCTAAAGCATTCCATGACAAACGATAAGAGATGTCAAGACCGTAATCTTGTTTGACTGTCGATTGTATGGTTTTGGCTGTCAACGAATGGCAGGTCCGGAGAGAATCCTGAATTTCCTCTGCAATCAAATCTGATGTCAAATGCCTGTGCCGCTTATGCTTATGCTTCTGGGAGAAAACAGGACTGCAAGTATGGTACGGGAAATGCTTCTTGATCGTCATAAGGCCGGTGCTTGAGTCAATAGATGCATAAACCCTCCATTTGCACCCGCTTGTGAGCTTATTTTCACAATAAGCAGTGATCTTATTTGTTGTGTTGTGCAGGTATTTGAAAGAAAAACCATGCTCTAACGCAAACTTGCACAAGGATACCCTCAGACCGGCAGGACCTTCTTCAAAAGCTTGACCCACTCCTGTAATAGCATCAGCCCAACCAGCAGTAGCAAGTTGTTTTTTCCTCTGATCAGAATTAACTAAACCGTTACTACTCTCCCCGCTAACTAGTTGATTAAGAGATGGTTCTCCCAAAATCAAGCTACGCTCTTTATGCTTACCACCAGAATCCTTACCACCAGAGCTCTTATCAAGAGAACTTTTATTACCAGAACCCTTATCAAATACATGTTGTTCTATGAGAAAACTAACCCGTTTTAAACGCTCCAAATCAAGATATAACACCAACCCAACAAAATCATTCTGGTTATTAAATAAACAATTATTGTAATCCCCACAGGAGTAAGTAATTAGGTACTCACCTGTGGCAAGCTCCTCCCATGTGTTCTCTACATAAGCTTGGATACTTTCGAACCTTTCAAACTCCGTGAAAGGCACAATTGCAGTTTGGTGACCATATTTAAAAATACAAACTCGTGATTTAGACATCTCTTAACCTGGACAATATAAGTTATTTGTTATTAGTCACAATAACTAGGTGCAAAATATTTACTACTGCATCAAACAATTCGCATCCTAAGGTGCGAATTGTGTATACCTACAACGATCTATTCGCATCTTGTCGTGATATTTGTAGGTAACAAAGTCCTGATATTTGTTATTAGTCACAAAAACTGTGCAGATTATTTACTGCACCAATTCGCATCCTATCTTGCGAATTGTGTATATCTACATAGAGCTATTCGCATCCTGTCCTGATATTTCTATGTAACGCCGGTCCTGATATTTGTTTCGAAATACAATACTCTAACTGACCTAAAAACTCGTAATTTACACATTCAAGACAAAACTAAAGAACTACCAAATTATATAACGAACAATATTAACTAAACAATAACAGATCACTATAACAAAAAAAAAACAGAGAAAAGCTCGAAATCAGGCAATGGCATCTAAAAACAGTAGAATAGAACCTATTCCAACAGAGAAAATGAATAATAAACTTCGAAATCGGTAGGTAATTACCTAAAAAGCTCGCAACACGATTACTTGTAAGCTATAAGATTCCAAAAAGCGACGATCAACTCCTGTACGTATAAAACAGAGGTTAGACAGGTCTAACACAACAACTTACATAAAGAAACAAAACTTTAGCAGCTTCCAATCACCGGAAAATGTGATTTCAACCCAGCCCGTGGTGGTTGGTAGGGTTAGGTGGTTAGAGCGGCTAACAAATTCAAATCTTCAAAAAGCTAGAAAAAATAGAAAGAAAACAGAAAATAAGGTTTATATAGTGGGTTAAGGGTAGTTAGGGTATTAAAATAAAATTAGGTTGTAAGTGACAATAAGGTAGTTGAGATGGGTATTAAGTAACAATTGATCAAACCTTGGGTGGTAAGTGACAATTGAATAGTTGAGTGGGTACTTTAAGTACAATTTCTCTAAATTTAAAGTCCGAAATAATGGTAGAAATATTTTAATTTAAAAATTAGTATGTTGACTATTTTTAAGAAACTTTTTGGATTAAAAGTTGGAAATTTTAATTTACAAAATCTTGAATATTTTAAAAGACAATTTTAAGTTGATATTTATAAATGGTTGATGTAGTCTCCAACATCTCAATCTCTTGAATATTAGAACTCGATTGATTTTGTAAGTATTCTTAATTTTTTTTGCCATAATTTTTTTTGATTTTATATTCGTTTAATCTTTCTAATTAATTATGTTTTATTTCTTACTTTGTTTTAGAAAAAAGATAATAAGTTGGAACGAGACAATATTTAAATCAAAAAAAATTAAAGAAAAAGAAAGATCCGATGTTTCACCAATTTATTTGTAAGGTAGGTATATTTTTTTTTTCTTTTCAAATTTTATTATTATTTTGATCTTAAAACACTTGATAATCTATATTTTTTTTATGATTTGATTTGTGGTCACTTAGGAAAGTAAAAGTACATTTAATTAGTTTTAGATAACAAAGTTTTATTTACTCAAATCATATTTTTTTAATTATTTTCTAAAGTATATTTTAAATAATCATTTTTCATTTTATTTGTTTATATTTTTAAAAATAATTTTTAATTAATAATATATTAAGATTCGTTTTTATAAATTACTTGATTTTTTTAAGGGAAATGACACACTAAGTACCTTTAACCAAACCTATTACAACCTAGTACCCAAAAATGGGTTAATGCTCACTTAATACCCATCTCATTAAACATATCCACTTCTAATATCTTTTCTTTTTTTTAATACCAAGATTACCCTCAACCTAGTATATAAGGTTGATTTGTGAAAAATTAGGGTTTTTTGTTACAGCCCCCATTCTATTTTTGAATTTTGAAATTCAAAACAGCCTCCACTCTTACTCTTCTTCTCTCTTTCTCCTCTTCTTCTCTCTCTCCACCGGTGGAGGGAGCAAAACAGAGAGTTACTGCTTAACTTATGCGCGAGCAAAACAGAGAGTTACTGCTTAACTTATGCTGAGTCAATTAATCCGATTCCAAATGTGGACAGAATGGTCCTGAGTGAAGCAAACGATGAAACAATTGTTGTAACCCCTCCACCAACAAGGCGCATTGCAGGTAGGATGAAACCAAAAAGGCTGACTCAGTAGATATTTACAAGCGTCAGCTTCAGTGCAGCAAGTGCAAGGGTCTCGGTCACAACAAGAAAACTTGCAAAGCTTCCTAGTATATGTTTCCAAAAGGATTTTCATTTCAGGTAGATATGCATTTAACATCTATGGAATGGTAGAAATTTGAGAAATATTTTTAGAATTTCTTTTTGTTTTTATTAAACTTGTGTTATGCTCATGATTAACAAAACCGACGCGATGGATGAGATAGAAATTTGGTTACTAGTGAGGCCGCAATAACTTTTTATTTGGTAGGACAACCTCTCTTCTTCCTAATTGAGTGAGTACATGAGATCTTTAGACCTAGGAATCAAACCTACCTGGGTAATCTTTGTTGCTATACAGTTTAAACTTAATGTTTGGGTTTGGTTTTTATTTATATGTTGTCTTTGTTTTGTTTCAGGTTTCAGATCTGTTTCTGAAGAGTTACCAAGGAGAGAACTTTGTTGGTTCTTAGTTCTCTGTTCTTGGTTCCAGGTTCGTACATATTATTGAAGAGAAACAGTACTAGTTTGTATTAGTATTGTAAGTGTGTTTTGGGTTTTGTGTATGGGAACAGTCGACTGAAAACCTGTTTTTTGATATCATGACCGATTCTATTTAGTATTGCGCAAATGCAGGTTCGTTATCTCAATAGACTTCACCACTTCGTGATCTTGTTGGATGTTGTGTTGAACAGTTATCAAGCAGTAGTATCTGCAGTAGCCCAGATGATACTAACTGTGATGGGGTTAAACTTGAAGAAAATGGGTTGTGGAAGTTGATTGGTTTATTCGGCATATAACAAACAATATGCGGAACTTGAAGAAAATGGGTTGTGGACTGAACCTACTCCTGGAAAGACAATTTTTTGGGAAACATCAAAATTCAAGATTGTAGTTTTATGTATTTTGTTGATTTTGGTGGTATTTTGTAAGAGGTAGTGTAGTTAGTTTTGTTTTGTAAACATACTCGTCATCTAGTTCTATTTGCTTGTTAATTGAAGTCAATGCCGATTTTATAGCCAAAATGTCTAGTCCAACCTCATTTAGTCTTAAAGTATCATGATGGAAATGATAGATACGAAGGAACACCTTGCTAGATACGAAGGAACACCTTGCTAGATACGACGGGACACATTGCTAGACAGATGCAGCATCATATACATTGAATTATAAACATATTGCGATTGATAGATAGCACACATATATATATATATATATATATATATATATATATATATATATATATTGATAGATTTGAATTATAAACATTGATAGTTAACTAACTATAAGTATGATAGATTCTCTAGTATGAGTTCGATAGATATGCATAAAGACAATGCTAGTTAACTAATCACAAGTATGATAGCTTCTTTGTTAGTAGCCTGATAGATTTGAGTAACATACATTGCGATTGTTTCGTATATTGCTCTGATAGATACGGCTTACAGCAAATAATGGACTATTTTAAACTGTAGGTCTATTTGTACTATTTTAAACTAAACACTCTCATGTTTGTACTATAAACTAAACGCTCTCATGATGAACACGTTGCTAGATAAGAAGGAACACCTTGCTAGATAAGAAGGGACACCTTGCTAGACAAGAAGGAACACATTGCTAGACAAGAAGGAACACCCTGCTAGATAAGAAGGGACACCTTGCTAGATAAGAAGGAACACATTGCTAGACAAGAAGGAACACCCTGCTGAAAACGCATTATCTATTAGACTATTGTGTTTTAAAACACAAAGAACTGCTGAAAACTGCAAAAAAACCCAAAAGTCTCAAAACTCATAACAAGCTTTTTAAATCTCTGACAAGAACATTGTAATCCGTTAAAAATCAAAATCTGCAGGATTATTTGAGTATAACTGAAAATCAGATGCAGATCACACTTAAGAACTGATACACATACACATTATAATCATATTTTAGTCGATGCATCGTTTGTTAGTACATCAAAATATTCGACAGACTGACGTTAAATTCAATAAAGCGTTCATTTCCCGCTGAACCAAATCTTTCAATTACAATACTCGGTAACTAGGAATAAGCAACACTAATCTAATGTTTAAAAAAACAACAAGCCGCTTGTAATAATCAAAACTGGAGCTCACACGCTACAAATATAGATATATTGGTAACTGAAACGAACTTTGTGTATCATACATGTATGTGATCGAGTACCGATCTCGCCGAGTTGAGAGAAATCCCGCGCTCAGTAGAAGGACCGCCGCAGATAAGACCGACTTTTAGAGCTCTTGTTCTCTCACGATGGAAATGATAGATATGAAGGAACACCTTGCTAGATACGAAGGAACACATTGCTAGATATGAAGGGACACATTGGTAGACAAAAGAGGAACACCCTGCTAGATATGATCTACAAACAACCTAGACAAATTACGGCGGCGATGAAGCCATCTGATTATTGGGCTTTTCATAATTGCCCTGTAGTAACAAAAAACATAACTATTACACACACTTCATACAGAAGTTCACAAGACTAACTCAAATACACAAGGAGAGGCGTCTATCCTATGTTTCCTACTTTCACATAATCGAAAGAGAGATTAAAATTCACAGCGAAGATTTAACAGAGAATAAGCGATAGACCACTTATACTAACAACAATGATCAAGCAAAGAAAACAAGGTGTATAATTTACAAATATTTGTTTGATATCATGACTCATCATCAGTAGATGTGCAGAGAAGAAAATGAATATTTACCTGAGCAAGAATCATATCGAGAAGTTCCCCTCCTCCTGTACCATAACCTCCCGCGTCTGATTGGTGACTGCAATCAAGTTTGACAAACAGATATATACAAATTGAGTTTTCATGGTTTCGATAGACCAGTATAATCCCAGGAATTGAAATTTCTAAGCAAAAAGTAAGAAAAAAAGAAGAACACGCACTAAGTTCTACATCTAAAAGGTCTGATTTGATCCCTATCGGTAGGGTTTGAAATTCCTAAACGACGAGGTTTAGGACAAACCACTGATTCAAATTCCTTCTCCTCGCAGCTTCCCATGGCGTTCCTCTGCGTGTACATATAGCTGTTCATCTTCGTCGTCAACAACACACAAACGCCTGTTCGCACAAATAACAAACATAAACACAATCAAATCACAAATCACAAATCACAAATTACATATGGCAAATCAAATTTTCCACTTCGATGAACTCTTGATAACAGAAATCCAAATCAACCACCACAGCCAAAACAATCGTAACAAACGTCTCGAAAACCTCTAAATTAACATGATGAAAGCTTTGAAACTCTCGTTACTAGAATTTTCTAGGCAACCAAACAGAAAACGAGAAAAACACATCGAAACAATCGAGTAATTACGTTAACGGATCTGTATACGATTCATGAACCAGAAGAGAAAGAGGAGAGAGAAACTACCTTGAGATGCGTACGAGGCTCCTCTAGAGTGAGAAGAAGAAAAGGTTCGACGTCCGTCTCGGTGGCCGGCGATTGATACGGCAGTCGGTTCGGTGGCAGTCGGTTAGGTGGCCGGCGATTGATACGGCAGTGGGTTGGAAGGTTCGACGTCGTCTCCTGTTAAAGCGGCTTCGCTTTTTGGTTTTCTCTCTCCTCAAATTTAGAAAGTTGAAATTGGGGGAATTGAAACCTAAAAGTCTGATTAGAAGGTGAAAAAAGGGGTTTCCAACAAAAACAACCCCTTTTATACCCTAGAGGGTATAATTGTCCAAAATGTGGCTTTGGGTAGTTTATGAAACTAGTCCAAAAACGGGTACCATGTTGGTATTCGATAGTTGAGAAGGTATTTATGGGTACTTTTCTCTTTTTTTAAAGGCAATATATATGGAAATATTTGTTAGTTTTTTTTAAAATTAAATTATGTATTTATATTATAAATTATGTTTAATACAAATTTGATTTTAATTTTATATAATGTATTTAAAAAATATTTTTTATATAAAAAAATTGAATTTATTTCTATCCAGTTTTCAAAAATATATTTTATACAATTTATTTTCATGTATCTTTTGAAATATCTTTTTATATATTAAATGATTTTGTTATATTTTATTTTTTTAAATATCTTTTAAAAATAATAGATTAATATTTTCATCTATGTATTAAAAATATCTTTTATATAAAAAAAAATTATATTTGTTTATAACAAATTTTATTAACTTTTAGGTAAATTTTAGAATATATTTTTAAGATATTAAATTTGGTTTTGTTATATTTTATTTTATTTTATATATCTTTTAAAAATAATATATTAAGATAGATTAAGATTTATTGTTAAATATATATTTATATGTAATAATATCATACTATAATAAGATATCTTTGTTTATAAAAAATCAAAGAACTCGAGTAATTATAATAATATCATTCATCTTAATGCGATTGACTCTATATCAAGACCTAATGATGATAGTGTAGAATTTCATTTGAAATGAATACATAGTGAGTGATCGGGACTACGCCAATTTATTGAAAATTTTGATAGTAATGTTAGAGATAAAATTTGACGAGAATTCGACGATGTAGTACTATTAGGGGGTCGTTTCAAGGAATTTGTGGCGTGAAAGTTCGTAGCAAGCATTTTTGTTAAGACAAAACAAAGGTTCACCAAAATATATAAAATAAAAATATATATTTTATAATTTTTTTAAGGTAATAAAAATAATATTAAAATAAAAATTTAAGATAATAATTGTTTTTTAGGAATGTTTTAAATTTAAAGTCCCAAATAATGGTAGAAATATTTTAATTTAAAAATTAGTATGTTGACTATTTTTAAGAAACTTTTTGGATTAAAAGTTGGAAATTTTAATTTACAAAATCTTGAATATTTTAAAAGAAAATTTTAAGTTGATATTTATAAATGGTTGGATGTAGTCTTCAGCATCTCAATCTCTTGAATATTTGAACTCGATTGATTTTGTAAGTATTCTCAATTTTTTTTGCCATAATTTGTTTTGATTTTATATTCGTTTAATCTTTCTAATTAATTATGTTATATTTCTTACTTTGTTTTAGAAAAAGATAATGAGTTGGAACGAGACAATATTTAAATAAAAAAAATTAAAGAAAAGAGGGAAAAGAAAGATCCGATGTTTCACCAATTTATTTTTAAGGTAGGTATATTTTTTTGTTTTCTTTTCAAATTTTATTATTATTTTGATCTTAAAACACTTGATAATCAATATTTTTTTATGATTTGATTTGTGGTCACTTAGGAAAGTGAAAGTGCATTTACTTAGTTTTAGATAACAAAGTTTTATTTACTCAAATCATATTTTTTAATTATTTTCTAAAGTATGTTTTAAAAAATTATTTTTTATTTTATTTGTTTATATTTTTAAAAATTATTTTTAATTAATAATATATTAAGATTCGTTTTTATAAATTACTTGAATTTTTTTTATAAAGACAATATATATGGAAATATTTGTTAGTTTTTTTAAAATAAAATTATATATTTATATTATAAATTATGTCTTGACAAAACCAAGGGGGAACAAAAATATTGGAAAATGCTCCAAGATTTGAAAAAGGTTTCTTGATCACCAAGAAACCATCTTCTTCTTCCTCTTTCTTTCTCCCTGCTTCTACCTTGGCTGCCCCTTGCTTCGCTTTTAATCAGTAGTCTTGCTGGTCCTGTTACAGGGCCTCTCTGGAGGTTGCTGTTGTCCGTGTGGGGCGTTCGGTATTGGAGTTTTTTCGACTCTATCTTTCGTTTTCACCTGAAAACGTATCTTGTTGATTGCTCTTTGCTGATTGCTGTTTTCTGTCGATTCTTGGCTGGTTGTTGTCTGTTTCATGGCTGGTTTAAGCATTAATGACTTCCCTCCGCTTGGTGGAAAGAATGATCGAGTATCATTGCAAGAAAGTGGTAACAAGGATCACGTAGAGGATAGAAGGTCTTTTTCTGATATCGTTAAGAACAGGACTGAATGTTGTTCTGAGTTACGTCCTGTAGAGATATCAACTTTTGAGGATCATAATGTTGTGCAATTCTCTAAGCAAGCTAAAGCCATTCTTTTGGCTCAAACAAGGTTGACCCTTGTTGTTAAATTCAGTATTGGCATCCCCAAGAGGTCTGGTTTCCAATCGTTTCTCGATACGTTCAAATTCAAGGGATTATTTTCCTATGTCACTCTTGATTCTCGACAAATTCTGGTGGAGTTCTCCTTGTTAGAAGATGTTGATAGGTTCTGGTCGAAAAGCTTTTGGAGCGTGGATGGTAAGGTCATGAGGATTATTAAATGGTGTCCTCAGAATAGTCGAAACTATGAAAGTCCGGTTGCTTTGTTGTGGGTTAGACTCGAAAGGTTGCCTGAGTTCTTGTATAATAGAGCTGTTGTTCATGAGCTTGCTGCTTCTTTAGGTTTAGTCCATCAGGTGGTTGTTCCTGATGTTAATCGTGCTAAGACTAATGCATGCTATGCGTTAGTAGAAATCGATGTCTCCAGATTTTTGAAGAGGAAACTTTGGGTCGGGTTTGGTGGTCAAGATGGTCTTTGGATTGGAGTAAGCTACAAGAATGCTCCTTCATATTGTAAAACTTGCCATCATCTTGGCCATGAATCAGAAAAGTGTAAGAAATTCTTAAATAAAGAAAATGCTATTAACAAAGATGAGGTTACAAAGGATGTGTCTAGTTCAAATAATCAATCTGATTCTGTTAATAACAAGGATACATCACAACAAGTCTCTAAGGATAATCCCCCTTTTATTAAAGTTTACAAAAGACGCCTTAAATCGATGATTACTGCTAAGGATGACCCTGTGGATGCTGATGCTGTGAATGGTCTTGTTGAGGAATCTTCAAAGCAGGATTTGGAGTTAATTAGTGCTCTTCAGGGTTTGGATCATGAGCAGGCTGATGCTCCTGTGTCCAGCTCTCCCAGGCAGTGTAACATAGGCAGCTGTAATCCTTCACCAGAGGTTGCTTCTCCTTGCTCCTCTGATAATGAGTTCTCTTCTCTGGTTCGTAGTAAGCTTAAGTCTGCAAAGAAAAGCATAAGTGCTAAAAGGTTAAATGTCAAATCTCTTCATAAAAGGGACAAATCCTACTCTCTTTCCTTATCTGAATGATTAAGTTTCTTAGTTGGAACGCGCGTGGTCTTAACAATAGTGCTACGTTGTCTAGACTAAAATCTATTATTAATCAGTATAAAGTTAAGCTTGTTGCTATACAAGAGCCTATGGCTAGAGTTGATAAAATTGAAATGATTGCTAAGAAAATTGGATTTAATTGTTGGGTTTCTAACTGTTCTAATAAGGTTTGGGTGTTCTGGGCTGATGAGATTAGTCTTAATATGTTGATTGATCATGAGCAGTTTCTTCATTTGGAGATTATTGTTTCTAACTTTTCTGGTCTCTTAACTTTTGTTTATGCAAAGAATAGGAGTTTACAGCGTAAAGATTTGTGGAATAATTTAGCTACTTTACCTATTGAGGAGAAGCCTTGGGTTCTGGCTGGGGATTTCAATGCTATATGTTGCTCTGATGATCAGCTTCATTGTTCTGCTTTTGATGTTTCTAGTGCAGATGACTTTAATGATTTTATCAGGGCTTGTAATCTTGTTGATCCTGGGTTTGTTGGCTCCAGATACACCTGGAGCAATAACAGAGCTTGGAAACGTTTAGATAGAGTATTGATTAACAATAAAGCTGCTACTTCATTTCATATTCAGGTCTTAAACATGGTCAGAACCTGCTCTGACCATGCCCCTTTGTTAATTTCTTTATCTAATCTTAATAGTTCTACTACAAATGTCAAAGGTTTCTTTAAATTTATAAATGCATGGACAAATCATCCTGAGTTTATTACAGATGTTACTCTTAATTGGAACAGTTATTGTAAGGGTGACATTAATGTGGTTTTTTGGTACAAGCTTAGGAGGCTTAAGAAATTTCTTAAGGGTTGGAACATTGATAAGTTTGGCAATATTTTCAGAAAGGTTAAGCAGGCTATGGAGGATGTGGCTGCTATGGAAATTACTCACCAGGCTGTTAATAGCAGTGTTTCTAAAGCTAGTCTTAATAAGGCTAACAGTTTACTAATTCAAGCTCTGAAGAACGAGGAGTCTTACTGGAGGCAGAAGTGTTATAACTCTTGGTTGAGTAGTGGGGATGGTAACACTAAGTTGTATCATTCTTATGTCTCTCAAAAAAAGAAGAGGAATGCTATTCTGGGTATTAAAGATAAGGGTGTCTGGCTTTCTAATGAATCTGATATTGCAGGTTCTGCTGAGGCTTATTTTAAGGACATCTTGTCTGGCTGTGTTTACACTTGTGAGGATGCCAATATCAATGGCTCTATTCTTGGTTGTATTCCTAAACTTGTTAGTATTAGTGATAATATTAATATAATGAAGCCGGCTACTATTGAAGAATAGTGGAGTATTGTCTCTGCTATGAAAAATGGCAGTGCTCCTGGCACTGATGGCTTTAATTGCCATTTTCTTAAAACCTGTTGGGGTATTATCAGCTATGACCTCTGTCAGGCTGTGAATTCTTATCTCAGGGGTATGCCTATACCTAAGGGAGTGTTTGCTACTGGGATATGTCTTATCCCGAAATCTCCTAATCCTATCTCTTGGAAAAGTTATAGGCCTATTAGCCTCTGTACTATGTTTAATAGGCTTTTTTCTGCTCTTGTAAATGCTAGAATTGCTATTATTCTACCTAAAATTGTCTCTAAATGTCAGGGCGCTTTTGTTAGGGACAGGCTCATTCATGACAATATACTAACTATCAAAGAGATGTTACACAACATTAACAGAAAGCCATCTAAAGGGAACATCATTATGCAGCTTGATATGACAAAAGCATTTGACAGAATGTCTCATGCCTTTGTCATTAAGGTTATGAAAGGGTTTGGTTTCTCTGCTAGTCTCCTAAGTCTAATTCAGTCTCTTATTTCTAATGTTATGGTTTCCATTCTTATTAATGGCAGCAGTATTGGATACTTTCCTCAGAAAAATGGGTTAAGGCAAGGGGATCCTTTATCCCCTTGTCTTTTCATTTTGGCTGAAGAGGCTCTCCTAAGGGGTCTCTCCAGTCTGTTTGAATCTAACCCTAGCATGAAGTACTATTTGAAGTCAAATTATATCTTACCTTGTCTTGCTTTTGCTGATGACATAGTCATCTTTTCTAATAGTGCTCCGTCTTCTATCAACAACCTGTGTAAGATGCTGGAAAGTTATCAGACAGCTTCTGGTCAATTAATCAACAGAGATAAGACAAAGATTCTTACCTCTTCTAGACAGGCTGTTGCTGCTAATTCCAGGCTGATATCTGCTACTGGCTTCAAAACTGATCATGCACCTTTCAAGTATTTGGGAGTTAACATTTCTGCAAACAACAAAGGGAGGAACTTTGTTAATCTTTTATATGCAATTTATAATAAGATTCACGTTTGGGATATGAAATCCCTGTCCTTTGGTGGGAGGATTTCTCTCATTAAGAGTGTTCTTCATCCAATTGTTTATTATTGGATGCAGAACACTCTAATCCCAAAGGCTATTCTTAACAAAATCGAGTTATGTTTTAATAAATTCCTTTGGAGGTCCAATTACAATGAAAGAGCCATCCATTGGACCTCCTGGAATAATCTTTGTAGGCCATTTGATGAAGGTGGTTTGAATATCAAAATGTTATCTGATATCCAAACCACTTTCTCTTTCAAATTATGGTACCTTTTCAGGAAAGGTCAGTCCATTTGGGCTGAGTTAATGCATCATTCATATTCTCTTAATGGTCATCCTACTGTTGGTAAGTGTATTGTTACTGATTCCATTATTTGGAAAAGGTTATGTTCTGTTAGGTCTCAGGCTGATAGCTTTGTTAGCTGGCATTTAGGCAAAGGTGAAGTGGACTTTTGGAGAGATGCCTGGCATGGCATGTCCCCCATAGCTAATGATTCTGATATTAGAACTTGGCTCATTCCTGCTAAGGTCTCTACCTTTTGGAAGGATAGCAACTGGGATTTCACTTTGCTTAACTTTCTGCCTCAGGATCGTATCTCACACATTGAAAGTGTTAAGATTGATCATGAGCAGGATGATAAGATTCAATGGGCTTTTTCAAAAAATAAGTATTTTAATACAGGCCAGACCTGGGATTTTATCAGACTCAAAAATGTAAAACAAAGCATTTTTAAAAGAATTTGGAGTCATTTTATTCCTTGTAAATACTCATTTCTTTGTTGGAAGTTATTAAAACGTTTCATCCCAGTTGATGATATCCTTAGGCAAAGGTATTTCACTATTGTCTCTAAATGTCATTTTTGCTGCAGTAGTGAAGAGATGAATCATCTCTTCATAAACTGTAGCTTCTCTTGGTCTCTGTGGAACTATTATGGGGTCCTCTTTAAGGTGCCATTAAGAAGGTTCATGACATTAAGTCATATGCTCTATACCTGGTTTTGGGTTTCGAAGGACAGATTTCATGTTTTCCATTTAGTCCCACAAGTTATTTGTTGGACTATCTGGAGAAACAGAAATAATAATAAATTTACTGGTTCTAATGACAGTTTTGAGGGTGCTATTTCTAGAATCAGTAGAGTTATTAATGGGATTGACTCTAATGGCTCTCTTAAATCTATTCATTGGTCAGGTGTTTATAAAGCTGGTGTTGCTCTGGGCTGTTTATCTGTAAATAAAAGAAAGCGCAAGATTACGTACCTGAAGTGGATGGCACCTCCTCCTGGCAGATTAAAAATCAATGTAGATGGTGCCTGTGACTTCTCCGGTGAAGCCAGTGGTGGCTTTGTGGTTCGAAACGAATCTGGTAACTTGATTTCTGGGCAAGGTTTTCTTTTTGGAAATACGGATCCCTTCAAGACTAAGTGTATGGCTCTGCTGGAAGCCTTAATACACTGTAGAAGACTCAATTGGAACAATGTCGATATCGAGTCTGACTGTCAGACTCTCATCGACATTGTTGCCACCGGTAACATCGCCTCCAACTCTTTGATTTCAACCTGTCGAAGTCTAATTCAGTCTTCGATGGTTCTTCGTTTCGTTTCTCGAACGCAGAATGCGGCGGCTGACTGGGTTTCAAAGTGGGTTTTGAAAGAAAGAATGGCTAAAGGTTTTTCGGTGGTTGATGCTCCATCTCAACTTCTGGCTATTGTGACTTTAGAAAGCCTGGGGGTAGACTACATTGATCCAGGTTGAAGTTTTTGGCTGTGTGATGTGAAGGTTTTGGCTTCTGTGTTAGGGTTTTGCCCGATTTCGTAGATCGATTTTGTTCAGAGGCTTTTTGGTGGTGGTTCAGGGTGGTGTTGAAGGCTCTGATGCTTTAATGGTGCTCTCACCCAGTTCAAACCCTTCACTTCATTGAAGCAAAGGGGTCCTGAAGGCGGCGTCTACCGTGAAGCAGCAGAGTCGTTGGGCTTTATGGTGTGGCTGTTTTTTGTTGATTTCAGATTTTAGGGTTTGCTGTGTTAGTGTGAGTGTTTGAGGAAGATGATGTTGATTTGTGTTAGGGTTGGGATTATTCGACCCGTTTTTCGTTCTGATTAGGCCTTTTATATTGTTGGGCCTTTTCTTGTTTCGAATGGGTTATTGATCCATAAGTAATAAAATGGTTACTTCGATTAAAAAAAATATATTATAAATTATGTTTAATACAAATTGATTTTAATTTTATATAATGTATTTATAAAATAGTTTTTTAAAAAAAATTGAATTTATTTCTATCCAGTTTTCAAAAATATATTTTATACAATTTATTTTCATGTATCTTTTGAAATATCTTTTTATATATCAAATGATTTTGTTATATTTTATTTTTTAAAATATTTTTTTAAAATAATATATTAATATTTTCATCTGTGTTAAAAATATCTTTTATATAAAAAAATTATATTTGTTTATAACAAATTTTATTTACTTTTAGGTAAATTTTAAAATATATTTTTAAGATATTAAATTTGGTTTTGTTATATTTTATTTTATTTTATATATCTTTTAAAAATAATATATTAAGATAGATTAAGATTTATTGTTAAATATATATTTATATATAATAATATCATACTATAATAAGATATCTTTGTTTATAAAAAACCAAAGAATTGTGTTGGTTCTTCAAATAACTCGAGTAATAATAATAATATGATTCATCCTAATCCGATTGCCTCTATATCACCTAATGATGATAGTGTAGAATTTCATTTGAAATGAATACATAGTGAGTGATCCGGTTCTACGCCAACTTATTGAAAATTTTGATAGTAGTGTTAGAGATAAAATTTGACGAGAATTCGACGAGAATTTTAGCCCCCTTACTTCAATTCCTAGATCCGCCACTGAAGAAGAGTATACATGAAGTACTATTAGGGGGTCGTTTCAAGGA
Organism: Limnanthes douglasii subsp. nivea; assembly: GCA_036936605.1. Taxonomy (NCBI): domain Eukaryota; kingdom Viridiplantae; phylum Streptophyta; class Magnoliopsida; order Brassicales; family Limnanthaceae; genus Limnanthes; species Limnanthes douglasii. The sequence continues at coordinate 167,786,840 of JAUPFV010000005.1, read as the reverse complement.
ATTTGTGGCGTGAAAGTTGGTAGCAAGCATTTTTGTTCAGACAAAATAAAGGTTCACCAATTTCTTTAACTAAAGCCTTCCTTGTTGTCCTCTAAATGAACCATCTATTACATCTGTTTGCCTTACTTGCGTTTGATGCAATATGTGCATCAAGATCCCAGCAGATATGCATCTGGTAGCTGATCGCCAAGGACACAAAAAAGAACAGATCACGTTGCTAAGCGTCAGGGCCGTGCAGCCAAATAAGTGTTGGACAGCATTTTATTGCCTACACTTTCTCCTCTTTGTTGCATACTGAAGCTGTTACTTCAACTTTTTTGTTTCTCTGTTTCTCTGTTTCATACCTTCAAATCTTCTTCTACTTTGCATCATATCAGTGCCTTTTGAGCTTTGCTTTGATTCTGTAAGGGTTATCTAAGATTTGTTTTCATGTTTCGTCCTCATATTTTGGGGTCTGTGTGTACTTAGTCCATAAACATGAATTATATCTATACAGTTATTAATAATCAAATAAAGTTTAGATAGCAAGTAATAGAAACAGATATTTGGTGAGTAACCTTGTCTTTTCACATATTAATAAAATCTTCAGGTATCACTTTGTTCATGTGGGGGAAAGAACAATTTCAAAAAGCTCATTTAAAAAATCGTATCTTAATTTTTAACATGAACTAGATGCTTAATATCACATATTAAGCAAGTAACTCGCCAATAAGAGTAAAGCTAACACACCTAGCTACTTTATACTGATTAACTCTTGAAATCGCAAAATAACGGTACAGTTTTTCAACTGTCACGACCAAACCAAGTGAAACTAAACAAGAAACTTATAATAATTTGTTAAGGAAATCAAACTACTTTTGTAATTAAAAATTTCATAAAATTCTCTCTGGTTGTCATCATAATCGTCATTGTTAATGTCTATATGAAGAGACCGCCTTTTGCGTTCACCGTCTATCAGAAACCAGAACTCCTCCTCATTCCGCAATTCAGATTTGAATACGGGTGTCACATCCACAAATCCGTCGGGTCTGAGTCTGAATGGGCTTACCATATAATCAGTAAATGGATTATAGTCGCTTACCTTATAATCAGTAAATGGATTATAGTCGAGTTCAGGAACTAAGCGAAACTTCTCAGTTTTAATATCGAAGCATAGCGTAGCATCATGAAAATCTTCAGTTTTAATATCGAAGCATAGGGTAGCATCATGAAAATCTTTGTCACACGCCATCCATTGGATGGATCCATTCTCAACTGTTGAATAATATGCTAAACAGCCCAACGGACAATCTTCTGTTTTCCTCCAATCTTCTGTTTCTTCTGTTTTCCTCCAATCTTCTGTTTTTTTCCATAGTTCTGTTTTAGAACTATAGACTTCAGCTCCCAAACACAGCTCCTCGTGGATACAAACCACCTTGATTTCGTTCGCGTTGTCATCAACTCCCAGTCCATACCAATCTCGATTCGATGGTAATGTTTTTTGTATGGTGGGAGGGAGAAAGACGATTTCACCTCGTAGAGGATTGCATAGAGCAAGTTCGAATCCACCGTGATTATAAAGTCTCATAAGAAGTACTCCATTGCAAACACAGACCACAAGTTGTTGGTCCCTCCAAAATCTTGATGGCTTGAGCGGCAAGTTAACGAGGGGAGATTCGGAATTCTTCTTTAGGAATTCGCCGGTGTCTTCTAACATATGCGCTGTGAATTCATCTTTTAACCAATTAAAATGAAAGAGGAGCAAATCTCTTTTGTTGGATTTCGAGATTCTGGCTTTTTCAAAATCCGGATCATCAATCGTTTCGCGATAAGATTTGGAAACACTCCGTAAACGTAAAAGTGTCTTAGCAGACAATAGGGATAAGATATCACAAACCACGTCAAAAGGTAAGGAAGCCATTGTTTTTGTTTTGCTTCTAATACAATACTCAAACCTACACTTATATAGAGATATCAGATATGATAGGTCTTTTGAAAACGTTTTCTCTTAAGAGTAGGAAAAAAAATTGCGTTGATTCTAACTCTCTTGATTTTTTTCCTTTTTTTTTTTTTATTGTTTCCTGTTTTTAAGAAGGCTCTGTTTGGTTCCACTTAAATTTGAAGGAAAAATAAAATATTTCAGATGATTTTTTAAGTTTGAACAATGAATAGGATGACCAGTAAAGTTAATAAGCATGAAAGACATATATAACAGTTGACTTTCAACTTGGACTCTATTTATCGGAACTCTAGTAAAGAGGAAAATAAAATATGATAAAAAAAATTATAAATTTGAAGGAATTTCAAGTTCTAATTCTAAGGTTCTAACATTATATAAGACTACATGCACGGTCTGAATACCTTTAGTCTTTTGTAAGAAGTGTAATCTACTAACGAAGCCCGAAACAAAGGCAACTTTATGCGATAAGTTTCAATATTATGACTAAATGCCCATAAAAATCCTAAGCGGCGGATCTACAATGGACCCGGAGAGGCGTACGCCTCCTACCTAAAATATATGTTTTATATTTTTTTAAGGTAATAATTATTTAAATAATATTAAAATAAAAATTATACGCTATCTTACTTAAAATATATATTTTGGATATTTTAAGGCAATATTTATTTAAATAATATTAAAGTAAAAATTCAACGCCCTCTTACCTAAAATATATATTTTATAATTTTTTTAAGGTAATAAAGATAATATTAAAGTAAAAATTTATAAGTAATAATTGTTTTTTAAGAATGTTTTAAATTTAAAGTCCGAAATAATGGTAGAAACATTTTAATTTTAAATTAGTATGTTGACTATATTTAAGAAACTTTTTAGATTAAAAGTTTGGAAATTTTAATTTACAAAATATTTTAAAAGAAAATTTTAAGTTGATATTTATAAATGGTTGGATGTAGTCTCCAACATCTCAATCTCTTGAATATTAGAACTCGATTGATTTTGTAAGTATTCTCAATTTTTTTTTTTCAATAATTTGTTTTGATTTTATATTCGTTTAATCTTTCTAATTAATTATGTTTTATTTCTTACTTTGATTTAGAAAAAGATAATGAGTTGGAACGAGACAACATTTAAATCAAAAATATTAAAGAAAAGAGGGAAAAGAAAGATCTGATGTTTCACCAATTTATTTTTAAGGTAGGTATATTTTTTTGTTTTCTTTTCAAATTTTATTATTATTTTGATCTTAAAACACTTGATAATCAATTTTTTTTTATGATTTGATTTGTGGTCACTTAGGAAAGTGAAAGTACATTTACTTAGTTTTAGATAACAAAGTTTTATTTACTGAAATCATATTTTTTTAATTATTTTCTAAAGTATGTTTTAAATAATCATTTTTCATTTTATTTGTTTATATTTTTAAAAATAATTTTTAATTAATAATATATTAAGATTCGTTTTTATAAATTACTTGAATTTATTTTTTTTAAAGACAATATATATGGAAATATTTGTTAGTTTTTTTAAAATAAAATTATATATTTATATTATAAATTATGTTTAATACAAATTTGATTTTAATTTTATATAATGTATTTAAAAAATATTTTTTATATATAAAAAAAATTTCGCTCCTTTTGGTAGGTCAGTTAGAACCCATGTACTATTCTTCTCAATAGAACTAATCTCAGAGTCCATAACCCCTTTCTCCAATTTTCATTGTCTGCTGCCTCATCATAGGTCACAGAATGTAAGCCAACAAACATGAGAAACAAGTCAGATTCTGCAGCAAACAGTGCAAATTGTTCTTCCTCATCCTCATTTCTGACTACGTTAGTTACGTAATCACTCATCCAGGCTGGTGGTTTTCTTACGCGAGCTTTTACAACGGAAGTTACACTGACTTGAGCAGTGATTGCGGCATCGACAATAGAAACAACAGATGCGGAAGGAGAGACCGCACCAGAAACCTCAATTTTTTTAATATTTAAGAACCTCTTCTACTCGTCCATCTAGATTTCTATCAGTTCCCCACTCTAAATCTAGACTAATTTTCTCATCATAACTTTCATCCCAATTTCACTTCTTATCTTCTTCAAAAACAACATCTCTACTCACTGTGATTTTTTTCCTCACTGGGTCGTAAAGTCTGTATCCCTTCGATTCTGTACTCATTCTAAATAAAACACAACTTCGTATTTTGTTTCTAAGTTTTGTTCGTCGAGCATAGAGAACATGGGCATGTACAACACAGCCAAACATTCTAAAATATTCTACGGAAGGTTTTAAACCACTCCAAGCTTCCTTCGGAGTCATGTCTTTTAACGAGTGTGTTGGAGACCTATTAAGAAGATTAAATGTCCAGTTGACAGCTTCTGGCCAAAACTTCTTTGGAACATCTTTCTCTACTAATAAACTCCTCACCATGTTCATCGCAGTTCTATTTTTTCTCTCGGCGACGCCATTTTATTGTGGTGTGTAAGTTGTAGTAAGTTGTCTCTTGATCGAGTCTCTTTACAAAATTCATTGAACTCATTTGAGGTAAACTCACCACCACGATCTGTTCTAAAACACTCAATAAACAAACCAAATACATTTTCTACACTACTTTTAAAATGATTGAAGACAGTAAAAGTATCAACTTTGTAAGCTATAAATTGTACCCATGCTTTTCTACTAAAATCATCAATGAAGCAAATAAAATACCTTATCCACCATTCAAAATTGGAGAAATTGGACCACAGATATCTGAATGCACTCGCTTCAATTTTTCTAAGGCTCTCAACGAAGATTTCTTTAGAATAACATCTCTCTGTTGTTTTCCTTTCAGACAATATGTACAGACATATTCTGTTTCAGCAAGTCTCGGCATTCCTCTCACCATTTGTTTGTTGCTCAAAACCTTTAATCCCGTGTATCTGAGATGTCCGTATCTTCTATGCCAAAGCTGAGATTGGTCTTAGAAATACATCTCTGAATTTCTTGACAATATACTTGATGTGATTATAAACATCCTGTTTGATGTCATCTTGCTCTCTATGATGAGACCTTTTGTAGGATGATATATTCTGCATTGATTTGATTTGATTAGAACATTTAAACCTCTCTCTTAAAGCTAACCAATACTAAAAAAGTTGTTTTTTAGATCAGGTACATAGAAGACATCTTGTACCAATACTGAAACACATTATTCCGCAGCCAGTCACTCTGAGTAGGAACCCGAGGGGAAGAAAAGTGCGTCGTACCATCAGAACTGCACCAACACCACCAGTCACAACCTCGTCCGCGACCTCAGTCACATCATCATCATATGTATCAAACTTCGGGAGACCATCAGGAACAATGGGGGCCTATTCAAACGTCTCGTGAGAGAAAAGACCCCTAGCACCCGCAGCATTCGGACATTCTACCTGACGATGCCCTAACTCACCACAGCCAAAGCAATGTAACTTACCAGCAGAACGGCTGGTCGCACCAATGGGAACAATGGGAACGGTTAGACGTGGAACTGGTGCGGGCGCTGAGGTCCCTGTAGGAGCACCAGTTCGTATGCCAATCTGGGTCTGTCGAGCCAACTATTTTTCTGCCTAAAGGGCACGCCGATGTGCTTCAGAAACAGACAACGGGTTGAACATGTTCAACACATCGTGGAGTTGAGGGCGCAACCCCCCAATATAGCGGGATACCCGCTGATGTGTTGACTCGTTCACATCTGTACGAGCAAGCAACTAAAAGAACTCCTCCGTATACTCGTCCATAGAGCGTGGGCCCTGATGAAGATTCTGGAAACGCTGGAACAATTCTCGCTCAAAATTGTAAGGCAAGAATGCCTTGCAGATTTTCTTCTTGAACTTCTCCCAACTACGTACTTGATCCTTGCCTTCAAGCACACAGATCTTTTTTACCTGCTGCCACCAAGCTTGTGCACTGCCGCGCAGGTGGATGGTAACCAAAGCTACCCGTCTCTCCTCAGGAACTTCCTTGAAGTCCAACAACTCCTCAACCTGGGATAACCAATCGACAAACTCCTCCGCCCGAAGGCCACCATCAAAGTCATGAATGTTGACCTTAAATCCAAGCTCCCAGCGGCGGTCCGGATAAGCATTCTGTTCTGGCCTTTCTCCAAAAGGGTTATCGGGACGTTCAGCCTCCACACCGGGTTGCCTGGCAGTAAGTTCAGCCATCTGACGGGCAAGATACTCGACCTGACGGTGCAGGTCAGCATTCTCGCGATCTCCGAAATCACTTGCATCTCCTTCCACAGCAACGCCGCCGCGACCTCTGGTTCTTCCTCGCACCATCTCGCAGGACTATCTGTGTCTGATACCAATATTATACGGAGTAAACGTAGAGAAGCCAATATAGGGGAAACCTTAATTTTCTTTATCAAAATTCAACTCCATTACATTGTAAACAAAGTCTGTTTAAATAAGAGTTCGAATAAAAAGCCTAATACGAAAATACCAAAAATGCCCTAAAGTAATAAAAATTCGAAATAAAATAGTAAACGACTCCGAATGCCCAAAAAACGCCATATATCACGAGAAAAGCTCGTGATTTGTAATCGTAGCGTCGTTCCCTTCGAAATAAGATGTTGTGGGTCAAAATCGGACACCGGGAGCTCCGAAACTGTCAATTCGCTGCATTCTTCGGGTGATCGCCTGTCTTCATAAATTCTAATGCTAATCTATCTGCATCACTAAGTAAGGATGATAGGTCCATCTTCACTGCTAACAGGAACTCATACAAAGTGTTGGCTATTTTTTTATTTAAATTTAAAGATTTCCACATGACATACATTAGTGTTGTATAAATGCTATATATGTTCGTACATTTTAAAGGAACTTAATTTATTTTTCGGCTTTAGACATGTATGATTATTCTTATCTTTTGAGAAACAAATAGTTTAACTCTCTCTTATAATAATATGATTATTGGTTATCGTAGTTTGATGATGGAACATAACTTGTATTTATTAGATATTATTAATAATCATAATATTTCTATAAGTACACAACTTGTAGTGGATAAGATTAATAAAACTGAAAACTCCTCTAAATTGTGCCACAAGATGTTAGCTCATATATCCAAATTAAGGATGGATAAGCTTAAACTAAATATCTACTTTATCCTCTCAATTACTCCGATCTCTATACTTGTATCGAGTGATTAAAGGGAAACATGTTAAAACCAAAAGGGTAGGGGAAAATAGAGTAATCCAAGTCGTGAACTTGATTTATATGGATATTTATAGGCCGTTTCCAAAATAATCATGGAACGGATAACGGTACTTCATATATTTTATAGATGATTTCTTTTGGTTCGGGTTCCTCTACCTCCTTCATGAAAAGTAATAGGCCCTGGACAAGTTCAATGTTTTTAAGAACGAAGTTGAAAAACAACTAGGTAAAAGAATTAGGAACATTAGAACGAATAGTGGTGGTGAGTACGAAATTAGATATGACAGGTCAGGTGAACAACGTCAAGGGCCACTTGCAAAATACCTAGAGGAATGTGGCATAGTCTCTCAGTATAATATCACGAGTTCAGCTCGCATGAATGATGTATCTGAGAGACAGAATCGTACAGTAAAGGATATGGTTAGAAGTATGATAAATAACTCAACTCTACCGTTATATCTCTCGGGGGAAGCCGTCAAATGTGTCGTATACATACCCAATAGACCCCACTAAGGAAACCGTTAAAAACCCATATGATCTCTAGAATGGTGCAATCCCAATTTAAAGCATCTGCATGGTAGGTTCTAACTGAGGCACATACATATAGACCTCAAGAAAAGAAACTTGATCAAAAAATGGTTAATACTTTTTTATTGGTTATTCTGAATACTTAATGAGGTTTAAGTTTAATGATTCTCACACTAGTAGTATTTTTTAAATGAGAATGATCAAGTTTCTTGAGAATTCATGCACTCATGCTCCATAACCCAAAGCACTTGACCCTTCATAAGTCTGAATGATCCACTCAACTTTTAGTTATTGGTGATCTATTTCCACATTTGGTCATGTAGAATGAAGTTCAACCAAAAAATCAGTTAACTCATGGTATTTGATTATCGTTCGAGTCTCAAACTTAATATAATACTCCCCTAATTCCATGGAACAATTTGTCATTCACCCCGACATGTTGGGATTCTATAGTATATTTTTCAAAAGAATAGAGGATCGAACCATAATCAAATGTGTCTGAAAGTAAGGTCTCATTTTTCGAGTTATTGTAAATATGGTGAGAGAAATTTTTTCTAGCTTCAAGTATATTGTTTTAGACAAACTCTAACTCATATAGTATACAGGATGAAGACAACTATCAACTTCTCTTTTCAATACCGCACTCACAACATAATCCAACACCGCTACATAAATGAATAATTTATTTCTGATATTAGGATTTGTTAAGATTTATGGGAAGGATAAGTAATCTTTTATTCTGATAAAGGCTTCATTGAATTCTGGAGTCTAATTAAAACAACTGGCGTACCTCAACACTTGAAAGAAATGGACACATTTCTATTACATAGAACGTGTTTTTATTACTAAATAAACATATTCATCTTATATAAATCGTGTTTTTATTACCAAACTACCTTTATTTTTGCAGTTGTCGTCTTCTTTATAGATTTCAACCTTTGATTTCTGGACCTAGTTGTTTTAGAATCGTATTTACACTATTGTATTATTAGTATTACCAATTCTTATTGGAATGGTCTTACCAACTACTCTACTTTCACTTTTTTAAACACCATGTCATTCCAAAATATATTGCAATATATTTATAAAACAATTTAAATATTTTTAATGTTTTATTTATAATGTAATAGATTACACAACCAAATTACTTTTTTATTTACCATAGATTTATCAAACTACATTAAACTCACCAAATATAATTATACTATTCAGAGTTTCCAAATTCATTATAATCTGGAAACATCATGTCTTAAAAACGGGTACTTCTCACACATAAAACATTTTTTTAGATTGATAAAATCATTAATCGAACAAAACTATAATAAAATAAAAATTAAACAATAAAAAAACTTTATTAATAACTAAAATTACATTCGAAGTTTAGATACCGGAGTAAAGAACATACTTGTTGAATTATTTTTTGCCATAAGAAAGCTTCCTAATTGAAATTTGGCAGCTACCAATTTTTGAAGCCAAGTTCTAACTAATTAAATAAGTAACTTAGCATTATTCTTGCCTTAGATTTTAATTCCTTGTTGAGAGGTTGATATCTTTTAGAACTCTTCTTGAATTACTGATTATGAAAATTGAGTCTACTAGCTTGTATCTTGTTTTTAATTTCTTCAATCATCCATTTGAGTTGATTTTAAAAGCTATATCAACCAAATAATCAATGATTTTCTCTTCTTTATATCAAATATTACTTTTATTATAAGAGAGTTTGATTAAGGAGTAAGTATGATGCCATATTTTTTAGACAAAATTCAATGTTGCTTTTCCTTACATTCCAATATATAAAGTTTCCAGTAGATTCTCTAATATTGTTCAGTCGTTTCAATTTTTTGAGTCAGTTGTTTTTATGTGAGTTTTGAGATGATATTTTGATGAACAGTGAATTGATTGCATGAGTTTTAACCAGAGAGTCTTATGATATCTGAAATTTAGACATATTTTGCATGAATATGAGTTTTCTATGTCCTTTAACTTTCTTAAGTTGAGACATTTCCTGTCCAAATGGTTTGCATACACTAGACAAATTTGACCAAATTATGGTTTTAATATTTCCATTAGAGCCTCACAAAAACATGTTGATTAGCATATTGATTCTAGATATAATTATGTTAGGTAGCTTAGTATATAATATATAGGGATCGGTACCAACCTTCCACCAAATGATAGCTTTTGGTTGTCCCAATTAAGGATTTTATTTCTTATTTTGTCAACAATTCATTAAAGTAACATGATGCCCCTTTTATAGATTACCACATTTTATTTTCTTATTGATATCAAGGGTAAGTTAATGTGTTATTAATATATTATCATAAATGTTACCATTCTTAACAAACCATCATGAACCTCATATATAATTTTGGGAAGGAGTTCATGCAACCTTAGGTTAATGATTTTAGACAAAATTCTGTTGAAGTCTGTACATAGGCTTATAGTTTTGTAGTCTTGCTATGTTTTTGGAGACTCGATCGTTGGTAAAATGCATATTGGAGTAGTATATATGCCTTTAGGAGCAATATCACTTGTGAAATAAGAAATAATAGCTTTGAACAGATAATTTTAAATGTTAGATCAATAAGGTTGGTAGAATATGGAGAGTGTTTATAGAGTTGAATAATTCTCAATAGTAAGAGGAGCTAGAAAAAGTTGGTTATCTTGAGTGGTTATAATCTTTCGTATAATGCCATGAAGGTTAAATGTATCAGAAAAGTTGGACTGAGAGGATAAAATTTCCTTAAAATCTTCTACTATAGAGTTCCCTAATAAGGATTCATCTTCAGTCCATGATTCATCAATCCTTACTCCATCAATTATGATTTTATTCCTTCTTCTTTTTACATAATTATGAAAATATTTTTTTTTGTTTCGATCACCCTATTTAAACTAGTTTGTAGAACGTTTTTGTTCCCAAAATGATTATTTTTTGTCAAGAAGGTTTATATGAATTGCTATAACTTAGATAATTTAGTATTGCCCTCTATACTTTTAGTTCGTTCAAAGCATGATTCAGTAGATTTTACCTCATTTTCTATTTGGGCTATACTATCAAATATATTAACAATTGTGTCTTTATTTTAAATCTTAAGCTTTTGTTTTAATCTTCTTTGATTAGAAATTTTAATAGGAAAACCATGAAGGTTCTCTTGACAGTTGATTTCAATTGTTTTGAGGAAATCATTGTTGAGTTTTCACATACTAAGGAATTTGAATGAAGAAATTGGTTTATTGTTAGCTGATGTATTTACAGAGTTAAACGATCTGAGCTAATTCTGACCAAATATTTTTAGCTTTGTGATGTCAAAGAAGTCTCTCTAAGCAGCATTAGAGAATGTTATATCGAGACGCTTCCATTCGTTGTTGTTAGACCTTATGAACTTAGATCCAGAGAAGCCTGGATATTTTAGTATGCAGCCAATGATCATACTATTAAATTCATCAATCCCTTTCAAACATAGAGTTGAACAAGAAAGTTGCTCAGAAACTTTTGTTATTATATTAAAATCACCTACAACAAGTCATTCTTGGTTGGTTGCAGATATTTCGTTTAACTTATCCTATAGTTCAAGCCTTTTGTATTCTTGAACAAGTGACATATATTTTAGTGATAAAAAATCTGTGTTTAATGATGAATGGCTTACCATAAATGTATTAGTTGTTCATGGTTATGAAGAATCTTAACCTCGTAATTTTCTTAACATATATTTTATTATTTATATTAGAAAAACAAAATTTGAAGCTAAGAGTGTTTGAGACTTTGTCAAGTTTATCCACAGATAATATTGGCTCTTGTAGAACAATAAAATCTTTTTTCGATTTTTATTATAGATTTGAGTCTACAGATTGATATTTTGTTACTTGTTCTACGAGAATTCGAATTTAGGATGGTTAATGTCATTTAAAGATTGAGTTATAGGATCTGGAAGATCGTTTAAAATGGACGGCCTTTGAATTTAGAGGACATTTGTAAGGTTTTATTTTTTTTAATCTTTTACAAATCTAATTTTTTTCTGTCTTTTTTTCAGAATTTTTTTTAAGTATTGGAGATAAGGGTAAGCTGGCTGTAGATTTGTTTTTGGAACTTCTTGAGAGTTTTCAGATTTTTCTAATTTATTGTAGGAGCTGACATGTTTCATGGTTATATTGTATGGAAGAATTCTATTATCTCATTACTAAATACCGCTAGAGAGTCAAGTTTTAATGTTCGTTTATTTTCCTGAAAATGTTCACTATAATAGTCCTTATTCCAATGTTTTCAATGTTGGGTAAATTGTGGGTGTGGTTGGAATCTGACGGTATATCGTTTATGTTATTTATCTTTATTTTAACAGATTTTTGAGTTCCATTAGAGTCTATATTCATATGGAGTGCAGGAGAAGGAATGTTGCTCTTATTATAGTATTGATTGTATTTTAAAATAACACATTTGATTTTTTGAACCCCTATTTTCTCATGGGAATTTGGGTTCAAATTTTAGTTTTTAGTTTCCTCTCATGTTTGTTGTTTATCTTTTGGCATTGACCTATCTTTATTTGTAGTCAGCTTATTACCGTTTGAAGATTTATGACATATATGCTTGCATGTTAGACAATATGATGGCATATAGTCATATGTGATATTTTTCCAATATTCATCTCTCTCCTCAAAGCCTATCCAGGTATTTTTGGGTTGAGATTTCAATATATTCATTTCTAGCCAAGCTTTACGGTAGTTAAAGCTTGTTCAATATTTATGGTCTTTTCAATGTTTTATATAATATCTGGATTATACATATATTTATGAATATTATGGAAAGAAACCTAAACATGAGTTATTGGACTCTCTATTCTGTAATTAAATCTCAGATACCATTTGAGTAATCTAAGGAAAAAATTCCCTATTGTCCATATGTATCGTTTCCATAATTCTTTTTATGTTTTTATGGTCTAATTCAATTAATATGTATATGTAATCCTAAATTGAGATAGTAAATAATCCTATGAATTTGAATTTTTCCAGGAAAGTTTTATTTTCTTCTAAATAAATTTAGAAATAGAAAGAATATAGTTCTTATCTTGTTCTTGAAAAATGACTTCTTTGTAGTCTCCATTATCTTCGAATTTGACTTTGTTATGGGTGAAGTCATTTACTTTGATTATGATGACCTCCGCATATGATCTTGTGTTGAATCCATTAGGCAGAGACTATCTTTGATGATATTCTAATGATGACTTTTCAAATATCGGGTTGGTCATGATCACACATGGTTGCAGGGAAACATTAGTGTTATTGCGTTTGTGAAGAAGAGGCAGGTATTATTCATCTGGTGTATATTTCTCTTGCTCTTCAATTTTTTGCCTCAATTTGGTTTTTTATTTGTTGATTATGAAACTAGGTTTTCGGTGGCTTTTTTCGATGGAAGGTAGAAGTGAAAAATCCATCTTTAATTGATGTAGTAGATTCGATTAGGAGCACTATTTGGAGGTCGTCAAGAGAAAATTCTTCATTCGTGAGAAAAGCCCCTTATGTGATAGTAGCTCGTTTTTGGAGAGAAGTGCAAGATGTTTTATGGCTCAAACTAGGCTATAACTTTTGTTGATCTGATCTCATGTCCTTTGATCGAAAGTAAGACATATTTTTAATCTCTGATTGAAGGTTTAGAGCTCTTATTTGGGAAGGAGATAGCAAAAGAATTTCTTGAAAAGAAAACCTTATTCTTAGTTTTAAAAAATTAATAATACCTATAAAATTTCTAAGGAAATTCTTAACAACTATTATAATGGAGACATTTACCGAACTTTTTTTAAATTTACACAATTAATTTATATTCTTAACAACTATTATAATAAGGACATTTACAAAATTTCTTTTCTAATTTATACTATATAAAAACTTAGCGGAGTAAAAACACAACCAGAATATCATATATTATTAATATATTTTTATTTACTATATAAGATTAATTGTTATTTATTAGGTTTATGTTTCATTAAGTTCGGTTTTTTTTTTTCAATTTTTTATTGTTTTTTTTGGCGATATTCATTCTTTTTTTATTTTTGCTAATAAATATTTAAAGTTCTCTTTTATTCTTTGTTTCTTTGCTCTGTCTTTTTATTTTTCAGTTTTGATTTTAAATTTTGTGTCAAGCTAAATTTTTAGTTTTAGGGGTTGGAGAAAAACAAACTTTTTATAATTTTATAGAATCATATTGTAGTACCATGATGTGAAACGGGTAAGAGACATTTGTGTATGTTATATTTTTGTTCGATTTTTTTGAGCTTTATTGACTAAGTACTTACGAGTGGGAAAATATGGGTTACATGAATAGGTTTCGTGATTCACGCTTGCCACTGGTTCATATTTAAGTTTAAATGTGAATCGCGAAACAATGGTCAAAACAAAATATGAATCACTAACTGATGATACTTTATTTTTTGCAATTGGGCTAAGCATGAATCGTGAATCGGTTATTAAAAACAAGTTGAGTAAGTGTGAAGTGCATAATGAGGGAAGTTCTTTGTTAGAATATTTTCAAATAAATAAGACTTGAAATGATCAAGAGTAACTATAAAAGTAGTATTATTACTTATAGAATCAATTTTTTTTTCAAAATGATTGGATCTTTGACTTATAACCATTTTATTCCTAATTATTCGGCATGGATGGTATGTGTATCTTTTGACACATGTCAGCTATTTATTACAAAAATTACGATTTTATCCCTTAACCATCATAGGTATTACAGTAATATGTTACATCTGCCTCGAATCCTTTAATGATCCACAAGTTATTTATGTCATATTTTCATCTTTTATTGAAGCGCGTCTTATTGTACCGATACTCTTTATCACCTCTCTATTTTTATATGTTAGATCCACTATCAGTCAACGTCTTATCTTGTTGATATTTTTATCTTTTACCGATGATATGAATTAATAGTTGGATATCGCTAAAAAAGGGGCCAAAATTAATCTGTGAAATAACATGAAAAATAAATTAGTATAATTTTAAAGATTTTAAAGGTTTCAAATAAATAACAATTTTGTACAAAACATAAATAAATAAAATAATAAAAAAATTAAGAGTTTTTTAATGAATAATAATTTTTTAAATATTAAAAATACTACTCCACTAAGTAATTTTGGCCATTTTTTTAGCAATTTTCTTAATATTTTCACTAATGCTTTATTTCATATACTATTCAATATCTCACTTTGCTGACCCCATCACAATAACTTCTACCGACGCGTTATCTTATAATATGAATCTTTATTGTTTCCAAAACAAAAGTAGACTTTGGTTAAATCTGGTCCCAATAAATGTTAACTAGCCTGATTTGTTTTTGAATTTTTTTAATTATTAGCCATTTACCATTGTGCCATTTGACCAAGTAGACTATTTTTAGTCATTTAGTGGCTTTTGGGTATACTTAACCAAAATACACATAATTATTCCTCCCAATCACCTTATTATACACAAAACATAAAAAAAATCAAAAAACTCAAAAAATTGAAGAAAAACTCTAAAACCTCTCAAAAACTCTAAAACACCCCAAAACTATAAATTCTCTAAAAACTCAAAAAACTCGATTAATTTTCAGATGGATTTAGGCGAGAAATAGATTGATGAGGACCATGAAACTCCAAACAAGATAGTCTTTCTAACCAATTTGTTAAAAGATTTTCTATTTTTGTAGTTCTTCCCGATTTGGAAAGAACTGAACTCGTGTTCCCCCGCCGGTTGAAGCCCTGATCCTCGACGGGAGAGGGTTGAAATCCTTTTAGATCTAGGAACCCATCCCATCGGTTCAGTCCATACCCAACCGTCGGGCGAGGCCATGTCTACCCGTCAGGGAAGTAGTGTCCACCCATCGGGGAAGTGGAGTCCACCCCCCAGGTCTAGATATGCCTAATTTTTGAAAATATTAAATTTATTAAGTGTTAGGTCCCCGACTATTGTAATATTATCAACCATCGGAGTAAGATTTTTCACCCGACAATTGAAAAGGTCTGCAACAGTTGATAATTGTTTCCCCGACGGAGGTGAGTCCTCATACTTGTTGACCATTTTATTAATTTTTAGGATCTCCCCATGGCGGGGGACCTATTCCCATCTGTCGGTTTAGTAATTTTTAACCCTTAGGTGAAAACTTCCCCAAGGGTTGAAAATTGGTCAACCACGAGGTTGCGATGTGTGAATTCGCGTTTTTGATTGATAACTAAGTTCCGACATCATTTATGTTTGATGAATGAATGAAGAGGAGGAGGAGGATTTAAATGATGAGTTAAATAATATATGCATGGTAAAAGAAAAGATAATGTCGGACCTTTGCTCTGTTGATTATAGTCATTTGTTCGACAAGAAACCTCACTGCACCCAACAAAACTTATTTGATTGGGCCAACCAAACCACGATAGACAATATGTTCATGGTTATATTACGTCGTCACGATAGACCTTCTTGAAAAGATCGGATTACACATCCGTGTACGTGAATATATTTACAAGCATGGAGAATTTGATAGACATTATAGAGCGTGTGAAGTGCTCTAACGATCTGCTTACTATCGATCATTGAATGTCCATGCCCGAGATGGGAGTCACGATCGCATCTGTGTTTAACTGCATACTCAACTTCGTAGGACAGTATCGAAACATGGATGTTGACTTCATTTTTCTTCTGTTAAAAGGTGCACCCTCTCAGATGCCAAACTGGTTGGAAATCGGATTGGGTTGGGTCAACACCAACCACTTTGTGAATGTAAGTATTTTTTTACATTGACGGTTAGTTTAAACCTTTCAAAATCTAATTTATCGTGTTTTTATTTTGTAGCTTGGGATTATGGCGGAGGTCCCATGTGCGAGGATACATCATTGTTGCTTAAAGTTGCGTTCACCAGAAGCAGAAGGTTGTGCATTACCAATTCTCTCTCGTTGCAAGAGATACCAAGAGCTTAAAAATTATAACCCCAAAGTAACTGTTATAACCGCTTTTGTTTGAGCACTAGGTCGGTCATTGTAACATGATGTACGATTTGTCACGCTTAAAAGTTATATGTTTTTTAGTTTATGATAACGTTTATTTTAAAAACATTAAGACTTTCACTTCTTAATTGGTGATTCACATTAATTTAAGACATAACACATTAATCTAAGACATTACATAATTAGAAATACATATGCAAACAACGGAAATAGATAGATGGATAGTAGATAGAGTTGACATAACATACTTAGTGTCATGGTGACGGATAGTTCCATCCGTGCTCGAAGCATTTCTCGAAAGGATATTCTTCATCCTCGTTAATTACTTCAGGAGTTAGATTAGTTCTAATGTCGGTGGCTATCGTGTCCACTTTCTCTTGCAGTTATTTTATCGCATGTTTGAGCATCTCTTTCGTAATAGTACTTTGAAACACCATACTGAATACATCATGGGTTTTGTGTTGGACTTCATAAAGTAGTGTATTCAGCGGTATAGTCGGAACAATGTTCAGGTAAGCTAACTTGTCGGCCACTTCTTAACGTTTATGTGGTCGGGGTATCATACAGACCAGACACGATGCCTTCCTACCGTGCATGAAGTACATCATGTATAAAACAACATCTACAAAGGTAAGAGTCTCATCCAACATCGTGCCTTTCACGAACTCAAAAGCTTTTATGAGGTTTGCATATTTGTGCACATTCTAATTTGAATCACCCATTGTTATTTTTTCAATGTATGATGCTATAACGCGGTTCTACTACTTATAAATGGGTAGTAAGCAAGAAATCTTTAAAAGGTTAGCAGGAATCAAATAAAGTTTGGGCGGGTAAACAAGTTTCAACGAGAGTTTTGTAAAGACTTAAAAACAACATCCAACCGCTTGTTGGGACATTCTCAATCGGAGGGTAAAAATCTCCCTCCAGGTTGCATATTTTCCACCCACTGGTCTACAAGTGTAAATTATTCACCCGACATGGTGTATATTATCAACCGGCGGTTGGGATATTCCCCGCGGGTTAGAAATTTTGTAACCGCCGGGGATGGAGATCATTTCCAAATAGGAAATGATCTCTGAATGTATAATAGTCACCATGCGGTGGGTAATTTCTCACCCGCGATTGAGAAATTACCCGCTGATTGGTATTTATTCAACGGTCGGTCCTCTACCCGCAGGATCACGTAGTTAGAACTGGCTGTTGAGTATCGTACTCACACAGGCGGTTTAAAAATTATCAACCAACAAGTGGATTTTTAACCACCGGTTGATAATTCTTTTTAACGACGGGGTCAAGGAACAACTAAAATTCATGGTTTGGTATTGTTTCCGGGAATTGTCACCCGACAGTTGAATGATTTTCAACCGGCGGGTGAAAAGTACCCCGCAATTTGACAATTGTTAAACTATCAGGAGATGTAGTTTTCAATACCTATTAGATCCAATAATTCTCAACCCTTTGTATGAAGGTCACGAAACATACAAGTCCAGTATGTCACGTAAATTAACACAGACAAACTAAAATAAACATCTAATACAACATACGCAGCATGATTCAAAATACAACATATTTAATTCAAACTTAGAACTATAAAACTAAAATCGATCAACGTCCAATACAAAAATCATAGCGTAGCGTGAATCAAAATAGAAAAGACATTGTTCAAAAAATAAAACAACAAACAAACAATCAACAAACGTAGCATGATAATAAGCCACAAACTTGTGATTTGAAGCACTTTTCTAGCAAATGACATGAGATCTTCCGGAGTATAGTCGAGCGGACAAACAACATTTATCGTGTTAACCACATCAACCGTGAATTTCTTGTCTAAGATACGAGGCATGATGTTAAACCAACCATATTTCCTCACATACGCTTCGTACAGAGGGGAGCATGTCCTACCGCTTCTTTCCAACCGCCGTGAATACCTAACGATCACGAACAAGTGCTCTCTCCAATTGGTCTCCTCTCTTGTCAGACCAGATCTAGGGGTAAGGGGAGCCATGGGCTTTTTTTGAATCCAACCGAACGGTCGCATCACTCAGTCCGGGAGGTATGCCTCGGTAATAAACATAAGCCTAATAAGGTTACAATACGACCTTATTTCCTGCTCTATGAATGCTGCACGCATATCAATGTATGGATGGAAAAGCACTTGCAAATAAACAACAACACACACATATAATAAAAAACACATATATTAATTTATGACATAAACAAACACACTTACATCCGTATCTTCTTGAGCCGTGATGAGGTCACAGTAGTACGGTTTACCACGAGTGGTTGTCGCGGTAAGGTATTTTGGAAACCACGATAGCATTTTTGGTTTGTTTGGGCTATAACCTCTATTCACCGCAACATGGAAGGTAGGAAGTGGTTATACACCCAACATTCCAACAAAACCAAAAAAAAACCCACCAAACTCTTCAAACAGTGCTTTGAAATGCCTCCTAAGCTCTTGTACAACCAAGTTAACGTGCATGTACCCCATGCAAGCTCATCAAGATTCTCCTAGTGCTCGAGATGAATGAGAAATTTGCACTTGATGTTTTTTGGCTTGTGTTGGTGAATATGGTACATCCGAGAAAGAAAATGATGTACGCACGAGCAGCTTGCTTCGTCATCTTTGCAGTAAGAGCGACAGTCGAATCCAGATACGTGGCTCCCGAAAACGTCTCCGTTAGCCATCACAAGCTTAACTCACTCCTATTTTTTGCCTCCATCTCTTTTTTGACAACTTTGACCAAGACTTCCAACAACTGGGCATATCGAGTGTACATCTGATCTATCGTCTCGCTTCCGAAGGGGTCGAGAATTATACCCTTAACCGGGAGGCCGGTAATCACATACAAGTCGTCCAACGTGATAGTCATCTCTCCGAACAAAAAACTGGAAGGTGTTAGTCTGCTGGTGCCACCTTTCAATGAACACCTCTTCCAACTGCGGGTGCGAATTGAATTTCGGTAAGTGGCCAGAACGGAGTACCTTATAATATTTCCTTCATCCTTTGTTGTTTCCTAAGGTCCCATTGACCTATTATGCCATATTTGGACTGGACCGTGATGCCAGAACGGGACTAATACAAAGAAAAACAATAATATACCATGAAAAGTAAATATGAAGAGAGAGTGTTAAATGCAAGTACGATTACCATGATTCTTGACACATTTGTTAGATCATTTTTTTATTTCTTAATCTATGTCATTGATCTATTCTTTTAGCCTTAAATGAGAATATAGTCGCTCAACTATAGTATTTTCTTTCATTTAGTCCATCGATTAAAAATCACTTGTCAAGGTACCCAGACTATCCAAAATCTATAAATTTAATCCCCGAGCATGGTCTTCTTCATGATTCAGCCACGTGCCCCATAGTTAAATGGTACGAGTCTCACAAACAGTCTCTCGACTTTTAATTTCATTTTTACCCTTTAAATTTAATAATTTTCTAATAATTTTTGTTTTTTTATTTATCAATGATATACGTACATAAGCTTTAAAAACTAATTATATAACGAGAAAAGCACAATATCATTCGATATATTATGTATATAATAACAAGATAGTGATATAACACAAGGAGTACTTATGATATAATTATCACCAAACAACATAAGTTACTACACATTTATTACTTCAAATATGTAACCGGTAAACAAGAAATATGGAGATAGAGTCTGTCAATAGATAATAATGATTTTTGACTCATTTGTTAGATTATTTTTTATTTCTTAATCTATGTCATTGATCTATTTTTTTTAGGCTTAAATTAAAATATAGTCCATCGACTATCGCTTTTTCTTTCATTTAGTCTCTCGACAACTATTCAAATCTATAAATTTAGGCTCTCCACGTGATCTTTTCTCTGGTCAGCCACGTGTCCCCATAGTTAAATGGTACAAGTCTCACAAATAGTCTCTCGGCTTTTAATTCTATTTTTATTGTTTAAAAAAATATTTTTAATTTTTTTTTATGTTCTTATTCTTTTTAAAACATAGTATCATAAAAAATATAAAAATTATTAAATAAATAAAAAATAAATAAATTCGAGGGTAAAATATTAAAAATATATTAAAAATAAAATATTTATTTTACAGTTCTCAATTTTAGAAGAATAAAAAAATAAAAAAATAAACCAACAAATCATATTAAAAAATATTAAATTTAAAGAATAAAATTAAAATTAAAATTCGATGAACTATTTGTGAGACTCGTACAATTTAACTATGAGGACTAAATTTATAGATTTCGAATAGTCTAGGGGGTTCAAACGATTTTTTAGTCGATGGACTAAATGAAAGAAAACGCAATAATCGATGGACTATATTCTAATTTAAGCTATTTTTATATTATCTTCTTTTGTATACACATTAAAATCAAATTCGTCAAGAATGATATTTCATTTTAATCCAATCATAACTTTCCACAAATATTTTGTAGTTAATAATATATTGAGATTCGTTTTCATAAAATAATTGATTTATTTTTGAATCAGTATAAAACATGAGTCTTCTTTAGGATGGCAATGGGCATAGTATGGATGGGGTTTGGGCTGATCCGTTTGAGCCCACCTTTTTTTACTTAAACCCTAACTCGGCCTGGGCCACTACGGGTTTAATATTTTTACACACGAGCCCGACCTGTACGCGTCCGCGGATCGGACCTTATTTCAAACGTGATTTTATTTTTTAAAATATACAAAAATTAAGACGTAAACTTTTTAAACCAAAACAAATATATATTTACATAAATCTTTAAATGATATTCAAATAAAAAATATAAATCTTTATAAAAGAAGCCATCTAAAATATGTCTTAATAGTATCATCAATCTTCAGCACCATTTATCACAATATTTTCATCTTTATATTATTTGTAAAAATCATCGAATGTTTTTTGAATGATATAAATATTTTTGTGACAAATATTTTAATTTGTTTTATATATTATTGCTTTTAGTGACAAACTTAACACTTATCATAATGCTAGATTAAATAATAAAGAATATTGATAAATTTATATTAAAACAATTAATGACTATAAGAATTTACATATTATTGACTAAGTTTGGTGAGAGAACCTAATTATTAAACATATCATTGAAAATAATATTTAGTGGAAGAATCTAATTACTAAAAATCCACGTATGGGACTAAATTTATAGACTTCGAATAGTCTAGGGATTCAGACGATTTTTTAGTCGATGGACTAAATGAAAGAAAACGTAATAGTTGATAGACTATATTGTAATTTATATATTGTTGTAAACAATTTTTTTAGTAATTTGTTTTTATATTATTATTATTTCTATTTTTTTTTATATTTTTATATATTTTCGGGCCGGGTCAGATCAGACATACTAAAAATCTATATCCGGTCTGATCCGCTTACGGACCATAATTTTTATTTAGGTACCCGGTCCATTATAAGTTCGGACCAGATAAAACCATACCGGTTCAGACCGGTTTGGACCGGCTCAGACCAACATCGTCATCTTTAATCATCTTCAATATAAATTTGATTTTGTATCCATGTATCCTCTAAATATTTTTTTAAAATAATATATTGGAGAATGTTACATATTCAATATGTTGGTATAAGTAAAGAATTTAGTCATTAAAAATTATTACTTTTTAAAAACTCTAAATAATAAAAATGATTTAATTACTTAATATAGAAATATATATTCCTGTAATAAAAGTAAAAAAATGCACAATTAATATAGTCAACTAATCGTCTAATTTATTTAAAAAAGAGTAACTAATCGTCTAATTTATTTAAAGAAGAGTGAAATATAAAGAAGTTTTCAATTTACTTAACAGTTACATCATCTGATTACAGGGATATCCAAATTTGTTTAAAAAATAAGTGACATATAAATAATTTTCAATTTATTTAACTATTGCGTCCTTCCTACTTAAAGGGTTAATCAAAATAATAAAGAAGAAAACGGTTGGTCAATATAAAAAAGTTCATAAAAGAAGATGGGTAAGGCTATATCGGGACTCCATTTGGCTATAATGAGACCCCAAATGCATACTTTTTTTTCTTCAATGTGAAATATCCGTTTTGCTCTTCATTTATAAGTCCAAGTTTCTAAAGAAAAACCAACTTTTCTCCACTTCTCCCTCAAGCTTTTTTTTATACAGCAACCTTAAGAAGAGTCAACACCTGATTTTATAATCTTAATTGAAATAATTCATACACATATAGCACTGACGACTGAAGACACTAAATTTCCAAATACAATGACTGGAGTGAAGTTTGTATAAAACCATCATAATGATTATCTTTGTAAGTACCATCAATCAATTCAAGACTTTGGCTAGAGACTCACGAATCAGTTGTCTAAAAATAATGGAGGCAACTAATTCATCTACTTAAGAATCTGCCTCAGGTTCATCGGAATCGGAATCACTCCCATTGTAGCTTGGTCGCTGATTGCTAACTTTCCAAACTGAAGACCTGCTCTTTGATGCTCTGGTCATCCAAAGCTTCGTCTTTTGCGGGTCTTTGGTGACACCGTAACTGGTGTAAGACATCTGAGCGACTAAAACTTGCATGTTGATATCACCAGTTTTTGCTTCCTCATGAGAGTCTTTGAACCACCGTTTCGTACAATCGGCCACCACTTTTGCCAGCGTTAGGCGTTGGGCACTGATGCTGCTGCTGCTTCCACTGTTGCTCTCTCCCTGAACTGCTCTCCATCTTCAAGAACGAAAATCAAACTTCGATTACTGTGTCAATCTTCGATTAAAGCGATAAAAAGGGTCTCGTTCTTGCTTTGTTATCTTATGTTTCGCCTTGCTGATTAGGTGTTCTGGAGAAGCAACAACTTGCAATCTCTGATGTTATGAGAAATTGATGAACCGGAGAGAAAGAGAGTTTAGAAGGGTATTAAAACACCTTCAAGTTTTCTCTCTCTAAAATAATCCCTGCCAAATGTACTCGATACTTAATAACAGTTATACCTCGAAATGAAACATAAACCCTAAACGCCTAAATGAGAGCTTTTGCTAGAGAGAAGGGAGAGGAAGAGAGAAAAGAGGTTTTTGGGCTGAAAATATAGCTTTTATATCAGAGGTAAATAGGTCTTTTTTGGGGTCTCATTATAGCCAGATGGGGTTTCAATTTAGCATTTCCCAAAGAAGATTTTTTCAAAATCAAGAAGAGATGCAATTAAAAAAAAAAAGGTTTGTCTACAATCAAATGTGAGGGTTTGTCTCCCGTTACAGGTTCGTCTTTAGTTAAAGGACTTGTCTCCAATCAAATGCGAAGGATAGTCTCTAATTAAAAGTTCATTTCCAATTAGAGGGCTCGTTCATGTATTTAAGTAACTCGGACTCCTTTCCATATTCCACTAAGACTCGTCTTCGGTAAAAAAAATCATCTTCAGGGATCTTCTTTATTTAATGTAGAGCTCGTTTACATACGCTTACCTGAGTCACCAAAATTTCCTCCACGATGACCTCATTATGAAGCTTTAGGTTATTGATTTTTTGTTGATCAATAATAACTTTTTTCAGGAAATTGGTTTGAAAAAATACCAAATAAAATAATAAAAGAATATGATACCTTGCATTCGTTTGTTGTAATCAAATCACAAGATTCTATACTGCTAAGTACTCTTATCATTAAATCACCAGTTTTGGAGCCCATATCCGAGTTAAAAAAGTGATTAAAAATACAACCGAGTTCATCTTGAGATACGAGAAATAATTTGAGGTTGTACTTACCAAGCAAGATGTAAAGCATGGAAGATATCTATTCATATTGTTGTCCAACTTAAATTATACATACTATTGAACAGTTATTCAGGAGGTTAAATAGGCAAAAATATGGCAAATGATCTATTTTTTGGAATGAAGACAAGCAAACTATTGTATTAAGAGAAAGTGATGGGGTATATAGCTTGTATAACAACTCCCGACTTCTTAACTATAGGTTTTTAACGCCTTACTTGGCTGCATAAAAGCTTGAACTTGAAATTATGTTATTATGGGAATTTTTTTAATGCCAGTTTAGGTTTTCTTCAAGAACTTTATGACAGTTTTGTTGTAACATTAGGCACTCTCAAGGAGTAAATGCACACAATTGATTTTATCCTACCTAAGCCAAGTGAAGATAATCATTACTTACACTATGGTCACTGGTGTGAAGGGGAATGAAAACAAAGAGGAGTAATTTTAACTATTTCAAAGCCAAAGGTTGAAAAACCATGAGGTTACATAAGTGACCACTTAAAATGTCAAAGTAGCGAAATGGTTAATAAATCAAACCTTAGGTTGGAAAACCATGCGGTTAGACAAGTGGCCATACTGAGCCTTGACTTAAAATGTTCAATTAGAAAGCAAATGGGTAGTAAACCAAGCCTAAGGTTGAAGACTATAAGGTTATGCAAGTGGTCATACTTGGTATGGATAATTTCTGGTTAGGGGTATTTTGGGGAGTTTGTAAGTTGAATATTAATTTATGATTAGTTAGTAGTGAGATAAGAGAGGTGTTTGCTTGTATTTAATGTTTTTCGAAAAAGTCCAACCTATTAAATGAAGTTGGTTGGAATATTTATACTAATTTTGTGACCCATGGGCCTTACGGGTTGGACTCTAGATCTGGTTCAATCTTTAAAGCCAAAACCTTAAATAGTGTTAGCACACAGTTGAGTTATGGTTCACTGGGTCGGACTATTCTCTATTTGTTTGGTGTAAAATATATCTGAACTGCCCCTCCGGATTAGGCAGTAATGTGCTTTCAAAAATATCTGAACCTATGAGTAGCCCCTTTAGTTCTTTCAAAAATATTTTGGAAGAGCTAACTTATTTATGAAAAGATCTGGATCAGAGCCGAAGTGTCTTTTTAAAGGGTTGGTTTTCAAGAAAAAGGACCCTGATCGGATCCGAAGTGGTTCCTTTTTCGTAGACGAAAAGCCAATGGTCAGAATTCTGAAATCTGACACTTATCACACTTTGATTCAACCTCTCATCCGTTTTTTCTTCCTTGGTAATTGCACCTATTTTTCAAAAAGTAATTAGAGTAGAATTAAGAGCCCCTAATCATTATACGAACCGCTTCATCTTCCCCAAAAGAAACAGTCAAGTGGCTTTATCTCTATATAAACCCATTTTACTGTTTGGTTTCTCATAACCAGAACTAGAGAAAGTTGAGTTTTTTTATTTTACTCTATATTCAAGTAGTTATATGTTCACATCCAGAACAACTTTAATGAAAGAGGGTCGGTTAAGCCTATCAAGAAAATAGGCAAGACAGAAGGCAAGGATCGCACCCGGAATCCCTGCTTCTCCTGGTGGAGTGGTTAGCCAAGTGGTGCCAGAATCAGATAAGAGCACATAATCATCCAGAACATCGGTAATACGAAAACCCTATTTCATTCCTCAATATTACTCTAGAATCTTAACCTTCAGTTCGAGAAACCTTAGATTATCTCCTAAGATAAAAAAACAGTCTCTAGTGTTAGGAAACCCTCCCATTTCATAGCTATGGGATCAGATACATAAAAGGTCACGCCCCGGAGAGTCACTCGACTCTCCAAATCTAAGGGCACCGCTTCTTCTTAAAAGAACGTTAGTTCAGAAGTATTAAACCCTACTTCCATATCCCCCGCAAATCAG
The DNA here is from genome assembly GCA_036936605.1 of Limnanthes douglasii subsp. nivea. Taxonomy (NCBI): domain Eukaryota; kingdom Viridiplantae; phylum Streptophyta; class Magnoliopsida; order Brassicales; family Limnanthaceae; genus Limnanthes; species Limnanthes douglasii. The sequence continues at coordinate 167,760,591 of JAUPFV010000005.1, read as the reverse complement.
GACACCATGTCTCTCCATAATGAGGTCACCCCAATTGAAAAAGAGGCTAATGGTGTTAAGTTGACCGAAAAACGTTCGATTATAATGAAGGAAGTTATGGAGGACAGTGGGGAAGACACCCCATTGGAAACATCCGGACAGACTTAAAATACTATACCGGATTGGTCTAATAGGAAAAAAGTGGGACTGCCAAACACCGAATCACTCCCGGAGTGTTTAGAAGGAAAAGTTGGGCCAAATTTTCGCAAGGTCAATGTGAAATACTTGTTGGCCAGAAATAAACTGGGGACTTCGTTTCCCCTTGGATCCAGAAATAGTTCGGTACTTCCATCTGATTAAGCTTTGCCCCAGCCAGCTGAGCCTGAACGCCTGGTATACCCTTCTAGCCAACATCATTACTTCTAGGTTATCAAATATTCAAATGCCCATAGAGCAGTTTGCTGCCGTAGTTGGATTATATAGGAACCATCAGATCCCCTTCTATCACTACAACATGGGAAATGATTACAAAGTAGTGAATGATCTGCTAGAGGCTGAGAAACCATGAAGGACCTAGTATTTTTTCATAAGCGAAGCCTGGGGAAATGGTAAAAAGATCAACAACCAAACAAATCTGAGTCAACTGATTAGGTATTGGAGGAGCTCATGTAATATCATTCAGTTATTTTAGTTATATTCAAACTCTCTAGTGTTTAGACCGAACTGATTATTATATCTTTTTTTAGTGCTTTCAAAGATGTTTTATGAGCACTTAGAGGCAAGAAAATAACCTTTGCCAAATTAAACCAATGGGTATCGGAGAAGTGGGGATTAGCTTTCATAAGTATATCACTTCGAGAAACATGTTGAGGGGTCACATGTGGAACACCACTGGAAGCAGAGACCTTCCTTCAGAATAACTGACCATCCCCCTCCATCGGATGTCATCCATAGAAGGACAGAGGCAAAGGATGACAAGATTTACTTACCAACCTGGAGTAAAGCTGCTAGCCATCTAGACAAAATGAAGAAAAAGAAAACTAGAACTGATCCATCTCTCAAAGAATCCCCAAGCAGCCAGTTCGGATAATCCTGAAGGGATAAATGTTGTTTTGTTAGAAGCAGTGACTGCAATAGTTGGGGGAACTGGGGAATCAGATCAGTCACCTCAGGATAAGAAGACAGGTCATAAGAGGCCCAAGGAAGGTGACGACCGAAGATCCAAAAATAAGAATAAGAGTAATCTACCAACCATATATTGAAGGATAGGTTAACGTTGATGAGTTTTGTTATATGTATTTTACCGATCTGGACAAGGATGACTTTGTTGGATCCTTACCTCAGACCACTATTGTCAACGCTGTCACTTACAATGGCAAATATTTTGAGGTGTCAAACGAACATGATACCCTAGGCCATGCAGTGTTGGGCTTCATTAGGCCAATAGTGGATCTGTAAAGGCAAGTCAGGGAGCAGGTTGAGAATATTGGTACTCTTACCACAGAAAACCAGAGCTTGAAAAATGATCTATCCACTGCCAACAAATAATAGAAGCCTTAAACAAAGAGAATGAGGACTTGGATACCGAACTGCGCCAGTCCAAGACTGCTCAAGAGGACCTCCATACAAAATTTTCACACTGGAAACCAATTCCTCTAATGAGATCAAAGCCTTGAAGAAACAACAAACCAATAGTACAAATGTGACCACTGCTTTAACCGAAGAGAAAAAGAAGTTGGAGAAAGCTCTTTTAGAGAAAGAAGAAGAAAACAAATCTCTAAAGGACAACCAGACTCAAGAGATAGCTGCAGCCATAGAAGAGATATGTTGCTGGTGTAGTAGACTATATGGAGAAGAGGGATGATGGAATCAAATCGGATATGGTTCTGCTTTTCCATCAGACCTCCCCAAGTAATAGCGACTCAGATGAGGGAACTGTTGAGATCTCAAGCACTGATGCCAAGAGTCTAAAAAAAGATGATGGTAAGGAAAAAACCGAAGGGAACAAGCCTTAATGATATAATGTTACTTTTATGTTCAAAAATAAAGTCCTTTGAAGGCCAAGGCATTTTATTATCTTTTTCAATTCTTGTCTTATGAACTAAAGTCCTTTGATGGCTAAGGCATTTTTGTGATTGTGGATCGAACACATTTCGATCAGGATATAATGTTAAAGTTTCTCTTCGTATGAACTTATTTTTCTTCTTATGGCTAATTTTTAACTGGTATTTAATTTCTCCGACTTGTTTAATAAATGTTTAATTTATTGAACCACTTCAACAATATTTCATTTTAAGGATGAAAGTCTTGAATAAATCTGATCATGAATGTTTAATAAAATTTTATTATGTGTTTAACGAATCCGATCACCTCAAAGATACCTTATTTGAGGGTCGGGGTGTTTAATAAGTATTTATCTCATCTGATCTCTTCATACTACTCACAATAATTTTTTAAAAAGGCATAAGATACCATTGATTAAAAACCGGACACCTCATTAAAACCTCTATTCGCCACCAGTGTAGGAAATAGTATGCCCCTAATATTTACATTGAGGTATGAGAAGGTAAATATTTACAAGACATTTTTATTCTAAATACAACCTGAGATGCTCAATATTTTATGAATGCTTCAAAACTCCACCCTCCTTGTCTTGAAGTCTATATGTTCCCAGCTTGACTCTTTCACACACCACATAAGGGCCTTCCCAGTTTGGAGCCAGCTTTCCAAACTGTCTTTCTTTAGTATGCAAAAATACTTTTCTTAATACATGGTTTAGATATGATGGGATGTGTAATAGAATATATGGTGTATTTATAGGGAAGATAAAGAAATGACTAACAAATTATTTCTAGTCATCTCTTTATTTATCATATAAGTACACCTCTAGTATTTCGCTCACTATTCATCCCTCATCTCTCAGAATTCTCTCAACCAAACTACTCATTCTCCTCCAGTAATCTCTCAAAGATTATATATCTTATAAATATACCACTAATATCTCATCTCTCTACTCTAGTCACTCTCTTCCACTAATATCTCGACCAAAATACTTCATCTCCTCTACTAATCTCTCTACTCCCTCTCCTTTACTAATCTCTATAATCTTTATATTTCACTAATCTTTTCAGTCAAACTACTTATTCTCTAGTCAAATATTTCAAAAATGGCTAAAAAATATAGAAACAATTGTACACTCGTTGTACCACAACATCAAGAAGAAATTATTTCATCAGACAAAAAAATAATGATGCATCATGAGGTTCAAGAATACGTTAATCGAGAGGTTGAGTACCCACTATTGAGAAAATAATAGGTCAAGTAATATTCCGTAGAATTGTTTTGGTCACCGACAAAATTATAAGAATTCTACGGAATTCTGCGGAATTCCATGTATGGAATTTATCATTAAACGTTCAGACAAGTTAGATTGGTTGTGATTTAGTGAATAATCAAGATTTTGGTATCGTGGTCTAGTTTAAGTATTTATAGTTGTTATCGATTAAAAATGATTATGATATGAATTATAAAATTAAATGTGTGTCGGCTATAATTTATGCAACTGACATAGGAATACATTTAGTGTACCCATGCATGATTTAAATGACGAATATATGTATTAACATGCCATCTTCATGTATAAGGTAGCAATTGACCTTTGGTATTATAACTTGGTATTAGAATGTTTAGTTGACTTATTGAATAATTGTATAGCTCGTCGTTTGCTAAGGGTAATAAGAGGATGACTGCTACTAAACTGAACCTGATATGAAGTTAAAGATTAACATTGAAGTTAGTTAATGACTATTTCATTACGGTAAATAATAAATATTTATGCATAACTTATATTCAAATATTTATAACAATTGCACTTATTGCAAGGGGAACCCATAAATTACCAAGTTTGATGATTAAGCATATGGAAAATAATCGTAAAAAAATATACCTGATAGGATGTTGATATCTCATTTGATTGTGAAATAAATGATAGATGTTAGTGAATATGTTAAACATACAATTTCATATAAAGGTAAAATAGAAAAAAAAATTCTTAAAAAGTCAATATATATATAGACACACATATCCATATTTAACGCATCTGGTCGAAATGCTAGGTGTATCAATAAGTAGCTTTTGCATGATTAGAGATGAAGTTAATGATATGTTAGAAATGATGATGAACTATTGGTATCAGATAGTGATCTTGGAATCAGTAATTACGGAAGCGACCGACACAGTATTGCACAAGCTCCCAAAGATGAGGATGAAGAATGGTGAATTACTAATTTAGTATTTTTATATTTTTTTTGAATCTGAAATATTGTAATAATTAAATTTTATTTATGTATTTGGTTACTTTCATGTTTCTAGTATTTGGCTGTAAAATAAGTATCTTAATTTTATATTTTGGACTAAAATTAAAGTTCTAACCACACGTATTTGGTTGATTATATATTGTATAAAAAACGTAATTCAATTTACGTTTTCATTGTTTTCATATTTCAAGTGTTTGGATTATGATAACTATTTTAGTTTTTTTGGACTAAATTTACACATAAAAATAGTTTTTTTGGACTAAATTTACACATAAAAATAGTTTTTTTAATAAACATAAAATTAATTTTTAATAAACTATATATATAAAAAATATTTAAAAATAAAATAAAAGAGCACTAAATATATAATTTCATCGAGAGATTAAATCACGATAGAACTAACTAATGACTGAATCTTAATCCCAATAAAATTAGTATAAATATAATGAAACGAGGCGGGCTACAATGAGCGAATAGTTTATTGACTATCCTGTCTTTTATCATTTAGTCTTTCAATTTCAAAACTATCGGCGAGGTCCATACACTTGACAAAATTTATAAATTTTATTACATCAATTTGGTAAAATCTATAAATTTTGTATCTTACACCAAAAAAAATCACTAATCATAAATTAAATGGATAGATTTTGTCAAATCAAAAACTAAATTTATAAATTTTGTAAACTACCAAGTAAGTCTATAAATTTTGTCAAGTCCATAAATCAACAGTAATTTTAAAATGGATGATCTAAATAAATAAATAACCAAATAATTATACACATTTACCATCCGTGTCTCTCTATAATTAGAAGTCCACTTTCCTTTCTATTCATCTTTCAGGCGGATCCTACCGCTTTCTTCTCCCGTGAGTCAGATTCCTTTCACCTATATAAATGCGTCTCACCTATGAGTCATTAGTATAAATTTTTATTTATCCAATAACGAAATATAAATTTTACATAATTTAAGCTTCTAAATCAATATGATAAATTCAACGTTACGGGTTTAGAGTTTCGGATATTGAGAATTAGAAAGATGGATTCTTCTCTCTTCAAAAACCACTTATCGCGATCATAATTCATAAAATATTATAAATCTTAAAAGCTCCAATCCTTAAAATTATTCTACAAAAATGACAATTCTGATAGAGAATCTGTATCTCGAGGATGAATCTAACCCGGAAGAAGATGAAATAATGAAGACATAATCGAAGAACAAAAATAAGACCTGCCCAAATCAAGAATTGAAGACAAATAAATCCACCGAAGCAACATCTCGAGAACCAATAGCTCAAGAAATTGATGAACATATGATAGATTTTCCTCCTCTCAACAACACAGGCAAGGTGAACAATCAGAAGGATGTCTACCATGAACCAGAAATCAGAAAAAACTATGTGTTCGAAGGCTCATATTCAAATTATTCTCAACAAACAAAAGGAATGAACACCAAGAAGACAAAATAACACGCTGATGTTGTAACCCCCCAAGAAGAAAGATTTCCAACACATAGAAGTTTTGTACTAGAGCAAGGACAATCAAACAGGAGTAATCTTCCCTGAAACAGATAAGTCTTCTTTACTATATGCATCAAAATTCACTCGTATTGCTAACTTTTTGCATAATAGACCAAAAATAGATTAAATAAATATTCACTCATTTAGATTTTCTAGGCCTTTTAATTTAGCAAACTATTATTATAGGCATTTGCTAATTGAACTAGACAACTTAGAAGATTTAAAGAAACTGTGGAAAAGAAACGTCTATAAGATAGGGAAAATTACTTTTAGATTTTTTTAAATAGAAACCCTATTTTAACCAAAGATTGAAGTTCCCATAAAATTCAATATCAATTACATTCTCAAAATTACCAGAGTATCTTTAAAATTCTTATTCAATTCATCAGATGGCTAAGGTCATAGGACTTCTCTTAACAATATGGGTTCCATCCAGCAATAGAGCAAGCTTTAAATATTGTAAAGTTTGACTCATTGTTGATGTTTCATCTCATCTTCCCCAAAAACTATGGATTAGTTTTGAGGAATATGATGGTTTCTGGTTCTTATTGTACAAAATTCAACCTCATAGGTCACACATAAATTTGTTGTAATAAGAAAGCCAACAAAAACAATAATCTAGAGAAAATGAATAGTAAAACAAAACCTGAAAACTAATAAAAAATAAATGAACCCACATCCTCCAAAGAAAATGTGGGTTCAAAAGGTAAAATCAGTTATTGTCAATAATAAAAAAAGATCAGATACCGACAAAAATTCAAATTCAAATGAATTAAAAAACTTAAATAGGAATAACCATCAAGCTTAACAATATGATAACAACATGTTATTTTATTTTTATTTTTCCAAAAACCATTCAACTCACAAACAACATGGAAAATTCACAGCCTAAAAATAACAATAACAAAGAAATAAAAATATTGATTTCGAATCAAGAAATTTACGAAGAGGACAATAACAAAGAAATAATTGAAGCACTTAACACCAGTTAGTGAGAAGAAAAAATTAATGAAAGAAAACAACAAACACACTCCAAAAAGATTTAAAAAGATAAAAATAAAAGTTCTTAAAGGTCCACTGATGGTGAAACTATCATATTTAAACAAAGAGTTTTTCTCACCATCATATATACTAAATTCTCATGGCATTAGAGATTATCTCTTTGGAACAATCATAGAGAAATTTCTATAACTAACCAATAGTGGTTACTTACAAGAGATTTCAATGTAATAACAAAGAACATCAGAACAACTTGGTTGCTCTACCCTCAGCCGGAGATGTATGGATGACTTCAACAATATGATCTAGAATGCCATCTTGAATATCAATAATTTATTAGTTTAAAATACACATGGTCCAACAATAACAAATAGAAAATGAAGAGTTTTAAGATGGTCCAGGGGTGATTATGCGATACGAGGATTACTGATAGACGATTTAGCGATACAGAAATATCTTAGTGTCAGTTTTAGAGAGAGAAAGTAAAGATAATTAGGTTAAGTAGAGAGAGAAAGTCTCGTACCATTTATCTCGGGATTTGTGAAGCGTGTGTGGTCCTTTTATAGTACAATTACGGACCCCACACGCTTTAATTTGGACTAATTACATCTCTTGGTCCCTATATTTTGCTTCCTTCCTATTTTAGCTATCTAATTATATAATTTATACAATTCAGCCCTTATACATTTATTTTTATGCACTTTCCTCCTATTACACTTTCCCTTTGCTATTTTCTCCTATCAAGTTTCTTCTTTACACTTTTTACCTTGTCTTTTATTCTCTCTTATCAGTAGCCCCCCATTCCTAGTAAAAGTTATTTTACTGGGACTGAATAATTCTCTGATTGCTCACTTCACATACTCTCGAATAGTTACTCTTGACAAGTAGAAACCATTTTCCTCGCCACAAGTCTTGGTACACCAATCTTTAATCAACTTTATGAATATTTGAACACATGCCTTTCTCACACTAATATCCTTATGTTTATAAGAGGTGTTTAAAAGCAACTGCATCATTGAGTCAAGGAAGGCACTATTTTTGGCGGAAAGGAACACTGAAGACAAATCATGTGTAGCTATCACGTGAAGAAATGTATATAGAGTCCTCTGAAGCTCTTGCTTTTCGCGGATCTTCTCAGTATTTGTTCCAGGACCAGAAGGAAACCCATCTCTTGGAATCAGACTATATACCCTTCCAGGAATAGTAGGATATACTTCATCCAATATGTTGCAGACCGAGGTACTAAATTTGCATATAAGCTGATTGAGTAGCACAAGGAAACATGTCATTTATTTGGGCTGGCTTTCTGCAAGTAGCTGATCCAAAGCCTTTGGAAGGTATGGAAATACGGATGATCCTATAGTGTCCACCATCCGGTGTAAGAATGACGTAACCTTACTCCGCAAAGGCTCCACCTTTGGGAAGTCAACAAGAATTTGGAGAATTATATCCAGTGTCTGTTTAAACATCAGACCTATACGTGGTCGACTGGCATTTACCGTCCGCTCACTGAATCCCTTGCTGAGTGCATTTATTGCCATGATTGTGTGCTGAATATTTGCGGTTCTAACCGGGCCGTCTTCCAGATTTACCGCTTTTTCTTGTATAAGTAATGCCTCAACCTGTTGACAAAGAGGAGTAAGTAATGAAGAGAGATATTCCAATTTCTTATCCTCAGGTACATCTTCCATTCTAATGAGCAAACCAATTGCCTCAAAAATATGACTGCAGTCCTCAGATGATGAGATTTCCTCCGACTCGAAATTCATATTTCTAAAGCGAGCAACTGTATCTTGCAGCCTCTGCAAGATTGTCTCAATGTAAGGCACAAGTTTTGCTTTCAGCAGTTTCACCACTCTCATGAACTGATAACTAGCCCTGCGGCTCACATGCATGTTTGTGTGGTGGATACCTCTTTCATCAAGAAAAGCAGCCAGAATCATCGGGATATATTGGGTATTGAGTTAGGGTTTTGGGGATTGGGATTAAAATCGAGTAAACCCTAGGAAGCCTTTGTGTGGAGTGGACTTATGGTCTTTGGAGAATATTTATAGTTAATTATCAAAACTTGAAAAAGATTATGTGGAGAGTGTGACAGGGAAGACGAAGAAGAAATAAATAAGAAAAAAAAAGGTTTTGCTCATCGAATATCTTCTCTCTCCGAATTTCCACAATGCCTCTCGAACCATCGAAGCCATAAGTCGCTCTTCGAAAAGTCACTCTTCGAATTTCCACCATGCTCCTCGAACCATCGAGGCCACAAACTGCTCCTCGAGAAATCGCTCTTCGAATTTCTCCTGTTAACCGAGTCGAGTCGTAGCCCCCAGTCCTAGTAAAAGTTATTTTACTGGGACTGAATAATTCTCCTCGAATAACAATCATTAGGCCATCTGAAGATCGAAAAGAATGGGTAGCGAAGCAGAGACGGTAAGAAAACCCAGGTTTCTATGCCTCCATGTATTTAGGACAAGTGGTGAGGTAATGAAAATATAGATTCATAAATGGCCTGATTCTGTTCTTCAAAAACTCGATCTCGTCTTTCTCGATGCTCCTTTTCCTTGTCAGGGAAAATCTGACGTCGATGGAATTTTCGATCCTCTCTTTTACGAGTGGTTTCAATTCCTCGAATTTTGATGAGTGTCTTGATTATTTAGTGAATTATATGATTAAACATGGACCGTTTGGTGGTCTCATCGGATTCTCCCAGAGAGCGAACTCACTTAAAACCACCATGTCCTTTCTTTCTCTTTAAACCATTTCACACATTCTCCATCTTGGCGAACACCAAGGCCATCTGATAACTCCGGGTGAGTTGAATGTAACTATTAAAAGCCTTCGAATTCTTCGAATTCCGTGTCGAACCAGCACTGAAAACCCTAGAAATGGCGTTTCCGATGAACAAATTTTAGAAAGAGAGGTCCGGAGCCAACGAGAAGAAACAGCTTATGAATGTAAATCTCATGAATCGCGTGCTCGATTATCGTCCATGTCTTTTCGGCATACTTCGGATCCACCACGACCCGGTGCTTGAACGCCTCAATCTGGAAATTCCTTCTCTTCGGATTACTCATCTGGTTATAAAGCTCTTCGAAACTGAGACCGCTATATAAAGCTCTTCGAAACTGAGACCGCTAGCATTATGATTGTAAATCTCATGAATCGCGTGCTCGATTATCGTCCACCACGGGGAGGAGAATACTCACGACCTCCTCCACGACAAGGTGAGCGCCTCGGAGATCTATGAGATCCATACTCTTCACGTCCTGACCCTCCTCGGTACTTACCACCGCGATCACCTCCTCGATCACCACGGCCATAGTCCATGGTACTTTTCGACCCAAGATAGTGTCCAGGTGTAGGAGTTCTAGGTCTTTTTCTCCGTGACTGTAACGAACAGCCCTGTGTCAATGGGATACCATATGGCAGAAAAATTGCATATTTATGTCCATTTTCATGTTGCCTGTCAACAGAAAATAAGCACTTATGTTTCGCGACAAGACCACCTGCCTCGTAATCTGTGGCCCGCTGAATATCAAAGACAGCAGCTGATGCATCCGAAGCACCAGACAATAAATAACGGCCCTCTGTCAGAACTAAAAGCTCCATTCTGTGTATAGTTTTAGCTTCGAACATAAATTTCGACTCCTCAACTTGGAGGTCTAAGAGCAAAGGAGGCTGGATCTCTTCAACTTTTTCAGCGAGAGACAAACAAGCAGCAGCAACAAGTGGAGTCATCCGGGGCTTGTCTCTTAAGAACCTGGGGCTTAAAACAAACCTATCAAAGTAGTTTAAAGCAAGAACAGCTGTTAAAGGAGTGAACCCATAGTGTGATATAACCCTAAAAATCCAATCAACAGCCTCTTTTCGAAAACACTCATCAAGAAATTCGAGGCACGAAATATTGTGACTCAAATAATAGTGTAAGGGAGGAAAACATTCGAGGCACAAAATATTGTGGCCCAAATAATAGTGTAAGTAAAAATTCGAGGCACAAAATATTGTGACCCAAATAATAGTGTAAGGAAAAAATTCGAGGCACAAAATATTGTGACTCAAATAATGGTGGAAGGAAAACATTCGAGGCAAATAAAAATTCGAGGGACAAAAGATTGTGACCCAAATAATAATGTAAGGAAAAAATTCGAGGCACAAAATATTGTGACTCAAATAATGGTGGAAGGAAAAAATTCGAGGCACAAAATATTGTGACCCAAATAATAGTGTAAGGCAAATAAAAATTCGAGGCACAAAAGATTGTGACCCAAATAATAGTGTAAGAAAAAAAATTGAGGCACAAAATATTGTGACCCAAATAATGGTGGAAGGAAAAAATTCGAGGCACAAAATATTGTGACCCAAATAATAGTGTAAGGCAAATAAAAATTCGAAACACAAAAGATTGTGACCCAAATAATAGTGTAAGGAAAAAATTCGAGGCACAAAATATTGTGACCCAAATAATGGTGGAAGGAAAAAATTCGAGGCACAAAATATTGTGACCCAAATAATAGTGTAAGGCAAATAAAAATTCGAGGCACAAAAGATTGTGACCCAAATAATAGTGTAAGGAAAAAATTCGAGGCACAAAATATTGTGACCCAAATAATGGTGGAAGGAAAAAATTCGAGGCACAAAATATTGTGACCCAAATAATAGTGTAAGGAAAATAAAAATTCGAGGCACAAAAGATTGTGACCCAAATAAAAGTGTAAGGCAAAAGTACGTTCTATTAAGCAGCTCATTGGGACACCTCGTTAAAAACCTTCATGTGCCTATTAGGGTAGGAAAGAGTATGCCTTCACTATGTTTTCGAACTTTGAGATACAAAAAAGGACAACTATTACACTCGAACTAGTTCCTCATTCAAGATACAATTTTAAGTCTTCAATTGGTCGCCGGACCCTTTCTCAGATGCCGGAGTTTCCTCCACCAGGATTCTCTTCTCAACCTGATCCAACAAGGCTCCGAAAGTCATAGCCTGACTCTCCGCCACCGTGTCCTTTAATAGTCCGGAGAGTAGGCCCATCCTGAAAGCTAAGAGTGCCACTGAGTCTTCACAATACTCCATATCAGTTTTTGTTTTGACGAATCGATAAGTATAGTTCTTCAAGCTCTCCCCAACTTTTTGCCTACAATAGATTATTGTGTCTCCATTGGCTCTGAACTTTTTGCTCCCCACAAAGTGTTGTCTGAAAATATTCCAGAACATATCGAAATTCTTGATAGAGCCCTGAGGAAGCCTATTGTACCATTTAGAAGCTACCCCCTTGAAAGTCTGAGAAAATGCTCTGCACAACAACTTATCATCATCGTCGAAATTAATCATAAATTTTTTGAATTGTTCGATGTGATTATCCGGGTCCTGTGTCCCATCGAATTTTTCTAGCTTTGAAATATCAAAATTCTTTGGAAGGTTTCCCACTAAAATTTCCGGGGACAGAGGTGAGGCTCTCCAATTGTGACCCGTGCGATAAATGTTGGATCGTAAGTTGTCATTGTTCGAAAAGAACAAGCCCTCCTCAGATGGTAGAGTGTATTGGTGCTGCCACTCCAAATTTTGCGGGCCCATGTCCTCTTTCCTATCAGGATACTTTGCCTGTTCATGAGACCGATCGCCACCTCGAGCATGGTGACTCTTTTCCCTCGAAGATTTCCTCTCCGACCTTCTTCCTCTTCGGAAATCGGTGTGCCTGCGATCACGTTTTTTCTTTCTGTGGTATTTCCGAGGGGATGAGTCCGAAGAGATATATCGAGAGTAGTCACTCAGGTAAGCTGAATCCATATGTCGCCTCTCTCTCCTCCTCGGCGATTTCCGCTCGTCTCCTCGGTATCGGTCGTCCCTTCCCTTGGGACAAAGTTCAGTTTCTTGATCTTCCTTTTCGCTAACCGGCTCCTTCCTTATTTCGGATCGAAGATTCTCATGTACGAGGTTCTTTTCTGCTTTCAACCTTTCGATTTCTAGCAGCAACTCATTTCTCTGAGCCAACAGATCTGAGTCGTCAAAGGTATTTCCGACTCGCTGGCCCCCTTGTCCCTCGTACTCCATATCATTCCGGTAGTCATCTCCCACCAGGTTCTCCTCGCAATAGTTAACCAAGTCGTCGCCTTGGTCCTCCATGGTTCTCCTCGGAATAGGAATTATTTCCAAGAAGGGATTGTCGACAGAGCGATTTTCGTTTCCCACAGACGGCGCCACTGAAGAGTTTTAAGATGGTCCAGGGGTGATTATGCGATACGAGGATTACTGATAGACGATTTAGCGATACAGAAATATCTTAGTGTCAGTTTTAGAGAGAGAAAGTAAAGATCATTAGGTTAAGTAGAGAGAGAAAGTCTCGTATCATTCATCTCGGGATTTGTGAAGCGTGTGTGGTCCTTTTATAGTACAATTGCGGACCCCACACGCTTTAATTTGGACTAATTACATCTCTTGGCCCCTATATTTTGCTTCCTTCCTATTTTAGCTATCTAATTATATAATTTATACAATTCAGCCCTTATACATTTATTTCTATGCACTTTCCTCCTATTACACTTTCCCTTTGCTATTTTCTCCTATCAAGTTTCTTCTTTACACTGTTCACCTTGTCTTTTATTCTCCCTTATCAAAAAAGACTTGATAGAACTTTACACAATTAAGCTTGAAGTGATTATTTTAATATCACAAGGGTAAAAAATATAGCCAGAATTGGCTCAGATATTTCACCCATGTGTATATCCATTTCTTCTCAAAACAACAAAACAATCCCTTCATTCAAATTTCAAAATATGTGGATTCTCCACAATAGTTTCATAAAAATTGTTGAGCATAGTTGAAATGAGAAACTCTCTGGTGATCCAATTATTGTCTATTGTTCTAAATTAAAAAGATTAAAACATACATTAAAAACTTGGAATAAAGCTAGCTTTGGCAATATCTTTGATAATATTTCCCAAGCTGCTGAAAATGTAAAGAATGTTAAATTTATTTTTGAGGAAAACCAAAACTTAACAATAAAATTAATCTTTCTAAAACCATAGGCATTCATTTGAATCTCTTAGCAAGAGAAAAGACTTTTTCACAGCAAAATAGTTCCTTAAATTGGTATAAATTGGGAGTCAGAAACACAAAAACCTTTCAAACTATGTTCAAAATAGAAGAAACAAAAACATGACAAATGGTATTAGGATTGACAACATCTGAATTGATGATCAATCTTTAATAGCCAATTTTGCAATTCAACATTTCAAAACATTGCCTCCAAATCAATCTTCTTCTAAAAATTCTGAAATCTTCCATGATGTAATCCCTGAAACTCTCACTGAAATGGATAATCAATTCAATATGGCTATACTGTCTTCCGAAGAAATCTTAGAATCTATCAAATCTCTCAACCGCAACAGTGTTGCTGGAGTTGATGTATTTAATTGAAAATTTTACCAAATATGTTGCCATATTATAAAAAAATATTTGTGTAATGCTCAAGATTACTTCAATGAAAATTAAGCCCTTAAGGAATATATGCTACCACTATATGCCTTATACCAAAGATTCATACTCCTAAAGTTTTGCAAGACTATAGTACTATAAGTTTATGCATAATATTCAATAGAATACTGTCTAAAATCATCAATAATAGACTAAAAAAATCCTCCTAAAATTCATATATGAATATCAAGTTGGATTTGTAGAATATAGAAGTATCCATGAGGATACTTTAATCACTCGAGAATTGGCTCATAATATAAACAAAAAACCAAAGGGTGACAAATTTCAATTCCATTTTCATCTTTAGCATAATGAAAGCCTTTGATTTCAGTAAGTCATTAATATAATCAAGAAACCAAGGGTGACAAATTGAAATTCCATTTCATCTTTAGCATAATGAAAGCCTTTGATTTCAGTAATCAAGTCATTGATATAATCAAGAAAGGCTAAAAATCTGTTAATTACTCGATATTAATAAATGGTCAATATGTAGGTTACTTTAAATCTACCAATGGTTTAAGACATTTTGATCCTTTATCACCCACTATTTTCATTATTGCTGAAGAATATGTTCAAATAGGTATAAAAAATATTTTTCAAAATAACATTGCAATGAAATATCACTCTAGAATTCAAACAGCAATACTATGTCTTGCATTTGCTGATGACATGATTATTTTTATGAATGGTTCTATCAATAATGTGAATTTTTTTTGTAAGTTTCTTGATCATTATCAATCTATGTCCGGTCAATCAAAAAATAACCAAAAAAACAAACTGTTTTACCACTAAACTATTGACTAACCTGAACATTTCAGCTATTATCAGTGTTAATGGTTTAATCACAACTCATTCCTATTTGGACATCTTAGTATAAAAATTCACCCAAGAAACAAAGCATGTTTCTTTGATGAACTTGTTACCAAAATCATATTAAAAATCAAAGATTGGGACAACAAAACCTTGTTTTTTGGAGGTAGACTAATCCTGATACAATCAGTGATTCTCTTCTTTCCAATATACTAATCTCAAAGCTGTTTACTCCCCAATTTAGTTATAACTAAAATTAACACATTATTAAATAAGTTTCTTTGGGGCTCCAAATAAGACAATAAATCTATAATCTGGTGTAAATGGTTTAATCTTTCGAAGCCTTTTGAAGAAGAAGGCCCGAACTTATAAAAAAATAAAGGATATCAAACTGCTTTCTTATGTAAATCTCCTTGTTCACATAATCCAGGCCATTATCAGTCTGAAACTTTTTCAACATCTTAAGATATGATTCTCTATCAAAATATTCCAGTCCTTAAAAACATCAAATACTTAATCTTTTGTCTTCAAAATTATACCCACACTTTCTTAGGATACCACTTATAGTAGGTTCTCACTTTAGACGTCAAAGATCCAATTGAACATACGGTTTTATGGCTATTAGGCAGAAACTTTACCCTCTTGCTCTTATCCATCACACAACTTTCACAAAAGCTTAACTTCTCGACTGTGCTACCATCCAACACCCTTGTTTTCTCAAATCAATAAGGCTCATTTTGCTTATATGTACCATCTTCAAATGCCACAACTTGGTTGAATCATTTCCCATATGAGACACACCTCTAAGAGCCGTCGAGAACTAACACGCCATTAGTCCTATAGAATTTAATAACAACAAGTGAGCCTCTCAAGACCCTAAGTCTACCGCCTTCACCATTATAAGTAAACTCTTAATCTAAGAGTCTAAAAGAAAGAAGGTTTTGAATAAATTTGGGAACATACTTCACGTTGTTAATAACTCTTGAAAGTTGTGTAGACAACTTGAGATGAATAATTCTCACTACTTTGACAGTAAACGATTTATCATTTCCGAGGAGGAATTTTCCGCCTTCAAACAACCTCAGGTTTTCCAACCAATATTTGTTGTAAGTCATGTAAAATGAATCCTTCAAATCCAACACCCATTTGTCACTGTACCTACAAGTAGAAACCATCAAACTGTCATTGTATTTATAGTAGTCAGAAACTATTACAGCATCTTTGACTTCGGTCTTCAGATAACTATTGCTCTTTCTTCTATCTGAGAATTTTCTACTAATATAAACTTTATTATTTTACAAAAAACATCTCAATCTAGAAACCTAACACATCTTCTACACTTTGACCCAAAATTTCTTCTTCTCTTACTTGAATCTCTTATTTGTGGCCTGTCACTGACACTCATTCGAAGACCTTCAGATACACCATTTATAACTATGTTCTACTGAAGATCCTTTGAGTTCGAGGTACTTTTTACTTCGGGGATCCTAAGAGACTCCTTATCGTAGACCACGGTGTCAACAAATTTCTTGTACACCTTCAGCAAGAACTTAAGAGGGTTATGGCATGTTTGTTATCCCCTACCTTGACACCAACTGCATTCAAGTCAATAATGAATCTATACATCATCTTGGTGTCTTCAGATCTCATTGCTATCATCCATTGACATCGTATACAACTGTTTACTGAGATAAAATCTACAAGCCATGGATTTTTTTCATGTTAATGGCTTCCAGCCGATTCCATATCCTAAACGTTGTAGGCTCTTCAGATACCACTTGAAGCACTTCATCCCTCAAGGTCAATATAAAAGCACTATAATATTTGGACAACACTTCGACATCAACCTTATCTATAACTTTCTGGTCAATAAAAACAACCAATTCTTTATGTAGTAGGAAAACCCGAACTTTTATTCTCTAGAAGTCGAAATCATTATCGCAGTTGAATTTTCCTAGGTATAATTTCATGGAACTCATCTTGGTTTTATTGGTTTCTCGGTGACGACCTTCACTCTAACCTCAATATCTGAAATGATCTTCATCCTTAATTCTTTGTATCAACACTACACACGGTTTTTCTCCATATTATCCACGCTCAGTGCACCACTTGCTAGGGAAACTTCTCTTACAAGGGAACCACTTCTTCAGAATAATTAACTAGTCCAAGATTCAACAACAAGAAAAATCAAGGACATCTTTAGCTGAAGCTCAACTGATCGAGGTGAAACCTATTTTATTGTAGTATTGAATATGCAAAAAAAACAGGAGAGCCCCACAACTTCGGCTTGTACTCAAAGCTTATATATGAACCCAAAAAAACGAGAATGTAAAACTAGCGACACACACGACACATTTAGCGTGGTTTAGATTGTGAATAAATTCTACATCCATGGAAAACAAACATATATTATATATATAGGAAGTCACAAGAAGACTCTCTCCCACACTAAACACTTACCACTCTTCTTGTGTTTCAGACCACTCACAGTTTACAAATAAACTACGGATTTTAAAATGTCTCCATGCGTTTATCTTCTATATCAACTATAGTTGAAAGCTTTCAGCTTTCTCTATCAAAACCTATCAAGTGTTTATTTCACTAAAAGAACCGACAAAGACTTCATACACATGCTCTAACTATATATAGAGGATCAATGATCTGAACAATACTCTTCATGCTCACAATAGTGTTTGACAACCCATTTCCTTATTCATGCAAGAAGACCAACACCAAAGGACAAGCCCACCTTAGAAATCCGTACAACATGGTAGTGGCGCCTCCCTTGAACTATTATGTCCCATGTAGTACATCTAGAACAAATATTTTTTATCTGCAACGGAGATTCAACATCAATATAAACCCTTATTGCCTCGGCTTGACTAGTAGCATTATTATATCTTTAGAATTCTTTGATATTCATGTTTAGTACATTCGGATACGCAGATGATCAATCTACGCCTTCGGTTTCAGCAGCGACACACTTCTTGTTGAACTTGTTCACATTTTTACACTTGAATCCCGGTTCCACAAAACTATTCATGCTCTACATATTTTCGGTTGTCCATCTTCTACCCCGTGTAATATTCTACGGTATATTTGTTCTAAATTACTTTTACATTTTTACACTTGAATCCCGGTTCCACAAAACTATTCATGCTCTACATATTTTCGGTTGTCCATCTTCTACCCCGTGTAATATTCTACGGTATATTTGTTCTAAATTACTTTTAACCAGAACTAACAACGATTGTAAATAATGTACAACTATAACTACAAGATTCTGAATTGAGATTTTGTTGCATGTGAGAGTGGGATATTATAAGTTAGGATAACAATAATGCAACTATATTATTTTTCAATTTTATGAATTAAAGTTACCGGTGCTTTGTTTGATTGTAGTATGCATGCATGGGCGAGCATCAAATTTATATAATATAATTATATTGTTTGGACGTTTTTAGTATTATATTTATACAATATATTCTTTTAGTTTTATATATAAATTTCGCTTTTCAAACTCAGATTAATGGTGTTTGCAAAACGAAATTGAGTTCCATTTATATGTATTATAAAACTCAAAGTAATGGCGAAACATCAATGCTCATGAGAAACTAAATGCTCAATTGTTGGATCGGTATTTTTCTTCATCCGCGATGACCCGTGGTATATTCCATGATCCAAGAGGATATCCAGCAACTGTTCCATCTGAAATTTTTATAAAAAAATATTTCAACGTATTAATAATAACCAGTAAACTAATGACGATGAGCCAAACTTTAACCTCTAAAACTTACCTTCTCTGGTAGAGTACTCTTTGCATCTTTTCTGATAATTCAATGCCAATTCCGGATCCAAAGTTTTAAGTAAAGTTTTATATTTCTCTTCAAACTCACTTATGCATTCTGCCTGAAAACAATTAGTTTTTTTTGCATATAATAAGACAAATCAAATCAAATGGCAGATTTCTAACTATTGTTATAGAACAGCAATTTTTTCATCACCGATTTACTTACCAACTTCGTTGGTGCTTCGGTCGGTCCATATATTTTGGCAAACATACGTAGCATGTTATAACTGTTCTCCAACACATCCTTCTCGTAGTCATCTCTGCAACAATTTTAAGTGGAACTTTCAATTTACATTTACACATTAAATGCCATATTTTGAATGTTATAATAAGAATAAAAACTATTAAAAATTCGTAGTACGTATGATTCGGAGCTCTATGATGGTCAAGAGGAGATACAAAATCATAGCTAAGTAGGAAAATCCAAGTTATTTGTACTAAAGGATGTATAACATTGTCACTTACAGGTCATCTGCCAGTACTAGCAGGAACTCTGAGATGGAAAGAAATTCGACATGTTTTTCGTTCACCTATCAGAGTAAAATCAGTTCGATAGACCGGCTGGTAATTCAATATACAATCATGCCCGGAAATTAACGTACAAGAAAAAAGAGCTAGAAATTACCTCTTCTCCCCTTATTTGGTACAAAAGTAGATCCATTATATTATAATCCGCAGATCTATTGAAGTTCGCCCTCATCACATCACTTAAAAAGATCTAAGAACCAGATCTAATCATCACTTCGGCCCAAAAACCATATGAATAATAACAAAAGAACAATACCGATCAAGTACCTCCTCATTATTCGCAAGTGCGCGACAAAGTTTTCTTTCTAGCATCCAATACTCTTCCCCATTTTTAAACGCTTGTCGGATCCTTAATCCAAGTAGTTTTCATATTCGTATCATGATAACACTTTCCAATATGTTTATTTTCAACAGATTCATCCAAGTAAAATAAATACGAATTGAGTGATTAGTGTTTACCTTTCGGTTAAAAGGCCTTTACTTTCGAGCAATATAGCAAGTGGTTCGAATGCGCCTCTTTCAAAAGCGGTCATAAGTTTACCAATATCTGTTCCTGAATTGCCATTCAACGTTGCCTTCACTATTTTTTCATTCAAGTTGTCCATCTGAAAATAACAAATATTTATATAACTTTTGAAGTTAATAGAACCTGGACGATATTTGTTAAATAAGAAGATATATTCCAAAAAAAATAACCTCAAACATGATGCTTTCCGCGAAATAAAGTACTGGTAAATATCTGAATATGAGTGATGGTTGTTTGTTCATGTCTAGCCCGTGAAACATGGAATAAGAGAGAAACTACAATTGATTGAAAACTTATTAGGTCCAATCATCCAGTCGATATGCTTCACGACGTCCAAGCATATTGTTTACTACTTACAAAGTCCTCAAGACATATATTTGCCTGTAACATTGCCTCAAATCCTACCATCGCCATGTCTTTCTCACTAAGTTGCCACGAATCTTCACTTCCTGTATACATATAATTTATACCAAATGAAAAAAAAAACCAAGAAAATTTAAATATAGGAGGCATGAACAACCTCTACGCGACAAATTGTTCATCAACTACAAATCGTCGGGTTTTAGTTATTTGACTATCTATTTTAGATAAGATTAGTCTTCGTGTTTATTTATTCAAAGGGAATAACTTTATTGAAAATAGATTGTCAAATGTCCAATTTTTCTCAAAAATAGATAATCACTCACGAATTTTATCCAAAATGTATAGTCAAATCACTAAAACCGTAAGCTTTTTAGTCCGAATGGTTATCCGACTAGTCACTGTTCAAATCTTAGAAAAGAGTATACAAATAAAGTAAAGAATAAAACTATATACCGTTTGTAAGTTCAACTTTATTGGCATCTCTTGACAGTGTAAGGATATCATAGAAACCCTGAAACATAAAGTTAAGACATTTTAATCTTGGAGTAGAAAAGGTAAGTTAAATTGGTCGGTTTGGTTTACTCACAGCCACAGAAGTACTAGCTCTACAACTGAACCTTGTTCGAATTTGAGATGCTGGTAACGAAGAAAGTCTTAAACTCGATGATGCCGCATTGGTTGTCCTGTTCATGGTACTGCTAAACCCCAACCGAATAGGGTGATGAGTTGGGATAATAAAATCACTCAACTTAAACTCAACGTTGAAGCATAATGCTGCTTATATACTCACCGGGACCGATCATATGCTCTTGTGAGACAAAGCTGAGGACTAATGGAAGATTGAATGACACATGATGTGGATACTAGAATCACCATTGCGATGTATTCTTTATCACAAGAAGTATATATAACTAATCAGTATCGACTAATGTTAAACAATCACAAAATAATAGAGTTACAACACTTTTTCTCAAGTTATCTTTGAAATACCCATTCCAAGAACGGTGAAATTAGGATACCGATTGTTTTGTAAAGTAAACCTATGTAATTCCTTTTCTATTTCTAAAATATTGAGTGCGATGTTTTTTTCTACTCTGTAATGGTGTGCATAAAAAGCTTTCATTTTGTCCTTTATTTATAGCTTGCTCGCTAAGATCAACCCTTCAATTGTTGATTGTATTTCAGAAAGTAGCTGCGGATGTCTAGGTGCAGCCGCACAACTAATAAAAATATGTTGGATAATAAATAAAAAGATTTAAATAAATTCACATAAAAATTACTATATAAGTAGGGTGGCGAATAGGGTTACGTCGCCCACAACTAAATAAATAGTACTTTTTCTGTATTATTATATATGTTGTTTTAAGGTTATGCAGGTGTGTTAAAAAATATTATAATTATTTTTCGTTTTTATAAAAAATAAAAAATAAAATCACTCAATTGGTTGAAAACAATAAAAAAATAATAAATTTTGCATTAAAATTTTAAAACGATATATATTTTGGGACAAACAACTTCTTATAAAAACATATATTTATATTTTGGGACGGAGAGAGAAAAATATAAGAAATAACCGGATTCATGTAAAATCACGCGAATGATAATGATATCAATCTTGCACATGCTAAAACACGCACGCACCAGTCGTGCACACTACTACTAATAATAATAATAATAATAATAATAATAATAATAATAATAATAATAATAATAATAATAATAATAAACTTATTATTATATATTCATATATTTTAAATTTATATATTACAAAAAAAATATGGTTATACTTTTTTTATTATCTTTTGAATATTATTATTATTATTATTAATATTAATATTATTATTGTTGTTATAATCGTATTTTATAACTACAAGTTATATTATTGTAATTTATTATTATATTTTGATTATTATTATGATTTGGTTATAAATAATACGAGTGTTGTAATTATTTTATAAACTAAAATCATCTCTTTAAAATCATCTCTTAAGTTATAATTCTGAAATAGTATAATGTACATGATTATAATTCTATAATAACAATTTGATTAGTATTATTATGATTTGATTATAAATATTATAAATGCTGTTATTATTTTACAAACTAAAATTTTAAAATATTATAATTTATATGGATAGATATTAAATAAAATATTATATTATACAAAAGTATTTATAATATCTAAATATAATTAAAAAATATTTAAAAATATCATAAATATTTGTTTTATATTATACGTATTTTAATTAATTAATAAAAAAAACCAACTCTATTACTGAATTAAGAAGTACAAAAGTTTGAACAGCCAAATTAGACTCAAAAACAAAAACTTAAACGCAATAAGACCAAAGCTTAACTAAACCAATATCGTTAGGGGATTCCATTCCATTACACGAACAATTCCATTCCTATACTTCCAAGCTTTTTCTCCCTTCTTCCTCAACTCCTATACTTCCAAGCTTTTTCTTCCTTCTTCCTCAACTAGATTAATAATGGCATGGCATGAATTTTAAACCACTTCGGATCGAAATTTTATTTCATTCTCCCTTCAAATATGGTCTGCAAAAGAAAAAGTCTCAAATTTTCTCAACTGAACTGTGGAACCATCCAATGATTAAAATTTGATTTAACTAATCAATACAAATTTAATTTTAAATAATTTTATAAAAATTTTGATAATCAATAATTGAAATGGATAGATATTCTAAATAAAACCGCACGTATAACTAGAGGTGGCAAACGGTTCGAACCACGAACCGTCGGAACCGTTTAACAGAGAACCGCGGTTTGTGGTCTGGCGGTTAACTCCTTATGCGGTTCTGGCGGTTTGCAGTCCTAATGGTTTGCGGTCTTAACGGTTTGCGGTTGTTGCGGTTTGCAGTCCTAATGGACCAGTTTCGCAGTTAAACCACCAGTTTAACCACCACAAAATGAACCGTTTATAAAAATATTTGATAATATTTATTTAAAATTAATTTAAAAGTGTTAATTAATCTAATTTCAATAATTGAGATATGTACAATATAAACGAGTTAATTATGCTATTTAATGTATTTTAATTTAAATATTTTATCATTTTAATCTAAATTATATAATCAAGTAATTACATTCTAAAAAAATAATTGTAATATGATTTTGATATGTTTGATTATATTTATGTATTTAAGATATTTTATTTAATATTAGGTAGATATTAAATAATATATATACATCTAGTTGTATTTTGATTACAACTTTCAATATTATTGAAAATATTTTTTCGATTATAAAAATAATAATTTGATCGTCTTAAACAAGATATCGTAAACAATATAATTGTAAAATGATTTGTATATTGTTTGAACATACTAGAACTTAAGATGTTTTATTTAATTTTAGGTACATATTAAATAATATATACCTATTAGACATATAATTGTATTCTGATTTTAAACTATTAGGTGATTCTTTAGATCTTTCAAGCTTGAAGTGTTTATGTTTAGATGATTTAAATAGTTTATTGTATTTTCGAACTATTCAATATTTGAAGTTTAAATTTAAAAAATTTAGAATTGTATAAGTATATGCATAAACATAAATTACTTATAAATAACAAAATAAAAATTGAAATTGAAATAGATTTAAATAACGTTTAATAAAAAAAGCAAAACAAACATTTCAAGCTTGAAACATACTTGTTAAGAAACATTATTAATAAAATTTCTAAAAAAAAGTCTGGGGCATCCGGAGAAATCTCCGGATGCCCCGAATTTGCAGTCCGGACAATTTTTTTTTACGTTTTTTTTATTTTTTTTATGGGCCTCCTCTATAAATAGAGGAGACCCCAAATCCAAACTCACAAACTCATATACTCCTCCCTATATCTCTCTAAATCTCTCTACTTGTTCTAAATATTCTAGAAAACTCAAATTTCTTATTTTACATATTGTAGTTCTACTTTCGGAATTGTTTGATTTTTCTTTCCGCAAATTGTTTCTATTTGATAAAAACACTTAAATAACGTTGGGATAACATTATAATAGCTTAATTAAGAGCTTCGTATAATTTGTCAAGTTATTTACTTGTTATAGTTATTTAAATTAGTTATTTTAATTCTAATTTTATTAGTTGTTATTAGTTGTTATTGCTTGTTATTAGTTGTTATTGCTTGGTATTAGTTGGTATTAGTCTAAATTTAGTTTTTATTATTTGCGATATTAATTAGTTTCGATTAGTATTTTATTGCACATTTAAAAAAAACGTTGTTTTAAGTTTTAAAATGCCTTTAAAACGTAGACTTACTAATGCTCACCCACCCGCTAATTTGCACATGTTATGAATGATGTTTTTGTTAACCAAAACAAATTTATACTAACCAAAATGTAATAATAATTTTATAATCATTATTAAAATTACAATAATAAAATTCAAAATGTAATATTAAAATTATAACAATATAACTTGTAATCTTTTACCATGATAAAATATGATTTTGGTTTAAAAAATAATAAATAACACTTGTAATATTTAAAACCAAATCACAATAATAATATTCAAAATGTAATATTAAAATTATAACAATATAACTTGTAATCTTTTACCGTGATAAAATATGATTTTGGTTTAAAAAATAATAAATAACACTTGTAATATTTAAAACCAAATCACAATAATAATATTCAAAATGTAATATTAAAATTATAACAATATAACTTGTAATCTTTTACCATGATAAGATCTGATTTTGGTTTAAAAAATAATAACAAAAACACTTCTACTATTTAAAACCAAATCACAATAGCAATCAAAATGTAATATTAAAATTATAACCATAAAATTTGTAATATTTTAACATGATAAGATATAGTTTTGGTTGGTAACATAATATCAACGCTACTAATATTGGATCCCAAAACATAATAATAATATTCAAAATGTAATAATAACATAAGTAATATTTAAAATTTTGGATTATATAATAATTACAACACTTAAAATATTAATAACTAAAACAAATTAATATTAACCAAAATATAATAATAATTTTATAATCATATACAATATCTCAATATTTTTTAAATATAATTTATTTTGGTTATAAAATAATTAAAACACTTATAATATTTACAAATAAACCGCGGTTATTTACAAATAAATCGCGATTCTACTGTCCTAACGGTTTGCGGTTTGCAATCCTAATGATCGGCTAAACGATTTATCATCCGGTTTATAAACGGTTCTCCAATTTTAGGCTACGGTTGTAAAACCATTTACCACCGGAACCGCAAAATCTCAAAACACAGTCACCCTATCCTATTCGTAGAACGCAACACGTTTAAAACTCCACATGCAGACTGACGCACACGCAGTCGTGGTGGACCCTTCTGTTTGCATCTATATAAGCTATAACAGCTCATAAAAGCAATACCACTGTAAATTTGTCTTATGTATCATTAATGTATTTTGGTTTTTAACCTATGAATAGAAACTTTAATAAATGAGGTTGTCACCTATAAATAACAAGAGTACATGGTATAAATGTAAAATTTTGGTTTTAAAGTTTTTTTTGCTTAGTAGAAGATTATTATATTATTTAATTGAAAAATTACAAAAGTTAGAGGAGTCAAATTAGATTCGAGATATAACTGAAGGATTTGAGAGAATTTTCTCAAGCCTTACAAACCGCATAAGAGGTATACAACAGAACTTAACTCGAAATCAACTCTCAAGACGTCTTTTTCTCCTTCCTCTTCAACATTCTTTCAACTGCACTTGAGCCGAACCTTATGATTGCGATACTCCACCTGATTTTGAGCATAAAACACGCAAGCAATTCACCAAGATTAACCTAGATACAGAAGCCCCAAACAATCTCAAATATAAACCCTAACTTTAGATTTAGGATGAAATCCAGCAATCGATCACCAAATAGGCCATAACCTTCGATTAAAGCTTAATTAGGAACCAATTCATCCAAAGCAATCGAAAGCTACACTGAATTAGGAGTGACATATCCAACACCCAAGCTTTCGAGCAGCACAATGGCTAACAATGGAGCAGAGGCATTGAATGTCCATCTAGTTAACCAATCTGCAGCACTATTCTGAACACGAGATACAAATGAGATCGTCATAGAAGGTAAAATCATTTTTCTGCAAATTTCAATTATTGACTTGAGGTACTAGGGATTCTTATTCTTCTCTAGAATACTGATTAAAGTCATACAGTCAGTCTCTATATCAATGTTAACCCAGTTTTTCATTTTGCAGATAAGTAAACCTTCCAACAACGCTCTGGTTTCATCAACCAGAGGCGTTTGCTTGCCAAAAAACCTACTTGAAGCACTGATGAAAGTTCCCTCACTGTCACGAAAAATCATTGCACCACAAGCTTCACCACTACTGAGGCAGTAAGCAGCCACGTTGAGTTTCAACCTGCCAGGTACAGGAGCGGTCCATTTAAGATCAGTTGCTCTTTTCTTTTCATTAAGATATGATAAACAGCCCAAAGCTAAACCAGCATCCCGGACATTTGTCCAGTGATTGCTAGTTAAAACATTATAGATATACAGTCCTAAAATAACTTTGTTAATTAAATTTATAGAAGCAGAAACACTTATAGCACACCATTTAAATTTAAAATTGTTTATGCTTTTCCAAATCGTCCAACAGATTAACACTGGCAAAAGATGAGTTATATGAACCTTAATATTAGAAGACCAATACCAGTTATACACTAAATGCCTTAGAGTCATGAATATTTCTATCCTAATATTAGAAATACTACTAAAGTGACTCCAAAGTCTCCAAGCATAAGAACAGTTAACAAAAGGTGTTGAATATCTTCACAGTTAGCACACAATTAACATTTTGATGATAACTGTAAATGCCTAGTTTGTAAGACATAATCTATAGGAATAAAACATTTAGTATGTTTCCAGAGTAAGAACGAAAACTTCATTGGTATACTAGTAGACCAAATCTTCTTATTGAAACTTGAAGATCTTTTGCATTTCCTAGTTGCATTCCATGTGCACTTCATATTGAAATTATGATCTTCAATTTTGAATGTTTTGATTTGGTTAACTCTGCCAACAGGAACAACCTCTGTTAAAGCAGCCAGATCCCAGTCACCAGCTTTCCAAAACGAGCTAACACTAGCATCAATGAACCACTTGTTTTCAGGGAGTCTATGGTCCAGAATAGGCTTCCAATTGTGCCACTTTTCATACCATAAATCCATGGTACCACGACCAAGAAGCCAATTGATGTTTTCCTCAGCATCATCTTTAATGTCTACAAGCCGATTCCAGGTTAGTGATCCTTTCTTCATAAAATTAGTTTTTAATGGGTGAGGGTTTTTGTTATAGATGTCATTAGTGATTCTAGACCAGAGACTCTCCCTTTTACGATAAATAAACCATAAATTTTGAGAGAATGTATTCTGAATATCAGTAATTCTTCTGATATTTAGACCACCCTCTTCAAAAGGAAAACAGATTTTGTCCTAAAAAGACCAATGGATAGCTTGTTCATTAAATTTGGATCTCCATAAAAAACGGTTAAAAGTTTTTTCAATTCTTTTAATTACACTGTTAGAAATAACAGAATTTTGCATCCAAAAATATGTGATAGACATAATGATAGTAGTTATGAAAGATAGTCTACCCCCATCGGATAGATATTTAGATCCCAATCCATAATTTTAGAGTTAATTTTGTCATGCAAAGGATCATAATTCTTTGCTTTATTATTATTATTATTGTGTAAGGTGATACCCAAGTAGCAAGTAGGGAGAAAATTAGCACTAAAACTAGTGGAGCATTCCAGATTACTAATCTTGCATTGGTGAAGCTTAGAAGAGGTAATGATTTTTGTCTTTCCTTTATTGATAGTTTGTCCTGAAACCAATTGATATCTGTCTAAATAGTCACTCAAAGTATCAATAGTTTGAGGAAGACTGTTAGTATATATAATAATGTCGTCAGCGAATGCAGTACAAGGAACCATAATTTTGGTTCTAGAAGCATAGTCCATGAACTTATTAGAATGTAAAAGCATTTCAAGCCCTCTAATTAAAACCTCATCTCCTAAAATAAAGAGGCTTGGAGACAAGGGATCCTTTTGTCTTAAGCCTATTTTAGAATGGAAATAGCCATAGGAATTACCATTGATTAAAATAGAAAGATTAACATTTTTAATTAGCTTAGAAATCAGATTAATAAAGCTATTAGAAAACCCAAATAAACTCAGAACATTTTTCCTTCTCTTTTTATCACATAAGAATGATAAAATTTAGCATTACAGTCAGCTTCCTTAAGCCACGTATTAAAACATTTTTGTCTCCAAAAAACTCCCTCAGTCCTCAATGCTTTTAAGTGGAAAGAAATGGCCTTCTTTAGATTAAAGTTAGAGATAGGATCATTATCTCTTAAGTGAATAGCACTCATCTCTTCCACTTTGATTTCAGCCTCAGTGACTTTCCTGAAAAATATTACCAAAATTGTTATTATTCCACATTTCAAACAACTTTTGAGCCTTTTAAGCTTAACCCTAAACACTTCATTAGGCCTTGAATTAATGTTAAGCTTCCAGTTCTTCTCAACAGTCCGGAGAAAAGAATCATCAGTAGACCAAGCATTTAAGTATTTAAAACTCTTTTTATTATTGTAGCTATTATTCTTGGTATGAGAGAAAGAAATGAGAAGAGGAGCACGGTCAGAACAAGTTCTGACCATGCAGATAACCTGAGTAAAACTAAAGAGATTAGGCCAATTAGTGTTGAACATCACACGGTCAAATCATTTCCATTTCATGTTTTTGTTCCAGGTATATTTGGAGCCAACCACACCAGCATCGTCAAGGTGGCAATCACTGATTACAGAAACAAAATATTCAATACTATTTTGAGAAAAAGAGGTACAACCATCCGCTCCTCCACATAAGCCATAATATTGAAGTCACCACAAGTAAGCCAAGCTTTCCTTTCAGTAGCATAACTCCTAAGCTTATCCCATAAAGAATTCCTGTAATTTCTATCACACTTTGTATAAACCACCGTAAGCAAAAACATACTGTCCACCCCAGGATAATTAACACCCATGTGAATACACTGCTCCTGATTGTCAATAATAGTAATGTTAAGATCATTAGCCCACAAGACCCAAATTTTGTTAGCAATATTAGAAAATTAGGAAACCCTAGCCTAGAAGCAACATTTTTTATATTTCCAACTTAGTTATAGGTTCCTGAAGGACCAAAATTTTAATTTTTTCCTTAAAAATGATATCATTAAGTCTACCAATTGTAGACTTATTATTAACTACCCGAACATTCCAATTTAGGACTCTAATCATGATCAGAAACTGACTAATATTTCTTCTTGATCCCTGAAAAATGAAGAGAATTAAGAACCTTTTTACTTGGCATTTTTTCCTTTATTAACAGCTTTAAGTTTCTTTTGCAGAATATTACTAAAACCTTGTCCAGTGGGAGAACAAACTTTACTGACATGAGAAGTGCAATCACTTCCAACATTACAATGTTTAGGTGAGCTCTTAACTGAAAGATGGTTGCTGCAATCTTGAGAGAGTTTAGATTCCACATCTTTATTCAGATTCTTCAAAGCATCTATCAGTTCAATATCATCACTTATGTTATTGTTTTCCTTTTCAGATATTTTCTGCACTTTTTGAGAAGACTCAAACTCAGTATCAACATCTTTAACAGCATTACCAGAGGAGCTAAGAACATCTTTACAAGATCCCACATTACCAGACACCTTTGAAGATGTAGAATCCTTTTAAACTACTATAGATTTAACTCTAGGCTTGTTTCCTTGAATTTAATTAAGATTACAGTTCTTGTCTTTCACGCTACCCTTGTAAACATTAACATTATCATTCAATACAACCTCGGTTTCTTTTTGTTCAATCAATTCTTCTTTATCATTTCTTATATCCAAAATTCTCTTAACTTTCAAACAGCTATTAATATCATGACCCAAGTGATAACATGCTGAACAATAAGCAGGAAGATTTCTATAAGAAATAGAGAGCCAACAGCCATCGTTATTTCCAAACCATATCCAAATACGCTTATGAATAACAGCCAACACATCCATTTCAACTAACGCAACAACTGCATTGTTATAAGCCCTGTTTTTTTTTCTTCTAGAAATTGAATCTTATATGACATGCCTATAGAAGACAAAATATCAGTAAGAACCTTTTCGTTGTACAAAAATTCAGAGATCCTTTCAATCTTCAACCAAACTAAGGAGATATGGCTTTCAAACTTAGTGTTGAAATCAGGATTCCACCTGAGAACCCGCATCATAGAACTCTCAATCGTCCAAACACTCATGGCCCATACTTTAGAAACATCATCCTTTCTGTAAAACTCCATAATTATATGCCTCAAATCCCATTTAACAACACTTCAATTTCCAGCAAACTTTCTTGAAACAAGAAACTGATCCATAACCGATTTCTTAGGCAAACCTGAAGTAAATTTCCCCACTATCAAAAATTTAGACGAACTGATCAACAAATCTTTTGCTTCCTTAGAGTATTTTATGCTTATATGATCCATTTTACTAGTTATAGTTTCTGGGATTAGCTCATCTTTTATATCAGTATGATTTTCCTTAACATCATTTTCGTAGCTTTTGATGAAGTTACCATTATTACCTCTGTCTTTGTTTCTTGAATCAAACACATGAAAATCATTTTCTTCGAAAATAGCGTTATTGTAAATCTCCATGATGGAGATTGAGAACAATAACAAAGATCACAAGAACAAAATCCCTAAGAATCACTCTAAATCTCTGTGATTCAGATTCTTTTAACCTAAAGTGTCTCACCTATACGTCAGGCCACAATCAATATGTCATGATACCATAGGTGCCACTTGGAACCATTCATTCTCATGTGAGCCCATTTTACTATGCATTAGCGTATTATTTAATCCTACGTGGTATGCTAAAGATGAAACTGCGCTTATCTATGCCATCATCAATCGTGGTGTGCCATGTGGCACGCTACAGGCGTTATAAATTTTTTTTAATAAAATTTATTTTATAGAAATATAGGTTGGTCAAAATAATAAAAGAAGTATACCATTATTTTTTATTTTTCGATATCTACAAATAGAGACTTGGTTTGTTTGATTCTGACACTGGGATATTTTGAATATTTTATTTATTTTGTATTTTCAAAATGATTTTTGAAATATTTTAGTAAGTTAAAAAAAATTATACCATAATTTATGATTTCTTGAGATCTATAAATAGAGATTTGGTTTGTTTGATTCAGACACCAAATTTTTTTAAGATATTATGATGTGGAAGAGAGAGAAAAGGGTGGGGTATGCTCAAAGATGAAATATGCTCTTCACATTATGATGTGGAAGAGAGAGAAAATGGTGGGGTATGCTCAACGATGAAATATACTCTGCTGTGTGAAGTGAGAATTTTTGCAAAATTGTTAGGGGATTATGCTGAGTGGCGCGCTTTTGGGAGATGAGAAATATCCTCATTGCTGCGGGTGGTTTTAGTAAACCAACACAGGGATCACGTGATTTAAAAAAATGTAAACTTACCAAAAATATAATATGAGCAACCATAATAGTTAATAGAGGTCGACAAGAAACGTAATTTATTTTGGACTGTTTTATCAAAACATCATAAATCTTTATGAAGTTTTCAAAATTACAATGAAATAATTATGATCAATTATACTCTACAACACACATTCTAAATATACCAAGTTGAAATGAATAACCCCAATTTGATTTTAAAATGAACTCTGATTTTTTCCTAAATTTATTAATTGTTATTTTAGGTTATAAAACTAAAGAGTAGAATAAGAGTTATGTATTTTTTAAATAATTTTTATTTATTTAATAATAAAATATAAATTTTACATAATTTAAGCTTCTAAATTAATATGATAAATTTTTGAATTGGTTTTTAAATGGGTTTAGAGTTTTAGATATTGAGAATCAGAAAGATGGGTTCTTCTCTCTCCAAAACCATTTATAGCGATCTCAATTCATAAAAAATCCTAAATTTTAAAAGCTCGAATCCTTCAAATTTCTCTACAAAAATGACAATTCAGTTAGAGAAGCTTTATCTCGAAGATGAATCTAGCCTGAAGGAAGAGCAAATAATGAAGACATAATCGAATAACAGAAGTAAGACCTGCCCAAATCAAGAATTGAAGACAAGCAAATCCACCGAAGTAACATCTCGAGAACCAATAGCTCAAGAAATTGAAGAACATATGATAGATTTTCCTCCTCTCAACAACACAAGCAAGGTGAAAAATCAGAAGGATATCTACCAAGAACCAGAAATCAGAACAAACCTTGTGTTCGAAGGCTCATATTCAAATTATTCTAAAAAAACAAAAGGAATCAAGACCAAGAAGATAAAATAGCATGCGGATGTTGTAGCCCCAAGAAGAAAGATTTCCAACACGGAAAAGTTTTTTACTAGAGCAAGGACAATCAAATAGCAGTAATCTTCTCTGAAGCAGATAAGTCTTCTTTACTATATGCATCAAAATTTACTCTTATTCCTAATTTTTCGCATGGTACACCAAAATAGATGAAACAAAAATCTTCATTCACTCCTTTAGATGTTTAGGCCTTTTAATCTAGCAAACTATGATTATAGCCATTTGCTAATTGAACTAGACAACTTAGAAGATTTAAAGAAACTGTGGAAGAGAAATGTCTATAGTATAGGGAAAATTACTTTTAGAATTTTAAAATGGAAACCCTCTTTTAACCAAATATTGGAGTGCCCTAAAACTTCAATCTCAGTTACATTCCCAAAATTACCAAGTATCTTCAAAACTCTTATTCAATTCATCAGATGTCTAAGGCCATAGGGTTTCTCTTAAAAATCTGCGTTCTATCCAACAATAGAGCGGGCTTTAAATGTTGTAAAGCTTGACTTATTGTTGATGTTTCAACTCATCATCCCCAAAAACTATGGATTAGTTTTGAGGAACATGATGGATTATGGTGCTTATTGTACAAACTTTAACCTCATACTTCACAAAGAAATTTGTTGTAATAAGGAAGCCAACAAAAACAATAGTCTTGAAAAAAAATTGTAAAAATAAAACCTGACAACTAATTAAAAAGAAATGAACCACGTCCTCCAAAGGAATTGTGGGTTCAAAAAGTAAAATCACTTATTGTCAATAATAAAAAAATATCACAATATAGATAAAAATTCAAATTCAAATAAATTAAAAAAATCAAGTAAGAATAGCCATCAAGCTTAACAATATGATAACAACCTATTATCTTATCTTTTTGCTAAAAACAATTCAACTCACAAACAACATGGAAAATTCACAGCCTAAAAATAACAATAACAAAGAAGAGAAACATAATAATATTGATTTCAAATCAAGAAATTTCTGAAGAAGACAATGACAAAGAAATAATTGAAGTACTTACCATTATAGAATTAAGCAACGCCATCTCATTATCTAATGAACTAAACTCAAATGGAAATGATATTGAATCTCCTAAAATACTAAGAACATGAAGTCTTCTATTAACACCACTTAGTGAGAATAAAAAAATTAATGAAAGAAAACAACAAACACACTCCAAAAATATTTAAAAAGATAAAAAAAAAGTTCTTAAAGATCCATTGACCTCAAGACAATAAACTTCAAAGGATCCTAAAGATCCCAAAGCTTACGTTTTAAATTACTATAACACTATTAAATTAGAATGCCCACGGTTTGGGCAATAAAGCTACATTAAGAAGACTAAAATTTATAATAAATACATAAAATATTGATTTCAATTCTATTCGAGAGACAATGATATCAATTGATAAAATGGTAAACATCTCTAATCAAATTGTTTTAACAATTTTCAAGCTAATATCAATTATAAAATATGGATCTTCAATAAAGATCACTTTCAAATTTCAGTTCTAAAAAACAATAAACAATTTCTTCATATGATGGTGAAACTATCATATTTTAACAAAGAGTTCTACTCACCATCATATATACTAAATTCTATAGGCATTAGAGATTATTTCAATGGAACAATCGCAGAGAAATCTCTACAACTAACAAATAGTGGTTACTTGCAATAGATTTCAATGTAATAACAAAAACATCATAACAACTTGGTTGCTCTACCATCAGTCGAATATGCATGGATGAATTCAACAGTATAATCCTAGAATGTCATCTTGAATATCCAAGATTTATTGGTTTAAGATACACATTCTCCAACAATAACAAATGGTAAAAAAATCACAAATTTAATATCACAAGGGTAAAAAAAATCTGGCTAGAATTGGCTCATATAATTCACCCTTCTGTATATCCATTTCTTCTCAAAACAACAAAGCAATCCCTTCCTTCAAATTTCAAAATATGTGGATTCTCCACAATGGTTTCATAAAAATTGTTGAGCATAGCTTGAATGAACAAATCTCTCGTGATCCAATTATTGTCTCCTGGTCTAAATTAAAAAGATTAAAACATACATTAAAAACTTTGAACAAATCTAGCTTTGGCAATATCTTTGATAGTACTTCCCAAGCTGCTGAAAATGTAAAGAATGTTAAATCTATTTTTTAGGAAAACCAAAACTTAAACAATAAAATTAATATTTCTAAAACCATAGTCATTCATTTGAATCTTTTAGCAAAAGAATAGGCTTTTTGGCAGCGAAAGAGTGCCTTAAATTGGTATAAATTAGGAGACAGGAACACAAAAACCTTTCAAACTATGTTAAAAATAGAAGAAACAAAAACATGATAAATGGTATTAGGATTGACAACATCTGAATTGATGATCAATCTTTAATAGCCAATTTTGCAATTAAACATTTCAGATCATTCTTTTCAAATCAATATTCTTTTAAAAATTCTGAAATCTTCTATGATGTAATGCTATTCAAGCTTATTTCAATGGAAATTCAGCCTGTAAGGCATATATGCTACCGCTATATGCCTTATACCAAAGATTCATTCTCCTAAAGTTTCGCAAGACTATATAACTATAACTTTATGCACAATATTCAATAGAATATCGTCTAAAATCATCAATAATAGACTGGGAAAAAATCCTCCCAAAAATCATATATGAATATCAAGCTAGATTTGCAAAAAATAGAAGTATCCATGAGAATACTTTAAGCACTCGAGAATTCGCCCATGATATAAACAAGAAACTAATAGTGAAAAATTGAAATTCTATTTCATCTTTAGCATCATGAAAGCCTTAGGTTTCAGTAATCAAGTCATTAATATAATCAAGAAAGGCTTAAAATCTGTTAATTACTCGATATTAATAAATGGTCAATATGTAGGTTACTTTAAATCTGGTGTGGATAAAAGTAGCCTGAGGGTAGGCTGGTAATTTCAAGTGGAGTTTTAAGACGGTGTAAGGGTGTTTCACGGTAGTATGGTGGTGTTTAAAGGTGTTCCAAAGTATTTCAGGGTGTTTCAAGGGTGGAGAGAGAATTAAGCAGCCTGGCAGCAGTTAATTTTTCTTACCCATAGTTAATGCTGGTGGTTGGGCATTTATAGTGTGAAATTTGGGCCCTTATGGGCTTTCGGGTCGAGTTTAATGGACCCGGGTCATGTTTAAAGACCCATAAGTTTTAAGCAGATATGCAGGTAGCTTAGTCAGATAGTGTTTAGGTTTTTTAGTAATTTAGTCATAGTTCGAACTGCCTTAAGTTTTCAGTGTTCGAAATCATATGTCCGGTCAACAAGTCCTGTCCGAATTTCCGGGGAGATTTACTTTGGACTACACTTCCGGGGAGCACTTCGAATTCGGACTCATCAGGAGCCCCTTTTTTAGGTTTTTGAACAAGTGTCTTTGTCAAAGAACTGAAAAACAGTCTGATAAAGGAAGTGGTCTTCCAATTCGGAGAGAGTTGAGGACAGATCCGGACAAGGCAATCGTTTCGAATTCCAAACGGTTCTGTGTCAGAGCTAGTGGGACACGTGTCACACTTTGGTTGGTTTCTTTTAGCCGTTTTCTCACCTCGAAAGTTGTACCACTATCTCGAACAAGTTACCTCTTTAAATGCTTTTGATGACGTCAGCGCCGTTTTTTAATCATTGCCCAACTTTTCGGATTCTCCTAGGAATCAAACCCTTTTTTACATTTACTATAAATTCTATTCATCTTTCACAGTCTCACTATTACTTTCACTCTGCCATTTAACTCAAAGCTTCATCTCTCTAAAATTTTCAAGATTTCCTTAGTTGTTTTATGTTCACAGCAAGAACAGCTTTAATCAAGGGTGGGTGGCTTAATCTCTCAGAATTGGAGAAAGCTCAAAGGGTTGAAAAAGAGAAAAGACTTGCAGCAGGGCTTCCAGCGTCGCCTGTCGAGAAACCAGCCCCTTCAATCGAAGAATCTGATAGAGGTTCATCTTCTTCGAAAGGTACGAGATCTAGAAAACTCTTTCAATCAACACTCTCCCCCATAGTATCTGGCTCATCAGTCCAAGAGTCAATCCCCACTGTCGAACCGGGGGTCGCTGTTACAAGTGTCAGGAAGAAAACCACTTTCATTGCTATGGGGTCCGACTCCGATCATTCTCCAGACAAACTAATCATGAAAAGACCAAGCAGATTGGTTAAGGGACTCTCTTCAAAAAATACCAGTGAGTCAGGGTCCGGGGCAACTGTTAGGACTCTCCGGGAAAGGCCGGTTGGTCCGGAGGCTAGCAGTCCACTACCTCCCAAGGAAACCTCGACCTCAGAAACTCAAACTGAGGTGAGAACTCAAAAACATACAACGAGCCGTCAGTCCGGAGGATCAGCTGTGCCAAGCTTCATCCCTCCCCGGGCTGTTTCTGCAGAAGCTCCCCCAACAGTAATGGAGGAGAGGATGGAAGACTCCATTGAGGAGGTTAGGTTTGAGTCCGAGTCTTCCGGACAAGCTGAAACTGCTGTAATTGTTGCCAAGAAGGGCAAAGAGGATTTGTATCTGAGGCGTCCGGATCTGCCGGAGAGCCTCGAAGGGAGAGTAGGGCCTTGCTTTCACAAAGTAGAGTTCAAGTACCTTTTATCTCTGTTAAAGACCAAGTATGCGTTTATCCATACTAGAGATTTGGGACGGTTTCGCACTAAATGGGGGATCCCTGAAAACGTAAAAATCTGAATTCCCATCGATCCGGAGACCCCGATGGATTGTAAAAGGAACGAGATAGTCTTCTTTACGGAGCTATTCAACTGGGGACTTAAGTTCCCACTGGATCCAGAGATAGTGCGCTATTTCCACCTAGTCAAGCTATGTCCATCACAGCTAAGTCCTAACGGATGGTACACCTTGATGTCATGCATTATGGCATCTAGGTTGTCCGGAATTCCTCTTCCAATGGAAGAGTTCGCTGCTGTAGCTAGTTTGTGCAAACACCATCAGTTCCCTTTCTATCACTTTAACATGGGGAACGATCTGAAAGCTGTGGATGATCTCCTGGAGTCGGAGAGCAAGTGGAGGAGCCAATTCTTGTTTGTGAGTGGCTCGTGGGAGAATGGCAAGAAAATCAAGGCCGGGGAGAATCCTAGCCTTATTCGAAGTAGATGGAGGAGCGATCGTAAGTTTTACTTTAAGTTTCTATTCGAATTTCTCTTTTCGTTTAGTTTATGCTAACCAATCGCTTTCTTGTTTTATTAGAGCTGCCAAAAGGAGTTCGGAGACTATCTAAAAGCCGGACAGGTCACCTGTGGCAAGATAAACGCATGGGCCGCAGAGAACTGGGAGAACCGGTTTCATAAAGCTTTTACCCCTGGGAATTTAGCGAGATCCCATCTGTGGAACACCACAGGTCGAAGGGATCTTACCTGGGAGGAGTTCTCCACCCCATCTGATGAAGATGTAGTGCTGAGAAGGTCTCATGAATTGGATGGGACCCTCTTTCTTCCTGCCCGGGCCAAAGCCCCAAGTAAAATGAAGGGCAAGAAGAAGAAGAGCAGGAAAGCAGAAGAGGATACTGAGAAAGAGGTCCCAACAGGCTCAGAGGTGCCAGCCCAGGTTCAAGTTGACGCAAACCTTCTACAAGTGGTAGAACAGGAGAGCGAGAAACAAAGAGTGAAGTCCCCAAAACCCACAAGGGCTTCTAAACGGACTCGCAAGAAAGCGAGTGATAGTGCTGATAGGGAGGTCAAAAAGAAAAAGATTTCCCAAGGAGAGGAGCTTGCTCCCCGGGATCCGGAGCCCACTTTCCCAACTGACCCAACATTAGCCGAGGAGATCCCAGGGAATCTTAATGAAGGGATTCCAATGGAATTCCACACTGATGAAGTTGATAGGGGAGAGATTAATATGGAT
Organism: Limnanthes douglasii subsp. nivea; assembly: GCA_036936605.1. Lineage (NCBI taxonomy): Eukaryota > Viridiplantae > Streptophyta > Magnoliopsida > Brassicales > Limnanthaceae > Limnanthes > Limnanthes douglasii. Next base: position 167,721,917 of record JAUPFV010000005.1, on the reverse strand, counting down.
GAAGTGGATGTCACCGGTCTGGGTCCTTTAGGTGACTACTTCCTTGGCCTGTCTAGAGATGAGTTCGCAGGGCCATACGTTCCCCCCAGTAGCTCTAACACAGTAAACTTCAATGGTAAGACTTTCTTGGTTTCCAGTGAGAGGGATGTTATAGCCCATTCCCTCCTTAGCAACGTGCAACCAGTACTCACCCTGGAAAGGCAAGTCCGGAGTCAGGCAGAAACCATCAAAGACCTTAAGTCTGAGAAGGAGAAACTGTCCGATGACCTCAGGACTGCCACTACTGAGGTTGACTTGCTTAAGGAGTCGAACGAACAGCTAAAGAAGAATCAAGAGAAAAGCAACACAAAAGTTGCTTCTTTAGAAGAGACCGTGAAAGATCTCCGGGCTAAGCTATCCGGATTGGAGAAGGACTTAACAGCCTCAAGAGGAGAGACTGCAGCACATGAGAAGCTTGTCACCAACCTGACTACTGACAAACTTGCTTTAGAGAATGCAGTGACTCAGGCTGTTGAGGAGAAAGCTGTTTTGGTGAAGGATCAAGAGGCCATGATCAAGGCCAAAATTAACGCTTATGCCAGGGAGATGATACGGAGTGAAGAATTAATGGTTGAGAAAGTGAAGTCCGACATGGTCCTCTTGTTTCACGAGAAGTTCCCGAAGAGGAGACTAGGGGACTTATGGCGTTATGTGGATGACGATGATCTCCCCTACTGGACCATGGTTGATGAAGGGTACACAGATATATCCTCGTCTGGTGATGAAGAGGAAACCGGAGAGAGTCCGGGTGAGGAAGAGGTTGACCCCAAAGGAAAGAAGGTCATTGAGGAAAAAAGCGACATCAAGGGCAAGAGAACAGATGAGGGTGAGCCATCTTCAAAGGCTCCTCCTTAATTTATAATCTGTTTTGTTTATCTTTTACTTGAACCAAAGTCCTTGGAAGGCCAAGGCACCTTTTTTGTGATGTTGTCCGAATTATTCGGACAGATTTTTGTTCTGCACCCAAACTTGTTTAAAAAGTCCTTGGAAGGCCAAGGCAATTTTAAGTTGTTGAATGAATGTTTTGTTTTACTCAATCATTCTCTTCTTTCATAATCTGTTTAAATAGTTGGAGTTTAAGTAGTCTTGAGTTATTGTGTTGTGAGAGTGTTTAGTTTCTCTGGCTAGAATTTAAGTAGCCCTTAGACCTTTCAGTCCGGATAGTATGACAATCAACAAAATTTTGCAAAAACTTAGAAGATTATTCAAGAAAGCTCCAAGTTTCATTTAAAGCTCTCCGTGGCGCCGGAGAGAGGTAGCGATATGCCCCCAAATATTTACATGGATGTTTAAACAAGTAAATATTTACATAAGTTTTATTCTAAGTACATTCGAAGGTGTTCAATATTCCAAGGGTGAGTTAAAACCCTGCCATCTTTGTCTTCTAACCAGTACGTTCCAAGCTTGATTCTTTCAACCACAGTATAGGGACCCTCCCAAGTTGGGGCCAGCTTTCCGAAGAGCTTTTCCTTGGTATGCAAGAAAACTTTCCTCAATACCTTATCTCCTGGTTGAAAGTCCCTTCTTTTAACTTTAGAAGCAAACCTGCTTCTCATCAAGCCCTGATAGTGTGCCACTCTAAGATGAGCTTTTACTCGCCTTTCTTCAATTAAATCAAGTTGATTTCTAACTGCCATTTCATTAGCCTGTCCGGAGAAGTTGTGGACTCGAAAGGAGGGGAGTGTCTTCTCTATGGGGGCTACTGCATCCATCCCATAGACCAAGGCAAAAGGTGATTCTTGTGTTGCAGCCCCAGGTGTTGTCCGGTAGGCCCACAAGACTTCTTGTAAATAACTAGGCCACTTCCCAGCAGCCCCTTCCAAATTTTTCTTTAAACCGGACAGTATTGTTCTGTTAGCTACTTCAACTTGCCCATTGGCTTGTGGGTGGAAAGGTGAAGAAAAGCAATGCTGAATACCCCTCGAGGCACAGAAGCGTTCCATTTCTCTGTTGTCAAACTGCGGCCCATTGTCTGTTGTTATTCTCTGGGGGACACCAAATCTGCAACATATGTTGGATAGAATGAATTTTATAACAGCCTTTGATGTTGTCCCTGCCAAGGGGGCTGCTTCTATCCACTTCGAAAAGTAGTCAATGGCTACGATTATGATTTTACGCCCTCCGGACACCACAGGTAGAGGCCCAACCAAGTCCAATCCCCATCGAGCAAAAGGGATGGGCTCAGAAATTGATTCCAAAGGAATGGCTGGTACATGAATTTCATTGCTGTACCTCTGGCATGGGTCACATCTTCTTACCAGCTCCTTAGCATCTTTCATTATTGTTGGCCAATAGTATCCGGAGAGAAGCACTCTTCTCGTTAATGCTCTAAACCCACAATGGGCTGACCCCTCACCATCGTGCGATTCAGAGAGAACCATTTGTGACTCATGATCCCCTAAACAGCGTAGGAGAGGTTTACTATAAGATTTCTTGTACAAGACTTCTCTAATCATGATAAAACCACGAGCCCTGTGCTTTAACGTTCTGGCTTGTGGTTTATCCAAAGGTACGATGCCATCGGACAGATATTGTATAAGAGGAGACCTCCAATCCTGAGGCTGATTTACTTGTATTTCAAAAAATTCCTCTTTCTCCCCTTCATCAAGTTGAATAGAAGGGCTTTCAAGCACATGGATCCATGGATAGGACTCCGTGTATGCTATTGTTGCCAACGAGTCTGCTAGCTCATTCTCTGCTCGGGGAATATGCTCATAGACAACAGCTTTAAACTTCATTGCCTCATTTTTCAAGAGAAGTAAATATTTGATCAATTGTTCCTTTCTAGCTTCTGATAGGCCCAAGGCATGGTGGACAAGCAATTGGGAGTCACTTAGCAGCTTGACCCTTTTTGCTCCACAGATGTAACCCAACTTCAACCCAGCTATAGCTGCTTCGTATTCGGACTCATTATTGGACGCCCTGAAAGCAAAACAAATAGCTTGGAACATGTTGTCCCCATAGGGGGAAGTGAGACATATTCCTGCCCCAGATCCTATGGCACTGGACCCTCCGTCTGTTCGGACAATCCACACTTTTTTGTCTTTTGAATCAGCAGGTTGTTCTGAGTCCCTATCAGAATGGAATTCGACCAAAAAATCAGCCACAGCTTGAGCTTTTACTGCTGTTCGAGGAGCAAAGTCTATGTCGAAGTCCCCCAACTCTACTGACCACTTTGTCATTCGGCTTGAAATGTCTGCTTTTTGAAGGACATTCTTTAAAGGGAAAGATGTCCGGACAATAATAGGATGAGCCTGAAAATAAGGCCTCATCTTTCTTGCAGCTATCACCAAGGCCAATGCTAGTTTTTCAAGTTTCAAGTAACGCTTCTCAGCATCAATCAAGCTTTTGCTGATATAGTACACTGGGTGAGGATACCCATCAACCTCCCTTACTAACACAGCACTAATGGCACAACTTGAAACAGCCAGATATACGAAGAGAGTCTCCCCATCAATTGGTTTGAACAAAGTCTTGGGAGAGGACAGATGCTTCTTAATTTCATTGAATGCTTCATCACACTGTGGTGTCCACTCAAACCCTTTTGCACCCTTCAAGGTTTGAAAAAATGGAGCACATCTGTCCGAAGACCTGGAGATGAATCTGTTCAAAGCTGCTAACCTCCCCGTTAATCGCTGCACTTCTTTAATATTTCGTGGAGGCTCCATTTGGAACAAGGAATTGAGTTGGTCCGGGTCGGGCTGTATTCCATGCTCACTTATAATATACCCCAAGAACTTCCCAGACTGCACTCCGAAGACACACTTTTCAGGATTTAACTTTAAATTCACCTTAGCCAGGTTGGCAAAAGTCTCCTGGAGGTCGGACAAGTGTAGCTGCTCATCCATACTTTTCACCATCATATCATCAATGTAGACCTCCATATTTCTTCCAATCTGATTAGCAAATGCTTTATTGACTAACCTTTGATAAGTAGCCCCAGCATTTTTCAAGCCAAAAGGCATCACCTTATAGCAGTGCAGACCTCTATCAGTAACAAAAGTGGTATGCTCTTGATCTTTTGGATCCACCTGGATTTGATTGTACCCGGAGAAGGCATCCATGAAGGAGAGTAATTTGTTTCCAGAAGTAGAATCTACTAACTGGTCTATCCGGGGAACTGGATACAGGTCTTTTGGGCAAGCTCGGTTGAGGTCTGTGAAGTCAATGCACATTCGCCATTTACCGTTTTTCTTTTTTACCAAGACTGGATTGGCAGTCCACAAAGGGTACTGAGATTCTTTAATGTGCCCCATCTTTGTGAGTCTGTCAACCTCTTGTACAATGACATCAGCCTTTTCTTTTGAGAAAGCTCTCCTCTTTTGCACCACTGGTGCCACGTCTCTCCGGACAGATAGGTGATGGGAAATCACCTCCGATGGAACTCCAGTAACATCAGCGTTGCACCAAGCAAAAACATGCTGATGGTCTTTTAAGAATTTCAACATTCCTTCTTTCAATATTGGTGGCATTTTGGATCCTATCTTGACGATTTTTCCTTCTTCCAAGCAGTGTGTTTCAACCTCCTCAACCGGGATCAACACTCCGGGGGTCTCTCTGGGGTCATCAATTTCACCCTCACCCCCAGAAAGGCCCTCAAACTGCTATTGGTCATTTATTCGGACTGCCCCCAGCGTTCGTGGAGCCAAGGCAGTGGCATAGCATTCTCTTGCAACTTTTTGACTGCTCCGGACAACCCCAACCTGCCCCTGAACAACATATTTTAGACACTGATGGATTGTCGAAGCCACTGCATGCATTCTAGAGAGCCAAGATCTTCCTAGAATAGCATTGTAGCAAGTGGGACAATCCACCACAATGAAAAGTATTCTGACTGTTTTCTTAAAAGGGCCTCTGCCCAACAATACTTCTTCTTCGAACTCACCGATTACATCAGCTGAGCTGCCCGTGAAGCCTACGATCGATCTGTCTGACTTTTGAATCACAGCTGGATTTTTCATTTTCTTGTAAGTATCTAGGAAAAGGATATTGGCAGAACTCCCAGTATCTACCAAGATTCGCCTTATCTCATTGCCCCCTATCGATGCTCCTATAACAACAGCATCTTCATGAGGGCCAGCAATGTCTCTCAAATCATCCCCATCAAAGACAATGAATGGGAACAAACTTGACGATTGATATGAGGTCATGCCCCCTTCTAGCTGGGTAGCCAAATTATGAACATGCCTTTTTCTTGATGAAGTGGTAGGAGCCGTTACAGTGTCCCCTCCGAAAATTGTCAAGGACTCAAAGAACTTAATGAGCCCGGAGACCGACCTAGAACGCTCCTCTATTGCTCCCACTCTATTCCTCGTTGGGTCAGGATCCAAGTATTCGGATTCCACATCAAACCTTTCAATAATTACCATAGCCCCCTCTGGGGCAGCATTAACCGGACCAGCCCGGTGAGTGTTATCAGGCCTGTTGCCTCCTCTTCTTTTAACGTATGCACCCAATTTCCCTCTTTCGATCAGGTTTTGAACCTCTTGTTTTAGTGCTATGCAATCATCAGTAGTATGGCCAATATCATTGTGATATTGACAAAAAGAACTGTTTCGATGTTCTCTGGGAGACTGCAAGGTTGCTGGTCTCCGGTAGTGTACTTCATCTTTTGTTTTATCGAAAATGGTTGCCACACTTTCTTTGAGTTCTGCAAACCATTCCGGCTGGACCCATGGTCCCCTTTTGTTTCTAGACTGTTGGCTTTGTGCAGGAGCAGCTGGTTGAGACTGAGCTTTTCCCCTTCCATGCCCCTGTCCGGTTTCTCTAGCTTTGTTCCCGGACTGGTTTTGATTTGGAGTTGGTGCCACCGGGGTGGATCTCACCTGTCTGTGCACCCTGGTCTTCTTTGTTTCATCAACATTTATTTGTTTGCCAACTTGATTTAGCAATCCCCCCCAGGTCATGGCCTTCTTTCTGGTTACTGAATCGGCCAGGTTGCCCGGGTTCAAACCTTGTCTCAGAGAGGCTATTGCCACTTGTTCAAAGCAATCAGCCAGCCCGTTTTTTGTGTTCACAAAACAACTTATGTACTCCTTTAATGATTCGTTTGGTTCCTGGGCACAATGGATTATGGTATCTCCATTACCCTTTAGCTCCTTACTCCCCACAAATTGCCTTCGAAAGGCCACCCAAAAAGTATCAAAGTCTCTGATACAACCCTGAGGAAGGCTGTTGTACCACTTCAGAGCACTCCTCGTGAAGGACTGGGAGAATGCCCTGCAGAGTAGTTTATCATCATCATCAAAGTTCATCATGAAGTTCTTGAATTGCTCCAGATGATTGTCTGGATCAGTACTGCCATCGTACTTCTCCATCTTGGTGCTATCAAACCTCTTGGGGAGGTTTCCGGACAATATTTTGGAAGACAATGGCGATTGCCTCCAGTTCCTCCCACGACTGAACGCAGTATCCTCATTAGGTGTTGCAAAGATACCTGGCTCATCATGGAAGGCAAAAGGATCCACCAGCATCCGGTCTACATGCCTCCGGTTGTGAGATGATCCTTTCCCAATGTGCCTTTTCATTCTTCCATGGTGATCTCTTTTTTCTGGAATACTTTTTAACTTGCTTCTGTTTTTTCCTGGTTCGCCCCTCATCACTACTGGAGGACAAGGATTTTTCATTTCCCTCACTGTCCGAAGAGCTGTCCGAAGATTCTGAGCTTGAGTCAGAACTCTCCACAGGCTTGGACCGGTGAGACTTTTTAGAACTGGCATGTGTCTTTTTAGTGCTCACATGAGTTTTTGAAGCCTCATGCTCTCGAGGGTTGTCAGAGCGATGAGCAACTGACGCTTTGGATTTCTCCTTCGTGCCCATCTTGGCCTTTTCAGCCCTCAGAGCTTCTATTTCAGCCCTCAACTTGTCACGCTCTTGGACAGTATATTCATCGTTCTCTTCCACCACTTCGAGCAAAGCTGGTGGAAGCTCTGGATTATCCGGATTCATTCGGACAGAATTTCCTTACTTGGTTTTGAATGCTTGATTCAGGCACCGTCGCCTCCCACTGTGGTCGCCAATTTGGTGTGGATAAAAGTAGCCTGAGGGTAGGCTGGTAATTTCAAGTGGAGTTTTAAGACGGTGTAAGGGTGTTTCACGGTAGTATGGTGGTGTTTAAAGGTGTTCCAAAGTATTTCAGGGTGTTTCAAGGGTGGAGAGAGAATTAAGCAGCCTGGCAGCAATTAATTTTTCTTACCCATAGTTAATGCTGGTGGTTGGGCATTTATAGTGTGAAATTTGGGCCGTTATGGGCTTTCGGGTCGAGTTTAATGGACCCGGGTCATGTTTAAAGACCCATAAGTTTTAAGCAGATATGCAGGTAGCTTAGTCAGATAGTGTTTAGGTTTTTTAGTACTTTAGTCATAGTTCGAACTGCCTTAAGTTTTCAGTGTTCGAAATCATCTGTCCGGTCAACAAGTCCTGTCCGAATTTCCGGGGAGATTTACTTTGGACTACACTTCCGGGGAGCACTTCGAATTCGGACTCATCAAAATCTACCAATAATGTAAAACATTGTGATCCTTTATCACCCACTATTTTTATCATTTCTAAATAATATATTCAAAGAGGTATAAAAAATATTTTTCAAAACAACATTGCAATGAAATATCACCTTAAAAGTCAAATAGAAATACCATGTCTTGTATTTGCTAATGACATGATTATTTCTATGAATGGTTCCATCAATCATGTGAAGAAACTTTGTAAGTTTCTTGATCATTATCAATCTGTGTCTGGTTAATCAAAAAATAACCAAAAAACAAACTTTTTTACCTCTAAACTATTAAGTAACCAGAACATTTCAGCTATTGCCAGTGTTAATGGTTTAATCACAGCCAATTCCCATTTAAAAATATCTTAGAATAAAAATTCACCCAAGAAACAATGCATGTTTCTTTGATGAACTTGTTGCTAAAATCATATTAAAAATCAAAGATTGGGATAACAAAACCTTATTTTTTGGAGGTAGACTGATCATGATACAGTTAGTGCTTCCCTGTTTTCCAATATACTACTCTCAAAGTTGTTTACTCCCCAATTTAGTTATAACCAAGATTAACACATTATTAAATAAGTTTCTTTGAGGCTCCAAAGAAGACAATAAATCTATAATCTGGTGTAAATGGTTTAATCTTTCTAAGCCTTTTGAAGAAAAATGCATGAACTTGAGAAAAATCAAAGATATTCAAACTGTTTTCTCGTGTAAATCCATTGTTCACATAATACATGCCATTATCAATCTAAAGATTCTTCAACATCTTAAGATATGATTCTCTATCAAAAATTTCAGTCTTTAAAAACATCAAATGCTTATTCTTTTGTCTTCAAAAGTATACCCCACACTTTTTTAGAATACCACTTATAGTAGGTTCTCATTTCGGATGTCAAAGATCCAAATGAATATACTAAAACATATCATTGGTTTTATGGCTATTAGGCAGAAACTTTACCCTCTCGCTCTTTTCCATCACACAATTTTCACAAAACCTTAACTTCTGGACCGTGCTACCATCCAACACCCTTGTTTTCTCAGATCAATGAGGCTCATTTTTCTTATATATACCATCTTCAAATACCACAACTTTATTGAATCCTTTCCCACATGAGACACACCTCGACCCAAAGTCTACCGACTCCACCACTATAAATAAACTCTTCATCTAAGAGTCTAATATAAAGAAGGTTCTAAATAACTTTGAGCACATACTTCACGTGGTTAATAACTCTTAAAAGTTTTGAATACGACTTGAGATGAATAATTTTCATTAATTTAACCATAACAGATTTATCATTCCCGAGGAGGAATTGTTTGCCTTCAAATAACCTCAGGTTTTCCAACCAATATTTGTTGTAAGTCATGTAAAATAAATCCTCCAAATCCAACACCCATGTATCACTGTACCTACAAGTATAATCCATTAAACCGTCATTTTACTTATAATCGTCAGAAACTATTGCAGCATCTCTGACTTCGGTCTTCAAATAACTATTTCTCTTTCTTCTATCCGAGAAGTTTCCACGGGTATGAACTTAATTATTTTACAAAAAATATCTCACTCTAGAAACCTCACACGTCTTCTACACTTTGACCGAGAATTCTTCTCCTCTTGTTTGAATCTCTCATTCTTACATGTCACTGACACTCAGTCGAAGATCTTTAGATTCACCATTTATAACTGTGTTCTGTTGAAGATCCTTTGAGTTCAAGGTGCTCTTTACTTCGGGGATCCTAAGAGACTCCTTACCGTAGATCATGGTGTCAACAAAGTGCTTTTACACCTTCAACAAGAACTTAAGAGGGTTATGGCCTAGTCGTTGTCCTCCACATTGACCCAAACTGCATTCAAGTCAATAATGAATCTATAAATCATCATGGTGTCTTCAAATCTCGTTGCTATCATCCATTGACATCGTATACAAGTGTTTCTTGAGATAAAATCTACAATCCAGGGAATTTTTTCATGTTAATGGCTTCCAGCCGATTTCATATCCTGAACGGTGTAGGCTCTTCAGATACCTCTTGAAGTACTTCATCCCCCAAGCTCAATATAAAAGCACTATAGGATTTGGACAACACTTCGACATCAACCTTATCTATAATTTTCTCGTCAATAACAACAACCAATCCTTTATGTACTTGAAAAACACAAACTTTTATTCTCCCGAAGTCGAAATCATTATCGTCGTTAAATTTTCCTAGGTATAATTTCATGGAACTCATCTTGGTTTTATTGGTTTCTCAGTGACAACCTTCACTCTAAACTCAATATTTGAAATGATCTTCGTCATTTCTTCTTTATATCAACACTACACACGATGTTACTTCAGATTATCCTCGCTCAACGCACCACTTGCTAGTGAAACTCCTCTTACAAGGGAACCATTAACTAGTCCATGATTCAACAACAAGAAAAATCACGGACATCTTTAGCTGAAGCTCAATTGATCTAGCTGAAACCTATTTTCTTGTAGTATTGAATATGTAACAAGAAGAGGGGAGCCCCACAACTTCAGCTTGTACTCAAAGCTTATATATGAACCCAAAAAAATAGAACGAGAATGTAAAACTAAGTACACACATGTCACATTTAACGTGGTTAAGATTGTGAACAAATCCTACATTCATGGGAAACAAACATAGATTATATATATAGGAGGTTACAAGAAGACTCTCTCACACACTAAACATTTACCACTCTTTTTGTGTTACAGACCACTCTCAGTTTACAAATAAACTATGGATCTTAGAATATCTTCAAGCGTTTATCTTCTATATCAACTATAGCTGAAAGCTTTCAGCTTTCTCTATCAAAACCTATCGGGTGTTTCTCTCACTAAAAGAACCGAAGACTTCATACGCATGCTCTCACTATATATAGAGGATCAATGATGTGAACAATACTCTTTATGCTCACAATAGTGCTTGACAACCCATTTCATCATTCATGCAGGAAGACCAACACCGAAGGACAAAACCACCTCCGAAATCCGTACGATAGGGTAGTGGCACCTCCTTTGAACTATTATGTCCCATGTAGTATATCTTAAACAAATATTTTGTTTATTTGCAACGGAGATTCAACATCAATACAAACCTTAATGCCTCGACTTCACTAGTAGGATTATGATATCTTTAGAATTCCTTCGATACTCATGTTCTATACATTCGTTACATTCGGATACGCATATGATCAACCTAGACCTTTTGTCTTCAACAACGCCTTATTTATTATTATTATTATTATTATTATTATTATTATTATTTTGTTATAAACACTACAAGTGTTGTTATTATTTTATAAACCAAAATCATATATTATAGTTTTAAAATATTATAGATTGTATGATCATATTTTGATTATTATGATTATGATTTAGTTATAAATAATACAACTGTTGTTATTATTTTTATTTTATAGCCAAAATCATATCTTTTAATACTAACTAATATAAAAAAACACACTAATCGAAATTAATATAACTAAAAAATAATACCAAACAATATCGCAAATTAATAGATGGTAAATTTAAACTAATATTGATTAATATCACCAATAAAAATAAATTATTTAGTTTTTTTTAAATTAATAAATAACAAGGAATACAAACTAATATCGAAACTACTATAACAATCAAATAAGTGCAAAATATACACAAAGCTATTAATTCAGATAGTATAATGTTACCGCAATCAAATTTGATTGGTTTTATCAAATAAAATATTTGATCGAAAATAAAAGAATAATTATTCGCAATGTAGAAGCAAGTAAACTAGAAATAATAACTAATACTTTAAGAGAACTCGTAGAAGAAGTAGATAGATTTAGAGTAGTTTTGAGAGGTGAGTGAATTGTGAATGGGTATTTCGTTTATTTTTAGGAAATAATAAAAAAAAATTAGACCAAATTCAGATATCCGAATTGCACCAACAAAAAACGTAGAATAACCATCTTTTTTTAATATATATATATATATATATATATATATAAAACTTCTGTTTTACTAATATATATAAGTTTTATTTATATTTTATATTTAATTTTATTTATATATATATATATATATATATAATTTAAGTGCGTCTTATAGTATATATATTTATTTTTTATTTATAATTATATATTATTTCCTATTTATAATACAATGTTAATTATATATATATCTTTAAAAAATTATATCAACACTACACACGATGTTAATGGTTCCCTTGTAAGAGGAGTTTCACTACACACGATGTTAAATGGTTCCCTCGCTCAGATTATCATTTCTTCTTTATATCAACACTACACACGATGTTAATTACAACGCACCACTTGCTAGGTATAATTTTTTAAAGATATATATATATATGATTTATTATTGAAAAATAAATATAATTAGAATATAATATTTAAAGATCAAAATACAATAAGGATCTAATTTTTTAGATAACATAAAAATATTCTTTTTAGAATATTAAATAAACTATTTATAATATCTAAATATAATTTTTTTTATAAATATTTGGTTTATATTATATATATTTTAATTATTAAAATTTGATTTAATTAATTAATGCTGAATTAAATGGTATAAATTCTTTTATAAACAGTAATTAAATGGAGCGTTGGTATTGTGCATGGAACAGCACGTACACGCAAACTCTCGTAACCCGCCAATCAAGCTATCGTGTTAACAAAGTACTTAACTCACTTGCCCAACCCGGTATCGACTAAAGCCGTTCATAAAACTATAAATGGAATATTTCTTCCGTGAGTCACCCATTTAAATCAAAACTCTTAAATGGATTATGCCCACACACAAACTGACGCACACGCAGTCGTGCTGACGCAGCCGTGGTGGACCTGTCTGTTTGCTACCTCTATATAAGCTATAACAGCTCATAAAAGCAATACCACTGCAAATTTGTCTTATATATCATTAATGTATTTTGGTTCTTAACCTATAAATAGAAACTTTAATAATTGAGCTTGTCACTTATAAATAACAAGAGTATATGGTATAAATGTAAAATTTTGGTTTTAAAGTTTAATTATTTATAATTATTAATAACATACCTATAACTAAAACAACAAATAATTTATAAGATGTATCAAAACGATAACGGCGATACATCATATTATAAATTTTTAACATCAAAATCCGAATCGATCTTTTTCTTTCTTTTATAACACTTTTATTTAAAAGATTTCTTTTATTTTAAAAAAACCAAATTATTAACAAATCATAATATATTTATAATATAAATTCAAATATAATAATAATAATAATAATTAAATTTTGAATTTTTATGTTGTATTAAACTAGTAAATTAAGTTTATACATTATGTTTAGCGTTTATATCAAACTAGTCCACTTTTGTCTTATAATAATTATGTATTTTAAAATTTACATGTTTAGTTTTCTAGCTTGTAATTATTTTAGAGCTGGAATGTTACAACTCACCCAATAGATTTTAATTTTATATTTGATCTTCTAAATTTTTTATCAATAATACACCTTTGTTAATATTATTATGGCGTTCCGCCTGAAAATAATTAGTTTTTTTCCTAATATAATGAGATAAACCAGATGCTAGATTTATGAAGAAACTATAATAATTCAGGTTGACGCCCATAAATACCAAAAGGCCAAAGCTATTTCCTCCATGGAAATTTTTATTTCCTCCATCTTTTGAAATCTCTAAAACTAGTGAAACTGGATTTTACCATTTTACCCTTCTTTTGTACTCAAATTTAATGTTTGTGCCATTAATGAAATAGAATACCCTAGTCAGTAAAAACATAAGATTAAACTAAATTTAATCCTACATATGGAAGATTGAACCCTAAAATTAACCCTAAAACCAAAAAAATATTTGTCTTATTGAAGATTCAACGCCGTTCGACGATGGAAAATCAAGTATCTCATTCCGAGAAGGAGAACAGTACTGAAGCACCAGATAAGGTATTTTAATATCGTTTTTACGTTTTAGAATAGTCATAGAAACATTTCCCGATTTCTGCATTCCCGTTTTACTGATATCTGGGCATTTTGCAACTGATTCCGAGTCAGTATCTCGGAATCAGTTGTTTTATGAAAACGCAACTGATTCCGAGAGGGCCACTCGGAATCAGTTGCACAATTCACTTTGAAAAAATGCAACTGATTCCGAGTGTCCCTCTCGGAATCAGTTGCATTTTTTCAAAGTGGATTGTGCAAATGATTCCGAGTGGCTCTCTCGGAATCAGTTGTTTTCATAAAACAACTGATTCCGAGTGGTCCACTCGGAATCATGTGCGTTACAGTAGACAGGCAAAATAATTAACACATTACTTTTAAATCATGTAGGAATTTCGTATGTCTTCGGAACCTGAAATTGCATCGCCTTATCATTCTGACAATGATGTTATATATCCGGATCTGACCGACGCATTTACTACGCAAGCGTGCTATACTAGATCTGAACTTACGGAATGGGTATTAACAAAGGGTCGAGAGTTGAAATATTCTATGATGGTAAGTAGGTACGACTCTGGAAAATATGGGAATACTCCTCGATTGTTTTATTCTTGTGAAAAATATGGGGAACCAAGGTTAAAACCAAAGGCACCTAATGTGAAGAGAAGAAAGTCAAGTACAAAGAAAACAAATTGTCCGTTTCTACTAAGAGCTCATCCTCTTGACAATGATCTATGGTATTTGGTAGTTGCATGTGGTAGGCATAACCACCCTCCATCGGAATATTTAGAAGGTTGTCCTCAAGCAAGGAAACTTACTTCGGCCGAAGAAGATTTGGTGAAGAAATTATCAATACGCGGTGCCACTCCTCGTAACATTTTACCCGCTTTAAAGGATATTAATCCTCATAACGTGTCTAATATGCGTAACATTTACAACGCTAGACAAAAACATCGTACATTGGAAAAGTGCGGTCAATCACAACTTCAATATTTATTGGGTAAGATGAAGGAGAAAAATTACATTGAATGGCATAGAACGGGAAATGATGGGTCTCAAATAATCACCGAGTTATTTTTTGCCCACCCGACATCTATCGATCTTCTTAGGACATTTCCGGAGGTCCTTATTATGGATAGTACGTATAAGACGACGAGATACAAGATGCCGTTGTTCGAAATAGTTGGGGTTACATCAACCAACATCACATTTGCGATTGCTTTTGTTTTTTTGAGTCACGAAAAGGTCGAAAATTACATGTGGGCGTTGGATCGTTTACGGTTGCTCATGTCGGAAAACCATTGTGCTTTACCTAATATTATGGTGACGGATAGGGAATTGGCATTAATGAAAGCTATTGACATTATTTTTCCGACGGTGTCACACATGCTATGTAGATGGCACATTGAAAAAAACATCGCAACGAATACTAAAAAATATTTTACGGAAGAAAATGTGTTCAACGAATTTCAAGCATCTTGGAATACAATTGTTTACTCGGACATCGTGAGCAAGTTGAACTCAAACATCGAGTGTATGAAAGAAGAGTACAAGGCATACCCCGAAGCCCTAGATTACACTCAAACATGGCTCAAACCTCCTTACGGTGAAAAGTTTCTCTATGCATACACTAACAAGTTGAAGCATTTCGGCAACAACACAACGAATCGGTAAGCTAAAATAGTTTTAATGTAATACAATTATGATAATATTTACTCATTTAATATAAATATATGTTTGTGTAATAAATAATAGGGTGGAGAGTTCGCATTCAACCTTGAAACGGTACCTCGGGACGGGTTTGCTAACATTTGATGCATTTTGGGGTAGAGTCGATTCCTTACTAGAGATGCAACACACGAACATTAAAGCATCGCTTGAAAAATGTATGTTTTTCTCCCAATTTGAGTATGATGCTTGGATATTCGAGGTTATTAGACGTTCCGTAACAGAATTTGCTCTTAAAATTATGAAAGAGCAATACGATAGGGCGAAACAAATAGGGAATGATAAAACGGAATGCGGTTGTGTTATTAGAACCACTCATGGTTTGCCATGCGCATGCGAGGTCGGTTTATTAATAATGCAACACCGTATGTTTGATCCAAGTATGGTCGACAAGAGGTGGACAACGTTAAGGATTATGAAGCACAATGCGTATAAAGAAGATGATTTCGTGGAGGAAGAAATAACAACTATTGGTTCCCTAATCCGTGGGTATGATCGCGATCGCCGACTACATATCATAAGGAAAATCCGAGAAGTTCTAGAACCGAGAAGATCCGACGTCATTCCACCCGTAGAGAAAGCTAAGACTAAGGGTAGAAATAGTAAACGTGCAAAAGACAATTCAACGAAGAGGGAATCATCGGGATTCGAACATGCGAAGCTAGGCAACGGTTTGAACACATCGTACGTAAGTGATATTTCCCCGGCTTCAATCCAAGACACCGTTCGATCATTAATGAGTGAAACAAAGAGTACACCAAACGTTCCAAAGAAGGCTACACCAAGTGCGCCAAAGAGTACCAAGACTCGTAATACTCCTACAAATATCAAGTCTCGGAAGGCAAAAACCCCAAATGATACGACAATATTTTTGCAACATCTCCCCAAATATTTACGTCCATTCATCTCCGAATGCAAAAATGTAGGCTCCGACGGTCATTGTGGTTTTAGAGCCGTCGCCCATGGACTTTTTAACGACGAAAATGTCTGGCCGCATGTTAGGACCTCCCTAAAAGAAGAAATCTTATCGGACCGACCTCTCTATGACAAACTTTACGGTGGACGTGAAAGGGTTGATGCTGAACTACGTTGCCTAGATTGCTATGCCCTGATTGCCCCTTATAGCAATTGGATGACAATTCCGGATATTTGTTATGTGATTGCTAATGCTTTCAAATGCATCATATATACAATTTCCGAGGGCATTACTAATACGTTTCTACCGCTAAAAGGTGTTCCGCCCCTTATGAATGAAAGAAAAGAGATTGGCATCGCACACGTCCATGGCAATCATTACATTAGCGTACGAGTGCCTTCCAATCTACTCTTGTTTTTGCAAACATAATTTAATACTAGTTGCCTAATTGATTTTGTTTATAGGTTACCATATCTCCCGGTGGACCGTTGCCATTAGTTTATCCAACGTATATGAGACACGTTTCCGAAGAAGCTAGAGCGTGGTTTCCTCCCTTGCAAAGAAGGATTGCATCCTTTGTTGGTATCCAACCTCCAAAACCTCCTACTACGCAAGAACCACAAGTGGTGGATTTAACGATTGATTGACTCTAGGGACGAAAATGTTATGTTAATGTTTGTAATGTACTCAACTTCAATATCATTCAAATGTTACGTTAATGTTTGTACTCTATTATTGTGTAATTTTTGTTCAAGTTATGACCAAGTTGGTACAAAATATACATTTAAGTAGTGGGGACAGTGGGTTTGCAACTGATTCCGAGTGGACCTCTCGGAATCAGCTGGAATGTTTTAAAAAAATATGGCAACTGATTCCGAGTAGGCCTCTCGGAATCAGTTGCCATGTTAAAAAAAAATATGGCAACTGATTCCGAGTAGGCCTCTCGGAATCAGTTGCCATGTTTAAAAAAAAATATGCAACTGATTCCGCCAAATTCTTGGATGTATCCAAACTGACGGACAACTCTAAGTGGTTGGTACGGCTCCGTTTTGTCCATAAATTTCAACCCACCGGTGAACCACGCAAGCTCGTGGAGGGGTTTTAACATCCGAAAATACTCATACGGCTGAAAAATAACCTGAAATAGACAACAACCGAAGACAAAACAAATATCAAGCCATACTTCAAAAATATAATCTGATAAATTAAGTTAGGATGTAAACATACCGTATATATGTCTAATCGGTCAAGTGTCAATCTATATGATTGAAGATGATCTCCAAACTCTTCTATCGGGTGGGATCGTTTGGGTGTTGCCCACGTACGAATGTGCGGCATATAGGGATAGAATCCCTCCGAATGAGGTGGCTGAAAGCGAGTGAAATGGTCGAAAATCCAGCATTCGAGTAGTTGGACGAATCCACTCATCGTCTTCGTAGAATGTTTTGAAGCCATACGTAACCCATTATAAAGCTCCGCAAAGATATGCATCCCCCATGCATATGATCCCAACGAATCAATGTCATCGAGCACGTGTAACCAATCGGCTTTCACGTAGTATCCGCTTTTGTCTACAAATAGACAAGACCCGAAGAGATAAAGCAAGTAGGCTTTCGCACAACGGAGAACATCGATCCTCCTTAATCGACCTACGTCTTGAAAACGCTCGTCGGAGAAGCGTTCCCGTAGCCAAGTTAACCGTAGACCGGCACCTTTAC
Organism: Limnanthes douglasii subsp. nivea; assembly: GCA_036936605.1. NCBI lineage: Eukaryota > Viridiplantae > Streptophyta > Magnoliopsida > Brassicales > Limnanthaceae > Limnanthes > Limnanthes douglasii. Next base: position 167,704,076 of record JAUPFV010000005.1, on the reverse strand, counting down.
ACTGTTCGAGCTCCGCTAAAGCTTCCCCGTATGGCACACCGAGAACATTTTTTATCAGCTTGGCACGTTCCTCTACACTGTCGCTTCTACGCACCTCCAACAATCTCCCGCATATCGGTAACCCGGTGATGATAGCCACATCATCTAAAGTGACACTCATCTCACCAAAAGAGAAGTGAAATGATGTCGTCTCATGATGCCACTGTTCTACGAAAGCGGCTACCAAAGGTACCTCGGTACTCCAATGCTGGAGGGCAACCAGCAATGGTCCAAAAGGGGTTAGCTCGACAACCTCACGCACACTGGTTTGGTTGATCAGCTTCCAACGATTGACCGCATTTCCGGCGGCGAAAAACCGCAAAGGACGTCCGCCTCTTTCCTAATACATTAAAGTGAAATGTTATTATAGAAAAACAAAATTAACTCATTATATTCAAGATTACCTACTCGGCCATGGTAAACATGATACGCCGTATGGTTTGTAAAACCTTTGTAGAAGCGTATGTGCGGAAAGCGTGCTAAGAATGATTCTTTCTCGGCTGATAACGTTGATTCGTCATTGGGTTGACCAGTTTCTTCATCCTCCGATTCTGATTGAGGTACAGAAGATGGTTCCCTCCTTGTATCACGCCTATTACGTCTCATCGAACGGGACGAAGGATCGGGGGCAACAATTTGAAGAGGTTGCGGCGTCGCAACAATATCCGAATCGTCTCCGGCATTCGGAGCGGATGATGAAGAGCCACGGATTAATCTCTTGAATAGTTTTCTTGGTCCCATACTACAAACATAAAACAAGAAAAAAAAAACAGCTGTTCCGATTAGGTAAAAAATCACAACACAAGGAAAAAAATTCTGCCCGGAGCAGCTGATTCCGAGTGGCTCTCTCGGAATCAGCTGTTCCGATTAAAAAAAAAACAGCAGTTGATTCCGAGTTGGCCACTCAGAATCAACTGCTGTTTTTTTTCAGCCACGAGCAGCTGATTCCGAGTGGCCCACTCGGAATCAGCTGCTCGGGGCTGAAAAAAAAATCGAGCACAGTTAACGATGGTATTAGAAACCCTAACATAGAAATCTAACAAGAACAACCCAAACGAATCTAAACCGAATCTAACTAACAAATTAAACCCCAATGGAAACCCTAACATAGAAATCTAACAACAACCCAAACCCTAACCGAATCTATCATAGAAATCAAACAAAAACAAAACCATAATCAATTCTAACAAAGAAATCTAACAAAGAAATCGAATCTAAACCGAATCTAACAAAGAAACTAGAGAAAGTTTACCTTCTCCAAAAGCCTCTCTCTCTTGGGTGTTGCTGGAAAGAAAGGATAGTTTGCTAGAAAGAAGGGAAAGTAGGTGGTGAAAAAAAATGGGTAGAAAGAAGAGATAAGTTGCTGGAAAATGAAGGGATAGTTTAGTTAGGGTTTTTTTCTTTTAATTGGTGAATGAATAGGGATAATGGGTGAAAGTAAGTAGAATAATAGGTGAAGGTAAAAAAAATAGGTAAAAGGACAAATATGTATTTTCCTTTATGGAGGAAATAACAACATGGGGGATTTTTCAAAAGATGGAGGAAATAAAAATTTCCATGGAGGAAATAGCTTTGGCCATACCAAAAACATATTATAAAATTTTGGTATCAATTTTAATTATTTGTAATTATTAAAAAGGAACAATAATTTTCTCCATAATTTTTTTATTTCCTCCATCAAAATTTTAAAAACAAAAATCAAAATATGCTTTTACAATATTACCCTTAATTTAACTTTAAATTTATATTCTGATGTCATTGACTTAAATAACTTTATTTTTTTTCTAACTTAACTTGAAACCTACTTTCAAGTACACAACTTCACTTTACATTATTTTCTAAAAAGTATCTTAACGTAATCATGAGCAGCAATTTCTGGTGAAAACGGAGTGATGATAAATTACTGTAATCATGAGTATCTACTTTTGTCAAATCATATAATTAAATAACCAATCGAATGTAAGTCACTGGTTTAAATTTTAATTTGACAAAATAAGTGGGAGTTTGGTAAACTACATTAATTATAAAACAGAGAACTTCTTTAAATGTTAACTGATGAAGAAAAATAATTAGACCAGAAGATGAGAAAACTACCTAACAAAAAGAATGACTAGATAGATGTGAAACCTAGCCTACGAAAGATATAAAGATGTGAAACATTTTATTTATATTTTTGACAAATGTGAAATAAGGCTACAAACGATACAATAGATGAAAAACTTTTGCATTTATATATATGATAGATGTGATATTGTATATATATATATATATATATACATGGTTAGAGTTGCAATACACTAGTAAAATTATTCCACGTAAAAAAATATTGTTTGTAGACAAACTGTACAATAAACATTTATAATAAACATTACAAAAACAATTACAGCACATATTACAAAATATCGTCCAAAACTTTGTTAGTGTTGTATTTATTAAAAAAACATGTAAAACATTTCTTCTCTTTTTAATGGTGCAATGACAAAAGGTTTTCCAAGGTCAAGTTTTTCGTACAAAACATAATCTTTGAAGTAATGACAGACCATTACTCTGCAATCAAGTGATCCATGTTTTTTAGGAATTTTTGTTGGACATAGGATCATTATTTTTTATTTTGCTCGTAAAATGTTTTTGCTTTGGAGATATTGAATCTATAAGTTAAAAGACATACAAATAAATTCGATGAAAGACACATATTATTTATATGGTATGAAAAAACATTAAAAGATAGACACTTATTAATCTTTATACATTTCTTTTTGTTCGATCTGGACGTTTTGCCATTGGGTTTAGATTTACAGGTATATCATGTTCGACATCTATTACCAGTAACGTCCAATCGGCAACATTTCCTCGTCGGTCTTCTGTTAGAAGTGAAATGAAGATGTAACCTTATGTGATATCTTGTAGCTAAATGTCAACATATAATGTTACATTCGAATTGGGGTTTATCGGCTATATTATTAAGAAACATTTTTTAGTTTTTTATTATATTATTCTTACCATTACGCTTCCAGATAAGTATGTTAGTCGCATAAATTCTCCCAGATACTCGGCAACTGGTATTTGATAATCGTGTTGTTGAAGGTGGATATACATATAACTATATATTACCTATGTTTTAAAAAGTGAAAGCTAAAAGTTAGGTAGTTTATCATGGATTTGATTTTGAGAAGGATCTAAATTTAGTTCAAATGAAGGCCCTTCATCCAACGCTTTCTGTCAAAATGTAAAATCAGTGAAACTGTAACAGGTGATAAATGCAAAAACTTCAGAACTATGATAGATGAGAAGGCATTGCAACTATGATAGATTCCAAACCTAATGAAATATGATAGATGAGAAACCAATGAAACTCGTATATGTTAGATGCGAAGACAGTGCAACTATGAAAGATGTGAAAACAATGCAATTTTATAGAAGAGATGAATGGTAATTCACTTACTTGTCACTTGTGTATATCATTTTCAATCATTATTATGTCTTTCTCAATAGTTGGGTCTAAGTCACTGACTTGTGGCGTTTCAATTTATTGGACTTGAGAGACATGATCTTTTACAGAAAATAAAAGTGCAAACTATATGTGAAACAAGTGTAAAAACAATAGTTGTGAAATAATATCAATTATGATGAATTCTGAATGAGAGATGCAAAACCATCAACAAGATGATAGATGCAAAAATAGTGGAACTTTGATAGATGAGAAACGATATATTATGCAAAACCACTAGGCAACTATGAGATACAAATATTTAATATATAGATACTGATAATGTTACAATATTTAAGCAAAAAAAGAAGATAATACACAACAAAATATATCTCCATATACATAGGTTTTTAAAATTAGGTTTTGTTAATTTTGAGTCATCTATATCACCTCTTTGTCCACATCAACAGTTACTTCAGCAACATTCTGGGTCACTCAGATAGTTCAACAACAGATTATTTAGCAACATGTACAACAACATTAATATATTGATCTTGTTTTATTAACAGAAGCAGTAATATCAGGATCATTTTCTTTCATAACAACAACATCAACAGGGGGAACATCTTAGTTTTTAACCCTAACATCAACAGGAAGAACATACTTCTCTTCAATGGTAACCTTAGATGTAACAAGAGCAACATCAACAGTGGATCATCTTGGTTTTCAACCCTAACATCAACCGAGGATAATCTTAGTTTACAACCCCTACATCAACAAGAGTAACATGCTTCTTTTCCATAGCAACAATAACCTTAGACGTAATAATAACAACATCAATAGAGGAAACATTTTGGTTTTCAACCTCATCTTCAGTTGTTTATTTTCAGTTTTTTTTTAACTTCATCTTCAGTGTTTGTCTTCAATATAGGAAGTTGAAGTGTCTTTTGTAGTTGGACCTTTAATCCATATGTGCATCAAATTTCATTTGTGAAATAATCTTTAATTTTTCATTGATTTTTCTTTTTAGTTCTTCAATTTTTTCTTGAATTCTTCTAAGTTTGAATTAATGTTTTTCTATTCAGTCTACAGTTGATAAGTCAATGCTCTAGTTAGAGACATGATCCTTTGGTGGTGGGGTCGAGGTTGGGGATGGGGTTGAGACTAATGATATTTTGTTAATTTTTTGCAAAATAATAACCCGTGTCAAAGATGAGAAACCTTTTATAAAAATGATGGATGATAGATGCACAACCTTAATAAATATGATAGATGTGAAACATAAATAAACGTGATAGATGTAAACCTTTTATGAGATTATTCATGATAGATGCAGAATCTTAGTAGATATGATAGATGTGAAACGTGAATTAAAATAATAGATGCGCAACTTTTAATAAATCGGATAGATGTGAAACGTACATTGTATATGATAGATGTAAAACCTATTATGACATTATGGATGATATATGTGGAACCTTTAGTAAATATGATAGATGTGAAACCTACATAACTATGATGGATGCGAAATATGATAAAATTGAGATTTTTACCTTTTCTCTTTCCAGTAATATCTTCAGCCTTCTGTTTTTTACAATCAGGTGGTACAATCTGTCAGCATTGTTGTTTGGAGACTTCTTCTTTATTTTATTTTTAGGTCTGCTTAGATTCATAAGAAATTGTAATATGAGTACATCATGTCTGTACCATCTTCTGCTTGTTGAGAGGACATGTTTTTGTCGGTAAAGTATTCTCTTCCACTTTCTTTATTGGCTTTTTTCTTCGTCTTGCAGTCTTATTAGTTCTTGTAACTTTTGGATATGGTTTAATAGTCTACTTATATAGTGTTCTTTCGATATCAGTGTCCATCTGTTATATCTGTTACGATATCAATCAAATTTAAGTTTGGTTTACCCTCAATACTCAGCCATTTGAAGCATCTAGGTATTTTGTCATCAAATTCTTCTTTTTGACATATAGTTGTGTGTTCCATGATGAATGACTATATATTAACAATATTTTAGATACCATCTCTGTACAAATTAATATTTAAAATGCAACAAATAAAAATATTAATCCATAAAAGAGCAACACAACCAACTACCTTTCCATGTTTATTTTCATGACAATGTTTTATTATTCATCAACTTGTCTAGGATTGCTTTAGCCCAATTGTAGTTTTTTTTATTTTTCTAGGTCTTCTATGTAATAAACCACTGTAGATGCTAGTACATCTCCAGATATAGAGAGAAAAATAAGGTAGACAAGCTACATTATGTAAAGTATCACAACCTCTTTTATTGCATGTTCTCCATGGTTTTTTGCTACTTGATTTATAGAATGCTATAAACATGCAAAAGTATTAGTTAATATATAGATAATAAATGATATATAATCGATAATAGATGCTAAAAATAGCTACTATAATAGTTGCAGAACGATATATATTATGCGAAACTTATGCAAATGTGAAGCGGGGGTACAAGTGATAGATGCGAAACCTTTGCAAATGTTAAATAAGGGGAAAATGAGTGATGTGAAACCTATACTAATGTGAAATAGGGAAAATATGATAGGCATGAAACCTATGCAACTGTTAAACTTAGGCAGAAATGGTAGATGAGAAACCTATGCAAATGTGAAACAGGGAAAAAGTGGTAGATGAGAAATTTATGCAAATGTGAAACCTATGGCAATGAGAAACCAATGAAATAATGTAAGGAAAGTTGGAACTGTATACATGTATCATTTTATTTGTGATTGGTCTTGCTCAAATTTTCTTGATGTGTCAGAAAAGTATGTCTTGGTTATTATGGATTGTTCTTTGTCTTCTAATTCTGAATATCTTGGTTTAAAGTGTTTGGCTTATAGTAGCATATGATGTTTTCCATGTTTTAACCCAAATATTATATTGACATCATTGGTTATAAGGTGTAGAAACATTTTCCCCAATTTGAAAGCTTTTTTTTATCATCATACTTCTTTATTATCTCTTCCATTAAATCTCAATTCTTTTTGTAAGAAATCTTCTTTTTTCAAAGATCATATGTTACCTTCAAGGTCTAATAAAATGATTTCTTGTTTTTCTTCTTTTATGTGCTCTAGTCTTACGTTTGTCTCTTGCATCTGTTTTATCTATGCAAAGAGGCATGGCCTGAATAAACAAGTTTTTGGAGCCATTTTTCATGTAAAAGCTATAAAACGATAAAAACAGGTAATCTTTGCAAATGTTAACCCGTGAGGTAATTTGATAGATGTGAAAACTATGTTAATGTGTAACCAAGACAAAGTGAAAGATGCGAAACTTATACAAAACTGCAGTCATGGAAAAGATGATAGCTGCAAAGCCTATACAAATATAACAAAATCTGGGGATTGTATATGCCAAAACAAGGTAATATGATAGATGTTAAGTGACAAATGGTAAGTGATAGATGATAAACCTCACCAAGTGTGATAGATGTCAAATGCTAGATGTTAAACCAGAACAATATAGGTTATGAGAAACAATAGCATGTCTGTTTTGCGGTAACAATAGCATGGTTATTTTAGAGTAACAATAGTAGGGATTTTGGGCAGTAAGTATGCAGGGCTGTTATGCAGTTAGTATAAGCGTCTCATATCTCGCTTTAGTGAGTAAGCAGTATAAATGACTGATGATAGGGCCAAAATAACTGGAAAACTGATATAAATGAAGAAATGAAGAAGATTACCAGACACAACTGATATAAATCTAACAAAACTAATATAAATTAAGAAGATTATCACTAAACTAACTGAAAAAGTCGAAACAGTCATGCTAGTAAAACCTTAGGTTTTTGAAAATTAGTAAATTGTACTGAATATTTTTTAAAAGAAGATGATCAGACTTACTATTTTTTGCGTTGATATCGTTCTGAAATAGTGGAAATGTATACTAGAAAGTGAACTGAGAGAAAATTGGAGTCGATTTCATTTTTATAACCGTCGAACTTCGAGGGAAGAAAGCGTCGAGAATGGTGAAGAATGTAGACAAGAATGAGGAGAGGGAAAGAAGTCTGTATTTATATTATGGGTAAATTTGGAAAACATTTAGTCAAATATCTCCGGCTTTAATTTGTAATAGGTTTGGTTAACGAACCTTATATGGTATGTCCCCTATATTTAAAATAAATTTTTAATCATAATCTCTAAATTTAATAAAATTATTAATTTTTTATCAATAAAGTATATTATTAACATTAAATTTTTCTAATAAATATTAATTTATAAAAACATCAAATAATAAAATTTAAATAGTAGAAAACCAAATTAATCCAAAGAATAATTACCATTCATCCGAATCAAAACTTAAAATTATACAAAAAAAAGTAAGAGTACTAACCTATATAATTGATAAATTCTCGCACAAACATGGGATCACACTTCCATTGCAGAGGAAGTTGACCTTCCTTTTCGAGTATGATTTTATTTACATGTGGAATCTTGTATTTGTTCAACCATTTTTCTCGCATAATCTCTATCAAGCATAGTTGCATTGTTATAAATATTCGATTAGATCTTTTGGATGAAAAAACTTCAAAGGACTTAACAACCGCATTAATAAGTTCGTCAAACGATTTAGGTAACTCTAAGCATATATGTCATAGTCATCGTGAAGATAATTACCCTAATTATCAAGTCTGATTCCTTAAGTATGATAAAGGTTTTCAAAATCCTGATGTATTACCTCTTAAGTCTCCTACAAAGCTTGATGAAGTAAGAAGTTGAAATCCCATCTCTCATATTGTATTTTTTTTCTTTCAATGAATTTGTGAGAATCATAGAACTTATTTTCGCGGGTATTGGTGCCGAATCAAAATTATTAGCTTCTCTTTTAGTTCTATTAATGTGTTGGACCCAACCCTTTATTATGGGTTTTTTATAATTTTCAATGAAATAAAATTGGATAAAGTTTCAAACCTTATGAATTAAAAAAATTGAATAACACTAAAAAATACAAAATCCAAAACATTTAAGTCTGAAGAGTTCGAAGTCGAAGAATGAAGCTTCTGCCGTCAATAGCTTTCTCCGACAAAGTAATCTGATTCATCATTTTTCTCATATCTAATCGGTCTCTCTTCACAAAAAAGCATTTGATTAGATTCTTTTCTATCTGGAAGCTTAGAGAGAGAAATCTCTAGAACGTAAAATTGCAGAGTTTGATTTTTCATCGCTGATTATCTCCGGCCATGGAGATTTCTCAAACAACAAGTTTTGAAGAGAAAGATTTCTTTACTCTTTCAACATCACCCAAAATCCATAAGATGAATCAGTATACTTATGCTGAAAGGGTTTCCAAGAAAACTTCATTAAAACCAGAAATGAAGCCGGAATCTATCTCCTTCAAAGAAAATCATATTTCTTTTCAGTTCTCTCAGAAGACTAAGGACCGGCTTGATGAAAACGCAAAGATTACTCTGATTGGAAACTTTAGGAATGGTATTCCTAAGAGAAATACCCTATTAACATTTCTGAAAAAAATCAAGTTTAAAGGATAGTTCGATATGGAGATTTATGATTCAAGAAATATCTTCTTTGAATTTAGTTTAAAGGAAGATATTTGCAAGATTTGATAAAAAAATATCTGGATTTTCGGGGATCATGAGATGAGAATTCTGAGATGGTCTCCAGATTTCAGTGTGAAGAAGGAGAGTCCTATGTCCCTGGTTTGGGTAAAGTTTGATAGTCTTCCTGAATACATGTATAATACTGAAATTGTTAAGGAGATGGCTTCTTCGATTGGTGTGATCTACAAACTGGATATCCCAGATAAAAACAGAGTGCAAAAGAATTGTTGTACTGCATTGATTGAAATTGACGTTAATCAAAAGCTCTATTAAAGGATCTGGATGGGTTTCGGTGAAAATGAAGGTTGTTGGGTTTCAGTTCTATACAAAAATCTACCGGCTTATTGCAAATACTGTAATTATAAAGGCTATAAGAAATCTGAATGCAAAAAAAAAATAAAGTCTAAACCAGAGGAGGACCAATCAAATAGACAAGTTCAAATTAACAGCAAGAACGAAATGCAAATTTATGTTCCTAAAATCAGTTCGATAATCACAAAGAAAGATCAGAACAACAAACAGCATGAAGCAAATGGAGAATCTCTGAATCTTGAAGAAATTAATGTTATAGAAGCCATCAAGAATCTTGATCAATGATGCTCTGAGAGGGGGTCTCCTGATTTTGAGGTCCCAAACGAAGTAGACACAAGAAAATCCAATTGCAGTACTCCTGAGGATCAGATCATGAATCTTGCGTCTCCTGTATTTAAAGAAATTCTGGTTAAAAAACTTAAAGCTAATAAAAAATAAAGAAACCAAACCAAAAGATTGTTAAGTCCTTACGTTATAAGGACAAATCCAAAAAATCTTACTTTGATAATGATAATTCTGATTAGTTGGAACCTTCATGGTATCAACAATAATCCGACCATTTTGAGGTTAAAGGACATGATAAACACTAATAATATTCAAATGCTTTCATTACAGGAGCCTTTGGTGAAAGTCGAGAAGATTAATGAGATAGCTGGTAAGTTTGGGTTCAATAACTTTGTTGCGAATCAGTTTAACAAAGTCTGGTGTTTTTGGAAGGATGAAATCAAGATTGATTTACTGATCAATCATGATCAATGTTTACACTTGGATGTGCTTAATTCTGATACTGAAATTGAGTTCAATTTGTCGATCATTTATGCCAAGTGTAATAGAAGCGAGAGAAGAAATCTTTGGAGTTTACTTAATTCCATTTCGGTTACTGAAAAAGCTTGGATGGATGTTGGAGATTTCAACGTTATTTCCTCCTCTGATGATTAGATTGGCTGTACTTCAATATGTGTTAACAGCATGGAAGACTTCAACTATTGTATAAAAGATTGTATGCTGGAGGATGCAGGCTATGGCGGCTCGAGATACACCTGGAATAGGGGTTCAAGATGGAAGCGGCTGGATAGGGCTATGGTTAATAGCAAGTGGAATGCTACCTTCAATAGTACTAAGGTTCACCATATGATCAGAACCTGTTCTAATCACTCGCCTCTGTTAATCAATGCTAATAATGTCACTAATGCTCACCAAAAGAAAGGCTTTAAATATATGAATATGTGGTCTAACGATGAGTCTTTTTTTAGCATTGTTGAGATCAATTGGAAGCTTCCAATTACTGGTAATCCTAATCAAGTCTTTTGGCTAAAGGTGAAGAGACTTAAAGCTTGCTTAAAAGAGTGGAATACGAATAGTTTTGGGAACATTTTCAACAATCTTAAAGAAGTTAAAGGTTATGTTAGGAAGTTGGAAGACTCTTTGACTACTAACTTCAATATAAATACAAAGGCTGAATTAGAGAAAGCCAATAGTCTTTATATTAAGAACCTCAAGATTGAATCTGATTATTGGAAGCAGAAGTGTTACAGTTATTGGCTAAAAGACGGTGATAGAAATTCCAAGCCTTTTCATTCGTTTGTGAATAAGAAGAGAAGGAAAAGGAAGATTAAGAGCATTAAGGAAGGGGATTCTTGGTTAAATGATGAGGAGAGTATTGGTTTTTCTGCTGAGAAATACTTCAAAGAGACTCTTACTTCTGAGTCTTATAACAACAATGAAGAGGAGACTATTTTAATGAATGATGATATTTTCAATGTCATTCCTTCTTTGATAACCGTGGAGGAAAATAATGTCTTGTTGAAGCTAACTACTGAGGAGGAAATCTGGAATATGATATCAAGCATGAATGTAGATAGTGCAGCCGATATTGATGGCTTCAACCTTCATTTTTACAGGTTTTGTTGGAAGATTATTAAGAGAGATCTCTGTATCTCTTTCAATGCTTTTATCAATGGAAACTACATACCTAAAGGCATGTTTGCCACTGGCCTTTGCTTGATACCTAAGACCAAGAGCCCCATTACTTGGAACAAGTACAGACCTATAGGTCTATGTACGATGATGAATAAAATCTCTGCTAAGCTTATAAACTCTAGGCTGGCCACTCTGTTACCTAAGATCATTTCCGGTTACCATGGAGCCTTTGTTCATGGTCTTTGTATTCATAAAAATATTCTTGTGGCCAAATAAATGATATATGACATTAACAGGAGACCTAAAACAGGCAATATCCTGATTCAGCTCGATATGTCGAAAGCATTTGATAAAATGTCTTTTTCTTTTATTTACAAACTTCTATCCAAATTTGGTTTCTCTCAAGATTTTATTAGTCTTATTAACAGGTTAACAAGGAATGTTAGCATCTCCTTGCTCTTAAATGGTGGCTCATTTGGATATTTCAGAACAAGAAGGGGTCTGAGACAGGGTGATCCCCTGTCTCCTAGCCTGTTTATCATAAGCGAAGAAGTTCTTTTAAGAGGAATGCAAAGGCTTTTTGAAAATAACAAAAAGATGATTTATAATACAAGATCTCAGATGTTAATGCCTTGTCTGGCCTTTGCAGACGACATTCTTATATTTACAAATAGTTTACATGATTCCATTAACAAATTAAGTGTTTTTCTTGACAAATACTAGCTTGTTTCAGGGCAAATGATAAACAAGCAAAAGACAAAACTGATATCTTCCTCTTCTCTTCATCAAAATAGAATAGCAAGCTTGGAGTCTCAAACTGGTTACAAAACAGAGAACCTGCTCACGAGCTACTTAGGAATCATTCTAAACAACAGCAACAAGGCCTGCAATTTCATCAAAATCATCGACAAAATAAATGAAAAGTTAACTGACTGGGATTCAAAGTACTTATCATTTGGTGGCAGATTAGTGTTAATCAATAATATCCTTATGATCTATCCTATCTACTGGTTACAAAATAGTACGCTTCCTAAAAGAATTATCAACAAGATTGAGAAAATGCTTAATAAATTTCTCTGGAGATCAAAATCAAATGAGCCTACCATTCATTGGGCTAACTGGAAATCCATCTGTAAGCCCTTTGAAGAGGGTGGTCTTAATATTAGAAGTATAACAGATATTCAGCATACCTACTCTTTAAAACTTTGGTTCACTTTCAGGAAAAACAAAACAACTTGGGCTAAGATGATGCATTGTACTTATTCAAAAAAACACTCATCTTCTATACACAAATTTTAACAAGTCTGGCTCTCACACTTGGAGAAGGTTGGTCAACATTAAAAATTAGGCAGAAAAGCATATCAGATGGGTCTTAGGAAATGGAGAAATGGACTATTGGAGAGAAAATTGGCATGACTACAAGCCTATCTCAGATACTCAAACTGAAGCACATTACCTGGAAGCCAAAGTGAGCTCCTTCTGGAAGAATGGAAGCTGGGACATAGCTTCAATGGCTCATTTTCTTTCTCCTGAAAGACTGAGTAAAATTCAGAATCTCAAAGTTGATACTTCCAAGCAAGATATCATGCTCTGGAAATGCTCAAATGATACAATTTTCAACAACAAAAAGACTTGGAATGCCAGCAGACACAAGTCAAACTACTCCAGACTCTTCAAAAACATTTGGAGCTACATTATTCCCATGAAGTTTGCATTTATTCTCTGGAAAATTATAATGAATTACATTCCTAAAGACTCTGTTCTTAAAAAAACACTTACAACTGGTTTCTAAATGTCAGTTTTGCAGAAATAGCAAAGACGTTACTCATGTTTTTGTCAATTGCATTCAAGCTTGGCAGATTTGGAATCATTATAGCATAATCTTCAAGATTAAAGTCAAGAGATGCATGATTCTTACTCACATAATAAAAATGTGGCATGGTTTTAGCAGAAGCAAAGCTCACATGACTCATCTCATGCCTGCGATTATATGCTGGACGATATGGTATAATCGAAACAACTCTAAATTTAAGGGAGTTTCATACAACTTCAACTCTAAGATTAACTATATTGATCGAATCATCCTATCTTTAAATGCTTCTGTTCTATCGAAAAAGCATTGGACTAACACAAAAAATGCTAGTCTGATTATGGGATGCCCTGTTCCTAATCCTAAGCCTATCTATATTACCTGGAAACCCACAACTGATGGCCGAATTAAGCTGAACATTGATGCATCCGTCATGAGAAATGCTGAAGCCAGTGGTACTGGGATCTTCAGGAATCACTTGGGTGAAGTCTTGCAGTGCTTTGGCAACACTTATGGGAAAATGTATCCTCTCTTAGCAGAGACTCGGGCTCTCCTTGATGGCTTGCTTATCTGCAAGCAAAACCATTGGTTTCATATAGACATTGAGTCTGATTGTCAGACTCTGGTCAATTTCCTTGCCGCCGACATTACCCCATGGTATCTCAACCCGGTTATCAAGATCTGTCGCCTCGCTATTGTTTCTCCTATGGTGATAAAATACATCGCTCGAGTCCAGAATCAGGTTGCCGATTGGCTAGCTAGATGGACTCTCGGATGCAAAGAGAAATCTTCCTTTACTCTAGATTTGAATGCGATTCTAATCCTAGAAAACTTAGTTTTAGGCTACTTATCTTAATCTTGCCAAAAAATTTGCTTCGGTTTTTATTTTGTAGGTTTTGGAGAAGAATCAGAAGAAGATAGAAAAGGAATAACAAAAGGGTAGAAGAAATAAGATGAACGAGTTTGGAGAAGTAGAATCAAAGTTGAAGGAAAATCAGATTCTTCAGTATATCAGAGAAGAGAAGGCTTCGCGCCTTTGATTTTGAATGCTGAAGATTTTGATTCTAGGGTTAGAATTAGGTTCGATTTGGTACTTTACCAAATCATGTTGCCCTAATTTCTTTTTGGTTTTATCAATTTAAAGCTAATTCTCTTGTAAAACTCTCAATTGAGTCCTTTATATATCAAATGTTATTTTTTATTAAAAAAAAAGTCTGAAGAGTTCGGGGGTTGGCACATCAAACGAATATTAAATCCATCTTGGATAGCAACTTTAGAAAATTCAAGATCATTTGGATCGACATGTTTTTTAACATTATCTTGTTGAACAAATATTCTATATCTCGAATCATGGTTTGGCCATTTTTCTTTAATGGTCGGCATCACATTTTCAATAAAATACCATCGTACAATTGCTCTTTTGACCGAGGTTATTGATTTTGTTTCCAAGGTGCCCGCAGTTTCTATTTATACTACTTCTTTTAGCGGGTTCTTGTGTAACAAAAAGAAATATACCAAATTTCCATAAAATATTTCATTCCCTTGTGCATCAAATCGTGACCGAACAATAGCTACTTTTACAAGTCCGAATTGGATATTCTTCCGCAGGTAGCAAATAGTAATTTTCAAATTTGATTGTCAAATAAACTTTATCTCTTCAATGTGAATAATATTGCACATATTCACAAACATCGGATCATGTGGTATGTTTGTGTTAGACATGCAAAACCGCAAACAAGATATTTTTTTTCTTTCAAAAACGATTTTATAACGTTTGAATGTCTCTTTAAATATCATAATTTTAAATGCTTATGAAGACTATATTTTTTTCCGTTCGATTCGAAATGTAACGACCGAATAGTTACTCTTTTAGATAAAGGAATATCACGAACATGATAAATTGATTGCAGTTCTCGTGCGACCATAAATTTGTGTCCTCCTCTTAAATACATTAAAATTATTTCATCTATTTTGGATTGTTTCCTTATACATTGAACAGTTCGTACGGAGAACATTAAAATAGGATGTCACCAAATTTATCGTCTTTTTTTGTAATTTTTCATCACTAATTTTTCATGGAAGCATATCATATATATACACATACGTTTATTATTGGTTAGACATTTATTTTACTTGAAATGGTGGTTGTAAAAAAATTTCGGATGAAACCCGATTAAGATTTTCACCAACGAAAAATAATAATTTTAAATGAATAAATATATTAAAATAATAATTTAATATTTAACTTCAAAAGCATATTTTTAAATGAATAAAGATATTAAAACAAATTTCAAGCCTACATTTTTAAACAACTCAAACATATAAAAAAAATTGAAAAAAACACTATGAAATAATTTATCAAATATATATTTTGAATTTTAGTTTTGATGTTTGACAACAATTTGAAAAATAGAATTTAAACTAAAAAAATAAAATTTAAATTATGTAAACATTTTTAAATTTATACTTATAACTAATTTTATTTTTCAACTAATTAAATTTAAATTACAGATATATAACTTCTCGTATAAAAAATTATTCTAAAACTTATTCTAACTAACTTCCCCTCTGCATAAAAATATATTCTCTTAAAATAATTCTAACTAATATTATCTTTTCAAATATTCAATATATATTATCCCATAAAAAACCTAACTAACATCTTGATTTTTCCTAATTTTCTAAATTCTATTTTTTTATACGGTATCTTCTTCCTTACTAGGGATAGGGATAACAATTTAAATCGAAACCGTGGGTACCCAAACCGAACTGAACGAACGGGGTGGGTTATCCGAAAAAAAACGGGCGGGTTATGGTTTTTATTTTTACTGTCAGTTCGGGTTTGGTTTCGGTTTTGAAAATAAAACCACGGGTAACTGCCCCGAACCCATCGAGTAAAAATACCTTTCATTTATATAAATATAAATATTATTTATTGATTTTATTTTTATCCCGATATAAAGACTAAATATTCAACCTTAATAATATTATTATTTATTGTAGCCCGTTATAAATGTTATTATTACCGTCTGTATGTAATCTAGCCCAATAATATTCCTAACCCTAAAAGAAAAAAAAAACTTATCAAATCATTATGTATTCCAATGATTTTTCTATTTGTTTGGATTATATATGCTGTATATTATATAATATATATATATATATATATATAAATCATTATGTTTTCCTAAAAAAGTAATAAAAATCCTAAAATTGTATAGGCATAGGTTTGATATTGAATATTAAAATTTAATTTTTTTATCATATAAAATATTTAATTCATATAAAATATTTAATTCTGAATATATATAAAGATTTTATATATATTTATTTATTCTATATTCAATTTTATATTCCTTTTTTAAATATATCTATATATTCTATATAGATTTTAAAATTTATTTTTTAATATATTCTATATATTTGTTACAGAATTTTATCGTACAATATATTATTTGTTTTTTTATTTGTTTTTGAATATATATATATAGAGAGAAAAGTACCACTAAATACCTTTTCATGTATGTAATCCCAAATAAGTACCCAAATATGAGACCCTTACACTAGTAGTAAGAAGCCAATATTTTTACCAAATTAGCCCCAATACTAGAAGAAAGAGAAAGTAGGTTATTATTCATACTCATCTCCTTCTCTCTCCTTCGATTTATTCAATATATGTCGACACTGTGTTTTTTTTCTCTCTCTCTCTCTCTCTCCTATCTTTGGACTTTCTTGATCTTTGGATTTTCCTGCATTCAAGAATTCAGGTTGAGCAGAGCTTTGAATCCAGATTGATTTTTTTCCTTCTCCTTATATTCAAAACTCAATTAAGCAAATTCGGGCTTTGACATGACTCGATCAAATAAGTTCCTCAAAACTCAATCCTCAACCTTCATGAATCACTAGCTAAACCTAGGTTCATTACCGATTTCAACCTGGGTAGTTTTTAGGTGGTTTACAATAGTTTTAGAATGTGTCTCGCGTCTAGAACTGAAACCTGGGTAGTTTTTAGGTTGTTCACAGTAGTTTTAGAATGTGTCTCGCGTCCGGAACTGAACCCTGGAGAGTTTTTAGGTGGTTTACAGTAGTTTTAGCGTGTGTCTCGCGTCTGGTACTGTGTTTTAATGCATCATATTGACAGTAGTTATACCGTGCGTCTCGCGTATCTTGGGTGCTAGATTGGAAGATGAGTTTTGCTGTTTTAGTACCGTATCTCGCATCTCGCGTGATGTTGGAAGGTGCAACGCATCTAGCGTCATAGTTAAGGAACATCTCGCGTTATTTAGGCAAGTACAACTCGTCTAGCGTCATATTAGACGAACATCTCGCGTGATGTTGGCAAGTGCAACGCATCTAGCGTCATAGTCAAGGAACATCTAGCGTCATAGTCAAGGAACATCTAGCGTCGTAGTACAGGTATCGTCTTCAACCCAACGATATGTTGGCAAGTGCTTTGGACAAGTGCAAATCATCTAGCGTCATAGTCAAGGAACATCTCGCGTTATTTAGGCTCGTACAACTCGTCTAGCGTCATATTAGACGAACATCTCGCGTGATGTTGGCAAGTGCAACGCATCTAGCGTCATATTCAAGGAACATCTAGCGTCATAGTCAAGGAACATCTAGCGTCATAGTCAAGGAACATCTAGCGTCGTAGTACAGGTATCGTCTCAACCCAACGACATGTTGGCAAGTGCTTTGGACAAGTTCAACTCATCTAGCGTCATATTACACGAACATCTCGCATGATTTATGCAAGTGCAACTAATCTAGCGTCATATTAGACGAACATCTCGCGTGATGTTGGCAAGTGCAACTCATCTAGCGTCATAGTCAAGGAACATCTAGCGTCATAGTCAAGGAACATCTAGAGTCATAGTCAAGGAACATCTAGCGTCGTAGTAGAGGTGTCGTCTTCAACCCAACGACATGTAAGAACAAAACACCATTACAGACCTGGTTTCTCTACTCCACTCACACCCGTTTTGATTCCGAATTCAAGTTGTAAAGACGACGCCGCACTGTTCGACGGAGAAAATGAGAGAGTCGTCGTTCTGTTTTTGTGTGGCTCCGTCGTAGACGATGGTTCTCTGTTAACGTCTAATCCACTTGTTCTTGGTCCTGGTTCATTATTTGGTACTCTAATAAAATGAAAATTTGTTTATTAGTGAAGTATAAACAAAACCCAGATCTCAAAATTTAATAATAATCAGTAAGAAGACGATAATGAAAAGCTTTGTTTTCTTTGATTTTCTCAGGAACCGAGCTACCAAGAAGAAATACATATAAAAGAATTTTCGTTCGAAAATAGACTAACCCAAATGTTGAGGGTATTTTAGGAATGAAAATATTAGCTGGGTACTAAAAAGGAATTAGTTTGCTGAGATAGGTATTTAGTAGGCATAAAAAAAAGTCCGGGTACTAGATGGTAATAAGTTTGGTGAGAAGGTACTTAGTGTGACATTTCCCATATATTATATATAGATTTCAATTTTTATCATATATATTTTTAATTTCTAAAGATTTCAATTTTTATCATATATATTTTTAATTTCTAAATATGTATATACAAATTTGATATAGATTTTTGATGTAATATTTATTTTTGAGTAAATACATGGATTTGTCAATGATTTGTTATATAATTTTTTAATTTCGGAATATTTTTTCTTTTTTTTTTCTCTATAATTTCTTGAGAAATAGTGTTCTCTATATATATGCAGTATAAATTATAAAAATAATATATAATACTTTATAATTATATAATATATTAGTAACTGTTAAGAAAATAATAAATAAAATACAGTAGTTTAAACATGCATATATATATATATATATATATATATATACATATTTTAATTTTATTAGTATATTTATTTGTTATCATTATAATTAATATATAATTTGTTTTTTGTTTTTTGTTTTTTTATTGAAGGTTCAAATGTCTTCAGTGAATGAAGTTGATTCTCACGCACCCATTAACAACAATATCGTTACTGGTTCTGAGGGTGTTGCCGAATCTCCTTTGCTAAATGTTAATTCTCCGACACCATCCAGACCCGCTATCATAGGAACAAGTAGTAATATTCCGGTTGATATTGAAAAAGAAAATCATGATGCTTCCAAAAAAGGTCTTAAGAGTGAAGCTTGGAAACACTAGAAGCGAGAGTCACGCAATGGAATTTGGAAGACTATTTGTATATGTTGTGATGACGTTCTTGGTGGTGAAACAAGAAATGGAACATCTCATTTGAAGAACCATTAGAACAAATGTAAAAGACGACCAAGAGAGCCATTGAAGCAAATTGCTTTGATTAATAGTTTTGTGAGAGCGGATGGAAAAAGAAAACTATTAAGTTATACTTTTACGCAAGAACGAGTGAGGGAATTATTAGCGGAGATGATCATATTACATGAGTATCTTCTATCGATTGTTGAACATAGATAGAGGCTTTAGAAGATACTCAATGGGACTTCAACCAGCTTTCAAAATGGTATCTCGAAATACGATTAAAATGATATTATCAAAATATATGATAATGAGAGGATCAAAACGATGAAGCTCATAGAAGATAATTCAAGCAGTATTGCAATCACCACTGACATGTGGACTTCTAGCAACAACAAAAAATGGTTTATGGCGATAACAGCACATTTCATTGATGATTCATGGACCTTACAGAGTCGTATATTGAGGTATGACTAAATTTCATAATTAATTTTTTTTAATATCGTTCGAGGTTATATGTTTAATATTTTCTCAACATCTGATTTAGATATATTACCTTATTTTAATTTAGATTTTTTTATGTTCCATGCCCGCACACAAGATATGTTCTATGTGACGTACTGTATGACACTTTGATTGATTGGAATATAGATCGAAAAATTTCTGCTATTACAGTAGATAATTGCTCAACCAATGATGCCATCATAGTTTTGTTGCTAGAGAAGTTAGATTCTTCTTCACTTTTGTTAGGTGAAAGTGTATTGCATATGCGATGTTGTGCGCATATTTTGAATTTGATTGTCAAAGATGGTTTAGATGTAATAAGAAGCGCAATAGAAAGGATTCGAGATAGTGTCCAATTTTGGTCGGCTACACCTAAGAGGGAAAAAAGTTTTAGAAGTGCTGCAAAACAGTTAAATATAACAGTTTCTAAAAAATTAGGCCTTGATTATCCAACTAGGTGGAATTCAACATATTTGATGTTAGATACTGCTTTGCTCTATGAAGATGTGTTTGCTCATGCAAAACAAAGAGGTGAACCAAACTATAATACTTTACCAAGTTCTAGTGATTGGGAGTTTGCACATGAAGTGTGTTCAAAGTTCAAATTTCTAGTGATATGGCTGTGAAACTATACTTGAATAAAAAAAATTAGGATTAGAACAAACAAAATCATAACGATAGGAAACGAAAATAAAAACGGGAAGAAATGATAATCGACATAGATAAATCCTATTTATTAATAGCATTAGGTAAATCCTATTTATTTATGTAGTGATTTGTGAGTCTCCCATAAATATATAATAGTATCGTCTAAATTCATCTCCCAAAAATATAAATTATAATTGATATGTATTGTATCTACTGATGGTTGTGCCACACTCAAAAGCAGTCACATATATTTGTGGTTTTATATACCTAGTCTGATTGTTCCGCCACACCTTGCTCCATCCCTGTTATTCATTATTTATAGACCAATTTATGAGTGAGCTAAATACCCTAGCTCATGTTAGCACATAATTGTTTTTTCCAAACGTGGTCGAACATAAACGGTTCAACAACACTCACATCCTACACAGTACACTACGCCATGGTAATAACACCAACCACTTGCGCATGCGAGTCATTTATATTTTTTGTTTATTCTTAAAGCACGCTTCAAATTAATTCCCATAATCAATAGCTAAGTTTTTCACCAAATTCAGATTATTCATAATTAGTTAATCAACTTCTTTTTGAAACACTTAGGTATTTTAGGAAGTTTCGGCAACAAAGTTCTACACTTTTAATTACTATGAAAGAACCCACATTCGGTTACATAATATATTAAACAATTGTCTTTGGAAATTCTATCCCTTAGGTCCCAGTAACCGTATTTATACCTAAGTCTTTGGATGAGCATCTAGCCATATAGAGAATCAACAACAATAGCCTTTAAGAATTCAGCTTACTCATATCTTGGACCCTTATGTATTCGACTTAGTTTCTTCAGTAATTTTGGCATACACCTAAACATTCTTCACCTCAGCTTATATTGACTTCATCATCCATTTCCCTAAAATTTTAATTAAAATTTATAGACATTTAGTTCACCTGAATCTAAGACTTTTCCGAGACTCATACAATTCGTGAACTTTCAAATCGGTAATACCTTCGTCAGAGCATCCAAAGGATTTTCCTCACTTAATTTTTTTCCACATTCACTTGCTCTCTCTTAACCACTTCTAATATGAAGTGAAAAATGATATCTACATGTTTAGTTCTCTAGTGAAACTTCACATTATTCGTTAAACAAAAAGAACTAGTATTATCACATAACATAGTCATATCGTTCTCTATACTAGTGATCTCACTCAACAATCCCTTCGACCATACATCTTCCTTTATTGGTTCAGTAGCACCTATATATTTCGATTTCATATTCGAAAATACAAAGACCCTCTGTATACAAGGCTTCCAACTAATCACTACTCCAAACACATAAAACATATAACTCAAGATTGACTTCTTTTTGTCCAGGAAACCAATATAATCAGAGTCAACATACCCTCTTAGCATTTCATGAACCGCATACTTTGGGTCATAGCACAACCCAACATCAGCCGAACCCATCAAGTACCAGATTAACCATTTGAGGGTTTGTCAGTGAGGCTTCCTTGGATTTGACTAAAATTTACTCAAAATACTAAAAGAGTAGAAAATGTCGTATGTATATCCTAACATACATTATGCTTCTCATAAAACTTTCATAAGGTATATATTACATGAATGTCTTATATGTTGCTTCTAATGTTGTTGATAAGGTTATAATATGTGTATAATACCAGATAATAATAAAGCACTGAGAATATATCTATAATTTAATTACATACACATTTATTATTTCAAATATGTAACAGACATAGATAAATACAGAGAGTGAAAAAGAGGTTTGTGTAGAGGTAAACCTCTCAATGTAATCGAACTATTTTTTATACCAAGAGTATTATTTATGGCCGTATTTTCTTCTCTATTATCTTTCTTCATTTTATTCGTATTTCCTCTCTAGATTTTGGTTTTTTATTGTGATATTTTTCCTCATTAAAAAGTGTCGTATGTGGAAACTTTTTTTGTTTCTTATTTTTCTAAATACCAAAAACATTTTACTAGAATTAGGAAAAACTTATAAAAAATATGCAATTAGGAGATGAGTTAAAATCGAAAGATGCGGCAGTCTACACTTGAGTTCGTCGTCATTCCTTTAAAATCAGCGATGGAAGTAAAACATCAGTACCATATATGATAGAATTACAAAAGGATATATTGAAGTTGAATCTTAACCAAAAGAACATCAACAACTAAAACAAATTTAATTATTTTTTCTCATTTTATTAATTTATTTTATTCTTTGTATATTTAATTTTGTGTTTAAGCATAAAGAAAAACATTACAAATAATATATTATTATCACGTTTATAAGAAATTAAATAATTTTAAAATAAAAACAATATTTTATTTTGTTTTATGAGAACATTAATTGATTTTTTTTTAATTTTGGTTCCTTTCTTAAAATAAATTTAAGGATTTTTAAAAAATTATTAGTTAATCAATGCAGAAATTCAAATAATAATTTTAAAGTATCTTTTAAATAAAAATAGTTATATTTAAATCTAAAACTTAAAAATTTAAAAATTTGAATCACATGAATAAATGGTTTCTTATTCAACATTACGCATTATCACTATTTAGAAACTTAAAAAGTAATTTCAAAATATTTATAAAATTTAAATATATTTGAATTCATTAACGCATCTCACTATTTAAATTTAAAATATTATTTTAAAATATCTATTAAATATAAATATTTATATTTAAATTCTATGAATAAATAATATAATAACTATGAATAAATGACGTAATTATATAATAATTTAATATACGTTGGTAATAGAATAGTAGATGACACAATTACTCTAATGTTTATCGGCATTATACTTTTCAAACCGAATTTTAAATTTGAAAAATAATCATTGAGCGTCGCTTTTCATGGTTCGTGAGTATAAAAAATTAGTCAGCAATAAAAAAAAAGAAGGGTTTGTCAAAGTAAAAAACAAAATTCCTCAAAATAAAGAAGAAATGTAGTTAAAAAAAATACTTAAGCTCGCCCCCAGTTACATGGATCTTCCGAGTCTAATGCGAAAGCTCGTATTCTCTAGTTAAATGACTCATTCGGCTTGTCTTCATTAAATTACGCTCGTCTCCAATTGAATCGCTCGTTCTCATATTCTAGTAATTCAAATTAGGGGAGCGTCTTCATTCTTCACTAATTCAAATACTATTTCGTCTTAAAAAAAAGGAAGAGAGCATGTGGACATTATTATAATCATAAGAGAAGAAATGCGACAAAATATTTAGGTGGCAATGATTCATAAATCGACATAGTCAAGTTTAGAATGTGATTTTCTTCAACATACTATTTATTCCGTAAAATAATTATTGGGAAATATAAATTGGCTATCAGTATCTTCTACAATCATCCAAAATGGCTCTACGAGTCTATGGACCTTGTCATCTTATTGTTTATTTCTCATATTGCACATCTTATGTTGGTGTTGTCCTCCATTCTATATTTATGTCATATATCAATTAATCACCTTTTATACCGTTTCCACATAGCTAAGAATTTATAGAGGACATGCAAATATGTAAATATGCTCCAATGTGAGAAATAAATGACAATGAGCTCCGAAACATGAAACATCCTCGTTAAACAACATCAACAACAACAACAATTATATAAAGATTTATATTTTTTATAATTTAAATCTGAAACATCCTCGTTAAACAACATCATCAACAACAACAATTATATAAAGATTTATATTTTTTATAATTTCGAAAAGTTGTTTGGTTTCGAGAGGACTAGCCATCACTTCCAAACAGGTGTCTTCGTGGAACTGGAATGTATATCAACATTTTTATTCCCTTCAAACCAAAGAACCTTCGTAAATAAATTCCACTATAAACTATATAACTCAACCTTCATTCATATTTAGGTCTCTTTTCATTAGGTTACCAAACTCACAAGAGACAAGTCAAGAAGCTCACCTAATATCCACTACTCTCCAGTTTGACCACCGAGTATTGGCGCCATTGTACCTCTAACAACACAAGTACTATGTCCCTAAGCAAATCATGCCAATGATCCAAGGATATTCAAAATTCTCCATGTCGGCTTTTCATCAGTCAGATGCATAAGATAAAGCTGGGACACAAAATGAAGGCCAACAACAGTCTCAAAAAATATCATGATTCTTTCACTAAGAAGACTGATGGCAACGTAATGGAGTCTAGGCATAGGAGATACACCCCTAGGATTCCTAGAACTAGGCATTCCACTTCCAGTCACATAGAGAATGAAAGTTCCATATCGCTTAGATCCATTTGAATACGTCGCTTGAATGAAATATCATGGGCCCACTCGTGGCTAGACATTCCAATATTAATATATTAATACCATCATATACTGATAATATGTGACCTAATTAGCAAGGTGGGGTCCATACATAAAACATTTATCTCCATACAAGTATGTTCATTGAAAAATCGATTAGACAAATGTCATTGAGAATAACTCTGGAGTCTACACGACCACCTCATACTATCAATTTGGTTCCATCGAGGGTAAATTATTTTTATCAAGATCTTAGAAGTAAAGAACCTCAAACTTTGACTTTTCTCTGAACTGAATCTTCAAGCATGACCATCCTCCATAAATCCTCATTTTTGTCATCTCAAAGAACCACCAACAAACAGATGCAACAGATGCAATTTATCTCGATGTCAGACTTGAGAGTATATACATAGAGATAATTTCATCATTCAGTTGAAAGATTCCACAAAAGGAACACCATACATTTCAATATACTGCTAATAAAGTAGAATGAGACAGAGCAGATGATCTAGGAAGTTCCTTAGATGAAAATCTAGATAATAGCCCAAGATCAATATTGGCTTTTGTGAAATTTTAAATTCATATAACATGAGTTAATATCCCTTCATTTCATATATAATAGTAAGCTTTATTATGTTCATCAGTAGTGAATCTTTTTTTCTAAAGTCTAATAATTCCTCCTCAAATTCAATATGTTCTTCAAGACATTTTCTCATCTTTAAAACTACTGAAGAATCCACAAAAAGGCATTTTCTTTTAAAAATTGGTCCTTAGGAGTGTAGAAAACTTCATTGGTGTGATAACTAGTGAATATCTCAAAAAAACGTTTGAAATAAATGATAGAATAGTCGTCAACGACATCATTAAAAAAATAGCACTACATACGTTAATCCTTATAAATAGAGGTGGAATTCCAATAATCGAACTTGAGATCTCTAGTTATCAACTTGAATATCTAATATGATTTCATTAATGAATATTCCAAAAAAAATTAGTTATTGTCAATGGCTTCACTTTATAACTCGAACCTTAAAAATTCAACCTACACAAAATAGGTATATTTTATAACTCAACTTCATCTTTGTAAGACATCGTATAATATATTAGTATACTTGCATACATTTAACCATAATTAATATTTTTGCATAATACAATTCAGAGCTTTAATCTCCATTGACATACATATAACATAAATTATGCACATTTATTATATGAGGCTACAAGACAATGTGTGCTAACAATAAAATATATACCGTGCAATAAGTCTTAAAAAATTACAGTTGTCAACCCATATCATGATTGGAAAATGCTATAAGCCAAGTGATCTTCATATTTATGATAGAAAATACTATAAGAAAAGTGATATCCATCTTCATGATATAAAAAACTAGACTCTAAATGCTCTTCATCTCTATAATAGAAAAGGCTATAAGCCAAATGATATACATCTTCATGATATAAAAGTCTATAAGTCAAGTGATCTTTATCTTCTTGATAGAAAAGACTATAAGCCAAATGATCTTCATTTCCATGATAAGAAAATGTTATAAACCAAAATATTTACATCTTCATAATAGAAAAGATTATATAAGCCACGTGATCTCCATCTCCATGATATAAAATACTATAAACAAAACGATATCCATGATCGAAAGGCTATAAACAAGTCATTTATATGTAAATGAAGATGCGAAAAAAAATACATAAAGGGGGGTCGTATATAATGATAAGATATCAAATATGGTAGATAAACCAAATATACAGTTAACAAAACCAAACGGTCATGTAGATGGTCATACTAAGCCCTAACATACTAGTCAAATTATGAACTGGAAAATAACCCAAAACTAAGGTGGGAACACCATCAAGACACGCAAGCGGCCATATTGAGCCCTGACGTACAAGTCAAAATGCGATCATGGTTACTTAAACACGCCCTCGAAATGTGCAAATGGTAATACTAAGCCCTAACAAAGTAGTCAAATTGCGATCGTTTAAAATAATCAAGCATTCACAACTATGGAACTAGCCGTACTGATCCCTAGTGAACTAGTCAAATATATATATACTAACCCCCAGGAAAAGACATAAAAACACCAAGCTATTGCTGATATACTCAAAATCTGACCATAATCACTTACAACTGTTTGGTAAGTTCTTCAGAACAAGGTTCGTGACAACTGCAACATAATATAGTCAGCACAAATAGTGGGTCGACCTGAAGTATGGTGACCTAATGTACGATGACTTGAAACATGAAGACTTCACGTACAAATATGAAACATAGATGTATCAGGTAGTTAGATGGAAAAGCTAAATATAATCTTTACTCAATCCTTCATCAAATACTAAAAGGGTTACTCATTATATATCAGAAAAGAATCGAAGCATACTCAAAAAAACAAGTAACACCCACTGCCTACAAATTATTAGTTGTACTCTTTCTCTTTGGAAAAAATATAGTTTTTTATCTGCAATGGAGGTTTTGGCTGACAAAATATTTTAACAAGGCAAGAATAGTAAAGTACGAACCAAGTTAGAGACATATCTAGTAACAGTTCGGCTAGGAAAATCAAAATAACCAACCCTTAATAATTTTAGGAGTCTAGCCGACATGGCTAGCATAATTACTTCAACATGAAAAATGGAGCCTTGATAAAAAAGATAACTAAAAATAGAGTTACATCCATCGATAAATTTGAAAGTACCCACTTCAGCAAAAATAATGGGTTTCCTGAAGACACGGACAATGAAATATTTAAAGACTACAATATCTTAATATTATATTCGAATATTTTACAATCCTTAAGTTTTATTATACTACAACTCAAGGACTAGGGGGACTTCTGGTAAGGCTATATTCTGTATCAAATACCCGAACAATAATAAAGCACGATTGATATATTTATAATTTAATTACATGTGACATTAATGTATTATTTCTAATGTGTGATATAAAAAAAGATCTCTGTAACTTGTATAAATCATAGTTAAAACTTTGAACGTAATCAAACCATTTTTTATACACAAAAGTATTATTCACAAATATATTTTCTAGTCTATTATCTTTCTTGGTTTTATTCTTATTTCATCTCTGGAAAATATTTTGGTGCTTGATTGGTGGTTTTTTCTTCATCAGGGGCTTAAGTGGTACTAAGTTTTAAATGAATATCAATGAGAGTTCCACTTCTCGGGCTTCGGACACTAAAAAATTCTTAAGAACTTTATGTATGTATTATTGTTGAGATACAAATAGATATATCATCGGCATATTTCTCTTAATACCAAGTATCCTTATAGTCTCTCTCATATATTTCCTCTCAATCTCTCTTTTCAGTTGATTCTTTACTGTTTTAATCATACTTTTTTCGTTTCTAGCTATGAGGATATTATCCACATATAATAGCAATATGATATGTCCCTCCATATGTGTTTTCTAATTTCAGTAAACACAATTATTGTAGCAACTCCTCACATATTTGATTGACCCCATAAAAGAATCAAAATTTTATATTTTACAGCCTCGACAACTATTTCAGCACATATAGAGTATCTTCAACAAACACACATCTTCTTCATTTCTTTCTTCAAAACCTTTGGGCTGATATATGTATATGGTATCTTCCAATATTCATATAAGAAATAAGTATTAACATTCATTTGATCTAACTCAAGATCAAATCTAGAAACAATTGACAGCATAACCCTAAGAGTAGTTTGTTTCATAAACAGTGAGAAAATTTCATTAAAATCAACAACTTCCTTTTGCGTGAATCCCATAGCCGGTAACCTAGCTTTGTATATTGATAACTCAACTCCAAAATTCCTTACTTTTTCTTGTATATTCATTTACTAATAACAATCTCCATTCATTTTAATCGATAAATTTTAATCCATAACATTTGAAAAACCATACCATTGTAAAGGTTTATATTGTCTATATGTTGTATCTCTCACTAATTGATAACTGTCAAGATCAAGTTGCTCTCTAGTTGATCATCCAAAGGTTCTGGAACTTTGAAATCTCGACCATATTCAAATTGATGCAATGGGTAAATTGTATTTGCATTAGTCAAAGCTGGACCAAGTCTGAAATCATTTTTGGCAGAAGCATGTTTGACTTCACTCTCTTGGTCAGACTCGTCTTCACCTTCACATCTCTTCTCAAAAGTATTATATCTGAGCTTCACCACTTTTATTAATGGCATAACATACTTATTGGTAACAATTTCTCAGTTGAATAAAGCTTTATCACCCCCAAGTTCTAGGTACCGCAACCTATACCATTTTACTCCTTACGGAAAGCCAAAAAGAAAACATTTTAGTGCTATTGGCTGAAGCTTATCTTTCTTCACATTTACGTAGGTAGCATATTCATACACTCTCATATTTTCCACCATATTTACGTAGGTAGCATATTCAAACACTTATTATGGATATTTATACTTCAGTTGTAGATGGACTTATGTTGATGATATACGTAGCTATTGTCATATTTTATCCCAAAAATCTTTGACCTATTCTAGCGAATAAAAGCATATGTGTAACCCTCTCCACCAAGGTTTGGCAAGCCCATTCTGTTATGAAATTTATCTCATAATTTGGTTTCTAGAAATACCAATTTCAGAACAATAGTTAGTGAAGGTCTCATTCACATATTTCAATCTATTATCAATTCTTAACTTCTTTAACATCTTTATAGTCTGATTCTCCATCAGCTTCTTCCAGTTCCTAAAACCTTCAAATGCATCATCCTTAATATTTAAAAGCATAGCTTATAATTTTGTAGAGTAATCATCAATTATACATGAAGTACCTTGCACAACCTACTGTAGGTTGGCAGGTTGGACCCCAAAGATCCGAATGAATATACTCAAGCACGTCACTGGTTGTATGATGGATAGGCATGAAATGAACCTTGTTGCTTTTACCTAGCACACAACTTTCACAGAAGCTCAACTTCTGAATTGTGTTATCATTCAACAACACTTTCTTGCTAAGCTTAATAAAGTTTTTCTCACTCTAATGCTCTAACATTAGATTCCATAACTTGGATGAATCTCTCTACACTAGACACACCCCAACCACGACCCACTCTTGCAGAACTGATACATCATTAGTCTAATAGGCTTTCATAACAATCAATGAGACTGTTAAGACCTTAAATATATCGTATTCATCCTTATAGATAAACCCTTCTTCATCTAACATGCCAATACAAATAACGTCACGTTTAACTTTAGGTACATAGTTCCGATTTAATATCATTCTCTTAAGTTTTGTAAACAATTTAAGTAGAACATACCATATTCCCATTAAAACATAGTGCTCATCATTCTCGAGGATGACCTTACCACCATTACACAATCTTAAGTTTCAAAACCATATTTGTTGGAAATCATGTGGAATGAAAATTCTGAATACAACAACCACTTGTAATTATATATGCAAGTAGAATACATTAAATCACCAGTAAATTCATATTTGTACGACACTATGGCAACCTCTCTGATATCCAATTTCTAATAACTATCTGCATTCCTTCAACCTTCCTTCTTGAACAACCAATATCTACTTTAGAGCAACTCATAAATATCCTTGATTTGAACAAGAGTTTTTTTCTTTTTAGAATGAATATTTCTTTCAAGGAATGTCTCTTACATTCAGCCCAAGACCTTCAGAGCCAGTCTTCATAACGGTCTTTCGTTGAAGATATTTTGAGTTTAAAGCACTCTTCACTTTGACAATCATAAAGTACTGTTAATTATATAATATAATGTCAACAAAGTGTTCGTATATTTTTAAGAAGAGAACTCAATAAGATTATTTTTTATCGCCATCTTCTTCATTGACTCAAACTGCATTCAAGTCGGTAACGAATCTATTGAAATCATATAAGTATCTTCGGATTTCCTCTGCTATTATCCACTCAAAGCGTATACAACTGTTTTGTTGAGCTACTGTTTGTTTGCTAAAGACTTCTTCATGTAATTGGATTCCAGCCAACTCTATATCATCAATGTCTTCAACTTTTCAGATACCTCTCAAAGCACCTCGTCCTCCAAGCTCCAGATCATAGAACTATGGTCCTAGATATTAACAAGAAATCCTCATCAATAGTAGCAGACAAACATTTTCTTACTAAGAAATCATGGATCTTAATTCTCCCAAGGTTAAAATCGTCTGATTCATTCAATTTTTTAAGATCAAGCTTCATGGAACTCATCTTGCGACTTTCTTTTGTATATTGGTAAGATCCAAATATCTAACCTCAAGATCTGAAATCATCATTGTCTTTCTTCATTGTATATTTTACCACAAAAAATATTGTTACATAATGTCATGCTCACCACACCACTTGTTGTGAAAAAAACCCAATAAGATAACAAGTTCAAATGATAATCACAATATAACAAGTTTAGCAGTGTCTGAAGTAACATGGTGTGATTCTGAAGTTAAACCATTATCGTCATAGACTTGTAGGTTAAGTATGATAAGCGCCGAATTATCTTAACCGCAAGTCAGACCATTAAGGGACTAAACCAAAATTTACTCTATGGTACTAATGTAATAAAAATATAATATTAAGGATATCTAATGTAATTAGGGACTTAGGTTATATGGGCTTGAGTTATCCAAATGGGATTATGGACCATTTAAGCCCACTAGGCCTAAAAGAATACAAAATCCTTGATTTTGAATTTAGGAAATTTAATATAACATTTAATCTTAACTGCTTTCATCAGACCCTCTCTATACAATTAATAACCAAACAGCTCAACTATCTCTCTAAACACTATCCAAAACTTATTTATTATTTACATTACGAGAACACTCCTCCGAAAATCTTTGACATCACCAAAGTTAACCTTGATATTTATATAACAATGAGAGTAAAAGAACTTCAGATTTCAACTTTATATTTCCAATAAAATAATAGAAAGAGTATAAATATAAACTAATCACACATGAAGTATGTAACATACTTCGAATTGTGAAAAAATCCTACATCCACGAGTAACGAGCAAAAATCATATATATAGGATGTTACAAGAAGACTATTTCAAACACAGCTAACTTTGTCCATTTTGGTTGTTACAAAGCACTCACACTACTAATTTATATATTTAAAATTTCATCTTAATGATTATATTATACCTTTATACTCTCTCTAAAATCAAAACAAGCCAAAAAAGTTTATCTCTCTAGAAATTCTTCAAGTACACCACTTATTGTTTCATACCTCTCATTCACTATATATACGACCGTTGATGAGTGCGTTGAATACCATAGCTCGCCTTAGTTCTTTACAACATGTTTTCAGAAGCGGCTAAACTTAAACGGGAAGCAACACTAAAATCTGCACATAGTACACTGGCCCAAGGTAGTGGCACCAGCTACCTAATGTGCGCCAGTGTCCTTTATACTATTTGTCCCTTCTCAATGCACCATCTAGATTAATTTTCATAACTAACGGTTGAGATTTTTTATCAAATTTAGATTCTTCATAATCAGTGAAAAAACGTTTTTGGAAACACTTAGGTATTTTCAATAATCTTTGACAATAAGTTTATACATCTTCGATCAAGTAGGAAAAAACTTACGACTTCGATTACAATATAAACTAAACACTTGTATTTAGAAATATTATCGCTTAGGTTCGTCGTCTCTACACCTAAGTGTTCAGATGCGCATTTATCTACATAAAGAATCAACAACTACGACCCTTAAGAATTTGACTTACACATATGTCCGTCCCTTATATTTTTGGCTCAATTGATCCAACCACTTTCAGTATGGACATAATGGAAATAAATATTTTTCTAGTTCGGAAAATCATGTGTATTATAAACAAAGAAAATTATTAATATTATTCTACTATATGGAAATAGATTGGTTCTATAGAGTTTTATATGGTATAACATAAATAATATTTAGGATATCAATACCATTAATTCAATTCAAGGAATCCAATTCCCTCTCTATAAAAATGATAAAAACCAAAGATTAAAGAACTCATAGTGAACCATTATTTTTTTATGTGAAGACTTGATGAGTTCTTCTGTGAGACAACCATAGATAAAGGTTATAGATTTTGTAGCAACTTGTGAGTCGCACAAATAATCAACCCTTGAAAGAATAGGATTGAAAGCCAAATATTTCATAGAAAGAGAATATATAAAAGCGACACGCAATGTCTAAGATGATGAACTATGGTTTAGAAGTTTGGATTTTATACTAATCGAATGAAAATCACTTGATTTCATAAAAGCCCCTCCATTTTTTCTTGTTATTTAATTGACCGTATGTGTTTTTATTTTTTTCTCTAAATCGCTCTATTATTTTTTATTTCTTGCAATTATTTTTAATGGACTCACTGTTGCCAAAACCCATAACCTTTATTGGGCTTCTGGAGCCGTTTATTAAATTGATGGGTTAAAGGAACCTCACTCTAGGTACACTTTAACTTAACCGGTATCCCCACATTATTTATTCCATCGCAAGACTAAATAATAATAATAATAACCGGTATCTTCACCACACCAGCTCCCTCTCTCCGCCTCGCAGCGCCTTTCCCCGATCGACCGGTTACTTCTCGCCGCTTGCCGCTTGCGCAAGAGCAATGACACCTGGGGACCTCCTTTATATGATTGTTTCAAAAGATGGCTATTTCTGACCCGTCCAAGAGGATTGAAGTTGTTGAATCACTGCGGTTATCACTTATAGGGTAGATATCTCAACAACTTGGAAAAGCTAACAGACCTGGACATGTCAGTAAATAGTAAATAGATAAACAGGAGAAATTCCCAAATCCATCTGCCAACAATATCCAAATCTCTTTTCAATGCAATTTTACAACAATAGTCTCACAAAAAAAATTCCAAGTGTTATTGACAACTCGGGAAGCTTGTTTATTATATCACTCTACGACAAATTTTTTTGACCGGAGAGCTTCCTCGTAACTTGGGTGCATCGTCTGTTGTGGTTGTCTTGGATGTCTCTGAGAATGACTATCAGGTCCACTGCCGAGGGATTTATGCAGAGGACAGTCTTATACATTTTCGAGTTAATAATAATCTGCTTCAATGGGAAAATACCTTGAGGAATTCTCGGCCTCCCTCATGTTTCGATCATTGATTTGAGCTACAACAACTTGACTTATTCAATACCTGCTGAACTTGGAAATTCCAGAAATCTGTCAGAGTTGTTTATGCAGAGCAATAGAATTTCACGTGCTACACTTCCGGCCGTCTCGTCTCTCTGCTATATTCGCAGCCTCTCCACTAGGTGAAGACAACACCGTCGTCCGAAATCTTCGTCTCCAAAGACCAATCCAAACTCCGAACAGAACATGACCCTGACTAAGCTCTTGAAGTCTACTCCTGCTCTCCACAATTATAATCCATTTACCTCTCCTTGGCTCCACGTTAGTGTCAGTGCACGGACCACCCTCTCCTTTCACAATGTATCAGCAACTCATTAGGATGACTCTCCAGTGACAGCGAGCTTTGATCCAGAAAAGTGGTGGACCATCTCGCCTCTGTTACCAATCCTCGTCTTTTGTTGCTACTTATCTCCTGCGATGCCACTTATCTCCACCATACACAGGACATTAAGAACCACCACTCTCCACACCAAAGTCGGTATACTAGCCATCTCTTCCACTGCCAACGAAGAAGACTCGCCATCTTTCTCTTCAAAATTGGAGTTTTTCTTCTGCGAAATCAAATACGAAGAATCGCCATCCCTGTTTCGAAAGCATCCATTCTCCCTTCGTATCCAATATTACGCTGTAGCAAGAACAGGACAAGTGCCCCCGAAACATGATAACAAGGTATATTCTACTGCATTTAATTATAATATTAGTTTCGTACTTCTTTTTTCTTTCTTAGTTGGGACGATCAACTTGAGTATCGGTGATATTTTGAAAATGGTGATGAATATAGTAGCATCGTAAAGTCATAGATATTGCATGTACAACAAGAGACGATAGAAAGAGCATATTTGAATATTATGAAGTGCATATATAGGATTGAAACACAAATTAAGTTGAAACACAAATTAAGTAAATGTGTAGGTGAATAATTGAAGATTGCACGTCATATTCATAATGTATAAGGGTAATGGGTTGTTTTAGTATTTTAAATAGCAATGAAGATTATAACACGGTAGTATTTTGTATAATAATAATAATAATAGTGATAACGTTATAAAAAAAATATGTGAGGCTTTTAGATGGATAAGCGATAATAAAGTCAGAATGGTGATTTAAACAACATGAACGGTATATATATTAACGTCACGAAGATAATATTGGTGGGAATATAAAACACCATAATATTCATGGTCTCACAATCAAGAAAATTTAATATTGTTAGTCGTATTTATGTATACGTGTTCTATATGTACACCCACGTTATTTTACATGGAATATTTATGCATTTGATTTTGTTATATTTGATCAATCATGATGAACTATGAAACATTTGACACAATATGTTTATATGTCAAATGTGTTTCTTCTCCGTGCTAGAACGTCAAGTGATCTCCAAAGTAGAACGCCAAATAAATCTCCATCTCCATGATAGAAAAAGGCTATAAGTCAAATGATCCATCTTCATGATAAAAAAAGTCTATAAGTTAAATGATCTTCATCTCTACTACATAAATGGCTATAGGCCAAGTAAATCTCCATCTCCATGTTGGAAAAGGTTATAAGCCAAAATAATCTCCATCTCCATGATAAAAAAGGCTATAAGCGTCTCCATAATAAAAAAATATTGAACAACAAATGATCTCCATCTTCGTGTGTTTGTTTATACTTCTTTTTTGTAACTCTGCGGTAGGGTCACTGACCACGCCTAAATGACTACTCAATGGGGCCATATTGTGCCATATTTAGACATGATCTAAAAATTAATGACAAACGGGTTAATTGGCCATGTCTTTTTAAACTTATGTTAACGGGTTATACTGTGCTCAATACCACGTTATGGTATTATAAACACGAACTACTCCAAGCCCACTGGATTACGCAAATGGCCGAACCGGTCGCTCCACTAAATTAGCTATGGTTAATTTACCAGTCATAGTTACCCAATGAGCCTCACTGTGCTCGATCTTACAGAAAAAGTTTAAGTGTAAACAAGTTAAAAAATATAAACACACATCCTCCCATACATATCTCCAACAAAATATTCTCTAACGATCAGTATAAAATATTCTTAAGCACTAAGTAATGTATAGACATACAAACCAACAAAACAACATCATCGGCCACAAAAAAATACAAAGACTTTTCTCCATCACCAGGTCCATGACATCTACAACATACATCCATATATAGTCTTCACTCCATCCTTCACCAAAGACTAAGGGGGCCTACACATCCATATCAACCCCATCCAACAAAAATCAAAGCATGTCGAAAAAGAAGGTAACATCCTAGCAGCCTACTAATATATAAAAGCGACATGAATGTCTAAGATGATGAACTATGGTTTATGAGTTTGGCTTTATACTAATCGAATGAAAATCACTTAATTGCATAAAAGCCCCTCCATTTTTTGTTACTTAATTGATCGTATGTGCTTTTATTCTTTCTCTAAATCGCTCTATTAATTTCTATTCTTGCAATCATTCCTAATGGACTCACTGTTGCTAAATACCATAACCCTTATTGGGCTTCTGGAGCCATATATTAAAATTGATGGGGTTAAATGACCCTCACTCTAGGTACACTTTAACTCAACCGGTATCCACTCATTATTTATTCCACTATAAGACTAAATAATAATAATAATATGTCTAATATTCTTAATTGATTAGTTTAGTTTTATAATTAGACTTGTAACAACATGCCTAAATACCCTAATTTACACATGATGAAACATTTCAGTTCAGAATTTTCAACCTCCCACTTGGATCATTCATGTGTATTCAGAATGTGTTCATCTTAATTGTGCAATATATAATGATTTTGTTCAAGACTAATGTATGAATGTCAATTTATGTCAGGAGATAACCAATAATGAACCAAAGAGTTTCATTATAACTCATAATGCGTAATGGTTCTATAATAAATAATATTTCTAACTACCGCATTAGTGAACCTTAACCTATCATGGAGTAGAACATGAAAGTATGACATGACTTTGTAATCAGTTTGTGTCAATCTTTTAACTTTTCATACTGAAATGAGATTGCTGAATTCTATAGTACAACTGAAAATTGAATCATTGTATTACTAATAATAATTTAATTTGAAGTACTGAAAACTGAATCATTGTATTATTGATAACTTAAGTGTATGCATATAATAATAATACAATCTAAAAAACTTATTTGAATTCAATTTTGAATTGAAAAAAACTATATTTAATACAAAACAATACTCCCACTAAATCTGAATATCCTTTAAACCAAGAATGCCCACATGAATATTGTGTTCATGAAAGACTATGGGTGTTAAAATCTTAGTATAAAGAAATGTTACTATAATATCAGCTAAATTAAATATTATTATATTTTTTATCTTAATTTTCGTGATAATAAAAAACTGTGGTGTTTTTTTTTCATTTTATTAAGTATGCTATAAATTTTATTATCACAAAATATGCAAGTCTAAATCACAATATAACATCTACTTAACCTATAGAGTCATGTATTTAATTGATATACTTGATTTATTGACTTTATTTATATCATTATGCGATGTTGGAGACTCAATATTGGACTACCTATATGGCGTGTATAATGGTTCATCCCTAGAATCACTTAATTATTCAATTAAGATCTTTATAATTAATTTTATACTACATCCTAAATTAACCATGAGCGTACATCAACATTTCAATTGTTAAACGATATGAAACCTTTTTCACCTCCTCAATTTCTAAATAAACCTTGAGATGTTTGACTGAAAAATCCTATTTCAAATAATCAGAAGAAAACTAGAGGTTTGTCGTTTCAATAACATAATGATAAAAATATAATATTCTGGATTAATTATAATAAATATAGAATTAGACGGCATATTTGAAATTAAGCGTTACATTTATATTTATATTCTGTAACAGATATAAATAATAAATGTAACATTAAAACATCTTGTACAAATCCTATAAATAGGATCTCAGTTTTGATATGTAAAGCATCTCAAATTATATAGAGTAATACAATTACATATTTTTCTTCATCTTCTCTCTATTTTTCTTTCTCTTTTTCCTCTCTTTTAATATAAGATGATTTAGGTAATTTGTTAAGAAATTTATCCTCATCACATAACTCTTTAGCAATATATTAATGTGTGTCTTTATTGATAAACCTACATAATTACCAAAAGTAATCGTGATTATTGTTGGTTTTTAATATATAAGTCACCTCACCTATAAATTTCAAACTCAATATCATTGATAAAAAATTCTTAACGAAATGAAATAGATGATTGTAACTCATGGTAATTAATACAATACCTGTTTATCTGAATGCACTCATACTAAATTAATGAAATTCATAATGCTTTACTAAGTTAATCTCAAAACAAAAAGAGATTACAAATTTGATAGATTATGTCTAATGTGACACTTAACTTAATATCATAAATGATTTTGTAATTGTTACAGACTGTTAACTCTATTATATATAAATATGATATGTAAAGTGTGCAAGACGTTCAATGATTATCTTAAGATATTCCTTTAAAAAACTGAACTAAATGATCTCTTAAAAGGTTAATAATTTCACATTGAATGGAACTTGTTTGATGTAAGACCTTCTGAATATCTTAAAAGAGTTATCTTACATTGATTTTCATTCTTGTTACAATAGACTATATTTGAACATTAAGAAACTATATGTGATCATATGGAAGCTTGTACATAATTCTTTCTTTACATCATAATAATTCTAATATTCTTATGGAACTCTTTATAGTGTTATAAAGGCTAAAATTTCATTATTTTATTGCATCATAAAGGATTGTAATGTTCTTGTAGAACTCGGCATTAAAAAAGCTAGAAATAGATACTTCTGGTATTCATAAACAATCTTAATACTCTTGTGGAACTCTTTATGGCATTATCAAAATCTTAAATAGAAGTTGTTGTACTAACTTATCTTTGCATAATGTCTTGAGGATTCATGAACGAATAAAACTTCTTAAGCTTAAGAGAGAATTTGAACATTGATTCATAGAGAGGAATAAGGAGATTTTTAGAACATAATGATCAAATTTTTAAATTTTGAATTTAAATAAATCATTTCTGATTCGTCCCTAACATCAGTTGTTCACTGATTATTCCACCCACAACTAAATATCCTCAAAATAATTGAATTGTCTCATGTAAAAAATTGGGTAGTAGAT